>OZ022263.1:25267869-27667869 GCA_963978885.1 Nemotelus pantherinus
CGATGTAGGTACTGAGCCAATTCAAAATTGTTGTGAAAGGAATGTTAGCCCATTTGCTACCTAGTTACCCGAATCCGCTAGAATTTTGACTGTTATATTAGAATAGGACCATAAATTATGATATTTCAGCTCATTTATTTTTTTACTAGGAAATGTTATCAAATCTCTAAAGAATTTGAATAAAGTTAAGCAGTCCCAATGTAATAGTTATTGCCAGAGGTGAATTTGACAATTTCGCCACCCTAGACCTCAGAAATATTTGCCGCCCTTTTCGTTAATTATATTATATGCAATAATATGGGATTTATTTTCGATTTCCTAAAGTATTTCGCTGTTTGTCGTTGCTCCCGAGCTCACAAAAAAGGAATATAAGAATAAAACCGGCACTAGTTTGTTCGTGAAAATTTCCTATTTTTGCGGCCTTGCCACACAAATAATTAAAATACACACGGTAAAGAACCCAAAAGTACCTAAAAAAAAAAACTCAAAATATCAATTTGCAAGGTTCCACCTTGCAGCCTTGTTGCTATATGAGAAGATTTTCGATGAAGAGAAAAAAAACATGCCAAACATACGAACAATTTATCAATTTATTATATCATCAATCATTCATTAATAAATCATTTCAATTATATTCGTACATTGCCAATTATATTATAATTCGTAAACGAGAAACAAAGTTTTTATGGGATACATCCTATATCGCCACACGTTTTGCCTTCTGGATCGCGAACATAGTAATCAATTCATCACAATCGAGAGATCGTAATAATGTGAACCCAGTGCTGAGAATAGCGAGAGCATCAAGCCGATCTTTCTTCAATTTAGAACGCAGATAATTTTTAGCTCGACGTAAACACGAGAAGCTCCGTTCTCCAGAGCAAGAGTGCAGACACAAATGCGTAATGCGATGTCGACGTTGGGGTACACAGTCTGAAGCTCATCTTCTCGAATCGATTTCAATAGTGATAATGCAGTCATAGGTTATATATATAATAATAATAAAAAATGCTCAAATATTTACTTCTGATAAGCATTTCGCAAATTGGAGAGTTATTATTTAGGTTCTTTTTAGGATCTTTTTAGGTTCTTTTTATGATTTTGTGGTTCTTTTAGATGTTTTTAGATACTTTCTCCGTACTTTTTAGGTATTTTTGCGTTTCTTAGATCCTGCACTGTGATCGCATTTCAATATTTATTAATAATCCGCCCTTGGTTATCTGTTTTGGATATTGAAGTTAGCAGAGTTTTTATTCACAGTCAGCGTAAGTAAATGTGAAGTGTTAATTCCAAGCACACACTAAAGTCAGGTTCACTCATAGCTGGATTCGAACCATGGACTAGACACGTTGGCAATTATAAAGAAAAAAAACTGCTTGTTGCCCTGTGAATTCTGATTCTATAACCAGATTTTCATGAAATTAACACAATAGCTGAACCTTACTCTAAGCCGTGTTTGGTGGAAATTAGGTTCTAAAATTTGGCTGGTGCTGCCAGCTATGGTATATGCTATGGTAAATATCATACGATAAATGGGATTTATTATAGGCATTATTAAAAAAAAATCTGGTTAAAAAGCCATGATAGGTTTACCAGCTATTGTTGGTTTTGTCTTTATTTGCTATATTTTTATTAACCGACTTTAACGTAAAAATTTTAAACGGTAATGATCTTGTAAAGACAATAAACAACAAATTTTCAGTTCACACCTTTATTTTTATTGTAAGATTTACAAACACAGAAGTTTGAATAAAGTCCAATAATTAAAACTTTAAAATAAGGCTAAGTAACTAATTTATTTTGAGAAGCTGCTGTGAAGACTCAACCATGTTAATTTCACAATGTAAAGGCCCCCACTCACAAGCAGTCCATCAGTCCAAATGGCCTGAGGCCAGGCCAAAATCTCACCGAGTGTGGGAGAACTCGGAAGGACTCATGGACTCATGGAACCAAATTAAATTTCCAATCAATCCAAAGTGTATGGACTCAGGCCATCGAGCCATTTTTTGGCTCGGCCGTGTATGGGTAAATATAGTAGAGCGAATTTGGACAATTGATAAAATGGACTAGTCGTGTGTGTTGACGCCTCAGTACAAACAACGTGGCAGTCTTGCTTTGCACGCTGACTTGTGCCAAGCGCATTGACTGTTTCTGTGTTCTAATCGAAAATTCAGCATAATGGATAGTGTTGGCAATGATTTTGTTTTGGAAGTTATCGAATAATATAGGTCACATGTATGTGTATTATATTATTTGACCCAAAGCCTGCAACCGCTTGTTAAGTACCGCAAAGTAGCGGTCAATTTTTCGTGAAGAGTGATAATTTGCCTCGTATTTGTATCCTTCCGTTTGATAATTGGGGTGACCAACTATAGCAACGTATGTCGTATCATCCATTTTATAACAATTGTTACAATCAGAAGGCACAAGTGTGAGTTCTTTGACCAAATCTACAATTTTTACCACTTCCTTTTTGGCTATCGTTGCTTTATGTACTTGCAATTTGCAATAGCAAAAAAACTCCTCCACATGCTTCTGATCCATTAATCTTCAAATTTAACTTCATTTTTTTTCTAAATTAATGAATGAAAATGAAATGGGCTAACTGGATCGAGGCTCTTTCGTGAGTGGCGAGCTAAATTGGACTTAAACCAAACGGACTCAAGCCAAATGGACTCAGGCCATTTGGACTGCTCGTGAGTGGAGGCCTTAAAACATATCCATCAAAAAATACCTGAGGTCATTTGATTGATCCTATTTTCATGCATATCTTTTCGTACTACACAAATACTAAGCATGTAAATGAGAATCAATTATATCAGCAAATGCAAACAAAATAATAAAGATTATGATCTTCTATCGCTCTAATTTTTTATCAGGAAACACATAAAAAGTTTTTATTATATTTCAACTAAAATATTTAAATATATAATCATGAATCTTACATTAACTTTACATCAATATACGATTTGAAAATATTTTTATCAGAGGTTATTTAACGTTTCCTGGGCCATATTACTAAGGTAAGAAACTTATTGATGCAAAATCATTCTTTAACTAATTATCTTGACGCATAAGGACATCACATTTTTCACTTCATTCAACCAAAATAATATGCTTCGCGGCACTCGATTAGTAGTTCAAGGTGCAACACAGCACGCCACACTGTTTATTGTTTTTGCTCGGAGCACACCTGATGCTAATCAGACAAACAACATGTCTTTGTTAAGGATGTCTTTGTTCGTGCAAATAAGCTACGTCCGAGTCGAAGGAAACAAATTTCGCTCCATGCACATTTCACGACTATTTGCAGTTACGGCTCTTACACGGGCACCACCACTGTTCGAACCTGTAATTAGTCCGGGGACCTATTGAAACGACATCAGACAACTTGCGACACTCAATCGCTCTTGACTGAACTCAGATGACCGAATTTTTCGTAAATTTTATAGCATTACAGCGGAAGCAGAGGAAAACATGTAAATTT
The DNA here is from genome assembly GCA_963978885.1 of Nemotelus pantherinus. NCBI lineage: Eukaryota > Metazoa > Arthropoda > Insecta > Diptera > Stratiomyidae > Nemotelus > Nemotelus pantherinus. The sequence goes on from OZ022263.1 coordinate 25,271,357, forward strand.
TAAGTACTTTCAAAATTCGATATGCTTTCGAATGATTTTTGTTAATTCCCCACAGTAACGAATTGTAAACTTAAATATAACGTTTTCAATTTGAGGACACTCATCCTTACCTTGTCAGTATGCACTGAAGCTGCATCAATGACCATGTATTTCAGATAACGTTCTTTTAAGACGCATTGTCTGCAGATCGTGCGTGTACAGGTGCTACTTGCAGCTATAAACACGGTAGAGATCGAAAGATAAGAAGGTGTACAAGTTTCCTTTTGCTGGTGGTCAGATGCGATCCCGCGTGATACTAGGCTTCCCTTTTCTTACCGCAGCAGCAGAGCAAAAAAAAAACGTTGCTTTGGCCGAGGATGATCATGTACAGTGGCATTCTAAATGGACTATTGAAAGGATCGTATAATATCAAGACAAACGCGATCCAAACCACTCTGATGGCAGGGTATGGTTAGCCCCTTGTCTTGTAGGCTTCGAAAAGGACGAGTGGAAAAAGTTACGAATTTCGATTCAGCCGGAGGGTTGATATGGAGTTCATATCTTTTATACGAATTTTGAACTCTTGGATCTTGATAAAAAACCTGTATTATGAAAAGAGGCATAGATCGTGTACATATTTCAAGTCCTTCCTGTACAATTACGGGGAATGATGAAGAAAAAACGAGGGGTTACGCAAAGGATCGGACAAAGATCATAAATAAGACGTGACAGTGCCAATGGACAAGTTATTGTTGTTTTTATTTAGAAAAACTGGCGATTGTTTTCGTTTTTTAGCGCTTGTATGGTTTTTCAGACCATTGTGTTCGGAGCAGGGTGTCAGAGACCAAAACGGCATCACAACGCAACCGAAAAGATGCAACGGTCATTTCATTTGATATTGGATACGACAATTTTATGATTGTTAGCTACGCCACGGTGCGATGGCACCAAGTTGAGTGAAAAGTGCTTGATAGGGTTAAATGCACCTGACAAAAAACTGAAGATGCATTTCATGTGTAATTAAAGAGCAGATGAAAGTATGACAAGTAACTATTAGAAATGACGTTTGGAAATAAAGATTTAATCTTGTTTAGCAGATGTGTTGAAAGCGTAGTAAAGTTTTAGTTCTCAATTCTTGGTTTCAATCTAGCATGCAGTTCAAAATAGCTGATCTTTCGATTTGTTCTTTGTATTTTAGTTCAATGTTCATTTACTTAATGCCTTTGAAGGTATCTGACGAGCATATGAATACATTCCTCATCTTAACTTTCTTCCTCAATCTGCACATATTCGACATTAGTCTTAAAATTACGGTCGTGCACTTGCCTCCCTATCACATTACTCTGACAAATGGCACGATATTGCAACTGTAACGTTCAATGGATTTTTTATCGCGATCAGTATACATAAAAACGTGATTAAAAATTATAAGAGACACCAACTACTGGCTGGGCCTTGGATTGTATCGCGATCGTGAATGATGATGCTGCTACCGGTAAATTCTTGAATGTCGAAGATCTACTGCACAATTATCTGGCACGACAGCAGACAGGATGACGCAAACTGAAAATAACTTTGATGTGAGTACACAGTCTCGTCGAAATATATGAAAATGCACCGATCAAATTATTGTTTATGTAAAATCGTACGTATTATAATGTAAAGATTCATTAACAGCAAAAATTTTGACAGACTTATTCTAATCCATTTATTCTAAGTTTGTAGATTTTTACATTCAACGTCCAAAAAATATATTATATCAAATTACAAATTGCTTATTGTTCGGAATTCTGAAATCTTCAAGACGAAGAGTCAACAATAGCAAAAAAACCCTTTTAGCATTTAACAGAATTCTCTAACATGCGAGAGCTTCACAAGCTCTAACAATTTTATGTCGTGTTTGTTACAATGGGTACTAAGAACATTTTTGTAATTTTCAGCTTAAGATGTTTTTTGAAAGAGTTTTCGTCAAGCCTCTCTAGATTCTCCTCGAAATGGAAAAATGATTCTTTATTTGAGTAACTACAAACTTTCAGTCATAAATACTGCTTTTCCAAGCGTTAATATTATCTCTTAATTTCGATTAAGTCAACAAGAAATATTATCTCGTAGAATGAGTTAGCTTGGCTGAGAAACATTTTATCACTTTTCTTTTTTTTTATGAATTCTCTAGTGAATTCATTACTTTTCAAATGAATAAATAAGTGCGATCTAATTGAAAACTGATGCTACCAACGTTTTATCAAACAAGTATCAGCAGGCTTTATTATAAGAATTGGTTCAAAATTGAACAAACATTTTTTTAAAACTAAAATATAACAAAAAATATAAAAAGGAAACGAGGTGGGAGGCCGGATCGAAGAGTAATGCCTAGGTCACTCTAAATTTTATTTATTTTACAGCTAATGGACTATATATGCATGATACTTCAGAGGTATCTTTATTATATTAAAAAAAAATTCTATTTGAGATTAATAGTCAAGAACCTTGTATCTGAGGTTAAAAGATAGAGTTATCATTGAAATTGGGCTGCATGCCTGAGGAAATCCATAATTGGTTGAAGAATGTTTATTGGCGCATTGTAATGGACAACAGCAATGTGCGGTGTTGGGTGAAGAAGCTTGGAAATGGAAAGAAAATCCATATAAACTGAGATTCAAATCAAAACGTATTGCTGAATTGATTCGCCGATACAGACACGTTCCGAATCAGAATGTTGCAAATACATTGAATGGCTTTTAAAGCTCTGTCCAAATAATATTTGCTGACTTGGGTATTACAAACCTAGAGCTAAGTAGCTTCTCCATCTATTCAATGATGTTAATTGAAGGAGGCGAGTAAAAGTGTGTCAAATTTTAACTTTTCGAAACATTATTCAATACGCTCTCACTTTACCGAAATTTAAGTTATAATTTACTTTAAAAACTATCCTTTTACCTATCTTTAATCAACCGTATTAATACTGACAATACAAAAAATCCAAGTCAAAAGAATTATAACAGATGCGTTTTTTGCGAAGAAGACAATCTATAAATGCTAAAGAAAGCACTTCAGAAATTCAACATAAAAATAACATCAATAGACTGCCCTGCTTAGTATTGACGTTCTATCCACATTTTTGTCGTTTTTGAGTTAGCAATGGATTCAAAAACTCCATACTCTATTACATCATTCTGCAAAATTTGAAAAACCTATCTTCTGTGGAAATGTCCAATCTCTTGTGGTCAAATATCGCCCAAAGCACCTGATCCGGGGAACTCATCTATCCACCGAGACGGCGTGAACTGAACAGCGTCCGCGACGTTTTTTGAGTACATTCATTGCGGAGTTTTTGTGGGCATCATTTAGGTAAAGCGTCTAAGTAGATTTATGCGAAAATCACGACCTCGAGCATTGAAGCAAGATCACTTCAGTTTTGTGCTTAGTATATCTCAATGCGCTGCAATGAACAGTATGTACTGAGTTGATTGGTAAGCAGTGCTTGAGGTTTTGAGTAATAAGCTTGAGTTCTCGTTGCGTCACTGTAAATTTACCTTCGAAGCTCTGTAGTTGGCCTGTTATAAAATAAAGCCACTTCATGCATAGTGGTAATGGAGTTTTGTCTTCTGGAGAAAAAAAATTAATGTTGTTGGATATTCAAAAATCAATTCTTTTGATTGTTAAATATTGATTGTGAAATAATCTGTTAATGCAAAGTGGTTTAACAAGGGAAGCACTGCTTTCTGTACGTACACCAACGAGCCGCTACTGATCACTGGCTACATAGTGCCAACGCCGATGGCACAGGTCGCCAATTGGTTTTGATCACCAAGTTGCTAACACATATTTCGGGTGCTCAAAGGAAACGCAACTTGTTGAAGAGAACCGTCGTTGTGTTATGACGAAAAAATCCACAAAGTCGATTACTCAATCGTTTTTATTTTTTCCAAAAAGTGAAAAAAATCCTATTACACGAAAGATTTCCGCTTACACAATTGCAGTTGCTCCAGAGTCTCTCGTGCATCCATGGAAAATCAAACAGATCAATTTACTGAAACCAAAAAATCATGAGATGTGAAATTCGTGTTGATTTGATGATGCTGGTGGAAGTCATTACGATTCAAAATCCTACAAATGTACTTTTCCCACTTTAAAGTCCCTAGCGTGTTATTCCACTAATTTTGTTTTAATCTTTGACTAATTTTTCTTTTAACTGGTATTAAATTCTATTTTGATTATTAATTTATATAATTAAATTATCTTAAAAACTTATATGAATAATTTTGAATTCAAAGGTTGCTTAGTAAGTTGAAAATTTGAAAAATAATTAAAAGTAGTTTATTGTTAAAATCACTTTAATTATAAATAGCACGTGAATAGTTTGCGTTGTGCTATTGAAACTTTCTGGTCGATTTTTAAGCTTTTCAATTTTGTTCGAATCTGCGAATCTACGGTAGTAAAAATGGAAGGGATAAAATCCCAGAGTGGCAACGATCATTGCTTGAATCTTTTTGCATACGCTTCTTCATTTAAGTATTTTATCGAGGGCTAGAACTGTCGAAATGCGTAAAATCAGCAAAGAAACTATATCTACTTTTGTTCTGGCTCGATTTTCATCAAAATTTTTACAGATTGTAATAACAGTCAGGTTGAATTATTATTAAATTAAAATATACAAGGTACAATTGAAATATCTAATAATTTTACGAATTTCTAAATTTCAGTAAAAATTACGAATAATTGTATTCACATCCATACTTACATATCGTACGTAGCAAAATGGCGATAGATTAGACGTTAAATGACTGTTTTCTGCAAAAATTAAAATTTACTTATTTCTAAAACTATATTCTTTTTTCAGCCAGTTTTCTTCAAAGCTATAAATTCTCAAACTTTACACTCGTTTGAGGAAAAATATGGTTGCCAATGAAAAGGATAATGCGGATTTACGAAGTTAACGCACATTAAACAAGATAAATCATTAATAAATATACTACGTCCAATTAAATATTTTTTCTACAAAAGCAATTATTTATTCACGAAATTTCTTATTTTTACAAAACCAAAAACTTCAATAACTGCTCTACTAAGCATAAAAAACATAAATCTACATTTTTTTTTGCAATCTTCAAGTTAATACCGGACTCGAAAACTACTTACATGCTCTATTACATCATTCTAGAAAATATAAAAAACCTATCTTTTGTGGAGATATGTTAAAGTCAATAATGCAAAATTGCCCCATCTATCAAAAACGTCGCACTACTGAGCAGAAACGACCTATCTACCGTAGATAGAACGTGTATGCTTATTAATGTGTAGATAGAACGTTTATGTTTAGTAATGGGGCCAGTTTTCCGTTTCATGTTACCAGAAAAAAGTCCCATCAGCTTAAAACCTATCTTCCTTAACTATTTTCAAGGAGAAAGCTTTTACTTTTGATGTATCTTAAATAAACGTATTTGTATCCATGTTTAAACTTTCGTCCCGTTTGACGATGTCCGCAGCATTTAGAAAAACACAAATCAAATAATATCTCCAAAGTACTAAAATGTCGATAGAACATTTAAGCTTAGTAGGACAGAATAATTAACAGATCATTAAGTTAATGTATCTTTGCTTCACAAAAATAACGGCCGTCTTCACGTTACAGAATTTTGCAAACATCACCGCTTCATAAAAAAAAGTCCGTTACATATCAAGCGAAAATCAATTACTAGCACACTACTCTTTAAAAAGAAAATCAGAGCTCAATCAATTGATTGTCCTCGAAATGCATTTATCTTTTCCTCGACGACAAGCTGTTATCCTTCTTCAAAACTATCTTACATGATGCATGCAAAATGCAAATCAGGAACCGAAAGGGCAATGAAAAGGATTGAATACATATAGAAAAAAAAACTCTATTTGCCAGTGAGAGTGGTTGTTGTTGATTCATCTGCCGCATTTCGAACCGATTGTAGAGAAAAAATTCGCACGGTTTCTTGATACGCTTCCTCGTCTCATTTCCTCACAAGACATATGCATCTACGTACGAATATTAATTCGAAAGGATACATATTAAAAAAGAAGATCTTCGATTTATCATTCGGCTCGATGCTCGCAATGTCCTCGAAGAGCGTCATCTTCACGAACAATTGACATTCAAATCCATGGGAAAATCTTCAACCCTTCCTCGCAATGCACACCGATCTGAGACTCTGAGGATGAGAAAATTAAATATGCAAAGAGGATGACTCTACGATAACTATGCAAACGCATATGGCTTAGATAAACTCCAAGGATCAACAGTGTGCGCGAATCTCTTCCTTGCAATCATATGCCATACCAGAGCGAATAGCCAACATCGACGCAGCACAACACCAGTAAGCAACCCTTTCGCCGAAGCGAAAGGATGAGTGAATTTTGCGTAATCACTTGCGACCCTATTTGAATACTCATCCTCACATGATGCAAGATATTAGCGCTGTTGTCTACCTGCGTGCGCATATTAAGTGAAACCGAATACGCTTCGGCATTTAAATGCAAATAGGCCGAAATGTCTGTAAATAAGGAAGGAGCGAATGTCTTCAGGTACGAAGTGTTCAGCGGTGCACCCCTGGCTGCTCATCCCTTGTGTCAATCGAATTCAGTCGCTCACCCTGACGTAGACCCAGAGGTATGTAATGTTGTATCCTTCTTCATCGGAGACCACCAAATTATATGTGATTTACTATCAATTGAAACTCGAATTCGTTTCTTTAAGAAAAATTTGGTAATATCGAAGACAGCCGTGATTTGGACTAGTGCTGCCGGATATGAAGTTTGTTTGTGTGATTCGGGATACTGGAAACATGTTGGAGAGCAACTTGCATTCTTTCTCCAATTGGCAACCCGCGTTCACGGAATGGCATAGGCAAATTTTGTGTACACTTGCACTATCGATAGAAAGGCTATAATTTATGCGTAAAATTTTTCAATATTGGATCCGGCTGACAGCACACGAAGTTCTACGGTAGAGGGCACGAATGGGTTGGAAAGGATGCAATAACCTTTAACCGGCTCCCGATGTAATCTATGAGAATTTTTTTCTACCGAGGAGCCATTTGTTATTTGGAGAAAGGATTTTCTGGTTTGTGTATGTCTGTTGTGCGCGATGCAAAACAGCCGCACCAAAGGGTGTTCGATGGCATGTTGTTGGACGTAGTCGACAGTCTGGTCGTAATTTAACCTTTCCATCTCTCTACTTGGTTCTCCTTTTGATACTAATAATAAATTATAGACGTGGTTGAATAAAAAATGCAAATTTCACTTCAGTCGAATCCTTTTTCGATCGCGAACGCGTCTTAATGTCACTTAATGGAAATTAAGGAAGGAAAAGGTGTGTCACGGATTAGAAGCCTTTCGATTTCGATTTCCGTTCGATGAAAATGAAACTCGATGTATTTATTTTGTAACGAATGGTTTTTGTAGTCTTTTTTGAATGCGAAAAAGACGTTACGATTTTTAAAGTTCCGAAAAATTGCCAGTTTGAAGTTGTAGTTTTCAAATTTCTATTTCCTAAATACAACCTTCTATTTAGTATCAAGTGCAGACTAGCACTTGACAATGACCAACTAACCTGCATCACGCACATTAATTTGAATAATTTGAAAGGGATGTATGCTAATTATTTGTTTTACATATTTTTCGATAGATAGCTGTGGTCATAACAGGATTTCCAGGGTGTCTACCGAAACATACTGGCTCCGCGAACAGTTTATGCTTGTACCGGGAATATTAATTAGATTGCGCATGCGTCTTGTTGACAGTGGCAAGCGTTGAACGATATCATGTTTTTTGTACTAAGTGTGACCACTTAAGTACTTCTGTGTAATGTATTCTAATTAGATGATAATGTATACCAAAAATATAGAGACATTAATGTACCAAGTGAATTTAATATGTGGTTTATTAGCATATGACTGTAAACTTAAGAAATGGAACCTGTGCTCAATTTATGCAGAAACGCACCTTGCATTTTTGTTTTGAACTGAGGAACAATATGGAGAAGGTGAGTTATGTTGCATTTGATATTTGTCAATTGAATTTTGAATGAATGAATGCCGCAAGCTGTTAAAGTTAAAACTAAGGCTTAACGTTTCATACGTTATTAGATTTTGCAGCTCATATTGGAAAAATGGTTGAGATGCTCACGGAAAGCTTGATTTTATACTTAGAATCACGTGTGAATTTTTCAATCTGCAAACGTTTAATTTTTTTATATGCTTATATACACACAATTCGTTTTTTATAAAATCCATAAAGAATGTTTTGAAAAAGTTAATTTTTTTAAGAGTGTGTGTTTAAGCTGCAATAATGTTAGGTACTTGTTAAATAAAACAACGCCTGAAACTAGAACGACGTATTTTGGCGGGACATTTCTGTACAATGTAATTAACAGATTACTATAGATAAACTACATCTTTTGCATAAAATTTCTTTTCGAGTCCAATGTATGTATGTAAGAGTACAATATATAATGATATATCTCTGTAGCAAAACTGTTGCAATAATTATTTCTTACATCAATCGGGAGATTGAAACGAATCCGGAGTACCGTACGCAATAAAATTAATCTGCTTATTTGACAATAGATAAATCCTTGCTTCGCATTCCACTTATGGAAATTTTATTTTGATTAGCTATTGTAATTTTAGTTAGAATTTACATACAACATTAGTCCTTACCGTCTTTGAAATGTGCGTATCTTCTAATATACAGCCCTGCTGAGCATAAACGTCCTATCTAAATTTTAGTATTTTCGAGATATTCAATGATTTGTATTTTGATTTGTACTGGAGATATATAGATTAACGAACTTTGAGAAAAGTGCACTGTAAAATCAACAGTCAGAGCGGTTGAGATCGTATTTTATATTTTGTTGTTGAATTATATTGTAATAACAGGTATGTCCACAAATTTCTGTTGTTTTAGCAAATGTTATCTGTTAATTACAAACGTACACTGTGCTTATAACAGTTTAACCGTTGTTCTGCCAGATGATGATGCCAAATTTTTCATCTACCGCACTTTCTGGAAAAACGCAGAGCTGTGAAGATGTGGTAAATGTGATTAGTGAAAATGTTCATTAGTGAAAAGTAAGGAAGACAATTTCCAGAACACTATGTTAAACTGTGACAAATGTGCTGTTGACGATATACAGCTACTGGAACTGTTAAAATCCTGGAATATATAAAAAGAATATGACAGTCTCAGAGATATATTGTAGTGTGAAATTTCTTTGAGGTTGTTGATCAAAATCTGATGGTGCTGATCGAGTGGTTAATTTCTCGTATTACAGGCGCAGGTGTTGAGATCGAAGAGATTCGATACACAAAAACTTCTAGCCCATCAGAACCGCTAGAAAACTAATTTTCGAAGAAATTGTCTTTGAGAAACAAAAATGTGTGGAAAGACGTTGTACACTTTTTTGTAGAATCATATCAACCATTCCTTATCCAAAGCAACAATACTCAAAACTGTTCAGTGCCGGCAGCACTTTCTCAACGCAGCAGTTATAAGTTTATCATAACAAGCTCATACTTAAATCAACTTATCCTTTGAATTTTGTTCTCATCGGAGGATTTCATCGAAAGTTTCAGCGGTTAAACGTTGTTTGAGGCTGCCATCCGAAAAATGTTCAAAACTCGGAAAATTAAAAAATTGGTTTCTTATTTTTGTCGCAAATGCTTTGCATATGAGTATGTGATTTCAAGCATCTGTTGGTGCAATATTTACGAAAATGGCTAATGCTGGTAACCCTGGTCAGCAGCAAAGCAAAATATATACCAAATCTGCTTCACGTTAAGTTAAACCCATCCAGTAAATTTCGTTATACGGGTGAAAAGAATTTTAGCGTTACCACCCTGAACACTCTTCAAACTTTTAACGCGTTAATATTTGTTGTTAATTTTCGTTGCAGGATGATTCCCAATTTGCAAATCTAATGATATAATCACTTAGTAAAGAAATTCCAAAAAATTACAAAAATGGTCATAGCTGGCAGCCCTTTCATGATTTTTGTACGAAATTCCTACGACATTTGGTTCACATTATATTTAATGCATGAGCTTCATTTTGATTTCATGACTGGAACAGAAGTTATAGGGAAAAAGCTTTAGTGTGCTGAGCAAGTTTGCAAGATTTAGGGGACTAATATCGCCACAGCTGTCAATTCTTTTATAATTTTTCAACCAAATTTTCACCAAATGTTACTTAAAATTAAATCCAAATATTGTGTGAATTTTGTTTAAATCTGATGGCTGAATCGGGAGGTATAGACCAAAAACTGTTTTTTTTTTCATAGTGATTTTTCAAGATGGTACCACTGCCACAGGGTTGTTCGCATTTCAAAATCACTTCTATCAGACCTGGTCCTTGCTAATACCAACATGTCCTGTAAATTTCATAATGCTCAGATTATCCGGTCGTCAGTTCTCGTGAGCAGAAGTTTCGAGTGCTGAAAATAGATGTAATTTGGTGATGGGTTGCCGTTCTTGTGCGAATCGAAATTTTGTAAATTTCAACTTGACATGAAGGAAAAAGGATAAAATTTATCAAAGATTTGAAATGTTTGTCAAAAACCAAAAACTTTTCAGGAGGGTTAATGATTTGAAGGATTTTTTTTCAGCAGCCCGCCGTAGCTACAGGGTTACATGCTTTATCTTGAAAATCCATATGGGTTAAATTTTAGTCAACATCAATGCGCTCTGTAATTTTCACGATGATCCATTGTTTTCCTTAAAAGTAATGACAACTCAAAGTTTGAAAAAAATTCCTTGCCTACTTTTAGGCACTCTGCACCCAAACACGGCTCAAAATTTCCAATTCTTTATCATAGACAAGCTTAAAACATAATTAGTTTTCTTTCCCAAATACTTATTTTAACAAAAATTTACACTGCTTGGAAATATAGGAGTACCTGAACATTCACTAAAACGCTCGCCGCCGCCAAAAGGTTTAGGATATCTGAATACTAGCAAGTCATGGACCTACCTATTATATGCATCTACGTCCTCCAAAAATGTCATTTCAATCGAATCGGCCACTCCAGAGATTATCTCCCTTAATCATTTTGGAAAGAGGAGACGATGAGTGTTTCATTCCAACATTTTACTTTAGATCTAAAGCTGACATCTTACTCAATCAACGTTAACATTTAAATTTAGGTGCACTTGTTCTATTTCTTTCACAAAGTTATGTGAAGAAAATGAATTGACATCCGCGCTTCAACAATATATGAAATTGATTTAAATGGACGAACTCGTTATCAGGTGTCCAGTTTTACCAGCACCATCGGAAAGTGGAAGTAACTCGCGTGAGATTGCTGAATTGGCTAAATTGGAATAAATAGTTCCCATATTTACTTACATATACTCATGCCGACTTAGATATCAATTATTATTCGAGATACTTTGAAGCTTTAAATTTACAAGTTGATAATTTCCAAGTGATAAATAATGTTACATATACGGGAACTGTTTGTATAAAAAATACTATCTAGCCAAATCATTATAAAAACTGGGTTTATATAAAATTGAAGGGACGTTTGCGGACAAACAGAAAAACTTAATGATTTTTTCATCCGAAATGCAGTTGAATAGCTTTGATAGACATTATCGGTCTTATATTGTTGAAGTAAATACAAATCACTCTATTTTAAATAATGCTGCATTTTTCGATATTCCTCTATTATATGTTTATAACATGAGGGATGGCACTGGTTAGTTAAAAATTAAGAAATTGTAAAAATTTTTGCGAAATTTCATTCTACAAAATCAAATTTTTTACATATTAAGTTTCCAAACTATAAACGTCAAGATAATCTGTAAAGTATTTATAAGAAAAAAAGATATGGTATTATTTTCATTTAATAAATAAAATAATTATTTAATCGAACTATCAGCTTGTATGACACCCAATAAAGTAACATTTGCTTTCACGAAAATGCTTATAAGTAAGCGCATTCTACTTATTTCAACCGAATCGTCTTTCAAATCAACAGGAGACAACTGTTAATTATGTGACTGTCTTAACAGAAATTTGTGTCAAATCAACAAGAGTTCTCTTTTTATGACATATCATATGTTCACACAACTATCTTCTTTGTTAAATTTAACAGTAATTATATTCAAATCAACAGCCTCTGCCGTTGTTTCAATAATCGATCCGTTCCTAGATTAATTACTAGAAGATAGTTGTTAACTCAACAATTTTTGCTTGTGGATGACTATTGTCAGTGAAAATCGTTAAAACAACCCATAATTTGTTTGATTTTACAGTATTTTTTCTCTCGGTGCATACTTCCACAAAAGATAAGCTTTTCAAATTTTGTAGAATGATGTAATAGAGTATGCAGTTTTTGAGTCCCGTGTTAGTTCAAAAATGAGAAAAATACAGATAGAACGTTTATGCTTAGCGGGGCAGTATAGTCCGATGCCTTAAAGAACTAATCTCTCTTAAATCTTTGATAGTCAAAAAGAGTCGCGAACACTTCCTGAATCACATAAAAACATGTCCCACGACTTGCAATTTCAAATGCCAAATAAATTGGTTCATGAGTTTGCAATTAAATCCCAAACACTTGTAGGTCTAAATAGTTCCAATTTAGAAACGAGAGTAATGTCTTCAATTTCTAAAATACCAAAAGGGTTCTTAGGGCTCTATTAAACTCAACCGGGGTCATAATAATAACTTAGGCGTGAAAACACCATTGGGACCATCTTCATTCATTATGGTCGCGGCCCATTTGGCGACGTCTTGGACTTTCTCAATATTGGCCGCAGGAACGCAAGCATCGTCCTTGCCAGCGGGAATTCTTTCGCTCGTCCCGAATTACTCGAGAGCGAATGCAAACCTTCCTCATTCACGGTCATTAAATCGACTCAACAGAAAGCAATAAAAGCAATTAAACTGCTTTTGGCTTAAAACCAAGCGAAGAATGAGACGACGATTTCCTTGAAGAATTAAGACATATCTATGTTTTTCAACAGTGTCGACGAACTTCATTTAACCCATCCGATTGATACGGGACCGTTCAAAAGAACGAAGAACGGGAGCGCGTATTTTCGGGAGCATTTACGATGTTGTCTCTTATTTATATCCGGAACACCCTCGTTCCGAGAACGCAATCGGTATGACTATTTCTTAATGAAAGCGACGACAATGAGCGCTTTTCATGCCGAAATATTTCGGGAATTTTGTTGATATATTTAAAAAGGCAGCTGGGGTTATTTCGACTAGAACGGTTTGTAAATCAGCTTTAGAAAGATAGTATTTTGAAATTTCGATAAGTTGGGAAGCGAAATACAAAAAGAGTTGCTTTTGACTTCGACGGTCGTTTGATTTTCATAAGCTAAGTATTGTCAAGTTAAACATAATTTGTTTTGGTTTCACTTGAATTTTATCTAAATTTTTTCTTGCACCTTTATCCTGCTGATATTACTAATGGTATTCTAAAGTTTTTTCAAAATACCATTCAGACGGTAAAAGTAAGACAGGATTTTCAACCTAAAACTCTCCGCTTTGCCGTAAATTGTCAAAATGAAATTAGAAAATACGAAGGATTCGCATCATTACTTCGCAATGAAAAATGTGTACAAAAGGCTTAACACAATTATTAAGTTCTGAACAGGGCTTAAGTATTCGCCCTACGCCTTGACGTAACGGAATTAGATTCTTGGAAATTTCATGTGCGCGTTTGAGAATCATTCCAAATTTTAGTAGGCATGTTTTGGACCGGCTCTAGAATGAGAGAATGATTGTGTTTTTACGGAGGTATTTATGAACTTTATTTAAAGATATTTACTTAATTTGCGTTTTTGTACGCTAAAAAGCGTAAATTTAAACTAATACAAGGTTACACGTTTGGGGCGAATGTTGTAAATCCAAGCAAAATAAATCCATTACAATCTTACTTCGCTTGCCAAATTATTGTCGGCTTTTTTCAATTAAAAGTCATATTACCATTACAGGTCATGTTATACAGTCATATTAAAAAACGAGTGTGTATAACCTTCGTTGATTTTATTTTGTTTTGTCGACATTGAAACTTATTGACTAGTAAATATGTACAACGCAAAAATGAAAGCTGTCGAAAACTTAAATACCAAAGTTCATTCCCTATGAAAAACATTACTTCTGCAATGTAGACCAAATTTACTGATTCCGGACAGTATCTTATTTATGTCGTCCGAATCCATTCGACCGCATCCGGTTTAATTGTATCGTATTCGTAATTTTCTCGAAATATTGGAACAAAGCTCGTTCGTCGTTCGTCGACCACAATTGAACATCCTTTACGGAATGGTCACAGATTTTCCGGACGACCGGACATTTCCTGACCATTCTTCGACGACGGACAACAAGAAACCAGGGACTCGAATCTACATGAATTGAGTTTAAATTGAACCCCGACGAAAATATAAATGGTCAATTTTAGGGACGATTTCAGCTTTCAAGCTTTCTCTCTCTCTAATTCGACTGTACATGATTAGATGGATACTGGACGGTCGTCTTTGATACGAATAGCAAATAGATACGATGTTCGGACGATGATTGGCTTGATCCTTGATATGGGACCGCCGACGAAAAGGAATTCGCATCCTAAACACACTACAAAATGCTGATGGATTTCTTGGATCAATCTTTTGAGGGTATGATTGTGCATTTTCTTGCGAAAGGAGTAAGATGGGAAATTGAACGCTGTCAAGGAGATGATGCACAAAAGTTTTTATGTAGGTTTTGATGGGATGGAGAACGTTTTTTCTAAGCTAATGATATTTTTAAAGGATCTGTTATAAGGTTAAAGTTCGCAATAGAAATGAGTTGAGTATTCGAGCTGTTCGAATCATATACTTTGTTGAGATATATGTTTGAGGTACTTCTCAGAATAAAAATTATAGCATAAAATATTATTATAAAATATTATAATAACAATACCAGAAAACATCATATAGAAAATAGAGGATGAAAGTATAATAGGTAAACAAGAAGGGTGACCTGCCTCGCATAAACCAACATTACTTTTTAAACTTTCCCTTGCAGGTTTTTATTGACTACACTCAACAGATAATTTTTATTGATTTTCGAAGAAAATTAAAAGTCGGCAAAGAATGTTTGTAAAATTTCAAATTGCAATGTCTTCCGATAATTATCAGATCGTCACTAAATTTGCTGGATGCAATAATGGGCACGTAAAATACTCGTGTGAGGTAATCCTGTAGCTTTTTTCGATAAACTTCATGCTTTATTTACAGATCCGCAAAAAAAAAAAATTGAAACTCTATTTTGCACAGGCACGGTAGTGTTTCCCAAAAAACTCTCTATTTTTAGTACCCAAAGTTTGTGTTCGCGGGAACTGATTATCACATTCAATTAGGATTCACAGATTATATTATCATTGAATAAGTCCTAGGTGTGGTAGAAGTGGTTTGGAAATGTGTGCAATGCTGTGGCAGGGTGCAATCTTGAAAGAAACGATTAGTAAAATAAAATAAAGAAAGAAAAATAAAGTCCAAATATAAAATAAATAATAATACAAAGAAAGAAAAAAATTAAGTTTTTTGCCCCATACAGTCATCAGATTTGAATGAAATATAAGCATTCCAAAGACTTTGGAATAAAACATGTTTGGCTAAATTTTAGTTGAAAAATTAATTTGGGGCTGCCAGCTTGGGTGGACCAAAAAAAAAACAAATTTAGTATATTTTCGGCTGGGGTGCAAGCACAGGGCTGCCAGTACCAGGCATTTTTGTTGGAAAAATAATTGCACATGATTTTTTAGTCACGAACAGACTTTTTTGAAAATCAGCATTCCCAGCGATTCTGATGCGCTAGAATTTTCTCAACATGCATCTTTTGAATATTTTTTTTTTTACTAAATTCACTCTTTTTAAATTTAATGGTAGTATTGTTAGAATAGAGAGTGGAAAAGTGGCCAAATCGCCTAGTCACCGTCACCATAAGATTAGATCTGCTCCAGCTTTTGATCAATCTGCATTGATAATCTCATTTTGATTCCATAACTGCGTCGGAAATTAAACGATATAAAGCATAAATTAATTTTGAGTGCTACCACTAGCATACATTTAGGATATTTAAAATATTTTAAGTTTAAGAACCTAAACAGACAGCGTGGCCTAAATGATTATTTACCATAAACGATCATTTAAGAGCTGTGTGTCATATGGTAATTTAGACTATTTACCACTAAAAAATCATTAGCATATCGATAAATGGGCAATTAATTATAGTCATTTATTCTTAAATGATGTCCCGATATAATACATAATTCACTTGTACAAAGTCGATGTTTGTATTGGAAAAGAAGAACACAACTTTTTTGAGATATCAAATTTAAATTCAAAATACATATTCAAAAAATTTAAATGTAATTTTGCGCGGTTTGTACTCCAGCTTAGTTTATCAGAACATAAAGGAGGTAACAACACTTTCAATCTCTCTATTTTTCAAAAACTAATTGCTTTCAGTGACCGATAGTCAGTGACAGTATTCATCATTCACGCAAGGGATGTTGTTAGCAAATTTAAGATGGACACTTAAATTACTAGTTTACTAATGATCATTTAGTCAATTTACTAATTATCACTAGTAAATTAGTAATTTAAGTGTCTGTCTTTCTAGGCTCCAACAGGGCCAATAAATCGTGAAGTTTACGTATTGTTTTAAGTATTTCCCAAAAGCCAAAAAATTGTTAGCTGTAATGTTCCATAAAAATCAAACAAACGTCATGCAGGCCCATTCAGTGTAAATACTAATGCGTCCTGTGAATTTCACATCGATAATGCTGTCGGAAATTATCTTGTCTATAGAAGCATAAAAATACCAATAAATTAAATAAATTGTATGTTAATTTAGTAAAATCTTACAATTTATATACAATAATTTCTCTTTTAAACTTTCAGTTTGATTCGATGATGCCAGCATCAGATTGGATTACTTTTTTGGTGTCAGGCCCAAGGTGGAGCAGAAAATAACATTATACTGTTTTAAGTTGTTTTAAACGGAAATAGCTTCTAGAAGAAACAAAATACCTTATTTATTGCAAGCGGCTTAGCAATTTTTTTGCAGCATATTGCAATATTTTTCACTACTCTTACTTTTTTTAACATTGTCATTATTTTTGAAATCTGTTAAGAAAAAGGAAAGTCGGAAGCTAATGACGTTGATCAACAAATTTTTTGGTGTTTTTTTTTTTAGGACGAACAGCTCAAGGAATATCAGGTAAATACCTTCTAGGGTATAAAGCTTATTGGAAAATTATTTTCAATCAAATATTGCATAAAGTACTAGTCGTGAAACATATAAATAAAAGTAAGCAAGTTTAATACATATTAAAACTAATGAAAATAAAGTTTGTAAAATACATCTGAAATTTACTAATTATTTTTGGTTTGATCTTAGCAAATTACCTGTGCAAAAGATCATGAAATACTTCCAGAGGCAATCAATGCACCCTGTAAAACATCCTTATGTTTTTTCGTTGTGTCTGGTACAGCCATGCGGGATGTTTTGAAAAATGTTTTAACACATCCATTTCCGAGAAGATATCATCTATTGAATGTACTTTCTTCCGTGACATGGCAAAAGATCTTAAACTGAAAGTAATCTACCATGGAATGACTTGTCTAGATGGTCTGTGACGGCCACGATGCTGGCCCCCGAGCTTGAATAAAATAACTTCGTGACACCCTTCACTTATCACGGAAGAATCTTTAGCTCGACATATCCTTGGACTTTCTCGGCAGTTGCCTCGATTCGAAGCAGTGATAAACTCATACGACTAGACAATTCGTATAGGAAAGGGTTATGTGCGTATGCACTCGTATGTGTAGGGGAAATCGAAGATATTTCGGCTCTTTTGAAAAGAACATCAACTCAATATTTTGTTTTTGATACGAATATTCCTATGTGATTTTCGGATACATTTTTTGAGAAAGGCTTTCGAACAATTTGAAACTGAGTAGAATGCAATTCAAAGCATATTTAGCGTTCTTAAGGAAAAATATACTAATAAAAAATCTTTTATACTCTCCTCTACCAAATCGTAGCCATAAAATTTGCTTAGAGCCCGGTGTAATGCCAAAAGTGACACAATGACGTGGTAAATAGTCAAAACGTTTGTTCGCAGGCCATCAAGATGAAAATTTCCGCCATCAAATTAAAGATGTACAGACGAGAATGTCATTTCATCGTTGTCCCCAACGGCATTTGACCCTTTTCCTCATTCAGGCCGGCAAAGGTTCATTCCTTCGCTTCGTGCGATTCAACAATACAGCAAACCTTCGGTCGTACAGTGGTACTGAATGGATATCGAAATCTTATTGGATCCGTTTTCTATTTCGTTTATTATACGACGTTCCATAATATGAAAAGGCAATAAAATCGGAAATAGTTTTGTTATGTAGGTAAACAACGCATGTCTTTGACTTCGATTCGTCAATGTTTGTTTCGTGTATGTAAAATATTTCTTGACTTTGTTTGTTTGTCGTTGAATTCGAAAAACATCGATTTGTAGTGTATAGTTTGGAGCAGGATGTGAAAGATGAATGTTAGCTTGAGGACAGAAAGAGAAAGTCGAAGCTCTGAGCAAATTTTTGTAGTAATAATTTTATTGGACAATATAAAAAAGTTAGCTTTTTGGCTCAAGGGCTCGTTTTGACTCAAGGATTAGAATTAATTCGTAGGATAAATGTATACTAATAATCAAAGCAAAACTTGCTATAAATTTTAATCGATAATGTGAAATTAATCGAAGCGAAATTCGTTCTGAATTTTTCCTGAGCTTAGCGACTGGTATTTTTCAAAAAAAAAGTTCACCTTCCAGCCGCAGAAAAGCTTTGTTATGATTATACTTCTTAAATTATAAACATGTCCTAGATTTGGTTCACTCAAGGCCACCTTAACAAGTCCGAATAGAGATGACAGCTGATATTAAGGACAAGCTAGAAAGCATGCTAGTCTCTTTCCTTTGTCACGGAGTGATATTTGGGATGCAAGTGACGTTTCTCAAATCAAAACAAAATGCACCTATTTTGGTGGAAATCTAAATAATATCAAATCTATAATAATATTTTAACATCACAACCGCAATCAAGCTATGGATATCGAAAAACTCATAAGTTTAGTTAAAGAGAGATACGTTTTTGGAGCATTGAAGATGCCGAGAATCTCAACAGAGTTATCTTAAGCCAATTTTGAAGTGAAATTGGAAGGCCGGTCCAGACGCTAGGCTTTGCACAACGTTTTATTTGGGCAATCAACACGTTGCGGATAACTATGACCTACCAACTCAACTGTACCGTTCTCAAAATTGAACAGTTTTCCTATCCACACGCAACGTTTTGTCTGCAACCTTTTAGACTGCGCAGATAAAACGTTGTATAAAACCTAGCGTCTGGACCGGGCTTTAGGGCGTATAAAATCAAACGGTGTGGTTTTGTTATAAAAAAAATTATTTTGTGTTGTATTAAATATATATCTGGCATTAGCAATGCCTTGAACATCAAAAGAGAAAAAAAGTGTAAAAGCGTATACTTTAAATCCTAAAAGGCATTTAATATGAACATGCTTTCTGTCAATACTCTCAACAATCAAGGAAATCCTAAAAAATTACGAAACTTTCAAGTGATGAAAATGTCACGTGATTTTTATTTAATTTTATTCGGTATTGCGGCCGATTGCTCAAAGACCAAAGAATAAATTCATCGTAATATGACAACAATCGGAAAAACAACAATTTGATGAACAAGAATTGGATGAAGAGCAATTTTCAAACACACTAAGCATCAAGTGGCTTTCATTTACAGGGTGCGTCATTTACAAAATTCGTACAGTTTTCAAATTGAATTTTCCGCTACATTGTGTTTGTGCCAGAGGTCACCGTTGGCGTACGAGTAGTAAGCCGGCATAAGTAAAAGGTGCTTACCTCAAAATTGACAGTCTGTCAAAAATGAGTCAGGAGTATAACCGAAGAGCCACGATAGTCGAACGTCTTCGCGCTGGACGGTCAGCACGGGAGATTATTTATTTTTCCACGATAGGGCTTCTTTTACGGTATAGAGCCCTCAAAGGCTCTCTTGATGGACGCCATAGTTAAGGTAAAGAGCGATTAAGTGACTTTTCTTTTGTTCGAGGTTATTCGGACTATTCTCTCTAGGCTGGCAGACTCCTACCACTGGAATCAGTGTATTCCACATCCCATTCATATTCTAGTCATTGAAGTCGACGGCTACCACCACCTGCCAGCCTAACCATGCGATTTCGTCCTCCAAGCCACTGAGTTTGTCTTCAGAGATTCGTATCGCTTCCTTTGATGTGCAGTAGCAACTGAAAAAATGTTTCCTTTGTATCTAGCCCAAGCACTAGCCTGCTCCTTGATCATGGCTCATGAAGGTCACTCAAGTCGCATTTAGCACTCGTATGGCTGCTGTATCAAGAAAGTTTGAGTACCAAAAAGAAAACTTCCTACCTTTCAACTGAATAACAGTAAGAGACATTATAATGATAATAGTTATCAGAGCAATCATAATAATTACTGTTATAAGCATCATCTTTTTCTTACGGGACCATATAAAGCAAATCATTTCTTGAAAAACGAAAATGTTTGATTCAACGCTTTATGTTGATTTTTTTCCAGATTCTATTTCTATTCCTCTGCTCAGAGAATGTCAACAATTTTCAGATTCATTCGTTCCACAAAATTCATTCGTTCCACTTTTTGAACAAACCACATCGAACAGATGTACTTAATTCTAGCTTATTCTCGTTAAGGAATTTCTGCATCAGAAACCTCTCGAAATGGGGATGTTTCGATAGGATTACGAAAAACCTCAACCAATCTATTTCGCTCAACCGCCTACAATCTACCATCTTGCTGTATCAACAAAGAACAGGGAAATATCCAATTTCGTTAATTCTAATCCTTTCCGATTCGATAATAGCCACAAATGAACTTTATGGCAAAAAGTCAACAAAACTCTTTCGGATTATTAGCGTGAAAAGAGAGCACACGAAAGGGGTTCACCCTTATGTCATATTTTGATTTTCGTATTTTGTGGTTGTTTATTTCATTTGTTCGTTTGCAATGCGGAAATCAGTACGAGAATGAAATAAATTCAAAATCACCCCAACGATGAAGCACGTTCTCGAAAAGTAGAAACTTTTGCGTCTTGTGGAGTTTTGTGTCATTTGCTCATGGTGTATTCGT
This sequence comes from Nemotelus pantherinus, assembly GCA_963978885.1. Lineage (NCBI taxonomy): Eukaryota > Metazoa > Arthropoda > Insecta > Diptera > Stratiomyidae > Nemotelus > Nemotelus pantherinus. Next base: position 25,292,565 of record OZ022263.1, read on the forward strand.
AAAATGAGGGAATTAAGCATGATGGAAACTGTAAAATGTTAAACGCCCATGACATCTGCCACCACAGATTCACTTGTCATTCTGAATGATTCAAATGAAAAAGTGTCTCGTAGATTGAAAGTCACAATCTATGATCTGATGAATGGTGGAATTATACCATTGATGTGCTGTAAGCTTATAAGTTTAAAACTTCACTAAAAAAAGCGAACCATTAAAATTTAAATATTTAAGCTTCCACAACGAAATAATTGATATGTATTCCTGATAGTTACACGTGTTCTTGCACAGAAAAGTCCAGACTGGCAACATCACAAAATTCACATTGAAACAATGAACGATACAAAATAACTCGAAGATAATTTTCAGTCTTAATCATTTCAACCTCAACAACCGATTCCATTGAATAAAATCTACACATATGATATGCTCAATCGTCCTTTTGTTGATTACATAGCACACACGATTCATACATTCCGCAAAATCGCTATGTTGACTGTCGATGTCTTCGTGGTAGTCTTGAATCATATAAATCCTCAATCGCAAGAAGGATTCGTAGTTAGACAAGGAGATATGGTGCAAGTGTTTGCGATATCGACACATTCGTTTCCAAGGACTATAAAATCAATTATGTAGACATAACCCAACAGAGGTATTTGATATATGATAGCTGGCCAAAGTTATACACTTAACCAGTGACTTAGCAGGGAGCAGAGTGTCTGTGGAAATAGTCTGAAATTTAGAAGTATCAGCTGGCAGAGCTTCCTAAACTTTTTTTCGCGGGAAAGCTACTGAGAAGCGAGCGTAACAGTGCACTATGGAGTTAAAAACAAAATACAGTTATGTTTCAGGAATTTTCAAGATGATTATGATAATTTGAAATATGGTGAAATATTATTTAATTAATTATTTACACCACTTCGTTCAACTTGTAAAACATCATTCATTGGGTGCAAGTCTTAGTTTTTTTTTTCAACTACAACTTTTCATAATCTCTTCCACAGTATCATATAAAAAATTAAACAAAATGACTTTGTGTAAACTAAATAAACCACAGTCGTACATTCATGTCAAAATTGAGTTTCACTGCCAGGACTAGAACATGCGAAAACTATCTATCCACATCCGTTTCACACACAGCGTCTGCCTTATAGCAACAGCATGTGGATATCATATGAAGATATATGGTTACGGTTTCATCCATTACATCCGTCTAAAAGATATTTGCGGTCTACGATAGGTACGTGGAGCCATCAAATTGTGATTTACCGTCCATACTCTGCACCTCCTTTACGCCATCAAGGAGTAAATTCGCCAGGCGTACCGAGTCCCTGTGGTAAGTCCCGTAGACATTTGTTCGTTTTTGGAGTTGGTTTTTGGCTGCAAAGTGTGAGTTACAAGTTGTCTGCTTCAGAATCCGGTGGAGATCAAAATCGTATACTCCAACGTTGGCGCACACCTCGAGCGCCATCAATGAAAGTGAAACTAAATATATAGTTGGCCCACTTGGCTGCACAAAATGAAATGTAAAAGAAAAGAGATTGTGGGAAACGACAAAAATGATAAAAAAAAATGAAACTATTTAGATTATAGTGGTTCTGATTAATCATTCAATCCTTACGAAGGGAAGAGCTGCCATTTGAGAAGCATTCATTAGATTTTAATCAAAACAAATAGATTTGAAAAATTTTATTTAATGATATTGATTTCTTATTCAAAATCTATAGACGAAAATATAAAGAATGATTCATTTGAAAAAATATTGAAGCTATATTTTACCATGCAATAAGTTCCTATGTTTAATTACCACGTAAGAGACTTTCATTTGAAGTGCCTCAAAAAGTTTGGATGAAAATTTTACTAAACAATAAATTTAAATACGAGAATCGGTAAAAAAATATGAGTATACTAAATATTCTACTGCCCACAATATACATAGATATTGAACTTAAAACCCTGTAAGAATATTCTCTTGCCAAAAAATATATTTTTTTTTTCATATCACTTCTGCTATTGTTCTGAAGCACCCACACTAGGCTCAGAATTTTTACGAGGATCGTGATACTGTTTGCGAACTTTTAGCCGTAGTCTGGTAATTAAGACCGAAATCTCATGTCACGTTGCTTCGAGATGGTCTGTGTCAGCATGACCAATATACGACACTCATTAACACGAAGTTGTACCTTTTGAGGTAAGTTGCGATTATGATCTTATGGTACGGTTCAATCTCAAGTAAAGATCACATTTTTTGGTGCTTTGGAAAATATTCTAGAACGATATTAGTAAATTAAGGTTTGTATCGAAGCTATATGTCAGTTAAGAAGTACTTATTTAAAACAAAAAATCCATTCACACTTCCTGAGATAGAATATTGCAATAAGGACTTTAAAACAGCTAAAGGTTTTAAAACAGTAATTTGATTTAATTCAAGCAGTCCCACAGTCCTTTGCTGGAGTTTACACCTCTGTACTTATCTTAGCGAGATATCAAGACTTACGTGTCTTAGCGAGTTATGGAGACATTTGATTGTGCATATGTTTTGGGTGCCAAGACATAGGGTCCTGCGATTCTGAAGTAAACAATTTTCCTCTGTTTCTCTTCAGCTGCTTCAAATCTTGTTTTGTTGAGACAATTTCAGTATGTTTTTCTCATCGTCACTCGAGATCTTCTTCTAGCTTACTTGCTCTTTGATATTTTTTACGCAGATGGTGTTAAGTTTAAAAATAAAAGAGAATTCTACTGTTTCAATAGTAGATGCTGAAGTGGTGTTTTATTTCCCTATTCAGTAATCATAGCTGTTCTGCCTGTGAAATCTGGAACTTGCACAAGTAGCATCGGATGTACACTTTTCAAAATATATATTTATTCTCTCTTAAATAAACATTTTTGGCTTAATTAAAAGTGTATTTTAATAACTTAAACTTCATAAAATCTCAATGTTGATTCACTTTTCGACCATATTCTTGTTTGTTTTCGACTTTTTCGTTTAATGCTACTCATTTTACATAGCTCACGGCATGAATATCCATGCCTGTAATTGTTACAGTAATATATGAAACCAAGATTACTTTCAACATATTTATGTTTCCAAAGCTATCTATTCGATAACGATTGTTATGTTAAACCTTGTTTACGCCGTAGCGATTAAATTTTGATCACCACTGTATCGATTGATTTTATATTATTCTTATATCGCTGATGGGCCGAAAACGTTTTTCCGATGCTCAAATTGGGGAGTGTTGAAACTGTTTCCAATTACCGACTTGTTTCCCTTTTTTCCTGTTTTTCGAAATCGCTCGAGCGAATCATTCACAACAGGGTATATGGGGCCATTAACCATTTGCTATCCAGGGAGCAACTTGGATTTATTAACGGCCGTTCCTCGTCAACAAACTTGGTCGAATTTTTGAACTCCGTTGCTGGTTCGTTGATTGTTGGATAGCAAGTTGACGTCATCTACACGGATTTCGCTAAGACATTTGCCAAAGTAGACCATGCTGTGTTGTTGGATAAGCTGCGCAATTTCGACATATCCGGATTCCTTGATTCCTGGTTCTCTGCCTATATTGTCAACCGTACTTGTACTGTTGTGCTTAATCGTTGCGTTTCTTCCCCTTTTTATCTTACATCTGGTGCTCTCCAAGGTTCCATCCTCGGGCCGCTCCTATTCGTATTGATCATCAATGATCTTCTCAGTTGTTTCAATTCCGTTTCTCCCCTCTACTTAGATGACCTTAAGCTTCCACGCACTATTTCTTCTGATGAAGATTGCAGTGGCGGCTCGTGATGCTTTCGAAAGGGTCGGCAATTAGTAAAAGAAGACTACGTTACCACAAAAATATGCATAAAATATCATACTCAACAATAATTTTTCGAATTAAGTAAACCAACAACAAAGTCCCAACACACAAAAGACATATTCTAAATATTGGTACATTGACAGTATTTACCTTTTCACAAAACTTTAAGCCTAACCTGAAATTTAAAAAAAAAAGTCTGACCAAGCAGAATTCGTGGATGCATGAATCTAAAATTCACACTATAAAAATGCGTGTATATCAAATCGTCGAGCTGTGAAATGTAATTTTTTAAAAAGTACTTTTCCTATTAAAGTCAATGTAAGATTGAAATTTTAACAAATATAAGTTTGAAAAAATATATATTTATAACTAACATATATATGTCAGACCAAACAAATATCTTCTAAAGCAACGAAAATTCACAAATAATTAAAATAAAAATTATCTACGTATACGCAGCTATATTACGCGAAAACATTTTAACAGCAAACTAAAGCACTGCAAATTTGCTGAGAGAAATATATGTATAGGATCTCAGGCACGGCACGCCGACTCACAAATTATCCTATGCATCAGCCCAAAGAAAACTCTACTTAGCCAACACACGAAAATATACGGTTCAGTATTTCCGAGTCGAAAACAGGAATATCAATGACATCGGTCAATATCAAAGACATCAAAAATATCTCGAGGAATCTAAGGAGTCCTGGGCCTATGAATCATCCTTTATGATAGCAAGAGAGTTCCGGGTCTCAATGGACGCGCATCACTCCAGGTAGTTATTAGGTTTAACTCGAAGTGCTCCGCGTTGGGCTGTGGGTGTTTTCACGGACCACTGCCTCTTAGGATGGCATACGCTTCGATTGGCGCAGGGTTTAACGACTTCTGTCAAAAGTGTGCTTCGGAGAACAAAGAGAAATGGCAGCACTTGATGCACCTTCTCTTTCAAATTTGTGGAATATTCCTGATCAATTTCAAAGGAGGAAGGAAGCAGATGGTTTTTTGACCTCAGCGACTAGAGGCAAATAAATTAGTGCGACATCACAATGCGCTTCTTTTGTGCCTACGTGCGTCTGTCGGCAGGACTCTGTCGATCGGCAGCCACTTATATCTAACCTGATCTATGAGATTTAGATGTACTCAAACAAAAACTTAATAAAAACGTGTTTAATTCAAAAACAAACTGTTTAGTCCCCAAAATGAGAATCAGGAACCCACGATCTGAGTTTCATGCAAATTATGACACTATGTTGGTTTTTGAAATTGCACCTTGAATTTTCTAAATTTTCAAGAAATATGCTAACACCCTCGTACTTCTTCCCCCAAAATAAGTATTTTTTTTTTAAATTTTAGTTGCCTTGTTTGAGGTCATTGAAAAACATGTGGCATTCAACCCATGAATGTTATTTTGGAAAAGAAGCAGTTCTTTTTCTAAATTTTTAAAGCTAACTGATTTTTTCAATGAAATGACGATATTCGGCACGTACTCAGTTAGTTCAATATCTATGAACATTGATATCCTATTGATTCCTTTTAATAATAATAATTGTGTATAATTAACCCGAAAAAGCCAAGCTAAAGTAGAGCATGTTAGAGCAATTGAGAGTACGAAACCATATGGGACCCTTTTCAGGCAACAGTTCTCAAAAGCCAAAATATTTTGTTAGCTGTCGGTTCTGTGACAATCAATAGAAAGCTGGTTACTTGCCCAAAGTTGCTCTACCAAAAAAGGTGGAGCAAAAAACACTCTAAATTCCTCTAGTTCAACTTAGAGCAGCTCATTTAACGCAATTTCAAGAATATGAATTCTACAAATTTTTGAAAGTTGAATCATTCATTTAAGTGAAATTATAAGTTTTTTTGTTTCCAGAATGAAATGGCTTAGGCTACCTCAATAAACCGACGCAATGGAACGGCAGTATCTGCTCAAAGGCATGTTTTTTTTCCATTTTCTGTTGTAGCCAAAACAAAAACTGTATGTATCATCGAAATATTGGCCAAACATTAATCGCGAGCTGTCTAGATCCTTTCGTCCTGGAGCACTTCGATTTTCGAACGAAAAATCAACGCTGGCGGCATATTGCGTCCGCGCCCTACGTTCACAACACACTCCGAATCATACAGAATCTCATGCGTGTGCATCTCCAACGAATTGTTTTATTTTTATCCCGCGACGACGACGTCTTCGAAACCACGTTATTATTTATGACCATTAAGTTTTTATAGTTTTATGCCAAGTATTCGCAGCCGGTCTGTGTCGGTACAGCAACTACAATAAGTAGGCTTCGTCTCCTTCTGTCCGCGTATGCAGAGTTCCAGATCTGGCGGAATCTGTTGCGGCCTGATTTCAAGGTAATGTTCGTTGGGGCCGGACATTGGTCGCCGTTCATTTTTTGGACACATAATGGATGTCTGGTACCCAAAGGATATGTTATCCGCTCTATATGTACGTTACGTTGCACGGCATGCTGATCGACAAAATTCTGTTCAGTTTTATTGTTGCTTGGCTTCTGCTTCTGATCTGTTCCCGTCGTGTCTGCAGACGGGAAATTTATTGGTGATGCGACTCGATATCGACGTACGAATGCTACCGGGCATCGAGAAGCGCACTACCGGCCACTATGCATTTAAGTTTCATTGATGCATTTGTTACAACGGTATGAGTTTTGTCAGATAGGAACGAATATCTAAAGATATAATGCTAAGTCACTGTTAGTGTGGTAGAAGATTGACTGGAATGCACATACATAAGCCTGAAATGGATGAAACAAATTCAGCGTCAAATCTATTAACATTGGAAAATTCTATTGTAAATAAAAAATTATATATGCTATTCTTGTGTATATCTACATAACAATAGAGAAAAAAATTTAATACCTATGTTTTCACCTGTAAGAATACTCGCCGTAAGAATACTCGCTTTTCACCGTAAGAATACTCGCAAGGTAATAGTCATTGTCAGTCTTGTGTGGCCAACTATTATAATTCATCGTTCATGAAATGGTGTAAGTTGCAAAAATAATTGGAATAGTGCCAAGTCTTAAAGAACCAGTAAATAAATAATGGAAAATCAATTGCTACCTTGGGAGAAGGCTTATCTGTGCGAAATTTAGTATTTAAACACAGCTGGCCAAAATGCACACATCTACCGGAGGACATATTCACTTGAAAAAACTATTCTTAAATAGTGGTTCAATAAATAATGGATATAAGTCAGCAGGCTCAAATATGTGTAATTAATGGAAAGAACCTCAGCTTAAATATTACATCTTAAAAGCTACCTAATGTTTGCTTTTGAAAATAAAATTAAAAACACATAAATTAGTACTTTATATAAGCTTCATAAAATCGTCTTGAATTAGATATTAGAAAATTTTAATTATATACCAAGCACCATTCAATTAAGTTCACATAAGCAACCTCTTATCAACGAAATTCAACCAACAACAAAGGAATAATTAGAAATGTTACAACATTTGATTTCCTCATGCCCTTTCCCTTTCCTAACAAATTAACATCTCATGTGGGGTCCGTAAAGGATTTCTTGACATGGCTCACGTGCTCTGTCGTACACGTTTACGAGTACAACTGCCTATAAGACATCGTTGAAGACGTTGCTCTAGAACATAATACCTTCAAAGTTAGCTGCATTAGATAATGCTGGAATAGAACCGAATGGTCATAATAGGCGGAAGACAACAACCTCCAAGGATTGCTACTATTCCTGACAGACAATTGCAAATTACAGAACGCTTAACAATTGCAGATACACAGCCTGTGACACCGTTTCCTTAAGGAAGGATTTGTGTTTTACCTTAGGCGGATGAAGACAAATGGTAATTGCTTTGATATCTGGTTGATAGTTTAAATCCTGGCTATACCTTATTTGGATTTGATTGCATTCATTCTGATGGAAGATTTCCTTAAACATTTTCTTTGTAGAGCTTGCTCCAGCTATAACTTTTTCACCACTGTCAATCAGATAAAATTGACTGCAAGGAGCATTCCCCAATTTCAGCTGCTATTGTGATTTTATTAGAAATACTCCTGAATAGTCTCGATACAATCAGATAGTGGTGTTAGGCTGGTGAATGAGATATATTTTCATCCCAACAAACTTGCAACTGTTTTCTTTCAAAAAGTCCTGGAAATGAAAATAATTACAGCAATAAAACCCTACAATGTTTATTTGTGTCGAAATCAACAATACTCAATTTCACTGCAGCCAAATTGTAGAAAGCAAGTGCCAAATGCTCTAAGTAACTATCCCCAACATGTATGCATATATTTGAAGACGAAGAGCGAATGAAAGGACTTCATATAGGGCGTCGAGTATTTACCTTTATCTGGAAAGGTATTGAAAACAATAGAATCAAAGGAATTGCAAAGGTACCAAGGGTGCTATAAGAATGATTTCGCTGACGATGAATTTTTATTCGATGTGGATTTAAAGGGGCTTGCGAAATGATATTGTTACCACTGAAGGTGAAAGGATGGGTTAGGATGATCGAAGGGATTGAAAACATAAAAAAGGGGTTGAGCTGTTTTAATGGAAAATGTATTTGTTGTTTGCAAAATCTTTGAGCTGATAGTGCTGACCTCTTGGAGATGATGGAAAAAGTTTAATACTCTTATAAGAAAGTATCGTACCAAGGTACTATTTGAAATCTTTGCGGCTTCTGAAGTTTCAAAGGAAACAACGTGAATTTTGGTGCTAACACCTGAGTCCTATGACTGATTATATTTTTTCACGTGAATATTGTGAAAGATAATTTGAAATGAAAATTGTGGTTGGTGATCGTCTATGACCCAGTAGTAAAGCCACTCATAATTTCAATCTGAATTAGGGCTGCCTTTTTATTGAGTTAAAATTTACTTACATCTATATTACTTTTAAACAAAATCTTATTTTTTGCTTATTAAAAATGCAAATAAAAAGCGAAATCACGAATTAGTTTATTAGTGTCCAGATTAGTGCTTTATTGTGCATGCAAAGGGTTTTTTATTTGATTAGTTTTGATTACATGCATTTCAAATTTTCAAAATTATCTGAAAACTCATTTATAAATGCGCTTGTTTGTGACAAAAACTATGAAAGCAAAACTTAGTAGCTAAGTGTTCATTACGCAGCCTTCAGGATGATGAGCAATTATTTCCACGTATTTTTTCGTGCAGTCTTGTATTACTTTCATGAAAATTTAAATCTGTAGTCTGAAACACAAGAACACAAAAAAGGATCTGATAATCTTCCCCAATATCTTTGTTTAGTTCTACTGAATGAAACCAGGTTTGGTAGACAAAATGCTACTTAAAGTTAAGCGCCAAAGTTTAATAAGCACACGATACTTAAAATACACAAATATTAATCAACATTTTGAAATCTTACCAAACGGCGGATTTTTTTATTAAACCAAACATGGACAAACAAAAGAAAAAACCTGCAGCGAAAAGGAATCGGACCCTTTCATTAACATGGTTCCATTGCATATAGCTCTAAAGGTTTCGCGATTAATAGCTGATTAAGTTGGAGGTTTCAAATTAAAACCAACCCAGCAAACGTGCGTTCAGCACTTTCGCATACAGTTGTAAAAACTTTTCCATGTGTTGATACATTTTCTAATGAGTATTTATATTTTCTATTTCTCACTGATTATACATGCTGCTGTACTACTGCTAAACTCCTGAATAGGCTGTCTAGTTGTTGTAGTTTTCCGACACGTTAATGAATCTCTTATATATTTACGGTTCCCTATTTACAATGAATATAAAGTACTGCTGCACTACTGCCAAACTGGTGACCAGATGGTGCAATTCAAATCGTTTCCCAAAAATCAAATCGAGTTGCCCATACGTCAAGCGTCAGTCATACTTCGCAAGTGATACGTGAAATATTTTGAAATTTATAATTAAAACAGGTATTTTTTGCTCTAATTAAAGATGACATGAATACAAAGTAATGCAAATGTGATGGCATGAATGCAAAGTAATGCGAATATACTATGGGTGACATTATAGCTGGGCAGCTATATCAATGTCCTGCTATACTGCTTCTAAGGCAGTAGTACAACAGTACATTTTACGTGCTGCAGTTTCACCACTTCAGCAGTAGTATAGCAGTGCTTTTGCACTCCTTGTATTCCTATCGTTTGTCTTTTTCCTATTTGTGGGATGGAAACGATCAACCATGAAACAAAACATATTACACGTACGCGGGTAATATGAAGTAAATAGGTGAATTTTGGGGTAAAATGCTATCTCTAGCATTAAAAGCATTCACGGGTTTACTCACGACTTCTGCAGCACTTTAGAAGTAGTGCTGTGTTTGCTGGGAAATATAAATCAAAAAAACCAAATAAATTAATTGCACGTCGATTTTCAGTATTTCAATGAACTCAAAATAGAATCACCCCAAACCAAAGAAATGTTAAGTATCAAGAATCCACACAAAAGCAAATATAAATTCCAATAAATAAATTAAACAAATATACTCACCGGATCAGGAGGAACGGTGCAGGAAGCAGTGCCTGTAAATTTTTGCAAAAAATTTATCAATATAATTGAACACAATTGTGGTGTTAATTTTTGTGCCCTGGCTTTTTATTCTCAACAGTTTTCTGCTCCACTAATTTTAAATTTTGCATAAACTTGCTTGTCAAAATAGTAATTGAGACTTAAAAAGGTTTTTTTTCTCACGAGGTATTCCAAATTAAATGTTATTGTTTATTTAATGTTCATTGATTGGTATTAAATAACCCTATAAGCAACACCAGGTCCTCTCGTTTACTTGAGGAATATTCACATTCCACTACTTACGCAGCTAATGAGCCAGTAAATAGATGCTGTAGAATATTTAACAGTATAAATTTTCTGTATTCCCCAACGATCTCCAAATTCTCCTTCAAATCCTCCCTTTTTCAAGCCATCCATAGCCCCTTATCTTAAGCTATCTGACATTGTTTTATTTGTTTGTTATTTATCAATTTTGATTTATTTGATGATTTATTTGTTAATTATTTAATTTATTTAATTTTTCGTTTACACATATTTAATTCAAATATTTTCTTTGTATAGTTTATACCCTGTTTGGTTAGTAAATAAAATAAAATAAATAAAATAAAATTTACACTGCAAAACATTATTTCATTTTTCACAAAAACTTCATGGATTTTTTTTTTTAGTTTATAATCATTTTTTCGGTGAAACTATTAATTTTTACAAACATCTACAAAAATCCACATAAACGAGTACTTTGTTAAATAGCCCAATGGCTTACAAAAGCAATCGACAAAAAAAAATTCACACTGAAAGAAAAACCTTGGTAAAATCAACAATTTTCCTTAGTTGTTTTTGCGTCAACTACGGGCTGTAGTTAAAACAACCATAAAAAAATAGTTGATTACTTTTATGCACCATGACGCGTGGTTGATAAACAACGTCCGTGGTGCAAAAAAAGTAAGCAACCACAAACAATGGTATTCCAACAATATACATAGTACGAAATAGTAAATGACTTAAGTCTGTAGTGTGGAATTATGTTTGTTGAATTTAACAATTGTAGAGGGGTTCGCTTACTATGAAAATTGTTGATAATTCAATATTTTGTAGTGTGAAATGAATTGATGCTTATTTTCCTGTAGATCAACTATTTATCGTTATTATGAATTCGAGGATTCAACTGTGTTAATCCTCGAAGGTTTCCATATTTTTTGTATCAGCAAAGTCAACTACTTTTATATGGTCAAATGAAATATTTTAGCAGAGTAGAAAGAACCTTTTTCCATATTTCATTCGACAACTTTGAATGCATTGTCGCATTACTAAAAATAATAGTTAAATCGACCACAACTTTTTCTTTCAGTGTGCGCTCACTGATACGGCGCTGGAATGCATCGCAATATGTGTCATGTGCACACATATATTAACTGCATAAAAAGCGTCATACAACGTAATATAAAGGCTTCACAGCATAACATGAATATGAATTATATCGAACAGCAAACCGAACACAATTTTGCCATAGAGCATATGAAGCTTCTATGATAGAATAGGAGTATGAGTATTTAGCAGTAATATTAAGTAATTTGTATACTGTGAATATTTTACTTCAATGATACTTTTGAGACGAAGTTAAGTTTTATTTAATTCAATTAAAATCTTTTACAAATTACATTGTTCTATTAATCAACCTTATTCAACCAAGTTCACTCAAGACTGAAAAAAATATTTTTACAATTTGTTTGTATACTGTGAATATTTTACTTCAATGATACTTTTGAAACGAAGTTAAGTTTTATTTAATTCAATTAAATCTTTTACAAATTACATTGTTCTATCAATCAACCTTATTCAACCAAGTTCAGCTAAAGACTAAAAAAAATATTTTTACAATTTGTTTTTCAAACCAAAATCTAGTTACTAGATTACAATACTTTTTCTTGACACTTCCCAAGTGCATAGGCAGTGTATCAATCCAAAGTATTTCCATTTATTTATTTTTCGCCTGAAGTATCCCTACAAGTATGAGGAGTATGGAAAATCAACAGTTTTCCTTAGTTGTTTTTGCATCAACTAGGGCTATAGTTAAAACAACCATAAGAAAAATGTTGATTACTTTTATGCACCATGACCCGTGGTTGATAAACAAAAAAAAATTTCATTCAGAGCATGAAAAACGTCCAAATGTTGAAACCATTCTACTTTGCGTAGAATAATTCCAAAGACGTTGCTCACTGAATTACGTTTGTTGAAATTAACTATTACAAAGTAGTTTAAGTACCATAAAAACTGTTGATAATTCAAAACGTTGAAGTTTTGAGTGAATTGATGAATATTTTTCTATTGATCAACTATTTTTCGTGGTTATGAAACAATGAAAACAGTTGATTTCATGAATGTTGCGATATTTTTTGTATAACCAGAGCCAACTTCTTTTATATCGTTAAATTATCTATATTAACATAGTAAAAATAACTATTTTCCGTAGTTCGTTTAACGAATTTGAATGAATCGTTGCAATACTATTAAAAATAATTGAACCAACCAAGAGTTTTTCTTTCAGTGCAGTATAGCAATCATCTTTGTGGACGACTGGCTGGTGACTGCCTCACCGATGGTTAAAATTTGCTTCCATGTATATTGCCTTACAAATTGACGATCCAATAGCCACCAGATCAGACGATTACAACTTGCTCCACAAAAACCACGCTTCACAATGAAGCTCGAATGCAATCGTGAGTATGCTTATAACACTGAATAACTGCAATCCCAATCGAGGCGGGGCCAGATAGATTTTCTGTGAAGAGAAAAATGTATACAATTTATTTTTAAACGTACTCAATTAAAATGGCTACTTTGAAAAGAAGCCTGCTCTGTATAAGGGGGCTAACAAATCAAATGACATTCTCTTTGTCAATCATAAGCGTCAGCTGAGTTAATCGCCAGCGACAACTTCTAGCCATAAATAATAAACAAAGCAGGTGAAGAAGACCATCCGTAAGCCGCCGTGAATATTCGTTTTGAAAAACGATAATAGCTGCATCAGATAAAAATTTAAACTTATTTAAGGACTTCAGGACTTTGAAGAAAGGCTAACGTTATTCCAAATTCACCGAATAAACATAGTATTTTACTCCATAAAGGTCCTTAAAATGTTTCCAAAATACAAAGCGAAAATTCAATCGTTCATATAAAAAGGTCCTCAACACTCAACTCAATAAACAATTTTACACAAACTACACTAAACAATGAGCAATTCAAGTGTATAGTTGTTGTATAGCTGTCAAGTGCATTGGTCTTGATTAGAGAGTCAATTGAATATCAGATTTTTCAGCCTCAAATGACCAAGATAGTAGTATAACAGTAGTGTCAAATGGTTTTAAATCGCAATGTACCAAAGAACCAGGATCGAGTCGTAAAATATTTTTCAAACCGTGACACAGTTCCGGTCGCAAAACATTTCGATCTCCACTTTGTCACATTGTAAGTATCATTTATTGACTCCCCCAACTAAACCAAGGAACAATTCTTTCCCTCTAGCGGAAACGTTGTACAGTTGAAGCTTAAAAATATACAAAAGATTTTAAGATTATGTTGAACTATATATGTATGTGTGTAAGTGAAGCCATTTCAAGTCGAAATATCCAATCTTCTCAGTTATGAATCGCAGACAGCCTCCCTGCAAAGAGAGAGTATTACATCTAATCAATTCCAAAAATGCTTGCAAAGTACCTTTACATGTACATATATCTGCCCAGCCGAGTTGCAAGCAAGCAAACCAATCTGTGCATCAGCGAAACATTCCAATTATCAAAACTTCCGAGCACTCATACAGAATTTCGAAAGAACCAGAAAACTAAATGACCGACCGTTCAATGCACTGATCTTGGATTGTATTCGCAAAACTAATTAAGATCGCGTGGGTGGCATCAGAATTTTTACGCTGAAAGATAGCAAATTTCCCTTTAACACTAAATGGTGATACATACTAATGTCTGCAGATTTTGGCTCGCTACGGAAAGAAACTGAATCGCAACGAGAGCAAGAACGTGAACATCGGAAACGTTTCAAGGCTCACGTTGATTCCTTTAGTAATCAACACTATGAGTTGCTTTTGATCATGCACATGAAAAAAAGGAATTCACTTTGATGATAATTACATTGCTATACATAGTATATTGCGAAATAGAAGAGTACTGTACCAAACGAGCTCAATTCTTATCAAATAATAATATTTTTCACGACACTTTAGTTTTTGTTTACGGGGAAGTTTTATTGAATTTTCCGGATGTTGATAACCATCTCTTTTTGCACTCACTTGCAGTGTAGAACATCTTGAAGGTCGAATTTATTCAAAGAGAAGATACAGTTATATGCAAACTGTAACCGACACGCAAAATGAATTTAGGAAAAGGTTGGCCAAGCTACAAATGAAACTGATGAAACCCATTCAAGATCTCGCTCCATCTTCGGCGCCGAGAAGAGCAATAAAAAGGAAACCGTGGAAATTAACCAGAAATGCGGCTAAATTCCATCGAGGCAGCTACGGAAACAACAACAGCAGTATCTCTACGAGTATGTATGAAACAAAGCAAAAAAAATCGGTCCAAAACAATCCCAACGTACATGTGGATGGGCACATTGTACTCCGCCAGTTGAAGTTACTGACTTCGAAAAAGGCAAATTCAGACAAGACGAGGATGCGCCACCGCAGCTCAAGTTTGGAGAAAAAAATCATTGAAAATTTCTTGGGTTTATTCGAAACTGGCTGGTATTCTTAATTAATTGTTTCCTTCGGAACTGAATTGATTTTGCCTTTCAAAAATTGTCTGACAGGAAGTGAATAAAGCAGAGCTGTGATTGAAGTAGGTAGTTTTCAAAGTTTCAGATGTCTGGAAACTTTATTTGAAGAAAAGGGAACATAAAAGTATTGTATGTGATGAACAGGTGTGTGTATTTTTCTCATGATTACTAATAAAAACTTCTTAAGTCAGTTACTAGAGTATTAAGTAAAATACTATTGTACATTAACTATCTTTCAATTGTTCTGAGTAGCAGTCAAAAGAAATGCATTTTTGAGTCATAGTTCTCAGCCCATTCGTGAATAGATTTATAAGAATCAATTTGTTAACTGTTTTCGTGTTATTGAGACGTCCTAAACGCTTCAGATCAAATAAAAATTGTATAGGTGGAGCATGATGCATCTTATCGGCAGACATGGATCTCAACGCCATCCAAAAGACTCTTTAATTCTATTCAAATTAAAATCCAAAATAAAATAAGTGAAAGATTGAAAGCTCCCAAGCGTTTGCATCAGGTTTATATATTAAAATATAGCTATTAACCCAAGCACTTTCGGATTTAATTTCCATTTCTCGAGATGATGCGATTCTTTGGGAACGATAATTGGTTTGTCATTGCTCTTTACCGGTCCCAATTGACAGTAACGCGCTTTGCGTGTTCATCTTTGAAGAAGTATGGCTCTATGATGCCAGCAGCATACACTGCGCACCATGCATTGCATTTTTGTGAATACAACGGTGTCTCCATGACTTAACGGGGATTTTCATCGGTCCAGCAATTTGGCTTGTCAACGTAGCCACCGAGTCAGAAATGAGTCTCGTTGCTGAACAAAATTCTCCCATTGAACAGAGGATCAACTTCCAGTTGTTTTTTGGCCCATTTTCCGAACGTGCGACGCATTCAATGGTCATACGGCATTTATTGCTGCACCAATAGGATCTTGTAAGCCTTTAGACCCAGATCTATGCACAAAATTTCTCACCAAATGGACGAACAAATCAAAACTTCTTGCGCACGCCTGCTAATCTGGGCTAGAAATCTCTTCGGAACGCACTGTCCAGCAACGTGAAGTGGTTGTGCAATCACATAGCGATGGACGATTGTGCGGTCCGTAAACTCACGAAGCGATCTTTAAGTTCACACAACTGAACACTTATCTCGAAAACAAATTTCCACGATTTGTAGACGTTGCTCTGATGTTCGCAATGCTGATTATAAGAACATTACGGATTGTCTTCTCTGAGTTGACTGGGCTAGTAATTTTTCAACGCTAGAATTAGATGACGCTGTGTCATTATTTTATGAACTGGTTTTTGCCGCCATTGAAAAGCTCACCCCAAAGATTAAGAGCAAAGACAAAATATCTTAACCATGGCTTGATAGCAGTCTAAGGTGTTTGCGGAATCAAAGAAATAAACTTTAAAAAGTAATTACAACCAGCACTGATTTCAGAGATAATATCAAGGATAAACATAATGAATTAGCTCGAGAATACCTGACGAAATCCCGTGAAGTGTATGAACGCTATGTCAATATCATGGGCGAAAATATAATTTTTTGATTTCGTGAACACCAAACGGAAAACTTCGATGTACAAAAAGAACTTTTGTTCGTCATGCCCTCACGAAGTTTGTGACCTGTTCGCTGAGCATTTGCAGGAAGTATTTTGTTCATGTACAAGTACGTCTAACAGTCTTCTCCCTCAAACAAACCCACCAAATATCATCAGTGAAATGTATTTGACTAGCGAAGAGATTGCAAAGGCCATCAAAGATCTTAATGTCAACAAGGGCCCTGGTCCTGACTTGCTACCTCCTAGTTTCATACTCGAATGCATGGAGTCGCTTATCTTACCCGTGTATTTAATTTTCAACAGATCACTTTCTTGCGGGGTTTTCCCCTCCTTCTGGAAATCATCCCATCTGTGTCATGTGGTTATAGGCGGTCAATTGATAATTACAGAGGTAATTATCAATTGCAATATTATCAGCATTGCCTAAGCTATTTGAAAAAATTGTCTTTGATTCGCTCACTACTCTAATAGAACCTCTTCTAAATGAACAACAACATGGTTTTAGAAAAGGCAGGTTAACTTCTACCAACCGCGTGATTCTCTTCTCAGATGTTCTCTGTGGCATGGCAAAAGGGCATCAAATTGATACCATCTACACAGACTCCAGCAAGACCTTTGATCGTGTTGATCATAATATTCTTCGAATCAAACTACAGAAATTTGGTATCTCGGGTCTCTTATTAAACTAGTTAGACTCTTATCTTCTATCCTATCCAAAAAAATTGAAGTTTTATCAGGTGTACCACAAGGTAGTCACTTGGGGCCTCTTTTATTCAATATTTTCGTTTCGGATCTTTCAGACATCCCTCACCTTTTTTATGCAGATGATCTAAAAACGTACCAAACAATTAAATCGAAATCAGACTCAGTTTTCCTTCAATCGAAACTGCTTTCTCTTGAGCAGTGGTGCAAACAAAATAATCTTGACATTAATGTCAGTTAATGTGAAGTCATTAGTTTTTCCCGCAAAACCAGTAATATAAATTTTGATTACCGCCTCAATAATGTTGCAATCAATAATGTTGACAATGTCATCGACCTCGGGGTTACTTTGGATAAAAAGCTGCGTTTTAATTTACACTATGACAAAGTCTTAAGCAAGGCTAATAAGCAGCTTGGATTCATCAAAAGACGTGCGAAGGAATTGGTGCAGAAGCAGTTCTTGCTATTTGCGTTGAGAGATCTGTATATTCCTTACGAATTTGATAATCTACCTTCATACAGATACAGACTAAGTCTCTTAAATCTATGAAGTCTACCTTCGCGGAGGATAGTCATATGCTCCTGCTTTACTTTTGATGTTATTAGGGGCTTGATCAATGTTGTGTCCCTGTCCAATAAGATCACCTTCGACGAATCAGTAAAGCAGACGAGGCACACACGTTTACTCAATGAATACCGACACCACACAGTTTACGCCAACAATGAGCCAATCAGTAGATGTTGCAAAATATTCAATAGCTTCTCAAAACACTATTCCCCAGCCATTTCCCGACCTAGGTTTTAAACTGCTCTGACTAAGATGCTCACGTCATGAATGCCTTTCCAATTCCCCACCAAAGATGGTTATATTTTTAAAATTCTTTCATTATTGGGTATTGTACAAATTTATATTAACATAAATTGCTAAATAGTAATATGTGTAATATGTTAAATATTAATATGTTGCAAGTGTTTTTTTTTGTACGCCTTGTTTGGTTGAAATAAATAAATCTATCTGTGGCAAATTGTCGAATTTTACTGAGTGAAAATGACAAAGACGTAAACAGCTGGCATAGAAGTTATCATCGGAGTTCCGCGATACTTTCCTAACGGTAGTCATCACTTAGATCTAAGACTCGAAAAAATAAGAGATATAAAACCCTTCAATGAAAAGTTCATTGTAGGTCTCGCTCATCATCCCAACAAGCTTCCTAACGGAATTTTAGATTATCGAAAATTTGTGCCATTGAAGAGGACTGACCCACTTGACTTAGATAGGGTGATCAATCATTGTGCTGTTTTTATTTACAAAGTGTGCATATTTTCTATTTTGTGGATACGCTTCCTAATAATTAGCGTTAATTGTTACTGAAGTGCAAAAAAGTTCTAGCTATCGGTGCCTATGGTGAGCATTCTAAGCTTTGAGTTTCAATTTGATTCTTAATATGACATCTCAAGTGGACTTCAATCATTAGAAGATACTTTTTCCTTTGGGACAGAATGGTCATTAAGAAACACTATAGATAGTCTGTCTTTGTTTCTTATCTAAACGTACCCGCATTTCATAAAAACATATTAACGTTTTATTAATTTTCACATTTTTACCAAATTCTTCTATGACAGTTTTCAATTTTTCGAAAGAGGCATTAAATAAAACAACGAGAAACCAACTAAATCAGCCACAATACTCTCCATTTAGTATGGTTTTTGTTGTTTTTGCAAAAAAAAATTAAAGCAATTGTACGCGTGCAATAACTGGAACAGAAGACACGTGCCCCTCCTCGGAACTGTTCCTGGCACAGGCATGATTTCGACATTTTAGATTCGGCTCTGTGCATATACATGTCTTTAAATAGGCAGAACGAGCTGGGAGCACAGTTCATTCCTGAAATGGATACGCACCAAAAAGAAAAGTCATTTTTTTTCATAGAGGGTGCCGAAGAAATATTTCTCCCCTGACACTATGCGACAATTCCACAAGAATATTGGCAGAGGTCACGTACTTGGATAAAAGCTGTCTTTCTTACTTTTTGGAATTCCTTTTTTTTCTTCTTTGAAATACGAGAAATACAATGTATCCGAGGGCGCTGAGCATTTAAAAATTTTAAAAGGTTCGGTGATGGTTGAGCATGGAATGGTTTTTTTTTTTTGCTAAGGGCAGACATCAATTTTTGACGTTGAAAGCCAGTGTAAATGCTCTAGTGTATTCAGTATTTGGGACAGGTTTTCGGCGAATTTCAGAAATAATCTTTTATTAGAAATTAAGAAATAAACTTATCGAAATATTTTAAACACATAAGTTGGCGAATAATACACAATAGCAAACAATTGAAATAATACACATGGTACGAAAACCTCTGCTCAAATTTTTCTGAGCTAGCCACAGGCAGTTAGCATACTGCACATGAACTGATGTTCGTATTTGCTATCAAAATTTCGAAATGCTTCCACAACCCCACATGAAAAATCTTAATTGATAATAAAACGATTGAAATTTGCCTAAGCTCAATTAAATGAGGCGAACATATTTTCTCATTCTTATAAATCTCTTGAATATTACTTTAAAGCAATAGTCCCGCTCTTTTACTTCCTCCGCGATAAAGAAAAAAACTCGGCTGTGCACATTCTATTTCGTTTGTGCCAAAGCGCACATCGTTTTTGTTCCCTAGCGTTAAGCTGCAACTGTAGCGTAGCGTCAGACAATCGCAACATTACAGGACTCATGCCGTTTCGAGGAGCAATAATGAGTATTATCCCATAGTAGTCCTCTTTTAATAAACCATAAAAATAAAAAACAATTGAACAACGCAAAGTGGCAATTACTTTAATTTAATGCATTTGAATCTGAATGTGGGGCTTTGTTTGATATGTGTAGATGAAGCTGAGAGATGAAGCATCCTTGGTGTCCGAATCGCTCTGGCGGTGCTATTAGTCAAGCAGTGGTATTTCATTTGCTCTGAACGTTTCCGGAGTAACCTTGAAGTGTTCGATTTGAGGAATCGCAGCATATTATTTGGGTTTTGTTAAGCGGACAAGGCTGCATCGAAAGCCTGGAAGACAGCGAAAGACGAAAGAAAACGCGGTCACAATAACCGTTGCTTCGCTTTCAAATGGAAACCTAGTTTATTACTATCTCGACACTCCCCTGGGATATGATAAGACGAATATGCATGGAAGTGAAATTGGATGACGGAGACATACTTCGCGATATTATCTCCCTTGGAAAAAATTCCACAGCATCTCCCTCGATTCGATACTGAACGTTGTGATTGTTGTAAGTATTGTAACTGTTTGACTACCCTCGTAGGACTTTGATTATTGCAGTGCAATTACATTTTTTTCATGACGTCATAAATTAGACAGAACTACAATACGATGTAGGGCACAAAGGCAGATTTAAATTTTTTAAATTGCCGGTCGTGTTGTACTTTCAATTTCACGCGAAGGATTTATTTTTATGCGATATTGGTGGTATCGATCGAAACGGTGGGGGTTCGTAAATCGATATATATGCATGTGGTGTGGAAGTAGTTTAGTGTACATAAATACAATACCATATTAAGTTGTTGATGCCGAATTTGTTTAGAAACATTTCAAAAGACAATTTAATAATTGGATTCTCAGTTTCATAGTTTTGTTTATAATTAAAATTTAATTTTAAGATAACTGAATTATACAACGGTGTCTTATCTTACGGTAGTATAATTTGTATTCAAAAATGGGCAGAAACTTAATTGTTTCTCCAAAAAAACAATACGTTGTAATATTCTGACATTTCCCAGAATAATAAATTCAATGACAAAAAATAATAATTGGAGAAAATGGATCGGAAAGAAAGAGTTTTTCGCAAACGCAGGCTGAGGCTAGGGGATAAAAGGACTTGGTAAAATTTCAGGAATGATAAATTATACAAAAACCGGAGAAAATAAACTTCCGGAAAAAATCAATGGTTCAGGTTCAATTTCTATGGACCGTAACTTTAGAGACGGGCTATCGTTGAACTGAGGAATGTTAATACCAATAGCATCAAAGCAATAAACAAACTTTTCATAGAAACTCGTTTAACATAGAACAACCATTCAATGTGGAGCAGCTACTCGTAGGTAAATTTTACTTTTGAAAGATGAACGTACGATTATAATAAATGAGAGGGACAGTTTTGAATTTTCCCAAATAATTGTTTCCAATGATCAAAGCCAAGAATGCTTTACAAACATTAACATTCTTAACATCCAAACATTCACATTTTCGTCATCGGTTGAAATATATGTCTTTCAATGTTTTGATGAAGTAGCAGGTCTGATGAAAGTGTATATTATTTCTAAAGATTAAATCGCTATTTTCCGCATAAGTATTTAAAAAACATATCCAGTTTCTAAAAGAAGGAGAAATTGCCAGCACTTTTACTTTTGGGGTATGTGTGTGTGTTGGGGAAAGGCGTGGCCCTTTTAAGCACTCAGGACAAAATACCTATTGTACTCATTAGCCTCCACCTACCATAACTTTTCAGACCTCCTATCAAAATCTAGGATCACTGATAGGAGAAAAGGTGCTTCCGTTTTCATACGTGCTAAATCCCCGCCAAAGCATTGATATCTGAGACGCGCCAACGCTGAGCATTCACAGACTCTCCGCAGAGTCAGCCTCTTCTAGGCAGGATGAACAGAGGTCATCCTGTACAACACCTATTCGGTACATGTGTTCTCCTAGGCAGTTTTGTCCAGTCAGAATGCATGTCATGACTCTGCAAACTTTCCTGCTTTTGTTGATTAGGAATCCTGCAATCGCATTTTTGGGCTTTGAAAGGAATACCTCCGTGTGCTTAGCCACATCAGAGGTCATCCATCTATCTTTGTGAGTATCAACTATCCAGTTCCGAAGAATGACATATGCAGATGCGGTTGGCATACCCAAGCTGGACTCAGGGCCCTGTAGTGGAAGCCTTGAAACTTGCTTCGCAATGGCGCGAGCATTTTCATTTTCTCAACACCACAGCGCCCCGGTACCCAGAGTAGATGCACTCTATTGAATCTTGCGACAGAGGTCAATCGTGCACTGCACTCTTGGACAGTAATCGAAGTAGTCAGAGGTCTACGCAGTGCCATCAGCTTGGATGTCACTGCAAATAGCAAAACATTTTCCCCTCCAACTATCTTCAATTGTCCAGCAGGCAGCTCTCAGAATGGCGAATATTTCTGCTTGAAAAACAGAAACATGCTCTTGGACAAAAGAGGCCCACCAGTCACTCGATTAATGCGAATGGACACCAGCTCCAGAGCTTTCATCTATTTTCGAGTCGTCCGTGAAGAAGATCTTGGAGTATCCCATCATGCAGAGATCTGGATCCTCATAGATAGCTCTGCTCAGCAAAGTCGATGAAGGACACTCGAACGAAGGTATAGTGAAAATCAGGGAGATCTCACGCATCGAACCCTTAATAGAGCAGTTCCCCAAATCGTCATTTCCTAGTTCCTACCCACAGTCCAAGCTGAGTTAGTCTATGGGCAGAGCTCTTGACCCCACTCTGAATTTGAATGTCAAGAGGAGGCAGATTGAGAAGCAGAGTAATACTTATGGTACCACAGCTACCCAGCCACACAATCCTTTGCAGAGAGGCTAATTTCTTTGATATTTGACTGCATCTGAAAATTGAAGATTGACATCCTTCATATTAGGAAGCACTAGTCTTTTCAGTTTTCTTTTCCTGGTAGACAAAACTAGGTTCATCTTATCAGGATTCATTGTTAAGCCGTGCTTCGAACACTAACTGTCAATTAGACCAAATGTGCTTCGAACGTTTCTACATACCACATTCAGATCTTTACTGACTACTAATGTGACCACGTCATCAGCATAAGCCTGTGCGTGCAGCTGTTCTTTTTGCAGTTCGTTTAGCAGTGAATTAACTAGATATCTCCATACGAGTGTGATCCTTTTGAGGGCATCCATTTGTCGCTTTCGTTCTCAACTAGCAGACGGATCCAGCTTGAGCTAGCAACAATCTTTGCATCAGCATGACATTAATCCACTTAAATAAGACATCGTCCACGCCATGAGCTTTCGCAGCTTCATAAAACTCCACGAATTGTACGCATTCAAAGCCTCCTATAATATCCACAAATAGATCACGGCCTCTACTCTGGAAACCAGAGAATGAAGAGCCGACTCGCATGATTTTCCTCGCGGATACGCATGTTACTCATCATTTAAGGGGTTGATGATCGCAGTAAAGTTCCTTGGATCCGAATAGCCATCTCTCCCCGGCCAAGGTGACGAAACATACCCCAAGGCTAGGCATGCGCAAAAAAATTATCTTAAGTCTGCCCCTAAGTGGCCAATTCCCTCCCTTAACATAACCGGATTGATGACATCCAGGCCCAGCGATTTGGGGTACTTACAGCTTCTTTTTGTGGTCTCAATTTCGCATTTCGATAAGAATTCCTAGGAAGAATTATAATTTAATTTAATTTAACATAAAGGAAAAAGGATTTTAAAGAAGTTGAATTATATTTTTGATGTAAAAAGATTTTTTTCATTAACGTAATGAAAACACCAGAATGGCTCCACCCTGACTTTCGACTCTTTAAAAGAGTAAAATATCACGACATGAAAGCGCCTAAAAGCACATCCACAAAAACAACATTTACTATATATATATATATAAATATATATATATATATATATATATATATATATATATATATATATATATATATATATATATATATATATATATATATATATTAAACTAATCCCACAACAACCATTGTTGGGTCGAGGGATTGAAGTTTGTTGTGAGCTTTATTGGCAAATTTACAATCTACTATATGTGAATACGAGTGTTGATTGGTTAGTTCCACGACTCACTGTAGGTACCTATTCAGAGCTACCTATTCAGAGCAACGTGAACTCGAATCTTGCTGCGCGGTCACTTGCTGAGTTCGAACCTTCAAATGGATTCGAATGAAGGACCCCGCACATTAGGAACCTGACCTGACCTTAAATAAAAAGGTTGTTAAAAAGCACTTCACTTTGAAGTTATAGATGACTATTTTATAAATTATTGTATCAACTTTAACTCTTAGGCTCAAAAAAATTGTACTGAGATCTATCTACTATAATTTTTACTGATTTTCGGATTATTTTTGAACTAATATTTTTGGGAAATATGAACATGTATGAGAAGCTAGAAATTAACAATTCGGAAGGAGAAGGAAATGTAAACTGATAGTGTATCGAATTTGGTTATGCTAATGATTTGTAATTTTTTAACGTTAAGCTGGCGATTATTGCCTGAAATTAGACAAAAAACTGTTTGGCAGTGTCACTAAATGATTATTAATTTTATTTATCACAAATACGCTTGTGTGCGGGCAGCCTTATAGCTGATGAGAGCACGTTAAAAAATCCTTCTAGTCATTAGGTCTTCTATAATATTTTTGCTATTCAGAAAAAGTCATCGATATATAAATTTAATGCTTTGCCCACACTGTCAGTCTGAAATTTTCTGAATTCCGCGTCCTATAAAAACGATAAGCCTTCACAAGATAAAATATTTATTGAGCCAGTTACAACCAGTCTGTTAAATCACTATTCACTATTTAATGAACATATTTGCAGCCCAGTGAGGGTGCTGGAAGAATCTTAAAAAAACCTTGGAACCAAATAAAAGATTTCAGTCCTATAACTGCCATTACGCATACTGAACCAAATTGAAATTCAAAGGTTAGGTAGGTTATATTACGAACCAAATCTAGTAGATGAAAAAACACATAGCGCGAGACGCCATAAATTATAGACATCTGGCGCCATGTACATAGTCGATTTCGAGATTGTGATAAAATATAGCGCTACACGCCATAGTACATGGCGAAAACTACATAGCAGCAGACGCTACGCTTATAGTCCTCCACGCGTTGTACTATAGTCCTCCACGCGTTGTACTATAGTCCTCCACGCCATGAACTATAGTCCTCCACGCCATGTACTAGAGCCTTCCACGCCACGTACTATAGCCTTCCACGCCACATACTATAGTCTTCCACGCCATGTACTAGAGCCCTCTACGCCACGCATAATAACTCCCAGTGCCATGTATTACAGCTCTCAAAGCAATGCATAGCCCTCACTGACATGTATTCTGCCGCACGTAGCATAAACATCCTATCTGCATTTTATTAATTGTGAGTTATTTCAAGATTTGTGTTTTGTAGATAGGGCATTTTGCAACACCAATTTTAACATCTTTAGATAAAAGATACGTTTCTCATATTTGGTAGAATCCACTTTTAACCCAAAAATGAAAACAATTCCAGATAGAGCCTTTATGCTACGTGCGGCAGAATTATCGCCCTTAGCTATGTGTTATTTTTAAATTGCTACGAAAAAGTGTTTTTTAAAAAATTGTGTATGCGTTTGCTCTAATTTATTACAGAATCAAGTACAAAAATAATTGAAATCTTTTAATGTTAAATAATATTAAATAATTGCAAATATTTATTATTCTGGGGAAAATCAGCTAGTGAAGGGAATTATTAGGGGTATTATTTTGATCGTTTTTGATGGATTATCTAAATCCTAGTACACGCCATCAGAACGGTTTTTTGACTTACACCATTTGAAGGGTTTTAACCCAGTTTCAGAATATTAAAATTTCCATGAAAAAAGGAATCCCCAAACAATAAACGTATTTATCATTTGTAAATTGCATCCTTACGGAGAAACGAAATGCTCTGCAACTAGAACATATGGCCACGGATTTTCCTTTACAGATCTATTATGATTTTCACACTTCACTATCGCAAACAAAACGTACATGAAGAGTTTCAAACAATATGACAACTGAATCCATATTACATGGTTCATGGTACTATGTAATATAGCGTGTGGGGCCATAATTTCTGCGCCATGTAATTATGGCGCTGGGAGCCCTACTGCATAGCTCAGGGTAAGATGTACATAGCGTGTGGGACCATAAATAATGCACTATGTTGCAAAGCTCTGGGCGCCATGTGGATTTTTTTCAGTGCAATAGGGCTATAACCTTCGGTAACTTTTGTTATTGTTTTTACCAATAAATGCTGCTATTTAATTCTAAGGAGATAATTATCTTCTGAGGACAATCAGTAACAAATTCACCGGATAAATTTATCTCAG
This sequence comes from Nemotelus pantherinus, assembly GCA_963978885.1. NCBI lineage: Eukaryota > Metazoa > Arthropoda > Insecta > Diptera > Stratiomyidae > Nemotelus > Nemotelus pantherinus. Next base: position 25,319,091 of record OZ022263.1, read on the forward strand.
GATTCGCATGATTAGTTGGTCTCAATGGGAAGCAGATTTGGTATGATTTTGGCTCTGGTGCTTAAAAAGGGTGTACCTTACCAGTCATTTTGCGACCATTACACTTTCGTATATTAAGAAGTTATATGCTGATCGTCATAAGGAACATGCTCAGTATAACATGTATTCAAAATCTACACATTTCCTCACTTTTCCTTCGAAAATTTTTTTTATATTAAACTCGTTTTTACGTCAATTTCATGTAAGGTTAAAAAAAGCCATGTTTTGAATTGTTCTGTAAAGAAACCCGTTCACTACCTCGAGCATACCTGTCTTATTCTGGAACATGAATTGGTAGCACAGTCGATTGAATAAATCAAATATACCATTTAGTCTAAAATGTAAAGTGATAGCTTGTGCCACAAGAACTACGGTCGCTTCGGCTATAGCGCCTACAACACGATTATTCAACACATCATTTTCACCAGGAAATGTCAAATCCTGTGATAGCTTTCCTGGTCAGAATTTTCATCTAGTACGTACCTACATTTGCATTTGCAAGAGGCAATGGTTGCAGTGTTCAATTGTTTTCAATGCTTATTTTTTTCAATGAATGAGTATTGGGAATTCTAAGCGTCAAAAAGCAAATGCATAGTCTTCCTTCTGCTTGCTTCATCAACGTTGACATCATGAGTTACATCAATAGAAAGCAACAGCTTCAGGTTTCATTAACAACGTACACCAAATTTGGATGATTGTAAAAACTTTACTTTTCGAAGATGGTTACAAATAGATAAAGTCACGTCGATCGTTGAGCAGACGACGAGTTGCATTCCTGTTGCTTTTCACTAATGGGCCATAAAAATCGACCGAAAGACTTTGATTTTTTCAAACCTAACGGTATGCTGATGAATTTCTCCGTGGCAAGATAATGTGCTTTGATTGGTTAGATAATGGCCTTAGGAAGACGACGTACAGATCGCTGGTCATTAAATTTAATCGCAGCCAAAAGCTAACAAACAAACATAGGTACGTAGGTATATTGATAGGAAACACGAAGCTGAAACTTCGATCGTCTATCGACCGTAGCTGCCACCAAACGACATGTCTTCGATCCCGTCTTGGCCTTTACATGCCGGGCCTTTCAAAATAGTCGAAAGTTGACTCGCGACCAGGTCATAAATCTATCGATGGTGTTATCGATAAAGATTCTACTTTTCCGAATTGGCCGGTCCTGTTCGTTTCTTAATTGGGTGCTTATTAGCTTTGGTCATCATCTATTTTAATTAGTTTCATTTATTTCGTTTGATTGCTTCGACACTGTTTCCCAGCCCAATCATTCAGACTCATCTAAGAACTTACAAGTGGCAGTTGTTTTGCTGCTATTGTGAAAAAACGGTCAACAATGATGTCTATCTTTCGGTTGTCAACTTAACTGCCAACAAGTCGATGCACTTTTTTAACATATTGTTCGAAGCTCTGAGTTTTGTCAAGAACGACAAAGTGTTTTACCAAGGTGGTGCCATTTCGGTGCTACATAATTAGTTTTGATTACAAAGGGTCTCTAAAATTGAATGGATTTGCATTCATCTATTTTTTCATTTGTGTTTCTTTTGACACAAATTGAAATAGTCCCATGAGCATGGTCACATGCAATTTTTTTCATAACGAATCCTACTTTTTTGGATAGACGTCCCAACCGGGAGGATTGGTTGAATAAACTTTGAGCTCCAATTAGAGCGGATGATCAGATAATGCTCGTGAATCGTTTCATACAATTTTACTCGAATATATACAATAAATACAATAATATGTTTACTTGTCTATTTTTTCAAGCAAATTATAAATTAATTAGAATCAATCTAATGAAGACATTTCTATGACACCGGATAAGTTTCTAAAAAAACTAGCTACAAGTTCTTAGAAATTGATGTTTGTCAAATTCAAATAACAATTGATATCAAGTCATTCAACTTTTGATTCTACTTGATTTTTAAATTCTTAGTTCTTCAGAATTCTTCTTCTTCTACTTTGGGAATTTCCAAAGAAAGGGTTATGGAAAGGAGATATTATAAAGTTGGAAATATTTGAGATTCATCTTCATTTCGATTATGAATATTCAAAAATTAAATACTAATAGACAAGAATTTTCTTTGCCAGAAGTAATATCGTTATTAAGGTAAAAATTTGCATTAGTAAGGTTGGCGATTGGAAAATAGATAAGATTGCATCTGATGCAGCGTTTTGCTGTTGTTTATTGTTCACGCATTTAAATCATTCGAACCCTTTATTGTGCATGAAAAATTGTCTTCAATTGGCCAAGAAGTCAACAACCTTACCATTTCGTAGATTCATTTTTATTATTTCAAGGAATAATTATTTATTTTTATTATTTTATTATATGTTTACATTGGATTATTTTTCTCATTTGTTTGTTATTTCACGTTTTCCCGGCTAGCCATAATCTTGACTTTTTTTTTGGCAAATTAATATATGAACAATACTACTTTCCAGGCTTTCGCAGCCTATTGCACCTTATTCTATTAAACATTTCTACAAATATCTAAGGGTTTCACGCTCGAACACGGGTAAAAAGACTTTGCTCAAACAATTGTATCCAAGCAGAGATTTGAAACCTGGACTTTTTACAGAAACCTTACATTTTAGTAGAGACGTGAACGTATTTTTTCAACTGTGCCAAAGCTCATGTGGTTACCTTATGTTGGCAAATGAGAATGAGGGAAGGAATGGATTCATCATCACATAATCCTGAAAGTTTTCTGCTGCACTTGGTCTAATGAAGACAGTGCACTGCGAGCTGTGTCTGACCAAATGTGGATCCTGTAGATTAGCACTAGGTCAGGTCGAGTTAAATGTTTCTTACACCTTCGAATTCGTTGTATTTTTTGCAGGCAATTCAAACTTAGAGGATGTTTAAATACACAATATATTAAGCGATCCAGCCATAAAAAGCAACTGGTTTTCGAAGTACAAGAGGTGCAAAATTATTGGATAAAAGACAATTAAGTTATGAAAGCATTACACGTTACACGGCTCACTTTGAACCAAACATCTGTTGATGAAATGTCACTGCTTAGTGATGCAATCATACGACCTCGATTGACCACGAGACCACGAGAGTTCTCCAACAATGATGAACTCAAGGATGCTCTCATCAGAATAAAATAAATTAATAAAAGAAACATAGTTATACAGAGCGTTGGGGCTTCTAGAGCCCGGGTTTTATATCTGACTAAAACATTTTTACGGATTATTTTAAAAAAAACTTTCAATCCACTTTAAGAGATCGGAGCCAGCACCCAATTCATGGATTTTGGCTAAAAAAGGTGATAAGAAAGGCTTTGCCAAAAGCCTTTGAAATATCTAGAGCAATGAAGTTTCAAATCTTGGTAGGAAACGCCCCAGTAAAGCGACCAGGGTAATTTCCCTTATAAATAAATATACAATCTATCATCTAAACTTCAGCCATTTAATCATTCTTAAGATATCGATATACTTTTCTTTATTTTTAGTGCATATGCGGGCATAGTTGGAGTTCTTTTAAGAATACTAGTACGAACTAAACTTGGTCATCCAGGATCTCTAATTGGAAATAATGAAATTTATAGCGTAATTGTTACAGCCCATGCCTTTGTAATAACTTTTTTTTTATAGTAATGCCTTTTATAATTGGTGGTTTTGGTAACTGATTAATTCCATTAATACTCGGAGCACCTGATATAGCATTCCTCCGGATAAATAATATACATTTTTGAATGCTCCCTCCATCTCTTACACTTTTATTAGCTTCATCAATGGTTGAAGTTGGAGCATGAACCGGATGAACCGTGTACTCATCATTAGCAGCAGATATTGCCCATAAGGGAGATATACTGTTTAGTATTAATTTGCTTATGGGAATCAACTGGGTATCGCAAAAGTTTCTGCCCTTAGCATTTCTTGTATAGCATTTTACTGAAAAGATGCTGTTTTAATATTATAATTTTATTATAATGTATACACATTAGGTAATATAATATATAATTAGAATGGGGTATGTCCTCCTTCGATAATCGACTGAAATTGTACCTCAGTCAACTTGTATATGTCAAATCAGCTCTTGCCTCTTTTTTGGTCTGAGATCTCCAAAACACTCTCTTTTAATTTGCACCACTCGTTTTCGATGGAATTTAAATCAAGAAAATCACCAGGCCAATCATACCACACATTAGAAAAGTGCTCATAAATCACCTCATAGGCTTTCAAAGCTGCATGCGCTTTGGCTCAATCTCGCATCAAAATTACTTTCTTTCTGTCCATAAATTAATAGTGATTATTAAGGCTTTGTGCCAAAACAGGAACATTTTTTTTCTTGTAATATTTGCCATTAACAAGCACTCCTTGCTTAACAAAATAAAGTTGGCTTTTTCCGCTACTACTCACTCCGCCAGCTACCATGACTTTTAAGCCTAATTTCGAGGTCTAAATTACGAGAATATTTCCGAAATCTCACTGTCCTATTCTGTCGATTAGATATTGGATGCAGTTGAATCCACGACTCGATGTCTATAAGCCGGGTTCGACTGCAGGTATTGCCATCAGCAAAACCAAGGTTTCTCAGGTTTTGATAGAGGTTTAGACAGTCTCGAATGTTCTTATCGGAAAGTTAAGTTTTGATGCGTTGTTTGTAGGCCTGTCACCATCAGTTAGTGGATCGAATGTACCGCTGAACGGTTCGCCGCGACACTCGTTTAGCGGTTTCCGGGGAGTTGTTAAGCCGTTTCGTCACAGCACGCGTTCCTACTCCTGGTATATTTTCAGCCAATGCTCAAATTTTTCTTTTTGATTCTGTGGAAGGTACCGACAGTCGAACACTTCTTTTCATATCGTCCATGTTTGCTTCTTCTGCGTTGCACCATTTTTTGGCACTGTTTTTATGGATCCTCAATGTTTTGATGAATGTGTTGAATTTCGATAAGCTTTTGAATTCGAATATTCACCATTATGATCGGGAAAAAAAATTTCAATTCCATCCGTTAATGATTTTCAAAGGTTTTTAGTTTAGACAAAAGGCTGTCAAAATCAAGGTACTCGAGTAAATTTGATGCTTTCACTGCAACAATCGAAGTCTGAATAAATAAATTTATGTTTTCACTAGTCTTTTTATCATACTAAAGATAATACCTGAAGCTAATAAAACAAAACCCTAAATATATGTATGTACTAATGCTCTTTACATTTTGGTACCTGCTGTTACTGACTTTTAAACAAAAGTCATTATTTTGGTTTCATCACTGAAATTTCTACTCCATCTCTTAAGAAAAATCATAGCGAGTCTCCAAATTTCTAAAGATAGTTTTTTTTTCCAATAAATTCTCGGGCCGATAAATTCTCGGGCCTGTAGATAGCTCATTTATAAGGAATTATAAGTGTTTCAAAACTCGACAAAAACCAAGAGAGCTGTTTTTGGTCTTGAATTAGGTCGACTGATTTTGAGGATGAACTGAACTTGAGCAAGTTCCATTTTGATGATGAAATCTGTTCAAAATGGATCTTTGTGTTTTGAAAAATGGATACACTGGTGTTAAGTGCGGTTTAGTAAAACAGCACGATTCCTCGTATGTTTCAAAGCTTTTGCACCTTTATTTACATAAAAAAAATTCCAAAATTTTAAAGATTGCTAATTATTTTGTATATATATATATATGATTTCTGCTAGTAGAAATAGGCAGATTCATATTTTAGTATGCGCACACATGTATTTTCTCCTTATTTTTGAGTAGCGAGCTAAAACCAAATGTAAGTTTGTGTTGGAAGTTTTCTAAAACGAATAGCTACAACATAATTGTTATATATTCTTTGGTTAACAAGGACCATGGGATGAAATATTTGGAAATACATATTTATGTCATTTATTCTAGCTCGAAAGTATTCGTTTTCTAGTTTTCGTGCTTGGTAAATTTTAATCACGAAGATAATGCAGACTTGGTGTCTTTGTTTGCATTGCAAATACTAAAAGATCGAACAATAAAAAATCTTCTAAAGCCATATATAATCAAATAATTCAGATAATAAGACAAGTCAACAAATCAACTGGCTAACGAAACCTGCTTCACGTCTTCACTGTTCAAACGAAAAGACTTGGTGTACTTTATCCACTCACTTAAAAATAAGAAATCACCGGGTGCTGATCAAATAACCAATTCCCAATTGAAAAACTTACCACGTAAAGCAGTAAATTACTTGCGGATAATATTTAATAAGTGCTTGGCTTTCTCTTATTTCCGTAAGAAATGGAAAATAACAAAAGGTGTCCCTGTATAGCAAAAATTGAAAATAACAAAAATTGTCCCTGACAAAAACAATAGTGCTCCTGAAAGTTATAGACCTATTAGTTTACTAGCGTCATGAGCAAATTACTGGAAAAATTAATAATATTTTAAATTCAGAATTTTCTAGAAACTTATATTAAAATGATTAAATTAAATCTCCCAATTAACATAATCAAATTAACTCGCTCTTACCTTCGAGATAGGACTTTTTGTGTTCAACTTGGTCGCACCAAGTCTGACGCTTACCATGTTGTGGCCGGTGTTCCCCAAGGATCAGTACTTGGCCCTCTATTGTATCTACTAGCGATATTCCCAAATGCCCTGAAATAAATTTAGCTTCGAGCTCCAAATAAAGCGATACTCTCTTGTACTCTGCAGGTGCCAACGCATCGGAACTGATGTCTGCTACTAAAAATTACGTGCTTGCACTGTCCTCATACTTCAAAAAATGGAAAATCAGAGTTAATGCTGAGAAAACACAATGTATGTTCTTTACCAAGAGAAGATCACCCAGAAACCTCCCACAGAGAAACATGAGACTTGAAATTCAAAAGATACAATGGTGCCCTGTTTTAAATTATCTAGGTTTGATGTTTGACAAGTCCCTAATTTATAAAAACTACATTCAAAATAAAATATTTAAATGCAAAAATCTTTTCAAGATGTAATACCCATTGATTAATAGAAAATCTTTCTTGAGACTCGAAAACAAATTACTTACTTACAAAACTATATTCCTGCGGTTTTTAACTTACGGAGCTCCAGTCTGGTCTACGGCCGCCACTAGTCAGATAAAAAAGTTGCAAATACAACAAAACAGAGTGCTCAAGATGATTTCTGGTCTCCCTAGATACTACTCCACTATAAGGTTGCATAAAAATCTGAACATGCTTATGTTCGCAGATTTTTGTGATACCTTAAATAATAAATTTGAAAAAAAGTGTAGAACTTCCGAAAACCTGCTGATATAGCCACTTTATTTTGCTTTTTAACAATAAAAAAATCAAATTAGCTTATAAGCTGATGCTTTGAATTACAAGTGCTTAATTGGACAGTTAGTTATAACTTAGTTTTTTTTAAAATTCTAGTTTTTAATCTTTCTTTCTTTTAGTGGCTCTTTGAAATTTGTGTCTACTCGCTTGTAACTATATTAATATTACTCATATTTTATACTAAACTTATAGATGATAAACCGATTATTTTTGAGTTGTAAAGCCTTGCTGATCACTCTATAAATAAGGGTGTACATTGTACTTCTATTGTTAAATAAATAATTAAATAAATAAAAATAATTAAATAAATAGTAAATAATTAAATAAATAAAAAAATAAAAAAACAAGCTAGTTTGTTTCGATTTTGGTTAATATTATACCTTCCATTTACTACTCACATAGTTAATTAGTTTAAAATCGAAGTTTCGAAAATCTACTTTTTCTCTAAATCAAATTTTCATAATTCATATATGTATTCGAAAATTTCGTGTGCTAGGTATACATATTTTGGCTGCAGTACCAGCAACTTCAAACCGTACTGAAATATGTGTCAATCGCAGAAAGAGAAAGTGTACATCTCTCAGAACTACTGAATGAATAAGTAAGTAAACAATGGAATCCTTCTGCACCGCAAACGTATCCAGGCGCCTTTAGTATTCCAGATGAGTTGTCCAAATCAGAACGTAAATGATGTATTGATCCTGCTTCACACTGGCGCGAAGTTCACAGCATTTGAGATTCCCGACATCAGCATTCTCGCGATGATTCCGATTTTAAAGTCAAATGAGGCATCGAATTTGCCATTCTACGAGTCTTCTCCCAACTGGTTGCCACTCTCCGTTGCCGCTCGCATAAGTTGCCTGCCACCTAGCATATGTGCCGGCTTCCCTTCATCCCTGTTTTGTCATGGCTTCATATATGTTCTAGCCAAACTCTGCTGGTGTATGCGGAAACTCAAGGCTCTCGACTTTCACCCTTTCGGCATGCTGAGAGCATACATTCCAGCATCTGGACGATGGTTATGCATTCAGCTAGCAGATGAATGCTAAAATCAGAAACTGTTGAGTGGAAAACTGGCGAATTTCATCGGTGAAACTTTTCCTGGCTGTAGGATTCAGTAATGTATGCAAAATTCAGCGTGTTGCTTTTCTTAGAATGGTCATGAAGGAAGGTAGAGCAGCCTAGGCAGTTGGGCTGATATGGTGATTCTTCCAATCTCGTTAAGGATTTCCATCATTTAATTGTTTCTTTGTATATTTGGTGAGCTGCATTTTTAAGGAATATCATGGTTGCTCAAACACTTGACCGATTTGATTGACAACTCGCACTCGAAGCAACCGCGTGAAATTGAAAGTGAACTGCTTCAGTTTCATTCTGGCCAATAATCAAATCACGATTCTATGCGGCAGATTTCAAACACTCTGTACCAGTCATAGTTTCCTGATAGTCCGAATTTCAACCGGAGCATAGTGGAACAGTTTGCCATGGACTTCCTTTTTCGGCGCATAAGTACTCGTAGTTGCGGCCGACTCATTGTTAGTGGCTACACGCCCGACTCTTGGTTAAGTTACAAACGACGTCTGTCCCCGGTAAAATTGGAACGAAATTTCGACCACGTTGACTATGAACTTGACCTCGTGGCTTAGAGTGGCGAAGACCTCGATGGGCCGGGCATATAAATATCAAGCGGGTTCACAATCGCATTTGCAGCCACATTGGTATGCAAGCAGGCACCTATCGCTTCAAAGAGTGAGCCTCAATAAGGCTCGAGATGGAACCACTTCGTTCACATGGTATGTGCGGGTGTACGGACTTTGGATTTATATTTCGCCTGCCGCAATATCTTGCGCGCTTCTGCTCTGATATCTGTGCCGGCGAAACGGAGGTTCGAGCGTTCACTACGTTCCCATATGGTCTTAGGAATTCACCTCATATTCATGTCTTCTACATATCCGTAGTCATATGTGCGGCGGCAAACCAATTCGTATGCGACAAGTGTCATAGGTGAACGTAACATTGTGATAGCGCCAAGTGTGCAAAAAGTTTTCAGCTCGAAGCTTGGATGCCTTGCAAGCGGCATCAGGCCGGCAATAGAAAATGCGAAGCTACGTCCGAAACTATTACAAGTCGTTACCATGTTCATTGTACATACTTGTTGGTTTCGTTTTTGGTAGTTCTCTGCAATCTGAACAGTGATTTTATTGTTTGTTGCAAATTGTTTTTGCTGCGTGTGTTGAATCAATTGCATTTGGTAAGGATAAACTGAGTAAATAATGTTGAATAAAATAAAATGCAATGCAAAGAAACAGAAATACAACGGCAGATATACATATTTTGCATTGTAAATGTGAAATAAAAAAAAAGTAATAGTTCGTAAATGATTCAATATAGTTCCGATATGAAGAACGGGTTGTCATTAATATAAATTTAAAATAAACTTCAGCTTCGATGGTTTAATTTTTTTTATGTGTTGGCTATTATTTGAATCCAAATACTCCAATCTAACAAATCCTTGGTCCTTATTATTTCGAGGTAATTGCTATTTGACAGTAAGCCCGTGAAACCTTAAATTTTGCTTGAAATTTGAAAATTTGAGTCAAAAGCAAATGTATTTAACTAAGAATAAGAAGTTCTAAAGTCATTTCTATGACTTAGAATAAAGTGAAGTAAAAAAAAGAATTCAGCTCAAAATTTTAGCGTACATTTAAATGCATGCAGCTCAAATTTTTAGCCAAATTCTGATTGAATTTTTTTCTCAAACTCTTCGTGAATAAAACCATTAGACCGCAAACTTTATGTTAATTAAAGTAATGGCCAATCTTAAGAGCATTGATTGTAAAATGCCAGTATGTATATGAGGCCTGTCTCGTCATTCGGGCCTGTTAAATTTCGAAACTAAACAAATGAAAAATTTCATGCTACAGCATCCGTAATTTAGAAAAAAAACAAACAGAGGCATTTAATTTTAATTTTAAGATATTCATTTTTTTAGATATCCATTTTTTGATTATAATAACACTACTCATTTAATTCCATAATTTTCAAAAAAAAATATCAGAAGTGATTTGATCAGTAATTGGGACGAAGAAAATAACTGAAAATAAGTGAAATATTGTGAAATTATTGTTTATTAACTGCGGCCCTGCAAAAATAACATTTATCATTTTTCGTATTCATACTCAAATCCCTCATACATACGTCCTAAAGAATTTCTTATCAGTTTTTTTTTCATTTTCTATTTATTAAAAGCCAAGATGCCAAATAAAGCCACTCTACAAAGAATCGCAACCAAAACACACGTGCTTGCAATCAAATAGCGTGTGCAGTATTCGAGAAGAATTAAAGGCCAACTGTGTCAAAGCTGACACAATACGAGATTAGCCCTTGATGAAAATGCCGCCCGAAGACTTGCATGTCAGTGGGTGGTGGACTTAGGGTAGCTTAAATTGAGTGTACAATTTAAAGCAAAATAAAAAAGGAATATGCGAACCGAACGTCTACCAACGTAGCCTTCTTTTTGCGCTTTTATACTTGCAATTTGATTTATCGTTACCCAAGTCTCAATAGAGAGAGAGAAAGCGAGCGAGTTTTATGGCCTCCCTGCCGATGATAATAATCCATATGATGAACGAGGGCGGTATCCAGACAATGATGGAGGAAACATACCTTCAGGGCTTCTCTGGTCTGTTCCGTCTTCTTCGAATTGAATCGAAGTCTACAGAAAATTCAGGAATTATTGTGCACGTGACCATTTGCGGTGAAAGTTTGTGCGCTCAATTTAGGATCAATTGGATTTTAAAATTTCACTCTCTTCAGCTGTATTATTTCGGGGATTAATCGGATCTTCTGGTCTATACATGGCCTGCAGACTTAGTTGAAAAATTATAATGCAAGCACGAAACGTAACCAGTGGTAGATATTTGGTATGTACTTTACTATTTGTATAGCAAATTATTTTTATGAAGCAAAAAACTTTGTGATTTGTAGATCACACGTGCACCAAGCAATCATTATTAATAACTGTTGAATGAAAAAAATAGCAAAAAATTGAATAAAAAGTCATAGTTTTCACATATCTATTCTACTTAATATGCGAAAAGTCACAAACCACTCAAAATCTTAAATTTTATACGTGTATGGAGTCCTGGCAACATTTCCGTTGAAACTAAAACATCAAGGGCGGCTCATACTTTTCAATATTGTCGTTAGGGATTAGTGTCGGGGTCGGATTAAAAGTATAACTTCACCGCCATGCCACAAATTTGAGGCGAGTTATTCCCGCAAGCAATATTTTCTTCTATTCCTTCGCTTCATGAACTCGATTCATAAAAGCAATCAAATAGCTCCAGGGTCGAAGATAGAAGTCTCTATGAAAGAACAATAACATCAATTTACAGCACGTTTAATTTAATTTTCATCGTGCTGGAGAACGGAATATCAGACGGTTATTCGCAGTAAGGATATCAGAGATGTGAGAGCATGTGATCCATTTAGGCTAGCAAAGAGGAAAAGCAGCTCCACGTGTGCGTACATAAAAGTTTGTATAGTGGTAGATACTATATTTCTAGTTTCTCTTCCTCGAATCAGTAGGTAGATGATAATTTTATCCACGCATAAAAGCAATGTTTTCTCGTCGTTGCACGTGAGTCTTTTGTGATTATATTAGTGTGTTTCGAATGTGAATTATAGTTTGTTACTTTTGTTAATCTAAGTAGTTTTAGTGACTTTTTTTCGATTTGCATCATAACTGCTTCGTTTTTTCTAACAACTGCTTGGTTCCCAAAAGATTTGAATCGACAATGAAAATTGTACATTCCAAAAATTTGTTATTTAAAAAACCCAATTGATTATAAAGCGATAAGAGATAGACTGGTTTATTTCAAGTTACTTGCAGATATATACAACAGAAAAAGTATTGAATTTATAATATTATGTACATAAGATCATGAGAGTGTATTTTATGTTCCAACAAAACTATCTATCAACGCAAAATAATTAGTAAATTATGAAAATTGTACTTAGTTTTTGGGGCCTTGGTCTAATAGAAGTTCCTCGAATGTGATTCGAATAATTTAAAATTACAATGCAAATAAATCAAATGAAAAAATATATAATCATATATCAACTGCAGATAATCACAAGTAAACAGATCAAAACCTTAAGGCTTGATCTCTCGTATATGAAAAATAAAACGCCCATTTAAATCACACCAAACAATTCGCACTTTCTGGTTTGAAATGAATATGTAACAGGAATTAGAAATTCTAATTGCATTTATTACAGCGATTGATTGGCTGAGTGAATGGATTCCTCTTTCCGTCGTCGTTGTTGCTGTCGATAAAAACGTGTTTTTCATGAAATCTTGAACTTGATGGGAATGCATAACGACTTGCAGTCGCAGTCTAATGCAAAACCCGGCTGCAAAGGCGGGAGCAAATGCCTTCAGAATCTTTGTTCAATTAAATAATGAATACTTGGCGGGTGCACGTCACGTTGATAGCTTCACCTTATTGCATTAGACAGGCACTTGCGATTTCCTGGTTTGGGCAAAGTTTACCGAGTTGTTTTCTTGGCCCGGATATGAAAATTAGGTATGCAAGCCGACGGTATAAAGGGAAACACAAAGCAGGATGAGAAAAAAGTACTGTACGGTGAGACTTCTTAGCAATTTAAATATTATTTAAAATATTTTTTAGAATCAGCAATTACACAATTATATATACGGCATCATCCTATCTGTCGATTCAAACCCTCTCTTCGTGTACATTTCTGCAATTAAATTTCCAATCTCCCTCAAAACTGTAAGCAAGCAATTGTTGTGCTCAATAAATTTCAATTTAATTTGCTCATAATTATAATAATTTATTCAAAGCACACCAGTGAAAAATTTAAAATGTTCTTATTTGCTTTATATTTATGTATATATCCATCGCTTTACTCTAACTCATTAAAAGAATAGAAAAAATAATTCTATAAAAGTTTTTCAATTCTCACTTTGAATAGCATTATAATAACATAATTCGTCAAATTAACACCTTTCCGTGTGAATTATTAATTCATTATTCAGAAGCCACTCGATAATTATGCCCCGCAATAATGGTCGATGATGATGGTGGTCTTGTATCAGACTGCCCATGATTATCTGCAAACCTTTGCCAGACAGCGCCCGGCCAATCCGCCGAACAGATGTCAATCGCTCATTAACATACGCTGACTGATTATCTTCGAATGCGTACTTACAATCCGATCTTCGGATGATGGTCCATGCCCACTGTCTTTTGTACGCATCAGTCAGTACCTGTCCGATTTGAAGAAAGATCCATCTCGAGTTTGTGCCGACTGGCAGTCTAATCTATCTCAGGTCCGTGCATTGTTCGATTTCTTGTGGTTTTTCGTCTTCAAAGAATGGTAAACAGTACACGCTATCCAATCAGCAGAATCATTACCATCACTATCATTACACCGATTAGATTTGATGGATTTCGATTCTTAGCTTGTCCGAATAATTTACTTCGCACCTGGGACACACCCGCCCAGTACAAATCAGCCGAATAATTGACTACCGGTCGAATGGATCATTTACTCGCGCAATGCATGCATGGCGCGCTTCGCTCGCGCTCATAAGTATGGCTCCTCGGGTAATGATTACATATTCATTTATACAAATTAATTCGAGTCTTATTAATGGAATTTGAGTTTAGTTAGACAGGGCAACTTCCGTTGAAGAGCTCTGATATTGACACCAGAAGAAATACGTACGTCAGTGTCTGGCAACTATGCGCATGATATGATTTTGCAGGTTAAATAATTCATATTTTCGATCAATATTTTCAATCATGAATATTAAAATTTAAGATTAAAGTTAATTAACTTAACTTAATTTAATTACCGTATGAAAAATATGTTTTTTTTTTCAAAATTAAGTCTACTGTTGTCCAAAAAAACTGAAACTCGTTAGCTAGGCAATTTTTTTGGATGCTTCTGTGTTAAAAAAATCTAGCTCGAATACTTTCTAACATGACTATAGAACAACATCTAAAAATATTTGCATAGAAACCATAGGATGACTGTTGGTGATGAGGTACTCTTGAAGATTAATTGAGCTATGGTGAGATGATTTGCACCAGATTTCGAATTTCCTTTGAAGGTGCTGGATTGGATTCAACGTCAAAATGGTATTTCTTCCGTTGCATCTTCGTAGTTGCTTTTCACGAAGCTCCATATAATATTCACGAAGCTTCAAATAGTATTCAAATAGCTTTCAAATAATGATGTTTGATTTGCATCAACATTGTAAAAATATCACCAAATCATCATTCCAAATAATCCAATAGCATTCGAATAATCCAAAGACTTGAAAAAAAAGTAAATCATGAGCATGTGTTACCGGATTAAAACCAAAAAGAAACATTTTAACCTGCTATCATAAAGATGCTTTAAAATATCTTTGAGCTGAAAAAACGTTTGTAGCCACTGCATGTACATGGTCCAAGAAAGTAACAAATGTGCTGAAAAATCGACTAATATTATGGCAAACAATGTTGTAAATATTAATCAGAGGATATCCCTGGAATGTCAGATTATTGGCGCGTGCTCGTCTTGAGAATCTGCATTTGGAATAGTTTTTCATTATTCTGTTGGTTGTCACGCGACAGCAACTGGAATTAACTTTTGGCTAATATCTGACAATGTTCGAGCTGTAAACGATGCATAGAATTGAATTTAATTTTTAATTTTACAATTCAAATTAGTTGCAGAAGCAGTAGAGTTTTATTGAAATAATTTCAGAATATCACATTTGTTTATGTTTCGTTTTGGTTTTTACAATCTTTTATTGAGTAATAAATATTTGTATTATGGATGCTATTAATGTTTGGAATATATTTTCAGATTTAAATCCAGTAATTTTGAATATGCGACACAAAACCGTTCAGGGTTTTTTTATTTTCTATTCTTCTAAAACAAAATCTAATGGCACAAAAATCAGCTAAACCTGTTGCATTTTGGATTACCCTCTTTGTTGTCCTGAGCATTCTTTTTTTTCTATCCTGAAATGGTGACGTTTTAAGTGGCTGTATCTCTATTGACTTTCCGAACCGCTATCCACATTTTTTTGACGACTTTTTGTTTATTTTTAAATAAGCTAACCCAGCGTAATTTCACCTGTTAAAAAGCTGTCTCCAGGTCATAATTTTACTAATATATTTGATTGAAGGATAGGTGGCAAACATTTTAATCCTCATGTTCCTGACCCAGATGGTCACTCTCTCGACAAGAAATAAATGTTCATGGTTTCCGTGCCTCAATCCCTAGGTGTCTGATGCACGAAAACTGAATTTTAGCGAATTATTGCAATTAGGGAAAGTATTTCAATGAATAAACCTAGCTTTTTATAAATTACGTCTCAGTCTCAGATAAGAACATATATTTTTCAGATCCACATTCAACGTCGGCAAATGTTCGATAGTTTTTTCTACATTGAGTACAATCACTGCATCCGCTGGTGTACCGTTCACTCTGCAACGCATCAACTATTTGATTTCTCTTGAATCTTTCAAACTTCGTCCACTGCAAACATCTCTAATCGTTGTACAATACGGTTGAACATGCAGCCGCTTGACGAAAAAACACCTGACATTGGACAATTTGATTTCTATTTGAGTAACCATTAATAACCGCTTGGCATGTAATCGCAGTGAACACAACATATCGAACTTTAATTACTCTTGTATTTCTGAACGGATCGTTGTAAAGTAAGCGATCCGACATGACAAAAACTTGTCGTCTATCGCATTCACTGCTGACGAGATGACGCGACATGAACACATATTACCTTGATCGGCTTAAAACAGGGATCACTATTGTATGTAACATCGACTATCATCGACACATAGCGCATAGTTACACAGGTGAAACGTTCTCTTGCCAAGGCAATATTTAGCCAATAGGATTTTTTTTTCGTCTGATACGGATCAATGTTACATTCGATCGACGGGACACTTAAATTCTGATCAGATCTGTGTCGTGTTATTGATACGCTGGAATGTTTGTAAACGTCAACTTTGACTTTTTGTGCAATCTTTGAAAAGTTTGTGAAGTCGAGTGTTGCTTTCGCATGGCAATCGTTCCAACATTCCCAAAGGGAAAATATGTCAAATTTGTCATAACAATCGATAGTTCTCGATTGCATACTTGGTAAACGGTGATCGTAGATTATGGTTGTTACGCAGGCATAGAGAATGAAATGAGAAAGAAAAAAGATTATCCAGACTGCCCACGGATAATAAATTGAGACTATCAAAGTTGTGTCGTAGATGGCTCTAAATGAAAAAAAATGTAAGCTACTTTTCAAAGTGATGCTGTTATTTGGTCGTTTTCTTTCTTAAGCTCCAGAAAAAGCTCTTACAAAATTTCATAGCATGCATAAATCATGGGATTTGTCAATTCCATAAATGTCAGAGAATTTCGATGCAATTGATAAACGAGTTTTAGTCAAATTTTATTTTGAGTATTATTTATCTTTTCTTCATTTTGATTGCCTAATTCGTAGAGAAATGTTTTTTACGTTTGATAAAAAAACTGTTGCTATTTTAGGTTTTATTTTTTTGAGTTTTCTTCGAGAAAACGATTTATTTTATGTTTGCGAAGACTAATATCATTTAGAACAGCCTACGAAAAATTGACTTATTTACTTTTAGGTCACAAATTCTGAGAAAATTCGTAGATACATACTAACTAGCAAATAAAACTTTCTCCAACTGATGCTATTAAATTGACTCTAGTTTGTGAATAAAGCTTGCCTCCATTCATAATTGACGCATTCTAGATTATGTTTTGGCAAATCGAGAAGTGGATTACTCGGGATTACCATCTATCTTATGCGGTAAAAAAAACTTAAAATCGATGAAAAGGGTATTTCGATTTCGCTGCAGTGGTGGGCAGAGAAAATATCATTCAAGGTTAGTGTTGATTTATCCCATTTCCGACATATTTTCTATAAAACAACAAGTCACAGGTATTTTCTCCAACACTGATGTTCGTGTTTTTAATACCAATAACCTTGCCATAAGTGACTATGTTTGCCTTTGACCAACATTTCCACTACAGCTGGTTTTATTTAATTCAATATAGTTACCTACCCTTAATGAAAAAACGATAGAAAATACAAAGTTTATAAACATTTTTAAAACGACTGAAATGCAGTGAATTACTCAAAACGACGAAAGCCAGTTTGCTGTCGAAGATAAGGATACGCTAGTACCACAGCTACGTACAGTAACTACGTCTATGATTACATTTTACTGGTGAAGAATGCAAATAACTATTAAACATGTAAATTGAATAAATGAAGGAATTCAGACAAACATTATTCCATGTACCAAATTTAATAATGTTTATTGATAGGTATATTATACTATATCTTTTGTTTTTATGTTTTTTTAAATACAAAGATGATAAAAGGTGTTGGTAACAATAAACAGTTATTGGACAGTTTACAATAGGAGCCCATATGTACCTAGAAGCTGACTGATTAAAATTATCGTATTAGAAGAAAGAGACGCAAGGAATAAAAATTATAGTCTGATTATTTTTGTGAAATGGAACTTATTTGCTCACAGGTCTAGACGTCAGACAGAAATGACAGGCTCCATGAAGTTCAACCAAGCGCAGCTTACGAATTTAAAAGATAGTCACTCGAGTAACAAATCAATTGTTTCGATATTGAGGGAGAAAGAATGGAAATAATGATGCGAAAGAAGAAATTGAGTTGCTGAATGATTAACATGAACAAGAACTAGGGCATTAATCCCGAGATTGAAATGGAGGTCCCGAAACTTCGGGATTAGCATTTTCGAAATCCCGATATAGTCCCAAATTTCGGGATTTTACAAAAGAGCTATATTAAGCGAATTTAAACAGATATATGTGCTTATTCGTACTCAATTAAAACTTTACTTCAAATTTCTATATATAAAACCAGAAGTTAAGATTCGTTTTGAAAGTATGCTCTTAATAAACATAATTCGTCAAGAGTTTCAAAATTTAAACTAGACCTGATTTTGCTGCACATATATCCAGCTGCTGAAAAAGATATTTTGGGTTCCAGACTTTTTGGTGGTATATTAAGCATGTAATCATATGTCAGTTGTACTAATGAGCCCTTAGCGCCTCTGTTTTATCTTCCACTTGTAACTTAAGAATAAAAAACGCGAAGATAACAATTCAATTGTTTATTTGAAAGTCACTTATGCGAAACAATCTTAATCAATCAATCTCTCAACACTTATGCGAAAATTAGAAAATACAACGAATCGAAAATACTACGAAAAAATCGAAAGACATGCGAAAAATATGCGACTCAAATCAAATTTCAAACTAACAAAAAAGAAGAGCGAGCAACTAACTGGTACTTTCTTTTATAGCGATGAAAATTCCGGTACATTTTTAACTGTTTACTAAACTAGTATTAACTTAGTCGAAATTTCATAATAGAATACAGCATTAATATCCAACATCAGCTGACTGGAATTTCGTTATTTCCACGGGAACAGCTGGACGAGTCGTGCTGACACCTGTCAGCTGGACGAATCGATGGTAAGTGAATATTGTCGTCAATTGCTTCTAATTTTATTCTATTTTCAGGTAGCTGAAGCCGTACGCAACAGCCTCCGTTTTCATAAAACGATATTTATGTCATGTCATAATAACCAAAATCTCGGGATTGTATGCCCTAACAAGAACTAATTTATTGTGTTAGCGGCAACTGGAATTCCAGTTGGATTACGATGGCAGCTCTTAAATATCCGACTTTTTGTCCACAGGGCGGTTGGTATACAAAATAATAAAAATTGAGTTATTTGGGGTGTTTGTTGCTCCAGAATTCAGAGACATTATTTTGTTATTGGGACAATAAAAAACCAAACTAAGATACAAGTATTGTTACGAAAATGGAAACTGTACTCAACCAATAAAAGTTTATTCATAAAACAGAATCCAATATCTTTTAACGCATATTTCTTATCATGTAAACACAATTATTTCCATTGGTTTGATCCATACCGATCTCATTACTTTATGAATTTCTCAACTCAGTTCAAGTTACTTTGTTTGTAATTATTTCACTATAGTGAACAGCTCAATGTAGAGTTTCAAGCTGATCCGCTTCTACAGCTATGGATTTTATAATTAAGCCTACAATTTTATTCGCTGTTTCTCCACAATTTTCTAATTTTTTTACTCCTATATTATTGTGTAGCCTGTAGGACGAATTATAAAAAGGTTAATACAGATTATGGTCAGATTTTCGTTCAGAAAATTAGATGCCTGTATCTTCTGCAAATACGACGAGTTCACTATAAAGGTTTGTTGAATATCACCTGTGTACATATTGAAAAGGATTGGACGAAAACAGGATTCTTGTGGTAAACCTGCAAGTTACGTTCATAAAGAATTGAATAATAATTGCGAGATAGTTTGTCGTAGTTAATTCAGTGGGTTTTTGAATAAGCTAATTCTACTAAGACGTTGATGACAGAATATAAACTTACTATCATGGAGATGCTCAATAAGATGCTACGGGTTTCTCCTCCTGAGTTTTAAATTTTGAAAATAGGAGTTCAGACAATTTTTTTGCTAATGATTACATTACGTTACATTTTACTTTCATGCAGCTCTTAACAATTTTTCTATTCATTTTTCCTCAGGTCAATATTTTAGGTAAATATATAGAAGATGAAGTGAATGAATCATTTATTATAGCTTGAACAAAACTCTGGAAGCATTGGCAACATGGAAAAAATTTTGAGTAAATCTGCTTACAAATACTAAATCATTTAGCATTCTTGCTGAAAAGTTGAAAATTACTGTATTTACTGTATATATTTATTTAGAAGGAAAAATAAAATCCAATTACCCGTTCAAACTCTTCTGGCATGTTCTTATACTTACTATTTCAATCCAAGGCGGCAACGCTTCAAATGCAAAAAAAGCTAGGTCCACGGACTGACAATAGATATTCATTGATAGAATAATTTCTAGCCTCTGACTAGTTGAATTTGAATACAGGCAATCCCAATTGTTATAAAGGATTCTAAAAATTTGGAAATTCTTCGTTACCCTTCTTTTGGGAGATTTTCATTTGTTTTGTAAGAAGGTGTAGCGATTGCAAGAATTAAAACCTATGGACTATGGTAGCGTATTAATTATGCTGTGCGTTTACAAGAGTCCAACAGAGAAAATGCTGAAATTTCACAATATTTGATTATGGTGGATGAAAGTCCAACCAGTAAAACTACAAAATTTAAGGTGCCAAAAATCTGAAAATTGCCTTTCTCATAGTGTTAGCGCTTCCTCAATGAACAATCTGGTACCACTTAAGACCTAAAATAAACCATTGAATGCTAGTTTTTCCCCGACTATGCAGCAATAAGCAATATCACACCATGCTGCAAAGTCTTTTGTACCCAGCAATAGAAGGTTCACATAAAAGAATACTAGTGCTCAAACTGCAAGGATCACCCGCAAGATTGATGCATCGTGAGTATATAAACGCTGAAAGCGCGGGAATGCAATGTCTTCTGTACGCACTATTAATTCATACCTATTTCTTCATACCTCAAACTGATTCATAATTACTTGAAAGTAAAAATCCCCGTAAACCAATTCCCGTCTAATCTGAAGCTACAAGGCAACATTCAACAAGAGATTTTAGAAGTACAAGAACTCAAGTTCCGATAATGTGAAGTTTTCTTAAATGATCTCGTTTTGCAAAATGAGATGTATTATTTTGCGGTACTAATGGGATAAAATTACAAAAATACTGGTGCGAAAATGAATCAAAACTGTGCTGTGAACGGAAAAGTCTCTAGTCCTTTGAATATTCCTGGGACACTCCATGTGCATATATACTCGTATGTATATTTGTTTCAGGCATCATGATTTGTTTTTTTTTTCAGGTTCAAATTTATTATTTATTAAAAAGTTATTATAACCGTGTCATCTTGAAAATCACAAAACCACTCTTATTAACAAAATTTGTTTTGCAATTTATATATTTTACGAAAGTTGTCCGAAAAGCTGAATTTCTCGGAGCTATTTGAGGGTTGATCAAAAGTTCATTAAATTATTAGAAAATAAATGAGCCTTTCTTGACTTCTGTGAGTATTATCATTGCCAATTCAATTTTAGACGATGATCTATGAAATTTCTTGTGGAATAAACTATTTTTCAGAGACAAAAACTTGCCAGCTATATAAGTGTATTGTGCATATTAATTTCAAAATAAGACACCGTCCCTTTTCGTGAGGAAGCTGAAATAAATTTGCGTAAGCTAGTTATGGTGTTATGCTCCTAGGAGACTAACAAAGACTAGAAAACAGCAATTTTTAGGAATTTAAAAAAAATGTATACGGAAACAAAGTATCGAAAAAAATCCATGACTCTAGCAATTTACCATAAAAGGTGTTCTTAAGGCTTTCACAAATCGACAGCCAATTAGCATTATTAACAAATATGTAATATATATTGAGAAAAATTTGTATTTGCTTTACATACGAGAAGTGTCTTTTTTAAGCCAGTTCTAACGGCAAGCACAAATTTTGATATGTAAACATTATTCTTTTTCCTCAGTTTTTATTAGAAATCATCTTTTTCGTAATTTCTGTGAACTGATTGTTGCTTTTCTTTACAAAACTCGTGGATTGAAAAATTCATTATACTTTCCTCCCTCGTGGAGCTTTAATAACACTAGTAATCTTAAATTATGGTTGTAGCAATATTTTTTTATATTCAAATTTATACCGTTGAAAGCACAGTAAAATGATGCTGATTGTCCTTAGTTGAAGAGATCGTCTGAGAAAATATTTTAACATTCACTTCGTGCTTGATTCCATTGGCATTATCAGTTTGAGATTTTATGCCTCGTAATACGTTATCAAAATCAAATAAAAGCCATCATTGAAAAGTTGATTCACCTGAAGCAAGATGGTCATAGTGTTGCGCGTGCAGCCAGTTGACACAATTTCTATGCGAAGCTGCGTTTGGTTCGTGTTTTATAACAACCAGGTCACGCTTTATTGCGAGGCAAGTTCGTTTCGTTCGATTTAGGAGAAAAGCAACAACAAAAAGTGGCCCAGTCAAGGCAACGGCACATAAGCTTTTGAAAAACTAATGGACTACGACTATCAAAATTTCTACTCTAATAAATTTGTCTGCGATTTTTTTTTTCACATTCGAAACCAGAAACCAGACATCCAATATGTCAACCGATTTAGTATACTACATAGGTACAGACATTATACGTTCAGGCTCTATGGAGAAATTGTTGATTTTTTCTGGGTTAAGTGATTTGACCGATTCCTGATATCACCAGTGGAATTAAGTCAATGCTTACAAATGTCGTGAATTGTCAAATACTGATAGCCATTTGTTGTAATCTGATACGGCCGATTTGATTGTACATATATGCGTATGTGTATAAAAAATGTTTTTTTTTCGGAAAAGATAGGCCTGGCATCTTTATGGATGCGCAGATGAAAAATCGATTGTGTATAGATGAAGACTAGCCTATGCTAGAAATTGAGTTTCGTCGAAATAATTGTACCTGACACCAAGGTTGCCCCCCAGCGTAATATGCATACATAGAAATGTAGCTTCACTAGTATACGACTCTGTAAACACGTAAACTACGTAGGTATCTTGTAATACAACAGGTCACTTTGAATAGCCAAGCATATGCTAATTTTCGAGATTTACTTTCGACTGATAGCACATCGATGGCGATATTGGTAAAAATCTATGAAAATGTCGACCAGGCTGTGAGAAATGAATGCTTTGGTATGTTTTGCTTAGACTTGCTTGTTTCGAAGAATTCATCGTTAGACGTAAATTACTATTCTTCAAATATATCGCAAGAATTTAAACATCTGAAACATCCGGGTGACATAATTTATGAATGCTATTGGAATTTAGAATTTACAAATTAAGTAAATAACATAAATTTACAATTCAGGTAAAAATGACAAAAACTTTTATTCATGGTGATTGAAATCGTTAACTATCAACAATGGTTCCAAATGATCTTAAATAGTGCTCAACTCCGTGTACCAATACCATGTCTATTCATGCTTACATCTTAACGAATGGACAATGCAAAGAATCTTGTAATTCCATGTCGATCGACTTGTGCCGCATTTAATCCATCACGTACTCATTTCCATATGCCTATGCCGGGCATAATCGTTTTCGTCAATCGTGAAAATAATGAAATTCAAAATTCTGTATTATGCAGATCTTTTACTCTGGTCATGACAGTGCAGCACTCCAATGATCGTGACGATAAGCATGTTTATCGACGCCGTTCAAATTCAAATTGCCAGTCAGTAAGTCGTTAATTAATTGCACTTATGAATAATTAATCCGAATTTTCATTTGTTTTGGCATGTTTTTGTGCCGCTGGCAAGCAATGATAATCGAAACGCTAATTGAATTGCGTTCGAAGATTTAGTTGTTTGACTAGCTGAATACTGATTGTTACAGCGCAATGATTCATTTTTCTGTCTGATATTTATGGGTAGCGATCGTGGATTGACATGCATAATATGCAGATGAAGGCAAGACTGACGTATTAAACAACTAGATTTGTTAAAATGTTTTGTAAGGAACTCACGGTCCGTGAGATGATATTGTGACGACAATTATGATTATATGTTATTTGATGAGTATTTATTTGCTTGCATATTGATAAACACTTAGTGAAAGGTGTGTCTTATATCTGCTTATTATGCGTACATTTCAACCAGTTCTATCGATTTTCGAACAAAATTAGCATTATATTCTTTTTGCCCCAAAATTCGAATATCTTTATTTATATAACAACAAAAGCATTCACTGAGATTGAGCTGATGATTGAATCAATGAAGTAATGATATACATAAGGAAAAGGTATGCTGTAAGAAGAAATTAAAATTTCTGTTCTCTCCTGATTCGCACAAACGTTCTATCTACATTTTAGCACTTTCGAGATATTCAATGTTTTGTATTTTTCTCAATGCCGCGGACATCATCAAACAGGACGCAAGTTTAAACATGAATACAAATATGTTTACGTGAGATACATTTCAAGTAAAAGCTTTCATGCTGAAAATAGTTGTTTTAAGCAGATAGGACTTTTTGGTGATAATATGCAGCATAAACGTTCTATCTACGGTAGATAGAACGTTTATGCTGAACAATGAGACGTTTTTTGCTGTTGGGGTGATTTTTCATTATTGATTTTAACATACTTCCATAAAAGATAGGTTTTTCATATTTTGCAGAATATTGTAATAGAGTATGTAGGCTTTGACTCCGTTGTCAATTCAAAAATGACAAAAATGTAGGTAGAACTTTTATGCGAATCAGGGCAGTGTTGCTATTTAATAATGATGGGAATTTTAGTTAATAATCTAAGAAAAAATGTATGCAGTAAGAAAATGAATAATGTTTCAAGCTTGGTTTTGACGACGTTTTGGAAATTTTTCGGCGTCTTTAGACAAAGAGTTTTTTGAATATTTAGTCCTCTCTATCAGTTTGAAATGCGGATTTGGGGAGTTGAAATGTATATTCACGCAAACGCACGACCGTAAGATCTAATCAGAAGGAAATACGCAGGATGTACTGATTTTGAAAAAGAGCAGATCTGATAAAAGTAATTTGAAGGTGTGGCGCCATCTTGAATAATATAATAATCAGTCAATAAAAAAGCACCGTTACTTCTTTTCTTTCCAATGCATTCATTAAATTAAAACAAAATTCACAATGTAAGTTGAGCTTAAGTTTAATCCAATTTTGACAAATGTTCAAGTGCGAAATCAGGATTGAATTGCCTGCTACGATGATGTTGATCATTTTGACAAAAATGTTGCTACCAATAGAGTTTTAAGTTTCCGATGCAGTTTTAATTTATTAGACTTTTTTTGCAGAGTTCGGGTGTCAGAGTTCAGTTTGTAGGGAATCTGCGACTAATATTAAGAACAGTATCAATTTTAAAATACTTCAAGTTGGAAAAAAAATTAGCGTAAACATCATTGAATCAGTCGGATACGGAGCTAAATACTCGCAATTTATTACAGAGCTCCTTTAGCAAGCATTGGTGACTACTTTGGGCATATTTACCTAATTCAATAACCTTGATATGACTACTTATGCCAACATTACAATTTTGCAAAGTAAAGATGTTACCACTATTAATTATTTAGATATTCTTAAAATTACTGATTTCCGGTTAGTAAATAAATTACAGCCAACAAAAACAGCAACGGAATCCTCTACTCGTATCGATCGATCTACTCGTATCATCTACAGTTACATCCTTCACTTTAAATATATATGTCAATCTGGAAGATTTATCAGCTTTCGAACATAATGTAGAATTCATCAGTACTTGGAGTGTTACTGTTTCTAAAAGTCTTAATAAGCTATTTCAAAAGTCAATATTGATTCAAAAGCCAATATATCTGTTCGGGTGGGGCAAAAAAATCAACTATCCAACTAATTATTTGTCGCAGTAGGAACCAATTAATAAGCGAACCTTAGTTCCGACACCAACTTCAATAGAGAAAGTACTTAAAATTATTGGAAGCTCAAAAATCAATCTGCAGGACAAGTCAAAACTGATGGTCTGAAAATTATAGAATACATTATTGCTAAACAGATTCAGTTGAGTTACTAATGCCCACTTAAAAAACTAGACGTTCCATCAAGAACTGAAAAGTACCTGCTCTTATTTCTCCGACTTTGGCAATTATAGACCGATTTTGCCAACAAAACTTTCAGTAAATTCTTTGAACGGGTCACGAATGCCAGGCTGGGTGATCAGATGATTAACACTGGGCGTTTTGATTTAAATCATTAGGTACAGTTTCTTTGCTGAGAACAACAATAATTCAGATCTAATTGAAGCACAGCATTCTATTAACACTCAACCAAAAGATGGTCTTTATGTTTCAATCATTTTTACTAACCTCAAGAAAGCTTTCGATACGGTCAATCACAGCATTTTAAACTGCAATCTCGATGAACCAAACATTAGACGCAAAGATAATAATCTGATCAAAAATTAGTTCGACAATTAATCAATCTGCACACAATTTAAGGAAAAGCTTACCAAAAAAATTCCGTAACATTGGCATACCCCCGGGCTCAAACTCGGTTCCGACTCTATACATATTATGGGTCTAAGGCTTAAACAACCTTCGATTAAATTCAAAGTATATTCATCCTGAATGAGTTGAAGAGATTAATTAAACAATTACAAGCTTTTTTGGCTTAACCACATTTTCAGAATTTGCTTCTTCGTTGGTTTCCTTATTTCCATTTATTTCAATTCAAATTACAGTTTATTTTAATTCAAAAAAATTACCTTTTTTGCTCTTTCAATTTCTTATAGTATCTATGGTATATTGAATTGGAATCAGACGTCTTCTGTAGACGTCAGTTTGTTGAATAGAATGCTAAATAAAGCGATCAATGTAGTCTATCATCGTAATTTGAGAACCCCAACTGCTCAACTGTATAGCATAATATATATGTATATTTGCAAAGATCGAGTCTCTGAGGTAACTGGTGCATCAAAAAATAATTTTTTTTATATAATCAACAATCAAGAGAGAAAGACACATAATTATGGAACGAGATCTGCTCATATTTTTAGACTATTGAGATTAAGAATGATTAGAGTCCTTTATGATCCAATCGTTCCAGCGATTTTTTTATTACAAAAAACTACCAAAAGACCTTGGAGACGGTCCGACATATTTTAGCTTTTTCTTTTTTTATGTAATTAATCAAATGTATTTGAATGATCATTCAAATGTAATTTTGCCGAATTTATTTTTCAAATTATTAAATTACTTAAATGTTGATATAATTTTATTCTTAATGTCAATCATTGTAAATAAATATTAATGTTGTCTTCTCTTTATCAGTAATTTACTCAGCCAAAAATTGTTTTCGCTGTTTTGTACATGAATTTGTGCTTGAATTTAAAACTTTTCTAGTGTCCTTCTTAAATACCAGGAATTAAATTAACATTTATAACATTTACTTTATTTATATTATTTATATCTTTTCTTTGTTTATATTATTGACATATTAGCATCCAGATCACTAGCTTCATCATTCTATATTAACCAATTAATAAATTTATGTTTCCAATAACCTCTCCCCTCCTGGCAAATACTGACAAATGAAAAAAATACTATAGGCTGACGATATTGGTTGGGCTGGAGTTCAAAATGACCCTCTCTTGTCTTGTTTTATTTTGGTAACTGGTACACGAGGTACTTGAATCATTTTTTTGCCAAGAGATGCAGCCAGGAAATGTTAATCTTATATGCATCTTATCTTAGAAATAAGCAACGAAAGGTCATTTACCCTAAATTTCAAAACTGCTTCGTGTGGCAGCCCTAAAAATCTTTTCGTGCCAGTAGTTTCAAGCCTAGTCCTCGGATTAAAAAGAAATTCATAGAGTTAGTTGCAGTGGCAGTCCACCAGCACCAATCATATTGTCGTAGATGTACCAATAAAGGCCACCATTAAGTTTTGTTATGATTTTCTTATAGTTTTCCTTTGATTTCTTATGACTGCGTAAGCAAACAACAGCCATTTGAATTTATTGGGTACTAAAATTTCGCGGTCAGTAGCTCTCAAATTCTTTCTGACCTTATATGCCCTAGAGTTTTGGCATTTTTTGCACTGAGAACACCTGTCAATAAAGATGCATATGGTTTGTAATTAGTGTAGTGATTCAAGAAATTGATTTAATCGGTCGTTCAAGATTTTTTTTTTAGATATTTGCCCTTACTATTTTAATATTTCTAAGCATTTCTTTTGGTAAATTAATTTAGTTTGTTTTAGTCTTAAAAACCATAATATTTTGGATTAATATGGAGCATGGAAGTACGACATTGTATGCGAGGAACATACTATTCGAGGGAGGCAGATAAGGCTTCTGGACGATAACTACGAATAAGGTGTACGCTTCAGAACTATTATTTACAGAACTATTATAACAAACTGCATGCAATTGTGCATCATACAGTTTTCAATTGATTAGTCACATTCTGCTCATACAATAGTAGCTGATGCCCACATAACTTTTCAAATTGGCTTGAAATTATGTCTTCTGTTGCACTGCAAGCTGCAATATCGTATAATTTGACCTTTTTGGAACCACTTTAGCGCCCATTCACCATACTATGCATCATCGCTGTACTTACCGGTTTAGATTGTCATTTCAAGTTTAGCAGTTATATTTATGCGTTAGTTGCGTCACGTAATTCTCCTAACAAATCAAAAACAACCGCTCACCCATCCAGCTAAACTTTGCTAAGCGGCACAATAGCAATTCTCCTATTAACATTTTTTTTTTAAATAAAAACCAAGATTTGCTGTTAGGCATTCACAAAGTCATAGAACGTTGGGGACTGGCGATTGGGTTCGTGTTTAATTGTTGGTGCAACGCAAAGACGCAGTACAAGTGCATTAGGTTTCACAAGAGGAATAATAAAACAATGAAATAGAGATAGCCTGGCGCTGTTAGAAAATAAAAGAAAAAATGAATAAACTTGAATATGGAATGTCGTGACGGTGGAAGCAAAAAATAAACAATATTCAGTAAAACCTTCACGGGCATCAAATACATACTCGTGGCTAAACTGAACTAAGCCATCTAATCCATATAGAATGAGCTGGTTTGTATAAGGTGGATAGCTTAAAAAATTTGTAAATAGCTTTTTACTGCTCGAAAAACTTTGCATGGATTTTTAATTTTCGTTTATCACTACTTTAAACTCTCTGAAATCTCCCCAGTAGCAAACTGGAAAATATTTGATACTAGAAAATCAAATGGAAAGAATAATAAAAAGAAATATCATACAACAATTACAAAATAAGAATTATATAAAAATTATTCAAACATCTTCCATGCACTTTCGGGTACCCTTTCAAATGTACCCCTTTAATAAATCGAAATACGTAGGTATATATCTTGTAAACTAGGGAAATGTTTCAATTCAAGCTTGAAACCGAGCAGCTAAAGCCGACTCTAGTTCAGCAATCTTTTGATACCTTCATCGACGCAACGCCGCAGGCGCAAAGCAGTTGACCATGACAAATGCTAACTGGCTGCGTCCGTCACCAGTCAATAATGCTATTACGTTTCAAACTGTTAGTTGAATTGTGGCTAGAGCAATACAAACAGAAGCTTACTAACGGGCAAAGTCATCCACAACACAGTTACCATAATCTCCAAGTGAAATGCTGAGTGAGCAAATGTTCGACAGAAAGCAGAAACAATTGCAGAATAAACTTGGTGAAAATAATTAATTATTTACTGATTGCATTTTTAGAAAAATAATTTTTTAGAGAAAACAATTAGAGCCAAAATGAAACTCTGCTTCAAAAGTAGTGCAATATAGCTTCACTACTTTTGAAATTGTGCAATACTATTGAAACTCCCTTTGATAATTTATTTGAATGATTACGGAATCCAGAACTTAATTTACACACACTTCAGAGAATATTAACTTGTTAGTAACTCCTTGCATCAAGTAATTATCCATACTCGAAATAACCGAAATCGAAGGGATATAAAACAAATGGACATTGATATATTATTAAAAGAATTTCAGCCACTTATAGTGAAAAAAGTTCATCTCTGCAACTTGCTCTTAGTAAGGCTCCCAATCTACAATCTTACCAGATCGTAAAAGAATCTTAAGACACGACATACTCAACAAATAAGTAACCAAAAGTTTCAAAGGACTTGTATTCCCTTCTCGCGATATCAACGTCGCTCGACATCAACATCCGCAAAAGCCATTGAATTGAGACCATTGTGAAAAGCTATCAAACCAAAAATTCTTGCATATTCTCATATCATCATAGTTTACGTGTTTGCATGATACCCTCACTGGCTTCAGCTACAACACCGGAACGTGCAAAACGCTACGAAACTGCTGTGAAAGAATCTTGAGCTGTACTGTTTCTCCCTTCTATCATTCTTTCACCCTGTTTTTGATGGTATCCATCTTCAGATCTGTTCTTATTCGTATTTAGGCTTCATTTATTATTTTATGCTCTTTCCGAATTCCCCGTAGGCAGACGATTGTATCTTTTCGACGTTTCTCATTTCAAAAAGAACAGAATCCTAGTCACTGGCTGTTCCTGTCGATGCTAAAAATAAAAGTAACGGTCACGCGTAAAATAGAGTCTACTTGTGTAATTTCATATGCTTATATGGCAATGTTCCAACAGTGATAAGCAAAAATATTTTCTCGCTGAAAATATTGTTTGGAGCTGCTATTGAAAAATCAAAATCTTATTCAATCGTCTTATTTAATTCCAAATAAGCGCAACGCATCCTCTTAAGATGGAAATGACGCAAGCAAAACATCTCTAGCAGCAAACATACTCGGCTGAAAGAGATTTAAATTATGCTGTATTTAAA
Organism: Nemotelus pantherinus; assembly: GCA_963978885.1. Classification (NCBI taxonomy): domain Eukaryota; kingdom Metazoa; phylum Arthropoda; class Insecta; order Diptera; family Stratiomyidae; genus Nemotelus; species Nemotelus pantherinus. The sequence continues at coordinate 25,349,882 of OZ022263.1, forward strand.
TTATGCTGTAAAAATTTGCTTTGAACTGGCTGTTGTTTAGCCTTCTAAGGTATTTCAGCTCTCTTCCGAATCACTTCGGCATCATCTTCTTAGGGGGATACTAGTTCTCACTCTGATGCAATCTTTTCTGATATAGAGAAGAAGCTAGCACACAACAGGGAAGAGAAAGGATTTTTCAGAGCAGATTTTTCGGGTTGGGTGTTTAGTACGTGACCAAATCAACTTGAAAGGATACCGAGTGAGGTATTTATCCAACATCCTTCCATATTCATGCATGTGTGCAAGCTCCTTGTACAACCACCCTTCTGAAGTTCGTATTTAAGTTCATCAGGCGACTGGCATTGAATGAGAGTAAAAAGTAGAAACTGAGACTGATGTCCGTGCGACTCAGTTACAGTATGTGAAAGGAACACTCCTAGAATCATTGCTTTCTTTTGACAAGTTTATGGTTATTTATTTACGTGAATAATAGAAAATCGAGTTTTATCAAGTCCAATGGTTTTAAAGAGAGAGCAAGGTGTCAGATTTCCGCAAAGCGCGTGGCCGTGATCCATCTAACTGTAAAAACTTCAGGTTTAGTAATACGTTGATTTCATTCAGTGTTAGTTGCATGACTATCTTCATTCACTTACATTAATATTATCACTTTAGCTTAACAACCCCCAACAGAGAAGTGAAACCAGGAAATAAAACTGGCACCTGTCTGTTAGTAAATAATAAATACTTACGTCTTCCTTGGCAGATTTTCCTTATTCTCTTAAAAACACCACAAGTACCCGAATACAACACACCACGCAATGGAAAAGTTCCAAGAAAAATGATGGGAAGGAAAGCCAACTTGAGCCCATGTGGAGTGTCGTGCATGTACTGTGGGATGGCAGCAGGCGTTGTGGCGGTATTTTTTTATTTATTGGATTATTGCTGCCAGATTTTCTAAGGGCTTTTTATTAATGTTGAGGGTTTCGTGTCGATATGTGTCATTTTTCATCAAACCGACGTATATTGAGAGCACGTGAAACCGAGATGCTGTCATAAAATATCAGCGACGTGAAAATGGAATAAGGATTTTTCTTTGCATTCACTTTAATTAAATGAAACCTTATTTAAGTAAAATGTGTATTTGTGGTGTATGTTTGTGGTAATGTAAACCATATGAAATATTTTCAATTTTCATGTACCTGAATCTTAAAGTTTCAGATTAATCGAACTTCGCAGTGATCAATTGAGCTAACTAGTTTTGTGATAATTTGGGTTTTTCAGAAGTTTTTTTCTCTCTAAAAAGCCTGATGAAAATCTACCCTATTTCACTGAGATAGTAGCCCTGTTTCAACAATCTTACAGCATATGGAAATAGTGTTTTAATTCGGCACTGATTTCTTTTGTTTAGTCTTTGGACAATTGCTCAAGAATAATTTAAAAAAAAAATCAATTTTCTCTTTTCCGATTCATTTCTTCGTGAATCTTGTCTTCAATTCTTCAAAACCTTTTTCTCTGAGTTATTAACGCAAGTGTAAGTAACAATGGCTTAGTAAATCGAAGGACAGAAGAATTTGAATGATATGTACTTGCGTCAAGCATGAACACCGGAGGAGTTTTTGTTGTTTTCCAGGCGGAGCAACTGTTTCCTGAACCTGAGAGGAATATAAAGTCGAATAGTTGGCCCAGAAATTCACGAAAACTGCCAACGCTGAAACCAAACATTGCTTGTATATAGAAGGTGTCCAAGGTTCGAAGCTATGCGTCTGATTTTTAGACCCATTGCAAATTTGAGAATATTGGGAAGAACAACGAGGCTGCCTCCCGACACATGCTTAATGTCATATGTGAGCTTACTTGTTTAATTTAGTTGTCAAAGTTGTTGAAGTGTGGCCTTTTCTGGCTTTTCTGGCTAAATGCGAAAATCAATGATTTATGATTAGAATAGAGTGTGGACCTGTAAGCTTCCAAAAAGTATTGGAAATAGTGAACATCCTCATCAGTATTTAAAAGTTCTTGGCGATGTGCACTAAAATTCTGCTGTGCATCGCCAAAATAGCCCAATAAAAACCGAAAGGCTACAGGGAGCGTTGAAAGTTTTGCTGCAGAGTAGCTCCACTAGCGGTGTTTGATGTATCAATACCAAGCTCGCCCCTTGAGTCAGGAAGGGACTACTAAGTGGCTTCTGCGAGGCTGATTTTTTTAAAGCCGTAAAGATAAGACTTGAGTGATTACTGCGTTTCAGCTGTATGAGGAAAAAAGCGAGGATAGAAGTTGACCATCCCCGAAAGTCTCGTGAGTCTTTAACTGAATTCAGGAGCCTAGCACTTGTGATTACCTCAATCTTATCTGGCGAGAGCTTAATATCTACCTTTCTTAGAAATCTTATGATTCAAGAATTTGATTCAAGGTTGAGGGATATGACAGTTCTCCAAGTCGATGTTGATACCATGGTCCGCAAATAGTCCAAACAGTTATTAACCTACCAAAACCTACCAAAACGGCGTCGATATATATAATTTACGAGTCAAATTCATACATTTTTGATACAACTTACTATTTTTGAGTCTTATTCATATTGTTCCATATCAAATCCGTAAATTTTCGATACCAATTGATAGGTTTTCCAGCCAAATTTGTAGCCTTTAAATTCTAATTCATAATTTATTCGAATCAAATTCATAATTTTTACGGGTCAAATTAGTAGTTTTTTTTTGAGACGAATTCACAAGTTTTTTTTTAAATTTTTTTTAAATTTACGAATTTGATGCACAAAATATAAACTTCGCTTTATAATGCATGAATTTGGCTTGAAAACATTGATATTGTAAAAATTATGAATTTGACTCGAAAAAATTATGAATTTGACTCAATTATGAATTTGACCCAAATCGCAAAGTCCGAAAGTCATTCGGGTGAGCTCAAAGTGTCCAAAGGGTGTGCAGATGGATTGTCTTAGAAATGTCATTCGCCTCGATTGGAATCTGATTGTAGGCCTTAGTCAGGTATATTGTGGAGAATATTGTTTTGCCAAACAAAAGTCTTTAATAATGAAAATCCGAAATGTATCCAGGACACCATTTCCAATTGGAGTCGACCAGCTGCTGTAGCAGGAAATCGAATACCTTTTTAACAGCCGCGAGCTTGTGTGCTGCTGGTCGTTGTGGTCTCGACATTATTGGAGCAACAGGGGTCAAGATTTGGTATGTATACTTGTGTTTACTGGGTTGAGAGAACACTGTGTTGATCGTGCTGGTATGTACAATATTTTTGGAGAGCAACATGTATCGATGTATATTTGGATGACTATATCAAAGCACTAAATTTTGGAAGATTGTTGGATATGTACGTATCTTTGATAGAAAAGGAAATTAGATGCTTTATCAGGATATCATTCGACATGGCGAGTTTATGCAAGTTGGCTTCCGTTGAATAAACTAGAATAGTCTCGGATGGCTCCGGAAGCTACTGCAGGCAGATAGCTTTAAACTGCTCCTAGCTGACAGTGCCTCATTTCACGGACTAGCTTGGAAGCTTGTTTCCCAATCACCCTGGCTGAGGTTCCTCTATTTTAAATCTTTATTATTTTGCTTATTTTACATTAGCAAAATGTATTACTCGTGTTTTTAGTCTTTACTTATCTTTGAGCCAAAAAACTGACCAAAATTTCTTAGAAACTAACGCTATGAAAGTGGTTTTTAGAATACAATTCAATACCTCCGAAATCGCAGTCTGCCATTCCAGGTGGATTTAAAACTTCAACGCAAATAATGTGTTGAATTCGATTAGCTTATTTTTGAATTGGATGAATGCTCAGATTAGCCACAGAGAGTACATCCATTCCAATGATGACATTGATCTTTCGAAATATTATTTTTTTCGCTTAATCTCAATCTTAAAGCTCCCTGGCCATTGCACATAATATTTAACTTATCATTAATTTCAAATTGTCTATGTATATGTGTGATTCCCATTTTCGTCAACTTGACGATGAAAAATAGAAGAGCCATTCAGCTGTGAAGCATCCACCTAGCCACACTTGCCATTACCCTGGCGTCCAGGACCAGGTACAGGGGTAGACGTTGGGTAGGCGAATGGTTGTAGTGACTAAACAATTCGTTGATTTTGCACTCTTTATACGCAATTTCTCTTTCTAAATACGAAACGAAAAACGTGACCAAACTACAAAATCATTTCCCTGCTTCAAATACACAGCGTTGGTGACGGTGACGGTAGTAGCGGCAGCGGGCGGCGGTGATACAACAGCAAAGTATTTTTCTGATGTGTCGGGTAAAACGTTCACCGAGGGGAGTTTGTTATAGTCGATTTTTTTCCTTCAAGTGGAACACGCTCCGCTCCAGAGTTCAAGTTCCTTGCGCTGCGGATGCTTTCCTACGGCAACTGAAACAAATTTGAGAAAAAATGATGGTGAAAACAATATGTGACTCAAGGAATTTCCTATGTAGTGTTGCATTGTTCTCTTCATGCTAGACGACATGGAATGGAAGTCAAACTGCTATTAGGAATGATGTCAAAAAGGATGGAATTTCAGCTCAAAAGAACTTAAAAATGTTTAATTTGCACGAAAGTTTACAAGGAGTCAGTTCGTATTAGTGCGAGCTTAGCCCAGCATATGTCGAGAAAACTAGGATTGATTTACGTACGTAAAAGTGATAAAGTCAAGCCTCACTTTCATCTCTTTGACTGAAATATCTTGTTTCTGATACCGAACAAGAATTATTGCGACAACCAAGCTCATTCGTCAATCGTTCCGAGGTTTGCATCTATACCGAAGAAATGTTGCACGGAAAGGAAAAGTCAGCAGAAAGCAGTACAAGTTGCATTTTATGCAAGTAATTATCCTTTCATTTCATAGTTCCACTTCATAATATTTATTGACACTTTGCGAACTGTTCGACCCGACGGTGGTCTTCCCGCGCCGCCACAATAGCCTCGCTACGTGATATCCATGACTACCATTACCAGATATCAGTTGTATCAATTAATATTAGTAACGAGTTGTTCAGCAACAAGTGCATTCCGCTGGCCACGACAACTGGTACCTGTCAGTAATATATTACCCGGTAATAAGTTGGTATCCTTGGCAAAGTTTTTCCAGCGGACATTGCCGACCGATGTTGTTGAATGGCGAGTTAATGCAGACTGTGTTAACACTGAGACCTGTACATTCGAGGTTACTGTGATGCAATTCAATGTTGCATGCAAGCATTTAACCGTTTGTCGTCTAATGCGTTGTATTTTCATACGTACTGGCATGTGAATGCATTTCATTGCAGCTGATTGTTGATGGTGGAGTTTTAAGTCCAACATTCGAGCTGACATGAAAAAAGAGTTCAGCGTTCAGCTGTTGGTTCCAAGTTTCAAAACAAATACTCTTTAAAATTTTTAAAATTTGAAAACAACTATCTAAATATCAATTTTTGAAAGGTAGAAAATGTTGGATCACATTAAAATAATTAACTATCTAAAGTTTAATGTTTATACTCAAACACTATTTTCGACGAGTTTCAAAGTCGTTAAGCAACCGATTTTATCAGAATCTGAATGAATAGAACTGTAAAGAAAACTCGACTACTGGCATCACTTGCATATGAGCGCGACATTATTCAACTGCGCATACATACGTCGACTTTAACTATTTGCGAATGCAATAAATGCATGGCGTGTGCATCTCATGGCTTAATTCAAGTGCGCCTGGTCTTAACTTGCAGCGGCACGTTATTTGCTACAAGATATCTATTGCCTGTTGCTCTTATTGAGAACGATTATCGCGGCAATCTGTAATAAGGACCGATCATTCATTAAAACCCCCAGTGATCTTGTTTTTCCTGAATTACATACACGAAAACGAGAGTTAGAATCAGACGGACTAGCTTAGCGTTTGAGTTGAAATGTATCTAGTAGTTGACAGGTAACAAGCAATTTCGTATGCATATCTGCTGTAAAGTATCTGAGAAATGCTCTAGTATTTGGATGTTAGGGTTTGATTTGTGAAGGACGTTTCAGGTCGTTTTTGGATTTTCTGTTAATTCATAGAGAGATTATAATCTATTAGATACTTTGTCATGGATGAAAGATTTTGTCAGATTTTGTCATGGTAAATGTTAACGCATCTAGGTCATATTTTAATAAAATTTAACTTTGATTAACTTTCAGCAACGGTAGAAATTTGACCATGTTTTAGTTATCAAAAAAATTGGTCATACGTTTTTACGGATAAGGAGGAAATATTGTGATTGTTACGTTGATATATTTAAAGTTTTATGAAAAAAAGATTATTCGTTCTTATTTTTACTCATTTCCGCCACAACGAAATCATAATCTGATATAGCAATCACAATATTTCCTCCTTTAGAAACTAGTGCAAAGACATCTCCTCATATTTTGGATTCGAACAAGGAATCGGAAACCAAGAACATCTCAGAAGTCAACAGATTTTTGTTAGGGAACACAAGCTCATAATAAGGTCAAAGAACAATGATCAAATAACCTCTATAGCTGATAAATTATTGATAAATGATTGAGACAACTTTTATTTATTAAAAGTCGTGCTGCTTACAATAACCTCAAAGATGAAAAAAAATATAAACAAGACATCACCACGCCACCTGAGATAATATGAAAAATGTTTAATAGTGAGTTGACTTAAAGGCGCGAAATTCAAATTATATTCAACACTCGCCTTGAATTCAAGCCTAATTACTATTACACGATACTGTTATTAATTTGCACAGAACATATCTCAATAAGAGTCACATAGCTAATGTTACAACAATATTACAGATTGTTGAAAACGTAAATCTAAATTATTGAGATAGAGAACTATACCAAGTTTGCGCATATACTTTTGCACACAGTCTCGATTTATACCTTGAACCCGTAGAGTCATCCTTGATTTGGGACACTCATTTGCATCCTATGACTTTCGCATTCGAGGGTTTTTCAACTAATGCCCAGGTATTGTTTTTCTTATGAACGTCCAGCTTTTCTTCTATTGATTTTATCCAATTTTCTTTATTTCGTGAATTTGTAGCTTCTTTGTATGTTTCAAGAATATCAGACAGGATCTCATCGTGTCGACAAAGGTAATCATTTTCTTCTGGGCTTTCTAGTTTGGAAGTATTTTCTTTTCTTGGCCTTCTAGGTCTTATTGTAATGGTTCTGACTGGAGGAGATTCAATACTGATGTCAGGCTAGCGTTCACTCTCTTGATCAGATCTGTTTTTACATACTGTATCATAAGAACTTGAAGAGATTGAGTCTTCGTCGGGTTCAGTTTCATATTCATCTTTTCCATTATTTCGTGGACAACTCTACAGTTACATAATATATTTTCACAGTAGATTCCAGAAATGTAGCGTTGCTGCTTTTGATCATCTTATTAGAGTTAGGTATTTAGAAGCGGCAAGCCTTGATGTGATCACAGTATCCGATGAAAATGATTTTATGTGCTTTTGGGTCAATGTTCGCAGGACCTTTATATGAGCGAGCACTTAGCTGATTTTCGACTTCATGAGAGCGTCAGACTTTGTATAATCATCCAGATGCGAGGGTTGTCTGAAAGCTTCCAACCTTATCGTGAACATAGCAGCACTCGTCAATAAAATTTAGGGAATGTTGGCGTGCATCTTTTGGCAGATACTCATCAAAATTTCACCTATTTTGCACGCGCATTTGTTGCTTGACAATCGTTTGAAAGAGCCGATGTGAGTGTTTTTGTGAAAATGGAAAAAAAATTGAGTATTGAGCTGTCATTAAATTTTTGTTTTTGAAAGGGAATACGCCTACGCAAATCAAAGATGAGTTGGACTGTGATTATGGGGACCCTGCATCACCATTTACCACAGTGAAATTTTGGGCAGCTGAACTTAAACGTGGCCGTACCAGCTTGGGAGACGATGAACGTTCGGGACGTAGAAAAACTGCAACCACTGACGATAGTACCGCTAATGTTTACCAAATGGTGCTAAACGACAGTCGAATTAAAGTGAGAGAGATAGCAAACACTATGAATATGTCGAAAGAACGTGTTTGTCACATATTGAATGAAGATTTAGCCATGAGAAAGCTGTCCGCGCGTCGGGTGCCGCGTTTGCTCACGTTAGACCAAAAACGTGTTCGAATTAACATTTCCAACGCTCTGTTGACGAAGTTCAGGCGCAATAAAGCGAAGTTTTGGCGCCGATTAATTACTGTAGATGAAACTTGGATACACCATTACTCGCCCGAAACAAAAAGATAGTCAAACAGTAGACTGTGAAGGGGGAATCGGCTCCAAAACAGGCAAAGGCCGTTTTTCCGGCCGGGAAGGTGATGGCGACTGTTTTTTGGGATAGTCATGGAGCTATTTTAATTGATTACCTTCAAGCAGGAGCATACTACGCATCATTACTTGGTAAGCTGAAAATATAAATTGCGTAAAAATGGCCACATTTACAGAAAAAGAAAATCATTTTCCACCAAGACAATGCACCGTCTCACGCCTCCGCGGTTGCCATGAATTACGGTTTGACCTGCTTGACTATCCTCCTTACTCACTAGACCTAGCCCCAAACGACTTATTTTTGTTCTCTCATCTAAAACTGGCACTTGGAGGACAGAGATTTTCGTCAAATGAGGAGGCAATCACCTTCGTGAACAATTATTTTGCAGAGAAAAGCGCCGAGTGTTATTTGGATGGGTTAGACAGATGGGAGTATCGCTGGGAGAAGTGTATAGACAGAGAGACTCTGTAGAAAAATAAAAATAAATTCAAAGAAAAAATGTCTTTTATCTTCGTTAGGTCAGAAACTTTTCAGGCCACTCTCGTAAGTAATGAAATATTTATCACCTCTTAATGTCTGTGTTTCCATAGACCCGCATATATCTGAGTGAACGAGTTCGAGAGGGCTGTTAGCTTTTGAGCATTCATTTTAAATTCACTTTACCTTTGATGTAGGTAACTCATGTCATAGTTTCTGATTTGGCGGAGAAAATTGCATGGTTTGTATGTTAGGTCATTTTCTTGTGACTATTAAAGTTTAGGTGCCCCATTTTATGGTGTTTCAGGTAAAGGTCTTCTTCAACATCAGAAATGCATACAGAGCCTCCTCCGAGCATTTTTAGCCGGTACGTGTCGTTGATTATTCTGGCTGCCGCTACTACCTAACTTCTATTATGCATAATAACACAGCCTGATTTATCCAACTTTACTTGGCGACCACTTCTAATGATTTGACTCACTGAGGTCAAGTTAGTTGCAGGATCTGGAACATACAGAGCATTGGTAAACATTACCTTCTTTTCTTCACCTTTACCGTTATAAACATTTAAGTTCACTTGTCTAAAGCATTGCACAGAAAACACTTTATTCTTAGCAACGCTTATATTCTTTATAGCCGGAGCTGTCTCATTTTGAAGTAAACTCTTATGTTTGGTAATGTGTGAGGATGCACCGGAGTCCACATACCATGCATTATCGTGGCTGGCTGCCGCCACAAACACAGCAGCATAAGACGAACTAGTTGATTTTTGTGTGTCTTTCACTTTTGACTTGCATTCGGGACTTTTCTGTTCATATTTGTAACAGCTGGAGCATCTTGGACCTTTAGAGTTCTGCTTGTAATTTTTCTGAAACTTCTTATTCACTGCAAATGCTGCAGTGTAATTTGCAGGCTGTCTGTCATCTTGGAGTAATTTTGCTTTTATAGAATCAGAGGTTATCTTCATGCCAAAGCTTTCTGTACCAATTACCATTGGTTGATAAGATTCGGGTAGACCAAAGAGCAGTAGCGTGACAAGCGATTCGTCGTCTACTTTGAAATTAATGTTGCGGAGCTTGTGAGCGGTATTCATTATCTTGCTTACATATTCTTCTACGTTTTGACATTCAGTAAAGGCACGTTGACACGGCGCAAGTATACTTGGATCTCAGCATGGACCAATTGCACTTGTAGTGTACTTGGAGCAAGGTGGTTTTCACGGTAAATGACTTTGAGATCCAAGTAAATTTGAGAGAGATGGCGGATTTTTTATTGAAAGGAGTGGAACTCATGGCTGATATGCTGATACAAGAACTTAAAGATACTTCCGACTCGTAAAGCTCCATAAATTTAATGGTTTCTCTATCAGACAACTTCCGTTTTCTAATATGTTTACTTATTTTTGTTTTCCCGGGCTGATAAAACACAGTTTCACTCACCGACGCCATTTTGGAAATGTGTCAAAGCAGCACATGGGTCAAAATAAGTTGGCCGACGTCCTACTCCGCTCCGCTCTAATCGCGCTGTCAAAGTCAGCTTGGATCAACTGATCAAGTGATGTTACTAAAACGTCCAAGGATATTTGATCCAAGTATACTTGCATCGTGTCAACTTACCTTAAGCGAGGTATTACAGAGATCACGCAGCAAGCCAACCCGGCGTGTCAGCCCTGAGTCATCAAACGCAGGTGACAGTTTATCCCAAACTTTATTTGCAGTGTCAGCCTTTTGTATATATGTACATATATATAGTTTATCGAATCGACTAGCAGAATTATCTTCGTTTTCACTTGTGTGCCTCGTTTCCTATATGTTACTGCGACTGGGTCGGATCTCTCGATGCAGCCCCACAACTCCTCATGTTGCAAGTAAATTTTTACTGCAAACCTCCACGTTGCGAAATTTCACGGCTGGCTAACTTTTCCATTGATGCCAATTGCTTATTAGCTGACATATTCAAGAAATATTTATGGTATTCACAGTAAAATATGATTAAGTTTTCACTTTATAAAGTCACGTTTTTGTTGGGGTTATTGATATTGTACTTTATTAATTATTATTGTCACTGTTTTTGCACAGAAAATTCTTTTCTTTGTTTTTTAGGGTTCTTAGGGGCCATAACTTGACAAATATGTGATAAATGATTCAGAAAACTTTTATTTATTAAAGCTCGTGACCCTTACAATAACGTCACAATCAGCTTGGTCAGTTTACTCGAAAAGGGAACAAGAGAAACAAGTTTTATAAATAGAGCCAATTTTTAAAAGATGCTTTAGAAATCGTTAATGATAAGTGTTGGCTAATGCTTCATAATATGTGTGTTGTTTTCTTGAATTTTATCGACTTTAAATATAACGAATGACTCTTACAAAACTGATGCTAGATATTTTTGTAAATATGTCACAAAGCAACGCCATTTCAGACCAGAAACACAAACAATCAGTAGTAAGAGTTTCCGTAACTCATATATTTTGACTTGACTTAAAAATTGCCACAGTTAGAAGTAACACATTAAAACATAAAACTGCAAGAAGAAGAAGTTTCGAATGTACATTATTTTTCAGGCATACCAGCAAATTAAGGATGTATTCCCTACTGCTTTCGAATGATTCAAACAATTCACCAAACAGATGACACGACTACATCACTCTGTGATTCATTCAAATCAAAGTCCAAATTACTTTTCGGTGGCATGTGTATCCTTTTCATTAACTTCATCACGACAACAACGACACAAAGTATTTCGAATTCAATTCAGGCCGCTAGACTTCTCATTGGCCGTCCATACACTCTGGAAAAAATGAAACAAACTGCTCTCCGATGGGACAAGTCATGCTCCCACCTCATTTCATTGCATTTGCGGTCTACCGTTCTGTTGTATCCTTTTTAATATCGCACCGACCCTTAAAAGCTACCATCACTATTCTGTCACTCATGTCACCATCTTTCAGCTAACTGCGCTTGCTATACACCCTCGTTCCCTTCAACCTTGAGCACGTTGTGTTTTTTCGGTCCACATGAAATGTGCGCTAGTCCGTAGGGATGAAATATCTTTTTTTGGATTTGACGGTTTAAAATTGGATTTCTCGACATTTCAGCTTATTCAGAAAACATAAAAAGGGTTTTTCAATCAATACATGTTTCTACCACAGGAAGCAAAGAACTAATTGGATCTGTACAAACTGGAATGGGGATAGGAGATGAACGTCTTCAATATTTAAAAAAAACTTTTAATTCAACAACAATTCTAATGTCATCTAATACGACTTTCGCAATGTGTCCTTAGAAGTGGCTGTAATTTTTCATTATCGCTTCTTTAAAACTGTCCGGGGGTTACTTATGATACGCACTCCACAGCGATTATAAGAACGCTGTGCTCACCGTGTGCATTTAATTGTCAATAAAATCGAAATTTGAGATACAGTTTTGCAGGAGGCAATTTGTTACAGTCGGATTTTACAGCCACCACTCCTTATTGCTGTTCAATAGAAAGCCACATAAAATTTCACGCGGTTGCACTCTGATGAGGAAATTTTCATTTATTTGCTGAGCACATATGGGTTTAATTATGGACGGCCGTGACAATCAATAAAATGAAGGTGTGTTGAGTACGTGCCAGAGTACAAGTCGGAGTAAAATATTCGTGAGATGAGTTGAAATTCAAAGTAAAGTTTTAAGATGTTTTCGCGGGTTATTCTGTCGCTTCAAAGAATAGGACGCTAAGTCTAAAGTATAAAATTAAACAGGAGATCATAATTAAAGACTGTTGTTTGTTTAAAAGCTTGGTATGCAATCTGCTAGCAATTGGCTAAAATCGTTAGTAATCTATGTAATCTATGAAAATAGAAAGCCTTACATTAAAACTTATATTTCGTGAAAAATGGACTAAGTGCCCTACATGTCCCATGCATAGATTTGTTTTAAAATAAATGAGCTCTTCATTCAACCATCTCAATCTATGTCCATCTGCATTTTCGATTCACAAATATATCTCAAAAACTTTTAAGTAAAGGCAAAACAGAACACAAAAAAACCGCCATTATTTCACATTAATTTCCCATAAAACAATACACTTACAACACTTAGCGGAGTCCCAACTGACCAGCTCGTGAGCTCGGATCATCTATCAAAACATCCCATATCAATTTGGGCCGTTATCGATGACCAACAAGTAGTCTTTACGTAATCACCCACTGAAATTACACGACAAAATAAATTCCTTCGCACTATCCCCAAAGCAAAAGGACACGGAAAACATTACGCAAAGGAACTCGGAACGCATTGAATTTATGACTTGGGTCGAAATCCATCTGTAAATTCCCCAGTGTCAATACGAAAATAGTTTATCTTTGACATAATACGTATGTATTCTGGGCTCCCCTTTGACCTGTCCCGATTGCCACAGCTTTGCCAACTTTCTTCTAAATAAGATACCGGTGTGAAAAAAGAAATAGGAAAAAGAAATGTGATCTTTCCGGGTTGGGACTATTCTGTATCAGATACGAGTTGGAGTGCGGCGGAATTGTTTTGATGTTCGGATGGCCGATAGAAATCATCAAATCCTCAAATTCCATGCCATATCGATATAAGACGAAGTTTTGTATCAGAGACTGAGCTGCAGTGAGGCTTTCTAATAGAAGGAAATCAAGGATGATGATGATGGCATCTGATGACCTCGGACTATCCCCCGAACTTAAAGTACATGACTGTTGACTTGCCAGTTTTAGATGGCTGCTTAATACAATCTCGATAAGGAGTTTAACTAAAGTCCTTAACAGACTTAGCTTCTGTCGAGACCGTAAAACAAACAACTCGGACCGAAGTTTTTATTTTCTCAATGCGGAGTGGTTTTGTTCGAAAGTTGGGAATTGTGTTGATTGCAAGGTCATTTTGATAGCACAAAAGAAATTGGGGGAAGCCGGTAATTGGTGTATTTGCACATATGTTCAGTTATTTGATTGTACTGCTCAACTATTAAGGTGTTTATTTTATAGATGCAAGTAAACACAACTGCTATTTTTTGATGACGTGGCAATGATTCTAATGCTTTGAGGTTTTCGTATCATGTATACATCTTCGACAAAATTTTTGCGCAGCTATCACCAGTTGTTGTTTTGTCGTACAGTATCATTACGAAGTTCGAATTGATTCATAAAATCGAATTAACAGGTGGATTTTTAATAGGGTTTGTCTTTTGAATGATATTTTCAAAATGCTAAAGAAAAGTTTATAATAATATCTATACTGGAGAGCTATTTTCTAAAGCAAAAATTAAAAATCAATATTTAACACTACATTTTAACATTTTTTTCCAAGAAGTCGGCTAAAAAATATCCCCGGACAATTTAAATTTTGAGTATTTTAATCAAAATATTAGCAAAAGGTCTGGACGCCCTAAGAATGAAGCCGTACAAGCGCGAGGTCTTCGATGTGGCACGCAAAATGTGGACACCAAATTTTCTGTCAGACTCAAACACAACACCATTGTTTTTAAAATTATCAATAGGACTGAGGTTAGGTCAAAGAATGCAGTAGGAAAACGTGATGCGGGAAAATTTACCTGTTAAGGACATCTGGAAACATTTAGCAACATTTAGATGAATACAACTGACAGAGCGCCAGTTGCCCAGTGCCGACAAATCATCCTGCAACCGAAAACAGTCAACAACTGACAATCAACCTCAATATTTTGAGATGATCACTGTGCAAAAGACACGGATTAAGAATACCGGGCTTTGATAGGAAGACGTAAGCGTTACTAAGTCAAAAACCTTAGCAAATTCTATCTACAAGACATCCATTTAACGTTGCTGATCGATGGTGGGACGATAGCAAGTTAGAAACTGTTGATTTACTTTTGACGAAACCATGTTGCTCAGAAGCGAGAAAATGTTCAATTATCGGCTAGACTCTTTTGTAAACAACCCTTTCGAGAACCTTAATGAAGCAAAATAGAAGGAGCTTGGGGAGATAGTCGGAGACGTAGGACCAATTTGTGGCCTTGAGGTCGAAGGAAGAAGGAAACGTATAGGTACTAAGGTTGAAAAAGACATATAAAGCAAAATTAAAGAAGAAATACGATAGGAATGTTGAGATAGGTAATAAAAGTGAAAAAATGCACAGCTTAGCAAATGGAAGCAACAACTGTCGAAGCAGCAAGCAAATAGTCGATTCAAACAGATTTTTTAGTTTTTTTGTTTTCCCTTGCCTCAACTCAGATGTATAACACCGTTTACTGTCAGTTTGAGAAAAAAACATTGTTTGGTTGAACTGTCAGCTTATACCGCCATCGCTGACGGTTCAAATCCAACTCCTGTCAACCGACATGTTGCGTTAGCTTCGTGAAAACAGCTGCCAGCGTGTACTGATTTTCATACACCGCGTACTTAGCGCACAGCCACTAAGTCAAATATTGCAGTCTTTCATCAATTAGTCAGCACATAAGCCAGACCAACCGTTAAAAAATCCAAGGTATCAGCAAATACGCCATCATAATAAAAAAAAACCAACAATTTAAGTGGCATGAAATCGTTTTTATTTCTTTTTGTTTTTGAGAATAAGTTTGATTATATGGTGGTCACACTACACTCTAAATCAGGTAAATGTAGAAACTGTCAAGTTAATCGGATGAAGCGTTCAACTTACCCGAAGTGATTTAGAATGAAGAGATTTAGAGAGAGAAATATCATTCAAATTTATGTGTACAATTTTTTTGCGTGAAAATTGTTGAAAATGGTGCAGAAAAATGCAAGAACATTTTCTTTTCACTTTGTACAACTCACATTTTCCTTTTTCGTTCAATTTTTGCTATTTCACGACGAAATTCAAATGAAATTTCATTCAAATCTACTGTGCCTCTCACGGATGGAACTCAACACGCTCTGAGAACAATTCAGCCGGGAAAAATTCACAATAGTACCTCTAAAGCGATCAGCTGACCGAAATCGCCTGATTTAGAGTGTAGCGTGAACACCATATTAGATTATTTTTTATATTTTAATTACTTGTGTGATTGCTACAATGAAAAATGAAGCCTGGATGTCATATTTAGTAGGCATTGAAGATACTCCTTCCGCTCAAAAATAATTAAGTTTTTAAATGATTTAATTGATTGATAATGTTTTTGTGATAGTATATGATGATCCAATTCGTGCTTGATAAAGTAAAACCTTGCATACCGACATCTGTCAAAGCTACATGTCAACCACGCTGTCATTTAGTTAGTTGAAGGTTTCCCATTTTAAAATATGGACGAAGAAAATACATGAATCGGAACAACAAGCTGTTGACGTTTATTTTTCGAAAAAAAAATTCTTCGTGCTGAGGCCCATTTATGGTTTTGTGGAAACGTTAATAAACAAAACTGTAGAATATGGGGCTCAGAAAATCCACAAGTGATCGTAAAAAGGCCATTACATCCGGAAAAATTTACTGTGTTTGGTAGAGTGATGGGCCATTTTTTATTGAGAACAATCCAGGACGAGCCACAACCGTCAATTCTGAGCGCTATGGCCGTATGTTAACTGATTATTTTTGGACGCAAATCGAAGATTATGATCTGGACAATATGTGGTTTCAGCAAGATTGGGCAACAAGTCACGTAACACAGGCAAATATAGCTCTTTTGCAAGATAATATTCCAGGACATGTAAAATCGCGATTGGCGTAAATTGCAAAGATCCTGCAATTTAATGCCTCTGGAATTCTTTTTGTGAGAGTACGCAAAATATCGTGTTTATACGAACTATCTCCAAACTATGGACGAGCTGAATGCCAATATTCGGGAAGTCATGGCCGAGATATCATCCGAATTGTGCCGGAAAGTCACTGTAAATTACCTCAAAAGGATTCAGCCCTGTAAAAAAAACCCGTAGAGAATATTTGAACGATATTGTGTTTCACAAATAATGACAAAGATTTATCTTTACAACGAATTAAAAAGAACATCACTTTGCGAATATTTTGTGTGCTTTTATAAGTTTACTTTCTCAAGCATAAAATGGAAAACCCTGCAGTTATCCAGCCATTAGTCCCTAGGAACTTTGTGGCCAGAAAATTATATGTTGAATCTTTGTTTCGCTCCGCTCTGCTTAAAATAAATGTTTGAAAATCAGTAGTCATCTCTCCAACTACAAAGGAAGAAGAAAACATGTTCCTTATTATTCAAGTCTGCCATATAGAACATTGGTTAAGTACAATGCCTACTTGTACCGACATTTTTTTCCTATAAGGGCCTCATCACATCATTCCTTCAAGGACCATACCGCATCCTTTTCTTGCTACTATTCTAATTACGTTCCGACTCTATTCCGCTGGTGTATAAGGTATGTGACTGTACTACAACAGTCACTTGACGAAAATGGGACACTTCAAGTACATTTTTAATCAAATTCTGTATTTACCCTCGGGTCATATTAAACCACTCAACTTTTCTAATAACCTCACCCTAAGTGTGAATGTTTTGAGTTGTTCTGGCGCAATAGTTGAGTGTGTTCTTGTAATTGTGCTGTATTGTTCCATAGAAAAGATACTAAGCAAACCCTCATACAAATTTAGAATATTTCGAAACTATTCAAAATCATTGTTTGTGTGGTGGATATTCTATGTTTGCAAAGTGTTCGCTTTCAACAAGTGCATCGATTAATCTATGAATCCATCCCAGGGTCTAAGATTTATTTCTATTATTTCCATATTTATTAATTATCTCAGCCGGAAATTAAATACTTATTCTCTGCGACGTCCAAATATTCGATGGTACTTTGATTGGATCATTTCAAACTCCATCGGCGTTCAATGTTAATACGCGTGAATATTGGTATACTGGAGCTGATAATGAAACAATTTTCCCAAAAATTTTGCCAGCGAATGGTGATTGATTGCTACTAATTTTTAACTCAAAGTCCAACCACATATTTGGCTGGTAATTTGCAAAGCAGTAGTTTCTACATCAGTGTTTTTGGTTTTTACTGGCATTCCAATGTGATCAGCCAACTCAAGCTAAGAAATTAGAGGGCCGTTCCATATCCATGTTTATGAGTTATATGGCAATTTATTAACATCCTCACGTATGATATAGACTCCAACTCGCATCATAGTCTCCTTTTGTGTACGGGTGGAGAGCATAGGCGGGCCGTGGCCTAAAATCTGGCAGGGGCCAGGGACTGAAAGGTTCAAGACATGCGGTGATTTTGTTTTTGTTTGTACACGTACTGTTCATACAACTTATATAATTTACTAATACATTATATATTTGTTGATTTATTCTTTGTTATTTGCTAATGCATATTGTATTATCAAATAAACTTCTTGTCTGTGAATACGTATGAGCTACTACCACATGCATATAATGTGAATGGCAGGTATGAACTACACATGAATTATCAATGACCGCTAAGAAAGAAAGCTTGTTTGAATTATACGGGAATAGAATGGAAATAATTAGAAATGTAAGAATTTTTTTTTCTTTTAGAAGCTAAATATATTGCAACTTATACTTGAAGAAGAGGATAGCTTAGTTTCAAAATGTCTTTGAAAAAATTGGAATATATTAAGCTTAGAAGGAAGAAATTGATCTCTTGCTTCAAAAATTTGTTACCTAGAAAACATAGAAAAACCGAAAATAATTTGGCAAGATGAAAAGTGCTGTAACTTACTCTTTTCGAGCCATTTGGTTTGCAGGAATATCTTTGTAGCCGTAACTGCGTGTCCGAGACTAGATGAAACAGCAAAACCTTTGAAACTAGTGCTTTTTGCTGTTTTCCGTTTTCGCGATCTTCTGATAAATGTGAGATTCAGACAGTTCTTATCTGCGGATGATTTAATTTTTCCCCAAACTACATAAAAGTCTTCTCTCTCACTTAGTAGTGTTCCATTCACAAGATTTATCCCATTCCGAAGAGTTGCATTTTTAGTTTGGAAATATGTGCTTAACATGTTCGTTATAAAAAGAACATAGTGAAAGATGAAAAGATTTACTACAAATTTAGGATTACTGATTGAATGAAAGATCCTCAATGAATAAACTGAGTCGTTGTATTTTCCCTCATTCATTTCTTCCTCGAAAGCATCTTTCATAGTCCCATAGCTATCGATCACATATTTGCAATTGTGAAATCTCATTGACTAACGAGTTGAGCATAAACTTCTCAGGCTCAAAATTATAAACTTCTCATTCCACGCCTTGTGTTTAGACCAACTGCCTCTTCAAGTTGCTTCAACAATTCGTGTTGTGATGGCTTCGAAAAGTGTAGGTAAAGGGATTCGATGGCATTGAAAAAGGATGTAAACGTTTGGATTGTGAAAAATGTGTCCATCACAACAAGGATAATTTTATGAGCTAGACAGTGTAAAAATGTGGCTGCAGGGTGTTTCATCTTAATTTAGATTGGTACACTACTTTTTTGTCCTGACATGACACTAGCACCATCATAAGACTGTCCAACAACAGGCAATTCGGGAAGTCCGTAGCTGTCTAACAGGCTCAAAATTATATCTGCTAAATAGGAGGCATTTCTAGCTCCTGAACAGTCTACAAAGCTTGAGAACCTTTCTTCGACTGCTAGCTCTTTAGCAAATCTGACAACCACGGAGAATTGTTCCTTCTGTGGACCCTTGTTTCGTCTGCCAAAATGGATATCAATCCGCAATCTTTTATTTCAGCTGTTTTGTCCTCGCGAACGAATTCAGCAATTATTTTCATCAATTCATTTTGTGTTTTGTCACTACAGTAGTTCGCAACCTTGTTTTTAAAATTATTTTCAAAAGTTGAATCATGTTTCGCGAATAATGCACAAAATTATAAAAAAAAACCACGGTTATCATTGGCAGCACTTTCATCAAGTCCTCCGAAAGCACGTCTTTGGCGATTGAGACACGTCGTAAGGTCGATAACCTTCTCCAAATAATTTCGGTTCATCTTGACAATATTCCAAGACTGTTCAAGCACCATATCATTTACTGTCTTCCAAGTACTATTAGAGTTTTCTCATTGTGCATAAATTTTACTATCCGGATAATTTATCCGGATCGCGAAGTTTGGTCGAGCTGAAATTTTGGTGTATTTTTGGCGACAATGGAAGCTATGGAAAATTTTGCATGTGATAACTTCACACCGAGTCATCAGATCATCACAAAATTTACAAGAATCATCAATGGGCATAAAAAATAAGTTTCTGTCGTTTTTAAATAATGTCTGGGCAACCTTGTAGCTACCATAAGTACGTAAACACAAATCTTTCATACAGCTGTTAGAATAAAATGCAAATGGTTGATGAATTTGATACTATATTTATACAGTCAGATCTAAACTTGTAAAATTCCCAATGGCACGAAAACCGCACCGAATTATTTATATTTTTAGCACCTGGAACTTGCGTCTACGATATCTCGCGATCGGATACAATTCATAGGATATACTGGTCTTGAGTAGATACAGGTCTGACAAAACTTTAATGAATATGATAAGAACCATGTGGCGGCTGCGCCACTATGAAAAAACGCTCGGTGAAATTGAAGTGCTAAGCCTTTTAACTTCCGATTATTAAATTATAATAAAATTCACACACATTTAACCTGAGTGTAAACCAAGTAGGTCATAGATATCATAAAAGTGGCAGGGATGCCACTTTTATTCTCCAAATGACTTCGAAAATTGTATTCTAAGATAATCTTAATAAAAAAAAGGATGATTGGCGAGGTGCTTTTTATCTTTTTCTTAACGTTTAACTTGTCGAAATTAAATATTGCCGTCCATTTCTCGAAATAAGTCCCAAAACATCGTAATTAATACCGCAAATAAGACAGTCTCTATGTTTTAAGCTGTGTATGCTTTGGTATAGGCTTACACTACTGCACTACACAACTCTTGCTGTAACCACAAAAACCTAAGAGGCGAAAATTTAAGTGTCTGCTGTTGGAAATATTTATTTTTCTGGGAGGGGCCAACCTAGGGCCTGGGGGGGTCCCGGCCCCCCCTGGCCCCCCCTACGGCGCGCCTATGGTGGAGAGTCGATTGCAGGGTGCTAATGAAAATTGCATTGAGTCAATTTAGATTATAGCTTAGAATTTATTTGAACAATACGTCCATTTGCAGATTACCACTTTTATGTAATTGATCATAAAGTATATGCTCCCTCATAAAATTTGGCTAATGTGCGGATCCAACATGCACCCTGTTAAAAATATCCAGGCCAAACTCGTTATCTACATGCTCTTCATACATTTAATTTTCTCAATGCCTTGGTGTTTCCATATCAGATCTCCATTTAGTCTACAAGTGATGCACTTCGACTACTTCATCTTACACTGCTTCGGTCAAGTGTTTTGCCTTTTCGTCTTCATCACCTCAAGGATCTAGCTGATTTCCGACACTATCTAAAAAATTTCTTCTGTTCTCTCTGTCGATGTTGATGATGGTGCTTCTGCTTTTGATTCCCTATGTCACGATGTTGGCGACGATGACGATGCGCTGGCAATGCCGAGAAATATCCAGTAGCCAAAGTACCACTCGTGCTGTATAATCAACGGTAATAATAATTATATTTTAAATTAACTTCGCGTCGAGATTACGTCTTGTTGGAAGGTCGAAAAGAAACTCGTTTGCTCAAATGATTTCCATGTGGTCTTGTTTTGGTACGATGAAAAACGAAGGCTGAATGAGATGGCAAAAATGGGTCGAACTTTGCACTTTTTTGAGAAGATTCCTTCGCGAGTGGTGAACTTCTTTTGTGAAGTTTTTTCCTCCTCTATAATTGGTTTTCTTAATTAATTTATCCCGTGCATAAGGTTGGGCGGAATTGACTCAAAGAAAAGGAAGGTAGATCCTTCAAGGTGGGCAAGGAGACTTTCGTTTGGTTACCAAACTGTTTTTTTCTTCTTTGTTTTGAAAATAAAAATATTTTAAAAGAAAATGATGGGAGGTGATTTTCATACCATTTAAGATATTAGTAAAGATTTCGCCGAGATTGGAGGTCGTGTTAGAAATTCTCTTCCTTCAAAATACTTTCATGCCAAGTGATAAATTGCTTTTGTTAAGAGCCTTTGTGACCAGTGCCAGTAAGTTTATTTCTGATATAAATGAGCGTTTTACCCTTCTCTAAATGATCATTACGACAAATTTCCCATTTACACTTTATAGATCTACGACAACCCTCAAGCATCATCGTGTGCGTTTCTCACCCCTTTCACTTAATCCTTCACTCTCACTTTTCTTCGGCACGCCGTTCACCTCCCCCGGTTCGATGAGACAAACGTCAGCCAGGCTGCAAAGCTGCGAGGAATTCAGTAGGTACAATAATCGCCACAATAATGGAAGATGGTGTCATAATCCTTTGCCTTTCATTTGGCTAAAGGACTTGCATTGTGGAAAGGCCTGTCCATTGTTTTCGGTGACAAGCATCGCTTCATTTCTTTTCGATAGTCGGCACTAGAATGAGTGAGGGTTGTAGTTGCTTATGGTTCGGGTCGTATGAAATGTCCAATAAAGCAGATTGAAGGCTGGCAGATTCATTCGAATGATTTAAGGGAGTTTTGAATGTGCTTGTTGGTAGTTGGGGTGGTCACGGGATTAGTTGCTAACGAAATGGTTTTGCTTTCATATGTCGTCAGAAATGACTTTTTGATTTTTCCGCTGGCGAACGGTAGCTCTGTGAATCTTATTCAGTCAGGTCTTATGAGAAAGGTGATTGATCAGATCAAGTATATTAATAGTTCTCATTCTTATTTAGGTCTGGTACCTATATTGCGCAGATGCCTGAATGAACTTGATTGAACAGGAAAAATGATACACAAAACTTCTTGCTTTGTAAACTCTTTGAACATAATTGGAGAAACAGAGGATTTTTTTGAAAATAAAATAACCAAGTGCATTATTACAGTGCACTAGGTTCTCAAATAGTACTCAAATAGTGCACACTGGGTCTCAAATAGTACTCGAAGAAAACAAGAGCTATCCCGTCCTCCTAAGTATTAATGCTCTATTTCCTTTTTTTTCATTTTCTACAAAATACGAAAAACCTATCTTTTGTGGAAGTATGTTAAAATCAATAATGAAAAATGCACTTTCCATGTATCTGCATGCTGCAGGACAACACAAATCATTGAATCTCCGAAGTTACTAAAATGTAGATAGAGCGTTTATGCGTAGTACACTAGTATTTGTTATCACATCAAAGTCGAATATCGTTCATATGGTAGAGAATTGAAAGAAAGCTTAGGCAGAAATAAATCAATAGTCACCAAAAAAGAAGAAACTGATAGTAAACGTAATACAAGGTAATTCTTTGTAAGATTAGGAGTAAGAAGTTGTCAAAACATACTAAAATCTATCGTCATCATAGTGTGGTGGTTTACATGCCTCCGGAATTTACAATGATTCAATGTTATATCATCATAACGAAATAGTAAAAGATTAGCTATAATAAGTTGTTTAGGGGTAGTTTGTGAGTAATATTCAAAATTATGAAAATTCATTTATATTACGCTAAATATTCTTCCACGTCAATGATAAATTCAAACTATAAACATGTTCATGTTTCTACTATAGTTTAAATTATAAATCTTTCTGCCAACTAATTTATTAAAATAGAAAATTATTAGGTGTCGAGTGTATCGTTGAGTACATATATACTTGCCTCTGCTTTTGATATTCATCACATAATCTGTTTTACGGAAACATGGCTTATCGAAAATATTCGTCATAGAGAATACCTACCGTGTCGATTTAGTTTCCGGAGATATCGTCATTGCGTTGCTTCTTGCAAAGCCCATGACGGTGGTGTTTTAACCGCCAGTTCCGCTAGTTCGTTCTTTCTTCTCCAATCAATTACATTGCTGTACGCGTTATCCTTTTTCCAACTTCCGATTTATTAATCTATTGTATTTACATCCCATGGAATTTCACTGAGCTTTCTAGATTTTCTTAAACTCCCCTGCTCATTTTTGGTGACTTCAACAGGCCTACTATGAGGTGGGACTCCAAAAACATCAGATTACTATCACTTCCCTGTTGTGACTTATTCCTTTTTTTCAGGTTTTATTTTGTTTGCAAATTAACTACCTTCACAATATCAACAACAAAATTCTCGCTTTAGTTCTTTCTAACATGCCTTTTCTCTCTCTCCTGCTCTTTTTTCATATGTGTAACCTGATCCTCATCGACTTATTGGTGACCTTAATTTACAGGCAATGAATAAACGTCCTTCTACCCTGCGTTCTAACTTCTATAAAGCTGACTTTATGAAAATTAACTGAACTAGTCTTATCCATTGGTAATCATTTTTCGAAGGATTCAATGCTGATTGTACATTGTCCAAGTTCTACTCTTTCTGCTCCAATCTGATCTTTCACTTTACTCCCATCCAACTTCCTCTTAAACTAAACGATGCTCCTTGGGTCACGTTGAAAGTCTCTGATGCTCTAAAAGCTAAAGAAAAAGCTCGTGAAAAGCTGAAGAAGACGGTTTCACCCGCTGATCTTCAGGAATTCTATAGTTTACGTTCTGAAGCGAAAAGTGTGATCAAGCAGGCAGTGCATGATTATTTCTTGAACATCGGGGGTAGAATCTGTTCTAATCTATCAGAATTCTTTTCACACCACATTTGTTCTCTTAAGTCCAATTCCTTATTCTTGATGACGCTTTTTTATTCGATCTTCAGGTTATGTGTGATTTACTTGTTGCCTTTTTCACCTCCATTTTGAAAAATGCCCTAAATACCTCGATATTTACTAATATCTTTTCGAATACATCACCTGTTTTATAATTCTTTAGCGACAATCCCTTCGAAGTCGAAACTCTGATGGATACCTTAGATTCTAATGGTTTTTCCGGCCTTGGTCGATCCCTCATATCCTCGTCAAATACCTCTCATCCTTTATCCGTGGTTCTTAAGGTAGCCTTTTAAAAATTAGCCTTGAATCTAGTGTGCTCCCTACATTATACAAAGCTTTCAATATCATCCCAATTTTCAAATCTGATGACCCATCCGCCATTTTCAATTACTTTCCAAGATCTTTTCTCTGTAGTTTCAGTCAACTCCTTCAACATCGTGTTTATAATAAAGTTTATCCTTTTGTATAACCTTTTTTTTGTTCATGAGCAGAGTAGTTTCATCAATGGTCGTTCTTATGGCGTTCATTAATTGTATCGATTCTGACTATAGTTCTCAACGTCAATTTGCTGCAATTTAAATGGACTTTTCGAAGACCTTTGACTCTGTAAACCACAGCACGCTATTTGAAGGCATATTTGGCGTATTTGGCATATTTAGCATAATTGGTCCCCCGCTCTCCTAGTACTCTATTTTCATAGTCGTCCTTACAAAGTTACTTTAAAGGTTCGATTTCTTCTTCTGTGTTTGCCATATCCGCAGTTTCTCAAGGGTATATCCTAGGTCCCTTACTTTTTATTTTATTTACCAATGACTTTCGTTCTATTATCAATTTCTCCTGTCTTATGTGGGTGAGTAAAAATTATACAGGGCAATCAGGTCTGCTGATGGAATTTTAAGCAAATTGTTTGCCCTTAATCACTTTTGTCAAAACAACTTCTTACCACTAAACGAAGCTCAGACAACAAGCACGTGAGAGATTGAAAGACGATTGTCAATGCGCTCATGGCAAAGTAGTTGGGAGGAGGGGCAAGTCGAATGTTGGACGCACAAACTAATCGTCAACGTTGTGCGATGGGCTTCAAAGAGCCACGGAGAAACGAGCTATGATGTAACGCAATCTTTGAGCATGACAGCTCACCGGACTGTCCAGTCTGTAAAAGTGTAACCAAGGCTGAGGAACACGTTATGTTCAGTTGTCCGAACTTTGAACCATGCAAAAGTGGCCAAAAGTCGGTACTAGGCACAAGGATGTCAGCGGAAAATATCGTAGACTGTGAGCTAGAATCCTAAACAGAGTGGCAGCACTAAAGAATATACACTGGAAACTGTGTGACGGAAAGCAGGATAGGAAGAAGGAAGGATCTCTAGAAGCAGCAAAGGGCTGATCAGCACCTGCGGAGTAATGCTGTATAAGTAGTCCCGTGAGGAGTGTGGAAGAAGGAGATTGTTTTATCTGGTACAAGTATGGCATGTTCCAGGGCAGGAGGAGGAGCCATGAAACCTTTCTAAAAATGTCCACCTTCCAACATCTTGAAATGTCACCAGCTGTCATTCTCATATAAAAATGTTTCACAAGTGCTTTCTTATTTTTTAGCTACATAGTAATTTCCTGTTAGTTGCCCGGCGTTTTAAAGACCTTGGTGCTGTGTTTGATATTTAATTGAAATTCGACGTGCAAGTTATGCTCATCACGGCCAGGTGCTGACTTTGTTTTGCTTTCTTCGTATATGTTCACCAATATTTCCGCCTGCATTCATTTATTTGTGACCTTAGTACACAGTATTATGGATCTACTTATCTGACAACATTTGATCAAGTAAAGTGGATTCTAATATCCACCAGTCGTGATGAATCATGCCGATTTTTCCCATCGTTCTTATGATTCCATTGGCCTAGTTTTTCGAATACATACAAATATAATATGCAAAAATACTGTTTTATTTTCCGAACAATACATTAGCGATCCACAGTGCAATGGAATTGAGATTTGTTGAATCACAAAAAGCTGCTAATTTTCGGTTAAATTTCAATTGTTCAGCAAAGTGTATTCTAATTGTTTTACATAGAATATAATAAATCACCGTTCACCTTATGCATTCATATTTCTTCACCCTCACTACATCAATATGACGTCTACCCACTATCATTTACTTACGTCCTACATCAATATAATGTCTGGTAATTTATCAAACGAAATCGAAATCAAACAAAACGAAGCGATCTCAAACAAAACACCAGACAATCCTTGTGAAAATGCAAGTCACTTGGAAGATTTGATGCATTATTACCTGAGCGTTCCGTCTTATTTTACCAGCAAAGCTTCATCAAAGTGTTTGCATATCAGAATCGTAGGTAGACAACTACTTCATCATAAAGGCGTAAATACACATTCGATTCTGACAAGTTTCATTTAATTTTTTCTGTAACATTTAAGTTTTGAAATTGGGAACTTGAACTAAATCTAAGTCCATTAAATTTATTCAAAGCACACATAAGGCTTCAGAAAAATTGGCGAATCGTAGCTGTTTTGTACTCGATCGATAAATAGAAGGCTTATTGCGCCAGACAACTCGTGCACGGTTTATAATAAAATTTCCTCGGAATCAAACTCTCATTCATACACGCCAAGAAACTGAGCGTCGATTTCATAGTGGGTGGGCGACACAGACTTGCGACTGAAAAGACTTGACGTGCGGCTCACGTGGCGGAGTATCAACACACAATGGATCAAGGATGAGTTGACGTACATTATCCGGTATATCGAAAATGACGGTGGAGATGATGACTATAGCAACAACGACAAAAAAAGATGATGAAGCAGGGCCTCAAGTGCATCGGCGTCATATTTTGAATGTGATTCAGTCAATTCTGCTAGACCCTTGACATCAGCAACGCCAAATAAAAGAGCACAATGTAAACAAGCAATCGAAATAAAAGGATTTCCAGAAAGGTTTATCACGGTCCCAAGTGCCCGGACGGAAAAGAATGTTTTGGATCATTATCGTCATCAGCTCGTCGAAATCCCGTTCTATTCTTAATTGCTTAACAAAGGCACTCAAGTGTTCTTAGCACGACAATAGGTCGCACCCGTTTAGTTGCTTGTGACTCGTAAGCACCATAACGACTTTATCGAACCTATCTATCAATTGGGAGCGAACAAAAAGATGTTTACGACGTCAATATCGCCGAGGTTGAAGGTTCAGTGCCGATCAGGAGTCAAGAATAGCTTTAGTAGTCGTATGAATGAAATTGAATGGCAGTCTCAATGGAAATTGAAAATGATGATGCGTATCTATAACAGAATATGCAAGAATACATTTTCTAGTATACTGCTGTCCTTAGCATAAACACTCTATCTGACATTTTTTTCATATTTGAGACAACACCCGGACTAGAAAACTACATTCTCTATTACAAAATTCTATAAAATATGAAAAACCTATCTTTTTTGGAAGTATTTTCAAGTCAATGTTGAAAAATGCACACTCCATATATCTCCAGCACAAATCAAAACACAAATCATTGAATTCTCGAGAGTTACTATAATGTTGATAGAAAGTTTATGCTAAGCACGGCAAGATAAGAAATGATTTTTCGATTTTCTTTTGATTAATGAAATATTTAAACGAATCAATCGTAATACAGTGGTCAGATTCTAGTGACGGAAAAAGTATTTTGCAAAACAATGTTTACCATAGGCGTGCACATAACTTTAATAGAGGAACAAATTCTCAAATTCGGCGCACATTTTCCTTAGTTTTCAGTGAGTGTGAAAGCATAGGAAAACTCTAGTTCGGGGCTAAGTGAAACAACAATTTTCAAGAGCAGCTATGCAATAAATGCGAATATCCTTCACATGCCTCTGGCTGCGCACACCATTGATTTGTTTATCAAAATTGTCATTTGACGCAAGAACTTACTCAAAACTAAGCCCACTTGAAGCCGCGCGTGTAATAGTGATTCGATTTGAACCTTGAACTCAAGCTACCAGGCAGTGCTTCTTTTAAAGAGCACAACTTACATATATTCAATCGTAATCGTTCATTACCAGTCAAATCGAACGAAGATAAAAAAAAAAAAAAACTAGCGCACCTGAACCGCTAGAAATACTAATGTTCGATGAACAGTAGAAGAGTCGTGCAGATTTTGAGTGCATATTCCTCCACACGTGCTACCACACGTGCAAAATCACTTTGATCTTAACAATGCATTAAAGCTCATAGGGTGGAAAGGATTTCAGGAATTCCAAGACTTAGGAAAGTCAAACACTGCAAAGCTTAGTAACAGCAATACGTCCTGTGAGTTTCATAATGATCTGATAATCCGGTCGAAAGTTATTGCAGTCTCATTTTAGGCACCTAGCGCACACATAGGGTTAATAATTTCAAAAAAATTCATTCCATAAATTTCATTTTTGCGTAAGTTATTTGCTGACAGAAAAATAGGTATATTTAAAATACCACTTAAATGGCCGCCGTCGCCAAAGGAATACAGATTATTAACTTTTTGTGAGGCCTGGGACTATTCTGTATATACACCAATGTATCCTGAAAATAATAAATATGCTGTTGATACAGCAAAACAAAGATAAATTTACTGTTTTCTCGACACAGATAGCGGTTGATTTGCGAAAAGTTTATTCCTCGTTATTTAATTTTATTTGCTCCTTTTTATGAGTTCATTGTATTATTTTCTACAATAGAAGCCATTTTATTTTCATCCCAAGGAGTTTCCACTTCCACTATTAGCTTTATTTTTATCTGCGAAAAAAAGTATTTTAACTAAGACGAAAGTTTCGGAGCTCCAGTTTTGTTTATTTATTTTATGATTCAGTTATCAAATGCATTACAGAAATATATAAATGTCAAATGTAATATAAAATATAAAGTTTATAACCTTTTTCTATTTTTTTATTGCTACTCGAAACTGTCGCGCTTTATGAAATGCCTACATAACTAAAGCTCAACACCAAATTACAAAGTTGGAATGTAATTTCTCTATCGCTAATAACATTCTAGAAAAAAAATCGTATTCATTAACCCGTAACTAACATTATGTACTAATCTTATATGCTTTTCGTTGTGCTAACATCATATCTCTCAATTAATAATCGTTAATAAAATATTCTATTCTATCGTTACGTTCTCAAAACCGTACGTAGCCGTAAAGGAACGAAAATCTTTCACAATGCTGCACACTTTTGGGGCGCACGCACGCAATCCCCCCACAAAAGCTTTTGGAAAAGATACATTTCTTTTGGAAAAAAAAATGATTGAAAAACATTCCACCAGACAAGTATTCGCGGCCTAAACTAATTAAATGTACGTGAATTTAAAATTATCGATCTAGAATTCGTCACTTTTGACTACTCTCAACTGAAATCCTTAACGGAAATTTTGATATCGACTGCAAAATTTTAAGAAATACTTGATCACGCGCGTCATGTTTAAACCAATCCAAAGAGCTTAAACTGCGTGCACAAGTCACCAGAAGTATGCGATGGTAATCATTGTAGAAAAGAAAACGTTGTGTGAAATAACCAGCTTCCAAAAAATATGCACTCGTTGCAAAACAATTTTGAATCTCGTTGGTTGCTTCGGAATTTTTAAACAAGAACAGTTTCCCCCCGAATCATCGTTGGAGGGGATCTTCTAGGGTGTTCGCTTAACTGACGCTAAATGGCTGCATCTGCATTGTATGCGTTTGAATAAAAGCCGGAGAACAGTTTGTTGAGCAGCAATTTTTTCTGTTGTTGCCGCAGCTGCAAAGATTTTCTTCGTTAACTGTTTGGGTCTCCCGTCCGAGTATAATTTTCACTGCAAATAAATAAATAAAAAGATAAATTCATAGATTCCAAAAACTCACGCGATTTATTTTAAAACTTACAGCAAGCATTTGTTGATTTGGACTTTCTGTATTATTAAGGCGTAGATAAATTTGCTTTGCACGGGTGTGGAAAATCTGTCGACTGAATTTCCCACACCCGACCAATATTTTTTTCCCACAAAATTATTCAATTCAAGTCGAAATTTGAAACTGATTTGTTATTCGTTTTACTGAAAATACGAAACCTCGTATTTCAATTCAAAGGTTGCTAGAAATTTCAATTCGAATTTGCCGATTTCTCCTATTATATTCGATGAGTATTTTCGAAAATGAAATGCATTGGGTTTGTAACAAACTGAAATAAACTAATTTTTTTATTATTATTAGTGCTTTTCATTATTAGTAATTATTAGTGATACCAATCATTTAATTTATTCTGATTTAATACTTGAAATAGGTATGTACATTAAAAATGTTGCACCAAAAACGTTGAAAAGATGGAAATAATTGAGTTGAAAAGAACTCTAGTGCAAAAGAACTGCTAGAAAAGCTAATTTTTGAAGAAAAGTAGAGGAATTTGGTAGGTTTTGAATGCATGTTCTATCCAATGGGCAACTTCTTACAACCAACCTGTATCGAAGGTCATGTGCCACGCAAAGCTGCATACTGGCGTCTAGAATTTTCGTCTATTATGTCAAAACAAGTTTACAGGTTACAAATTTGATTTGAATCCCATTCTGAGGTACTTCAAATCAGCTATAGAAATGCCCTTAGTTTGATAAAAACTCGTCATGTTTGCATTATCGTTCCGAACTAAATCTTGCTTAAGCTTGTCTTTGTCACCTTATATTGAAGAAGTCTGGAAAATCTCATAAATTGCATCAACAAATGTTTGGAATATTGCATTAAAAATAGCATTGAGAAACCATGGAAACTTGCAAGAAATATTGCATGCATTTTTTTTTAATTACATCAAATGGAAAAAGAATAACTGGAATGAAAATTGAATGAAATGTCAATGGAAAAGTTGCACTGGAAATCAGGAAATTATACGCAAAAATATATGGGAAAAAATCATTTGAATTTTGTAGCGTAACCTCCATAGACGGACGAACATGTGCGCCAGCTTGGTGAACAAGTCAGTGCATTTGTTGCTGTTTATGGGTAAGTGTTTACCTTTGTGCCCTCTGGAAAATAAATCAGATCGTACTTGCTGTCATTGATCTGTAAGTCCCAATTTGCATTACAAGGTATAAGCTGGTGTGTAAACCTTTGTCAGACGGCAACTAAGAAGTGTTGGTCGAGCTGGGAGTTTCAGAAAAGGATGTCATTTGCGTACAGATGGACAGTAGCATCTTTGGGCTGATTATCAAAGATATCGTGGATATCAGCTGTAAAAATA
Organism: Nemotelus pantherinus; assembly: GCA_963978885.1. Taxonomy (NCBI): domain Eukaryota; kingdom Metazoa; phylum Arthropoda; class Insecta; order Diptera; family Stratiomyidae; genus Nemotelus; species Nemotelus pantherinus. The sequence continues at coordinate 25,381,455 of OZ022263.1, forward strand.
TTGAAAAGGAGCGGTTCAAGGATGGAACCATGTGGTACACCTGATTCTACAGAAAACTCATCAGAATTATAAACGTCCTCCAGTAACTGAAAAAACTACCTATGGTAGTGATGATCCATGCTGAAACTCTGAAACCTATCATTTTACAAAGGAGTCAATCCAAATAGAATGGAAGGCCTTTTGCAGAACCTTTTTCCAGTTATCATCAATGCGTCTACAGCGAAGTTTTTGGTTTTAAAACGAAGTTCCATCATAAGTATTCTATGGTTTTTATCAATGGTATGAGATAGCTGACCCTGTGTTACCCTTTCCAGTAGTTTCTGCAAATTCAAGAGCAGTGATCTGGGATGTGGAATGGGTGTTGTATACATGGCATAAAACTTACTTGATTCCAAGCAGTGGAAACTTTAGCAATATTAAGGCGAGAGCTAATAGGAACAAAAAACTGTTCAAAGAAGCCGATTGGAAGCTTTTATAGGATTAAATTCGAGTTTCCATATTTTCCTGAGACCTTTTCTGAGGAAAGGGTCGACACCAAAGCAAGTATAGAAGTTTGGTTACGGAAGTTTCGGGGCTTTGCAGGTTTATAGAGGAGTTCAGTTGACTGAACTACAATAGAGTCACTAAATGATATGACTGTGGAGATGGTGGTTTTGACAATTATGGCAGAATTGCGATCAGAGCTAAGTTTTTCACCACGGTGAATTTGTTGGAGTGCTGCAGCGATTGCATCTACACTTAGTTTATCGTCAGTGATCATGCTACCATTCGAAGTAAAATTATTTCTTATTTACCTCTTGAATCATATCTCGGATTGGGATTACTTTTTATTTTTATATTCGTTTGGGCTCTGAGCATATATATTTGTGCAGACGCCGTCTTAAAGATTTTCGCATATAGAGCCGAATGATTTTATGCGGAAAGTCACGGAAAGCTAAGTTTGATGATATCTTTCGGCTTGCTAAGCTATCTATAATCGCGGATAGAATAGTGTAGTGGGTTTCAATAGCTTCGCCAGTTTTTTTTCTGGAACTGACACTTTTTCCCAATAAGTGTCAAGTCCAAAGCTTGAGGCAGTATATCCTTAACGCTGGCAATTGTTTTTTTTCTGCAGGTGATCCAACTAATGCAGTAGACAATGAGAGACTAAAGTATATCCTCAATTGGCTTCACTACGAGAGTGAGTTGAAGAAAATTGCCATACGCGGGAGATCGGGTCTATTAGAAATTTACGTAATTTAGCTTGGGTATCTTCCTCGTCGAATGAAAAATGCATCCCCTTGAGAAGAACCATTATTTTCTTGAGGCTTTCTAGATTGTAGGTGAAGCAGGAGATGGACTCCGCTCAGAGCAATTCAAAGAGACGCTGATGCGACTCAATAGTTTTTGGGTGCAGTGATTCATATTTTAAATATTGACTCATATTTTAAATTCTGAATCTTTTTACTCTTTTCCATTTAATAGTACGTTCGCACTGCACTTCTAAATTATGTAGATTTAGTGGTGCCAACTAAATCAGGTGAGGTGTTCGCACTGGCCGAAGTGATTTAGATTTGAAGCGAAAAATGTCATTCAAATTTAAGTGCAAAATTTTTTTTCGTGAAAGCTGTTGAAATTATTAAAGGAATATGCAAGGATATTTTCGTTTCCTTTGTTCTCCTTTTGTGTTCAATTTTTACTATTTTAGAACGAAATTCGAATGACAGTTCATTCAAATCTATTCTCCCTCTCATGGGTGGAATTCAACACGCTCTGAGAAAAATTCAGCGGCAGCAAAATTCACAATAGTATACTAGATTTATTCATAAATCAGGTTGCTTTCGATTGTGAAAGGTGGAGGCATAGGAGGCATATGTATGTTAATCAGGTAGATTTGTAGGCGGTTTAGCTCTAAATCGATCAGCTGATCGAAATCGCCTGATTTAGTCTCTGTGCGAACGGGCTATTAATCTGCCAGTAGTCTATTCAACTTTTGCCTCCTCTATCGACCTCTACAAGTGTCAGTTCCTAGATTATTTTTACAATCCAACGACTTAGTTAAGATTGCACAAGAATGTACATTCGGTAAACTTGATTAATTGATTAATTTTTATTGCGCTTACAGTTTAAAAAACAATACATTCAATTATCTGGTAACAATCCAGCGGATGATGACGATGAAATTCAATTAAACTTAGATAATTTTTCCACCGTTTTTACCAAGAAAAGCTTCTCTCACTCGAACAATTTGTCGCTGATGTACATAGAGACATACGAACTGCTATATCTAAGTTTGGATAAACTTGTTGCAAATTCTGTTTTAGCAGTAACGAAGATAGACTTTGCAATAATCCAGAATCTGGTTTTACCAAAATTCTTTCAGAACAAAAGTGGCATGAAAAATGTATGCATTCTTGAGCTTAGTCAGCTTCTAAAACATTAGGATACATTTTTTCTACGAAAATGGCTTTTACCGTAACAGTGGATGATGACATTTGAGTCAGAAATCAAAATTTTACACTGAACATGTTGTAAGCCTATTGCCGTTTTTCTAATTCGGATACAATGAGGACGATAAATATGTTAACCCTGAAAGTATCACTCACAGTCATTCTCATTTCTTCATCGAGTGTTTCATAATAAATTTTTTATTCCTTTTCGGTTGCCTTTTTCGCATGTCTTTCGTATACTGCTTTGGCACACTTAATTCCATCGCTTTTTCTTAGAAGTACTTAAAAAAAATTCGTTCAGCTACGAAAAACTTGCTAAAAGGTTTGTAAAGATTGGCAATCGTGATTAAATCTACGGCGAAACCAAACGCGAGCTAATAACATTTAGGTATATAAATATGAATCTTTTTAATTTCTGTAAGACATAAAAAAAAATGCGTGAAGCTCTCGCGAGGAAGAAGTTATGCTTCGATCTCTTTGAAATGAAAAACAAATAGCATTTATTTATAATGCACTCTATATACTTCTCATATTATATGAGAGAAAAGAGAATATAAGATATACTTTATTAAAAAGTCGCTTATAACAATGTATTCTTTACGCGGAAAAAACAGCCACACATGGTGGGAGGAAATATAGAGCATAACTAAAATGTATGTGAAAGAGACGGAAACTTAATAAATGAATATTTTTAAATGTGATATATTTTCGTTACAATTTTAGTATACCCCTCTTTTACATGTATTTTGAGTTCACTCTTCCTCGGCATTAGAAGTATAACTTCAAAAATGTTTGCCCCAAATTTTCCGCCGTTAAAATTTCATGTCCTAAGCTCCAGTCTACTCAGCCTGCTGGTAAACCGCCACTGTGACTCCCTGAAGCTTTTCAAATTCAGTTTGTGTTGGGCGATCGGTAGTATCCTGCCACTTTTCGATGCATATTCATGACCTTTCCTACCCAAAATTTTTCTTCCCGCAGGCAATGAAACCAACAGGCGAAGCGCTGGCAGAGGCACTTACCTTTTAAATAACTTCCAGTAGTTCCAAGCACGCATCGGAAATCTTCTTTGATTTTAAAGCCATAGGGGATGAAGATGAAGAAGCAGGGCTCGCACTCATCCTTTCGGTATACAATGCGGAACTGATAGGAGTACCAACTGCTTCAATATTATGAACAACATTCTCTACCTCTTAAGGAATCGATAATCTCCTTGTCATCGACTTGTTCAACGATGCTAATCTGCAACTTGCTTCGTCCAGTAGATTTAGAAAGAGCTCTCCTCGGGCGTGCGCTTTTTATTTATAATTTTTTTTTCGATTTTCTCTTGCATTGCGTTTCGAAATAATCGCGTTTATTTCTGAATTTCTATAGGTTGTGGCCTATCTTAGATGTAAAAATAAAAATTAGTACGCTGCTATACTTTCAAAAACGAATCTATGGCTCAAGTCTGCCGATCTAAATCATGTATGTAAAAGTATAAAAACATACGTTCATACATTCAAACGTCCACAATGTCGATGTAGTACACAACCATAAACCTGATATTTTGCTGATCTGTAGCCTAAATCGATCCTTAACAAGCCAAGAACAACCAAGCGTTTACTCAAGCACTCGATGTGAATTTTCTCTGTAAATCCTAATGTGTCCTAAAAGTCTGATTTGTAATTAAAATCGACCACTGATTATCTTTTGATAACTTCACTGGTTTTTACTTTTTATTACAACTTCTCTGGTTTTTACTTTGATAAAAGTGGGATTTGCTTTTAAACTAGCATTCTAAAAAAATGGCTAATTTGGCTTCCATGCGTGGGAAAATATATGAAACATCAGCTTACCAACCTAATGTGGAAGTTGATTATGGTGTGCTTTAAACAGTTTTTTTTCGAGCAAACAAAGTCTATGAAATAATCCATTCAAATATTTCCCACCGAATTCAGCGAATGCGAATCGACCATCAGAGAGGCAAGACAAATTTCACTAAGTGCTGCGAACGGCTTATTTGTTTCACTATATTATTGCGAATATCCCGCTAGGCCTTTATTATAGTGGATACGTGTCCGTGAATTTATTCGACGGATTTAAGATTTGCATCAATCGAACATACATAGCAAACAGGCACCGTGCAGAAAATGTGACCATTTCAACTCAAGCCGCTTGCTCTGTTCGACATAATCGCTGGATGGGCTACAAAGTGATGGATATCACTGGAAGCTTTTTTATCTGAAAATCCAAGGATTATTTTTTTTTGTTTTCCCACTTTGCGAAATATTTTAATAGGTTGGTTGACATTTATCCCACTTTCAAGTCCTGGCGACCGATGGAATGCTTCCGCATATGTTTTAGTCTTCCTCATAAATCGATATCAACACAATTTTCCACTGTTTTTTTTCCACTGAAAAACTGTTTTCATGTTTTTTTCTCTGTCATTTCGCCAGACCTTCCCAGCTTCACAGGATACGGTAGAAGTGACGGCTAGCCTACTGCTCAATCCAAAGTTATGTTTTGATTCGCTTTGCTACTTGCGACTTTCTATATCTGCTTTCTGCCGTCTGCCGAGGACATATGTCGGTTACAAATTTTTTTCGGGATAGACATTTTTTACTTGACTGCGTTCGAATGTCGCTTTCAGTTTGTCGTGGGGGTGGCGTCGATGTAACTATCCCAGCCGTAGAGTGATAGGACACGAAAAATAAATTTGTAGAAATAAGAAATATGTTCGGCTGAGGTTTTTCTCTTTTGTTGAAATTTAGGTCGAAAGTCGCATCTAATTACGATGAAGACGATGAGGCATTGTCGTGGCACGCGCGTAGAAAATTGTTACATGACCGCATTCAGTAGGATTACTCTCGAGAATATTCGAAGTGTTTTTTTTTTAAATGCAGTATCGATGATTAGATTGCATCAATTTCTGTTAAGGTTTATAAATCATGAATTTGTTTTTTTAAACAAGCAAAAATTGTAGTTATTTACATAGCAAAAGGTACTTGTATTTCCTAGAGGCCGAACTGTTGAAGAAAACCTAAAATTAAATCCTATGTGCTTAATTCCATTGTAATAGTTATTATCGACACCTTCATGTGACATCACCTCCATCAATAATGTTCAAATTTCAATAAACCGACGCTCATTGTCTGGAATCCACAAGACATCATTACTCAGCACAAAAACAAGCACTGAAAACGATTTGCACACATGATCACCCGATCATGAAGCACAACAAACTGTTGAACAATGGCCAAACGTGAATATGAATTCATCTCAATTGACTGATTAAATTCACAATTATGTTCACTTGTGGTTTTGGCTCGTGCCATTTGCCGTGCCCACGAACATATCGTCGAAGAACAGCATCACGCCAACATTTGTGCGTCTTTACAGCCCATATAATTTAAGTTCCGATCAAACAACAAAAAAGGGCCAATTCAATTCCTAAGAAAAGATTAAACCTGAACGAACACCACTCTCAGACACGAAACAATCGTATCGAGATGCACAGAATCCCAGGTTAAATTATGAATGTTACTTGAGGAGTTCGTCGTCATTATGTGAATATTTTACTATTACATTTAAAAATGGAAGAACTTCAATATCACTGTTGAGATAGTTTAATCGAAACTGGCTTTTAATCAGCAAGTAGATCATATTAAAGCAAGTAACGCTTAGAATTCAAATGCTTTCCACATCGGAAATGAATCAACTAACATGGGAAAGTTCGCAGAGTATATGATAATTTTCTACTGGGACTATCCGACCTACGTCAATGAATCGTACATTCCTCTAATGATGCCAATTACTCCTTCTTTCGCTTATTTTCCTGTCTTGTAGTTTTCGTAATAGAGTCCCAAGTCTCAGTAAGTATATGGTCTTAGTAATACTTGTTCTATCTTATTCCGAATCCGTTTGTTATTGCGAGAAAGGAATCATTTCTTTTTGCAATAGTTATCGTAGTCTTATATAAACATTTATATTTCTCTATGAATGCACGAACCCTAGCGACTAACATTCAAATAAGTACAGTTTTGAACTTGAATTGCCATTTATAAAATATGTAACTGGGGATTCGGGGACGTGTCGAATATGAATAAGGAATTCCCTGAGCATGGTTATCTTGTCAGAGTTTCCCAAAAAGGATGATCATAATGAGAAAAATATTTAATGCCCGATGTAGTTTATTCTGGCATGAGAACAGGATGATACAAATGAAAAAAAAAAACAGTACATTCGAAACGAATTATTTGAAAATGCACTGTGTAGATAGATGGCTTGTTGGATATTGATTGGTTTGTTAAGACCCAGCCAAAAGAATGTAAAGTATTTCTAGCTGGTATTTTTTTTAAATTCACTGAAATAAATACAACAGTCGTCGTTTTGACACATTATTTAGTATTCGTTATTGGCCTACAAATTCAATTCAACTTCATCGTTGGTACTTGTCAAAAGGCTAAGTGTCATTTCACGGAAAATCGACCAACGGTCTTTGATCGCTATCGTTCGCTTTCAATGAAATTTGCACTGCGAATATAAGTAATTGAGTTATGTGCACCAATAAATTTTTTTTGAAAAATATCTAATGTTTGCGGTAATATGGCCTCTTGAAATTGTTGAGAATTGCATTCAATGCATTCAAAAAATTGTATAAAATCTTCTACTTTACGTAGAGCCTTCACATATGAGTTGTAAGGTGCAGGTATCCTAGCAAAATAGTGCGAGGAACATCCTGGCCAAAAAGGATAAAAAGGATCATAACAGTGTCCTTTATCATTGAATCTTTCAAAATGCACACCTTCGATTTTCTTAATTTATATATTGTAAACAGTTATGTAAGCTACAAATGTGCGAAATTTGAAAGTGGAGCTCGTAAAAGTACATTTGTGAGAAATTTTTATAGGTACGAAATACTATAACCGCCAACGAAAATTTAAAGAAAATGGTACCGACACGAAGTGAAACTTACAGTATATGTTTGATAGAAGCTCTGCGTTTTTTTTTTCGCGAAATCAAGGTCTTGTATTGTATATCAGTTATGAGTAATTATTTTTATGATTTTTATTTTTTAAAAGGATTAGTACTTCGATTTTTTTCTGTAAATAACAAACCTAACACTAGAATATAAATTGTTTGCGCTAATTGAGAAAACTCATTTGTAAGCAATCATAAAACAAAAATAAAGAAAACAGATTCCTTTTCATTTACTAGCGGCATGAACAATTAGGATTATTTTGGGTTTTCCCTACATCTAGGGTTTCTCGCACATATTATACTGTACATATATTTTCAATTGCTTCCTTTGTTTGTCTATTTTGCATATTTTTGCGTCTTAAAATTAGGGTTAATTGCAATGCCTGTAGTCTAAATTGATTCCAAGAAATTGCTTTCAGCGTATAGATTGGAAGTAGCTGAAGTTAAGGAAAGTCGTGGGTTCATATAGACAAACAATTTTGTAAAATGGGCGTTTTAAGAAGAAAGTTAAAAAAATTTAATAGGGTACTGTACAAAAATGAATTCAAAATAAAGCAGGAACTACTCACAGACAAAACAAAAACAAATAATGAATTATTTATGGTAAATAATATCAAAGAAGAATATTCAAAAGCTAAAGAAAAGGAAACAAAGTGTTTACTTTTATCACTTTTGCCGATGAATTAATCACGTGCCAAAGAAGTGTCCGAATTTCCTGACGCAACCCTATATATGATTAAAAAAAATTAGACGAGGTTATAATTCCCCGAAAAGGCGAAGAAGTATAGATGTCGCTGGTCTCATAAAATCATTCTACTGCAGCAATGCAAACAGCAGACTGCCTAAATACTTCAATTTAGCGGAAACATCGGGGACATATTCTGTCTGTGTATGCATTATACATCAAAACGTTAAATTAATGATTAAAGGACCAAAAATAAATTTTCTAACAAAGGGTTCCGATATAAGCTAGGCAATTATAAAGACCTCTTACCTCTGATGACATGCTCTCCTCCACAAACAGAATGGTATTTTGGTAGCAGCCAGGATTGCCCTGGATCAGTCGTTTTTCTAAGCACATGTGAAAAAAAAATTGATGAAAATTGCGTCAGTGGTGTAAGTTATAAGCAATGGACTTGTACAGAACTTTCTACATTAGGAACTAAATAAGAATCTTCTGCAGGCTTTAAATAACATTGAAAAACAGTTTTTAAATCCATTTTTAAAACATAAAATTCTTTCGTATCATATTTTGTAAGTTTTACCTTGTTTCAATACCATTTTCCATAAATTTTCTTTGGTGGATATAGTATTCCATTCCTTTAAAAATTTCTTGCGACTGTACTTTTACGAGCTCCACTTTGAAATTTGGCTCATTTGTAGCTTATTTAACTGTTTACAATATATTAAAAAAAGTTAAGAAAATCGACGGTGTGCATTTTTAAATATTCAAGGATAAAGGACACTGAAATGGTCCTTTTTATCCTTTTTGGTCAGAATGTTTCTCGCACTATTTTTTCTAAGATACCTACACCTAATCCTTTCCAAGAAGCTATATTTGAAAGCTCTACGTAGAGTAGAAGATTTGATACAATTTTTTGAATGTACCGACGTTTCTCAGAAACTTCAAGAGGCCATATTTCCGCAAATATACCATATTTTCCAAAAATATTTCATTTTCGATAATTAGCTCACCAGACAACAAAATATTTCCAAATTACAAGGAGGAGAATTCAAAAATTTTCTAAAAACTGGTCGATTTTCTATAGAATTACCCCTACTTATATAAATAATTTTCAAGATTCAGGTAAACAGGATTGCTCTTCCCAACAAATAAATTACTGCCAAAGCAAGGAAAGTGTTCTTTCAGTACATAACACAGAAAAATCGACTTACGAAAAAATGTATGCGTTTTCATCAATCAGCGTTTATAGCATGCATATATTTCAGATTTTATTTCATCTGTTTATAAAGTTCTTAACGTATGTCATTTCATTTATTTGACTTTTAAGTGTATTGAAAAAACCGTACATTTCAGGAGAGACCAAAAACATAGACCAAAGCGAGGCAGAAAAGTCTACAAGTCTAGAAAATTTATTTCTAAAATAATTTTTGGAATCAAAATGATGTGCTTCACTGCGTCTTCAGCATTAGTTTTTTCATTTCTTGATTTGATGTTGAGTGTGTTGAAGCGTTCAATAGTTTTTAAGTCTAGAGACTGTGGCAGTATATGGATAAATTTTGGAGCATGTTATACAGGCTAATCTCCACGACACTAATCGCAATTAAAATCCTATTGGCACCCTGTAGTACAGAATTAATCAAATCTGTACTTACAAAGCCAGTATTCACCACATACTCTGACACCATTGCGCTACCACCAGCACATTTTACATGCGAATGTAAGAGCTGTTTCAGGCTTCATTATCCTTCACCTGCTTAATTGATTCTGCTTTAGGCCAACAGAAGCAAGTCAAAAATATCTCAAAAGCTTTCCACGCTGTTGACCACAGGCTTCTTCTTATAAATTCGAATGTTATAGGGTATCTAACTTACTTATGTCCTGATTCTAATCCTACGTGTCTGGAAGTAGGTGTACTGCTGCTGTGAGTTCCTCGACCTTTCCGCCACTCCGCCGTCTTTCCGGAGTTCTTCAAGGTTGGATACTGGGCTCGATGTCATTCCTGGTCTTTTTCAATGATATGCAATCCTTATAGTTCATGATCTTGCCTTGCATTCTGTTTGCTGATGAGTTTGAGATCTTCAGAGTAAGCACTTTCTACTACACGACTTTCTCAACAGGAAATTGAGAAATACATGAATCAGTCATTACCTGCAATATAAAAGTAAGTACTGTCCTAAAAAGTTTAGCACCATTCAATTTTTTTTAGAGGCATTTGAAGATAATTTCAATTATTTTTATAATTTTCTTCATATCTATGATTTAAATTTACAGTAATTTTATTGTTTATATTTTGTTCTGTTTTCTGCTAAAAGATCCAAGTTTTTCTTTCACACCATTTCATTAAATTTTATACAATCGTTTCGTTGACCGTATTACTTGCTTTCGTCCGCAAGTTCGAAAAGTCATTGAGTGATTTGGGCGTTTTAAATTTTTTACTCTCTCAATATTTTTCAACGATAGCCCAATATCTTTCTATTGGCCTGAGCTCTGAAGCACTCGTTGGGCTCTTAAGTTTTCCAACAAAGTCCACATAGTTATCTTTATACCATTTTATTGTTCATTGATTCTAATGAGCAGTAGCTAAATCAGGCCAAAATAATGGAGACCTGCCATGATCATTTCAGAATGGCAACAGTATTTTTTACAGGCATTCTGTCACCTACAATCCGTCACTGATTGTCCTTTTTGTGAAAAACGGTTGAGTTTTCTTTTCACATTAACATATGGCTTGCCAAACTAACACTTTGAGACCGAATTTTTCTACAAAAATTGTTTTCTCCGAATCACTGAAATGCTTTTTACTTTGTGTTGAGTAATTCTATGGTCTAGGTAACATTGAAAAGTTATATTTAAAATACGACAATGCTGCCTTCATTTCTGGTCAAAATTTTTTGCACGACTCCTTGGACTTGGAAATCAAGTATTGTATTGTTTGTATTGTTAATCAGTTTTTTGTGGCACCGTTTGTTTCTTGGAGGTCTGAATACTATTATTTTTTCTTAATACTTTGCACAGTGCTCTTTGATGTAACCACTTTTTTTTAGCAATATCTCGATCAGAAGTACTTTTCTTCTAAGAAATATCCCTCAGCACTTGTATATCAATTGTGCTAGGTTTTTTTTCCATCTCGACTTGTCTTTCAATCTACATATTATTTACCAATACCCTTTTTATTGTCCTTTGCACCCTCCATTTTTAAGTACGTGCTAGCTGTGTGATCATAGAAAATGACTATGATGATGACTTTGATGGCTATGTATGCTCCTTTCAGAAGAGGAAGCAATCCTTCAGTATTTCAGCTCATTTTCATCTTCGACTTTCCAATAAATTAATGTCGTGCATCTCTTATGCCTCAATTACACGCTCGGCAAATTTTGGCGAGCTGAGAGTGTAAATGGTCACCTCGTCTATTCTCCCTTGTTGTTTTTTTACATGCTAAAACATGGAGGGAAATAAACGTTCGGGGAGAGTGTAATTTCGGGTTTAGGGAGATGTGGAGACATTCGGCTGCTAAATTGATTTGGTTACCTGGACATAAGGATTTTCAGGAATACTGTGAGGCCGATGAACTAGCTAGACCTGGTATCTTGTTACCGGAGGTCTCACGCTCCTCCCCAACAGGAATACTGATGACATCGGTCAAATTGGCCAGCAGGCGAAAACACCTTGAGTCCCGGGAGCACCTAGGAAGTCCCGGGCAGATGAATCATCTTGTGTGATAAAAAGGCAGTCGTGAGTCTCAATGGATGCGTATCGGACCAGGTAGCTATTAGGCTTAACTCACGGGTCACTGTCTCATAGTACGGTATGCACAACAATTGGGTGCAGGGTTCAACGACTTCTGTCGGAGTTGCAGTTCTGAGGAAGAGAAAGAATTCATTCTCCGTCTCATGTACCAGTGGTGCACCCTTTATCTCAAATCCGACCGAACTGTGCCTGGTCAATTTAAAGCGGATAGTGCGGTTCATCAAAGGAAGCAGGTGTTTTCCTTACTTAAGTGAATAGGAAGGAGTCAATAAAATATTGTGGTGGCACACCCGGCTTCTTTTGTGCCTAGGTGCATCTGTTGGCTACCACTTCAACCTAACCTAAATATCCAATAAAAATAATGTACAGTCATCAAAACCGTGTCGTTTAACTGCCTCCAAAAAGTGCCAGTTCTCAGCTATTCCTGGGGTCCAAATCCGTACTGGGGCCAAATCCGTACTGAGGCTTTGCAGAAATTAACATGGATAAGGAAGTTTAAAAGGAAACTAAGAAAAGGATCGAAAGCTACTGGCTTAATTTGGAGGGTTTGAAATACTCAGTTTGGATGCCAAAAGAAACAATGGAAAAAGAGTCTAGAACATCTTCTCACACCAGCACTAAATTATAGACTATTAACTCTATTCTTTCCTGATCTTAGGGAACTGCCAGGCCATGTGCCGATAGCAGAATCAGGTTCATAGTCTTCTAGGACATAGGCACAATAAATCTACGAGGCTTCAGTACAATAAACCAATATATGATGATCAAAAATGTGTGTAGTATATTCATAAAAACTAAAACTAAAAAATAAGTTGGCAGCATGATATTTGAAATTGTACTTTGATGTTTTGTAAAACTAATCTTCAGTATTCGTATTTCTAGCCAGTTTTCAGGAAATCTGATACTGAATTCATTTCTGGCTAAAAAATGTTGCAAAAAGTGGCAACTACGAATAATTATCGAAAATGGAAAATGTTGCATGCACAAAATGAAAAGGCGTTGTTAGTTTGAAGGTTATCGAACTACGCGGTGCATAAAAGGCAATCATATTGAGTAGAGAATTAGCCTGCAGGCTATCGAGTCTGACGTCAGTCTTCATACAGAGAGAATTACACATTTATATTAATGTGCTATAGTTATGCATGTTATACACTAATTTGTAAATTTAGCTCCTTCGATAAGTGCAGGAACTTTTACACTAATTTCGTTGTCCATGTTAATTTGAGTAACGGGAGACGTTCTACAGCTCCATATGTTTCGGCCAGAGCGAGTACCTCTACTAGACTGCGCTGATAGCAAGGAGTTTTTGTTTTGGAGGTGCAGTGCAGATATACTATTATACCAAATATCTGCTTATACATAGTTGACACAATCACAAAATCAATATGTATAAACTCGAAAATGTGCTCCTTATGCATTGCTATATGTTTTAATATTCGCCAATATAATTAGAAAAAGAATGAAACATCGGAAAATTTCTTAAAATTCACCAATAAAAGGTACTACAACTTTTCACCACTGTGACGTATACCTAGGCAGCATAATGCACTCAGACTAGGTTTTTTGCCACCGACCTTGTCACGTTTCAAAACTGATTTAAAAGATAAAGTCATTACATTTTCTGTTTAATACTGTAGTTTTTTTTCTCTTATTTTTCTTAATTTTGTACCCTTTCTCCTTGATTTTGTTTATTCTTTTTTGTTTATCTTTATTATTTCATTATTATTTTGTGCTTTCTATATTACATTCTTTCATTAGTAGATTCTTTGTATATTATATATTTCTATATTCATTAATTGGATATTATCTGTTGTATATGTAAATAAATAAATACATAAATATTGTAGCTCTCTATCTGTTTTATCGGTATATAGTACATTCATCACAAGCTTATAATAAAATTTTATCTTCCCCTCTCGTACGCAATATGTTCATGTACTGATCTTTTCGATTGTTCGAAAACGATTTCTCCCATATTCGCTGAGTAATTGTTACTCTATCGTCTGCATTAGTCGCTTCATAAAACATTGTCTGCTTCATTCATCAAGGTGGATATACTAATCGATCGAACAGGCGTTAACCCGGTCAAAACCTGACACGACAAGATCAACGTCCTCATCCATTAATCAATCAACTCTGTGTTGCTTAAGACCTGCTCCGTTCAGCGCAATTATCATTCTCGCAAATAAAAGATCCCCAAGAAGAAATTCATTCATAAGTCCCCGTTCTTCATTGCTCCGAGCACAGTTACAATCGACTGCGATCATATGCTGTTTGTCTTGAAAGAGATACATCATCAGCCGAAATTGTCATTTCTTCGATTTTTTTACGTCGCCGAGATGTTTTCGACAATTTGTTGTTGTTCTTGTTTTAAACGAAACCAACTGAATGGAGAAATGTGAAAGGTGAATTTCGATCTTTGCGATATTTGATACCGAACATTCGGGGAAAAAAATGTCGCCAAATTCTATAGTCATAAAAACACTAGAATTTAATCGAACCGTTAGAATCGTCGAACGATACATTTGCTAAAAAGTTGTAAAGCTGCTTTTTATGCGCGCAGAATCAACTGTAAAACAACGATTAAGATTGAAAACTGAACAAGCTTTGGAAGCTTCTAATCCTAAATCATGATCTTGTCGCATCTAAATCGTATTTTTTTTTGCTTGAATGATCAACGAAACTCTGTTGATTGTCAAGAATTTACATAAAAAGGTTTATGGCTATCTGATTTTTTTTCGATCAGAATGAAATGTGAATGTATTTTAATGCTGGTGGTGTCGTGAAATGAAAAGAATTGAATTTAGCATAAACGCAAGAATCGGCAAAGGGGACTCTGATTTGTCTGTAGATAGTTGATAGTTTTACGTCAGAGCATATCCTAAACGTTAGTTTTTTTTTTGCGTAGTTTAGTCTAAATATATATTTGCATCATTTCAACAGCTATGAAACGATATAAGCATATATTTAGTAGAGCATTCTTTGATCCAATTTATAGATTGTAAGTATTTAAAACGATCGCAAATTAATTTTCTTGCAAACTGAAATAAATAATGCGAGCCTAAAAGCTTAACATACACTAAAAAAATTTAAACTTTGGCCAGGTTTTTAAAACCTAAAATATTGGGCTAAATAAAGATGTTTTTTTTTTACTATTTTTACGGGCTGTCATATGGATTAAATAAGCTTATTTGCATGCCTGCTACTCTCTTAGATATCTGTAACGGAAATCATATGGAGTGATCCAAAAGTTAGGATAATCGCGTATTTGCAATGCTCATAAGTTCGTTTGCTTCCTTTCTTTTGCATCATACAAGTGCTCAAAAATCATATAAGTTGATAGTAATTTCTGGAAGGTGATTCATTTGAATATAAGTAGTCGAAAGATGTATGCAAGTTATTTTATTGTCTCCCAAACCATCTCCACTGCACTGAAAAAAACACATAGTTTAACGTCATAGTTTATAGACTTCTGGCGTCATGTACATAGTTGATTTAGGGATTGTGATAAAATATAGCGCCACACGCCATAGTACATGGCGAAAAGTACATAGGAGCAAGTGCTATGCTTATAGCCCTACACGCCATGTACTAAAGTCCTCCACGCCATATACTATAGTCCTCCACGCCATGTACTATAGTCCTCTACGCCATGTACTATAGTCCTCCACGCCATGTACTATAGTCTTCCACGCCATGCACTATAGTTCTCCACGCCATGTACTATAGTCCTCTACGCTATGTAATATAGTCCACCACGCCATGTACGTGGCGTGGAGGACTATATTGATGTGTAATATGGGCTTTCTGTTAAATTTATTCACTTCGAACTGCATAATTGAAATTTCCTACAATCGTCATCCGGTTAGACGTACGTAAATCATAGACAAAAGTGGAAAATCGTTTTGAAAAGTGAATTTTTTTCATTAGTAGCGCAGGTAATTTTATACCGAATTTCTTAAAAATACTAATTTTCAATAGCAATGGCAAAAGGTAAACTCCTTTCAGATGAAGAATAAGACAGAGACAAACGATATGAGGACATACACTGTATCAAAAAAATTGCACGTAGTACCCAAGCTCTAATAAAACCTGTTCTATTTATCAAACAAAACCATTTTTTTTCATTCTTGAGGAGTTTATAAATTCTACACTGCCAAAGCTATTTAGAGCAAAGCAGTATTTAATTTTACTAGCTTTTACTTTGATAATACAGTAATAATAAACTTTAAAAATTGCGCACACACAATATTAACTTATTATCTCATACAAATGAGAAGTAGCGCTACTTAGTTTCCAGTGCAGATTTATACACGATCCTGATTTATTGGAAGTAGTAGTTGTAAATTCTCAATAGAGCTGTGCAATAATCCTTGTTAAAAGTTTTTTTGTAAACCGAAAAGTTCCAGTTGGAGTGAAAAAATTAATTGTTAAGGATAAGGAGGAAGGTAAAAGTTATGCTGAAATATCAAGAATCATTTGCAGACCACGTTTGACCATACAAACGGTTATACATTTTTTTAAAAGAAACAACATTTTGAAAATTGCCCCAGGTAGCGGAAGGAAGAAAATTTTAGATGAGCATTTGGAGAGCAAAATTGAGAAAATTATTAAGGATGATTCAAAATAAGAAAAACGCCGGAGTATCGTTGAATGCCCAAAGACTCAAAGAGTGTTAAATTTTCTCCATAAAAAGAGTTACAATGGATCCATTACAAGAAAAAAATCGTTCCAAGGAAAATGTTGTCAGACACTTGGAGTATACTCGAGAGTGTGTGAGAAAATCAGACCAATTTTGGGATAATATTATTTTCGTAGAGTAAAATCTTCTTGGGTCTGACAGGTGGCGATTTATTTGGCGCGAAGTCAATCCAGCGTTACAGTTAAACAATTTGCAACCCACTGTGAAACACTGAGGAGGAAATGGTATGGTTTGGGGAGGACTTAGCGACGAATTTTCACTACACTGAAAAAACACATGGCGCCAGACGCCATAATTTATGGACTTCTGGCGCCATGTACATAGTCGATTTCGGGATTGTGATAAAATATAGCGCCACACGCCATAGTACATGGCGAAAAGTACATAGGAGCAGGCGCTATGCTTATAGCCCTACACGCCATGTACTATAGTCTTCCACGCCATATACTATAGTCCTCTACGCCATGTACTATAGTTCTCCACGCCATGCACTATAGTCCTCCACGCCATGCACTATAGTCCTCCACGCCATGCACTTCATGCAAACTAAAGCACCACAATAAAGGTCTAATAAAAAATGTAGCTATTAAATACTTGCACGCATGCTTAACACCAGATATGTATACCGCCATATAATTTTTTGTTTTGTTTTTTTTTTTTTTTTCTTTTTCATAATGCTTCCCAGACAACTAGTTTGTTTGGATAAGGGACACCACAAAGTTTTACGTGCCAACGACACGTGGTGTTCCCAAGCGGCCCCCCACTTACTTTAGTATATTTTTTATATTGTACAACCAAAAACTCCCTTTTGAATTTTTTTACAATTGTTCCTCACGCTTCTATCTCTTAGACCATTTTTAAAAAAAATAACTTATTTGAGTTAAGACTAGACTTTTCGTTTATTATTTCCAAATTTCGTGATTTGTTTTAATGTATGTGTGCAAAAAAAGGCTGTATTTATTTTTTGTGCAATTTTTCATACTTTGTTCGTGCAATACAAGCTAGATTTAGCTCACGTTGTATTTAATAGAGTGTAAATTCCATTTGTTTTCAAATATATGAAAAATAGTTAGATAATTCAATACAAGGCTCCAATTAGCTCATGAAAATGAGAAATCTGCCAGTCAAATAAGGCTTCAATACACAATAACGGAAGAAGGAAAAATATCATTAAAAATATCCAGCATGTGATTTTCAATACTATAATTGCATTTATACTTCCAAATTTATAACGTTATTAAATTTCAGCTTCAGAACGTAAACCGAATCAGCATCATTATTGCAATAGGGAAATGGGTGAGGTTGATTTTATTCTGCTTTTACTTTATAGTAGAATGAAGCTTTTATTTACGATGTTAAATCATATAATTGGGCTTATTTTGTGAAATTATAGCACAGCTCTCTCATTAATCACAGCCACAATCTGCAGAATTAGTTTACAAAACATGAAACTCAAGTATGCCGTTGTACTAACATAACGTTGTCATTGATGAAATTATGAGAATGGATATAAGAAGTATCAGTGTGTAATATAAGGACACATAAAGACCAATTGCACTGTATTTTATGCTTTGCAATTTTTATGAGAATGAATTTGGTAAACGGTTTTGGATAACTTGGATAACTTTACTTGGATAATTTTGAGTTTCTTTCAATAACACAACGGCAAAGTAATTGTCGTTCTTTTTGCACAGAAAATTTTGTAATAAAATCTATATCATAAATTATTTTTTGTTTTCATTTCGAAGAGTAGCCCGCAAAAGCAGTCTACAAACCATCTACTTCACAAACCATCTATTTCACATTTTATTTTAAATATTTCGTTAAAAACATCATGATCACATCAAATTCGACTTAAGTCATGAAGTTTATGCATCCTTTTTAATGTTTAACATTTCATCTGGCTTTTAAACACAGCATTATCATTGACATTATATGTATATCACCTTCATCCTCGAAAAATAATCAGATTATTTTACTATTTTAATAAATAAAAATCCTTGAAAAAATTGAAATACATACTTTAAGTTTGGTAAAAGATTCAACTTTTTTTCTATTAATTTGATTTCATAACATTGATTTCATCTCCTCTTTTAGTTCGTTCGAAAGTCGGTCGTAATTAATCACAGGAACATTTAAGGAAAATTTGCGACCACGCCAACGAAATAAGGCTATAACATTGAAATCAAATTATGAACAATTTTTTCCCCAAATGATTCTAAAATGTTCTATTCACAAACTCAACTTGGCCCTAAGCGCATTAAATTTCTGGTGGGTAAGGACCCACACTGGGCGCTTATTTCCAGAGTTCATTTTCAGTTCATAAAACCGAGAATACTAACTTCAGCAAATATCGCGGAGCAAGGCATTAGGCGTGTTTTTTGCTCCGATACAGCACAGAATAGAATTATGTCGCAAAAAACGATCTAGCACCAAACAGCAGTGCATTCGCTAAGACTAACTATATTCGCTGTGGTATCACAAAACAACTGACAATAAAGGGAGAAAATAACGAGTATACACTACCACAATAGAAAATAGAAAAAAAAACTAACAGAAAATTACCTCTTTTAATTATCTACACGTTATGAGGGAATTTTCTAATTTCATAACTACCAAAACATTCAACATAACCTTGAAAAAACCAAAGCCACCTCACAGCAAAACAGATAGCTTCTCATGAGCTTTTCTTTTTTCTATCAGCACATTCTATAGTTCAGCACCTGAACTACAAATGAGGAACAGAATTTCTGTACTTTTGAATTCACTGGTACAGGAGTGTTGTTGTTTCCAATGCATATACTCTATTCTCTGCTGGATAGAGGGCAAGAGATTATTCATTTTTCACCGGGCAAGGCATAATTCATTTTTCGCCGGGCAAGAGATTATTCATTTTTCGCCGGACAAGGCATTATTCATTTTTCGCCGGGCAAGAGATTATTCATTTTTCGCCGGGCAAGAGATAATTCATTTTTCGCCGGGCAAGGCATAATTCATTTTTCGCCGGGCAAGAGGTTATTCATTATTCGCCGGGCAAGAGATTATTCATTTTTCGCCGGACAAGGTATTATTCATTTTTCGCCGGGTTTTCGCCGGGCAAGAGATTATTCATTTTTCGCCGGGCAAGGCATAATTCATTTTTCGCCGGGCAAGAGATTATTCATTTTTCGCCGGGCAAGAGATTATTCATTTTTCACCGGGCAAGGCATAATTCATTTTTCGCCGGGCAAGAGATTATTCATTTTTCGCCGGGCAAGAGATTATTCATTTTTCGCCGGGCAAGGCATAATTCATTTTTCGCCGGGCAAGAGATTATTCATTTTTCGCCGGGCAAGCCATAATTCATTTTCCGCCGGGCAAGAGATTATTCATTTTTCGCCGGTTTCGCCGGACAAGGCATAATTCATTTTTCGCCGGGCAAGAGATTATTCATTTTTCGCCGGGTAAGAGATTATTCATTTTTCGCCGGGCAAGGCATTATTCATTTTTCGCCGGGCAAGAGATTATTCATTTTTCGCCGGGCAAGAGATTATTTATTTTTCGCCGGGCAAGAGATTATTCATTTTTCGCCGGACAAGAGATTATTCATTTTTCGCCGGACAAGGCATAATTCATTTTTCGCCGGGCAAGAGATTATTCATTTTTCGCCGGGTAAGAGATTATTCATTTTTCGCCGGGCAAGGCATTATTCATTTTTCGCCGGGTTTTCGCCGGGCAAGAGATTATTTATTTTTCGAGAGATTATTCATTTTTCGCCGGGCAAGAGATAATTCATTTTTCGCCGGGCAAGGCATTATTCATTTTTCGCCGGGCAAGAGATTATTCATTTTTCGCCGGGCAAGGCATTATTCATTTTTCGCCGGGCAAGAGGTTATTCATTTTTCGCCGGACAAGGCGTTATTCATTTTTCGCCGGGCAAGAGATTTTTCATTTTTCGCCGGGCAAGGCATAATTCATTTTTCGCCGGGCAAGAGATTATTCACTTTTCGCCGGGCAAGTGATTATTCATTTTTGCCTTGATATGCAACAGTATCCTTATCATTTGAAAATTTAATGGCAGCATCTCTTAATACAGAAATAACAAAATTACCAGAGCTGACAGCCCTGCCATAATTCGCAAATCAAATCCTTATCAAATTTGGCTGAAAAAGGGTTATTTTGTTTTTAATCTGGTAATTGCACAGAAATTTAAAGAGCTTTTATTTTTCGGAGCAATTTTTCGAGATTCAATAAACGAAAATAACCTAAAGGTGGCATTTCTATCCTAATTTTTCAATCAAATTCCTGTTAAACTTGGCTTACTGTACCGTCCGGCCCAACTACTTTGTAAATTTTCATCAGCAAAACAAGCCATTTACAGCCCTATTTTCTTCATGTATTGATCGTCTTTTCATTTAAATAATCAAAGCAGCTGTTTCTTACATGCTTAATGTGAAAAAATAAATAACTATTTCAGGCGCAAAATCTGATAGGATTATCTTCAGTCTATGTCAATACAAGCAAGACGGTTTTTGATTAACTAGCGACCGTCACGAAAATAACATATATTCATGATATTTTGCTAGAAAAGCAAAATGTCCTAAGCAAACAAACGAAGGTCCGAATGTAAATGATAGCATTTTATCTATAAACAATCATATCCCTTGTGCAATTTTTCATTACGAACCGTCAACTAAAGTGATCCTTTTGAGCTTTTCATCTGTCTTAGCTTCAGCATATTGTCTGCGCAGGAAAATGAGTTTAGCATGCTTCAAAAAAACTTTGCTCCGAACTTGGGAAATCGTACCATACACATTAAAGTACTTTCATTCGTTGTCATTAGTCTGAGCAGACTAGGAACAAACTTAAGTCATGAAAGAAAAAAATGAATAATTACTTTCCAGAACTAAACCAAAGTTATTCTCTTTCCACGAAAAGTTCAACATTACGGTCCCATAAACAACATTCATCTTCGATATCTG
Organism: Nemotelus pantherinus; assembly: GCA_963978885.1. NCBI lineage: Eukaryota > Metazoa > Arthropoda > Insecta > Diptera > Stratiomyidae > Nemotelus > Nemotelus pantherinus. The sequence goes on from OZ022263.1 coordinate 25,402,938, forward strand.
TTCATAAATTCCTGGCTCTAAACAATCAATTTCTTAGGTAATTTTTCTACATTGAACCAATCCCGACGAATTAGGCTTTGAGCCTGGCTGTTTATCAGTCGCTGCAACAACTCCCATAAATCCTTGTACTGAATAAGTGATAAAGCACCTATTCTCCCCAGACTCGCTTATCCTTCGCCATTTGCGAGTGTCCTTTCCAATCAGATAACCGTATATCTGACCACTATCAAGGTGTTATTAATGGCCTGCTCGTATGTTAATGAAATCAGGATAATGTATTGACTCGGAAAATTATCTTTTTTGGGGAATCTTGCGAGAAAGGAGACTTTATGATTGCTCTTCTTGAAGTTTTGTGGCGGTAGATAATACAGGCTCTTATCGCTGAACCGAAACACGAGCAAAACATGCGAAATGAAAGTCATTTAAGCAATGGTTTGTTAATTAATCATAAGAATATCAAGCTGAGAATATTGCAGAGTATCCTTTAAGGACAGAATGAGCTGGCTCAATTCTACAAGCGTACCAAAAAGAAATGTAAAGCATGAATAAACGACAGCTTCGCTCAAGAATTAATTGACATGACTTTTGCGCAACTTTCATTCTAAATAACTGTTTCGAACTTCAAACCAACCACTGATTGACTAGTGTAGCCAGATAATATAAGGGTAAAGAGCTATGTTAATAAATTTCATGGCACATTAGCAGCTAACAATCAAATAATTAATGGGAAAGTGGTCGTTCAAGTCGAAATTCGCTCCTCGGGCACAAACCCGGAGCGTCAACTCATTGACCATTGTGCTGCTAGAAGGGACTGAGAGTCAAGTGTACTTTTCGGATGCAAAGGGTTCTTGATGAAATATATCCTGAAGCAAAATACTCATTCAACCCCTTTGATATAACCAATTCATTTAATACACTTGTGATAGTAAATAGGTTGTTGAAGGATGGCGTTTGCAATTCGTACTTATTTATAGAGGATGCTTTGAATGTTTCAGTGGAAGAGTGTGGACTCAAAAATGTTGTATTTAATGTTGAATTTGTTTTTCATTGTACGTTTAGCATGATAATAATAATTGCAGCATCTACCATACCACTTGAAAGTTGTTGGCTCTGCTGATAAGACAATTTATACGACCAGTGTTCACACATGCGAGAAGCAAGTCTTCTTTAAACAGAAATAGTTGTGTTCAGACATTTATAAATAAAAAGATCACATAACTTTTAACTTGGTGATCAACAAAGGAATAATATGATTCAATAAGGATTATACAAAATCCACTTGATTTTGGACAACGCTGAATGATTATATTTCTTCTCAAAACAAAAAAAAAAAAACAAAAAAAAGCATTGTAAATTAAAGATAACTAACTTTTTACCTTTTCGATTGAATGATACTGATTTCGCCAGATATGATACCGAAAAATGACTTTCTTTCCCCACTGCTAATGGAACCGAATTTTCTAGATTGTTCGAAAAATGGACCTATTAATTGTAAAGGACCTATAAATCTAATTTTTGATCAAATAAAGATATTGTATTTCTTTTGAAATAATTTGAAATTTTTGATTTGCATTTAACAAAAGAGAGCCAGCAGAGAAACTGAATATAAACATTGAATACCATGCTGTCTCATAAGACAATGATTTCTGAATGACTTACGCAAAAGTTTGGTCGACCGATCATTTACACCAAATATTCAGAGGTGAATTGCATTGATGATGGTTTAAAAGAAATGTGAGCACTTTTGGTCTCCCTTTATTTTATTTTGTTTCATTAAATCTTAAAAAATTATCGGTCATATAGACCCATAAGCTTTTTGCATGTAACAAATTTCAAATAAGTCATCAAATCAGAAAGTTAGATGTAGACACACAGCACTGCCCAAATGATTATTTAAGTGTTGTGTGTCATATGGTAATTCAGGTTTATCATCATTAAATCACCGAATAATGATAATTTAATTTTGGTCATTTATTCTTAAATGAGCTCAAACAGCACGAAATTATACATAATTTCTTTGCAAAAGTCGGTTTTCGCATGAAAAAAGAAGAGGAAGACAACTTTTTTGAGATGTCAAATTTAAATTCAAAATATTTATAATTAGATCTTCCGCGTTTTGTACTCTAATTTCATTAATTAGAGCATAAAAGAGACAAGATACACTTAAAACACTTTCAATTTCTCCATTTTTCGAAAAGTAATTGTTTTGGAGTGACAGACAGTCAGTAACAGTATTCATTATTTTCATAAGGGTTGTGCGTAAGAAACTACTCAATCAGCAATTTAGGTGCCCGTCTGTCTAGGATTTTATATTATATTGAAAATAATTTAGAAATGATGTGTAAGCTTCCCGAACACTTTCAATAAGAAAATAAGATTTTATAGATTTCCATAACATTGAAAAAGAGGAACCAACATCAGTGAATTGCACTGCATGCATTAACGGGAAGCATTTCAAGGAATAATTTAGTGTCCTTGCTATGGCACTTCTATATTAATCTGAAATAATTTATCAAAAAATTGACGTATCTTTTAATATCTTTTGCGTGGTATTCATTCTTTCGAAGATTTTAAGAATTTCGCGCATTAGGACTGCAACAAGTTTTATTTCGCTTCAGAAATTATAAATATTTGAATTTTTATACTTTTTCATGTTAATTTTTATTTGATTATGTGTCTTCCATTTTCGCCACCAATTCATAAGTTCCAAATTCAAATTCATATTTTTTTAGTCAAGTTCATAACTTTTTTCGAGTAAAATTTGTAGTTTCTCCGAGATGAGCTCATAATTTTTGCACGTGATAGACATGATTTTAGAAATCCACGCGCATATTATAAGAAGTTAGATACTTGAAGAATATATGAAATCAACTGGAAATATTTTGAATTTAACTTACGAAAATTAAAAATTTGGCTTACAAATATTATAATTTTACCTTGAAAAAATTATCAATTTGATCAAATTTGATTAAATGACCGAAAGTAGGTTATAAGCTTGACTCGAAAATTTTTGAATTGGTATTGAAAGTTTACAAATTTGATTTGAAAAAATATGAATTAGACTTTAAAATACTATGAATTTGTTCCAAAAATGTATGAATTTGACTCGAAAATAATGTATATCACAATCAGAACTTTAAATCAACATGGAAGTCAGTACCTTAGGCATAAGTTCAAAGAAACTTTCTATTGCCTTTGGTTTCGAGTTCTGCTATATGCTCATGTTTGAACTTCTCTACCTTTTGTATTCTTTACCTAGTGCTCGATGGATTTTTTCTTCTACAGAATGACATCGAAGAAACTCTTTGAATCAGGCGAGTTCTTACTACCCACATTGGGCGCGTAAAAACAACAGTCTATAAATAAACCATAGAAATAAAAAACTTAAAAAGTTAAAGAGTAATACTTTTCTTCCTACTTCTAACAGATTCTTAAGACATTTAAAGATGTGATTGTTTACTAGAATGAAAAGAAATTAGAAGAAAATATTGCTGAGAAATAACGCTAGGAATAACAAAAATATTACTTATATACAATAAACGAAACTACCACTTAAACATGTAGTATGAATTTTAATAAAGTATTTCCTAGAATAACCAACATAAGACTGCATCGTTTACGACAGAACAATAATCGCTCTATTTTTCCGTCAATATTTCATTCAAAGATGAGTAATTTCTGTAAGCACGTACCTACTTCGAGAATTTCCTATACGTATAGATTGCACCTAATATTGTATTCTTAGCAAATTCCTCGTTACAACTAGGCACGTGATTCCGTCGAACACAAGCAATTGTTCTCGCTGAGAAGAATACTTGCATGCTTGCGACTGACGCAAGTCCAATCGTCAGTAGCCAAACCAGTCACAAGCTACTTCGCTCGCGACATAGCTGTGATTGACAATGTAACTTCCGTATGCCTAAACTGAAACCTTAGATGCAACCACCAGAACGTCAATAATAAAGATAATATGAATAAGATTTTTGCTTTATGCGACACGTTGTGGACATATAGTTGCATGTAGCAAAATATGTGGAAACTACTTTCGGTACGCATTGAAAATCCGTTCAACCGAGCCGCACTCGTAGAAAAAGGATTTCACACCCTTACTTTTCAGGGGAAACAAAAAAAAACAAACTTTCAATTGCGTAATGAATATAAGCTTTAATGCTAATTTGTAATAATGGTCTAGTTTTTATTACCGTTACCTACAACCCAATTATTTTGAATGCGATCCGAAAATTTTTAATTATTTTGTAAATGTAAATTAAATGAATTGTAAATTAAATGTATTTGTTCAAGAAAATAATAAATCAAATTTATGCCAAAAATTATAGTTCAACTAACTCGCCCCCAACCTCATAAATATTGACGCTGAAATACATCATTTAAATTGCGTATTATAACATTTCTACTTCAGATATTTTCATCTACTATCAGTAATCTCTAATTTTTGGAAATAGTTGAAATGAGCTGGTTGGAAATAGTTTTTGCATACTATTATACAATTCTTCTTGATTAAATCTCTACTGAGCAGGAACCAGTCTTACGCAATACTATGTAAAATTCGCACTGCGTGGCAATCCACACAATTGAATGGGAAACCAGAATATTATGCGTTTTTTTCAGCCTTGGCGAAGTAAACTTAAGTCACTGGTAGAGAATCTACTATGCGTCCCTTTTACATTGTCATTTGCCAGTGGGACAACGCTATCTCCAAAGCACGATTGCGATTCAACAATGGACTAACTGACCACAGCGAGCCTACAATCATACTCCCATACGCTAAGATTCAGACAGTAATACATTTCAGAATGGTCAACATATTCCAGAAGTCAGGGATTGAAATCACCACGGCGTGCCTACACGCAGTTACTTTCCGTTTAGCTTATTGCTGACTTGACAGCAACGTGCAGTAATTCCTTCGGCAGCTATCTAAATTGTTATCGTTACAAGAAGTCCAAGAAGTTAATTCTTTCTCTTGCTTCTCGCTGAAGCTGGCCATCGAGTAGCGACTCAACAGACACATGTCGATGCGACTATCGGAACGCCATAAAATTCAGTTTTTCATCCGTCACATCGCATCGCATCGCTTCATATCACGAGACATCATATATTGCAATACCACGAATATCTCGATAATGGCGTCTCATATTGCACAAGAAAATACCATCGGAAGTCTTGGTCTCATTCTTACTTCGATTCGTCTGATTCGACGGCTGGACTTTTTGTCGTCCGACTTGACCATTAAGTTCTGTCACAGCAGACAGACAAACAGACTTGTTGCATGTCTTTCGGACAGGCATTTTGAGGACAGTTGTTGCATCGAACATACTTGCACCAGATGCCCACCATTCCGGAGATTTTCTTCCTCCGGTTGTGAGCGTACACACATCTAAGCGATGAGGAGTCTTGCTCACTTTTTAATTAATGGAATCTAATGAAGTGATATGAAGAAATTATGAAGTGTGCTTCATGCTATTCGCGGATGTCAAGTTAAATTCAAAGAAATGCATAATAGTTAAATGCCTTCTAGAAGATGTTGAGCTATGGGGCATAAGTGAATAAAGTTTTCATTTTTCAAAGAGAAACCTCCCTCTTTAGTGTTGGGTTTAAATACACTCCTATTGACCGGGATTGTCTCCGCTTCAAATTAACCGCATTCGACTGTATACAATCGAAAACTCCAAGCCATTTGCAATTATGTCATAGCAAATACAAATAATTAGATTTGTCACGTATGGCCCACAACAGGACATCGGACAAGATAATACTCGAAAAGGCACAAACCAGAGAAAAACGTAAAAGCATTGATCCTAACGACATCTGGCATCTCACCCTCGAGCATCATTAAAGCCAACAATTGCGAAAAACACTTGGCTTAAAAAGTGCTTCGACAACCCGACGACAGTACGGTCCTGTACAAAGAAAAAACCTAATCCGAATTTCGCCAGAAGCTGTCCTTATCATTGTCTCGATTGTGTGCTATCGAAAAGTATTTCAACTGAAAAACGGACAAAACGCGGGTTATCAGCATTTTGGCAAAATAAATCGCTCGAGGGCATCCTCATTTTTATTTCCCTGAAAATGTCACTGGGACAAAAGACTACTGTACGCGTTAAAAATAGGGATGTGAACTTCTCCAATACACTGAGGAGACTTGTGCAATGTGGGTTTAATCAGTTGGAAGCGATTGCTTGAATCAAAGGGCCTTCGAAATCTTTGTAGCACTGTGATGCACATACTATTACGGTATGAAATCTCTTCAAAACGTCTGAAATGTTAAATCATGGTCACTTGCATCTAATATTGTTCGACTTTCACTATTGTGTGCAATGAAATTATGATGAACGTACATGTTTTGGTTTCTGAAGCATTGAATTTTAATAAAATCCGTCAATTAACCACTTTTTCTTACACATATATTTTCTTACATTTCGCTGAATCGAATCAGGCACGTTCCAAAAATTCATTAAATTCATTATTAATCTCATTTAAAATTATTGTTGTTGTTTTGAACAGAAAGAAATGAAATGAAAACAAACCATAAATCAACCCCTTTTGTACACGATTCGAAGAGTTCTATACTGTTGGCAGTTTTTAATTTCTCCGAAATCAACGAGAATTATTTTTCGTACTAAGTCGAAACCGCTTAGGGACATCCGGATTATCGAGGCCTGTTTGTCTGACCGAAAGGCAGATGTCATTCGAATTAAACCGAAAATAAAGATTGATTGTTGTTCATTGAATCGAAGCAGGACTTGTCGTGGATAATCGGAGGTGATTTTTCTGAGAGAGGTATCGCTGAAAAACAATTCGGATAACATGTCTGTGATCAACGATTGTAGAGTGACTTTAGTTCAATACGAAATTGCGATTAAATGATAAATGAACCCACTGCGGGTCTGAGTATGCGATTAAAGTTAAGGAAACGCAATAGTGAAATCGCAGCTGATTTGTTTTGTTATGTACGTGCAAGTTTTATACAGTAAATAGCTCCAAAATAATATAAAACAAAAACTAGTCTTTAAATAAAGCTATTAAACATTCCTTTAATCTTTCTCGCAAACGTGTTGAAAATAACGAGTTATAGTTCTGACAGTATTTTTTACATAAACTACAAACTACCTACACACTTTAAATCACGCAAGAGTAATCGCCATTTTTTTCAATCATTGGTAATAATGTTCAGGAAAATAGATTCGTCCTAAGTTTGGTAAAAACATTTAGTGAAAAACACAATATTTGAAGAACATTGATATTCGCGGGACAGACCCCATAAATTCTATACAAATCATCTCGCATGGTTTAAAAGCCTATCCAGCTCTTTAAATCACATACTCCCCATGTAGCTGACGTTTTACCTTACCTTCCTAATGTTTTATACACTTATGACCAGTGGCGGAGGATTATTTCATAAGTAGAAAATTCACGAGTAGGTTGCACCTGTATTCGAAATTCTACTTTGGTAAGTTTGAAGGTATACGCTCCGTAAAAATGTGGTACCTGTTTGGACTAGTGCCCTTGCACAAGAAAGGGAATCAAGTACAAGATGATCCTTGCTCGTACTAAGTACGATATCAAAATCATGTTGTTTCAATTCATTTTCCGATCCTTTTCGCAGGATCTTTCAAATTGCATTCTATGACCACCTTGAAGCGATTCCTTTCAATGCATGTCCGCAGTTTTTCGACAGTCCACACAACAGCCAAACATTCCTCCTCGGTAGTAAGCAGCTTAAGTAGTAAGCAGCTTAGGTAGAAGATTACATTCTCTCTCCCAGACCAGCTCTGAATGAGAATTGTAGCCAACCTTGCATTTGACGCATCGATTTGAATGCCGAACGACATTCCATAGTCAGGTCATGTGACTCCAGGGTCGTCGGTATACGTTCGCCAGGAGGATCTATCCTCTAATCAGACGAGCTTTAGACCCGCCTTGAGCAGTGCTGCAATAAAACTGGTCAAATCCGGTAATTCCCAAAAATTGTCGAACGTTCTTGACGTAACTAGTTTTAGGAATTCGAAAGAGGCGTTCTAGTTTATCTGCATTAATACCCAGCCGATTTTCAATCACTAACCTTTCCAGCCATTTTAATTGAGGACGAACAAACTCAAATTTTTCCTCTGACACCTTCAACTCCGCTTCCATCTACCTTCAGAACACCTTTTCGAAAACTTGCATGTATTTTTCAAGGTATTGTCCAGATGTTGTCCTGATATGTAAAGACATGAAGACTCTATCAATCAGTCTTTACAGTGTTGCTGAAGAACTATGCAGCCCAAATGAATTCTCTGGAACTTGAATTGTCCTTTTTTATTTATTTAAGTTTTTCATTCCTCTGTCAGTGGAACCAGCAAGCGACGAATGATATCTAAAGTCATGTAAAGGATATGCGTCTATTTTGGAAACCTTGCTGAATCTCCTATAACAGGACAGTAATAATGAATAAACTCAGGACTAGATAATGCTCGATTTTTCCTAGATGAACATGCTGAGTGGACGTGCTAGGGGAGATATCTTTTGAACCTCTTGCTCTCTTTCAGACGTGCACCCAAGGCCAACGCTCATTAACTTGAACTCCTCTTTGATTAATGCTCCTAACTTCTCTTATTGCATTTTGGTAAGCCTTGAGCACTCTTTCAGTTTTTTCATCGTCATCTTATGGACCAAGGACATTGTAGTGTTCTTCTTGAAGACTAACAATTATTTCAAAATAATGAAAAAAAAACCAGTCTTAAAATTTAGGGAGAATTAAAACCAGCAAAATCTAAGATTGTAGCCATTTTTTCTGATCTTTTAAAAGAAATAGTGCGTACGCACTTCCGAAGATCCTAAGAAGTTTGTCATTTGACTGCCAGATTGATCCTCTGGTAGTCACCTCTAATGCTACTCAAAGGCACTGACGTTTCTCTGCACTATATCTGCCGATAATTGCGTTCAGTGCCCCAGAAACGAGCGGCACAAGCAGCAACTTTCCACAATTTTCCACCAGAATGTATGTCCGTAAAAGCATTCCGTTCTTGGCCTGCTCCAACCCATATAACCTCAGCTTTATCTAGATAGGCCAGGTCTGGCTTGAGTAATTGCTGAGTCCGTTGCATCTAAGGCGTTGTTTAAGATTCCACTGAAACCCGTGTTGCCTCCATGGTACACCCTAGCTTGATAAGCTGTAAATTGTCATGATTGGTACTCGACTAAATTAAGTCTATTAAAATTGCTTTACCGAAGGATATACTATCTTTCTGAGAGCGATCCACCACTGGGAGAGACGCACCACCTCATAATTTAGCTAAATAAAAAAACAGCCGGTTACACTTTTAGACTTTTAGTTAGTCTTTGTTGACTTTTTGAGCCGAAAGTTCGATTTGAATGTGCTCAATAATCATCGAAAAATTTTCTCTCGATTCTCAGAATTTCACCCCGAAAATTTCTATTTAAGTGTTGCATATTGAGTAGCGTAGAATTAAGTAGCGTATGTGTACTTTAGTGTTTGTATTAAGCAATAGTACTATTATTTTTAAATATTTAGTCGTGTTTAATAGAGCTGTTCCCATATAGGTGAAGTTTTGCCATTTTTTTTTGTTTTTGCTTTATTATTTTAGAGCTTGCCTAGAGTATATAAACGAAAGGAAAATATAAGTCCAAGAGGGCTATGGATGGAAGAGGCGCTCAGAGAAGCTATTTTGAAGCTCAACGAGAAAGAAATGGGCTTGAATGCAGCATCCAGGGCCTTTGGCAAACGAAAAAAGACTTTGCTTAGGTGGCAGCGTGCGGGTGATTACAAAAAACATGGCTTGAGATTTCCACCACTGCTTGGTGTAGAGTGTGAAAAAAAATTAGTTGCTCACATCAAATGCCTAGAAGCAACCAAATTCGCACCTGATCGCACATCGATACGCCAAAGCCAAAAACTATTTAAAATATAGATGAAACCAGTTAAATGTGTTAAATACCAGTTAAATACACATTTAACTTATCAACAAGCCAGGTAAGGTTATAACAGTTGTATTCAAGGTCAGAATAGCGTATAAATTTTGCTATTTAATTCATAGCCTGCAGGTACTCGTAAAGTTCTTGCTACTAAAGGCTGCAAAAATGACCTCCAGTAATTTGAAGATGATTTACCTCCAGGATCAAAGGTTTTTATGAATGGAAAATCATTGTACACTCTAAAAAGTGGGTCTATAATTAATAATTTGATAATAGGAAATGTATTCATTTTTTCGTTTAAAGTAACGAAGCACAAATTTTTTTACACATTGGATGTGCATTTTTTGCTTTTACGTCATACAGCTTTTTGTAAATTGAAGCAAAAAGAGTGTAAATTTACTAGTTTGCTATTCACCTTTGCGAAAAAGCCATAAAATTGCATCATTATTTAAGGTAAAATTACACCATTTGGTCGTAAAAAAATATTCTTTTTACGCACTTTTGTAAATTTACATCTTTAATAGTAGGAAACCAGGGTAAAATTCAACCAAAATTTTTTTGAGTGTATATAAACAGTGAAACTTTCATGCTTTGGCTAAAAGATCATTTTCTTCCTCGGAAATCTGCTGGAAAATGCATACTGCGTCTCGATGGACATGCATCTCACTTCAATGACGCTTCAATGCTAGAGTTTGTTGATGCTAATGATGTAAGGTGCGTTTTTTATCATCTATCCAGTACTGAACAAAACAGACGCACTGATAATAAAAATGCTCCTTTTACAATGAATTTGCTTGTACAGAAGAACTATACTACTACGAGAACTACAGATATGTAGTTCACGTGCTGAACTATAAAATGTGCTGGTAGAAAAAGAAGCTCATGAGAAGTTGCCTTTTTTGCCGTGAGGTGACTTTCAATTTTTCGAGGTTATGTTGAATGTTTTGGTAGTTGGGAAACTAGAGAAAACCCTCATAACGTGTAGAAAGTTAAAAGGTAATTTTCTGTTAGTTCTTTTTATATTTTCTATCGCTTGTGGTAGTTTATATTCGTTATTTTCTCCCTTTATTTTCAACTGTTTTGCGCTACCACAGCGAGTACAGCCATCTTAGCAAAAACATCAGCTGTACAGTACTAGATCGTTTTTTGACGCCTTTGTTCAATTCTGTTCTGTACCGGAACAAAAGAACGCATCTTTTATTATTCTTTGCCTACCGGGACATAGAACAAATGCTCTCCAGCCTTTGCGCAGGTCTTTCTTCCATACTTTTAAATCATACTATAATCAAGAAACTAAAAACTGGATGCAGGTTACTCTTGAAATGCCAGGTGGGAAAAATGGTATATCTAAAGCCTAGCAAAAATCGGCTACTGTTGGGAATGGTAAAAACGGATTTAAATCGTGTGGTATTTATCAGATCACATATTATTGTATCAGTTTCTGCTATGCGAAATTTGGAAGAATTGAATTCTGCTGAAATCGAATGGATTTCAAACTGCACTGCTGTCGCTGAGTCATCGCAGACTCCAGTAAATATTAAACATGATGCTTCGAAACTAATACAACCATTCCTGATTCACCTTCGAAATCAAAATTGCTCCTGTGCCTTTTATTCCTGAACCATGTAGTTCCAAAATAAATACTGCTCAGGTATAAACTAGCCTTGAAAATACTACTGAAAGAAAATATTGCAAGCAGTTAACCAAATGAAGTTGGAAAAGATCAATAAAAATGAGAGGAAAATGAAAATTATGATAATCCAAGAAAGTAAATTTCAAATTGAGGCTAAAGAAAATCAAAATGATTATAGAGAAAGCTGCGATGATAACGGCGCTGAATGTTCGGAAAATTATTATGTGACTATATCTAAGGCTAATTACATGAAACATGTATAATTTACACTCCTTTATACAATAAATGTGGCAGAAAAAAGTGACGAGAAGAAATGGCAGTGGCGGGGACTTCAAACGGCAAAAGTGCATCGCTTTCACATTGAGGTTCATCTACCCTGACATCATTGGGAGGGATCCATTTTAGCTTAATATTTGAAAGAGTTTATTTTAGTTTCACCGATTGCCTGATCTTCCCTATATCTTTTATTTTATGAAAGCTTGTTACTCAAATAATAAAATTATATCAAATGTTATTCACTGGTTTTATTATTTGGAAACTAAACTTTGCCTGAAAAAGTGTCACTCCCGGGATGACCATACAGCTTGACCCTCTAGCCGATAGGAGAACCAGAACCAAAAAAATACACAGAACCAATACTACGTTGACTCCTGTTAATATGTCCCGGTCTTGTGTTCTACGACGTAACTCTACCAGTAGTGGCTTGTCAGAATCGTGTTGTAGAAATTGAGCTCGCAGCTCATTTACCAAGCCAGACCAGTTTTCAGTAGGCTCTCGTTTTTCTGGAAAACCAAATGAGGGCACAATCCCAGAAAAAATATAAAAGCTCTTTGAAAATAGAAAAAATATAAAAGCCCTTTGAGGGAACAATCAGATTTTCCTGAAAAGTGAACTTCCCACTCAGTTCCTAGTGTATAGGTTCCAGAAGACCCATTTTTATGTAAGTTGAATCTTGTTGAGAATATAGCTGATTCAAATGTAAACCCCACAGAAACATTTTGGTTTACAGGTCAAAATCCATCCAAAAAAACCAAAGATCGCTAAAAAATTAAGATGAACACAATAATCTAGACAATAAGATGCCATTTTGTCTAAAACAATCTTCTTTATACTTCCAAATGAGGCATATATACAATTGATAAATACATATTTTATCAAATTTCAATGACTAAATAATACCCCAATAAAGGAGTGCTACCTGAACCTGTTTATTAAATTATTTCACGGTGAATAAAAATTTGGTGTCACAATTGCTGACAATGAATTGACCAATAAAATTCATTTTCTTTTTTGATCAAATCAAATCGAATGGCTTAGGAAAACTGAATAAATAGAATTATATATTTTTGAGCTCATCAAAAAAATTTACATGAGCTATATATGAAAACTTATGCCTCACACCATAAAATACGGACACTAAAAACCATTTCCTCTCATTATTTATCTTTTCAAGTCGAATAATAAATTGACTGTGGTATGCACTTATGCATTTTACACTCAAGACAGGTGAAAGATATTGTACTGAAAATGAATACAATATAAAATAACTCTCTTACCGTAATGCGGATATTGCATCAAAAGTATTTTTCAACAGTATTTTCTCGCATTTGTTTTCTAGCTGATACTGACTTCCTTGTCATTGAGGGTAACTAAACCCCACAATGTAACGCAGGCAGTACATATCCATAGACATCTTCATACACACCTCCCGCCCTGATGTGTACATGTCTTTCGCTTTCTCTTCGCCAATCAATATCCTAACAAACGTTTCTTGAATACTAACTAGGCTGCAAACATCATCAAATCGACCGAGCCATATCCTTTCCGAGTCCTGAATCCTCAGAATCGATGTCGCACTGTCGAGTAACGCAACAACATTACGCTGAATATTGGAAAGTGGAGCGACCGTTCCGTCAACGCTCGTATCTTTACGTTTTAAATAGTTTTTCTCGGCTTATATACAATAATAGTACAATTTCGTTGACAAGGTGAGGGTCGCGGAGACAGAGGCTATTCCAGTGGAGTAGGTTTGTACGGTGCGTAAGACTTGGGGTATGCAAGGATTTTCTCCCTTCACGATTTTTTTTGCTGTTGTCAGTTTAGTGTTTTGTTGGGATCTTGTATTGATTTTCTCGGGTTCAAAATGCGAAAAATTGTCACGGACAAGTCTTGCATTTGTTTGGAGGTTTTCTGACCCGTTATAGTGCTATAGTTGCTTAAACTTTAGATTCAATCTGACATTTTTAACAGCAAATAAAATTCATTTTCTTTATTGGTAACTTGCTCGCAAACGTGATTCAACTTTATCACATCCCTTGCATGGGCAAAGCATCATACTAATTGAGACCTCGATTTGTTTTTATGTCACCAGACATTATCGCCTCACGCACCCAACTTCCAAAACAGAAAAATTAATGACAATCAATTCAGGATGTGCACTATAATGCGTTTATTTTAGTATCTTTCCGGAGCGGCGTGTGCTCCGAACACGCATTGGACGACGTCCCGGAGGACTTTGAAGGTTGTGTATAATAAAATAATATCATATTTTCGAAGGCGGTTCGATATGCAGAAACGATATATATATGGAGAAAGACCTTGCATACTTTATTGATCCATATTCATTTGTTCCTTTTAAACAGTAACAGAAAATGATATCGAGTCATGGTATAGCAGTAGGAGTAATAAACAATAGCTTGCAGGAGGACGCACATTGCACGGAGCATAGAGCGAAATAGATCCATACAAAAGTACACAATTTCCCATATGGCTGCCATGTAAGGTTATAGGGGTGTCATATCTTGTCATATAGTCTCTAATTTACGACCGACCTTTGACCTGGCTCTCTACTTTCCCATGAACTGAAATATTTCCGACTACTTTACTGCAGAATCAGTTTCTTTGACTGGGGCTCAGGAATATTTTAGGGACTCATTCATTCCCTGATTTAAGGACATAAAACGTGGTTTTTATATATGAAGAGATAATACTTTAGATTCGGCTACTAAGTTTAATGAAATTTTTAAAAATTTATATTAGAACGCATGCATAATTTTCGAGGGAGTTTAGCCGGAATGTCGAAAAGGGAGCGAAGGTATTTGGGATGGAATTTCATAGGAGGCTTATGCTCCTTCATCTCATTTCATTGGTGCGTTTATTACATGAACACATTGTCATATCTTGTAGCATGACTTTATTATTGCGCTGGTTTTTATAGAAAATGGATCACAATCAACATTGGCCTCTTAGATTGTCTGCGTATGGTTGGAGATAACTATTCCTTCGCCGAAACACCAGATCTGCGCAACTGCCTCGCTTTACATTTTAAATCATTGTCGTTAATCTTTCGCCATTCATCTCACTTAACAGGCTTCCACTTGACATGGAAATGACTAATGTAACCCGCCTATCACTTTTAATTCCTCCAACGACCGTATTATTTCATATTGTAGAATGCCATTCGTTCGAATCGCACTAATCCCCGCAAAATGTATCATAATTCCGCTAATTCATCGCTAAGTCATATTAGCATTGAGAAATTAACCCGAAATCCCTACAAAGGATTCCAATTTCGTTTTCGACCTGTAGATACAATTTCATTCGCGAGCTGCTGCGAAACCGTACAAGTGTTCGATTTACACAGTAAGTGTGAGAGGCAATTTACGATTGTCGGTCCCTCGATTGCCTTCCTTTCGTTGCAGCTCTCCCGGCCGACTTTAAATTGATCCAATTCATTTGAAATAATCTGAACAGCCCTCATTCAGTTCTCCAGGGGTTTCTGTCTCAACTTAACTAAGTTGTCGTTCTCGTTCCGGTACCGCGTCTGCTCACCGGTTTGAAACTTCTCAGTACATCTAATCACGTGAAAGCCTCAGGCGAATTTTCGTTTCATTGCAATAGTTCAAGTAAGCTAATTCCGAAGCGATGAGTGGACCTTGTGAGGGTTTGAATGGTTTTGTAAGGAGTTCAGTGTGAAATGGTGGTTATCGCAGGGTTGCCTTTTTACAAGCCAACAAATGAATACCAGGAAGAATTGACAGCAATTATTCAGCTGTTTCGATTTTGAGCTTCATGCAAAGCTTTATGAGAAAATTTTGAGGTAACTCAATGAAATTTTTTTGGAATATTTACGAAGTTACAAAGAACTACTTCTTCTTTAAAAAATATATCAATATCATATCAATCTTTTGCTTGTGAACAGTGAATTATATTTTGCTTAAGAGTTTTTGAAATGGATTTTTATCCTTTTCCTACATGTATATACATATCTGGCAGCTTCAGATTTACTTGGCTATTTTGATGTCTGCTATTTCTGATGCACATGAATTAAATCTTAACTACATTTTTGTGGTAGTTTTTTACCCCATCTTTTCTTTTTTGCTTATATGTTTGTGGAAAGTTCATGTAGCCTCAGTTGTCGTTGTGCTCTCGCGGATTGTAGTTACGTTAGTACCACGATTGTAGTTACGTTAGTGTTTTCATCTATCGCCTTTCTTGAGAATTAGACAAATTGGAAGAAGACATTGCAAAAATTTTGAAAGAGGATTTTTCAGACGTCGACGAAGAAATTGCTCATCTTTTAGCAAACGATGAGAAACTGAGCGACGCTGCATCGGAAATTATTGATGCCGACCAAAAAGTTAAATTGGAGGTGACGAAGATGATGAGAGTGAAGAGGAAGGAAAACAAGAGGAAGGAAAACAAGAGAAAGGAAAACAAGATAAAAAGAGAGCTAGGTTATTTCTACGGAAAAACTCCACTTGCAACTTCTCGAAAAAGGGCTCACAACATTGTACAGCATTTACCCGGCATTCTGTAGAAAAACAGAATTTGACACCTCTTGAATCATGGTAATTGCTTATCACGAATGATATGATTTCGTACATAACTTCACAAACTAATGAGAAGATTAGTGACATTTTAGAGAAAAGAACTAGCAATAACTTGCCTACTTTCGTTTGTCATTCTAATGAAGTGGAAGTCAGAGCCTTTATTAGTCTTCTAATACTGAGTGGTATATTCGAGTCCAACCATGACGACGTACGTACGCTGTGGGCCACTGATGGAACTGGTCGCAATGTTTTCAAAAATATAATGACTTTGAACAGGTTCTTTTTTCTGTTATCTGCTCTGAGGTTTGATGACGTACAAACTCGCGAAACAAGAAGAGTTACTGACCGTCTGGCTTTTATTTCTTGTATATTTGACATGTTTATGGAGAACTATGTATATACATATACAGTTGCTCACAAAAATCAGCATACACCGCTTAAAAACGCGGAATTGGCAATATATAGGTAGAACAAAAATGAAAAGACGGATGAAAAACGAACTTAAAAGGAATATCAGAGACATTGTAATCTATTTTACACAGAATTAATGAGAATATACATATACATACACATATACATAGTAAATAACAAGAAATTCCGCTGAAAGTGAGGAAACAAAAGTCAGCATACACCACAGAAAATTCAAAAGAATCAGCCTTAGCAATGAGTCATACTGTGATAAAGATTGCTACCCGTGTTAATATACAAAGATAAACATTAGTACATTGCAAGTCGATCAAACTAAAGTGATTTGGGTGCCTTTAATGCTTAAAAATGAGTACACGGAAGGAAACAAGTTTGGAAGTGCGAAAAATCGTCCTTAGTGAACGAGTGGAAGGGAAGTCGTATGGCGAAGTTGATAAAATAGTTGCAAGAAGTCGGGCAACGGTGCAAACGATCATACTGAAAGCGGAAACAGAAGGGAGAATGCAAAATAAACAACGAACAGGTAGACCCAAATCCTTAAGTAAGAGAGATGAGAGAGACTTGTTACGGAAAATAAGTAAGGAGCCACAAAAAAGTGCTCCGGCAATGGCCACTGCACTTGCAAAGGCAACAGGGAAGCAAGTGAGTCCAGAAACAATATGTAGAGTTTTGCGTAATCAGGGTTATTACGGTAGAGTTCCGCGCAGAAAACCTTCCATTTCTCCAGTTAATGAAAAGAAGAGGCTTGACTTCGCTCGCCTGCATCTTAATAAGGACGAAATTTTTTAGAATCAAGTTCTATATAGTGATGAAAGGAAGTATAATAATTATGGCTCTGACGGGTGCGGATACGTGTGGAGAAAGCGGAACCAAGCATTGGCAAAGAAGAATTTGCGTACTACAGTGAAACACGATGGAGGGTCAGTCTTCGTATGGGGCTGTATGTCGGCCGCTGGTGTGGGGCAATTACATTTTATTGATATTACTATGGATCAATACATGTATTTGAACATATTGCGAAGCGATTTGATACCTTCTGTGCAGAAATTAAGCCTACAGCCAGGTTAGATCTTTCAGCAGGACAATATCCAAAACATACAGCTAGAAATGTCAAAGAATGGTTGCTGTATAACGTCCCTCATCAGCTTCACAGTTCACCTCAGTCTCCCGATTTAAACCCTATAGAGCATTTATGAGAGGAATTGGGTCGCAGAATTCGTGAGCCAGCCGTAAGAGCAACTATTACTAGCAAAGAGACCCTGAAATCTGCTGTGTACCTGGATGAATATTCCACCCGAAATTACCGGATATCTCGTTTGTTCAATGCGAAGGCGTTTAGAAGCTGTTATTAAGGCTGGTGGAGGGCCTACAAAGTATTGAGCTCACGTTTTTTGGTCATTCTCGTTCTTTTCGAAACATGGCTCGTAGTGTATGCTGACTTTCGATGGATGAATTTTCTTAGTTTTCATGGCTTATTTCTTTCTGTGTTCGGATTTTCTTTATATAAGTTATGAAACTTATATTTAGTGCCAATAGAGCTATTTTTACGTTTTCATTGCATTGTGTCTTTTTCCACTGTACCATATTCGTGTTTTTACATGCTGTATGCTGACTTTTGTGAGCCACTGTATATGCTCGCAGTATTTGACGGTGGATGAAATGCTGGTGCCTTTCCGAAGGCGATGCAAATTTCGCTTATATTCATATGAAATCAAAGCGTGCACGATATGGTATAAAAATTATATGTAATTTTGATGCAAGAACTCATTACTTATACTCCGCTTTTATATACCAAGGAAAAGTGTTGACAAGGCGAAACGATCAATCAACACCTACGAGAACTGTTTTGAGACTAGCAGAGCTTTTCTTTGACACTAATAGAAATATAAATGGAGACAACTGGAGGCTTTAAAAAGTCGCGGTCTAACCTACGCTGGAACCATGCGTAAGAATAAAAGAGAAATCCCCAAACAGTTTCTGCCACAGAGATCAATAACGGTTCAGTCATCCTTATTTGGATTTTTTGGCGATAAAACACTGGTTTCATTTATGCCAAAGAGAAACAAATCCGTTGTCTTATTATCCTCCATGCATCATTCGTCGGACATTGATGCAACATCATCGAAACCTGAAATCATTATATTTTATAATTCAACTCTTGATTAGAAATGTGCGACATATTCTGTTGATAGAAGAACTCAACGTTGGCCAACTACTGTTTTTGAAGCAATTTTAAATATAGCAACAGCCAACAGCCTCGTTATTTGAAAAGCATCCAACATAGGTAGTAAGTTGTGTCGGCGTGATTTCATTAAAGACATAGGGATGTCCTTAGTAATGCCTCAAGTCAAAGAACGTACAAAAGATCGAAGAATTTTACAAAGGACTTAAATAATATAATTGCCCAGCTACTTGGAGTAGAGCATGAGGCTGAAGCTGGACTGACTCAGCCAAAGCGATCATAAATCGCTCGTTGCTGCATATGCCCACAGAACAAAGATGTAAAAACTACCAAAAAGTGTTCAAATGTGACAATTTTATTTGTAAATTACATTAAAAAGAAACGAAAGCCTGCACATATTATGAAAAATCGTGTCTTTACGTGGTTCTTTTTCTTTAAATAAATAGCTAGACCAGGATAAGAACTTCCTTACAATCTTTTCTTCATGAAAACCATAGAAAGACCTCATGTCAATATTTTTATGTAAAGTCAAATAAAATATTTGTTTTAGTTAATTTTATTTCCAATTTTCCTTAAATTTCAAATAGTACATAAAAATTTCAAATAATAAGTTTTAAGAATTTTTTTCAAATAAGGAAAATGACTCCATTTTTTTACTGAAAAACTATGACAGGCTGAAGGTAACGCCATTTTCTTTGTAATAATACTGTGTTTTGAAACAATAAAAAATAATTTAAATAAAATTAATAAATATGTTATATTTCACCTAAAAACTTCTTTAAGTGCAAAAAAAAATAGTGCAAAATATACAAAAATATTTATTGGGGTGGAGATCTACTCCACGAATGAAGTTTCGTTGATAAAAATACCGAATGTAGTTAAGGGTTGAATTTAGCTAATCAGCCAACGCCACAAAAATACCTGACTTATCAAGTTGATTTATCCCAAATTACGAATTTTGGAAGACAACAGCAGTATAAGGCCAATGACAAAAACGGCGGTTCCAGCGAAGCGTTTTCCGAGAGGAATACAGAGTCGGTTTGGTCGTGCGTTCATTTAGCAATGTGATGCAGTGTGGTCAGATATTTGCGAGAAAACATAGCCCAATTTCAAATTTTCATAGCCTAAAATAGCCAAGATTTCTTATTTGTAGCCCAAAAACCACCACACGAGATTTATAACTAAATTAATTCATTTAAGCTGATTAAACTATAATATTTAAAACCGTACAATTCGTACGAAGTAACATAAATGCTCTAATTGTAGCACAGAAGTCGTTTGAAACAGTAAAAATTTTCGATACCATATACAGATAAAATTTTATTCAAACCGTATTTGAAAAGGGAAAAATGTGAATAAATTACAGGAAGTGTGTGGAAATTTTAGAAAAGTCCTAGAATGTTCACACAGAAAATAAAAGCTTGCAAAAACAACTTGCAAATTTGGGTGGCACAAAAATTCAACTAGTACACTGAAAAAACACATAGCGCCAGACGCCATAGTTTATAGACGCCATAGTTTATAGACTTCTGGCGCCATGTACATAGTCGATTTGGGGATTGTGATAAAATATAGCGCCACACGCCATAATACATGGCGAAAAGTACATAGGAGCAGGCGCTATGCTTATAGCCCTCCACGCCATGTACTATAGTCCTCCACGCCATGCACTATAATCCTCCACGCCATGCAGATGACGTGGAGGGCTATATATCATGGCGTGGAGGGCTATAGTACATGGCGTGGAGGAGTATAGTACATGGTGTGGAGGACCGTAGTACATGGCGTGGAGGACTATAGTGCATGGCATGGAGGACTATAGTGCATGGCGTGGAGGACTATAGTATATGGCGTTGACGGCTATAAGCATAGCGTCTGCTCCTATGTACTATGGCGTGTGGCGCTATATTTTATCACAAATCGACCATGTACATGGCGTCAGAAGTCTATAAATTATGGCGTCTGGTGCTATGTGCTTTTTCAGTGCATCTGATGTGGGAAATACATATTGGCCGAGCCCAGGCGAAAGCTGGCAAGCCCGAGTGTGTGGACGGTCCAGACAAGCGACTTTGACAGGTCTTGCCAGCGCTCGTGCGACTTCCGATCGGAGTGGGTTTTGAGCACGAGTCAACGCGATTTCGTGACGAGCTGTCAAATGCCGTCCACATGTTGGCGGTCTTGTCTGGCTTCGGCCAATATGTATTTGCTACATGAAGATGATCCAGTTCGCATCCAACAAAAGGCCACGAACCTTCTCAGTTCTGAGCATCTGAAGGTAGTGCAGTTGATGATAGGTGATGGAATTCACCTATCATCAACTGCATCAATGGCCATATCCTTTCCTATACTCAAGAAGCTTGCTGACATTTATACATCTCCTCACACAGTATGGCTGCGAGTTATAATTGGAGTGCCATGAGCCATATTACATGGCTCATGGCACTATGTAATATAGCGTGTGGGGCCATAATTTATGTGCCATGTAATTATGGCGCTGGGAGCCATACTGCATAGCTCAGGGTACTTTGTACATAGCGTGTGGAACCATAAATACTGCGCCATATTACATAGGACCACGCACTATGTAGATTCTGACATTATGGCGCGGGACGCCATATTGCATAGCTCAGAGTTCTATGTACATAGCGTATGGGGCCATAAATAATGCGCTATGTTACATAGCTCTGGGCGCCATGTGGATTTTTTTCAGTGTATAAGAAACAGTCTTAATCGCAAGAAAGGCTGCATATTTTATTTAAAGTGTAAATATTTTATCCGATTTCATACATTCAAAACTATGAGCGCAAGTTTTGAAATAAATTATTTATTGTTTCGATTAGAAGATCAGCTATTAACATTATGTTAAGGACTCTGCCAATAACTGATACTTAAAACGTCTAGTATTTCAATTTTTAATCCATTTTTTTAATTACAAAACAAGCAGGTTGAAGGCATTGGCACAGTTAAATTATCAAATTCAAATACTTGTTGACATCAAATATTAGTTTTTAACTCGAAATAATGGTCTGTTCATTCTAAATTGACGTGAAATGAGTTGATACCTACATACTGCTAATGTTATCTGCATTTTCATACTGAAGGCAGTTTTTTCCATCAAAATGTGGGTACTACTCTGGCTAAATTTCAAGCTAAAGTCATACAAAATTTCACTTGAAACCGAAGTCAATATTAAGCTTTACCTAGAAAATTAAAAATAAAATGTTCCTATCCTACTCTCTTGAGCACCAGAGAACATCAAATGCTCTTGTTGACCTGGATTTTATTGAACTCATACACTAACTCACAGTCACTCTACTTAGAAAGCGCTTGCTAATATGTATATATCACCAAACAAAATTCGCAGAATAATCACATTTTCAATCCCATCATCACTCGAAATCTCGACACTACGTTCATTCACGTTGTTGATTTTTGAGTCGAAAATACGAAAATCCTCGTGGAAAATTTTCTCGATTTTCACAGCTGATTTCATTCGTACTTTGTTTGCATATTTCCCGTGATGAGTACCGACCGTAGCGCTCAAGTTTTTGTGTACATACGAATACGTTCTCGTTCGCTCGCTGTTTGGTTGGTACGTTCGCTGCTTGATGCACACGTATTTAAGGATTTTCAATATTGGTGGAAGCTTATGGCTTAAAAATGGATTTTCGAACACACACATTCGACGATGGAAGTCGTCGCGAGTCATGGATCTCCGAACTGATGGAATATGAAACAATTGTCAATTTCGAAAAATCCCAAATAACATGCGACGTGTTTACATGTAAATATGATCGAAATAAAATAAAATGAAGTTGTATCGTCAGTACCTCTTCGAATCGAAAATCTACCTAAGTAAAAAAACTGAATTTATTCAAAAATCGATTAGAATCGATTAACTCTGCCTGTGATTATTTCTTTAAAAATTTAAGTCCAATCTTTCCTTCTTCGACTCGAACATCTTCGAACTATTTATTCAGCCGCCATTAATTAATAACTCAAAGGCTTGTTGACATAATTTAACCAGTTTCGACAGACAAAAGAAACACATGACAAATTGCAAACACGTTACACCTAGTTGAGCAGATGACTGAAATCCCTTGCCTTTTGTCGTTTGCACTGCCACCACCGCTGCATGCACTTTACGCTCTACCCCACAAAATACCCTCAGCCCAAACATATCAATGGGTAAATTAAAATAACAACCTAATCATCGTTTTTATTCCATGGACCTGATCCCGCTTGTCTATGCTCCTTTACTATGCTTTTGGCTTCCAGGACGAACGTCTACTTTGCAAGCAATTGTTCCTGGCTGTCGGTATCGTCGCCGCGTCATCCATCCCCTTCAGGATATTGAGCGATTCCTTGCCTAGTAAAAGAATTGCCTACGAACTTTCCGTTAAATGAAATGAATTGGCCCAACACCCTACAATTATTTGCAACGCTCAGCATCCCTTGTTCTTGCCGGTAGAACGACTTGAGTACGTAAAGTGGATGTAACAAACGTTCTTCCACAGAATTCATTATTTTCTTTCAAATCATATTCACATGAAGGCTGAATTTATGGTATTGTGATACTGTTCAATTCAAATTTGGCAAATTATTTTATATTTTGAAGCTTTGACTTCGATTTTGGCCTGTTGTCTGTTCTCTTCACTGAGTTCAAGTGCCGATCTATGAAAAGTAAATATTTTAATGATGAAATAATTTAACACCAAACTGTTCATCATCAGAACACTGACATTACATCAAACTTAACACGCGAAATTCCCTACCTTCACCATACGTTGGCGGGAGGTTAGCGTATCGCCAAGAAACTTATATCCTTTCGGAGTGAAAGTGCGGGACTGGAATCGGTCCCCTGTGGCAGGCCGATATAATGCACAGCGGGTGTTCGAATGTCTCATATCGAGGGATTTACGATGATGGATTGGCTTAAATAGGTGATTGGATTCGAACGCAAAACGAGTGACGAGTACGGCTGGAACAGGGAAGTAAGCCCCATAGGCCAGCAAACGTTCTTTAGCCTATCTATTTTAAATTGCGATTCGCATTTTTAGCGATTAAGTTACACGCAAAGAAGAGCTGAATAAAATACTCAAGATTTCATTATAGTTGTGAAGATATTGCCATATGGGTGTCAGGTTTTTATTTTCAATTGAGACTTCCAAGACAGGATGTAAGAAATGGATATTATTTTATATAGAACTAATAATCGGCAGCTGTGAAAATACAAAGTTCAGGTTAACAAACATCTAAGATATACGCTTCTGCACTACCGTTTGCGTTCAGATACATTGTTCGGTCATTTAATATTGAAAACATCAAACTGTTGTATTATTAAGCCATTTTACATGAAAACATTAGTTTGTGAATAGTCTTAGGGAGGCGGCTGGCTGTAAAAATTTCAGCAAAACTAGCTTTGCAGGTTTTAACGGCTACATTTTGAACATTTTAAGCTATTCCGCATGATTATCATATGAGTTAAAGAGTAATGAAATGTATTTTAATTATAAAAATAAATTAAATTTAGCTAGCTCCTGGCTCATATGGCGTACTTTGTGTGCAACTTTTGTTTCCTTAAATCTTACAATTCGGCCATTGTTCATACTTATTTTTTTTTAAAAAAAAGACATAAAATTAAAATATTTGTTTTAAAATGACAAACCCTCAAGAAAGACAATGAACTGATGATACTTCGTTCAAATTTATGTGTTTTTTGCACTTATGTACATTTTTCTCTGGAATGGTTTGAAAAATGTTGATGAATCTTATTTCTCGTTTTTTAAGTAAATAAACGTTTCGAAAAATTTAGCAGGGGTATAATTAGATTTATTTAAAATCGAAAAATATTTTGAAAATTATAAACTTCGTAGCTAATATTATCTACAAACCAAAAGGACAAACTGGAAAATATATTGAGCTTTAGCTGAAAAAAGGTATATCAACATTGGTAGTTTTGTAGGGGATTTGGTGCAACCAGCCGCCACCGTAAAAACGAATAGTTTTATAATCGTTTTATAATAGTTTTATGGTTTTAATACCACTTGAAAATGAAAATTGTTGATGGTAGGTATTAAAAGTTTAATGATATCGATAATATTTTTGGTAAAACTCAACTACGTGCCCCCATAACCGTAAGACAGTTTTACCGATTCATGTCTGGCTGGTATTATTTTTTTTTTTGTGGTTGTGTGTTTGTTTTGGGGCGTTTTTTGTTTGTTTGTATGTTTGTATGTTTTTATTGTCTTCTCGTGTATTTGTTGTACGTTTTTGTTAGTTATTCTTCAATTTTTGATCCCTGCTCGTGCTCTGGTGGTAGCAGGGGCAAAACCTTGAGGAAGAATACTCGAAAATAAACAGAATCTGGACGAGAAGGCAGCAAGATGACGGTAAACAAGCAAACAAACAAAAACACCCTCGAAAACAAATACACAACCACAAAAACACAAACAGTAGTCGAACATCGATTGATAAAATTACCTAACGGTCATGAATATAATCTCCGCACATATCACTAAAGCAGGATAGTAAATAAAAGCTTTGCAATGAGCTCATGAAGCTTAGTGCATAGAGCGTCGGATCTTATGTCAAAGTATAGGATCAAGCATTCGTATCCAGATTGTTGTTCTTCTGTTCTGTTGATACAGAATCTTATGATCTGATTCTGTTCTGGATCTGTACTGATTCTGTTCTGATTCTGCTCTGATTCTGGTCTGGTTCTGATTCTGTTCTGATTCTGTTCTGGTTCTGTTCTGATTCTGTTCTGACTCTGTTTTGTTTCTGTTGTGATTCTGTTCGGATTCACTTCTGATTCTGTTCTGGTTCTCATCGGATTTCCATTCTGATTCACTTCTGATTCTGTTCTGGTTCTCATCGGATTCTGCTCTGATTCTGTTCTGTTTCTGTTCTGTTTCTGTTCTGTTTCTGTTTTGTTTCTGTTCTGTTTCTGTTTTGATTGACATAAGATCCGACGCTCTATCCAGTGATGGGCATTGAGACGAATAAATGTGAAGCAGATTTTGTTCAAAAATGTAGCAGATTCAGAAAAAAAGTAGTAGAAATTAGACATATATATAGTGTATGAAAAAAACCGAGAACGAATTTTCTGCATTCTAATCACTTAGCCAGACGAACAGTGAGAACACTGATCAGCATTTTTACAGTAGCTGCCACACGCTCGGCGTTTTCTTGTCGTAGATGTGCTTCAGTTAAAACTTAATGGTTGGTTAATCTTCACTAAAAAATTGTTCCTCGGGAAAAGTAGTTGATATTATTTGCTACGTAGTAGAGTAGTAGATTCAGAAAAAAGCTGAAAAAAAGCAGATCTACTACTACAAATGTAGTAAATGCCCATCACTGACTCTACCCACTAAGATTCATGAGCTTATTGCAAAGCTTTTATTTTAAATCCTGCTTTACAGGCTGCCTCCACTAGCAATTTCCCATGGCATGAAATTTGAAATTGCCAGTGGAGGCAGCCTATGGTATGCAATATTTTATGGTCTGCCATAAATGGTAGGCAATATGGTATGCAATTTGCTCGGCAATCTGCCTGGCAATATTTTGACAGTTCTTGATTTCAAAATGGCGCTGAACTGTGGGAATGTTTTATTTCTTATAGGAAATTGTAGGGATTTTGAATTCAAAGGGATTTTTAGATCTCGTTGAGCAATGAAAATAGTCCAAACAATATGAAATGGTGGGAAATTGCGAAAAAATCGAATTTTGATGCGGAATGGTGAAATTATATATAATTTTTTGACTTAAAAATGAAATAATTTCGATTTTGGACGATGAGTAAATTTATGAGACTCCCAGTTGATGATTGGTGGATTTTTCAAATTACTTTTATCTCATTCCCCTTCGTACCCCAGCAAATCATATAATAGTTACATTTTCGTCTGAAATTTCACCCGCTATTCCAAAAAGTAACTAATTCTACACGTGAACTTTTCATAAGTAGCAGAATTTCTTCGCTCTGCGCTTCAAATAACTTCTTAAGAGCATTTGACACTCGGATACAGCGCACGTCCTTCTCGATCAGAGTCATTTTCGAAATGAAATTGCATGCCATGAAATTGCCCATGCACAGATTGCATACCATAAATTTGACAGTCGCTACCATCGGAAATTGCAGGGTAAATTGCTAGTCGAGCCCCGGTGTTAATGATATGTGCGGGGATTATATTAACACGGGGCGCACGTAGCCGAGTTAAGCCGAAGTAACTTCGATAAAATTAAGAAAATATGAAGTATTTTGTAGTTCAAAATGCGAAATGATAAGCTATTTACTGTAATACGCACAGGTTTTTATTGTTGTATATATTTGGTGGCAAAAAAAGACATCACATAATATTAACAATAATATAATTTATTATTCTATTTATTTAATATAAACATGTAGAACTTGTACTGAATATTATACTTTCTCTTCTTTCTCTTGTATTCTGTGGCATCATCTCTCAGTAGAATTCGCCCAATAAAGATGGATTTCAGCGTCCCTGGTTTCCTTTTCTCATCCTCCTGATGTATGTTGAGTTCTGTATCCTCATTTGGTACTTTTCTCGAAAAAATCAAATGTGAGTGTAAAAAAATGCATTTTTAAAGGATACACGACAGCTTAGTTTTAGGTCTTTAAAGTTTTCGTCTTTCTTGTTAGCCATAAATGCTTTCACGACAGTACCAAAACACTTCCAAGCTACCTATTCCTTATCTATTTTTCTTTTTCTGTTTTTTGAAAGCGAAAGCTTTCTAACTGGAGGTCAAAGAGTTATGGCTTCTTTTAATTTTGAAGAAATATTTCTTTCCGATACTTCAAGAATTACCTTTTAGTCTATGGCTTTGACACATTTTTTCATTAACCCAAGTTTAATATGCAGAGACGGAATATATAAAATACATTTTTAGTTCAGGCTCAAAAGAACTTATATGAGGCCAATATTTCTTACTGTAATATAAAGTTATTGCCCTATCGTCCCATAGACATAAAAAACAGCAATACTTTGTAACGCAACCTTCAATACACCTACCATTTTTAAGTCTTCGAAAATATTTCATTGATACTGATCATATTTAACGTGATTTAGTATAATTGCTAAATTGTCAAAGGTTTCTTTCATTGTCATTGCAATATAATTTGTTGTTTCCATTATTACGCAAGACTGCTTTTTGGCTGCATTTTGACGAATCTATGAAAATAGCCCCCTCAGAAAGTATATGTGCTCCATTGAGGTGTTTTCATTAAACTATCAATATTACAGAGCGATCCTTTCAATTTGCAAAAGCTTGAAAATGATATGAAAGACTTAAAAATGTTAGTAAAATGAAATATATATTGCATTTTTATCAAACAGGTTCCACTATTGCAGTCTTGAAATAAGAAATTCTGAATTTTGTTTGGGCTATCCCAGATGTCGTACCAAAATATTGAATTAATTCTCAGCTACTAAACGAGGTTCACTGGCAGTTGATAAAAATATTCAGTAACAAATGATGAAGCTGTATATCAGATTCTGAAGAAGAATTATAATCTGCTGTAAACAGGTTTAAAGTTGTGATCGGTATATGTAGCTCCTGGCTTTAAGAAACTGGCGTGGCTGCAAAAGGCAAATTTTGATACTGAATTTTGTTCCTCTGCTTTTTACAAATCTCTTCTGTTTTAGTGACACTAAAGTACCAGTTGGTTCTCTTCGCACCATAAGATCGAATACCCAGAATTCTTCATTTCTTGTTCTCTATCTATATTGCTAACTTTACTTATGGTATTATATTTACGCAGATGACCTTAAGCTCCCGCCTACTATTTCTTCTTTTGAAAATTGGCAGCTTCTTCAATCAGATCTTACTGCTTTGAGTGATTAGTGTATTGTTAACTCTCTTTCCATCTATATTCTTAAATGCAACGTTATATCCTTTATTAGCTGAAAACTTAAATTACTAACAAACCAATTCGTATCCACTTTGACTATACCCTTTCCGGCAGTGTGTTGCTACATGCAGACCAACATAAGGACCTTGACGTTATCTTTGATTCTCGTCTCAAATTTAACCTGCATGTTCAATTCATTTCATCGAAAGCGTCAAGAGTGGCAGGACTCGTTATCTCTTATCCTCGTTGTTCATTAATATCATTAATGCGTAGCACACTGAAAATACTGTTCGCAAGTGTGGTCTATTCATTTTGTGTACTGGTGCGCGTTTATATGTACATAGGGATGAACGTCTCGTGAGGGCATCCGGCAAAAAATTCGACAAGACGCTCAAAAACAATTCCAATTTAATTCGGCTTCGGAGGCTTATTCCGCAAAACGATCGAGTTTTCGCATCAATATTCTCTGCTTTGATAAGCTTTAGAGACGATATACGTTGTCTGTGCTGATTTATAGACAAGAAGGGAACAATGATCACAAATCAATAAACTTTATGAGTGAATGTTTCTTGTTCAAAATTTATGTTCGTCTTTTTCACTATTCCATTCGCGCGTACAAACTTTTTTCTTTATTCATCATAGCTTAGAAAGCTAATAAGTCCTAATGAACATCAGTTGGGCTCTTTTTTCGTACCTTTTCGTAGTTTTAAGAGGTATACACTTCCGATGTTGTTAGAACTTATTCGCTTATAATGCTTACGTTTCAATATTCAGTCATTTTCATTATTCTACTATTGTTGTTATTATTCTGTTTCTTATTCCTTATCTACTATTCTGTAATAATTTTATTGTTTATCGTATTTGGATTACTGAATTTTCATGCATATATATTATTTTTCTTTTAATTTAATATTTTTTATGTACATATATTCCTTTTCATTTTTGTTTTAATTGGATGTATATCTGTTGAATTGATTCTAATAAATAAATAAATAAATTAAAAAAAAAATTGCGTCAACTTAGATAGCAAAAAAGAGGAGACCAACTTTTAGATTGATCTCTAATTTTGTGCTTAAAGCACAAAAGATAGGTTCATTTGACTCCTTCTGATAATATCTTGTGACTTTAAAATAGATCGTCAGCATATATAATTTACCCACCGAATTTTTGCAACATCAACGGCTAGAACTTGCCATTTTATATAAAAACGATTAACTTGGCTGTACTTGCAACAGAGAGAAAAACAAACAAAACTACAAAAAATTCTAGCGCATCTAGATGATTTTCGAAGAAAACGAGAGGAATTGTGCATATTTTTTTGAAAACGAATTATACCAAACGTATTCCTTTTTACCACCAACCTGTATCGAAAGTTGCGGGCCACTTTGATTTGATGACTGTATCGTATAAATTCTAGATGTGGAGTAGCTGTGACTAGTCTCCACCACAATGG
Source organism: Nemotelus pantherinus (assembly GCA_963978885.1). Taxonomy (NCBI): domain Eukaryota; kingdom Metazoa; phylum Arthropoda; class Insecta; order Diptera; family Stratiomyidae; genus Nemotelus; species Nemotelus pantherinus. The sequence continues at coordinate 25,433,268 of OZ022263.1, forward strand.
ATTTTTAACCTGATCTGTTACCCTATTTAATGTCACTGGTGTCGTGGGTGTTTTGAGGGACAGGTCAAACTCTAGCTATGCCACGCATTATAGCACGCTGACAAACATAAGCAGAAATTTCCACGAAAAAAAGGAATTGAAAACCTCCTGTCTCTGTATATTAGACAATGAAGATGAGAGCAGAATATTCTCGGAATATCAATATCTATAAAGAAATTGAGATGTACAAAGCTTCTAATTGAAAAGTTGGTCTTCGATATTGGAATAGCTTCATATTACATACATGTATTAAAGACAACGTTTGTTATGCATCTCACAAACAACTTGCGTTTATCGAGACAAACGTTTATCTATAAATAGAGTTTTAGCATACGATAATGCATAGTTTCAACGAAATAAAACTGTGTATATCCAAAGTGCGTGGGAGAATGAAACAATGATGACGCCGCTACTGGCGCCTATGTCCACAACCTGAAGTTTGCCTACAATTTCAAAACTTCACAATCACTTATCCTCCAGTGGGAATTTTTCACATTTTTTTTAAATTCCAGCGAGCGACGAATGTATTTGTGAACTTTCCACAGCAATTATCGTCGGCCTGTCAATCATGTTGCCATATGTTTCATACCGTACCGACGAGATGCAATGAATAATTTATAATTGCCGATCACTATCAACTAATCTGCAACTGCTACAAGGTAATCGCAAAAATCAACAGCATAAATATTGAATACTTTGCTATTAGACGTACTTATGTGTGGAAAAGTTAGGTATTTTATTTGAATTTGGTTTCATCTTCTTGTTTATTTTCAAATGCAAACTATAGGTTTATTGAGCTAGAACATGTATTGGTAAGTTATCTAGCTGCGAAGTACAAGAAAATCAAGAAATTTTAGTCGATTCGATTTTGAAGCTCTCATTTGATTTCGATGCGAGCATTTCAAAGGGCTTCTTGTAAACAAACTGTTGAATATTCGAAACAAGTAAAAAGACCAATTCCAACTTCAATACACGAAGACGGTTACAAGTGGACCCTTAATTCGTGTAACATGGTAGCGGAAAAAAGATGTTACCCAGCACGCTCGATCGTCTTCACGGAAATCAAGATCTTTCGAGAATGTCGCTATTAGTTTCTCTCAACATTTTATTATTACCACTTACTGTTATCTGCAGATAATTTACAATCTTAACACATTTCAGACTAAAAATTTCGTTCCTTCCTGCAACCAACGAGACAACTCTCCGAGCACCTTATCTCTTCGTGATGTGTTGGAATCTTTCGGTTTTAGCAGCATCGCTACACGAGATGAGGCACGGCATGCAACTCGAAATCGACAATCATCGCCGCCTTATCGGCCGAGCGTGATTTAGGTAAATTCACGAGCTTAATGAAGCTCTCTAAATCACGCAATTAAACGTTCTAATTAACACGCTAAAGGACCGAACAGTACGAGCAGAAAAGCAAAATGGTCGTGGCTCGAGTTTAAGTTGACCGAGTCGAGACCGTAAGATTCCACTTGTTGTCTTCAAGACCACGAGAAAACCGATATGGGAAGCAACAATCCAAACCATCTTGTGCAATCTTTTTCGAATGATCGCTCCGTTCATGTACCAAGTTGGATCATGGTGCATTCGGTTGTTCGGAGGTTTTCCATCTGGGGGACAGGTTTATGTGTTGAAAGGATTTTGTAGGAAATAGTTTCTCCAACTATGCGAACAATATTTGTTTGATTGTGCTTCTCATTTTTAATATGAATGAGCAGGCTGAGATTCCCGGTAATCAATGCGTTCATGCTGGCTATAACAGCTATCAACAACAAAGTTGCGGAACACTGCTTTTGGCAACGAAAATAAAACTACCTAAGAGCATCAATGATAGCTTGCACATGATAAATAGAAGGCGCCGGAACATTACATGCTTTATTCATGCTCGTTTGTCATCTACGTACTCCGTGGTGCAATGCAAGGTTGACCCAAGGTAATATGTAACGATAGATAGCTGGCTTAGATTTACATGCCCTTATCATAGCTTACAGTGAGTTTAAACTTCAAGTTTCAAGTAAGTAATATTGTGACTGACAAAGAAATGCATAGCTTGTGATGAAAAATTAAAGAAAATTACAGTTACAATCTGCTCAAATTCCGTTGAGAGTGGATTTTACTGCTCTCAAAAATTCATAAGTAGTGTATATATATATTCCAGATTGTATATGTAATTTCAAAATTGTATTTAAGACTTAAAATCGTAAATTTAAAACCAAAATGTAGCCAAAAAGGATCCTACGTGAAATGTTTGATAAGAGTAAGTACTAGAAAAAGAAATAAAATATTTCCTTTCCTATTTCCCTCAAAAGATTTGCTCTGCTGCCATCAATAATATCTGCAACATTATCTGATTTATTGCTTGACAGCTAATTTTGAAGACTCAAAATACTTAACCCCAGTCACAAATGCACGGAATGACACTTTTAATACAAATGTAAAATCAGAGCTTTGTATTTATTCATTGCATTTTTGATACATCCAAAGGATTAAATTTCAAAGAAATGAATATTTATCAGGCAACGCATTTTAATACCGAAGAGAGCCGACATTCAAAAAGTGTGAAACTCTTCTAGATTTGTCACTTCCCGCCCGGGCTTTCTAAGTAGAAATTAAGTATGTATAAATCAACATATTAACTTGAGGACATCTTGACATTTTATATCTATCCAATGGATTCTATTCTAAACACTTAAAAGCTTTTTGTCAGCTGTCCCGATCCAACATCAAATAGTGTCAAGTCGTGTGATATAATTAACAATAAACCCCAGATAAAACAAACATACACTAAATTGCATCGTAAAATATTACGTGAAAAACGTTACTGGTGTCATGGTACGTTATAACAAACCGAATGCATATATTAAAGGTGTATCTGGGGTTGATTTGCCGTCAACTCAGAAATGAAATTTTAAATCAAAATACTGTACAAAATCTACTCTACGTTATGCCTATGATAGTGGTATGCGGGCTTTGATAGTAATGTAGAATGAGTGCAAGAAATCCGATTAAAAGGATAGTCATGTCGCGGGAAATCTGACACCAGAGCACACCTTGGAGATTTGAAAGGCCTCCGAGGTCATTTGATGTGCAAATTAAATCTTTGTTTGAAGTCCAGTATCTATTCGAATGCAAGCGAGATGACACGAAAGGTTTGAACGATATTACGTTTTATTTTCGTTGAATTCAAAACTTATAATTAGTTTCATTTGATTTAAGCTCATGGATGCGCTATTCAATTATGTAGGCCTTCCGTTGAATACAAGAAGCTAGATGTAAGACCTATATTAAGATTTAAGTCTAATTAGGCTAAGTTAATTATACTTATACTATAAAGCTAGGTCTTAATTATAGTTTAAGGTAGTTTTTAAGCAAAATATTGCCCAGTTAGCCCCAGTTCTTGTACAGACTGGGTAGTATTATTAGTGTGTGAAATAAAAAAATGTTATTAAAATAAAAATATTTAAAAAAAAACGATAAGAGCCAGCAGGCCAAAATAGTATGGCCGTTAGATTTGAAGTTTTTATTGCTAACTAATCTTTAAGCTAGGTTAAGAATGTACATTTAAAACAAAAATAGAAAAATCTTCAATCTTTATTTTCAATATCTTCATTTTATTTATCATTTTACGAAATAAGTTAAAGGGATCTATGTTTCAAAAAAAAAAAAAAATAAGTTAAGTCTTTAAAATAGTTTGAAGTATTTGAAACATATTTTTCAATACAATATTTATTTTTTATTGTCAAAGATATGTGCTGTTCTGTTTAGCTTGAAAAGACTTCAGATTGATACGGCTTTTGATTTGCAGTAAAATTGGAGAAGGAAGATAATTATGCGAGATAATGTCTGGAGTGCGTTATCTGATTGAGCTAAAAGTTTCGGAGGTCGCGATTAGTTAGAATTAAGATAAATTTAATATTTTGGCGTCAGCGGGCATATTAGTGAGTTTTGATGTACCCCTATATTTCAATGTAAAGAAATTTTTGTAAAAAAACAAACATTGGATGTGAAAGCTGATACTGTTTTGTGCTTGTTGATGAATAAGAGTTGGAAATTTTTAATCTTATGAGGGCACTGAGTGCCTAATAGTAAGCAAGGTTTTTTATTTAAATTTCGATTTGCTATAATTTGGTAAATAAACATTGAACCATCACGAAATTCGCAGAGTATATTGATGCTAACTAAAACTATACATACATGATTTTTGATGAGTATGCGGGAAATCCTGTAGCTACGGTAGGCTCGTGAAAAATTTTTGATTTATCATAGCTTTTGACAAAAAGATTTGATCATCATGAATTTTTCAAAACTTATTGATGTCGACTGACGCTACACACCCATGGATTTTTATGACAGTGCGGTGACTCTGTAGCTACAGCAGGCACGTGAAAAAAAAATCTTCCAAATCATCGACCCTCTTGAAAAATTTTTGATTTTCGAAAAGAAACTCACATTTTGATAAATTTTAATCTTTGTTCACTATATATATTTAAAATTTTCAAAATTTCACGTTGTACAAGAATGGCAACCTATCAGCAAACTACCTCTATTTTCAGCACTTGATACCTCTGTTCACGGGAACTGATAACTGGATAGTCCGATCAAAATGAAATTTACAGGACATGTTGGTCTTAACTATGACCAGATCTGATAGAAGTGACTTTGAAATGCAGGTATCTCAGTGGCAGTGGTGTTATTTTGAAAAATCACTAAAAAAGCCATATTTAGTAAAAATTTGGTTAAAAAATTAGGACATTATTGCCAGCTATGGTAATTTTTGTCACCTAAATTATGTAAATTTGCTCAGCAAAATAAAGCTTTTTCCCCTATAACTTCCGATTCACTTATGAAATCGAAACGAAATTCATGTAGTAAATTGACATTTTTATAAGCCCACTTTTGCAGGAATTTCATAGAAAAATCATAAAAGAGCTGCCAGCTGTGGTAATTTCTGTAATTTTTTGACATTTATTTACTAAGCGATGTTGTCATTAAATTTTCAAATGGGAATGATCCTGCAATAAAAATCAACAACAAACATTTAGGTTTCGAAAATTTAAAAAAGTTTGCGGATGGTAACCCTAAAATATTTTTCACCCCTGTAGCTTTCAGTGTAGTCATCCAATCGAACTCAACGTGAAGCAGATTTGGTATACTTTTGGCTATGGTGCAAGTACAAGGTTGTCAGCACCAGACTTTTTCGTAAATATTGCACTAGCAGATGCCTGCATTATTTATTCATAAGCGAAGTATGTATACCAATACCAATGTATACCAGTGTTTAAATTTTCTGAGTTTTAGGTTAGCAACCCCAGACAAAGTTTAATCGCTGAAACTTTCGATGATGTCACCGGGTGAAAACGAAATTTAAAGGATAGGTTGATTATAGCCAGTGATGTTGTAGGAATGGAGTGGACATGCCCACAAGATTTACATTGAAGGGGATGATAGTAATTTTTTGTCCACTCAACGTCAAATCTGGTCAAATCTAAGTAGTTCCCCTCCAATTTGACAATCAAAGCGAAATGGCGGAAGGGCAGCTTTAACATGCTTTGTGCGCGAGAGGATTGAAGGGGCTAATGGTGGAAAGTTATACCGTCCGTGTCCACTCCGTTCCTACTATCTCACTGATTATAGCACGAGCTTGTTATGGTAGACTTATTGCTTCTGCGTTGGAAAAATGTTGCCAGCACTGAGCATTTTCATCACATATGTAATAGAAGATGCTGCCAAGAAATGGTTTTTGTTGTTTTGTGTAAGAAATGGTTGATATGAATTAATTGATTGAATTTTTAAGTCACTCAAATTAGTTTTCTTCGAAAACCAGTTTTCTAGCGGCTCTGATGCGATAGCCTTTTTTTTCGTTTCTGCCTTCGTGATTTTTCGTGCTTAGACTCTTTACACTTTCCAAGACTGCTTAAGTAATGCCTTTAGCTTTTAATGTCAGAATTCACAAAAATACTTGCTGTATCAGAATTTAACAAGCACCTTTGATCCAAATTAATTGCTAAGCTAACTCAATCTTAACGAATGTGAGAGTGGACTCCATTTGGCGATTGAACCTTTTGTCGGTTGTTTTACACCCCAATTGATTTCTACGCAAAAGAAGCAAAGGTTTTTTTTTTATTTTCATTGCTGTATGTACCATTTGCATTTGACGAATTTCCAGAGCAAAATAAAAGAAATAAAATAAAGTTATATTAATAATTTAATCGGAAATAAATATTAAGTTTAGCTGCGAGTAAAATATAAGAGCAAAAATAATCAAAGAGATATATTCTTGTAAAAAAGAAGCGAATGAATGTCCAGAATTCTAACAGGAAATTTCAAATCAAAGTGCTTGAAAAATTAAGATATTCATCTTTCCGCTTATGCCGACCATCATTGATAATCTGATTACTTCAACTTTCATTCAAAAACGAGCTGCGAATCATACACCGGTCTCAGTTAACGCATCTTTTTCAACATAAGGTGACAACAGTTAAATGACTCCCCAGTGACAAACATCAAAGAATTTCTGTTAGTTTATAATCCATCATCCAAACGATCTCGTACCGAACGAACCAACCCTCGATAATTTGAATCAACTTCGCTTCCGCGTTAACTCCTTCCCGCAAATCGTCTGGTGGAGTTCCCTAATTTGTTGACTAAGTGTGTCCTTTTCGGTTGTCTCTGATGCAATGTCTACGGCTGTCACTTCGGATTGTACACGACACTGTGGCGTGTCAGAGCGTGCTAAATGGAATTTATTTTTTGCCATGGTAAACAGCCGATAGCGAAAAGGAAGCGGGGAATGGAGTAAATCTAAAAAAGGACATATCTTGGATGGTGATGACTCTGACACTTGTTATATGCTAACATAAACTCTAGGTCTGGATATCGTCGAGGGACTCGTCAACCCTCCGAACTGTATTGCGGCATGGTGGATATCTATCATATTTTGTATCTTTTTGTGCGAACCGTCGAAATGAATAGATTGAATCGGACTAGATCGTAAAATCGCTAGACACACATTGATTGCATGCCTACGTTGCGGCAGTATATTAGAGAATTGGAAAGTGTTGGTGCGGAAGAAATTGAATTGGACGTCGTTGCTTTCCGGATTGCTGTTCGTATCATGTGTGATGCGGAGTGACTGCTACCCGACTATTCGCAAAGACTCGAAAGATGTTTATCTATTTATTTACTTATCTATGAATCTTTCTATTTGAGATTGATTTGCAGTCAGGATAACGCACGGCTTTTAATAATAAGCTTCTGTAAAAAGGTGCGAGGGGCAGTGGTTTTTATTTGGGTTTTGTGTCTTCAAAAGTCCAAAATTACCATTTAGTTTTCTCGCCACATCAATGTTAGTGAGAAAATTACTTTCACTTACAGTTATTCGAGTTCAAACTGAAGACTGAAAAGGAAATCGATATGATTTTTCCAGTTTCGATTTTCATGTCATAAAGCTAATTATAGGGAATATTTTCACAAACAAGGTGTAAGTGAAATCAGATAACAAATAAAATGGTGACAAATACAATGCCACAAGAGAGATGTTAAGAGTTTTTGATGATTCTGAATAAGTTTGAAGTTAATAATAATCATATTTGTGAAAACTAATTTAATTCAAGGTCCAAACATCAAGTTATTGAACTCTTTGCTTTATACTGCCTCTGTTTTGGGTCTACAAGATATATTTTCAAACTTCTATCAGCAGTTTTGATTGAACCCTACTCTGAAAAGTTTATTTTTCCTCCGACTTTCCGAATGCATTGTTCTGTTTTATGGTCCGAGTGTTGGCCATTCATTCATTCGCTTATCCGTGCACAAGAAACTCAGTCTGTGCAACGAAAAAAACTCATTTCTTTATTTTTGATCACTGTCTTCTCAGCAAGTTCAAGCAGACTGTCCGTCCGATATCCTCTTTTAGAAGACATGACTTTGCAACTGGAAATGACGAAAGCGAATACAAAAACGTATTCGGTGTGGTTTTATTTCAATCGTCTTGGTAAAACTGACGTCTTGGAATTCTTGAAAAATATCGGAGCACGTTCGTTGTCTGATGGATTCTGATCAGAGTGGACAGCACCCATCGCATGTGTGCACCGTCTCTATTTATTGCCCATGTCAGTGTGCTAACCCATTTTTGCGACGTGTTACGTTTGAAACGCATCTAGACAGAAAAAAAACTATTTATGGTTCTGTAAGCTAGAGTTTATTATCTGTGTATAGAAAATGGCAGAGAATGAAAAGAAAGTTGACATAATTAATTTCGAAAGGCGAAATAATTAATTTTGAAGACAAGGAGGTTTCCATGGCTTCGATCCAATATCCAACTAAATCAAATCACTACACTGTCTAACAAAGGGTTAACGTTGACACACATTTTTATCTCAACACGTTTTATGGAAAATCTTCAGGTGATCCTCGGGACCTGGGAAGAATGCTTGCTATGAAAATATGCTGTTCTTGCGACTGCCATTTCTTTGTAAAACCCGAATTATTGCTAAAACTGGACAGTAGCGAAATACTGACGGATTGATTGATGACTCTACGCAAAGACAGACAATGAAATTCATTTCTGCTTTCGTTTTCACAATGCCTTCTTCGCACAGATATTACAAGCTCACCCTTACGAGTAGATTGCAAGTGAACGTCTTATGTTTAGTATCCGGAGGAGAGAAAATGGTCGTACGAACATGCCTTTCTGGTCTGTTAGTCCATTTTCAGATAGCATTTCACATGGAATGTGTATCTTATTTCATTTTAAAATGAAGTCTGTTTGTTGCATTTGCTCAATTGTTTGATTACATTCCTGAATAAGTATGAAGTTGGAACGAGTAGGTATATATCTTAATAAGAATGCAGTATCCAAAGTACAATGTAAATTGAAATGAAAACACCTGCTCGTCTTCAGACTCGTACTATAAGAACCTTTAGTCATATCATATTATGGTTATGACAACGTACTTCTAGATTTATATTAATGGAAATGTGTTAGTTTTGTTGTCATACGTGCCTTGACAAGGCACTGATTATGGAATTGCAGTCTTTTTGTAGAGTGGTAACTAAAAATTTCCCGAATTTGTAGGCTATTTATTAAAAAGGTACTAATAGGTAATTTAGGTTTTTTAACATCTGAAATGGTTTTTAAATTATTAGCCATATTAGAATTAAAGCCTTCTAGCGCATAGTAACCACTTGAAAGACTTGTTGAATGAATGAAAAGCAGAAGATTTGCGGAATTTTTTTTCAGATTTTATGTGCTTTCAATGTTAACAACGAAAACAATTTTCATCAAGTCGCGTATTTAGCGTACGTAAGGTCAATGCTAGCATACTGCCCTGATTCGCATAAACGTTCTATTTACATTTTTGCAATTTTTGATCAAACACCAAACTCGAAAACTACATACTCTATTACATTATTTTGCAAAATTTGAAAAATCTATGTTTTGTGGAAGTATGTTGAAATCAATATTGAAAAATGCACTCTCCATATATCTCCAATACAAATCAAAACACAAATCATTGAATATCTTGAAAGCGCTAAAATGTAGATAGAATATTTACGCGAATCAGGGCAGCATATCTGAGAATCAAAGTGGTCAAATTAGCGCCATCGTCAAAAGTATATTAGCCCTGCTGCATTTTGTAATGAAATGGTGCATTGAATTTCGTTTTGATCCCATTTTGATTCGTTTGAGAAAATTTTTGAGTGTCTAATCATATGAAATTTCGATGGACTTGTCCTACAATTAGACCTAACTACTCTGTGAACTTCGTTTTGATCCGATGACTACGTGAGAATATAATAATAATTATAATAAATTTATTTCCATAATGCATAATAAGTACAATAAAATAGTGAACAATAACGTAATTTCAGTTAATATTACAGCTATGACTAAATAAACTAATTCACTAAATAATAAGTACATCCAATATTCAATCAATATTATTTATGCACATGGATAGGTACCTCCTAGCTAATGTTGTGTTGAGGTTACCTCCTTAATAATTTAAGGTACAATAGGTGACAGGTGATCAAAATATTACTCGATTTCAAAATTTTACTGGCTTCTATATTACGTTTAAAATAAGTATATCAAGCTTGTCCCACTACAGTACTCAGAACAAATGATTTAATGTCTTGCATAGAAAATAGCCAAAATTTTAAATGTTTTAGAAATTGATTCACGTTATCTATAGATGATATTAAGCTGCACTCAGAAAAATGTCACTTTTTTTAGAATCACTTTAAATCAAAAGTTGATATCACTTTGAAATAAAAAGCGAATCTTGTACGAATTCCACTTTATTATAAAAATTTTATTTTCAAATCAAAATTTTTCATCATTGAATTAAAAAGAAAACGTGTATGGCGCCAAATCATATTTGAACATTTTTGATTCAAAAATTTTCAAATATGATTTGGCGCCATATACGTTTTCTTTTTAATTCAATGATGAAAAATTTTGATTTAAAAATAAAATTTTTATAATAAAGTGGAGTTCGTACAAGATTCGCTTTTTATTTCAAAGTGATATCAACTTTTGATTTAAAGTGATTCTAAAAAAAGTGACATTTTTCTGAGTGTGGGAAGGGAGTAAAACAATTTTGGTGCGCAGAACTTGAAAGACCTTTTATAAGCTTCCAATCTAGGAAAAGGGACTGAAATTTGGTTTCTTGCTTGCAACCTACTCGAATAAACTTTCGCACTACCTCTTATGTGGCCCCCTCTAACATAAAAAACTCTTAACACACGATAAATTCCTTAGAGGCAATATATTCAAGATATTAAAAATTGGAAAAGATCTTTCGTATTAACTAACTCCCATGATTACCCTGGCTATTTTTTTGCAAGATGACAACAGGTTTAATCGAAGAAAAAAAGTTTCCGCCCCAAAGTGTTAGGCCATACTGCAATTTTGACTGAACTATAGCATAGTAGACAGAACGAAGTACGGAGATAGGGCAGATATATCTTAAGTAATAGAAAATTCTTAAACACGAATTCATATACTTTTTTAAACCTGCAATGTGGTGCTTCCAGTTTGGATTTTCATCAACCGAGATTCCTAAGTATTTTATTTTATCAACTGGATCTATTTCGATACAGTTTTCATGACAAATATCATTTTCTAAAATACATCTTTTGCATTTGTAAAATAATCTGCCTATATCATCTTGTCTATCTCTAAGTGAAAAACGAACAAACTTTATTTTGATGCTCAAAGCCACTCTGTTTATGGTGAACCATAATTTGAGTTTATTCAAATCATTTTGCATTTGGGACCTAATAGTTGTTAAATTTACTGCCGAATAACATAAGGCGGTATCATCTGCGTAACTTGTAACAGAGCCATCAAGTTTGCCTGAACAGAGATTATTAATGTAAACTAAGAAGAGAATAGGCCCTAGTAAGGATCCCTGAGGGACATCATATAAAATGGGCAAACATGAACTTGTAGAATGTAAGATACGTACACATTGGTATCTCCCAGTTAGGTATAACCGAAACCAGTTTAGAGATATGCCTCTTATACCAGCATCGTATAAACGATTCAACAGAATCTTATGGTCAATTGAGTCGAAGGCTTTCGCTATGTCAGCGAAAATTGCACAGACGAATCTATTATTGTTCAAACCTTCAAACACATTCAAAAATAGGCTTAACAGAGCATCTTCAGTAGATCTTTTCTCAATAAATCCAAATTGGTTACTGCAGAAGAAGTTAGTATTGATTAAACAATTTATTATTCGGCTTTTTATTATTTTTTCAATAACTTTTGAAAACGTTGGTAATAGAGAAATCGGCCTATAATTATTGAGGTCTGTATGACAACCTTTTTTAAAAAGAGTGATCACTACTGCAGTTTTTAGAATCTCCGGAAATATTCCTTTTTCGAAGCTTAAATTTATTATGTGAGTAAGAACCGGTGAAACAATATCTTTTATTTGTTTTAGACAGTTAACGGTTATACCATCAATACCAGGAGCCTTGTTAGATTCCAACGAACTAATCACACTTCTAACCTCCTCTGTGGATGTCGGTAAACAAAAAAAAAAGAGTTTTCAACTGGCGGCCATGGAAACGTTTCTGAATATTCAAGCGTCCTAAGACCAGTGGGTGAATCAAGATTTTTTCTAGTATTTTCCATAACTGAAATAAAAAAAACTATTGAATTCGTTTGCGGCATCCAAAGGATTTGACTGTAGGACATCTGGTCGTGAATGAGAAAAAACTTTAGGTGCATCATTTCTAATTTCTGTCTTTCCTAGAATGGCGTTTATTGTCTCCCACTGTTTTCTAACATTATCCCTGCTTTTTTCAAATAAACTATGGTAGTAATTAGCTTTATGCTCCAGCATATCCTGCTTCAGTTTTACAGCATAAGAATCGTAAAATCGATGCAATTTCTTATCATTTTTCCTAAGTTTACATTTCCTATACAATAGGCTCCTAAATGATTGGCGCTTGCACAATTCAAGCGTCATCCATGGTTTTAAAATTTTATGCTGAATAAAATTTTTCCGTGAAACTGTAGCTTGATTAATAATATGATTTTGGGGTTGAAAATTTAAGAAGTTGAGACATTTTTTGCTGGATTAGAAATACTATTCTAAAATGTTTTTCAAATAAAAATTTGATGGTAGCATGTGCTAGTACCAAAATCACTAGTGTTTGCTTGCAAGCACCGTAACTAAAAACTTTCGCGGTGGGGTGAAACCGAACTTGTGAATTTCACCAGAAACCAGTGACTGCCGTGCGGCAATCGATGTTTCAATCCATTCGATTTGAAGTTTCATCGGAAGGCTAAAGACCTAAGAAAAATTATAAGAATATTAGCAGGAAAGAAATTATGTGGAATCTGCAGGAAAATCTGCAGCAATACGTCTAGTTATTAAAAAAAGAACTAGTTTAAGAAACGAGAGTAAAATTGTAATAATTGTGATATAAATTCATTTGTCCATACACAAGTAGCTTTTTTTTCACTAAGTGAATCAGCATTAGCGATTTTTATTATTTTATCTTCTATATGAAATTGATACAAGTGATATATAATAGTTATGCTACAAATATTTTGCTTTCACACTCACTAGCTATCATAATCAAGCTCCCGGTACCACGCTCCATGCGACTTTTAGGTATTGAAATTCACCTACCTCCTAAACTACTATCCATCCCATTCTAAAGCTTTTATGATAAAATAAGTATACTTTAAACTTTGTTTTGTTATAAAATTAATAAAAATTAATCTGGTCCAAATTACTCAAATTACGATTTTAAGTGTCTACTTCCGGTTCCGCACAGGAAAAGGAATTTTTTTTCAAATCTAATTTCAAAATTACAAGAATAGCTAATTTTCTATACCAATCAATATGTTTAATGTTTTTTAGATTTTGTCTTGAATCTCAGAATTCGCTTCAAAGAAAACCTTTTATCAATTTCGTCAATTATTCAGAAGCCCATAACTTGGCAACTAAGCCTCATAGAAACAAAAACTTGAGCACACACATTCATATCTTCTAGAAGTACCATTATGCACACTATGAACGAAATCCAGAGCCTCGACTTTTTTTCGTTGTCCGCTTCACGTGAAATGCCCCGAGCAGACTTAGACCTTTCGAACAACAACATATCTTGGGAACATGATTTTGATCAAATATCTTAGTTTAAGAACCTAGCTATCAGTTTCTGGTTGCCGACAGCGAAAAGTTTATTCTTTTAATTTTTGTTCAAATTTTTAAATTTTTTGTTAATAAGTTGCATGTTGTTTTAAAGTTGTTTCCGCGAAATAAGCCCACCATATTTTATTCAACTTCTTAGTTTCAATCATCAGAAATAAAAAACACTGATTGACAAATCTTTGCCGTCAAAGGCTATCTATTAAAAATATGATTCATCAAATGTTTGTATTCTATTTCCTTGCAGTTCTAAATTGACTAGCCATACAATATGTTCAGAATGAATTTCTACACAAAAATTGATTGCATCGTAATATTTTTAGAATTAACTTGTCCCTATTTTAAATAAAACTACCGATTAAAGCTCAGATTTTCTTGCCTCCAACCGTTCTTCGCCCAACCGTTTAATATTCAAAATCACAACAGCCATTTAGAAACAATTTGCATTTTTCTCAAGATTTCAACCACAAACATCGGTGAAATACTCCCCAAATCCATTCCATCAACGCAACGAGCCGACGAAATTCTTTTTCGGAATTTCAAATTGAATTTCGACTTGTCGTCAGTCAGCCAAACCAACAAACCATCCATTGAAATTCACATCATTAGTCGCCACTTGGTCCTGATCTATCTCAACTTTTTAGGCACTATAAACATTCACTTGACCAAATGAGTAATTTATGCAGCCGGTGTCGAAGCCAACGCCAGAGTCAGTGTCTCTTCAAATACCTCAACGGAGCACTGAAAGCTCTCGTATCGTATATTTAGTCCTTTAGTCTGCGCCAACTTAATAGCTGTGAAAAAAGTAGATAGTACAGCAACTCGGTTGCCATCGTGGACCCTGGGAACCACTACGAGTACGGTAGAATATTATAAATGGTTCGAACTGTCATTGAATACGAAAAAAGTGGCGAAACGAAGGCTTATTGTGGGGCAGAGGCATAGCAGCACAAGTGGCAGTAGCGTACTCCAACTCGTATGGAGCGCTAAAGGAGCAATCAGCTGATCCGAACGGGTGTCATGTTGCATTTTAAGAAGGGCCGACACCCACTGCAAGGACATTCAGGAAAACAGTAGTCGAGAAAGTGTTTGTGGACAAAGTCGACATCCACAGTCTGATTGTGTTTGTATGCGACAACATTCCAGCCATCTTTTTGTGTTCCGGTGCTCATGTTTTTGCGACTGTGTGTATGGAGGCTTGTTAGCGTGACTGGAGTGTGGTAAAATTTACCAAATCGTGGTATCGCACCCTGCATACAGATGACGTTTTTGTCCTTTAAAGTGCGATATGCACAGAGCAAGTCGAGAATTGTGAGTGTAAGCGAAAAACAAGTGAACGTATTCAACCGAATCGCATTATATTTGTGTTGAAAAGAATACATAGAATTTGAATTTCGACTCCAACTGATACGGGCAAATCACATCAAAGTAAATTAATTTATTTATTTACGTTCCAGGAAAACGTTTTCGGTTGAAAGTTGTTGGTATGATTAAACTCAAACTGAAGTGGGTACACAAATGCTATGAAAATTGAATTCACTCGTAGTTGCTAGGAAATATACAAAAAAAAATAATCCTAGTTGGTCCAAATGAAGAAAGGTTTGCATGGTTATCAATTGAGAGCAAACGTCGCAGGAAAATAAGATGATATCAAGAACCTTTGAAATGAATTTCCTGGTTAGCTTCTGTGGACATTCATGCTTTATATCAGTATGACTCAGTCTGACAGCTACTATGATAGCTTTGTGACAACCCAACATAGCACTGACGGTTTTACGTATCATTTATCAGGTGAATATTAGTGATTTCGAATCAATTTGTGATCACTGACCTGCATAATATTCCAAACTTTCACTTCCTTCATCAATTTAATGCATCTTGGTAAAGCTTAAGCATTAAACATATTTTTCCTAACAAAGAAGTTGGTAAAAGTTGATGGAAATGTGATGAATCTCATAATGTAAAAGCATGGTATGCTATTACAACTAAGTTATATGGCCACCACTATGAAGTAACTTTGACTGATTTATGAAAGGAACTTGCATCGAGCATTCAAAATATTTGATTTAAAAATGTACGATAAATATTCACACCAGTGGCGTGCACAAGCAGGAGCGAAGAGGCATAGCTACTTTTGATGAAATTTGTTGCACTTTACCATCGGTCTTCAAATTACACCCTCAAAGCTTTTCAGTGAAAATTGACGAAATTCTGTTCCGGATTTGAGTGTTTGTATCTTCTATTTCAAAGTCATGTGTTTTGCCATTACTCGAAAGAAATGGAGAGAGCAGACGAATCTTTCATAATGAAAGAGAAAATCATATTTATGTTAAAAACATGCTTAATTAGATGTACATAGTAGTGATGTTATAGGAACGCTAGTAAACGCAGATAGCATCACAAACACTAATCATTCAAGTCAAACCTAATTTCATCGAAAATACTAATCGAAATAACACTAATCAAATTTTCATCCCGACCCAAACTGAGTTTAAACGCAACGCAAAGGGTTTTTCAAACGACAAAAGATTGGATCTCTTTCCCTGCAGGATGAAAATAATGAGTCTGGGTTTTATAATAAAAAGAAGTAGAACCTAAAATAAATTTGTTGAAATTAGTCATTTTACAGCTAAAAACGTGGGTTACATAAATACTATGCAATTCTTCATTGAGAACCTTAGTGTCAAAAGTTCCATTCAATGTGATTTCACAGTCTTAAAACTAAAACAATAAATTTTAAATGCGGATAATTTATCAAACCTGGGTCTAAAGAATATTCATTGGAAAGCTATAATTTTTATCAGTTTTATCGCATAACTATTTTTGATAATATATTTCACCTTATTTCCGTATTTTTTCTGCCAAAAAATAAAAATAAAATAATTTTATTTTACCTATTCTCAAAACAGAGACTAGTCCTTAAAGTTTTCGAAATTTCAGTCTTGTGTGCTACCTTTCTTACTGTGGTTTTTTAATAGTTCTTACATAAATGCTTAAGTAACATTCTAGGCTCAGTCAAAATCTTCTGGAAATTCACGCTGGGTTTGACTAACTGCAATTCTATACATTATTAATTTGACAAAAAAGTAAAGTAATCCCACGACAACCCTCGTACGGGTCTAGGGGTTGCAGCTGGTAGAGAGCTTCATCACAAATTTACAACCAATGTGAATATGAGTGTGGAGTGATTAGATCCAAGACTCTCTTCACCCCTGTTTAACTCATTTACTTAACTCTTTTCAGAACTAGGTGAGCTCAAAGCTCGGAGCGCGGTCCCTCGCCCGAACCTGGATTCGAACCAGGGACCCCACACACAAGACACCAGTGTTCTAGCCACTAGACTACTCAAACCGTTAAAAAAAACCCGATAAAATAACCGAAAAATATTTGAACTTGATAAATCAATTTCCCCGATTATCTTTTGTGCATATCACTTAATATTACAGCCTCAAAACTTTATTTTTTCCGATAATGTTAGCGGCTTCATGGCTACTTTACCGTTTGTACCGAAATAATGCCACTAGATCCAAGTTGATACAAAACCGAAACAAACTTTCGGCAGCCTGATAATCTAAGAACTTATATTTTAGTCACCATATCATAGCTCCCCACGTAAAATCAAACAAGCCCTTCCCAAACACCGCAACGAAATGGCTCTTTGGAATTTTAAAGACAAATGACTACTTGTCGTCGACTGTTGCAAAAGTACTGATTGTGTATTCCTCAATCAGCATTTGAATAAAGGTTTTAGAGACTCGCACTATTTTTCGCTCGCCGCCAGGCTTTGAATATTAGCAAGTCTACACTTTAGAAAACACCCTCAAGAATCTGGTGAAATAGTAAAGGATTGAACTAGAGGGTTGTGTTTAGGTGATAATTTGCATACAGACAAGACTGAGGGTAAATTAAATGATTAATACAATGCCACAGAGCACCGTATCAGAAGAGTCTTTTGCTTCGGTTACGCTAATTAACTGTGATACGAGAATGTTCGAATATTTGTTGGAAGCTCTTCACTGAGAATGTATTTAAATTATTTAACAGTCGGTATCTAAAAGAAAACGAAAAAGTTTTTAGAATAAAATTATTTCAGAGTTCAGTATTATTACGGTGGAAAATTTTGTTTTTCTTTCGTTTCATTAAGTGTGCAAAAAAACGTTCAAGTTAATAAACTTAAGAATTTTTTGATATACTGTGATTAATCACGAAGACAAATTTTAGTGTTCTATTGCTATTTCTTTAAGATAGTAAGATTTCTTTCAGGCTATAGGAAACTGACTTCGATTTAAGTTATTTGATGTGACAGATAATTTTTTAAGTGCAAATATATTTTATCTCTTACTTATTATCTTTTACTTTTACTTACACTTAGTTTATTTCTGCTTATTCTTCACTTTAATTCACCCTTTCACCACTCGGATTCATTCATTTCATCATTGACTGCAAAAGAGCTCCCAAATATTTATACGAATCCCAAGTCAAACAACTAATTTCCTCCGAACGGTAGGCAAATGAAAAACTAAAGAGTGTTTTTCCGATTAATCAGCCCACAGTGTGACCTCCACCCCATTATTTAGTTCCAATGATCGCTACTTCCACTCCGTCGAAACAGTTTTGTTGACACTGACAGATTTATGTAGCCAAACAAACTCCCTTTCGAAATGCAAAAAAGAAATTGTTTGCTTATATCCTGGCAGCCGTTCGTGGGGGCGCACATACGCTTGCACACAACAACAGCCAACGGTCATATATTTGCGTTGGGATACACCCATCGCCCCTAAATTAATCCTTAGTCGCTGCTGCCAAGCTACCATCATGCTTCCTTTCTATTCCTTGAACACGACGATTGAGATTTGGTCGCTTAGCACCCAACAACGCCAGGAAGTATCACTGTATCTGAAGTGGTCGATCAAAAGATGGAACGAATTCGGCCGGATTTGTACTACGAAATGTTTGTTTATTTGTTTATCTGCTTTTGTTATCGTTATGTTTAGCGTTTATTGATTAGCTTCCTGCTGATGATAGAGTGGACTGCGGAAGTTTGAGTTAAGGTTGCAGCGTACGGAATACTGATGCCGGTATAGCTTGTCTCTGCAAGTTACGTTAAATAAAATAAAACTGCGTTCTGTAAAAGTTCTCTGTTTTCTTTATATTTCATGATTTTTGGAATATTTCACTGCAGTGCTTGAAAAACTTAATAACCTTACTATGCATAGCCAAAACAAAAATATACTGGCATAGAAGAAAATATTCAAGGTGTTTATAGCATTAAATAAATACTGATGTTTTTTGGCTTACTAAGTAGCTAAATATATTTATTGGGTTATTTCCTTAAAAATAACATTTATTCCACCTCAAGCGTTCAAGGTTTTGTTTCAGACACTATATATACGATCTGTAAATTAGCCAGAATATAAGTTTTGCGCTATAAATCTTCCACCTAGACATGTAAGCTGCAAAAACCTGTGAATCAGTTGATTCTATCTGAAAAAAACGTAAATCGCGATAAATTTGTCATAAAATTTACATAAATTCACCGGCAAATCTAGACATTCATTCAACAAATCGTTCAACACACCAACTCTTCTCTCGTCCTTGCCACGTTCAGATTGCGAAAGCGCCAACGAGGACAAGACTTCGAAACAGATTCGATTTCGGCAAAATATTTTCAATGTGCCTACACACAAAAGTCTCAGCATGCAAGTATGTAGTTGTGTGACTCTTTCATTCCATCATACGGAACTGTCGCTCTTGTGTGTATCCGAAGAAGCTGCAAAGTTTGCCTTGCAGCCTGCGATTATGAAAGTAGTTCGAGGTCGTATGCGAAACTTGAACTCGTCCCGAATATCTAAGTGGCTCCATTCCACTCGTATCATGTACCTACGTATGCAAAAACAAGCGTCAGGTGGATTTGAACGGAAACTTTGCCACCCTATCAATCTCTCATAGGAAAAGTTTTGAGCTTTTGGCATGAAGGAACTTGGATAGTTTGTGACGATCAGAGAATGTTAAATGCCACGAAACGTTTTAGATATTGCTAGATATTTTGAACTGTTCAATAGGTGAAAAATAGGAGTATCTGATTCACAAATCAGAACTTTACGAATAAGATGTTTTTTCCGAAGTTATTAGTAACAGCCAATGTTCTTTCATTTACAGTTGACTAAACTAGTTTATTTTAAATCAGTTTATTATCTTTATTTTCATATCTCTTGCATAATTGAGAGATTTGAATTTTTTAGATATATATAAATATGTACATGTTTTTTGAAGAAAAATTTTCGCAAAAACCTCCGATAGACATTTAATAATAATCAATATTTTATTTAATTGATCTGAATTAATTTTTTCTAGCCTTTAAATCCTAAATTTTTAATTCAACGACTACTTTTTTTTCTTTCACAGTATGTATCTAAAGTGATAACAAAATGAGGAGAATGGCAGATTACACTTACAAATATCGATACCAGTCAAGAAGTTGGGGCCTAACAAAAAAATTCTGAAGGCCTAAAAAATTCCGGATGTTCAGAAGAGAATCATTGAGAAAAGCACAGAGGTCCGGAAAATATCATAGGATTTTCAGAAAAATCACTAGATCTTAGTAGCAAATAATGAGGGCGTGGAAATATCAAGAAGTTCTAGAAAATCACGACAGATCTAGAAAAATTCAATGCATTCGAGGACGAAATCACCACACCGTAGTTGAAAATCAAGAAGGCGCGTGGAAAAAACATGGAGACCTAAAAAATACTGGAAGGTCCCGAAGAAAATCACGATAGTGTTAAAAAAGCAAGACCGTCCAAATAAATCATGGAATTCTAGGAAAAATTCATTAGATCGTAGAGGAAAGTTGTGAGTGCCTGGACAAGATGATGGAAACCTAGAAAATCAAAGCGGTCAAAGCCGACCCTATTTTCAAAAGAAAAAATTTGCCTCTAAATAGAAATATTTGATATTAAAGCTGAAATTTTACTTTAAAAATAAAATAAAACTATGCTGATTCATCTTTATATGCGACAAAAATGAAACCAAGATGAAAATAAGACAAAAATTTCCTATAGCCTCATAAATGTAGAATAATTCTTAAGAAAGTCAGGGACGGATGTTTCGGAATATATTGTCTTTATTTTTTTGTTCCAGCTTTAATTTTTAACTCAAAGTTATGCTCTTATAAAAGCATGTGGCTTGAAATGATTATGTTGACATGGAAAGAGCGATCAAAAATAAAAAAGGGAATGATTTTAAAAGAAATATTGTACATATTAATTATATAAACCATACCGGAAAGATGCCTAGAGTTACCATGTCAGCGGAGTATTTTGAAACAGATAATATTTGATGACCTTGGTAACACGGATATAGGCTTGAGTAACCAAGTGGGTTCTTGTGAGCGGGGTCCCTGATTCGAATCCAGGTTCGGACGAGGGTCCGGACACCAAGCTTTGAGTTCACTTAGCTCTGAATAATTACCTGAATTAATCAGGGGTAAAGTAAGTCGTATAATTATCACTCTACACTCGTCTTCACATTGATTGTAAATTTGTGATGAAGCTCTCTACCAACTTCAACCCCTAGACCCGTAAGAAGGTTGACCTATGATTACTTTACTTAACTTTACTTTAATTTACTTGGTAAGAAGAAAAATTTCATAATCTGTTGAGTGCCCGCTTCCAAAGTCAACTTGAAATGTCACAAGGATATCCTTTCTTTAAACAACAGAATGCAGATGCTTTCAAATTAGAAAATCTTTTTGAAAATCTCAGCCAGAGACGGTAGTAAACTTATCGGCTTATAATTTTTTAAGCTACTGGCCTATTAAACTAATACTTAAAAATAAAACATTTGCATTGCTTGTATATATTGTGTTATATCAAGTATAAATCTTTCCAATAAAAATATGAAAGTTTACCCGCTTTCTATTCCTAAAAAAGATTATCTTACTTTGCATCTACACATTCATTACCCGAGACATTCATGTTATAAGCCTCATATACTATACCGAATTCAAATAAAATTGAAAATCAAAGAGTGGAATAGAAGTGTTCAAACAACCCGGATTAGGTCAATTTTAAGTTAAAATTAAGATATCTGGAACCTTTTAGCGGTGGCGAGCATTCTACTGAATTTTCAAGTGCCTCTATATTCTATGAAAACAACAATTATGAGAAATAAAACTGACTACGTTTCATGCTTGACCATGACTACGCTGTCGAAATTTTAAGCCCCGAGGGAGCGCAGAGTGCCTTAAAGTATAGAAAGATTGTTTTCAAATTGGATTTGCGATAAATTCTGATAGAAACATCAGATAATTTCGAAATTTAGAAGACATTTTAACGTTGACGGGGAAAAGACGTTAACGACAGGACAGCCTTAAAGATACAGCAAGAACGTGAACATAAATCCTTCAAATCAACGAGTATCTTGAAAATACTGGAGTATTTATTACATTACTGATCCGCACTCCGTATTTATTTCGATCTGTCTTTATTGTGGATTCCGTTAAATAGTTTCTTTTAAGCAAACCTGCTAGACAGATAATAGTCAAGTCAAACTCAACATAAATCAATTGATTTCATTTTTTCAATCTCATATTTTATTGAATTTCCTTCCTATAGTCTACATAGTTAAACATTCTTCAAGCTCAATTGAATTCTGCGAAATTTCAGTAACTACCTACTTGAACTCATAAACGACTTCCAGAACGTTTTTATCTTTAACATAAGTCTCATTGCATGCATAAAACTTGACCATTACGTTTTACTCAAGCAAAAATCTTGCCTGAAATATATTTGAAAAATGAAAAACCAAACCTTAAACTCATTAGCAAACTTTTTTCACTTTACAGAGAACAGAAAAATAAACAAAAACTTTCAAGTTGAAAAATCTTTTAATTTTTCATCTTTGACACCTTCTGATGTCCTTCACATTTTCTCCAACTTCTCATTTATGAAGTTGTGAGAGACTACTTCTTATTTTCCCATGATAATACTTATAGTTCGTTCTACTTCGTGGTGTTTTCACATTACTTTTCCTCAATACCGGAATTTAAACAGATTAAGCACTTGAGTTTTTCTATGTTTCTGTGGTTGAATGGTGTATGATGGTCGAGATTGTATTGAATTTCTTCAATTTCTTGTTTATACATGTTACTGGTGGAAAAAAAATTATAGGTCGACTACAAATGCTTTCCATTTATTTGCTTTACAGAAACTTTAGCATGATACTTTTAAGGCAAAGTATTCAAAAGTATCATACAAGTTACATAAATTTTGAAAATGGTCTAACTTTTTAGGATAAAATAAGTCAGTTGAACAATATCCTAAAACGGCCCCAAAACGGTATTGACACGCTCAATATTGTAACACTGCATAAATCACATTTTTCAACCAAAAACTATAGCCCCAGCCTGCGATAATCTCGAAATGTATAGTGAAATTCTCAAAAGTATCTTTTTAGTCCTAGAACTTAAGTTCGCGGCAGCAAACTTTCACGTGCACATGATCTGACAAGGCAAGTATAAAAGGAATTCTATTGCTGCCTTTACATTAAGATGGAGTAGCTTTGTCACTTAGAACATATAAACCATTTTTGTTTCCAACGAAACATAACGTCAGACATACAGAGAAAATTAAATTTTAATACCTGTTAAGCACCATTTGACCGAACCCAAAAAACTGAATTGTAGTTACTAACGTTCAGAGGGGGAAGCAGTAGCATGTTGAACACAAAACTAGTTGGTTAGGTATTATGTATGTGAAAATTGCTGAAGGAAATATATGAACTGCTAAAAGAAGACATACTGAGAAATATATTCAAGCACATAACAGTTAATTCCATAAAAACATAAGTAATTGTATAATAAATTCTAATTTCGCAAAAATTTATGCAATCTAATGCGTTGCGAATGAGTATAATTGTAATATTATATTGCGCCCAACGTGGGTAGCCTACATATATTTTTGAACCATGACACCAAACATATAAAATAACTTCATTGCTTTCAAGCCTACATCAAACAAAAAGCTGAAAGAATACTGCAGAAATATTTTAGTTTACTTTGGATACTCTTGTTTAAAAATCATGCGTAATTCTTAAATTATTAATAAAGCTAAAAATAGGATAAACTAACAAAAAGCGGATTAATATATCTAACTCATATCTACAGAATTCAGTAAGGTCTGTTACATTTTAATCATTTCGAATGCGAGCACAATGCATTTCCCCACCGAAAATGATATACTTCTTCTCCTTCCAAATCACAAAACTTAACGACAACATCAAACTTAACCCGCTACAATTCAAAACACAATTTCCACCCATATTTGATATACACCCGGTTATCACTTCATTTATCTCGTTGCCATGTCGAGTCTCTTTCTCTCGACTCATCTTCTTTAAAAGGGCTGTCGGCTGTCTTCCCGACTTCATTTTCAGATCCACCGATATATGAATCAATCTGAGCCTTGCATACATATCTTCGAATGATTTATGGGAAAGCTTATCAAAAGCTTATCAAAACCTCAAAATCACCACCTTTAACCCCTTGCCACTCATTCAGCCATCAAATGTACTGATAAGATGCGGAGAGGCTATAAAAACGGACTCCTAGAAATGGTGCGGGAGCACGTATCCTCCCATCACCGCCATCTTGTAAATCACTTGCCATATACGTATAGCAAAGCAGATTTGCAATCGGGAGAACAAATGCCATGCAAATACCTTGATTCGAGTACTTTTTGTTGTTTCAATGTCCTGCAGTCGTATCAGATCAAACTTTACCGAGCACGTTGTAATGGAGAAATCGCGAAATCCGAGTTTCCATTTTTACATTTTTTACGGATGGTTCGGCACACGAAATCTCGATATGGCTAGTGTAAGTTCTGGTGTGGAACAGCCAGACTCCTGTTGAAAAACGAATAAATGGTAGCCAACAGGGTGTCGGTGTGGCTTCGTGTATAATACCAAAGCTCGAGGGAAAAATAATAGGAGGGAGACAAATAAACGCTTTAGCGGCTCTTTTTGTCCAAAGTACTATGCAAGGACGGGGCCTGAGCAGCCGAAAAAATACTTCATCCAGAAATAAAAACCTGATCTGGCTCACAAGCATAAAAAGCGGGAGCAGCGAATGTCAAAAAATCTTGGAAGAAAAGATGAAAACGAGAAAACATCAAAAATCATATTGAAATCTCGTACTTTGCAAAGAATCCTTGGCTCGAGTGCCGACGTGTACCCTATGTATTTGTCCATTGGGGTGCGATAGGAGACATGTCAACAACAAAAGCATTTTAAGCAAGCGCCGTTATGTACAACACGAGAGAGCGCACCTAGTTTCCATGTTGGGTCCATGACTATATGCTGTCTCTTCAGATGAACCAGAGTAGATACTTGTTCTTTGCCCGAATGTTCCCCGTTACCGGGATTCATTCGACAAATATGTGTTTTTCAGGAAAAGGGTCATGCGCTGTTGGTTTCCTAGCAACGGTGCTTTTGGAAGGTGTAGTTTGCTGCCCTCAGTAGCGAAAATCTTTTGTAGTGTACTACTGCTCAGTCTCACTGTGCGGAGTTCCTCGTTCCGAATGAACTTGGCCAAAGCACGTACAGTTAGTTGGAGGTCTGGAACATTGAAGAGGCTAATCGAAGCAAGTCAGTATCTTTGAAATTCACCATCGCAACTCGGTGATTCGACTGAAATGAAAGTCGTGGAAAAGAAGCTTTTCAGGGACAAATATCGTTGTTTTATGCTTCGAAAAGCTGTCACTAAAATGATTCAATCACCCACCACCACTTTCTTGATCGAGAAAATGAATACTGAAATCTTTTGTTTTGGTACACACTCATTTTCACTATGTTTCTTCGGAGTATCGCCTGGAAAGCATTGCCGGGTGGTGTTGGTGTAGTTGGGAGGCAAGTTTCAACTGCGGGTGGTTTTCTACGCTCACACAAAAGGGTAGATATTGGTTGCAAATTAACGCAGCTTTCGTAAGTACGCCATATGTGCGTTCACCCTATTTCGAGGTGACATGTTTGGTGGCACATGATTATGTATTATAATGAAACACATTTAGAACTCAAAATTTATATTTTTATTTAATATTCAATAATCAAGATAACGAAATGCAAGACATTTACAGAAAAAAAGGCAACTCAACAATTAGACGAAATTCGATGGGATTATGCGTTTCATCCGATAGTCGTTAGCTTGCAACCTGGCGTTGCTAATTTGGCCTCCACTGAAATTATCGACCTATCTGAAAAACAGATCAAGATAAATTCTGAAGGAACAGAGCGAGTAAATATGGTGTTGGTTGTTTTCAGGTGCTTTTCAGACGTAGTTTTTTACATTGAAAATTTTTAATATACTTTTTTTATAAAAAAAGCGTTCTTCTATCAAATGCTAGTAGAGAGCTTAAATAAAATTCACCATAAGCCTTATAGTCTAGAAGCCACGTTATAATAGCTAGAAATTCCAATTTTTATGTATTTATTGGATTGGGACAATGGGCTAGTTTTAATTTTTAAATTTTTTATTTAATTTAAAGCCATCAATGTTAAGCTAAAAATTTTGTTCAGTTCAACAAATCGTTCAGAAGGTCAAATGGTTTTCATAGGGCTCCCCATCTTATTTAATCTAGTTCCAATTTTTCTAGCCCTTTTATATTATAATAATAGAATTTAGGCAACAAACAGCATAACAACAAATAATGTGTCTTGAACAAGGAAAGCTAATATTTAAGATACTTAACAAAAAACTGAAATGGCCATATGTTATAAGAAATGTTGGAGAAATAACTCAGACAGTCACAAGATCGGCGAATAACCTTGCGATCAAAAAAGCTAGGACAGATCGTTTGAAAATGGATCCAGTGCAACAGTCTTTGGCTTATTACAATACCTTACCTGAGGATATAAGAAAATCAGCGAATTTGGTTAAATTTAAGGAAAATCTACGATCATTCCTTTTACAAAGATAATGAAGACGCCAACCAGAGCTTTTTCTAAACTTTTCTCTGGGCATAAGTCTTGACGACAAGAAACAGGCGATATCATTTAAAGACGATGGTTTATAATGAAGTGCTTTCCCTTATACCAATATTTTATTGTCTGGGAAGTACGAAGTTAACATATATTGAGAAGAATTGATTCACACGGACCGTGCATTTTGATTGAATGATGGAGAGAGTGAAAGGAAGGAGGTAAAAAAAAATCACTACATCTAGTAAAACAAAGTTTATCACACTGAAGAAAATCCACATAGCGCCCAGAGCCATGTAACATAGCGCATTATTTATGGTCCCATACGCCATGTACATAGTACTCTGAGCCATGCAATATGGCTCCCAGCGCCATAATCTCAGAATCTACATAGCGCGTGGTCCCATGTTACATGGCGCAGCATTTATGGTGCCACACGCTATGCACATAGTGCCCTGAGCCATGCAGTATAGCTCCTAGCGCCATAATTACATGGCGCAGAAATTATGGCCCCACACGCCATATTACATAGTGCCATCAGCCATGTAATATGGCTCATGGCACTCCAATTATAACTCGCAGCCATACTGTGTGAGGGGATCTATAAATGTCAGCAGCTGATACTTGAGTATCGTCGATAGATCGACAACATTCTCAAACGGCTAAGGGCGCATATTATTGAATGGCTACTTCGGCGACTCTAAATGCAGCCAGCGCCTGTTTGTTGCAAGCAAGTGACTTCTCCGTGTGCTCATTTATGGTAAGTAGCACTGTTTTGACTGATTTGCTTCTTCAATGTACTATGGTCTTCCACGCCATGTACTATAGTCATCCACGCCATGTACTATAGTCCTTCACGCCATGTACTATAGTCCTTCACGCCATGTACTATAGCCCTCCACGCCATGTACTATAGTCCTCTACGCCATACAGTATAGTCCTCCACGCCATACAGTATAGTCCTCCACGCCATACAGTATAGTCCTCCACGCCATACAGTATAGTCCTCCACGCCATGCACTATAGTTCTCCACGCCATGTAATATAGTCCGCCACGCCATGTACATGGCGTGGAAGACTATAGTACATGGCGGGTAGGCCTATGTACTTTTCGCCATGTATTATGGCGTGTGGCGCTTTATTTTATCACAATCCCTAAATCGACTATGTACATGGCGCCAGAAGTCTATAAATTATGGCGTCTGGCGCCATGTGTTTTCTCAGTGCATGCAGTTTTTTATATGGCAGCTACGGTGTGATGAAAATTTGAAGAATAGTCGTTATTTTAAGTTATTCAATTTTAATTTGTAGTCAAGCGAAATTTATTGTCAGCCAGAAAGACCATGAGAGAAGAAAAGAGAAAAAATTACGGTGCAGGGAGCAGGATTCCAAGTTCTGGTGGCCGTTAAGAATAAGTGAGAGGGCCCCGAGTCGCCGATATTTAGTGACTGCAAGACTACTGAAGCTGACCACTAGGTCACAATAGTAGAAAATGCGACAAACATGGAGGTGATGAAGCCACTGCTACAACGGTCTTCACCCTTAACAGAAAAAGTAATAGAGGTAGATAATTCCACTTGCAGTCATTCAAGACGCACGAAGTGAATGTTCACGAGCGGGAAAATACGAATTGACTCAAGTTCAGACAGGATGGTTTTCATATAATAACTTTTCAAATCTCCTTACTGGGGTAAAGTCACTAGACCTCAGAAGAAAATCAGGAAAAAACTAAACAAAGAAGGTAGGAGGGGGCTGGCGATATTGTTAAAAAGTTTGACAATACACCATCCCACCTCGCGATAGAGGAAGAATGGTTGGAAAATGGTTAGCATGGATAAGCTGGCTCTTAAAGGCTCTACCTTCTATAAGAAAATATAGAACAGCTTGACGAAGAAGCTAGCAGTGAAACGGCAGATCTCAACAGAGGCTGAAAAATCCGCAACAAAGACGTTGCAAAATCACAACGGTCCACAAGCAGTCAAACCACAGAGGCTCATGAAGGCTAGCAACTTGGCTCAATAGCACTTAATTGCTGCACTGATTAATCGTTGCAGCCCCATGGGTTAATTTTTGCGTGAGAAATGCAAGATCATAGAGTCAGGTCTGGTCAGTGCGATGACTGAACCGATACAGATTCATCTTGAACTGACCATGCCCTCTTTCGATGAGATTATAAGGTTGATTATATGATGAAGCAGGACTGAAGTAGCTGGGAAGTTAATATCTTGGTAACACAAAAAGAAGGGTATGTGTACATACTTCAGATTAACAAGAAGTCTAATGATCTGCTCTATTTGAGTTTAGACAGGGTTTACCTTAGCATCATTCAAAAAACAATTACTTCTAGAGTCAGGCAAAATTGACAGGAAAATTGAATATGATTTGACCCAGAAGAAACAACTGCCAGTCATCAGCAAACTGAGTTGCTGGTTTAAAAAATAGTCGTGACTAACTTGCAGATCCATTTGCACCACAGTAAATGGGCTTCCGCTGACTTTCCAGGAACGTAAAATTGATGTAGCACTATGTAGAATCTGAACTTCTGGCTGGCTATGTTGCTGGACTGAGGTCACCGAATTTCCCACTTCAGGGGCTACAAAAATAGGAAAATACTATTGAGCTAGAATATTCACGCTTTATTTCTTTCTAACTTCAGCAAGGATAGTCATACCGTCGTGAAGTTTTAAGAGACAAATCATCCTAGTGACCATCTTTATGGCCCTTGATAGGATCACTCAGCCCGAGAAGGTGACAAAACTCACCACAGAGTTCTACAGAAGGAACAAATTGGTGCTCACAAGAATGGATGCTAACGCGCATCATATTATTTGAAGCAGTAAGGGCATCAATGCAAGAAGTGAGTCTGCACTCAGTATTATTATTAATCATAGTCCAGCTGTAGAAAATCGGCGATATGTTCTAACTTATAGAAGACCTCTCAGCGAAAACTTGCTACACATCACTCTAATACAGCGAACTTAATGAACAACTGAAATGTAACTGAAGGAACCTTGAAGAACCATCCTTCACTGATCATAGATACTGAGTTTTAGCTCTACCTGTGATTTTCATCTATTTCATAGACCCGGAAAAACAAGTTGAAATTAATTCAAACGGGAACTTGAAAATGGTTTAGGTTAAATTTTTAAAAAAGGCCGAAGGAATGTATTAAATATAAACAACTCTGATTGATATACTGATGAAAAGTGCTAAAAAGTCAAAAAGGATTTTCCTGGTATACGCAGCAGTTTACCTAATTTTTATTTTTCTCAAATTTATTTTATTTAGAAATTGTAAGTATACTCTAAAATACGTTTGATTAGCATAAGAAAAAACTGCAACTCGCATAAGCCAAAACTCGTGCACAAAAACTTAACTGTTTGATTAAAAAAACTATTTATATACGTTAATAAAATATTTTCCTACACTAAATATATAATAATCGACTGTTTTGTAATTATTATTTGCCGTGATGCTTGACGTTTTCTCATATCGCTAGTTTTACATATAAGCTTCTTAGTAAGTAAAGTAGACCTCACACACATGTTATCAGTTGGTATTCTTTCTCGGCTACTCAAGCTACTTTGCGAAACAAATCAGCTTCAAGTCTTTTTGATAAAATATAAATAAGCTGGTCAAAGTGCTGAAAATTAGATTGAACAACTTGTTCCTTATTTTTCAAATAGCCATTTAATTAACCCGGAGTTAAAGGAAGAACTTCAAACAACATTTTACTGTCGTGCAAAAGATTTAAAGCCATGAAATATATATGCTCGTAAAAACTAATGAAAATTTCACAGCCCTGCATATACTAGGCTGTGACAATTTCTATAAAATAAGAGCTGTCATGGACAAAATAGGTGAATAATCGTTGCTGATCTCCAAAGGAGCAAATTATTTCTTCGAAGAGGTGATACGATTTATACGAACTTTAGTAAGGCTTTCGACCGGGTTGACCATCAAACTCTGGTACACTAGCTTCGCGATTTTGGTGTATCCGGGTCGCATCTTATTTGGTCCCAGTATTATCTTTGCGATTGAACTTAGCTTGTTAAGTTCCAAGGCCACTTATCTAAAAGAATTTTAGCATCATCTGGAGTACCACAACACAGTCATCTATGCTCCCTGCTTTTTGACATGTTCTTCTTTGATCTGTCTGTCTTAAAAATCTAAAACATGCAATCTGACGAAACTTTTCTACAATCCAAGCTTCAATCTCTCGAACAGTGCTAAACGAGAAGAATCTGAATCTTAACTTGAACAAGTTTCATGTGATGTATTCATAGTAGCAGCATCGAAAGACAGATAGAAATAAGATCGAAATAAAACAAACTACACAAAATGCTAGAAGATCTATCTTTTGGACGGATGTCAAAGCAATGGTAGTATCACCATCTATATATAGACTAAGTTGCTGAAATTAGCTTAGTAAAAAAAAACTCTAAAAAGATGAGAAGTTAATATACAAAAATGGCTCAAGTTTTTAATACAAGCTACAGTTCCTACACAAGTCCCTAACAATCAAATCTTTTCAAATTCAACTTTTTCTTACTAACTATAATCTCTTCCAAATAAACCACTTAAGAATCACTCTATCAACAACAAAAATATTCGCTATTCAACGTTATCGTTTATGTCTTTTATCACGAAAACCTTTCCATCAAACAATTCAATGAAATCGAATTATCCATAAATAGAAAAAAAGAAACAATTTAACAAAATCATCATAAGAATTTCCATACACGCATCTATTGAATCCGTTCTAGAAACGACGAAACACCACCAAAACATTCAAAACTCTTCACGCCGACCGGAAGAAAAAGACGCCTTGAAGCGTATGATAAGTTTCTGTCCTCCCTAGGAATGCTTTCTTTTTGATAGGTCGTGAAAGTAGTCGTAACGATTTATGGTCTATCAAAAAGTGAAAGCGACAAAACACAGGGAAAAATCCAATGGCAGAATATCGACACGCCACACTAGTCCTCTTCCGAAATGGTTGATGGATGATTTACGACTTCGGTAAAATGTCGTTAATCCTTTAGTTAAGTCATATTTTGCCCTGTTGAGGTGCATGGTTGTCGCAATGATTTCTGTTCGTTGCCAATGTTCCGGAAGTTGATTTTATTTGATCGAATTCGAATAAAAAATAGCTGGGAGTTTCGAACAACTTAAGGAAGGGGCTGCTATTTAGTTGTACTGTGATAGCATTGATTAACGACGATCGGCGCTCGTCGACAATGAGAGTATTGAGATTTTTTGTCAAAGTTTGCAGCATGAAACAAATATTCAAACATATAAAATGTTTCCCCCAATATTTTGAATTTTTCTTAAAAAGCAACATGACTTTACCAAAATATAACTTAAAACACGTTGATGACAATTGGAAAACTAATCCAAATGTTTCAATCAAACTTCAAACCTTCATGCAATTGAGGCCCTCCCAACGGCCATAGTGTCGTACTCCTTGTCACACTTTATCATCTTTTGAAATCAACAAACGTTTATGCCGAATTTTCCTACTCTAAAACATTTCGTCGTGAAAAGCTCTTTTTCATGTTCGAATGGCAATAAACTGAATCGCGTGTTGAAAATTCGTATCACCCTTTTTAAATTGTTGATTTAGGAGTCGTTTGTACCGCTTGAAAACGGGGACCCGAAACCAGAACCAGAGCCACTACCCACACGGAATGCGTAAAGAAAAATTGTCCTTGCCACCCTCTCGTCCCGTCTAGCGTGCAGCCTCACGATTTTCCCTAAAGTGGTTTGCTGGTGTTTGCAAACGTCGGAAGTGAGCGGAATAAGTTTACGCACGCTTCGCTGATTCGCTCGCTAGCACCGACAACAACGAATGACGAATGCAAATGCCGGATGGCCAGCTTTTAGCATGCAATGACAAATTTCAGCGATAGGAAGATTGACACAAATATCAAAAGACGTAAATCAAAGTCGAAATTTTCTTGTCGGACATTTTTCTTTAGTTTTCTACAATTACATTACAAACGCACAAATCCCGAATGGCGTAATGGTGAAGAAATCTCGAAGGGTGGTTTCCCGATTAGACGTGATTAGTCACCTTATAGGCTTTTACAATTTCCTCGGTTTCCCGTAACTTTTAATTAGCTCCCATTTTTCTCTGCTGACATTTCAGATTGTGTGATGGCCGACGAGAACTTTTGGTTTTATAGCCGGTTCTAGTGATAAATTCGTACAAGCTCAAACCAATGTTCAAACGAATTCCCGTTAAATATTTAAAAAATTGAGCCACGACACGAAATCAACCTGGTCTTTTCTCTGTCGACTGAGGCGTAAAATGTCGTGAACAATTGCAACTATTCATTATTATATAGAAACACTTATTTACGACTGCCATTATTGCTGTACTTTTGAATAATTCGGCTGTGTTTACCATTATTGCTGCGGAGAGATTAGAATATTACTTTTGTTACGACCCCTGATTAGCGGTCGCGAGAAAATCAGGCGGTCATTGGCTAATATACGAATTCAATTAGCACAAGCCGAATGAGATTCGGTGCTACATGTTGTTAGCCCCGTTTGATTTCGATGAATATCAGTGAGCTGAAAGATGGCTTTGGCTCCAATAAATTGCCATCTTTGGTTTGCATCGTATTGCGATTTTGCATGATATAGAGCGTATATTTGAGTTTCGGCAGCAAAGAGAAGAATTAGTTAACATTTTGAACATTTTTCTTATCAATTGCAAATATGTTCATTAAACATTTGAAGTGCAAAGAGAATATATTTGATAATCATTTGATGACGTCAATTTTTAAGTGCGAAGAAGATGTTGCGAAAGTATAGACTTCTTTGTTATCAGCAGATGTGTTAGAATAAAAGAATGTAAAAAAAATAGCAAAATATTTTTCATCTTCAACAAATAGGAATGCATATTATTCTGAGATCATTATTCTGATCCGACTGAATTCCAGAGAATAAAATCGTTTTTATTTCTTCCCATGCTGCTATTACGATTATTTTATTTTTATTTATTTATTTCAGAAATTAGTCTAATCTAGCCTAAAGATGAAAACAAATAAAGTTATAACAGTAATTAATCATTATTATGCAAAATTAGTTTAAGTTATGCAATAGACAAATGAAAAACAAATAGACAGTAAGCTTCATTCAAGTATCTACCCATTCAGTGACTGGTTCATTACAACCATACTGGGTTCGATGTTGAGGGATCGACAAGAAGTTTACACGCCTAAACGTGTTAAAGTTAAGCTGGATTAGCAATTAATTTGCGTCAATAGTGCCTTCTAAAATGTTCGAGGCAAATCATATTTTGGAACTTAGACGTTAAGTGTTTTAGATGTCCATTTGTAAAAGATCTAAGCAGTCTTGATAAGAAGGTAAATGTAGAGGATCAAACCACGGAAAACCGTGAAAGAAATCGTAAGACGCTCTTTTGAATGAACTCAATTTCGATTCGGCACCCATACAAGATTTGCATATTCGACACTAAGTTTAACCAGGCTGCAAAAGAGGGTCTTACTAAAAAAATGCCGTTGAATTCACTTGAACGTCTTCTGACAAAACCTAATGCCGGGTTTACACATAGGGACGAGCGTCTTGTAAACAAGACTCAACAAGACATTGGACAAGACTCTCCAAGACATAGGGTGAATTGTTTACTTAGGATATTGCACCATGCATCTTTCATAGGGTGAATTGTTTACTTAGGATATTGCACCATGCACCTTTCGACAGTTGTGAGCTGTTTTGTTCAGTTCAGTGAACGATGGCTGAGGTACAGGTTGTGGCTATTGCAAGCGCCTGGTGTGCATTGAGTTATTTCAATCTGGGACAAGCGAAGACATGTTTGAAGTCCCGGCGAAAAATTCGAAAATGTAAATGAGCACATGCTACCCTCTCGAATCCCTTTGACTCGATGCATAAAACCGACTTCGCTTCCAGCGGCTTCGAGCTAGGACGAGACGGTCATAAACACTCAGGCACAGCAATAAAAGGATCACTATCCCTTCATAAAACAAACAAGAGCCGACGAGCAAACACACGCGTGCTTGCCATGAAAAAAACAGCCGAGAATAGACAAGGAGACCATTTACACACAGACATTGTCTACATTTGGCATTCCTCGGCGAGAATGTAAATCCGGCATAAGGCATTGCAAGGTTTCCTTATGATTGAGTAAACTATAAATGATTGATCCAGCAGATCTCTAATTCGGAAAAGAGAAGTAATTCCACGACAATCCTTGTTGGATATAGAAGCTCTCTACTAGCTTTATTCGCAAATTTACCGTCGCTGTGATTAAGCATGTAATTAAGCTTATCAAATAATGATGCAATTAAGCTTATCACAGGCTTCTGTCAAGTCTGTGTAGGGACAATTAGTTAAGAGACCAGCTTCGATGGAACTGGACACGTGGTGAGAAAATTCAAGAAAGTTACTCTTAGTTGAAATACTTTTTAAAAAACCGTTCTTGTACGGTGCCATTATGGATTTGCAATTAAAAATAAAAATAAAAGTTTGGCGATGCAGGGAGGGCTTGCAATAGGTCGACAGTTGCATGGATCATTACGTCAGAAGTGACGGTGAAGTATTTCGGCAACAGCAAAGGGAATGCCTAATTTTAAGAGTGTCTTGAAAATATAGGAGAGATCAGGTAGTAGTGATGGCGTGGCGTATTTCAAAAACAAATTAGCTATGTCATCTGGACTAGGTGTAAGAATAGTGTCAAGCTTATTAAAAAGTGCTCGTCAATTTTTAAATCTTCAAAAAACTGCTAAGATCTTCAAGTAAAGAGGAGAGAGTCTGGAGTTAAGCAAGTCCGTACGATAAGTTTTATATAAGTTTTTAATATCAAATAGATATTAAAAAAATTATCAAAGACTTCGAATTCTGAGTCGTTAGATTTAAATGCGAATAGGTACCCATCATTATATTTCTAAGAATTAACAAAGTTCCAACATTTTTAAAAATTGAAAATCAAACTTTCGCTGTTACGTATATCTCTAGATGAAAATTATTTATGATATAGATCCCTTAGTGTAGAAAAAAGTTTCCTTTCAGGCTCTGAAGGTCTCGAGCAAAACTATTTTCGGGCTTTGGTTTGGGAGTTTTCCAAGTCGCAAAGCTGTAGAGACATTCCAGAAAGATGCACTTTGCTGCTATTATAGGTAGTTGGCACGTACCGCAAAAAACAACTGAACAACCGAGTGTGGAAATAATATGTAGCTTTATCCGGATTAGGCTCCTGCAATACGAAAGACCAGCCGTAGTTAGCGAACAAGTCAGATGATTGATTTACATTGTAGCGATTTTAAATAATGAGATTGGGATGCTTGGGAGTGAGATTGGGATTAGCAGAAAGCCTGCCAAGAGTGTTGGATAGCGAGCGATGAACGAGGCAAGAAAAAAAAGAAGTGTTTCGGGAGCAGGCTACCCTAGAAATGGGCGTGAAGGGCCCTCATCGACGGATGCTGGTGGGCCTCTTTGCTAGCTCTACGCGACTGGAGTGGGTCTTTAAACAATGCTGGAATCATGAACCACTAAATTTGTGTCTAAACACTCTCATACAGAGTCTAAACACCTATCCGCAAAAAGTGTCTGGGCAGCTTGAGAGGAGAGCCACTGATGAGATACGGAATCTAGAGGTCCGGGACACTGTTGCTCTGTGTGTACGCTCCCATTCTAGTTCGATACCCGTCAGTAGCTGGAAAGACAATGATCAGCCACCGAGTGTCTCGTGTGGAACGGGCCTTAGATTATGCGAAAAAAAAATTCGTAAATCAAAACGAAATCGAACAAAACCAAAAAATATAACAAGCGGACGGACCTACAACACCGTCGCTGGGAGACCGCCCAACTGGCCTCCGCCACGATTTTTCAACTCACAGGTCATGAGGCTAGAGTCGAAATAGATCACGGAAACAAGTCCTTACGGTACTTTGTTTTCGTTTTCAAACTTTTGGCGTTGAAATTGTTTTTCGAAGCGACAGTCAGTTCGCCTAGCGATTGTTTTTTTCGATGTACATTCTACAGTGTAGATAAAAATTTTGCATTTCAATCAAAATTTCCGAAAGCTACAACATTAGCTCTTCTAAAATTGACATTCAGCTCAGACGCATTAGACGACAATTTATTATATACTAGACTTGAGATTGAAATTGATGTTGAGTCCGCAATGATGAACGGTTTCGTCAATGAGAGATGATGTGAAAGGTTTTACCGTAGTAGAAGAGAATTCAATCTTAAAAATCCGGTCCAGCATTTATCCATTTCAGCTCTGGATGCAATTGGCTTGAAATGAAATTAAGAGATGTTATTTCGTTTGCGAAATTAGTGTTATGTTGCCCGCTAGTAAAGTTAGAGTTCAGAGTTTGGTAGATACCGTCAGCTGAGGGAAACAAGTAAGTCTCCACAGGCAAAGTCACCAATCAAGATAATGTCATCGTTTTTGTCAGCAAGATCGCATATGAGCTGCATAATATTTATTATAGAAGTGTAGGAGAAGAAAATGAGGAAATTAGCTCATTAGTTCAACTTTTCAAAATTTTTCTTGAATTTGCTTTCCACTCACTCATTTTTGCATCAGTTATTTTAGAAATTAGTTTGGTATGATCCGCAGCAATATTTTTTTCAAGTTGGTTTTTCATTTAACGGAACCGTCCGGTCGATCATAATGCAAGATTTGAGGGTTGATAGATTGAGTTGGGATCAAGCCGATATCTTAACATCAGCTTTCTTTATCTTAGAGTGAATTAAATCCATCTCGTTTACAATTTTGTCTAGTGTTGAGAATAGTGTTACGACTACATCTTGCTGGCCACGTAAGTCATCTAGTAAATCAACCAAAGGTTTTAACGTGTTCTGATATAGAAGAGCATATAATTACATGATTGAGGAGGTAGCTCCTTTTCATTCTTTAACTGCTTTGATTTTCAATTTTCGCAGTTAATTTCAAATCAAATTGGCTAACAGAAAGCCAGACAAGATACGTGGAATTTCCACTAAGAGCTAAATCCGCACAAAGATTTAACATATAAATAGTAAGTTAGATTGATACAAATAACTCTGCAATTCAAAATGAATGAAGTCCTCACCATGTCAAGCTGGATCTTTAATCACAAGAACACAAATGTATTTTTAATCGCAACTACAATTCAATTCTCCGAATGTTAACAACAATTTGATTTGGATAAGCGCTATGGAGCTTTCGGAACATTTTTCTTTCACCGTATACAACTCTCGACCGAAATTCACTTCCCAGATAGCTTACATAAAAATAGGAAGTTCATTTCTAGCCATAATGAAATGAAGCGACTTATATTTTTCAATTAAAGTGTTTTCATTTGATTTTAATGTTTTTTAAATATTTTTATTTTCAGCATCTAATGAAATATTTTGACAGGAGGTATAAATTAATTAACTAATTTTGTGAAAAAAAAATATATGTTGCGATTCTATTCAAAGTATTCTTAACAATTTATTCCCCATAAAGTTCCACAACTCAAATACTCATTGCATGTAAGCACATCATATTCACAAGAATTTCCTCAAAACGTTCATTGCGCCACTTTAAAATTTATGCAAAACCTTAAAGCAACAAATTTTACGACAAGCCTCGTTTTCACCAAACATAACTCTCTTTAGCTGAAGAGCAGGCGTTGTCATTTTCTCCTGATTTCACTGCCGGCATTTAAAGGGAAAGTGCGTACTGCGGGGAGTCCGTCATGACTGTCTGTTCCCGTTTTCGTTCTTCCTATAGCCGATCCGCGTACCATATCGGGACCAGATAAAACAAAGCTCTTCCGTACATCTTCGGCATGTTATCCGTGGTTTGATGTCCTTTACGGCAAATTCGCTTCCCTGTTCTTTGAATCGCTCCACTCGATTCGTTCGTCCGTTCGTTTACTCATGTGTGTTTGTTCGCGTTCGCTCGTCGGTGAGTCCTTTTCAAGTTTTCGACTATACGTCTTTGTCGCTGTGTGGGGTTGGTTTGTCTGGACGAATATTTGCGTATCGTTGAAATTATGCAAATTTTATTACGCAAACTCGTGCGTGTGTAAAAGTTTTCCCTGTCTGCATTGTTGAGGGAGGAATTGTTTGGATGTGGCAGGCTCCTGTTACGTTGGGCTTCAATACGGTATCCAGCGTTGTAGATTGGATTGTAGATTCTTGTGTATGGTTGTATAGCTTTGGAGTTCACGAAAAGCATCAGTATTTTCATGTGAAATCGCCCTGAGTCATGAAAAATATATATCACATCAGGAAGTAGTATCTTTAAGAAATATTTTTCAGACTTGGCAATGTCTTCATTGTACTGTGGTATCTGTTTACGAAACATAGATACCAAAAAACTATTACTTTTAAATTAAAGGATTAAAATATGAATTTAAATCGAAAACATTAATGGGTATTAGCATTTTGAATACGAGTATCGAAGAGAACATATCTTATAGTATCAGTTTAAAATAGAATATTCTTGAAATAACTCGTTCACGGCTCGGCATTAGCTCTGCTAAAAACAACGCAACTATAAATTCTAAGCAGGTTACGGTATATAATAAGATTGTCTGGGAAGTCACATCCAAAGAATATTCAGAAAAATTTGCATCCAACTTAAGGGACCCTAAATCGAACCGAGGAAAATCACAGCAAAATTTGAAAACACATAAACTAACATACACAAATTCGCCATGCATTTGAACAGACCACCATTCAAAAATTCACTTTCCTTTTTCTTTTCAAAAATTCTCGCATCTGCAATATTTTCCATACATTTTCACAGTTTTCCATAACGGATTGGGCATGCCATTCGAAAAGTATGCCCCATGAACAAGCCACACACATTCATGAAAACGAACGCATTTGCACACTTGTCTTGCTGCCAAAACCAATGATGTGCAGATTTTTGAAGACTATGCGATTTCTTTCTTCTGTTCAGTTTCGTTTGCTTCAATTTTATTTTGATTTGCATATAAAGGAAAACTTATCAGAATGGAAAAGCAAGCACACTGGTAGCTGATAGCATGCCCTGCTTGGTTTCAAGCTACTACTACTGCTGCTTTTGCTTGACTTTAAAGCCGCTGTTAAAGTCGAGGGTTGCGCCACAACATTATCAGCCGTCCGTACGATTTCGGGGTGCATTTGCTTTGCATAAAAATGAGCTTAGCCTTGAACGTGATGTATGTGTGATTCATTGCATACACTTAACCTTATTATGCACAAAGTATTGATTTTTACTGAAACTGGTCATAAAATCTACATATGAATGTTTGTGGGTATTCGTAAGGACCTTGAGCTTCGAAAATGATCATTTGTTTTAGATGATTTTTTGCGGAGTTCCTTTGAATGATTTTAAATTTCGGAATGCAGAATGGAGCTTTTTTTAAACTAATGTTAAAGTCAATATGATTAATAAATGTGGGAAGTAAATCAAACTTGTGTATACGACCAATGCTTTTTTAAGTGTAGCTGCCTAAAGAGAGGTTGGTCGCGAAAATTTAAACAAAACCAAGTTTTCAGATTCTAACGGTTTATTATACACTGTTATGTTATGCATATTTGAAGCCGTCTCGCATGATTAACCTAGGAGTAAAAGTATAAAAAAAAACTTATTTGAATATAAAAGGTATATGCAATTTACGCAGTTCCTGTCTATTACGGCGCAAACTCCACCACGGTTGCCTCCTCTTCGGACTTGCTTTTTACCTTACTTATTGCACTTCGAGCATATTTCAATGCAATTTTTCAATAAGATGGCCTTTAAATTAAAATATTTGGTTTAAAATGACAAATCCTCAAAAATGGCATGAAAACACAGTTTGAAAAATGATTTCAAAACTATTGATGAATATGTGTTATTTTCTGTGTTTTTAATATAATTTCTATTTAGAAAAATTGAGCAGTGGTATAATCTGGCTGGCTTAAAGTTAAAAAAAAATTGCAAAAAATATAATAAATAATTTAAAAAAAAAATTGTTTTTAGTTCCCAACAATAAAATTGCAGAAACGAGAAAAAATATTGAGCAGGAGCTGAGAAAAAGTACATAAACATAAATAATTTTGTATGAAATTTGAAGAGACCGGCCACTCTCTTGAGCTTAAAGGCGCATTCAAATTCTTGTGAGCTATCGGCACAACAATAATTTAAGTAGCAGTATAAAAACAATCCTGTGTTACGAATATGAAATATTAACAGTCCCCCAAAATTAACAATTAGCGGAAAGTCTCTGTTTTGGTAACTGTCTCAAACTTCATTCAATTCAAGAAAATAAGAATGCTCAGAGATAAGTGTTTAAACTTATAACATTACTGTGGATGACTAATAAGTATACATCTTGTAAGCAAGAATATTGGTCACCTAAGAAAGTGAAAATAAAAGCTGGAGGGAGTTTAAGCCATATTTCAAAGTTATTTTGCACTAAAGTTTGATAATGGATTAAAAATGATTTTAGTGATAATATTACACAAAAGTGCCTTTACTTTATGCGGTTTTATTTCCAGAGCTAAAGGACAGAGCTTGTTAATGAAACGTAAAAGTTCTTTCACCATAAAAAGCTTTAATAGATTAGTCTTGTACATTGATGATTTTTTTACTTTTATTTTTATTTTACTAGCGGACAAATTGTCTATTTTTATGACTATTTGAAAACGATTAAGCTTTCTTCAAGACTACGCAATAGTACAAAAAATAGTAGGCAATATAATGAAAAATACTCATTTTCAATAATTTTATATAAAATTCAGTCTTTATATTTGATACTATCATTTATATTTTTCTAAGAAAAAACTTACTAACAATTTACTAATTTTTTGAAAACACATACATTTTCTATTTGCGTTGATTTTCATAAAAAAAAAATCAATTTCTTGTGACTTTTTCATGGATGAAATTTGCGCCTAACATGGAGTTATCAGTGTGTACAAAATATCCATCAGACAATATCGCACTTAAACCAAACAGAAAACTTTATAGTATTTTTAATAACTCTGAGGTACAATATGCATCAGCGTCAGCGAATACAGTTTTGAATCCAAACTCAACCACACCAAACTTTGAATTAGGGGTCCTATGCAACGAGCACTACAGGTGACCTTTGATTTCTGTTGAAACTAAAAGTTGCAACGAAAGTAAAATACAAATTATTAAAAGTTATAAACTATATGTTTTGAAATTTTGAACCCAAGGTATGCATTGAAAGGATAAGAGCCACTAGAAAAAAAATGTTTTTTTAATAAAATGGCCAAAACTGACTTGTAGGTGGAAGCATTACATTTATGTGCTATTTCTATTTTCTCCAATGAAAATGAAAAGTAAATTCAGGAAACTTGAAGGTTTGAATGGTTTTTCTGTCTGGTTATCGTAGCTACAAGTTTGCCCACATATTCTTCAAAAATCATGCAACTGTTTTGCCTACTTTTAAGTATCCAGCGCCCGCATAGGGCTAAATCATTCCGAGCAGATTTTAGTTTTTGTTTGTTTTGTTGTTATATGTCATTTCTTCATAATAATGATATAGGGGTTCCACGGGCGGATTTATCGCATTAGCCGCCTTAAGCTTGAAAAAAATTGCCGCCCTTGCTCTGCATGTAAAATTACAGTCACAATAAAAAAATACCTGAAGAGATCTAGAAGAACCCACAAAGTACCTGAAAAGGATCTATAAAATACCAAACAGTAAAGAACCTAAACAGTACCCAAAAATCTTACAAAAGCCGCCTTAAGGTTGGAAAAAATTGCTGTCTTTACCGTACATGTAAAATAGTAAGTAAAGAAAATATTTACCTGTTTCCGAGATATGAGACCTTCCACAAATCAACTAAACTTTTATTTGATGTCAGTAATTTGTATAAATGTTGTGTAAAAGTTTCTTACTTTCAACGGAATACAATTTTTACTTTAACTTATTTCAAGGAAACAATTTTCCTCAAATTGAGTGTATTATGTCTACACTCAGAAAAATTTCACCACTATATGGCGCCAAATCATATTTGAACATGTTTGAATCAAAAATTTTCAATATGAATTGGCGCCATATACGTTTCTTTTTAATTCAATCATGAAAAATTTGATTTGAAAATAAAATTTTTATAATAAAGTGGAATTCAAATAAGATTCACTTTTTATTTCAAAGGGGTCTCAACTTTTGATTTAAATTTGATTCTATTAAATGACATTTTTCTGAGTGTACGAATTTAGTAAATTATGTCCACGACGGAAACATGATTCAACATCACCCACGCTTCAATATTCTACGAAAAAATTAGTAGTTTTTGTGTCTTCTCTCAAAATTTCCTTTACACAAATGAGAGATCGGTAGCTCAGGTCACTAACGCTTCAGTCCGAAGCAGTCCGAATACCGCCGGGATCATGGTTGTATTTGTTCGTCTTGAGTTGTCTTAAGGGGGGAGTAGGGTTTTTTAATTTATTTTTTTTCGATTTTATTTTTTATTTTAAATGAATGACTAATATCTCAAGAATGTTTTGTCTAAATTTCAAGTCGATCAGAGCAAAATTGACGAAGCTATGACTATTTTTATACCTGTCGGATTTTTATACCTACTTGACTCGAGCGCGCTATTGTTACCAGGAAGCTGGTTCGATTTCTATAGAATACCTTAAAAGCTACCCCTATCTTTCTTTATAGAAATTTAAAAACGAGGACAAACGGGTTAACTTTAGTCAATAATAACTTTATAATATTTATAACTTTAGTCAATGTAGAGTATATAATTTAGTGTGGCAGTAAACGTTTTATCGAGCAGACGTACACGCACTTTCCGATTTTTGCATCATTTTAGCTCCATTTTCGTTGAGTTTTGTGCTAAAATATTGCTGAAATGCCAAAAAAAAGTTAC
Source organism: Nemotelus pantherinus (assembly GCA_963978885.1). NCBI lineage: Eukaryota > Metazoa > Arthropoda > Insecta > Diptera > Stratiomyidae > Nemotelus > Nemotelus pantherinus. The sequence continues at coordinate 25,476,809 of OZ022263.1, forward strand.
AAGATCTGATAGAGCAACAACTAGTGCGAGATTATATCGACCTAAAAAATTTGTACCTCCGCAAAAACAAGTAGCGCGTCAGCTAAAAAAATTAAAGTGACCATTGAAGATCAAGTTACGGAGGATCTTCAAAAATACTATAGGATAATAGATTTTTTATTAGTCTTTTCAACAATTGCAACGCTAGTGAAATGCAGAAAATGTGATGGAAAAATAAATTTTCATTCGACTAAAAAAGAAAGCTGACTAAAAAGAAGCAAACAAAAGAAGGCAGGATTCATCGTAGACAGGAGCAAAAAGATGCTCTAGACATTGTGGATGACAGCAACATTCTTTATGGACCTGACACCGATGATTCAATGTGAAGTAAGCCGATAGAACTCGCTTATGAACGTTTCATCCCAAATTTTTTAGTGTTCAAAACTTTAAAGCGTTTTTCCCACAACTCACGTTTTCAAAGTCGGTGCCCATCATAACTCCAAAACTACTGCACCGATCCTTTTGAAATTTTGAACACTATTTTTCTACATAATTTACAAGGTAACGCTGGAGAGTTTTTTTCGAATTTGTTTATATTTTTAATTTTACAATAACAAATTAACCGATTTTTTTTGCAAAAAATCGCGTTTTTTCGTTCAAAGTGCTCCCAAAAAGTGAAAAATTGAAATTTCGAAAAACCCTCCCAGTTTTACCTGGGGAAAGCGATTATCTAACGAAATACGTTTGATTTTAGGATTTCAGATGACCCGGCACCGAGTTATGATGGGCACCGCGATTCACCTTTTTTCCGAGACGCTCCAGAAGAATTGCTGCCATTGCCGTATTTTTTTATATTTTTTCACGAAAATTTCACAAAACAATCTTCAAGTGTTATACTATAATAAACTATTGGTTTTGATACATAGATTTTAACTGTTTCATTTAAAAAAAATCACAAAAATGTGCCCTATTTTACACGAATTAACCCTACTCACCCCTTAACAGCCGTCGCTGGGCATAATACCAGCGCTCCATTAATAAAGTGTCACATCATAGCTTCAAGTGGTGACTAGGCATAAATGACTCTAGCGCTTCGGAAAACAAGACAAAAATGTGGTACTTCAAACTGAGTTCAATATATATCTGAGGCCAAAATATTGCTTTGGCATGTGAGAATATTTATTTTTACTTATTTTTTTATTTTTTGTCACTATTTTGAAAGTAAGTCGCGCGTTTGATAGGAGGGGAGGGAGACTTTTTACGTGCCAACGACGCGCGATGTTCTCAAGTGGTCCCCTATCTAAGTAGTAACTGCGCCCAGCACTGCTTAACTTCGGTGATCGTACGAGTACCGATTGATGCCAGATTTATGGCAACATTTTTTTGAAACTATATCAAATTTTACTCAGGACAAGTTCAATATCAGTTCTTTGAAATGAATGAATTCCTTTCTTTCGACTGAGTCAATATTTCTTTCGCGTAGAATCGTTAACAATTTTCTTTGATAATGTGTTCATTTTTCCTCAAAAAGTAGAAGTATTTTTCTGAGTGTAGCAAGTGTTCATTTTATGTTTACCGTTTACACAGCCACTCATCTGGCTTTCAGCTTGGCAAAAGAGTCGAATAAAAAATCATATTTGATCGTTTGCAGTAAGTCAGTTCAATTCAATGTACAAAAATATGTAATTTTCAAAACTTTAAAACCGCAAAAATTTACCGCCCTGAAGGAAACCTAAAAAAATACTCAAATACCGCCCTGGCCATCTCCAAAAAGGGTGAAGATAACAGAATTTTAACATAATCTGGACCTGATTTTACTCTAATCCTGAGATATATATTCACTAGCTTCCTCCAAAGCTAGTTTAAAGGCAGCGGCCAAAACTAAAAAGGCCAAGATAAAAAACAAACGACGAATCAAAACCCGTAACCGACTGAGTTACCCAAAGAAGACAAAACTATGTCGATTATTCTTTGACAGATAGAGCAGTGGTTATCTTTGACATGGGCCATCGAAGACAGATACATAAAGTTTGATTCTGCTAAACTGATCTTCGTGAGGATCAAAATCATTCCCACGACAAAGTCTAACGGCAAAAAAATCACAAACCTCTTCACAAACTTCGTATTTGAATATATTTCCTCGAAGACCCCATGATTTCGTCCCTGAGGAGGTAAAGAATGACTTCCAGTGACAGTGCTTCAGGTCTATAGAGGCGTTTTATTTAAAAAGAAGTTGCATGTCACGTGACGTACGTCTAAACGGCTGAAGGTGCGGCCCAAACAGTAAAAATATATAACAAAAAACAGCCTACCGCACCCAAGCTTCATGCGACTGGGCTAACCACTTCAGTAACTATAAGAAGCTGAGAGAAGAACTGCAAAAATGTGTAAGATGACCACTCTGCCAGCTATGGGAGCTGCGAAAATCCTCAGAAATTTTTTCACACAATTAGAAGCTGAAAACTATAAAGAAAGTTTGTATGGTAAAACATTATTATTCAGACTCAATTATTGCAAACCCTTGGTTTAATTATTAGTGTTTAAGACTATATGTAAGGAAATTTCATAGCAAAAATAAGTGCACCAGCGGTCCAAACCATATAGGTGGGGCAAGATGGGGAGATTTTGATTTTTTTTTCAGGTTGATGAATCTATGAGAAGAATTTTCTTTTTTCGTTTTGACTGATTATAATTAAAGGAGGATAGACTGATTATTTTCTTAATAAAAGTTCCTACATTGTGCAATAAAAAACGGAGGGTTTTATTTAAGAAATACCTTAAAGTCCCCGTCTTACTCCACCTTCCCCTACAATCAAAAAGTGATTGTTATACACAGTCAAAAATGCACATGGCACGAGCTTGCATAGTAACCTGAGCCAATAAGTTAATCTAAAGAGAGCAATTATTAATAGTCTCAACTCCTATGTAATATAGGCAGCAAATAATATAAATCTCGAGAAGTAAAATTTCAGCAATCAAAATAAAAATTCCCAAAGCTGGGTGCTTCATGTAACAGTAGGTAAGGTTATCTTTATTTATTCTTTCATAAAAACATAGGACCCATGGAATACACTTTGGGAAACACTTTTAAAAACTAAATAAATTTTGAAAAATCTTGGTGAGTACCACCTATTATTATTTTATTAATAGGTACTTCAAGCCTCATTTTACCAAGTATTTTACGAAATCATTATATGAAGCCATAAATTTAACGATTTACATACTTTTGGTCATACTTTCAAAGCTATGCTTATATACTTTTATTTCAGTAAATGAAACACTGTTTCTCATCTACTACTGTAAAAGTATTAATTTCCGATATCATTTACCAGTCCCAAACTATAAATCAATAAAATTATTTGAAATCAATTGAAGATGGAAAAAAAGTAGTTATTCAGGCTATAAATTACAAATATTTATAGAACAAAATGCACATTTTGTTCTCCAAATGTATATTCCCCCTCAAATGAGCTTCACTTTTTAGTTTCAATCATAGGACTTTTTCGCGAACATATATGTTCAAGGCGAGTGTGTGTCATCTCGCTATATTTGAGTAAGAGCTCATACAAAAAGGGTTCCATACGAAAAGTTTTATTGGATTTTTACCACGAGCGCAACAATTCGCGCAAAATTTTTCCCAAAAACAATATATTTTTAGAGCATCATCATACAATTTCCTTTCAACAGCATTCTTCTAATCCTGAATGAATACACAGTTCTGCCAAAGGGTCGATGAAACTTCTAGTGACACTTTTGCATGCATATTTCATTCCCCTTTCGACCAGTCAATCATCACTCCGTGCGTTTTCTGACTATTTGAAACATTCGCGGCGACGTTCTGACAATGAATGGGATCCTTTCATTTTTTCCCAACATAATAATCCTGACAAAACTTTGAATGTCCGAAAAATTCACTTCGATTCAGCACAACCGGAGCCATCTATGAGAGCACTTATCGCGAAATCAGCCATTTTACTTTTCCACTTGCATTCTCCTCATAATGGTTGGAGTCAGCGCAGTACCGCCTCGGTTCATTCAATACCACCATGCTCCCATTTCCACCAAGTCGACTATTTGAAATCGCGGGAATAGTTACCACCCCTGCACAGTGTAATTGAATCTCAATGCTGCCATTGCGCTCGCATGCTTTGTACATCAATCTGCCCATTTCGCTCGTTCCAGTGTACGTGACAAACTAGTCAGGCATTTTGATGTTGACACAACAAGTGAATACACTCCCGCCCCGACGACACATACACATTGTGCGGTAGTGTAAACGTTCAATTATGTTCACTTGCTTGGTGCGTGTGCGTTGGTGGCTGGTACAATCGACCATGGCACTCCGCTATTGTTCTTCCTGGCTGAATGGAATTCGAAATGTAGAAACAAAGAGAATGAGATGTTTGCTGGTTTGGTGTAAGCAAAGAGTGGCAGATATGGCAAGAGCTACACTCCATTTCATTCTGAAATTTATCAGCCCTTGCGAAGTACTCTGGTAGTAAAATGTTAAGTCACTGTTTGCTTACTGTACTTTGTTTTGTAGGCGACTGTTCGGAAAGTTATTCCCTTTGCTCTTTGAATATTGATTGGATGAAGTTTAGGTGCATTCATCAGTATGTACGTGCGTATGTGCGTAAGGTTGCCAAGGCAGACATAAATAAAAATAGGCATTGTGTCTTGTATGTGATGTTTAATGGAGTTCTATTTGCGTTCATATTTTAAATTTAGTGAATGTTTTTTTCCGCCTTAGCGGAGAACTTGACAAGGTGAGATAATCCAAAACTGTTTTGAATAATTTCCGATGGCGTAGCCACCCATTTTGCCAAGAATCGAATATTATTGATTTTAAGGATTTTGAAGGAAAATTTATACTAATAATGGTTTTTCGACGTTTTAAAGTTATTTGCCGGGATGTGAAGTCAAGCGTAAGAAAACCTACGTAATCGTGTAATCCAAAGTGTAACTGGGAATTTGAATTGGCTGAAATGTCTTAGAAATCAAGAGAAATTGTTGAACATTTTCTCTCGGCAAGCGATGTTTGTGTAGATTAGATACTCACAAATAAGATAAAGACTTTTCAAATGCAAAGATATAGATATGACACCCAAACAGAAGCTAGTTATGGCCTGAGAGATAATTTGATCATGATCGGTTGCATGTTTGTAGGAAGGACCTGCTTAACAGAGTTAGTTATATTGTACAGATATTGGTAAGTATCTATACATTTGGATTTTATATAGAAGAGCTGAGCAATGACAAAGAATCTTGCAGGCCCCATGATTAGTCGATCTTGCCCAATCATTTTTCGATCGCGAAAATTATTGGCCCATCATAAAAACCAACTCGATACGATTTTTCACCAACATGAAAATCAATCGAAAGGAAAAATTTATTTCAGAAAAGCTTCTACGCTGAAACATTATTTACCACAGACACCCCATGTACATATAGAGGTTTAAAAGAATTACAATGTTCTGGTGTCAGTATGACTTCAGGCCTTAGTTGGAAAAGAATTGAATGTGCACCAAAAAATTAGTTTCTACTTCGATATAGACTTATGTCTATGTTCCACATCGCCAAAACAAATGATAAATATGTTTAGGAAGAGTCTACAATACAGGAGCAGTACAAATAATTAAGTATTTCGAATTTATTCATTCGATCGGTCATAACAAGCTATTCAACTACACAAGTAACACCACTGCGTTTACTAGTAGTTTATTTCGTAGTAAAATTTCCGATTCTAATTAATTAGTTTTTATTTTCTATTCTTGTTTATAATGGATTCTTTCTTTTCTTTTTTGCTCTACTTAATTTAACTTTCTTATTTATTACTTGAATTTATTGTATATTTTTATTTTTAGTTATAAATTTTTCTAATTAGTTTTATTTTCTATTTTCTAAATTTTTTTCTTTTTATTTACTTAATTTTACTTCATTTAATTTACCACTTTAATTATTTATTTTTTTACATGCTTATATTTATATTTACTCATTTACTTCTTACTATTTCTTATTAGGCCGATTTATTGTAGAATTGGACATTCGTGTTTGTAATGGATTTTTTTTTCTCTTTTTTACTTTACTTAATTTTTTATTTTTTATTACTCTATCTTATTTTAGCTTTAATTATTTTATATACTTATATTTATATATTCTTATTTGGTTCTTGTTATTTTATTTTGTTCATGGTATCCAATCTGAAATTGGGCAGTTTTGCCAAATACGTACCAAATAAATAAATAAATAAAAATAAAAAATAAAACCAAAGCAAAACATTTGAAATTACACTTCGGACAAGAACGATAACCCTCCTCCAATTTACCTATATTTTAAGCATCAGAAACTTCTGGTCACGAGAACTCACGACCCAATTACCAGATCATCTGAAAATCACAAGAATGTATTGGTATTAGGTAGGACCAAATCTGATGGAAGCGATTTGGAAACACCGGCACCTTTGTGCCAGTGGTGCCATCTTAAAAAAAAAAATCAAGAAAAAAAATTGCTTTTTGCCCTTTGAATTCTGATTCAGCAACCAGATTTTCATGAAATTCACACAGTAGCTGTTTTTACTATAAGCCGTGTTTGGTAGAAATTCGGTTGAAAAAAAAAAATTTTTGTGTCTTGGATTTTGAAAATTCGCTCGGGAAAGTAAAGCTCTTTGCACTATAGCACTATAATTTCCAGTGCAGATATGAAATCAAAACGAATTTCGTATGATAAATGGAACTTATCATAGGCATTATTCAGAAGGTATCTGATGAAAAAGCCATTATAGAGTTGCCAGCTATTGTTGGTTTTGTATATATTTGCAATATCTCTATCAAGCGATATTATTGTAAAATTTTCTAATGCTGATGATCTTGATGGGGCAATAATCAACAAATATTGAGTTTTCAAAAATTTGAAAACTTTTGTGGGTGGTAGCCCTAAATTTCTTTGTACCCCTATAACTTCCAATGCAGTCATTGGATCAAAACGATATTCGCAGACCAGTTTGATTTCAATGGGAGGCAGGTGTTATATATTTTTGGCTTTGATGCTAAAGAAGGGTTGCCAGCGCGAGGCGTTTTAGCTATTTTCGTATTAAAAAATGCTTACACTAGGTATTCATATCGCGAACATTTACAATGAAAATAAGTTACCAATGTTTAAATTTTCTAAGTTTTCGGTCCCAAAAATCTTTCATTTTCTGATCCCAAACGCCTTTCTACCCCTGTAACTTTCGACGAAATCATCGAATTAGATCGAGATTGATAGAGCGCTTTGATTTTGATGTGAGGCAGTTGTGGAAGGCTTTTAGTTGTAGTGCTGGTGAAGTGTTGTAAGCACTGAGCATTTTCTTTGTTTATGTTATGTTATGCTGCTTTCAAAATTTTGTAGTGTTTGACTTTCCTAAATCTAAAATTTCATGCAAGTGGTAATCCTGAAATCCTTTCCACCCTATCTATCTAAATGCATTGTTAAGATCAAAGTGGTTTTGCACTCGAAACAGGTTGGAGCACGTGTGGTAAAATATGCACTCAAAGTCTGGACGATTCTTCTATTGTTCATCGAACACTAGTATTTCTAGCGGTTCAGGTGCGCTAGAGTTTTTTTTATGTTTTTGTCAAATGAAGATTATATTCGGCAGTACCATCTCTTAGGACAAATGTGGCAAAAATTACTTACAGGTCCTGGCAACCATACCCTGATATTGAAACCAGAAATTTATCAAATTTCATTCTGTCTCAGTGTCTTCATCAGTTGTTTCATCAGGCTTGCTAGCATACTCTCCAAACTTATATCAAGTCTGGGTTTTATAATTGAAACTAAATACATTCTGTGAGTGTCATTTTGATCTGACGATTTCATCATTATTTCTCGCGTCCTGTGTCCTGTGAATTCTATAATGATCCGATATCAGGAGTTATCACAATTCGAAATTTGAAAAATATTCTTTGTCAACTTTTAGGAACTTAAACCATTAAAACAATTTTCTTAGCAAATCAGTAAAATGAAGATATGAAATGATATTTTTCTTATGATTATACATATATTCCAAGCCACCGTAAACTGTATTTTGTATTTTTTGAATATTTAGCTTGGAGCGTATGATTTCTTGCCTGGTAAATAAATAAATAATAACTATCTCGACATTGTTAAGCTACCATCCACAGCTCAGGCTGCAGTGTGACTTAAATAAATGTTTAATAAGATCTGATTATATCAGGCTCGAGCATTTCATTTTCTGCTTACTTTATTAATTCTTAATTCAAATGACAAATCAATCACTAAATTCGCATTCCCACTACCTGCATAGTATGCTCATACGCTTTTACAATTTAATTCACTAGAGCAAGCCGTAATGAAAAATTTATTGTTAAACTAGTTATTAAAATATAATAAAATTAAATCGCATTCAACTTGCATCGCATGCATCTATAAAATTATGGCGACGAAGAAAAGGTATGCTTACACGGTCGAATCACGCCATTACTTATGCAAATTCAGGTATTTTGATCAAGTCAAGTGCGAGTGTGTTTTGCATATTTTAATTTGTTTATAATGAATAGCGAAGCGATGACTGTTTGTGATTAGATGCGTTTTTTATAGAAATTGATAGCGACCAAGTGGTGGGAAAAATGCTAATTTCCAATCCATTGTAAGAATCAAGGCGCTAACTAATAACCGACAGAGTTATTCGTTGGCAGTTAATTGAGTTATCTTTCGATTACGAATTCAAGTCGTTCAAAGAATGATGGTTTATCTGTGATTTTGTGGTTGTGCATAGTTTTATAATATGCAATTGAGTTGGTTGCTGGTTAAATTGTTATTATTAGATTTATTGCTATAGCTTGAGAGCCATTTATTGATAATTATATAAATATGATCGATGAGTTAATGTTCATAATATCTTCAGATAAATAACTGCCGTGATAGGCACATGCAATCTTATTTTCAAGTATTTAAATAATTATAGATTGTTTACCATAAATCATCCAAACGTTAGCCTGTCAAGTGAACGCACATCTTATTTTTATTTCTGAGCAAAGTTCCATGTTCAAAACTATTAGATTATACGCGATGAATTATCTCTCTAATTCAATATTGAAAGCGGCTTGAAGTGATTTTTACTGATTATATGTGTATATAGTGAAATGATCTCTGGAGTGGAGTGATGCTTAGCAATGTGTAGGAATGTATACAAGGAGTATGCTTGATTATGATAACGCTTTGGAGATTTAACGGTAAATAGGCGCAGAGTAGGTACCTGCTTAAAATTAGACAAAGATTTTTTTCAAATTTCGATTTGTGATAGCTTCTGACAGAAATATCAAATCAACCAAAAAAGACTTAAACAACTAAAAAACACTTGCTATTAAAGTTTAACAAATTAAATACATTCGTAATCGACATGACAAAAATACAGAACAAAAATTATGAATTATTAAAAAAAATTTGGGAGAAAATTGGATTGGGACGTTTATCACGTCAGCACCTTGGTCAGAACTGTCTTAAACGTAGGTAGATCTGGAAATGGTTGTGCAATAGTATTTGCCGAGGCTGTTGAGTATTTTGCAGCATCTTTTAATTGCCTCCTTGTGGTTTAGCCTAAATGGTGTCATTCAGTAAACGTGTGTGACTCGTCCGCCTTACTAATCCGTTGAAAGTTATCATATTGGACTGGGACACAACATTGGTCAAGCTCTTAATAACATCAAAAGCAAAACAGGAGCATAAATTCGTATGAATTTTCTAGATCTCTCAAGGTAAAGACCAGGAACTGCTTCTCAACTGATCAGAACCTATCGCTATGGACCTCAAAATTAGGGTGCCTGAACAAACGAACAAAAGCTGTGTACAAAAAAATCACGACTTGAAGATTTTTGAAATACCTTCGCACGTCTTCTATGAATCCCAGGTAGCCCTGCTTAAGACTTTGTCATATTGTTAGTTAAAATGAAGCTTTTTATCTAAAGTTGATGATACTTTCACAACATTATTAAGGCAGTATTCCAAATTTAATTTCCAGAAAAAGCTGATGACTTTGTCAAGTTTATTTTGTCTCTAACAATGCTCAAGAGACAACAGTTTCAATTCAAAGAAAAATGAATCTGATTTCAATTTGATTGTGAAGTACATTTTTAGATCGTCTGTTTTCGTCGTCTGAGCTGTGTAGAAAAAGGTGAAGAATATCTGATAACACTTCAGGAAGATTCGCTACGAAAATATTGAATAGAAGAGATCAAAAGTGACTTTTTTGTAGTGCACCGCATGAAACTTCAATTCTTTCAATCAACAGGAGACCAGAGATATCACATTTCTGTAAGTTAAGTTGAAAAATAGCATGATCAACATGGTCAAAGGCTTTGCTGAAGCCTATGTGGATGGTATCAATTTGATGCCCTTTTTCCGTAATACAAGGAACATTTGAAACAAGAATCACTAGAATATAGCAGTTGACCTGCCTTTGAACTAGATCTAAACACGTTGACCAAGGCCTAAATCAAATGACCTAAAACCATGTTGTTGTTCGTCCAGAAGAAGTTCTGCTAGAGTTATTAGACAATTGACAATTTTTTCAAACAGTTTAGGCAATGCTAATAGTTTTGAAATACCTCGGTAATTTTCAATGAACCATCTATCATAATTGACCGTCTATTTGTTTCTTTTTCTATTATCTTCAATCTTAGTTTCTCCTCGGACTCCTTTTTCTCTTACTGGAAGTTTGCTCATATTGCCCCGATACATATGTAAATCCAGGAATCCAAGTTGTATATCCAATTGTCGTCCTATTTAGTAAAGTACTCGAAAGAATTGTTTGCATAGGCTCCATCCTATATTTCATCCTTTCTTTACTCCTGAGCAGCATGGGTTCGTAAAAGGTAAACATTCCATATCTAACCATTAGCCTTCACTAACTTGGTCGCTTCCGCCTTAGACCAGCAGATGCAAGTTGATGTGGTATACACTGATTTTGCTAATGCTTTTGATTCTGTTGATCACACACAAGCTCCTTCTTTTAAAATTTCAAGGTCATGGGGCATCTGATCTTCTCTTGTCCTGATTCTTATCTTTATTCTTATTATGTAGCACGTTTATGGTCGTTGCTGTGTTGTGTCTTTGAATTCAGTTTTCTTCCCCATAGTGCCCTCTTTCTGGGGTTTCTCAAGGCTCAATATTGGGTCCTCTGTTATTCCTGGTATGTATCAACGATCTCTCTTTCGTTATCCGTTTCCTGTTTTCTATTTGCTGACGACTTTAAGATATTTGGAGTGATAGATTCGCTTGATAATTGTCACCAGTTGCAGCATGATATTTATGCTTGGAGTGAGTGGTCTTAGTATCACCGAATGTCTTATACTTGTAAAATGTCTCGTCTAATGTTTTTCTACTCCTTAGTCGGATGCCTCTTGCGGTTGTCGACAATTTTAAGGACCTTGGTGTGCTCTTCGACTCTCAACTTAAATTTGATAAACACATTGCATACATAGCTGCCAAGGTCTCTCGTTTGTCCGGCTTAGTTCTCAGGTCTTCCTCTCGTTTTACTAACATCACTACTTCCGTCCATCTTTTCTAGTCACTTGTGTATCCTCGAATACTGTTATCAGGTGTGGTCACCCCACCTTGTCAAATAATGCCGTAGAACGTGTGTAGCGTAGATTTGCATGCTCATTATTATTTAAGTTTCACAGACTATACTCACATAGTGATAATTTGTCCTTACTCCAAATTCCCTCTTTAAAGTCTCGTCGAGTGTTCATTGATGAGTGTCTGTTTTTCAGGCTCCTCTACTGTCCTATCCTATCTTGAAGCTTTTGTTTCGCGTACTAATCGCTCACGTAGATCTTCGTCGGTGTTCTTAATACCGTTTGCGTGAACCTACGTTCTTTTCCATTCGCTATTATTGCATATCCCCAGAAGACACAATGAACTACAGCTTGGTCCTTTTATACCAAACTTCTCTAGTTTGAGACGTCATATCATAGCCTAAATTCTTGAAACTTCCCATAAATTTTTATTTTTTCATAACTTTTTACTAATCTTCTTTACATTATTGGCTTTCACTACTTCTTCTATCATTATTTCATTTTTTGTTATCGTAATTATATTATACTTTATTTTATATTGTATTGCTATCGTATTGCTATCGTTTTTATTTTGAACTATCTTAATGTAATTTTATGAATTTTATAATGGATTATATCTTGTTTTTCTCATTCTGTTTTTGTAATTGGGCTAAAACGGAAATGAATGAATAAATAAATAAATAAATAAACATTTAAAGATCGACCGTCAGATTTGAAGAATGATTTATTGAAATATTATATGCACTGGCAAGATAAGCGACTCCATACATTCGAGTTTGAAACTAAGAAAGAGCAATTCAGGACCAGGACTCTTGTCTACGTTCGGGTTTTTCTTGATATTTAGATATATTTCATTAAAGATATTTAGGTACTACGTCGTCGTAGCTACCAGTAAACATTTGATCAAATCAATTGCCATGTTAGTTAGATGTCGGAGCTATTAGCATCAAATAATTGCCAGAAGATGCACTAGCTAGTCAAAAAGATTAACAGAAATAAGATTATTATCATTTTCATCTAGCGATAATATCAAATTAGGGAATTTTTTTTAAAATTTGTGGGCAACGCTATACTGCCCTACTAACCATAAAGGTTACACACCGGATTCAAAAACTACATACCCTATTACATCATTCTGCAAAATTTGAAAAACCTATCTTTCGTGGAAGTATTTTAAATAAATATAATAAATCTCCAGTACAAATCAAAATACAAATCATTGAATATCTCGAAAGTATTAAAATGTAATGTAAATGGTTAGTAGGGCACTATGGCTATAGTCGTAATGTAAAAAAAAACCTTTCAAATTGTGGAATTTCCTGAAAACTGTTCGCTCTTTAGAAAAAAAAACATATTATTAATAAATGATAAAACATATTATTAATAAATAATAAACGCTTTGACCACCTAGCCAATTTGAAATTTCATATATTCCCCGTCGCGCAAGAACGGTGATCTTTCACCAATTTGCCTATTTACTCAGTACTCAAAATTTCTGTTCCGGAGAACTCACGAATAGATCAATATTAAATTTACAGGATATATTGGTTGTATCAGGTCTGTTAGAAGTGATATTTTAAGAAAAAAATCACTCAAAGAAATAAATATTTTATGTCCGATAGCTTTCGATAACTTCCTTCTTCTACTGTAAAATTCAGGTCTTTTTCTACTTATTTTAAATCTTCTTCTTTTTTGTTTTCACCCTATTAATGCAATCATCTCTAGAAATGCTTCTTCTCCTCGTATTAAATGCTGGCTTTTTTTCTTCTTCTTCTTTTTCTGCTTTGAAATGCTTGATTTCTTCTTCTGTTTTTAAATGGCAGCGTTGTTTTCGTTTTGAATACTTGCCTTCTTTTCTTTTAAATGCTGGTCTTTATCTTTTTCGAATTTTAAATGCTGCCTTACTCTTCTTCGTTTTTTATGCTGGCCTTCTTCTTCTTTTTCTGCTTGGAAACGCTGGCCTTTTTCTTCTGCTTATAAGTACAATCATAAGATATAAACGAAATTCACACAGTAGATGCAAACCCAACGCGGCTAGATTTTTGTTGCGAAATTAGGTCAGAATTGCCAGCGATTAATTTAACTATGATACGTTACCATTAAAATTTCTAATGATATTGATTTCGTGGTGATCGTTAGCAACAAATGTTTCAATTTCAAAAATTTGAGCCGGCGGTAACCCTTAAATTTTTCTTAGCTCTATAACTTCTAACGAAGTGATCGTAAGAAATGCAATTCACAGAATGTGTTGATCTTAATGTGAAGCATATGTGAGAGACGTTTGATTGCAGAGTTAAATAAAATGTAGCCAGTACTGAGCATTTTCATCATTTCTGTAGTAGCATGTGCAGCCAGTACATTTTCAAATAATATGTTTTAGTTTCCTAAATTCTGGATACATTTCTACCCTATACAGTCTACCTTACCCAACTAACAATTTGTTGAACATTTTGGGCGTGGATTCGTTTCCATTCCTAAGGTTGCGCCTACAAAGAAACCAATGTTTCGAATTAGCGACTTTGTGAGTTCAGTAATGACAACGAAACAAAGTAGTCATTGCATGGAAAGGGCTACGTTGTAGTTACTTCCTTGTGACGGCATTACCGCGACACCGCTTAGTAATGGTTTCGAAACATTATACCTAACGTGCGACTAAGAATATGACACTTGTAGTCGCAATGACGTAACAGCAACGTAAAATCTTAGTCACAATTTTCAAAAAGTTTCGTAATCGCGACGTTACATTTGGAATTGTTTCAAATTTACAAACAATCCTCTTGCCGATACCCAATATCTTTCTCTTTCACGCTCATAGCTATCTGTATGATAAACGAAGAGTTTATGCAAAATGATTATGTATGTGTTAAGTGTTTATACGATGAAGATAATATTGTATTTCAGTATATGTTTAATTATTATTATAATAATTGAAAATTTTGAATCCTATGGTGATAAAACACGAACGATTCAAACGTTACTGCAAAGGTAGTGTTGATACTCCCTAAAACTACCACGCGACTGCGATTGTATCAGGCTTTAGCTAAAATAGGTCTTTATTTTCTTTCATAAAATATTCTATACTTTGTGCAAAAACTAAGTTTCGCACTATCAAACAAGTATAGCATGTTCAAACATGAAAAATCTGTGCTTAGTACATCAATCAAAACTACTATTTTGGATATTTTTAGCTTCAAAGTAGTTTGCAATTCTTAGCCGCCATGATTGCCCAAATTTGTTCGCCATGATTGTCCTTTGAAGGAAATGATCCCAGTTAGTGCCTATATCGGTCATTTCAAGGCATTGTTGACACTTTGTGCCTTTGGATGTTACCGAATAGTAGTTTTGACTATATCGTACCTTCATAGTAGTTTTTAGAAGTCGTCGTTACTACCTAGTTTCTAATCTGAAATGCGCTCGAAACCCAAGGTGAAACAGTTGGTTTAACATAAATTTGGCCAATGCTAGGTGCGCTTTTTGCACCTCAATTGAGAGCTGGTTAGAAAAGTACCATTGGAAACTGCAACAAGTGGAACAGTATTGTTTTTATTTTAATGCTACAGTCGTGACCAGCTCTCGATAGAGGTATAAAATAATGCGACAATTATAATGAAATTTAATTGAAAGCTATTCTTTAACAATAATTTAAGTATAAATATATCGTACAACATACTAGTTGGCAGGAGTTGGATATTATCTTCAAAAGACCGAAAAATGTAAATATGCTATACAAAGGATAAAAGCGAAATCTTAAAAAAAAAATGTTTAAGCATTTACTATTCGTTTTTTTTTGCACTTTTACTTGGTATTTAACACACTACTCCAGTATGAATTCTGAATGCAGAAACTCAGGCTTTTAAATGCACGTACCTCAGACGTACGAAAGTATAGTTCACTCACTGTTGATTTTGTTGAAGTATTAGTTTGGGAATATTGTTACTTGGTAGTGCCATCAAAGTAACATAGAATCGAGATGTGCCCATAATGTGCCTAAAAACGTTTTCGAAAAACCAACATAGTTCTCAGCTTTATAAGAAGAAAAGTTTGGCAGAGGACTAAAACGAATGACATGATCGCTTAGATGGCAAAGGTTGTAGACATTAGTTATGATTGTATGCTGACCAAAAATGAATTTCTTTATACAGTATAATAAAAAAGTCTTCTATCAATATTTTATCTATACTAAGAAAAGAAAAGTACGCAATACTCTGACAAATCCTAACCACACAAGATAGCATAAGAAAATTCTTGTAAATTCTTTTCGGTAAACATTCTTTAAGAATAATAAAACCGATATGCTTTCAAAATGTTCGAAAGTTCGCATACTTCCAGAATTTTATAAAATCAAGTGTATCTCAAAAACATACTACAATTACATTCAACTAAAAGACCCCTACCATTTAGAATCAAATGTATATTTTTCGGGGGTCCAAATTATAAGAGGTTGTAATGTGTAAATACAGTAAATAATATAGAATGTCGAAATACATAAATGTGGAGTCGGCTACAACGAAATCTTTGATCATGCCAGCCGAAAACCTCTCAAAGCGTGTTGATTGTTTGTGATGATCTTCTTCAGCTCGTCGTCTAAAATCTGCATCTGCTCTCTTCTTACAATTGATTCCTCCAAAAATCATGGTTAAATTTTCGTATCCGCCAATAACTGCATTTTTCGCATCCGTAATATGAGTTAAACTAAACAAAATCTTTATAAGAATACCAAGTAAGATATATATGTTCACAAAAACGTATGAGTAAATATACCTTTTACATATGCGCTGATGGTAGAATCGCAAACAAAACGCCTAATTTTCACTGAAATGTCACTCCCACTCACTCCCAATCACTGCCTGTATTAATATTGAAGATAACTCGTAACAAAAGGGTTGAGCAAATCTTTCGTTTCGTTACAATAAATTACGAATGTAATAATTGATGAGGTAACCATCGACATTAATGTGTAAGGATATACTCAGAAGATAGTTAATTTGTGATTACAAATCTATAAAACTTTTTGCCAATTCATTTTGCTAATTTGCAAATCAAACGTTTTATTTGAAAACTGAATTTCTATTTGATTGGAATAGTTTATTTAATATTTTTTAAAAGGAATTACCTGTCCCGAACAGTGGAGACTTTTTTATTAAACTCGTTTTGTGAGATTCCACATTGACGTTTAAAGAATTGTCAGAACGAAACCATCATGGACATAGCCAATACGTAACCGTTACATGCGAGTTTCCTTGATAGGCACAGGAATATGAAAGGAAATATGTGTGGTAACTTTGACGTATAATGTGCCTTACTGGGATTTTGATTAAGTCGCAATGAAGGAACTAATCCCTAATGGACACAGTGCCTGTAAAGACGCGTCGAAAGTAATTTTTACCACTTCATTACTAAAATTTTGCCTATCAAGGAATTTTACTTTGAAGGAAAAATGACGAAACAATTCCGACTCTACATAGTATTCACGACGTATTCGCGTCAAAAAAGTCCATTTAGTAACAAATGGGCACAAATTGTTAGTTGGGTAGTCGAATAAAGTCTACGCTAAGGCTTCGCAATGTCGGACATGGCCTGCGACACAGATTGGTTACAATAAGAAGCATGTTTAGCAGAATATTTATTCAAAATCTACACAATTCCTTTACCATTGTTTGAAAATTAGGCTTTCTAGCAGTTCCTTTGTGGCAGAGTTTTTTTTTTTGTTTTGCCAGCACACATTGATGAAACAATTAATAGAAACACTCTAGAAATAAAAGAGACTTCTCATTTTCTCTTTTAATTAAAATGAAAAACCAATGTTACAATTCTTTTGAAGTTAGGTATACTCCAGATCCTAGGGAAATATATTATAAGCCTCCAATCCAGAAAAGAACAGTGTTTTCGCCCATTTTTTTATTTCGTTTTGTAAATTGTCGATGCTATCAGTGCACTCACTTACTTACAAGTTATACTGAGATGACTTACGAGTAGATGCTCAAATTTTAGGTTTTCAAACATACTTATTGCATTGTGAAAAATGCATTTCCTTTACTTCGAAATGAGGTAGCGATGCTTAGTTTTGGTCGATTAACTATAACACAATTGTGGAATACAGAAATTATTCTACAACTAAATCCATAAACTTAACACCCAATGACTGCATGTGCATTCTGAAATTATATGACTGTGAAGTTCAAGTAAAAAATATTTTATTCATTTGCCACCGTTATTTTTAAGGTTCACTGCCGTATTAGAAAACAGAGCATTGTTTTCAGTATTCCATCTGAACCGTTTGCAACGGCTGGACTGATATGGAACTGATCGGCGCGTGTTGACCATTTATGCACCATAACTAATGCCATAAATATTTATTTTAATAAAATTACGCTTGAATTACATTCGCAACCCACTGAGTACCGCATTGCATGCATCAATCACAAACTTTTTGAATTTGCAGATACGATCTAAATCTGTTTCAACTTGATACATTGTCTTTCTTCGATATAAACTCTTACTGTGTGTCCACACATGCCAGGTTAATGCATTTTAACAAGTGAAAATTAACTGAAGACTTAATTTATTCAACATTTCAAACTGCAATGGTTGCATGAAACGTAGGTGAAGTTTTCCGTCAAGTTATCATCATCGGTCGGATGGTCCGCCAAGCCAACGGCATCAGAGTCCATGAAGTTCACGGTGAATGATTATTGTCGTTTCTAGTCTAATGGCAAATGTGATTTGATGGCGAATTTTCTGACTTGAAGGAGAGTTTGATGAATGGACTTTAAGCTGTTTCCAGACGGTCAGCTCAGTTTCAGTTTCTCTCCGATTACCCATTTTTCCTGTGTTTGAAATCAAATATTTTATATTTTAGCACATAAGAAACCCGAGCGTCTAACTGAGACTTAATTTACCGTATAGCAAAATCATTCGAAAACTGTTAGTTAGTCCTGTGAATTTAAGGAGTCATTGAACCGCATTCGAGAATCTAGAACCTCGTACAGGAAGAAGCAAAGTAACAAAGTTAATAGGGTTCACAAATCCTTATAAATTTTATGAAACGTTCAGCAGGAGGTTCATTTTAGCTCTGGAGTTCGCTTGACTGCTCCGTTTAATTCACAAGTTTTTTGTCCCATTTATACTCGTACATTCAGATATGACAGTGAGCACTAGTGGTATCTGATGTTGTCTAAATCTTTCCGCTGGTGACCACAGTCCACATTCCATTTTCTATTTATACGCCTTCACGCATTGCAATCAGGCCGTGAACCAGTCTCACGTCCAATATATCTTGTGAATGACTCCAGAGTTTCCGAGATCAATGTTTTTTAACAGATTGTTTGATGTCATATATGCACCTGAATCTCATACGTCGTACAATATGCATTCATAATTCTAATCAGACAAATTTTCGACGATATGGATTAGATCCTGTTGCATGAAAGGTTTGGTCCAAAGAAATAACGTTCAGAGCAAGTTCAATTTTGCAAAGAACTTTCATTCAAGCTGCGTATTCTGAGTGGAATATTGGTTCGAATGATTATTTTTACGATGATTTATGGTCTGTCTATTGTCAATCACTCGCCAACTTTTTGTATTTTGTAACGCAGCTGAACATGACCTCGGCGTGGAGTTCAGCTTGCTTGACAGCGTCTGACGACAGTCCATCGGCACAAATAAGTAGTTCTACCTGCAAATAAACAATCATGGCACCTATAGCTTGTACAATACTTGGACGCATTCGATGCAGTTCTCATGAATGGATGCAGTACGTGATTGAACTATTGACACATTTTTTTCGCTGCGTGCCTCAATCCTATCCATGTTTCATTACGACTTCTGGCTCTGACGTGCCTCGCCTTGTCATACCGATTTCGAGGCACAATCGATCAGAGGATGTAAAAACACTGTCTAGCCATACTTTTGGTTCGAGTCGCAAATCACGTGGCCCTACGAAATCGGTCATATTCGCCAAAATTCCAGTTATGATTGACTGTGCGCTTCGAATGCCGCTGTCACGGTTGCAAAAAATTGATTTACGGAAGACTTTCAAGCCATTCTATATCGATATATTGTCACTAATCGCATTTAAGTCTTTCTTTTTTACTCGTGTGCTCCTCCAATGTAAGCAGTATTACATTTCATTACACATATTGCATTTTTTACGTAGCACTATCGAAGTCACGTCGCGTCTTAGACTATAAATTATTCGGTCAGCCATAGCTGAGACAACGGCTAAGTCAGAAGGGTATGTCGTGATGAATTATTTATAACGGAGACTTTATTTAAATTTGATTTTGATGATTATACTCTGGATCACTTGCGCACAGACACATGCATACGATCATATGCGACTGGCGCGGAAAAATACCAAGGTGTGTGAAATACAAGCATTGCTAATTAAAAAATTTCACTGAGTAATTGTTACTTATTATCGATTAGCTCTGAACTTGCATACATATATCTAAAGCTTTGAAAATCATTAGAAACAAATTGGATTGATACAGCAATTGGAATAAATAATACATTTCTGGGGATACTGCTCAATCATCAAGAACATATTGCTTACTGTCAAAACTTTTTCTTCTTCTAAGCAGCAAGTTATTCACAACAGACAAATGCTATTTAAAATTGTTACGCAAACAATGTAATACATCCTCATTCCCACAGTTGCATGGCTTCCGCAGAATTCATTTTCACACAACTTGAGCCCTCAGCCCGAAGTGAGTTTTAAGAATAGTAGTACTGAGCTATTATCATTACAATGTAAATCATCGCACTAAATTATCTGCATTCAAAATACGAACCTCTAACACCAGTACAGTTTGTACTAAAACCTGAGCCTTGGTCTATAAATATGAAAGAATAAATTGCACCTTGAAAATTCGGAAACGATTTCAGCATATGAGTAACTAGGATATGATGAACGAAAAAAATCACAACTGACAATCTTGATCCTGATTGTCATTGGTAAATTTTGTTTAGCTATTTAATTTAGTTGTTGCTACAAATATTAAAATTGAAGTAGCTAGCCCCATCTTCATTAGTAATTTTTCAACGAACACCATCAGCTACCACTGCTTGTAATTCATGTCTTCAAGAATTATTTTTACAATATTTATCGTGTCTTACAAGTCGTTGGGCATGGTCTAATGACCAGTGGCCACATATTCAAATCAGTCTCCGTTTAAAGAGACCTCAAACAGACAAACAGGTGTAACGAGCAATGAACTACCACGCTCCTGCTACCGCTACCGCCATCAGCTTCTCGACACTTTCATTATGAATTTAGCGAGTGAAATGTAAGCGTTCAATGTAAATTTTGTTTGTTTTAGTAACTACTGCGGTTTTTGAATAATTTATAACTGTCGGGCCCCGAGAGCAGAATAATTATGCATGAATCAGTCAGAACTAAGAATTCCGTAGTCATGCCACTCTGGGAAGGCTCGACTCTTCGGGCTATTTATACCGACATACCGACAATGAACCGGTCATTCAAGATGGTTTGACATCCAATTCGGCCGAAGAAGGAAGAACTCTTCAGCATCGATGGCAAGTTCTCGACCGGATCACGGACAGCTAGTCGAAATCTGAGCGCTTGCAAAAAACGTCAACATAAATACCGGCCTGATTATAATTTCCAATTCTCGGTTTCCTGAAAAAGTCCTAAGACAGGATGGCTCCTCAAGAAATATGAGTTCAATAGCGGCATCGCCATGAATGGTCATGAATGAAGATCGAAACCTGAGCAAATGTTTTATTTATTAGCCGCAGCGCATAATCATTTTGCATGTAATTAAGTTTTTTCGTTCATGTGGATATGTAGATAGGAATATTAGATAGAGACGTATTGTGTTACTTTCCCTTTTCATCGGAGACCGTGGCGCGTCTACGGATTCTCCCAGTAGCCGAAGCAGACGCGGCGGCTGGCATTCAATTCACCACTCGGATATTTGCCTTGCAAAAGACCATCAGTTGAGGCATTAAAACACTTGACTTTACATAAAATTATCCTAAGCAATGAATGAACTTGTGTTTTTTGCTTCTTTCGTCGTTTTGATTAGGTGCCCCGTTGAATTTTCTATTGGGAAGAACCTCTTACGATGAGCAACTTTAGCAGCAGTTACAGTGGCGTAGGAACGCGGATGGAATTTCCGAAGCATAATTTACTGCCACTGCGCCGTTGTGGCACAATACAATTAACACAGATATTATTCAAAAAAGTAGAATTTATTCAGTATCAGTCGCTGTTTTGAATATGTAGAAGCACGGAATTAGGTTAATCGGACATTTGAAGTGACTCTGTACTTTGATTTTGAGTTGATGTAAATCAAACGACCAAGGGCATTAGAACAGGTGACAGGTTTCGAATTGTGAAAAGGATCCAGTTTTTTACGCATTTTGAAGAGTTAGATGAGAGTTTTTCCATAGATCGGGCCATGATGAAACCTATTAATAAGCACTTTTCAAATTAAAAAAGCATAAATGAGTCAAAATTTGCTTTTGCATAAATCTTTCGGTAGTTTAATTCAATTACTTAATTCATAAATATCGGTTTGATTCGTATATAAATTTTTTCAACAACTTTCATATTTATTATTATATTTATAATAAAAAAAAATACAGTGCTGACATTTTTTTTCTTTTAAGTTTAACTGAATGAAGTCCAATAATAACAAGTTGGTGCATTAAATGACTGAATACATAGAATTTTTGTGATATCAGCATATAGAAATGCCGAGAAAGAACTGCAAAACTTTTCAGGCTACTCAAAAAAAAAATCCAAAAATTTTTCTCTGCGTTCAATAAACTAATAGGTCTGTTCGGGTACTGCAGCAGTAACAGACTTTTACAGCTGGCTTCTTTTTGTGGTGGGGGAACATTAGGGAAAAGTACAAAAACGCACTGCTGCAATTTGCGTCAAGAAGACTCCAGAAGTGTCACTTGTTGGCGGTTAAATTTTGAAAAGTCCTTTTGCGGATAGTTTGTAGATGGCAAAATATATTAGAATGGAAGCCCAAAATAGAATCCTGAAGGGAAAACGCGTTTTGTTTAATTTTATAGTTGCTGGTGATGGCGAATCAACAAATGATGATATTGTTTAAATACTTGCAAACTTACCACAACTGCTCTAATCAGTATTGCGCATGATGCGAAGAGGATTATTACTTATTTATTTATATATGTATTAGCCAAACAAGGCATAAATACATATATATACAATAAATATGAAATTTCAATTTATTTAAAAAAAATGGTGAGGTACAAATAAATAACACATAAATAAATAACTAATTGAGTAAACAAATAAGTTTGAAATTGACAATAAGTAAAATAACAATGAAATAAAAGAAAAACAATTAAAAACGATATTTAACCAAGAGCTTAAAAATTATGGTGTACAAATGGCTTGGATAAGGGAAGATTTGAAGGATATTTTGGAAATCGTTGGGGAATAAAGGTTGCTAAAGCCATTGAAGACCCTGCAGCATCTATTTATCGGCTCTTTAGCTGCATATATGGTTGAATGGACTCGAGTCTGTTATTGTGAATTTCGAAGGCTGGGTTCCAAATAATATAGCCGTATTCAAGAAGAGGGCGTACAAGTGCAGTGTATAATGGCCCACAAGTTTTTAAACTCCTTGGCACGTCGTTTAATAAAGCCGAGCTGCTTATTCGCACGGGAAAGAATTTTGTCGTAGTGCAAGGTGAAACGAAGTTTCACATCCATCACAACACCGAGATCAACAACGCTATCAACGCGAGTTAATAAGTTGTTGCCGAGAAAGTAAGTGTTCTGCGTAACCGTGCATTTACGGCTAACACTTATAATTTGGCACTTATCAATATTCAGCGAGAGCTTGTTTATATTGCACCACTGAACAAGAGAATCAAGCTTGGATTTGTGCATCAGATTTAGATTCAATGGTGTGGTACAGTTTGAGGTCGTCTGCATAAAGTAGGTGACGTATGTTTGACAGGACGTCAGATAGATCCGAGATGAATATGTTAAAGAGAAGTGGGCCAAGATGACTATCTTGTGGAACACCAGAGGTAGCAAATATATTTTTTTATAAAATTCCTTGAAATTTAACGATTTGGATTCGGTTGTGGAGGTAGGAACTGAGCCAGCTTAGTAAAGATCCAGCAAGTCTCAATTTGTGCAGCTTAAGGATCAATATAGAATGGTCAACTCTGTCAAAAGCTTTGCTAAAGTCAGTGTAGACTGCGTGAATTTAATAGCCTTTCTCCATTTTACACAAAACAACACACAACAGGATGGGAAAACACCGGATGAAAGTGATCTGTCAAAGAATATATGCAGGGGTGTTATTAGCTGCTCTACACACCTACGCAGGAATGTCGGTGGAAGGAGATCAGGACCAGAGTCTTTGTTGCAATCGAGCTCCAAGATAACTTTACATATTTCTTCGCGTTATATTTTCATTTAGCTGAGAAAAGTGGTTGGTGCTGAATTAGAAGGAGAAACATTTGAGTTAGATGGGTATGATACATTGAAAATTCTCTGGAAAATATCTGCGAATAAATCGCAGATATCATTAGGAGAAGCAGAGGTGATATTATTATTGACAATGGATAACCGGTGACAGCATTTATATTCAAATAATTATTACAGTTTATATGGAGTGTGAGTTTAAAATGCACTATAGGTTAATCCGTGATATTTTTTAATGTCTCAAAACGTGGTTTGAGGAAAATCAAGTGTTTTTGTGCTATCCGCTCAATATACATATATAATTTTAAAATGGTTGAAATTATGTGAAATTGGTTATTATTACTAAAATCAGTCTTATCTTTCATTACTTTTCCTAGTGTGCTAAATAAAAATGAGCTGTGGGAAACTCTGCTGTCGTGGACAGAGCCCAAATTCCCAATGAAGGCATCAATATATTTGCGATATTCATTAGATATAGCTTGTACACAGACACCAGTGTGACTTTATCTTACTAAATTTGACAAACTGCAGCAAAATGCCCAAGCTCAATTCGGCTATATTTTTCTACAATTTATTGCAAGACGGGAAGCGATGACGTCAGCAAAATTTTGCTTGCAACAAGAGTACAAAAACGACTCGCTGCGAATCTATTTTGATATATTATTATAATAGATTCAGGTACGCGAACAGACCTAATGATAGCAAAGACAGATTCTCTTCAGAAGTCCATATTCCACTAACGTAAGTTTTCTGAATCAGAAGATTATTTTGCTGGTGCTTAATGTTAAACCTGTCTATGAAAGGACAGCGTATCGTAAAAGGTTCAAACGCATGCATTTTTTTTCGATCTTAATCCAGCAATGAAATTCACATGCTTTCTTTCTAGTGCCTTTTATCATTATTCGTATCTGTAAAGATGGACACGAATGGGCTTACGAAAAGTAGTCAAAAATTTAATATGAGATATACTGGTGTGCTTGAGAAGGTGTAATGAATAGTGTAAACACTATGTTGTGCTCAAGTTTTCAAAGATTGCTAAGGACCTTCAAACATGACTTTCAAAGCTCAAACAAGTAGCAGCAAATTATAAGAAAAGCTAGCTTTTACTGAAACAATCCAGCACCTTCTGTGCCACTGCCCGGTACTGGGGAGAACCAGGCAGCGCTGCTTCGGTGAGCCCTGGCTGGTGGATCTCTCACATGTGGCGGAGCAGAGGCTGAAGGACATACTTCAGTTCGCAAAAAAGTCCGGGGCCTTCGATGGCCGTTTGGACTGAACTTTCCTTCTCCGGGTCCATTTATCTGGTATCACTACGGACCAATGGGTCTATGTGTGGCCCTGTGCCAGCCAGCTAACCTAACCTAACCTAGCTTTTACTAGGAAAAGAGGATCAAGTAGGAAATCTGGAAAATGAGAATCAAGTAAGCAAGGACTGGACGACGAAAATTCTCAGGAAGCTCGAGACCAAATGTAACATTTTCGTTCGAGATATGACAGTAGTTGCTGGTATCTTGAAATCAACGGTCAATTGAATGAAGAAACGTTGCAATCTGAGATCATATAAGATGCAGAAAGTTTCAGATCGATTCAAGTGAAAGTAAAAAGTATCTAAAACGAGGGCTCGAAAATTATACGATCAATGTGTGACGAAATACAATTGTGTCATTTTATAATAGATTATGAGACTTATGTCAAAGTGGACTTCAGGTAGATTCGTGGCCATAAATTTTACATCATCAAAGCGAAAGATGCAGTAAAAGAAGCATTTAAGTCGAAGAAAATCAATAAATATCCTAAACAGTATACATGGTGTGTCAGGCAATTTTTGGGTGTAGTTTAAGAGGTGATGTTTTTATAGGGGAAGACAAAGTTAATGCCCAGGTTTCCATCGAAGAATGTCTCCAAAAGGCATGAAAAGCCCATGTAGTTTTGGCCAGCCCTAGCATCAAAGTCATGTCATGTATCTGACTTTAAAAAAAATTGAAAAAAGCGTACGAAATCGTTAATGGCGCTTCTCCGAAAAACAAAATGTTGGGCCACTATCGAAAAATTTCAAATTTTCACTCTAAGCGACACTGACATTTACAAATGTAATTTCTGTTTAGCTTTAGGGAGTAAGACAAAGTGATTTTTCCTTTTTCCTAAAATGTTCCTCAAAAGATTTTATTTTATGTGCGTTAGTAAAAGGGTCAAATCTTACTGGGACAGCAATACAAAATCATTCATTCTAGGCGTAATTATTAATTGGCATATTCTTTGCCTAGTCATAAGTGCTTTCTGTGTTTTCAAACTATTGTGGTCACATTTTTTAGCTCCAGGTCCCTTGCGAAATCGAGAAAATCCCCCGATTACCGAAAAGGAATTACAAACTTTAAGAATGATCAATATTTATACGATTATGATATAATTAGTTTCACACCTCATTTTCATTGCGAAGCTGATCATTATATGTTACTAGTTTTCAACTGTTAAAACCGAAAAAGGAATTTTACTTATACTAGCCTGGCTAATACCTGGCCAAACCGATGGCACCGATCATTCGATCTATGACGCAATGTCTAAGGTTAATATTAATGTGCTTTAATAGCGGTGCACAAAGTTTCAAAACTCTGATTCGTAATAGAATGGCAAGCACGCTCGAATATTGTAGCGATAATACATTTATTGATAATCTATTTTTTTCGTATTAGTTTCTAATTCTTACCAATGTTTCACTTCTTATTCAATTTTTCATTTAAAAAAATTTGCTTCAAAATTACCACCTTTTCATGTGCCCCGGCGTATTACAATTCAATTTCAAATTCAATACTGGTATACTTACTGTACTTACTCAATATTGAAGCACATGGAAACGTCTTTCATAAATAGAAGCACATTTCAAGTTCAGGCAGGTGAAGCATACAACCGTTAATTAATTATCGCAATATCACTCCAAACGATCTCCAAACCAACCCCTATGGCTTTTCATACTCCCTTTATCAGCATGATAACGACCGTTAACACGATCATTTCCACCGCGAAAACGTGAATACATTTTTAGATGCTCTAGTCACGGTAATAAGGAACACGGTTGCTGTTTGAAGTATCCATCATACTTCATTAGCAACTATTCTCACTATTCTACCATTTCTAATGATCACTTTCGTTGCTATTGTGCAGAGTTCACGATAGTGCTTGCTGATGTCTCGTTTACGGGCCACTTCCCTATTATCATCTCGCAATTGACAGACAACACTCCCATCGATAAGAGCGGATCGTGCCTCATTCAAGAAATTAAGAAAGGCAAATCGACAATGTAAGATCTAAAGATCTCCTAAAGTCACTTTGAAATTAAACCTTGCAATTGATGTGCTGCTGTCCTATTTTTTCACCGGCCGTGTAAAAATACGTCTTGGTACGATGATTATAGCGTCGTAAGTCGGACATGGTCTCCTGGACAAATGGCGTATAAAGTCCGGAAAATTTTTACAGTTCATGTCTTTTAATGTCTTCGCTTTTATTCACGATGAAATTAGTCGTCTTGGTAGGAGATTCTTATCGTGATATGGTCGGCATGTAGAATTTTCTTGGAAGAAATAGAAGAGAGGTGGGCTAAACACTTATCAATGTGTGGGAAATAAATGCATTAGTTATCCTACAATTTCATTTTGAACCTGTTCCAATAAGCTGGGCAATATATGTCTTATTTTTTGGTGCGAAAAACCGCAGAACTTTTTCCATAACCCAATAATGATAGAATAAATATAACGAATATTAATAAATTATAAACCTTGCCCTTAACTCCGCTATCGAAACTCTCTGACTTGATCCGGACATTCGCCGCGGTCATTCTCAATGGTCAGCTGGTTCTAGTATTTTTTCATTGCGTCGAGCAATAAATCCAACACCAAGGTGGTTTCTCATGTTTGACTCTCATTCGACGCATCTGAGATTTTTTGGCTTAGTATAATACACTAAAAGCTCAGCATAATTGCTGGGAAAAATTAATTCTAGTTTTTAACTAGCATTCGTAATTTGAATGAAAATCTTGTGATCTAAAAAAAAAACTACGCCACAAATACACCAATTAGCTTCGCAAAAGAGGTGTGGTTTTGTTTGTTGATTCAACAATTAGTATGTCACGACCATTGATCGGTTCCAAAACAGAAATTCAAACGTATCTTTTGAAACTCTTTTTCAACTTGCGCCGAAACGCACTTGAACCATTGATTTGTGAAGCACGCCTCAAATTTTTGCATGTTCTGGCAAATTATTGAATAATGAGAATACGTGCGATTTTCTTAGCGCGAAATTATTGCAAAAATAGTTTTACACATATTTGTGTTTGCTTGGCTCAACTGGTTCATTGTAAGTTATCGAGCGAAGCCTCGAAATTCGGTATTAGTAAATAAATTTATAGTAACTGTTTCTCTTGGGGATAGTTTGAAAAAGCTATAAGTGCTGCTAAAGTTTGGCTTAAGAATTATTAGATACAGTTTTCAACCGACTTTAGGACTGATCTGCTAACTAATTCGATTAGCTGAAAATGTGTGTAACTTAAAATATAATTGCCAAAAAGTAATGGTATTAAGTAAAACTATGTATTATCTGTGAAACGCTGGCAATGGTGTGGCTGTGATGCCATCTTGAAATAAGTCTCAGCAAAGCAAAAGCTTTATGCCTTCTAACTTCTGATGTAGTCATCAACATAAAACGAAATTCACTCAGTGGGTTGATCTTACTAAAGGCTAAGTTTTATACAGAGCTGGTTGCAAAATTAAGGCATCACTGGCAGTTTTAGACATTTTTGCACTTAGACATGGTACCATTATCTGTCCCAATAAAACCAAACATGTCAGGTTGGTTTGAAAAAGGAGCTAGCTAGCTTTAAATTTTCATGTGCTAAATATATATGATGTTGTTGTGTTCCATTTATCTGTACAAAGAAAGATATATTTACCGTCTCTCCTATGATTATTCGAATTCCTAACGCTAATTCGAGGGGCTTTGTTAAATTTCAGCCGACGTATAGTTCTCTGTACCTCTTCCATGCTTGGTGGTAGCAACATAAGGTATTCTTCTTGCATTGGTGGACTCTGATTCTCCATTGAGACGATCGTTTAGTAATTCACTAAATTGTACTTCCCATTGCAAGAACAGAATGCTTTCAAGATTTGTGATCAGGTTAACTTTTTTGACCTTACAGTAAATGCTAGGTTGTATGTACTGCAGCACGCATATTCAAAGCGAGATACCATTAGTATTGCCATTCTAAAGGACGGTCATATTGATCTCAATATGTTCCTTTGACACAATAGGGTAAGACAATCAACGCTCCAAAATTCAAGATGGTGATCCGAATCTTTGATAGAGCCTTAATACATTCGAACCGAAATCAGGCTTTTTTCCGATGGGGATACAACCACTGTTTGTTGGAAGAGGAGCGCAGCGGTGCTTGCTGTAAGCGGTCTATCTACCATAAGACATGGATCCAATCACACCCGGACTGAGAAGAATGGCGGAAGCGGCTATGCCAGCTGATGCTGTCACCGGCTGTGACGCAAATGCTCACCACGGAATATGGGAAAGCACCAACGTATTTGCTGGGATTTCTAGGGTCAACCAACCTCAATATTCTCAATATATGTAACAAGTCTACATTTATTACTAGGAACAGGGCTATTACATTGACAACTCCAAGTATAATGGAAAGTGTCCATAGCTGGCAGGTTTCTCTCGGACCACCAGTAGTAATGCTGGAATATCGGTAGTTCTGGTATCTCACCCAAAAAAGTACGGAACACGAGAACAGCACAATGGGAAGTTTACTCAAGAAAAATAATTAGATACCTCTGTGTACTAGACCATCTGGATCTGACGAGTCCAGGACGACTTAAGGATCAGTTGAACCGATTAACGGGAATCTTAGTGTCAGATTTTAAAGACGTGTGCCCGGAAAAGCCCGTGAGAATAAATGCTACCTTATAGTGGAATGGCGAACTTATAGAGGCTAGGGGTCGCACAAGAAGGGCGTTTAACAACGCAAAGCGGTCCGGAAACGTTCAAGATACAAGTAAGAGCTGTCGCTCTTCAAAAAGAAAATAAGACGAGCCAAGCGCGACTTATGGAGGGAATTCTGTGAGAACATTAAAGGAAGAATCAAAAAGGTCCTAAGCGTAACTCTCGGCGTACCTACGTTTCGGGGATTGGGTGGATGACCCGATAGAATGTCTGGATATGCTATTGGAAACTCACTTCCCGGAATCGGTGACGTATTTCGAGCAACCCACCGGCCGCCCGAACAACTGATCAAGAAAGTAGTAGATGAGGTCAAGATTGAATGTGCTATTGGCACATTCCGACCTCACAAAGCTAAGGAATAGATAAGATACCGCCCATCATGCTTCAAAAAGTAGACAGGGCCATTATACCCATCTTGCAGCGTATTTTTACCGCATGCCTCCATCTTGGAGTAGTACCCGAGCAATGATCAAAAGCTAGAGCGGTCTTCATTCCGAAACCTGGTAGGTTGAATCATTATTTGAGACCAATTATCTTAACATCGATCCTGCTTAAAACAATAGAGAGCCTCTCTATTGTTTTAAGCACATCAAGAGCTCGATTGATGTCACGAGACTCTTTGTTGATCAACACGCGTATCTAGCGGGCAGATTAATAGAAACGCCATTACACAAAGTTGTCGGTATAATACAAAAATCGTTACAGCAAAAGGAATTCATGTTGGCAGCTTTCTAAGACATTGAGGGCGCCTTCAATAAAGCCACTGTTGCGAGTATCATCGATGCCTCGGTTCGATATAGAGTGGCGACCTGGATATCAGACTTGTTCAAAAACAGGTAGATTGAGGCTACCTTTTTGGAGGTCCAAGCAGAAAGAATAGTCGGAACCGGAACACTATTCCCCTTTTCTGGATCCCAACGAAATACTGCTGAATTTAAGAGCCAGTGACTTTGAGGTGGTGGCATATGCCGATGACATTTTGGTACTTGTGAAGGGTACTTTCCCACAAACTTTGTCGAACCTTATGCAATCAGCGCTGGACCATATCCAAATCTGAGCAAGAAAAGCCGGTCTTAGAGCAAACCCGATAAAAACCGAACTTGTACTTTTCACAAGGAAGCACAGCAAGCCGGCTATTACCACACCTAGTCTCTCCGAAATAACATTGGAACTTGTTCATAGTATCAAATATTTGGACCTTATACTAGACAGGAAACTGAGCTGGGGGGCTAATGTGAAGCACAGAATAGGTGAAGCTCGCGTGCTGATCTGCCTGCTCCGATACCTGGGGTCTTAAAACTAGGGCGGCCTACTGAAGAAGATTCAAGCTCGTTGCGGAAGACATGGACCACATGAGAAAAATAATACATCTTGCCAGGGATTTCCAGGTCAAGATA
Source organism: Nemotelus pantherinus (assembly GCA_963978885.1). Lineage (NCBI taxonomy): Eukaryota > Metazoa > Arthropoda > Insecta > Diptera > Stratiomyidae > Nemotelus > Nemotelus pantherinus. The sequence goes on from OZ022263.1 coordinate 25,508,203, forward strand.
CCCACAAGAACAGACTGAAAAAAAGGGAGGTATCGCACATGTTGGCGTCTGGATTTACACGGACGGGTCAAAGACGGACACAGGAGCTGGTTCGGGTGTTTTTTCAATGGATTTGAGCCTTAACCGGTGGTGTAGACTGTCGGACCCTGCTACTGTCTTTCAGTCTGATGTTTATGCTATACGCATGGCAGTTGAGTCCATTAGCGTAACATAAACCATACCAATGACGATTTGCGTCGATAGCAAGGCAACTATTCTCATTCTTGCAACTTATAGATGTTCTTCAAAAACTGTGACTCTCAATGGAAAGGCAAAGCATATTCCTATCAGGACATTATGCCCATCACCTGATCTCTGGAAAAGCAGCAAACTGCTCAAACTCAGCAGACGCTGCTTGAAAGCAACGGACGGCTTGCTCACAGGGCACTGCCTTACCGCATCGCATGCAAACAAAATGGGACTGTCATCCAGCAATTTACAAAAGAGGTGCGAGATCGAAGAGGACACCATCGAGCACACTTTCTACGATTTTCCGGTTCGCTTCAAGATTTTTGGTTTTCACGACTTTAAAGAGCTAGCAGAGGTGGCTAGTACCGTCATGTTGAGTTTGCTGATTCAGTTTGGTGAAACGGTCACTTGGCAGCTCTAACAAGCCAGCGGAGGGTGACAAATGAGCCCAAACTGGTGGCCTAATGCTGGCACTGTACCCGGCAACCTTCTTTACCACCTAACCTAATATTTCCGTTCAATCGACACTTACTGCGTTTAACTGCGTGCTGCTCCGTTAGGTGATACTCAGGAAACCTACGTGGAAACCTGGTACCGATTCTACGTTTTTCGATGGCTTCAGTTCTATAACTTGAAGCAGTTGAAGCTGAGTGAGTCACTTCTTTCATTTCGCATTCAACTATCCCTGCTAGACATATGTGGCTTTTACATTCCTTAAGCTATGCTCGTCAGCTGTGGTCTTAATACTCACGTTTCAACAAAATTTGGAAAGATCAAGGAAAGTTGAGCACTCGTTGAGTTTCGTTTGAGTCCAGTCTAGCTCGTGGGAGATATTTTCGGGCCCAGATCTATTCAGCGAGGTTGGATTCACTAGACTCAGATTATTACTTCTGCACAAGCCAAAGAATGAAATTTGAACACTCATTTCAATCAAACTCTCGAAAACAGCCTATACTCCCTGCACGAGTTTTATTGGGAGTCAGATCCACATTAGCTACGTCAACTTCTGTTATTTTATTTAAATTTCTGCTGGCAAAAAATAAGAGTCTACTGCGATATTATTAACTTCATCATCGCTTACGCATTTAATGTGTAAGCATAGCTTTGCGTGTATTTGACGTGTAAACATATCTTTGCGCTAATAGTAAGTGTGTTACCGTATCATTTTCAAAGAAGTAGGTATATAATTTGAATTATAATATAATATTTTTGAATCTTTTAATTACATGTTTCTACTCAATAAACTACTAGATGATGCAATATGTTATCGCCTGCAAAAATAGGAAATAATAGCATGTACAATTAACCTAGCCGAAGTGAATTTGTTAAAAATATCGAAGCATAAGCGCACAACGCTCATAAGCAGTATTTTATGGCCTATCATGCCGCTAATTACTACCATGTTTTGGTGTCATTAACTGAAATAATAACTCCGATACCAAATAATGTCTTTATCGGGGGTCCCAGCTCAAAACGAATGAATGAGTGAATCTCAAACCTGGGAGCTACCTATTAAAGGCACAATTCCACCTGGCCGATTCAATGTCATTCACATTTATAACGTGAGAGTGAATTGTTTCTCACTGCAAATCAGATAGTTACCCAGGTAATTGTTGAATGGCCACCGCGATGCTATTAGCCATGGATAGATAGGAAATGCGGAATCTTAAGACTATGCGTTTCCAGCTAACTGCTCCGTAAGACGGACGCCATCGAATCGCTCCCACCATCAATCATAAGAAGATTTGACATAAAATACGAGCTCGAGACGTAGAACAATGGTTGCTGATGGAAACATGTGAAAAATAGCGATGAAGTACGCGGCGTGTGCATATCAACAATGGAAAATGGAGCTAAGTAAAAGCATCCTACGATACGTTCCGCAGAAAGGAAGATCTAATTGACTGGCACTGCTTTTCATTTCATTTGTTTGTTAAATCGTGGTATCGTCAATAATTCAGATATTCATTAATCAGCAAGTTTTGGTGCCAACCATTGGAATAATGAATAAGAAAAAACACTTTAACTACAATCTGCACAGTATTAGAATGTAGTAAAATGCCCGATATTTTCAACTGCATGCTTTTGATAGCCGCGAAAATCTAAATAAGAATGTCACAGATTTAAAACCGAATGCTCGAATTCGAATTCAATAAATTATTCTTGAACACTGAATGTGAAAGAACAGCTGAAACTAAAGCAAATTGTAAACGTAAACAACCATCGAACACAAACTGGCTCCAGTGGCGAAAACTTTCCTTGACATATAACGACAGACTAGAAGGGGAGAATTTCCCTGGCGCTACTAAGCTTTGAATGAAGGGGATGCTACTCCCCTATTGATGTACGTGGATACATTCTTAGCTTTTGGATGCGTTAAGTTCAAAATGGTGAAAATGAATTATTCAATAGATGGCAATGCCGTAGACAGCGAGATAATGCAAAATTATGCGCAAATAATTTAAATATTTTAATAAAATGAATAGAAACTAATGTATATCCTTAGACAAGATTTACTTGGTCCCATTGTATTTACTTATTTGTGAAATCGAGTGCTGTGCTAATTGACTAAAGGCACAAACAACACTGTGTTTTCCTTTCGAGTTTGTCTAGGTAGGTGGGTATTGTCAGGTGACTTATATTTGACGAGCTTGAAATGAATGCTATCGATTTTTTACCAGGCGAAGATATAATGAAAATTTGAATATATTTACACTGGGAAACATATAACTTGAACAAGTGATGAAATAGTTTTCAAGCAGCTTCTTAATAGGATAAATAATTTTGTTGGAAATTGGGTCAAATAAAAACGATTCAGCATTTATTTCTATACCCTGATTGACTCCTTATTCTTTAAGTTATTTCAAAATTCGAGAAAAGTTTTTGCGATTTGACACTTCAGAGTTTGATAAAGTTGTAATACTTTACGGAATTCAAGATTTGTCATATTGTCATTTGTCAGATTGATAGCAGTTTTCTAATTTTTAGAAGAATTACTGCAATGGAAGAACAAAAATTTTGAAACGTGGAGTACTAAATACAAAAGTATAAAAAACTAAAAAAAAACTAGAACCGCTTTCGAAAACAACTTGCATTTGTAAAGTTTTTCGGTATTCAAATGCTATTATGGGCAATAATTTGAACAAGAGAGAAAAATCAGTCGCCTAAAATTTATGTTTTGAGCAACTTTCGAATATTATACAGATTACTATAAAACTTCGACAGAAAATTATCTCCGGCGGCTCTATATATCAGGCAAAAAATTATCATTGTAGGTCAAATCAATACTTAACTGCTAGCTCTAAATGGCTCAAAACAGAACAATCTGTAAATCAAGTAGGACCTTATTTAATGATGAGGGTTTTAATTACATTGAAAAGCGTACTATGAATACACTAATTATAATTTCATTTATTGCGGGATATTTCCAACGCGTGATTTAGTCATAATTTTTAGTGATTTTTTGTTGTCATTGGCTTTGTTTGACTTTTCACAGTTTGGTATCTTCGGCCTCTTCATATTCTTCATCTACTTTTGCATACAGATCGCACAGGAACCCAACCACACAAAATTCACATTACATTCAAAATGGAGAATATTCAGCAATCTTACTAAATACGAAATGTTATGCGCCCAACGTGGGCAAAATCTTGCCAAGCGAAAATTCGAAACATTATATTCTAATGAAGAAATCAGAGTTGAAAGGCAAATTTAAATAAATTTAGTAGCTAAGCAAAATATTTTTCATTCTTTTAAAATCGATGGTAAGTTCCAATTTTTATATTTTTTTTACAAAAGTAGCGATTCAAAGAAATGCGGCCGTATTGAACAGTGGCAAAAAATTTTCCAGAAGTGGATTCTCGTAAGGTCAGCTGAAAATAGAACACTGTTACTAGGAAAAATTTGCTCTAACATAAGTAGCCTTTGAAGCAATCGTTTGCTCAATATTCTCAAAATTAATAGAGCAATTAGTGATGCAATATAGACTCACATGATGATTCTGAAATTGCTGAGTCGAGACACGTGTGAGTGGGATTTGAAAATTCTCAATTTGAACTGAGGAAAGATATACAGTCGAGAAACAACATTCGAGCACTGCTGAAGTAGTAACTCTGAAATAAATATACATTTGTTGTGGATTATTAAATATTGAAATTACTGAAGATTTCGATTTAAAGGCATTAAAGATACTTTTGTTAGTTATGTTATATTACATTAGAAAAATTGCAATATAAAAAGACAACTAATCCAAACAGGAAAAGAATCGATTCGGAAAGATTCCAGTCAGTTTTCTACTTAGAACTGGATGACGTTCAGACGGTCATCAATCAGAAAGAATTGAATTAGGCAGTAAACTCTCTAGCTGCAGCATTTAACAATGCTGCTGCAAAATCATGCAGCTAAACAGGTTACGTACAAAAGTCCTATGGTAGCAGTGTGAGGCTTGGGCCTCTGATAGACCCTAACTTTTCAGGTAGTGAGGAGACATCTCCTACATTATTTTCAGAATCAAACAGGAATGCAAGTACCATCCGTGGCATTTCTAGCGCATATATACTCTTAAGATGACCCACTCAAGTCACCAGGCCTACATTGTATCATCCCGGCTGATATTCAGCAGAAATTACAGGCAATATGTCTTGACTTTCGTATAGGGTTTATCGATAAGAACATATTTATTTATCAATAAGAACATTTCTATAGGAGCGGTAGGAAATTGGCTTCAAAGAATCCATCGCTCCAAACGTGCTTGCAGTGGTCACATCAACAAAATTGAAATTCACACTTCAATGTAACATATGTACTAATTTCAACCCAATGGCTAAATTATTCTGTGTTTAATTTGGATACAAAACCATTACGTTTTTATTGAAAAACCCTGCACATTCCTATCAGTTGCGAGGAAACGAGATCTGTGTTAAAAAAGATAAAACCCAATTTACAATCGCAATTTGTCGAAACTCTTTTCTATTAAAGATTTTAGAAAAGGTTGTGGGCTATTAGGTAACAAGTGCTTTGGACTCTCTCTGATCTCGAAATCACAGAGAAATTGCTAAGAAGGAGAGTTTAATAATGTGCGTACTCAGCCAATTGTAAATACTCCCAAAATCTTTTTGTAAACGAAAGCATTTTTAGTGTTGCTTCATTAGCCACCAACCGATTTGCTTGTTTCGCAAGATAAGAGATGCGCTGCGGTAAGACTACATTGTGGTGACCTCTGGACTAGGACAATCCTGTGAGATGCTAAAAATCTTAGTGCAAGTTATACCTGCTCCAACGGACATTGGTTGTACTTATTGCTTAACTATCTTTGATACCAGGGTCTAAAGCTCAGATCGCAAGCAGAGAAGAATTGGCTAAGGGATTATTCCTAGGAATCAATGCTATGAAAATATATACTGATGACTCTTGATTGAATAGCAGAGTGGAACGATAGAGACAGGGTCCACTGACTTAAATTTGAAGCTTTTTCGCTTGCTGGGCCACTGCAATGTCTTTCTTGCGGAAGAGCGACTCGACTCTCAAAACGACCAAGTAGCTCTTATGTAATCAGATATTTATGTAATCAGGTATATCAGCTATCAGATACCAGCATTTTCACAGGCTTTAAAGACTTAACAGGATTTATACAGGCTTTAAAGCTAGCTTTTAAGCTAGTCCTCGAATGCAAGGGAGAATATTACCAAGAATAGAGATGGCAAAAATTGTACATGAAATTTCTAAGAATATATAAAAAAAAATTATTATGATTCTGCACTCCAAAATAATAAAGCCAGTACATTTATTTGTTTGATAAGTTATATTAAGCTAGGTTCAAAAAATTAAATGTACAAAAATTTCAAAATAAAATTTCATTCATTCATTCAGCCCTCGAATGTTGTGCGTTTCTGAGCGACATGTTGAGACATTTGGTGTTGCAGCTATTTCGGCGATTTTAAGGGGAACTCTGAAGCGGACGAGCTTGCACAAGCCCTTACAACGATTTCTGCCCGACCTAAAGATAGGAGGAGGAAACACCTCTTCGCTTCTTATGTGCCTGCCCGGCCTTTGAGAAAAAAACAGTTGTTTGACTCATAGTTCTACGCTGCCCTAACCCAAGTAGATTTAGTGGACCTAAGACCACCCATTTTTTTCAGACTTGTGGCGGGCCTGCACTCAAAATTCGCTGTGTGCTCCGGAGTCTGTTTGGAGGGGATTCCGCAGTACTCCCTCAGCGCTTTGATTGGAATAACTAAACATCGGTTTCTCCTACCCAATCAAATCAAAAGATTTTTCCCCTACAAATTAATAACCCTAAAAACATATCGTCAAAATCATCGAAAATTGCTGAAATTCAAAACAATCGTGCTCCACTGCCCATTTAACAATTCAGTTGAATGTACTGCTTTAACAATTGAGACAATCAGATTTCCATTTTGCAAATTCAGCTTAGAATCTTCTTGCGAACTAAGTACCTACTATAAGGAATCTGGTGTGGCTTTTGAAAACAAATTCAAAAATGATGCCGAAAGTTTAACCAAATCAATTGTGGGTCCAAAGTTGGGTCACTTTTTAGAATCCATTTTTTAGTTTTTTGCATTTATTTCCTATTTGACTGCGAAACGGTAACTTTTTTGAAATTCACTACTCCTGTGAATAATAAACGATAGCTAAACCTTCTACTTTCAACATGAACGTCCTTGAAACCAACATTAACGCTAAAAAAAAAAACCTTGAACTCGATAGGATTCTGCATCATTTGGCAAAATAGAATTCAGTAATAACTCTGCATCTTGGTAAAACTGAACGAAAAACATTTCGAATACACAATCGCTCCAAGCAATCTGAATTTGATAATCTAGACTAAAATAAAACAGAACCTTTAAAGGAAAAAAACAATCATCACACCCTCAACTGCTGCCAAAAATTGGAACAATATATGACATTTTTTAAGCACATTCCTTTTTCTTATTCATTTTGGATCTCCTGAATATCTATCGTTATTTTCCCATTGTCAATATCTAAAAAAAATGCCATCTGTCTAAATATTTTCTTCCATTCGTACTTCTTTTTTTCATCGAAAAGCGCAAAATGAAAACTACAAGTGAACTAAGAAAAACACGAAACTGACATCGTGACTAGGAACTCAACATAATAATCACATTAACATGGCGGTCAGAGTCTATTTGATACTACGGTATTATAGTTTTTACCATTGTGGGTTACTTTGCAGCAGGCGATCCTATCATATCTGTTTGTGGTACTGACTCCGATATGTATGGCATCGCATTCACGGTGAAGTAAATAAAAAATAGGGCCGCCGCAAGGTAAAATCATTCGAACGGTGACGACCGGCCGACGTACGGTTGTAGAACACTGGCTCTATCGTCTTTGGCTGCTTGGCGACTGACCCCTTCCATTAGTGCCCCGCGCAATAGTCATAGCGTCATTTGGCCATGCTTCCCATTGCGTGCCTTTCGGAGCCATTTTTGAATTTCCGCATGGCTGCTCATCTGAAAATTTTCTCTAACAACGAAAACACAACAAATAAAGATAAAAAATAATGTTTTATGTGTGATATGTGTACATGTACAAGTTACCGCCACCGCAATTGCCATCGTCGACGTTCACCTCAGTTTCAGAGGTTAGATATTGTTGGAAAGATATGTGCAGGTAAGTATTTATTTCATCTGCTGGAACCGGGGAAGCGTGCATCGCAGCCAACAAGCTGTTAGTGATTTTGGATTTGATTTTTGACACGGTAATAGCTTGTTGCATGGTGTTTGGACACCACAAATACTGTACCAGGCTCATTTTTAAGCCTCATAACTCTCAAACATGACCTCAACGGTTTTTTTTTTGCAACAGTCTATACGAATAACTGACCTTAGCCTGGAGCTAAAGTGGTCAGATTGAATTCGAGGAAATGAAGATGAGACGAAAATGACACGCTGCACAGTGTACCTATCCATGCGATGGCAGATTAAGGGTTACTAGAATAAGTACATGCATGCAGATAAATTACAGTGTCTCTAATTTTTATGGAATGGATAGTTGTTCCAGTGGAAATGGTTTGCTGAATAGAGAATCGTTTCAGTAATTTTGGTGACAGGATTCATTCATTCAAATTATATCGATGGATATAAGTCGGAGATGTTAAAATTTGTCACAACTAGCATAAATAAAAATTTGATGATTTCCAACTGCAAGTGGTCACATCAGTCAAGTATGCACTGTGAGCTGGTGTCTGATGAGAATCAGTGCATGCTTTCGAAACCGCTTTGTCAAAAATAAAATTTTCAGTGTAGATTAAAATTTTCTATGTAAATAAAAAGTTTTCAATTTTAATCATCCCGCAAAAACAATTCCAATAGGATTTCATTGTTTAAAACTTTTGGACTCTGCTTATTTCAAAGCTATCGCCAATATCTTGCTTTAGAATGATTGAGTTGCAGAATGTATTCGAATCTACCTAATTGTACATGTCTTTAAATGAACGATGAAAAGCAAATTTGTCCTAAATTATACTAAATAAACATTAGCAATAGCAAATTTCGGAAACTTTGAAGAAACAGCAAAGATACAATAAATCGCACATCAAACCATATATTTCTCAAGTGAAATTATTCCATTTGCTATCCAAGATTTTAGCAAATCATATTTTTGCATGCATCAAATATTCCACCATGTTTACATAGGCTAGCTGCCTTGATTCCGCTAGCTGCCTTTTTTTCGTGGCCCTAAGTAAATAGGAAAGATGATGGTAACCACAAGTTCGAATGTGAAAACGAAGTGGCGCCCGAATAAATTCACAAGTATTACTAAACGCGCTAAATATGAGCGAAAAACGAACGTTTAAAGAAAAAATATTTTATTCCGATCCGGGCACAATATTGATCTTATGTTGTCTAATTTGCATAAAATTAGCGTAAAATTAACTTTCATGATAGGTATTCTGAACTGTCAAATAGTTTTCATGCTGCTTTTTTATATTATTTAATTGAGAGTTGCATATTTTTCCTAGTCACTTTCAGACCCTTCCACAATATTTGTACCTTCGGAAGGCAATTTTTTTCTGAAATTTAACCAAAAGCAATCATTTATCCCAAAAATGAGCAACTCATACATTACTACTGACGTACTATGTACATACATATGTGTAACTGGGTAAAAAAAGGTCCGTGAACAACAATCGAAGCTGACGGGTATCTGCTACTCTAAATTCAGCTGCATTCATTTATGCATTTGGATGGGATTTTTACTCAATAAAGCAATAACATTTTGTTTGGTACAAAAGGTCATTAGGATTTTCCATTTAAGGATCCTTCAAATGACTTTGAGTATATGCGCATCACTAGGCTAGGCAAAAAAAGGCCGAGAACACATGTTTTAATGAAGGTATTGAAGCAGTTTGGGAAAACATTTATTGCTTTAAAATTTGATTACTTATGACACATGGCTCAGAGAGATAGAAAAATTTGAATCCATTTTAGTCCTTCAATAGCTACACGGTTAGAAATTTCGGTGTAGATTTCAATATTTTTTGTATTGTATATATGTCTACACCAAATATATATTAGATTTTAATAGTGTTCAAATATTGAAACACGTTCCTTAATATTCAAAATATTAAACATTAATATAGCTGTAATTAGAATTTTATAATACTCTATGTATTGATTTGCATTCTTGACGTATTGAATATTAATTCACTTGGGGATACTTCAAGATTATGAATGTATTAAAGCTTATTATTAATTTAATATGAATCGATATTAATTTAATATGAATCGATGTTAATGCCAAATATAGTAGCGATTTAAAAGTAATATACGCTGGAATTACTTTTGAATGGATTCCAATTATCTAGTGCAATGCTACTAGCCTTTGATAACCTTTAGAATTTCAAAGAAAACAAATTATATGTATGATTTAAAAAAATAGTTTTATTTTCATTATTAAATTTAACACCAATATATAAGGAACTAACAAATAAGGCGCAACAAGTATCGTAAAGTTTTAACTTTTTAAATAACCAATTCTTAGTCTCACCAAACTGTAGCAGGAAATCATTTCAAATTAAAAATTACCCACACATAAGGTTTTGAAAAATATCAAATTTCAGTCATACCCATTATACAGTACAGCTACTTTTAGAGACAACATTCACTGGCAATGATTGTTTTGGATCGTTTTTCTTTGATTTGTTCTGCTTCCTCAATATCTAAACAGTTTTTGAAAAACTCTTTGTCGTCTTCATCAAGCTTATGTAAAGGTTCGTTGCTCCCTACTGAGTTATCTCCTCTAGCCACTTTGCACCTTCCGAAAATTCCATCTTATGCTGCCTCCTCACTGTGGGCCATCACCGGCCACTGCAATGATCGCAATGATCAACACAATTATGGTCACCATCACAAATTTGCCTCCACACACTGGGCCGCTAGATGGCCCAGTCATGATTTTTCGGTTGCGCATGATGGCCCGGTTTGATGTGTGCAAAAAACCGCTCCGAAAGCCATCCTCGGCCATCGCCATTTCCATGCTTCACCACTGTCGGCCACTGCAAACCATCGCCCGTCTACACAATGGGCCACATGATGGTCCACGCACATGGGCCACATGATGGCCCACAGTGAGGAGGCAGCATTAGCAATGTCTCTTAACGTTCAGGTTTTTAATTTTATTAAACAAATATCCTGAGTTGGTTTCCAGGTTACATAGTAATCCTGTAAAATGTGCATAAATAATATTTGATGTTGTGCATATTTCCAAAGTGCTTGCGTGTCAGGGATTGATGGGGCTGAATAAATCAAGTATAACATTCTTATAAATGAATCCACGCAAAGAATGAAACATGCACAGTTCTCAAATTGGGAAACAGAAGCAAGTAAATCATTTGCATCTATTATTAGCAGGTCCCAATCCCTGCGTCTCAGGTTCAATTCGGAAAATTTTGTTTCACTACCTGATAAAATGATGTCGCTCGCTATAATAAAGTCACTTTCAAACTCACTGGACTTTACCACCTTCACTAACTCGAATTTGTCTTCGCGTAAATATTTCAATTAAAGTAAAACTCCTCGATATTATCCATTTCACCGTCTGATAAATAATGACAAATAACAAATCTCAACGTATCATTTTCAATGTATACATATTACAATTAATTACTTCACATATTCAATGTTAACCCAGTTGGGTTTAAAGCTAACATGTAGAAAATAATGATGCAACATGTGAGCGCGGTTGTGCAATCACGAACCAATTTTTCGAAGAAAGGTTTTTAGAGTATTAAATTTTAAGTCTATACGTATTAGAAAGGAACACTTCGAGAATTTAACTATATTATTGAAAGTGAATTGCTTTAATCTAATAAAATTTTATTAAAATGAAATTTTTTACTATGTAGAACATGCCTTAATATTCCAAGGAAATTGAAATTTAATTTCTTCTGTGTTGTATATAGCTGTAATACAAAAGGCATATTAAAATACATATATCCTCATATTTCTAACCGTGTACGAAAATGAAAGTTTCCGAATCGGTTCGAGAATTAATAGTTAACCTGTGAAGAGAGGGAAAAAGTATCCGCAAAATCGGCAAAATTGTTAGCAAAAATCCTTCTACCGTACATAAAATTATAAAACAATTTGAAGAATTAGGATGTACTGGACGCCCGCCAAAACTGAATTCCGCCCATAAACAGGAGATTTCAAAAGTGATTCGTGAGAAACCGGGTACAAGTGCATTGACAATCGCGCAAAACATGACAGTTTCACCACAAACTATCCGTAATCATTTGCACAAAAGTGGTTTCCACGGTCGAGTCCCAAGGAGAAAGCCATTTATAAATAAACTTAATCGGAAACGCCGTCTCCTATCCAAGCCTCCTTCGTTCTGGGAACGTGATATTTTTTCGGACGATAGTAAATTCAATTTATTTGGGTCCGACGGACGACAGAAAGTATGGCGGAAACCGAAGGAAGCCCTACAACTGAACAACCTCAGACCTTCGGTGAAGCACGGTGGAGGATATATAATGGTGTGGGGGTGTATGAGTGCTGGAGGAGTGGGTAAACTGCATATAATTGAAGGTACTATGAATCAGCATATGTACCTTGATATTCTGAGCGACAATTTATTTGAGAGTGCCAGGAAATTTGGATTAGAGGAAACTTATGTTTTTCAACAAGATAACGACCCCAAACATACTGCCCGAAAGGTTCAAGAATGGTTGCTTTACAGAGTAGGTCGACTTCTCAAAGCCCCTCCACAATCGCCACACCTGAGTCCCATTGAGCATTTGTGGGATGTAATTGATAGGAGAAGTCGTAAACGTCCGCTAAAATCCTTGCAGGATTTGAAAAGAGTCATCAAGGAAGAATGCGAGCGAATTCCGGCAGAAATTACAACGAAACTAGTTGAATCGATGCAAGCATGTCTCCAAGAAGTAATCAAAAATAAAGGTGGCCCAACATCGTTTTGACTTAAATTTAAACTTCATTATTTTTAGTTTATAAATTACTACTTATATTGTGTTCACATACTTTTTTTGCAATATTTTTCTAACCTTTTTTGATTTTCAAATTCTTCGGAATTATTCAAGCATAAAAATATTAATGTTTAATTTTAGAAATGAACTTTGTGCTTGTTAAGATACAAACAACATATTTTTCTTTTGAAAATATAGCTTGTATGACCCTTGTAGTGAATTTGAATTTTTTTTGCCCAGTGTATATTGTACTGTAATTTTTTTTAGAATAATAATGTACTCACTATGCACTCACCTCTCACGGTGCAATGCGGTTACAGATAAATTAAGCTCAAAAGAAATTAGCACTACTGGTAATTACTTTTTTGAAATATGTTTACGGCAAATAGACACGGTTCAATATTATCTGTATCTATTCAAACACGTTGACTTTCAACTGTGCACTTGCCGAAATCGTAACATAAAACTGTGAACGCTTCGAAGAAATGGCAAATAATTTCGTAATTTTTTTGAGCTTATTAAGTGCGCGCCGCTAATTGAATTCGAGATGCATTGAGTCGAATTGAAGCGCATCACTTACGGCTCATATATCATTGCAGGCTCATAAAGTAGATGGATTGCTGCTATCTTTCTTTTTCGGTGAAAGATACGCGTAACAATTGATTGCGTTCAGCGCAGCATTGAATTAAATTATTTCCGTCATCGCACGTCATTGTCCGCTAGTAGGTAACGATTTCATATTTTCTCAATGTCTGTTTCGTGTCATTTGCATATTCTTTACTGTGTTCATGGATTCATACAATGTTTTCATAACTAAATGAAATGCACGAAATCTCCGTATGAAATGTGTGAAACTAGCACTAGTTGAGCTAATTATGGACGTGGACGATTAATTGCATCCACCATGCGAGAATGCGTTGATGTAGTCATTGGGTACGAGGAATATGTACGTAACATTTGATGGGGACACGACGACAAGCTTGTAAAACATGGAGATATTCGAGGTGCAGGTGAATAATGAAGTAGAATTTATGTACGTGAAACGGTTACAGGTATTTTTACTGTATCAAATTTTTGCATGCAGATCGTTTTTGACGACACAAGTAATTTTTTGACTAATTAACATAGGGAAAACACACAAAACTATGTTGATATCCACAGAACAAGCCCAAAAAAGATAAACTGCGGTTAGCATTTTGGTGAAGAATGGTCCCACAGTATTGTAAATACATATACTAACAAAATCCATGAAATAAATAGAAAAGACAAAGAAACGAATTTGTAATTGTTTTAAATAAATTGTTTCAAACTAAATTGAGCAGGGCTCATCTCTGCCATATTGAGTTTTGAGTTTGATGGATCATGCGATAATAGATAGATCCTATTTAAAGAACCTCATTATACTTGAAGCAAAGATGAGGTGCTAGATTTGCAATAACAATTGAATGATTTTTGCAATAAAATTTAGGTATTTTGATTGGTTTTTGATAATTTTTTCGGAACTCTTAAATTCATTTTTTTTTATATAGCCAACATAGTCACATTCTTTGCAGCTGCATATCACCAGCAAGAGCATATTGCGAATCGCGACTAAATAACTACTATTAGTAGTTGTATAATGTAAGGATAGCATAATTCTTGTCATATCTAGCATAATAATGCTCATTCCTATTAACAATAATATCGTCATTATCATCGTAAAAAGGAACCCTGAATCAGCTCGCAATCAATTCATCATGAGCCAGATGTATATTTCGCTTATTTTTGACGCTAACTTCTTCAAGGGTATTAGAATTCAGGAATTGGTTGGAGAAAAAAATTACCGTTCCTTCATCTGCATATGTATTCCATACTGGAATACTTCTGTAGAGTATAGTCATTTATCTCTTTCTACATCTTATGTACAACATTGTCTTAAGTTAACAAAGATGATTTTGTGGGTGCAGAGCCTTATTATGCAGCTAGAAAGTTGCTGAAGCAGTGAAATTATAGCCTTATAAACCCTATAAAACTCAAAGCAAAGTAGTTTTTGTCATGGGGCATAATTTATTTATGATTTCGTAGGCAAATCGCTGCAAGTTAGTGACTAACCCTCGCTCAATAGAACTTTTTCTATGTAGAACCAGTAGTAAACTTGGAATAAAACGAGTTTATTTGTTTTCATAATAATATGAATCAACAATGGCAACGCCATTGAGATCCCGAACATCTTGAAATTTCTCATTAAATCAGCAAATTTAAATTTATTTAAACTAAAAACTAGACAATGGAATTCTCACCTGGCATCACAAGTGCAAGAAACAAATAAAATGGGGCAGCTACGTAAATTGCTCATTTATATTCTACCTTTATTCCTTATTTTCTGGCATTTGACTGCTCCACTATAATTTCGGAATTAAAAAGGCAAAAGCATCGGCCAAAAACTCCAATTCGGTTCACGTCCTAACCGAGTAAATAGAAAATGCAGTGCAGATATCAGTGCTTAGTTTAATTACGATATGAAAAACTACCACTTAAACCCGCTGACTTTAGAGATTACCCCTTTAAATCCGCTTCGGCAGAGTTGAAGAGGCATATAAAAAAACTGAGAGTCAAAGCAGTGACAGATAAAGTTGGTTTACCGAATACATTGATTCAAAAACGACAAAAAAAAACATTAATTTCACTTCGTTCCATTTTGAATTTTTGTCTCAGCCTTAACATCTTTCGTCAGACTTATCCTAAACATGAAAATTTGAACTCTCTTCAGAGCTACATACCTATCAGTATGCTAACTACTCTGATCAAATTGTTTGAAAAAAAATATTCTAGCACGTCTAATCCTAGTAGCACTAGGTAGGAACATTATGATCGCTAGTCATGGTTGTTGAGTTCCTTACCTACTGCCAATATTGGAATCTTCTATAACTGGTTCGACTCTTCTATACCCCAAATGAAGACCGTGGACCAATATTCAAAGAGAACTATAATTCAAAAGATAAATCGAGAGCCTATAGTTGATGTGAACCGAAAGTTATGCGTCTAACTTTAGCACCTGCACCAGCAAAAGGTGACGAGGAAGTAAATGGTCTATCTATTCTTTTTAAATGACTCCTCTCATCTCTCCTCTTTGCCTACTCTACACGCCATCTCGCGGTGGTGATGTTAATCTTGATCGGAGACTGGAAAACGATATCCTAGTGATGTTCAAAATATGGTGAAAGAGAAAGAAACTCAGTGCTAAAAAGTCCCGTCCCCGTGTTGGAGCGATGTGTCGACAAAACGAAAATGTTTAACCATTCTAGAACTAACAAAAAGTCCTTAGACAGGAAATGGACTCGACGTTGCAAACGAAATATGGAGTACGGATTTGAGTCCTGGAATCTCAGATCACTCAATGAGCTTGGCGCTGCTAAAGAATTATTACAACAGACCAATATGTACAAACTGAACGTGCTTTTAATGCTGGAAACGAAATGGATTTGTAGTAAGGTAACCAGGCATGACCATTTCAAACCACACGTGATTAATTTCAAAGCAAAAGCGAATGATTATGTCTGATCTACTTCAAAGTTTATCTAATATAGCTGATCAACACTCACCCCCTGATAGGCGAAAAAAAAACGAGGAAAATTCTCGGTGGCTTTGATGCTAAAATTGGGAACGAAGATTGAAAACGAATGAAATTGCCAACATCTGACAAACTTTGCGGATAATAAGGACACGGTCATAAGTTCGATATGTTTCACACACACATGAAAATCTGACGTACAGACAATTTCTCGAAGGAACACCAGGACCAAGAGAGAACAATGTGAAAACTTCGACAAGTAGCGAATAATATTAGCACGAGCAAGCTATTAAAAAGCATTAACTAAAACTAAGCAAGGAATAAACTTAGACAAACTTGGAAAATTATGAGAGAAGCGGAAGAACGCGGATATCAGATCGACACTACACTGTGGAAAAATAAAATCAGCAATATCAGCGCCAAAGAAAGTCAGATAGAGGAGAAAAGGACGTGGTATTTTAAGGAGCTCTTTAATCCTGCACTTGGCTCAATAATATCAGAGCTGTTAGAGGTATCTGATCAAATCCCAATAGTCTTACCAGCAGCTGAAAAAATCGAGTCTGCCTTAGGAAGCTAAATTATAGAGCGCCAAGCATTGAGGAAATTCCGGCTAAATTAAAGTTTCCTGAACCATGAAAACCATCCAGAAAGCTATTCACCTTCACCTGTGATCAAGAGCAAATATATCAAAAGCAGTGTGAATCATCGTATCTACAACAAGGACTACAAAATACATACTACAAAATATTGACAAAAATATTAGAAAATGAAATTAAAGTTTACGCTGACAGTGCCATTGGGGAGTACCAAGAAGGCTTTAGGTCTGGGCGATCAATGGCTGATCAATTGTTTATAACCAACAAGTGCTTGAGAAAAGCTGAGAGTTCACATATACGTCTACTATATTTTCGCGGTCTTTAACCAAGCATATGACAGTATTCACTCAAATATTCTGTGGAAAATAACGCTACACTTTGGCATCCCAGAATAACTAGTCGAACTAAAGCAAAGCAATAGTCTGGGGCCTGGATCTTATTTTGAGTACGAGATAAGAATAAGGTGCAACCATGAACTGTACGAAATATTGAAGGAGCCAAATGCCGCCGCAATCATCAGACTACGGAAGCTGCAATGGACTGGTGGCATGCTCCTAATCGAACACCTAAAAAGATGCTCCGCGGAAACTCTGAGGGCCAAAAGCTAGAGGGAAAACTAAAGATTTCTCAATTAATAGACGTAGTCGTTGGATTGAGATAATTGGTGACATCATCCGCGAGATGCTAAGGCCCGAAAGAAGCTGGAGTCCTACGACGACGATATCAGCATGTTATTTCTCAAAACGTGTTCACACGAGAAGCTAGGGAACGGGTCTAATAATTATTACTACATTCTTGGCAGGTACGTTTTGTTGTACTTTCGGAATTTTTTTAGTGATTGAATCCTCTGGAGTCCGCTAGTCCGTGAGATGAGCACGGACAACAGGTATTGCTACGCTTCATCGGGTGCTGGTTAGGAACCGTTCGGAGTATCGGCTCTTGCTAATACTAATTGAGAAAGAGCAAGCTTGCTAATGAACACGAAACAAAGGTAGTGGCGATACAATCATGGTTCCGAACTCGTCGAAACGTGAAAAAATCGAATACTCCTGAGAGCTACTTAGCCCTTTGGAGTCCGCTATTCCGTGAGACGGACAGACATATTTCATTCCCGTCCACTAGTCCGTTCCGTCAAACAATAATAAATGTAATAAATAAAATAAATAAAAATGTAATAATTTTGCCTTCACTTTTTTCAAGTGTTCGAAAAAGTGCCATCAATATTAGTGTTTCATGTTTTTGACATGCATAGTATTTTCAAAAGTGCTATATCCTAATTGATTTCTAGCATCAGGTATTTTACCATTGAGTGATATCTTCTCAGAAAGATTATTTTACCAATATGTGAAGCTAATGCGTTCCTACTCGTTGCAATCAAGGTTTTGTTTACTTCGCTATACCTTTCCAAAAAATAAAGCTACAACTTGCACACTCATACCATTCTTTCTATTTTTTCTATTCTATTTTTTAAAATCAACATAAGCGACAAAAGTAGAAAAAAAGGTTTTTGGAAACGTAAACTTTTCATTTTTGTTAACTTCAACTTGCCATAATTTTTAAACCAGCCACATTTTGGGATAAGTAAAACAGTTGTTTGATTTGCCATTTTTTTACAAACGCAACGGTATATAAATCATTAGCCTCAATCGATAAAGTAGGTCGAAGCGAGAGTAGATCCAAGTCAATGTCACGAATACTCCTGAGAGCTACTTAAAGCTAGCGTACTTTGTCGACCGTGACCACGCTCGGAGTTGCGGACTCCTAAGTGTTAAATTAAATTTTAATTAAAGAAATAAACAAATTTTAACTGAAGAAATAAACTAAATCGGATAAATGCTTTTTGGACCAATAGGGAGATAACTGCTCATCAAACCCATGCACATAGTATTAATATGAAAAACCCATTCTAGTGCGGGAGCTACACTACCGCCTAAAGTTACAAACCAACCGTAGTTTGATTCGCCTACCAAAAATCAGCCTTGCTTAGATATCACAAATTTCAAACAATAAAGTGAATCAACTAAGAAAAAACTTCAAAAACTACCTAACTAACAATTGCTTTATAACCCCCACGAGTCGAAGAACTAACAAGCAAACTTGTAAAAACTCATGATGAGGACGTTTTTGAATCGAAAAAGTTAATTAAAAATGTAAAATTAACAGCAATACTAAACACAGTGGACAGACATTTGAAAAAAATAAATTTTCTTCGAACACTTAAGTTAAGTTTGGTTGATCAAACCATAGATTTTTCCTTCCAAGTGCAATTATTTACCATTAGGCAAATATTTAATTTTTCTCGTTGAGGAAATAAAGAAAAAAATGTTCCTTAAAGAAAATTTTCACATAACTCTCGGTTGATAATTTTAAAGTTCTTTGATTTTTTGTTCAATCGTCTTTAAATTGAAAATCTAAAAGCTTCGTGCTCGATTTTTCTTCAGCGCTCATTAAACCAGACATTTTCAAAATATTTTCAACAGAACGGTCATCAGATTCTTGTGAGAAATTCAAGCTGAAACTATGTGTGGTGGGGAATAAACGTATATAGCATGCGAAATCTATGAATTATGCATAAGTCACTTCTCTCTACACTCATACAGTTTCTTTTTACCGGTTTATTTCCAAAGAACGATTTTTATCCGCCCCGTAATAAAAGCGATCGTCAAAAGATTCACAGAGTAAACTATTCGTTGGGTGGTCAGTTTGTATTTGAGCACTTTGTCATGATGAGTATCATCAGAAGCAATATTTTTCGGGACTTTTGACCTAAAATCATCGGAAAAATACCGTATCGAGAAGTCCATGTTTCAAGTAACGTAAAAGAACATTCGAAAATACTTTGAACGGTTCTTTCAGGACATCCTAACATTTTTATTCGTTCGTCTAATATTGTCAATAGTTGTTGTACAGTTAGACACGGATAACGGAGTTCCTTGACCAGTCGAGTATGCTGACCAATATTCGATATTAGAATTCTGGTTATTTGTCTAACAAAGTAAGTCGACTAAAACAGTTTTATCGTTTTTGCGGTAACATTTGATTGGAAATATATTTTTCTCATCAGTAAAGACAAAACGGAATAGCTTTTAAAGCAAAAACTTATTCAGGCTTATAATATTGCTTTCATACTATATCTATGAATGTATCATGATGAAGTGGGCAAACTTCAGTGCATCATGCATCGGGGGAAGAAACGAAATAGTTTTCGATTCAAAAAAACCCCTGGTAAGTAGATTGAAAGCAATAAAAAATATTTTCAGAAAACTTGAAAAAGAAACGTATCAATTGCAATGATAATATCGTATACAAAAGCATGTCCGAGAAAATCAATCCTCTGGAAATGATTTATGACATGAAGAGGTCACTCCATGTTTCTTCTTTCATCGGCTTTTATTAAGATTTCGCAATGATATTCCACCGTCATGGTCGTTGTCGTTCTATACCGAGTGGTTTATTATGCTAATGGCCGTCAATATTAGAGTTGACGACAACGTTGGCAACGAGGACAGGACTCGAGAGTACATAATAGAATCTCGCCAGAAAAGAGAATAAATAATAAACGAATTAGACAGCGTCAGACATCCGTTAACTAAACAAATCTGCGCAAAGTCATCTTTTTGATTGGAGCCTGGCCGATTTTACCTTCTTTTCGAACCATCGGTCGACTGAATCAAGACGAACAAACAAATCTCATCATCCCTTCCGTATTCGAAATGCCAACGAAAGTCCAATAATTAAACTTTTCATTCGTCATCGTAAGAATCGTCAGATTTTCTGTTTTAGTTGGTCGTCTTTGTGTTTTGCTGTCTGTTCCGAAGAAATTCAAGTGCGGATCATTCGATAGTCATCGTAGCGTAAACCTAACGCCCCTCCAACTCACAGAAAATTTATTCAAAAAATTTTTACTAAAAAGTGTGACAAAATTAAATATTATTTCTGGCAGAGGGAGAACGACGAGGATAAAGAAAATAATTGTAGATTGAAATAATATGGAACGAAAAACAATTTGTTTATTTTAAGACAGTCTTTAAAAGGAAACTCTATTTTGCATGAATTGTTACTTTAATGTATTGAACAATAAGGCAGTTTTGAAAAATTTTGTTTTTCAGCTAACGGAAGAATTGAGTGATAGGAACTCTATTTCCAGTCGACTTAAACGAGCTGGTAAGAATTGAAATATATGCTGCTCATAAATATCTCAGGAGAAAAATGGTGATGAAGCATATCTTCTCATATATTTCGTAGTTTATCATTGCAATTTTAAGTTTGCTAGTAAATTCGAAATTCAAAAATCTTAAGGAATAATATGTAGAAGTTCATGTAGTAAATCTGAAGTCCAAACACAATTCATAGTTCCTTATAGATATAGTTCATTTGTATTTTGACTATAAACCCTACAACTTAAACACAATAGCTGCCAAGAGTACTTGCTTACTCGTAGAAAAGCAGATCATCATTTAAAATCAAGCATTGATTACTCTTACGCATAGCTGCCTTACATCAATTTGGGGCCCTGGGCACTTTAGGACATACAGTGGCTCACAAAAGTCAGCATACAGCATGTAAAAACACGAATATGGTACAGTGGAAAAAGACAGAATGCAATGAAAACGTAAAAATAGCTCTATTGGCATTAAATATAAGTTTCATAACATAACAATAAAGAAAATCCGAACACAGAAAGAAATAAGCCATGAAAACTAAGAAAATTCATCCATCGAAAGTCAGCATACACTACGAGCCATGTTTCGAAAAGAACGAGAATGACCAAAAAACGTGAGCTCAATACTTTGTAGGCCCTCCATCAGCCTTAATAACAGCTTCTAAACGCCTTCGCATTGAACAAACGAGATATCCGGTAATTTCGGGTGGAATATTCATCCAGGTACACAGAAGAGCAGATTTCAGGGTCTCTTTGCTAGTAATAGTTGCTCTTACGGCTGGCTCACGTATTCTGCGACCCAATTCCTCTCATAAATGCTCTATAGGGTTTAAATCGGGAGACTGAGGTGAACTGTGAAGCTGATGAGGGACGTTATACAGCAACCATTCTTTGACATTTCTAGCTGTATGTTTTGGATATTGTCTTGCTGAAAGATCCAACCTGGCTGTAGGCCTAATTTCTGCACAGAAGGTATCAAATCGCCTCGCAATATGTTCAAATACATGTATTGATCCATAATAATATCAATAAAATGTAATTGCCCCACACCAGCGGCCGACATACAGCCCCATACGAGGACTGACCCTCCATCGTGTTTCACTGTAGTACGCAAATTCTTCTTTGCCAATGCTTGATTCCGCTTCCTCCACACGTATCCGCACCCGTCAGAGCCATAAATATTATACTTTCTCTCAGCACTAAATAGAACTTGATTCCAAAAATTTTCGTCCTTATTAAGATGCAGGCGAGCAAAGTCAAGCCTCTTCTTTTCATTAATTGGAGAAATGGAAGGTTTTCTGCGCGGAACTCTACCGTTATAACCCTGATTACGCAAAACTCTACATATTGTTTCTGGACTCACTTGCTTCCCTGTTGCCTTTGCAAGTGCAGTGGCCATTGCCGGAGCACTTTTTTGTGGCTCCTTACTTATTTTCCGTAACAAGTCTCTCTCATCTCTCTTACTTCAGGATTTGGGTATACCTGTTCGTTGTTTATTTTGTATTCTCCCTTCTGTTTCCGCTTTCAGTATGATCGTTTGCACCGTTGCCCGACTTCTTGCAACTATTTTATCAATTTCGCCATACGACTTCCCTTCCACTCGTTCACTAAGGACGATTTTTCGCACTTCCAAACTTGTTTCCTTCCGTGTACTCATTTTTAAGCATTAAAGGCACCCAAATCACTTTAGTTTGATCGACTTGCAATGTACTAATGTTTATCTTTGTATATTAACACGGGTAGCAATCTTTATCGCAGTATGACTCATCGCTAAGGCTGATTCTTTTGAATTTTCTGTGGTGTATGCTGATTTTTGTTTCCTCACTTTCAGCGGAATTTCTTGTTATTTACTATGTATATGTGTATGTATATGTATATTCTCATTAATTCTGTGTAAAATAGATTACAATGTCTCTGATATTCCTTTTAAGTTCGTTTTTCATCCGTCTTTTCACATTTGTTCTACCTATATATTGCCAATTCCGCGTTTTTAAGCGGTGTATGTTGACTTTTGTGAGCAACTGTATGTGGCCCCTAAGACAGAGGATTATTATTAACAGGCAATAGCAGCGCCGGATTTACCATAGGGCTAGCAGGGGCTGCAGCCCCGGGCCCCTGGGATCCTGGGGGCCCCTTATTCTCGAAAAATAAGAATAAAAATTACGAATAATATAACAAAAAACATTATATCAAACGTAGAAAAATTGTTTTTTTCAATTTGTTGACTCAATTTTTTAGGTATTCATACTGCGGATTTGATTTTTGTTATTTGAAAAGAATTTAGTTACAGTATCTGTCAGAGAGAAAAATTATTTTACAAAAAGTCAATATATTTTTGTAAAAAATAGAAAAATATTGTTTAGTTCTAGCTACACATATCCGCTGAGAAAATGCATTTGGAAATCATTCGCTTGAGAATTCATAATCCAAAATATTCTAAAGCAAGGTTTCTGAAAATGTAATACATCACATATAAGTTAAAACGAAAGCATTTCTCTCAAAAACTGATTGAAAAGAAATAATACTATATTATGGTTTCAAAAATGACGATGCGATTCGGGGAACGCATACTCAAGTTTTTTCGCGAACTTCGCTGCCGCATCGCCGCCAGTTTCACGGAAAAACCAAACAACACTTTTCGGCACGCGTCTGCTGCACACGGTGTTTGATATCAGTCGGAAGCAAGCTCTATAGGTGGAGCTCTAGTCCGAACTACTTTTTTCTTGTCAGTTGTCTGTGCTCATTGAATTTCTTACTGGAAGTGCCCCAACGCCGTATTTTCTTTTCCATGTGATATTTTAATTTTTGAAATGCCATGTTGCCTCTTCAACCCCATCGCAAATATCCTTGCGGAAATGACAAAAAGAAAGAAAAAAAAGCGAGAGAAGAAGCAATTAAGAAACTGCCTAGTGTAACCAAATATTTTACACTTACACGTCCTTCAATTGAAGAAAATCAATCAGGTAAGAATATAACCAACTGTGAATATTTTGTTTGAAGTTATATAGTGTATCAAAGCGATAAAAAAAATCATATACAGCGCATAGTGCATTCGTGATCGCGTACATGTACTGTTTTAGTGTGTAATATGACATATCAATCGAGAAGTTTACTTGAATTTCATAAACGTCTTTTTAAGTGACACAAGATGAGATATCTGCTCCATCTGAAACATCAACTGATTTCTTGCGTGACAAAAACAGTACATCTACACTTGACGACTCCGTTTCTATCACTGACAAAGTTTACTCGAACGATGAGAGTGATAAGACTGATGAAGGTAAATTTAAACTATTTTATTATGAATCGATTACGTATTTTTAATTTTGTTTTTAATTGTTAATAATTATTTTTAAATTTTAATAATGACTTTTTAATGATTTAAAAATTGATTTTTTCAGACTCATTTTTAATTCAGCTATTATTTTTTTAGATGTAGAGACTGTGGAGAGAGATCCTGCCTTGTGGCCTTTGAGATTGTGCGAGAATAGCCATGAGCGTAATAAATATTTGCGAAATGATTGTTTATACTTTCAAAACAAGAATTCTAGTTTCAAGACATCGAAGCGAGAGTACAACAATCAAAATAGGTATTTTTCACCAAATTTATTTCAGAAAATACTTCAGAATGGTGAAAAGTGTGAACGAAAGTGGATCATGTTTTCTGAATCAGCTGGATCTGTTTTTTGCTATGCATGCAAATTATTTTCCACAGATTATGACAATCCTTTTGTTAAGGATGGATTTTCCAACTGGAAAAAAGGCTATGAATATATTTGTTGTCACGAAAATAGTAAGGAACACTACAACTGTGTGTCACAATATTTGAATTTTTCATCAAAAAGTAATCGTATAGATAAAAGTATATTACAAACATTTGCAAATGAAGTGCAATATTGGCATAAAGTGCTTACAAGAGTTCTATCAGTCATACGACTTCTCGCTGAAAGAGGCCTTCCATTTCGTGGAACGACGGAAACAATCGGTTCACCAAACAATGGTAATTTTTTGGGTATGATAGAACTGCTTGCTGAATACGATCCGTTCTTACAACAGCATATTAAATTATATGCAAATAAAGGTAGTGGAAATGTTTCGTATTTATCAAAGACTACATACGAAGAATTTATAGAGCTTATGGCTGAAAAAGTGTTGCAGCACATTATAAATGAAATAAAAAATGCAAAGTATTGGGGACTTGTGCTGGACTCAACTCCTGACATTTCACATGTCGACCAATTATCGGTTGTAATTCGGTATTATGCAAATAATCAAGTTTATGAACGCTTCATTGATTTTATACCAAGTCACAAGGGTACCAAGTCACAAGGGTAAGTCCATGTTGGAAGATGTTTTGTCATTGCTTGAAACACTTTCTATTGAATTAGAGAATTGCCGAGCACAGACATACGACAATGCTCGCAATATGTCCGGCGAATACAACGGACTCCAAGCTTGCATATGCGGAAAAAACCAACTGGCATTTTATGTTCCATGCACTGGTCATTCATTAAATTTAGTCGGAGAATGTTGCGTATAGGTGTGTTCTATTGCCGTCAACTTTTTTGGTGTTTTGCAACAGTTATACGTATTTATTTCCGCGTCAACTGGTCGATGGGACATCTTAGTGGGTGAAAAATCGATTTTGAAAAACTTATCGAAAACAAGATGGTCACGACGATCAGATGCTTCAAGAGCTTTAAAAGATAATTTCGAAGGTATCTACAAGGCATTGGAGAAGATAGCTAATGACGTATACCAGAAACCTGTAGTGCGTAACGAAGCTTCAGCTTTAATGACACATATCATCAAGCTTGAAAATGCGTTTATGACTGTTTTTTGTGACTTCGTATTGAATCGTTTTGATGCTACAAGTCAATACCTGCAGAAAGTAGAAGTAGATTTGATTTCTGCCAGTAAGATGCTCTTATCTTTAGTCGATTTCGTCCAGAATTTGCGAGATAAATTTTCTGATTTTGAAGGTAAAGCTAAGGAACTTAGTCCCTTGGTTAGTAAAGAATATTCTGATACCAACAAGCGCAAAATAACTAAGAGACTAGCAGACGGAGGAGTGCAAGCTTGTACTTTGTCTGGCTCAGATAACTTTCGCATCAATACTTACTATGTGATAATAGACAATCTAGTCGTTGAATTGCAAAAACGATGCAAAGCTTACACTCACATCACTGAATTGTTTGGTTTTCTTCTGCACTTGCTGGTCATGGATGAAGACGATTTACAAATCAAAGCAAACAAACTTGTAGAAGTTTACTCAAATGATTTAGACAACAGTTTTTTTCTCGAGTTGAAGCAATTCATTCCTCTTTTGAAATTGCAAGAGAGAGGTTTCTTTTCGAACCGTTCAAAAGAATCTGATAAAGCAATTGACGAACTACTGAACCCTGTGAAAGTATTGAATTGGATAGTCGCTAATGACATGATCTCAGTATTCCCTAATACGTATATTGCCTACAGAATTCTAGTCACTATTCCAATAGCTAATTGCGAGACAGAAAGGTCATTTTCTACGTTAAAAAGAATAAAAAATATGTTTAGATCGACAATGCTGAACGAAAGACTGTCCTCTTTAGCAAGATTGAATATTGAAAAAGAGCTGCTGAGATCGCTTGATTTTGATGATGTAATAGCGGAATATGCAACAAAGAAGGCGAGAAAGAAATGTTTTTAATTATAATGTATATTGTAATTACCTGTAAAAATAAAAATGTTTACTTGTCAAAATAAAAATGTTTAACATTGAATAATTCGGATTTTATTCTCTTTTCGCAAAAGTTGGGATTTTCTTTGCCCTTAAGAGGGCCCCTTCGTTGTTTAGCCCCGGGCCCCTATAAAGCTTAATCCGGCGCTGGGCAATAGAAAAGAACAAGAGCAGGTTAGTGAAATTTTAGATATGTATATTTATCTACTAGTTGACTCGACGAACTTCGTACCGCCACAGAATCAATAAATGTGGTTTTAACTTATTAGCTGAATTGGATTTAGTTTTTTATTAAGATCAAAATGAATGAAGTTCGATAAATATACAAAAATCATAGTAAAAAGTATTTTAATTACACTGAAATGAATGTAATTCACGTGGCAGCAAGGCATTTGCTTTATTGAAGCGAATCAAAATGATTTGCGCAACATAATTGCACTACTTTCTGTTAAACTATTTGCTGTATGAACTCCACTTGGGCCGATTACCTTCATTGCAGCACCTTGTGATATAAAAAAAATATTTCTTCTTGTGCGATAAAAATACGACAATTTCAACGATTTCTCATTGCCAACTGAGCCGTTAGACGTACAATTGTCTCTCTTTGATATTGTATTTGTGAAGCGCAAAGTTGGGCCATACCCAAGGAAATCGCTGCAAAGCATTCTCGCAGCATGCATAAAGCAAATATTCTCAGCAATGCAGATGTAATGCATGAAAGCTGTTTTCCAAAAAGTCCATCATTTAACCCCTTTGTAGAAATGAGTCCATGCGTCCATGCGTCTGTGCGATCTAGCGTGTTTTGCTTACACGAGTCAATTCGATTTTGTTTATATAAGCGGCTCTAAAACGAAGGAGGTGGAGTATGCTGATTCCTGTACAATAGATTTTATAATGATTTCTTTCGCTCAGTGGCATGTGTGGATGATTCGTTGATGATCATTTAAATGTATGTGTTGTGGATGATTATTTTATTATATGACGATGTGAATAATATTTTTGTTACATCCTTACGTGCATGACTATTACGAAAAAATTTGAATGTATATGAATATCGAGACATAAACATATACATATATGTAGATATATAGTCATATGGATCAATATATTTGTACGGAGCAAAAAAACCTTATCATAATCGTGTAAAATCCATCCACTTATCGCCTTAGCCCCGCCTTCAAAAACCTGGATTTGAGTTGACTTGACTCGTGAAATCTAAAAACGCATGGACACGTTGACGCATGGACTCATGTCTAAAAAGGGCTTTACGTAAGAACATTACTCGTAATATTAAGGGGAAAAGAACTCTCGAGTATACATTAGCTTCGGTATTGTTTGTTATATAAAACAAAACGTTGAAAATTTTAATGCATTTCAAATCACCGCAGGTAAGAAAAATGTATATGATACTATTCATTAAGAATCATGCAAGGGAAAGCTTGGCCGCCGGTCCAAGCAGCAGCAAAAATACCCCCTTGTAACGTGTAATGCAAGAATATGCTGTTGGAATTTTGTCGCAATCACTCAGCACGCATTATCTACACATCCCGGATCATGCAGAGATATAATCGTCCGCCGGTCGAAGCTTCAATACGCATTCCCCATAGATGACGGAAATGCAAGAATACAATGTCGGGCTTTGCAAAAAGTTATCAGCTATAAAGCTGAAAGTTCAAAGATATTCGCGAAATTGTAAATAACACTAGAAAATTGCTAGCTCAATGGCGTTGTATACGGATTTACGGATTTTCTCATACAAAATGTATGAGAAAATGAGTTTTCCTCACCAATTTTTTTTGGTTTTTGAATTTTTCTGGTGTTTTAATAATTATTCTGAGAGATAAATACAATAAATCAATGATTAACTGGTCAGTACGAGACAAATCGGGCGTGCTATCAATGCTAATCGAAAGATATTTAGCTAATTTAACTTCGTTTATAATTCTTTTAGGACATGTTTCTCCATTACACCAATAAACTCATTACGAAAATTCACAGATAAGGATTCCCAAATGTTTTTTTGGGTGACCTGTTAAGTAGTTCATCAAATTCACTTAATAGCTCCACACATCCTAAATAAAACCCTCTCGATGCCAAGAATTTTACAACTGCGACAACCCGTTTAAGGGAACTTTTCCAGCAATCTACTTATTTTTTATAAGTCTGTATCTATTCTACCAATTACTTTACTTTGTAGCCGATACGTCATCATAGACTGCCCATGTGCTGAGTTATTTTCGTGATGCAAAATTATGTAACTAATGTGCTTCAGATCAATGCATCCACCCGGAGAGCATAGGTTTACAATAGAAGGGTTGAATAAGCCGGATAAAAAACAAAATACAGATTTTCTCGAAGCCGAATTCAGCGACCATTTTCTTTCAGCACTTTCATTGTTCTTTTATTTACGATAACATAATGCTTTATTGAAAAACTTATTACCGATTTGCCATAGTTTTTGTCTTTGTAGGTTCTGGACACTTCAGAAAAGTTACAATCTTTATTTTTTGAAAATATGTGGGCCCTTTACGAATCCAAATTTCGCGGTTTATTTCGAAAAAATTTTCGTTTAAATAATTGTCAAGGTGATATGAAATATTTTCTGGGTCGGATGACTGGTGTTGCTCCATTAAAACCGCGGTTGGTGAAGTTATTGCATACGTAGGAATGGACTCCTTCTGTACAATATGATTCAATATCTTTTTGTGAAGTGGTAGGACTTAGCGAAGAGCAAGTAGATTGTGAAGTTCTCTGAGTTTCCGCTATCTGTTGTTGATATGATTCATTATGTGGATGGTTTATTATTTGGTTATTACTCAGAGAAGCTCCTGGTGTAAAATATGATGGTAATTTTGGTAATTTATCAATTAGTTTCTCTGATGTGCAGTTTTTTTTATTTTTTTCTGGGCCACTAGATATAGTATTCAATATATACATACAGTATTCAATACTTAATGTTTAGTTTTATTGCACTGAAAACGATCGCAAACATGAGATAAAACACACCGTTTACAAGTTCAATCTTAAGTGAAATGATTTGATTTTTAGTCCCAAACAGATATGCAGTCCCGACCATGCTTTTCAAATAGGAACAGAAGAAATTAAAATGCCCTCCTCACAAATTGAAGTGGTACACAGATTGATTTGTTTATGTTTATTCCAGTGATGCCCAAACTCACACAACCCAAAATGTGTATTTTTGTTAAAGCTAAAGTAAAAACACGTAAGATTACAAATAGGGTTATATACATACATAAAAGCTTAAAAGCTACTAGTAAGCAAATAGAGTTGCAACTGTTAGGCCTCTGCTCAATGAGATTACTATAAAAGCAGATAGATGATTATTAAGTATAGTAAGGAAATTATTGTCTAATTTTCACAAAATAAATATATTGATCGGTTGATGATATGGAAATAAGGGGTCCCTATGAACCGCGGGACCCTGTGCACTTGCTCAGTGTGCCCATGCCTTAAGATGGTCCTTCTTTTACGTCTAGACCTATTCAGTCAAGATTAATCACTAAGCTGCAATTTCGTGATTTCGATAGGTAAAATTTATAGTTTGATAAGAACTACTTTCCACCTAACACTTGTTAAATTTCACAAAATGCGAATATCTTAAGATATTCGTAACCCTTCCCCCTATCTCTCAGAGCTCGACTTCACATTAAAAATCGTATTTCTGCCACAGAACAAGAATTCCACGAATTAATCCGCTCATTAAAATTAACGCTGCAATTAGTGGGATTATTTGATTACACTGTTAATTATTCTACTCCGGAACGTAGCTATCAAAGACTTTGAAGAAACTCTCCAATTCTGCTTGGTGTACTCTAGAAATTGTAGTCGGTCGGTTTTAGTTCGGTTGTACATTTGTGCATGGAGTCCTTTCTGCCTATAATTTCGAGTGAGTTGGAAAAACCTGATCATATCCTAGCGAAGTTTCGTCTTTATTCGCGGAATATTACCAACCTACTTTCGCTAGAGATAAGGCGGCCTTGCGAAATTTATCGCCAATATTATTCAGGCTGAAATATATAGAGTAATTTTCACAATTGGGATACTCGGTAGCTTATTTGCCTAGGCGGCGCCGACTTTATTATCATTTGAAGACTTTCAGCAGAAAATTTAATTACTGTTCCCGTTTCAGGGTATAGGCGAGATAATTCCTTACATTCAAGTTTGCTTGTGATAAACGAAAGTGGAACAGTACAAGAGCATCAGATTCGAAGGACACCCAGGACTTCAAAGCGACTGCCTACTTGTGTAAAAAAAAAATTCTTCTTGCGAAGGTAGATGAACATAGTAAGCAAATAAAATTATGCTAATCACTCAAGGTAACAGACTTTTGATATTAAAGTGAAGTTTGAGTCAAGGGAATAGTAAAATTGTTGTGGGTTGCCAGGACTGTAGTAATTTACAATTGTTGCTACGGATGATTTCGTTTGGTTATATGGTGAAAAGATTGTCGAAGATTTGCAAAATTACTTACCATGTAACCTCGCCTGGACACTAAATAACGTCCATATATCTTTGTATTTATTATGATCAAAATTTTAAATTCTACTTAAGGCTAGCAGGATAGTTTTAAATTGTGTAACACAATTTTAACATTACTTTCGTGGATTTGTTATATAACAGATACCTACATATCATCATTTTTCATTTTCATCAACATAAAGAAGTCTTTAACAAATACTTTTGCTTCGATGTTACACAAAATAGTGTTAATGCTGATTTTTAGCCTATTTACTATGTGACTTTTGCTTAATTTTTTACTCTGCCATAAATTCAGTCAGTAAACATTTATAGTGTATCCAGAGAAACTTAATTTTGTTTCTATTTTCATATCTGTTCTACTTTGATATGGCAGCACTAAATCAAAGTAAGCTCAAACCGCGCACAAGTATTCTCAATACTTTAATAATTTAAAGCCATGTCCCATCGGTACAGGAGACAACATCACATTCTTTCAAATTTAAACAGGAGTTGAAACGTACTTTTGCACTCATTTTAAAAGACCCTCGACGATGGTCTAATTGCCATGTTACGGTTTTACAGGGGCTGCGTAAAGTTCTCGCTTGTCTGCCATCAGGCTAGAGCCCTGCGAGCGCTCTTGTCGTTGAATTCTGAAGTGGAACGAGGACTCTGAAATGCATCGAATCGAAAGTGAACGAATCAAGATTTTTGGACTCTGATAAGAATTTAATTGGACATGAGGTGAGCGAGTAATAAGCGTTGAACGGTTTCAATGGAACGGCTAAATATATCAGGATGTCTATTAGACCGGTAATTCAATGTGCGCCGCACCTGTACCGCCTTTTAGTCATAATTACAATCCGCCTGGTTTGTGTGCGGCACAATTGATATCTCCCGTTGGATTAGGCGGGTGCATGATGCCATTGAGAAGTAATAGAAGGTACTATTCGAATCGTATCGTGGTCATGCATGACTATCGGCAACGCCAAGTCTATAATTAAAAAGTATGTACACAATTTGAGTTGATTAGCGCGCACCAAACCACATAATCTTGCGGCAAAGTGAAACAATGCATTGAATGGCAGGTTTTCATGCGCACGCATTACAATGCAATGCTGGCTGCCAAACAAACTCCTGGAACAAGTTAGAAATCATATCTGCATGAATTTTCTATTATTTCGCACGGAGATGCGTGATGGAGGCAATCAAATCGCTGCTTCACAACGTGACAATGCCATTGTTATGCTTTCCGCTCATGTTGGCCAGGTTGGTGTCTAGACTGTAATGATGATGGGCAGAGGCCAGCGCTTGGATACACAAATGGGATACGGCTCGTTAATTTTTTGAAATATCTTATTAAAACAAATTGTCTCGAATTTCTAAAAATGAATGACAGCTTTTTCATCCAATCGGAAACGATAGGCACAGTAATTAGTACGTTGTGAGGTTTTAGCATTATCTTTTTCCGAATTTCATTCAGTTTAGAACAAAACAGAGACACATCATGTTTAATTTAAAATTTATTTTTCACTTGTTGTCAAATGTCTATGCTATTGAGAACATAATTGCAATCAATGAAGATGGAGAAATTTTTGAGGCCAACATAACGGAATATTGTTCAAATCTTGCGTCATGTGTGGAGACGCAGCCTCCTTGTACGGAAAAATTTCCAACTAAGCTTGTTTTTACGAATTTATTGAGTTGAACTCACTTAAGATTTGTACTAGCTTTAATTATGAAAAGATATATTTATTTCAACTGGAAAATATGAAAGAACTTTTCGAAATACACGCGTCTTTACCTTAAGGCGGTCATCTAGTGTGAAGGCCATTTTTTAATGCTTTTTTGGGGAATTTTTTTTGACAAACCATTGAAATAAAATAGTTCATAAATGATATATCATTTTTATTACTATTTAGAAAAACGTTGTGCATTTTTTGAAGTAAATTTATACAAAATAGTCGGAGATACGTCGTCCAAGAAGAACACAGATATAAAAAGAGGTGCTCCACTGCTGCCATAATTCCGGCCGCTCTGCTTATCTGAAATCAAAAAATCAAACACAGTTTTGATTGTGAGACTTGAGACTCCAAAGTGAAGTAAAATTAAGTTAGAATTCCAAACACTAATTTTTTTTTACGCTTTAGAAAAATAAAATCAAATTTTCGTGTTTGTTTTTGGGTTTGCTTTGCTTGTAAAATGTAAAGTAATGAGCCAATCTTAATTATTTTACTTCATTTTTTAGTTATTTATGTACTTCAAATGATGTATGAATTTGAGCAGAATCAATCAAATAGTTTTTGAGACATCATGGCATCAGTTTGAAAAAATCGTGTTTTGAAAAAACGCGTTTGAAAGTTGTATATAATTCATGATAAAAAATTCGTCTCACGATGAATCTGCTATGACTGGACCATGGAGTACACCTTCTTCTTCTTCAAAGGAGTCATGTAAGGCCGTTTTCTCTTCTCTGTCGGGCTTGTTTGGCGAAATCGCTCAAGCGTCTCTCTGAGCGGTCGATGCGAGAATCGAAGGCTCGGGCATTTAGGCAAATATTTACTCCCATGACTTCCATCACCTTTAAGATAGGTTCAAATCCTTCGTTGAAGATTAGCACAGCAAGAAATGTGGCGATTTCGAGGACTTTTGCGCCAGAATGAAGATGCTTCGGAGCGAAAGTCCAGATTATTGAGTTTGTGAACAGTTCTAGGTACCCGTTAGTTGACAATTAGTACTATGTACAATAAGTACAATTTAGTTACACTGGGCTCGAAAATATTCGATGCGAAAGTAAGCGTATAACTCCTACGGTTTACGAAAACCTCCTACGGTAACACTGTATACTTCCTACGGTTTACGGCTGTAACTTTTCAACGGCTTCAAATTTCGAACAATTATTTTACCGACGTCTTCCATACATGTTTTAGATGTTATTTATGAAAAAAAAAACAAAAAAAATGATTTTTATTTTCTGACACACTAGACTACCGCCTTAATATAAAACATACTTATTAGACGGGACCAGATCATTTTACAAGTATCTTCAATGATCTCTGCAATGAATTCACACCATTTATTTCACTGTATCAATCACATATAGCATTGATACAGAACAGCATCATCAACGTCATCATGCGAAATGTCATCATCATCATCACCATATCCATCATGGCAATCATTTTCCTTCTCACATCATCCACACCGAATACAACACGAAACAACTTCATCCAGAAATAACTTTCAGTCGCCAAAAAATCTTGAAGACTATTTATCATAAGACGTATGTACGCAGGATATACCGTCAGTTCTATTCCGAAATGACTTATTCGCCACAAACTCAACTACTTGGAGTGTCAAGAATATTATATACTTTTCAACAACATAAGCAGGACGATAGTATCATTCACCAGAGCAGAGTTTATCGAGTCTTATTCGTATAATCTGCACATGAAAGGTAACGGATAAGGGCGTGCGAGTGTACGGAGTAGTGTAATGTTTTATTCTTATCTAGTAGTCGAGAAGCATTATTATTAGAGCAACTGAAGAAAAGCGCTTCAAGCCGCTAACATCGACCGCAACAAAAACAAATTCGACGTTCCTTCATCTGCAAAAAAGTATCTCTTCTTCTTCGCTACAGATACAATATTATTTCATAGCTACTCAAGCGTTCTGTTCGCTTTGCTTATAGTTTCGTACGACCAGGACTATGTCGGCAATAGGGTTGTTTTTCCTGGCTGTGCTTTTCTGCAAATTTCATCCCCCATCCGTACTCGCGGCAATAGATCTGTTTATCCTGTATAATTTTCACATATATTCCCGGCAGCTATTATACACTTAGTTGTAATGTTATTTTTCTCAGGATGTTTTTATGTCATCATTTCATAGAGCGGGTTTTTGCTAGTTATTTTTGTCTGCTAAATATAGCCGCTGGTTCGCGTTATATCTGTGCTAATGATGGAATAAGTATGTATATTGTTCTAATGAAATTTCGTTATTACGCGGCTAGAGGAATTTTTGCAAAGTATTTCCTCAATTTATTTGGCAGTTTTTCGGTATAAGTTTCAATTTGAGTGTTCTGTGTTCCGAAGACTAGTCACCGTCCATCGAAACACCGAAACATTCTCAAGATCTTATTTCTTTCTACTTTATTGAGCGTGTTAACAGTGAATGTGCATGAATAATAATTTCACCTGTTACTGAAATTTTTAATCGGCCATACGAAAAAATCACAGGCACAAACTTCAGAGGCTGATGCAATTCACACTAATAGGATTCTACAAGGTGCTAATGAGATTGAAATTATATTCTGTATTATTATTCATGGATATGGCAAAGAAAATCTTTTCTCTACCGCTTTCAGCTAATGATTAGCATTGTCTGATTCCGTTTGTAATCATTTAATTTTAGCTGTCTCTATTAATATAGTAATTGCATATTATATGTGAACATTTTGAAAAAAAAATTCGAAGCTTATTTAAAAATGTGCCAAAAATAGCGAAAAGAAAGCAAATGGCATTGCTTATTAGCAACGGCACAAATAGGTGCAAAATAACTGAGTGCCATTGTATGCTATATTAATTGTTCAAAAAAAGAAATACCTCAGAAGCTCTTTTCCAAAGCTCGATTATATATTTTTATTGTAGCGAAATTTAGGGCGCTGTATGAACCACATATCTTTACAAATAAATGTTGATAACACAAGCTGTAGGAGAATAAAGTACATTGGTTATATTGGATATTTTGTGCAACATACGTGTTAAGGTATGTGCTTATTCAAGAATTTTTTTTCAAATTTTGATTTGTCATTACTTCTGACAAAAACATTTGATCATCGTGAAAATTGCAGAGCGTATTGATGTTGACTAAGATTTAACACACATGGATTTTCAAGATAGTGCGGGTAACCCTGTAGCTACAGCAGGCTCCTGAAAAAAAATCCTTCAAATCATTGACCCTCCTGAAAAATTTTTGATTTTTGACAAAAAATTCATATCATTGATAAATTTTGATTTTTGTCCATCATGTCAAATTGAAATTTTTAAAATTCCGATTTGCACAAGAACGGCAACCCATCACCAAATTACCTCTATTTTCAGCACTCGAAAGTTATGTTCACGAGAACTGCCGACCGGATTATCCGATCATAATGAAATTTACAATACATGTTGACATTAGCTAGGACCAAGTCTGACAGAAGTGATTTTGAAATGCGGGTAACCCTGTGGCAGAGGTCAAAAATCAATGAGAAAAAAAACCGGTTTTCGGTCTATAACTTCCGATTTAGCCATCAGATTTCAACAAGTACTTGGATCTTACTTTAGATAACATTTGGTGAAAATTTGGCCGAAAAATTAGAATAGAGTTGCCAGCTATGGTGATTTTTGTCTCCTAAATCTTGCAAATTCGTTCAGCAAAATAAAGCTTTTTTCCCTATAACTTCCCGTCCAGAGTAGAAATCAAAACGAAGTTCTTACAGTAAATGGACCTTAATGTGAACCAAATGTCGTAGGAATTTCGTACAAAAATGATGAAAGGGCTGCCAGCTATGACCATTTTTGTAATTTTGTGGTTTTTCTTTACTGAACAATACAACAAATATTAACGCTTTAAAAATTTGAAAAGTTTTGAGGGTGGTAACCCTAAAACTCTTCACCCGTATAACTTCCAGCGCAGTGATTCAATCGAAACGAAATTTACTGGTTGGGTTTAATAAGCAGATTTGGTATATATTTTGCTTTGCTGCTAACACAGGGTAACCAGCATTAGCCATTGTCGTAAATATTGCACCAACAGATGCCTCAAATTGCGTACTCATATGCAAAGCATTTGCAATAAATATAAGAAACAATTTTTAAATTTTCCGAGTTTTGAACATTTTTCGGATGGCAGCCTCAAACAACGTTTAACCGCTGAAACTTTCGATAAAATCCTCCGATGAGAACGAAATTCAAAGGATAAGTTGATTTAAGTATGAGCTTGTTATGGTAAAATTATTGCTGCTTCGTTGGGAAAGTGTTGCCAGCACTGAACATTTTCATCATTTGTGTTATAGTTGAGTTTCGTTGCTTTGGATAAGGAATGGTTGATATGATTCTACAAAAAGGTGTATTACGTCTTTCCATATTTTTTTGTCACTCAAAGATAATTTCTTCGAAAACTAGTTTCCTAGCGGTTCTGATGCGCTAGACTTTTTTTTACTATTTTGTCCGACTTGAATGTTAATTATGCTACATATTTCTTTAGAAATATATTTTTATTATAATTTAAAATCTATCATCTTAAGGGATGGCAATTTGTCTTGTTGTCTGAGGCGACGTAAACACTGTAGCGGGCACTGGCCATGTGTCACTCAAACGGAATAACAGTCACTAGTACCTTGTTGCATAATTTTTGGATGTGCTTACATCACATATGTCAGTTTCGAGTCTAGTATCACTCCAAGCTACTTGATCGATTTTCTAGTGTCAAATACATTTGAGGCGACCGTCAGGACCATAGCGGTTGGCATCCCTCTCTTCATCTATATGATAATATCAGTTTTTAGCGCAGCGGGTTTGTCAAGCTTTACTTTGCATTAGCTTCAGCTATTTGGTTTCTTTCAACATCGCATTGCCCGCATCTAGTCTGAATGTACATTATCGAAATAAGTGACGGAATTCAATCATACACTGCAGTTTTGGTCAATTTTTTAGACAATCAGGCATCGTCATAACGCCAGCAGCACAACTTTATATTCGAAGTAAATAACAATCTGGGTATTTCTATAAATATAACTTCATGCCATTCACCGAAATCAAGTAGGGGCACCATAAGGACCAGAGACCATCGTTGTTGCCTACCCCTGACACCGGGGCTCGACTAGCAATTTACCCTGCCATATCCGATGGTAGCGACTGTCAAATTTATGGTATGCCATCTGTGCGTGGGCAATTTCTTGGCATGCAATTTTATTTCGAAAATGCCTCTGAGCGGGAAGGACGTGCGCTGTATCCGAGTGTCAAATGCTCTTAAGGAGTTATTTGCAGTCCAGAGCGGAGAAATTCTGCTAATTATGAAAACTTCACGTATAAGATAAATTACTTTTTGGGTAAGCGGGTGAAATTTCAGACAAAAATGTAACTATTATATGATTTGCTGGGGTACGAAGGGGAATGCGATAAAAGTCATTTGAAAAATCCGCCAATCATCAACAGGGAGTCTCATATATTTACTCATCGTTCAAAATTGAAATTATATCTTTTTTTTAATAAAAGAAATATATATAATTTCACTATTCCGCATCAAAATTCGATTTTTTCGCAATTTCCCACCATTTCATATTCTGTAGACTACTTTCACCGCTCAACGAGATCTAAAAATCCCTTTGAATTCAGAATCCCTACATTTTCTTATAAGAAATAAAGCATTCGCACGGTTCAGCGCCATTTTGAAATCAAGAACTGTCAAAATATTGCCAGGCAGATTTGGCAGACCATAAAATATTTATGGCAGACCATAAAATATTGCATACCATAGGCTGCCTCCACTGGCAATTTCAAATGTTATGCCATGGGAAATTGCTAGTGGAGGCAGCCTGTGAGTCAAGTTGAAATATTCTATGGGCAAAGTATGTAACAAATGTTATTTTCCTTCAACAGAATTCGAGACTCTCATGCCTTTGGTATTGTCTGTGGCGATTTTAATGAATTGGCCATCATCACTCTCTAAAATTAAACTTCTGCGTATTTACGCAATAATTATGTTTTAAATGATACT
The DNA here is from genome assembly GCA_963978885.1 of Nemotelus pantherinus. Taxonomy (NCBI): domain Eukaryota; kingdom Metazoa; phylum Arthropoda; class Insecta; order Diptera; family Stratiomyidae; genus Nemotelus; species Nemotelus pantherinus. Next base: position 25,547,164 of record OZ022263.1, read on the forward strand.
CAAAATCCTAATTAAATTATATCACGCATATTACGCTAATGTCACCTTCAATTTGCGTTGTTAGCCATAATCACGATATTGACTATACTTTCATAGCATGCACTCCAGCACGCAAGCCTCTTTTTTTCTACTCAAGTAAACACAAAATGCATTTTTCCTGACCAGTGTAACTTCAACCCAAAAACATTTAACTTTACCAAAAACATGTCTGAATTTATAAATCTCAGTCACATGCATGAATCTTCAAATCCTTTTCCAACAACCGTAATATGATTTAGCCACGATACATTTTAAAACTCCAAAACGTTTTGCTTATCCTTTTGCTTTCGTGATTTGAGCTTGGGCAAATCGAATCCTTTTCGATTTTTTTTTTTCGTTTCGTCTAAACTTTTCCTGTGTAGTCTTTATCGTTTGCATTCCCGCAATGTTTCCCAACTCATAAATGCCACTACATTCAAACATGTCAAACATCGTAAACGACTTCCTTCTCCATATGTCTCGGCTGTCTTGTCTGTGCCTGTGCAGCACGCTATATCCTTTCGAAAGTGCCTAAATCCAGACAACAGCGAACAACTGGCCCAGATGGCGGAAAACGCCAACCCTTCGCCCAAGAATTATTAGATGAAAGCTAAAATACCAGGACGACATATGCGATTACGATTTTTCAGGATTTTGCACAAAAGTTTTGCATTTTTACCGTGCGACTTCTATTTTTTTGTCGCACTGCCCGGTGTTTTTCTGGAAGACTTTACGACTCGGCAAATAAAAATCGCAGAGCGAACAGTAAAAGCGGCATTAGCGATGACGATGATGGCATGAATGGTTGAGCTAAAGACGAAAAGGCATTCGTCCGAAGCCGAAAATGTGGGAACGGCGACAGTTTGAAAGGATTTCGTGTGGAAGAGAAATGTTTTATGCGATTTCACAAATGCAAAGCGAGGCCGAATGGCTCGAAGGACACCGGAAAGGGTGGCGGTGGGAGTATGTCAGTTGTGCAACAAGTTCATGACGCGATTGCCGCGAAAGCGAAAGGAAGTTTCGCTGGAGTTCTACATTACGTGAAAATTCGCCAAGTGGGAGTTTTCATTGGATGGAATTGAAATTTATTTTATTGGGTGATGTTGTTTATGGGCGCATTTTCCAAGTTGAATTGCCGCTGGAAAAATTCATGCTATGTTGTTTTGAGCAGGCATGATTTTAATGGCACCAAATGGAAAAAATGGGCTGTTGCTGAAAATGCGACATGAATGGCTTCTTGATGTTTATATTAGTAGGATGGCTGTTAGTCGGTAGAACGTGTTTTAGGTTCTTTTCCAGCAATAAATAGGGCAGTAAATGTCATATTAGTCACAGTTCTTGAAACACCGTGAACTGTTAGTTTAGGTTCAATTAGTTTGAAACGAACCACTCTTCCTCACTAACTGGCGTCTAGTATTTTTCGTAGTATTTTTCAATATGATTTTTTAGATAACTTTAGCATTAAAAACATCATTAAAAACACCAAAAAAACATGGCCAGGGATTGTTTTCAATGCTACTATCCTAATCTGCCTTCTATACAGACCCAAAAGACGCAACTATTACTGCTCCAGACAAATGAAGACTTACATTTTTTATGTTCATATTATTCATAGACTCGGATGCATGGAATTCGACAGTAAATTAAAGCTTCTGTCACGTAGATACAATTAGACTTGCCTGAAATACGGCCACTAATCATTTTTAATTATCTACATCAGGCTAACTCTTCACCTTCTGCATTTATCGCGGCAGATTCGTTTCTTAATTAACAATGAAACCAAGTGAAAAATATATACTTCATGTCTATCAGAATAGGCAAAGGTTTACGCGTAATTTGCCCTGAGAGTTTATCTATTGTAATAATTTATTTTTTCATCATGCCGTCACGCATCGCAACTGTTTGTGTGCATAGGAATCGTTTCTGATATTAATATGATCCCGATTTTAGCTTAATTGCAATCATGTGAATTCCGTAGCATGTAGATTGTTTTCATAGCAATTGAAAAAAGGAACGGGTTAAAGTTTGCTTAGAGAGGCTATTTATTTATTATTATTTTATAATGATTTGTGGGCCTACAGCTATTCTAGCCCATGACACTTTTCCGACCTTGGTCCACCCGACCTTGGGAGAAAATATTGTTCTTTTAACATTTAATGATGTTATATCTACTTTGAAATCGCTTATGACAAGCATGTATGGCAAATCAATATTATTTACTATCTTTTGCTTTGACAACATAAGAATTGTATTTTTATTCAATTTTATCAAGACCCAAATTTATGTCCCTCTCAAATATTCTTCTTTGGCAGTAATTTTTGTGGCTCATTAGAGTTTTTGCACTTTTATTCGTATACTTAAAGATTTATTCTGATCGTTAGCCACTATGACATTTATCCATTTCTCAGATACATATAAATTATGAATTTTCTGCATTTCTCAAACCTCTGATAGTCCTCACAAATAACACATGGCATTCATCTATGAGCATGTATTTGACAAAAGCCTAAAGGTACCGAATGACGATTGCGTTTTACAATTTTAAAATACTTTTTAATGATCTTGATAAAGGTAAAAACTGAGAGGCCGTTGCGATGACGATGAATATTCATGAATCTGAAATTCACAGTCGACTGGCCGGATCTTACCATATCCCACGCAAATAAATGTGTACATTCGTACAGTTCGCAGGAGCAAACGCATGTTGCTCAGCAGTTACTTCTACGGTATCAACCCTTTTGCTCTCACGGTCAATGGAATTATCACTCACATGCGATATGCGACAACTTGGCCAGGAGGCAAACAGCGTTACAGGGGACATGTTGAGAACTATCTTTCACGCATATATGTATGTATGTTGCTGCAAGCTGAACGCTCCCAAGTTCGTCGATTCAGTAATAATTTTCAGTAGCGTTGCAATCAGCCAATTTCCGGAAATTATCACTATTGCACGAAAAGAATGCATTTGTTAAGGGACAAAAACAGCCGAACATGAAGATAGGGCATTAAAAGACCACAATCGAACGTGCATAATCTACAAGTGTACATTCGTAACGGCGGAATATAGCTGTCTATCTGTCCAGAAGTCAGAAGCCAGGACAGGACGACCAGGTTATAGATCTTCGAACTTGATACATCTCATTTGAATCCGCTTTACATACATTAACCTAGTGGGTTATAGCGATTTTGATTCTGACGCGGCCGGAATTATGTGCATGTACTCACATTTGTGTGGACTGCGCATAGTATAGACTGAAATTTACGGCAAGCAAGCGGTCCCAGGGAAAGGGAAATCGAGTCTTTAAAAAAAGCCGAACGTTGTTCAGACACATGTAACTTTACGACAATTCACAATTCATTAATTATTCAAGACGCTTGATTGTTTGAAGTAAGGGACCAACTGGACTTTAAGTATATTTTACCGGTAGTTCAGCGGAGTGTTATTTTACTAAGTTAACACTGCAAGGCGCGCTAATATTTGATTCAATGGCCTGCGAATTGGTTTGTTGTTTTTGGCCTAAAACATATTTAAATAAAGGAAAATACGTACATTAAGCTCATAAGTAATAGACTCTATCCAGAAAAGAAACAGGTATATAATATGAAATCTATTAATATAATATATGCCATTTCAAATTATGTACCAACATATATAAATTGTTATTTGCATATTTTCGTACAAATTTTACCTTGAATATTATCTTATTTTATGATTGTAGCATGATTTAATCCCCATTCTTTAAAAGCCTTCAACAGTAATCCGGTATTTTGACACATACATAACTTTTAGTACAAAAACCGAGCAAGAATAAAAAGCATCAAATGCCAATAGTTTTAAGGAAATTTGATGTGCAAAACAGTTTTTTAATTATATAGAGTTTCCGTTGCATGATTTGAATCATCTCAATCATCTCAAATTCGAATCATGTCAATCTGCTCCCACTCGACATTCATATTCACAATGTGGTGATAGGCTTCACGCATAAACTTTTTGAACTAGGCCTATGAGTAGACTACACAGTTCTGCTTCATTCATTAGAGGTTCGATTCGAGAGACATCTCCATTTCTCGCGATGTTTTCGGAAATGTGACGAGTATGGACCTATTTGATTTCAGGAGATTATAGGACGTATTTTTTTTTAGCAGAAACAACACAGATGTTTTCACGAGGGGATACTCAGAAATCTCATTTACGACCGGCTCAGCATTAAATCTGGAAGTGGCGTCCAACTGCATTCATCGAACAATAGGTAGACTTTTTTTCACAGAGAGCATGTTTCTGTTTTCCACGTAGATATATTTCCTAACTTGAGAACTTCTTGCTAAGATCTTTTAGCTTAGAAGAAGAATCTATCTTTCACTGAAATGCTGCCTAGTTTTGAAGCCCCAGTTGTAGTAAGAAGATTGTAAAATTTTAAAAACTGAAGCCATATTGCATGGCTCATGGTACTATGTAATATAGCGTGTGGGGCCATAATTTCTGCGCCATGTAATTGTGGCGCTGGGCCCCATACTGCATAGCTCAGGGTAGTGATGGGCGATTGCGAGATATTTCAACAATCGAGATAATCGCAATCGGCGCCACAAAATAATCGAGATAATCGCAATCGAGAGAATCGCAATCGATGCGCCAAAACAATCGAGAGAATAATCGAGACAATCGAGATAATCGAGACAATCGAGCGATCCGAGATAATCGAGCGATTCGAGATAATCGAGACAATCGAGCGATTCGAGATAATCGACCGATTCGAGATAATCGAGACAATCGAGCGATTCGAGATAATCGGCCGATTCGAGATAATCGAGCGATTCGAGACAATCGAGGCAATCGAGACAATCGAACATCTCGCAATAGATCATTCGGTCGGTCAAGTCATCGACAATCGGTTGACGGCAATTGAGTGAGCCATAAAGCACGTTTCGTTGGCGCAGCCAATAAAAAAATGTTCAAATATTTCAGCAAAAATATTAAGTGTTATTATTTGATCAAACTGCAATTTTTTGGGGAAATATTTATGTATAAAAGGATATGTTTATCTTAAGTTAAAATTAAGATATCTTTAACTCTTTGGTGGCGGTGGGCATGTTAGTGTTTAAGCACACCAGTATACACAGTACGCTTGTAGAACCGCTTGTGAAGAATAGATTTGAATGGATTGGATATACTATTTAGTAGATTTTTTTACGTGTGCATACATATGGAATGTAATGATCAGATATGCATGGAAATTTGTATGGCTAGCATTTATCATGTATAAATGGCTGGTAGTTTTGCTAAAATTATTAAGTCTGATCAAAGTGTATGATCAAATATTATATGAGGTTGAGTTTTGTCATGCTGTTAAGTATGTTAAAATAAAATCTGCTTTTAGATAGTGCAGTTTGAAAGCATATCATTTAGCCAGTATTTTCGTACTTGCGAGTATTTTATTCAAATATTCAAAAAGTTTTTAGGGCAAAAGTACCTGAAATCGGCCAATTTTGGGTTAGAGTGGTTTCGGACATAACGGGCCAAGACCTATTGCTGTGATACAAAGATTTCGGTTTTGTAGGGGAGTAAGGGGTTTTTTGGCCATAGTTTGGCAAAAACTGCCTTTACCGCGCTTTCAATGATTGAAAGTGGTCGGGGAGTACAATAGTGATATTTTAAGGATGAAAAAAAATTTTGTGGGGAAAATTGGGCAAAAACGTCGAATTTTTCCAAATTTTTGTTTTTTGCGTAGCTTGAGTTCCGGGACATTTCTGAGCTGTTTTGGGGGAAAGTCCATACAAGTCTGGGAAAAAGTGGCCTAGTTTCGAAGATACGGCATAATGCACAGCCGGAGAAGCCAATCATCGAACCAAAAAGGATCTAAACCTTTTCTTATTTAGCACTTTTAGTGCTACTTTCAGTTTTTCCGGTCGGTTTTCCGGCGGATTTCATTTTGCCATATCTTCGAAACTAGGCCACTTTTTCACAGACTTGTATGGACATTTCGCCCGAAACAGCTCAGAAATGTGCCCGAATTCAAGCTACGCAAAAAAAAAAAAATTTGGAAAATTTCGACGTTTTTGCCCAATTTTCCCCACAAAATTTTTTTTCATCCTTAAAATATCACTATTGTACTCCCCGACCACTTTCAATCATTGAAAGCGCGGTAAAGGCAGTTTTTGCCAAACTATGGCCAAAAAACCCCTTACTCCCCTACAAAACCGAAATCTTTGTATCACAGCAATAGGTCTTGGCCCGTTATGTCCGAAACCACTCTAACCCAAAATTGGCCGATTTCAGGTACTTTTGCCCTAAAAACTTTTTGAATATTTGAATAAAATACTCGCAAGTACGAAAATACTGGCTAAATGATATGCTTTCAAACTGCACTATCTAAAAGCAGATTTTATTTTAACATACTTAACAGCATGACAAAACTCAACCTCATATAATATTTGATCATACACTTTGATCAGACTTAATAATTTTAGCAAAACTACCAGCCATTTATACATGATAAATGCTAGCCATACAAATTTCCATGCATATCTGATCATTACATTCCATATGTATGCACACGTAAAAAAATCTACTAAATAGTATATCCAATCCATTCAAATCTATTCTTCACAAGCGGTTCTACAAGCGTACTGTGTATACTGGTGTGCTTAAACACTAACATGCCCACCGCCACCAAAGAGTTAAAGATATCTTAATTTTAACTTAAGATAAACATATCCTTTTATACATAAATATTTCCCCAAAAAATTGCAGTTTGATCAAATAATAACACTTAATATTTTTGCTGAAATATTTGAACATTTTTTTATTGGCTGCGCCAACGAAACGTGCTTTATGGCTCACTCAATTGCCGTCAACCGATTGTCGATGACTTGACCGACCGAATGATCTATTGCGAGATGTTCGATTGTCTCGATTGCCTCGATTGTCTCGAATCGCTCGATTATCTCGAATCGGCCGATTATCTCGAATCGCTCGATTGTCTCGATTATCTCGAATCGGTCGATTATCTCGAATCGCTCGATTGTCTCGATTATCTCGAATCGCTCGATTATCTCGGATCGCTCGATTGTCTCGATTATCTCGGATCGCTCGATTGTCTCGATTATCTCGAATCGCGCGATTGTCTCGATTATCTCGATTGCAACAATCGAGTCCAACTTAAATAATCGAGATGTCTCGAGATATTTGAACAATCGAAACAATCGAGTTTAATATCTCGCAATCGCGCATCACTAGCTCAGGGTACTATTATATATATATATATATATATATATATATATATATATATATATATGTATATATATATATATATATATAATACATAGCATGTGGGACCATAAATGCTGCGCCATGTTACATAGGTCCACGCGCTATGCAGATTCTAACATCATAGCGCTGCGAGCCATATTGCATAGCTCAGAGTACTATGTACATGGCGTATGGGACCATAAATAATGCGCTATGTTACATAGCTCTGGGCGCCATGTGGATATTTTTCAGTGCAGCAAGAAAAAAAACTACGACCAAACGTTAAAAACGGAGGAGGTTTCTTGCTAATGTGGGGTTGTATGTCAGCTATTGGACCTGGGAATCTTCATATAATTGAGAGGATAATGGGGCGATTTAAACGAAATTACTTGAAAATTGGAGATTGAAAATAATTTTTATTTTTATTAGGATAACGTTTCCAAGCTTACAATGTAAGTATTGGTTCCCTTATAACTGCCCCCATGATTTAGAAACGTCCCCTCAGTCTTCTGATCTAACTGCTAACGATCATTTTTAGAGTTACTTGGAAGAAATATTGAAAAAAAACATTCTGAAGCTAATAGAAATGTATTGAAAACGGCATTGACAAAAGAAAGAGGTGAAATTGAGCAATCCATCTGTGAATGAAAGATGGAGTCAATGCGAAATCAGCTTAACGCAGCTAAGAAGCAAAAGGGACTGCCAACTAAGTATATACTAATAAATAAGGAAAGCTGATTAGCATGATTTCAAAAATGAGTTTCTCAGTATGTTCCAACATATCTTTGAAATTAATTTCGTTATATGTAAGAATTTCGTTATATTCAATATTAAAAAATCATCACCAGAAGATTTAAAAATTTTATTTCTCAATTGTTTAAACAAATAAAGATTTTCTTGAAACATGTATAGTTTTTTTCTTAATTTACTTGTCCCATTTTGATTTTTTGTAACTGTATATGCTTTTTAACAAATGCAACAACTTTGAGACAAAATTTACATTTGCATTAATTTGAATAGCGTGTCATTTGATTTCGTTGGAAAGTTGGTCTTTACACACTTCAACTCAGAAAAAAAATGTATTCTTCAATTCTCATACCGTCGAGATTGGTCGACTCAGCACTCGTATTCGTATGCTGTATCACTTACATTCATCATTAGGTTAAAAGTAGAGATGGGCAAAATGCCTCATGACATATCACTGATTGCTCTTTTTTAGAGTATTTTACAGTATTGCGCCGTACTCTCAGTACACTGTTCGCTTCGCATTTCATTAAGTTTATTCAAACGAAAGCTTTCGCTCACAGACTATGCTGTGCTTTTTTCAGGCGCTGCACTGTAAGAAAGAGCTATGCCTCATGAGCCATGACATTTTGCCCATCTCTAGTTAAAAGTATTTTGAAATTTTTAATTTCGACAGTGAAGCGGTAAACTAGTTTAGCCAAAAAATCAGTAAAATGTTGATGGTACACGCATCATCAATGTTTCGATAAGGTTTCGGGCAGGCTTTCTGTAATCCAATGGGTTGCGGTCAGGACAACAGATGGTGATTCTTTGAAGTCAACAAAATGATATAAATTATCCTGTAACCAACATTGCGTGCTTTGTGCTTTGTGTGCAGGTGCTGAGTCTTGTTGAAATATCCAAAGCTTATTGGAAAATAACGTTTAAATCAATGGCTTAACAACGGGCTCCAAAATATCTGTCTGATAGTTAGCTGCTTTTGCTTTAACGCCTTGCTCACAAAAACGGAGCTTACTGAGTCCCTCATACGACACGCCACAGTGTTTTGATGATGACCGACGCTAGGTGATGGCCTCTTTCCACTTTAGCAACTTTTCAGAAGCTTCTTGAGAGCTGTGTGCATGGACCTTATCATTTTGGCGGTTGAAATTTTCTTCTACGGTGAAAATTTTTTCATCCGTAAAGAGGAGTTGCCGATAACTACCTTTTGCGTGTTATTGCCACAACTTCTTCGTTCTGGTTGCTCTAATGTGGCGCAAAGTTACCATCAAGCGATGTCTAGTACTTCATCGCTAAGCGTGTAGCTTCAAGCCTTGTTTTATGATGATGGACATGGTCCTTGGTGGAATTTTCGTCGGCGAGCGGTTTTGAGAAATTGAAAATTTCGATTGGCGTTTTGTTACACCTGTGCAGCGCTATTATCGCGACACAATTCTTTTGAGACCCCACTCCATGTTGTCTGCTCAGACTTATGAGAGCAACTGAGATATTTGTTGCAGACCGAAACTGATATGTCGTCTTGATAAAACAGGTGAGTATCATATGCAGGCCCGTAGCCAGAGGGGGGCTGGGGTGGGCTGAGCCCACCCAAAAATTTGGCCAGCCCACCCAAAAATCCGCGCGGCCTATATCTTTTTTTTGAGCCCACCCGAAAGCCGGCGCAGAAATATATGAAAGAATAACTACTAATGAGCCAGCGTTTTTTATATAAATATTGAAAATCTTAGAATTAATGAATTTTTGTATTTTTGCCGTTTATATACAAAACATTCTCGTACTTTCCAACCGTATAAATAAATAAGAAATTGAATTTTGATGTAAAAAACTAATTTTCGAAGAAAAGCAGAGGGAATGTGCGAAACTCTCGCGCATGGGGTCCGCTAGATAATTAATTTTGGAAGAAAAGCAGAGGAAATGTGCGAAACTCTAGCGCATGGGGTCCGTTAGAAAACTAATTTTTGAAGAAAAGCAGAGGGAATGTGCGAAACAATATACAGAAATATGAATTTTTGGCCAAAGTGATTTTAATCGTTAATATTGCTCGTTAATATTGCTCTGCATTGGTTTAAGTATATAAATATCGAAATAATTTTAAATTTTTTTAAATTTCCCGATCTGACTGAATGTTTTTGTTATAAGTATGCTGTCACAAGAAGTATATGAGGCTGAAAGTGCGTAACATTTTCATAATAGAGTTGCTTGAAGTATTTTTCAGTGAAATTTTTAAGGATATTAGAGAACAGAAGTTGGCTCATACATACGAGTACATAAAATTAACTATTTGTAGGAAAGGCCAAAATTACCGTACGGTATTAGTTTATTACATTTAAACGTACGGCGCTTGAAATTACTGTACAAGTACGGTAATTACCGTACACCTGGCAACCCTGTCCGAAAGCCATCCTCGGCCATCGCCATTTCCACGCTTCGCCACTGCAAGCCATCGCCCGTCTACACAATGGGCCACATGCTGACCCACATACATGGGCCGCATGATGGCCCATAGTGTGGAGGCAGCATCAAATTCAAATGGAAATTACTTGGATTGCGAGCACTTATTCGCTGTCAGTAAAACATCGGCCGAGCTCCAAAATCGATATTATTTTAAGTGAAAATGTCTAAAAAAAAATGAACAGAAAAGATTGGGAGCTACAATGAAAGCATGGCTGCAAAAAAAATCTAAGCCAGGTGAAGCTATGGAAATAGATGATTGTAAGTGCATAATATTTCATCCTGATTTTTTTTCGTTCGTTATCCATTTGGTGGCAATTTAAGAATGAAACAGTGTAAATTGTGAATCGGTTTCTTTTCTATTGTTTATTTATTTTAGCCACAGGTTCAAATTCAACAAATAAAGCTGCTCCTGGTGACCCAGTTCAAACGATCGATCGTAAGTGAATATTATTTCATTTGTTTATCTTTTCGTTTGCTATTTATTTGCTATGAATGTGTTTATTCATAAATGAAACATAGTAAAAATATGTGACCTTCATTTCCATTCATCAATTCAAGCTATAAGTTTGGGTGCAACAAGTGAAGCAAATTCACGAAAAAAGCCGGATACCGTTACTGATAATGCGCCAAATGATATTAGTGCCATAGGACAAGAGAAAATTGCGCAAAATTTTCGCGGGCAATCATTTCCGAAACAAAACGATGGACGATCGTTTCAACCAACATGGGTTGATAAATATACATGGATTGAATATTCAAAGCAACAGGATAGAGTTTATTGTTATCCATGTCGTCAATTTTCTAACTATCGAAATGTGACTGATGTGTTCATCACTGGCGGTTTCAATGGATGGAAACGAGCGCTAAGTGCCGGTCAAGGATTCCAGAAGCATGAAACCAGCTCGCTTCATATTAATTCATTTTGATAAGACCAAGTTATTTCCATTGCAAAATATCGGACTAATTTTGGCGAATGATGCAGAATTAGAGGTGGTGAAAAATACTCTTGCTAAAGAATTCAAAAAACCCGAAAACGAAAACATTAGTTTGTTGACACTATTGTATCCATTCAGAAGCGCATTTCCCAACACAATTCGTTTATTAGAAGCGTATGAAACATTTGCAAGTAGCACTTCAATCAACGAATGTTCTTTTTCGACGACCAATAGAATTGACACTTTCCAGCGAATGTCTATGACCGATACGCGTTTAAGAAACTTGGCATTTTTGGCGTTTGAAAAGAAGCGGCTTGCGACAATAAATGAAGTTGATATTATGAAAAAATTTTCAGAAAAAGATAGAAAAATTCAATTATATTAAATTAATAAGCTTTCAATAAAAACGATGTCCAATGAATACATGAGCTGTAATAACAACAATGATTAAGTTTTCAATAAAAATGATATCCAATGAATACATGAACTGTAATTTATATGTTTTTTTCTTATTATTAATAGTAGAATTTTCAAATTGGGCTGAGCCCACCCTGATTTTGGAGGCTGGCTACAGGCCTGATCATATGTCATTCGTTTACTGAAATGTTTGAATTTAAAATATGGGGACAAAATTTATGGCTAGACAAGGTAAAGTACTAAAATTTTGATGTTTACCTAGAAACTAAGTGGTTTAGTACTCTGTTTTTGCGCAAATTTAAATATCTCAATATCTGGATGCAATTTCGGCAATGGACAATCCGCCGTCTTTCATCGCCTTCTTAACCGTTTTATTTTGGAATTATTTTCCGAGTATCCGCAATATAATTCGTCTTCAATCAAGGTCAAAGATTTAAATTTATTTTGGTCAGTAAACGAAACCGGGTGTACAAAGCGTAGAGAAAAATTTAAGATACATAAAACATACACGTAAAACAGGTATACACCAATCAAAAAAAAATCCTTATATGGGTTACCGGGAGTTAAACAAATCGTCACTTTTGTGATTTTTTCGCTGATTCAACGCCTCTTTCTCAGAATTGGATCATTTAGTTACTTACGTAATATTTTTAGCATGGTCCTTTTAGTATTTTTAGGATGGCCACAACTTGAGGAGTAGCCATGAACGAATTCTTCGGTATTTTCTTCAAAATATTTTTTTTCGTTTCTGTCAGATAATATTCTTTTTGGCGTTATATTTCTAGTAGTTGGTATTCTTCTTTTTTATATCGTATGTTTATAATATGTGCTATTGATTGAATTTTCTTCATAAAACGCTCTTTAAAAATTGGCAATTATAATTGTTCGTTTATTCCAAAAAGCCTCTTTATTATTGCGCGCCATCTTCTCAAATCTAAACAGAACTTATGCACTTTAAGTAAAATAGCTTTGCATGCTAAATCCCAAAATCTGAGTAACTGTTTGCCATTTTCTTTAACATATCTAACATTGCCGATTGTTATTGTTAAATGGTTTTTCGATTATATTGAATTTTTTTTTGTTTTTCTGTTGACTTTTGAAAAAAAAATTTTTTTGTGTAAATATTTTCGGTATAGTCAATGCAATAATGTAACATGACGTTCTGATCTCACACCCACATTTTAACAGCATAAAAAAAGTTGCGAATATATTAGTACTTCCCTGGTTCGAAGGTTTAATGTTATTTTCAAATATATCGGTAATTACGAATTAAAATAATTATATACATAATTACAATAACTGTGCTACGTAATAGAATTTGATAGATACAAGAACGACAAAAGTTTTTGTTTTTTGGCTGAAGATTTTCAGTGTAATGCAAATTCGTTGATTAATTTACTATCATAAATAACTACATTTGGACATGGCATTTAAGCTTGCATGCTAGCTAGCTTTGGTACACGAACAGCGTATTGGTGAAATCATTTTTCCCATTAGACACATTCATATACCCACTTAACATACAAAACAAAATATGTACTGTTTCAAATATATATCTAACAATACGTTCACCAAAAGTGAAACGCATTACGCTTTTATATTCGAACTTCTCGTTTCTAAACATGTGTTGAAGTCACAACGTTTGCTATATCTGTTATTTTTTTATTGTTATATCATAGCAATTAACATTATTTTTATGAAAATTATGAGCTATATATCTTCTTTATACTATTTGACTAGACAATAACTCACTCACTCAAGCAACATTAGAGAGAGGGGAAAATAATTATAAGAGACGGGATGTCGTTGCTTTAGTTAAAAGTAAACGTAATGAAACATTTCATTGACACATTTCATGGTTTGACTAGCTGATGAATATTATTTTTTATCCTTCAAGATGAGCGCTTCCACTTGTTGCGTGCTAAAAATTGCAGAAATTTTGTTCATATTTTTCGGGTTGGGCATAAAATCTATTTCAAAAGTCAGTGAACTCTAAAAGCTGAATATTGCTCTTATTAAATTAACATCTGTGAAATGATGAAAGTTTGCTTTCATTTCTAATGCTATTGTCATTACACAGATACAAATTACATTCTGTATCGTCATTCTTCTTAGAAACATGAATTATTCGAATTTAGATCCCCAAACAATGTTTTAGCACCAACTGACGTATATTATAGATACGCTCAAGTCGTTTCATATTTGCATGGCAGTTATGGGACCAATGCGGACTAGCGCATTCAGTTAGCTCCAATTGACTCTTTATATTTGGTGTGACAAAATACAGCACACAAAACATTTCTGAAGAATAGGCGACCAGCGTATGGTTACGTGTAGGTATTTCGAACAAAAAAGTGCAATGTTCTAGTTTTGTTTCGTTTCACACATATCCGCTAAAAGAATTTCTAAACGGTACCAAACGAAATTTCAAAAGAAATTCTGAAACAAGTAGCTTAAACCAAACAACAATAGCACCAGCACAGCACGTGTATATAATAGTGCAGATTCAAAAAAACAAAAAACATCTGAATGGAAGCTACTTTTCACCTGCGACTCGGAGCCAAAAAGTGTCTCCAACAAAGCCGCGATGGTCCCATTGCAGACGCAGCCAAGAGAGCCCAAACTAGCATTTAATGGGTCCTGGACAATCGTAAGCCATAAATCCAATTCTGTCCTTACTTTTGACTGGAATTCATAATGAGACAACATTGAATAGCATCATGTTTCGCTATTTGGCCATTTGATTTGTCATTTTCAGAATCATGTCTTACAAGGTCTTTTTGCTGCTTAGGTATTTGGTAGTTTTACTCGGGCGCATGTTTGCTCGTCTTCTTTTTTTGCGTTTTCGAATGTGGCCGCGTCGTTTTGCTGCCTTTCTAAGCTTCGTTTCTGATGTCACATTGTTAGTGAAGCAGTCTTCGAACATTGATATTTGCGAGTTGGACACCGGGACGCATCTCGAATACGAAATCGTCATCAGCGTTGATCTTGAGTGAGTACTGACATAGGTACAGGCAATTTCAGATAGTTACAAGCTTTGTCTTCGTTTCTCGGTTAAGTATCTATAATAGCAGCGTGATGCGGATGAATGCTTGAGACAGTAGACTTCTTGTAGTTATCATGAAACAGCTACATACTAGATATTTCGCAAGCATAGTGGACTTTCAGAGTGGCCCATTGAGCACAAGATTGTGAAACATTTGGTAGCATGATGAAAAGTTTCGAAATTTGTGCTTCTTCGATCAATTATATGTGACAAATGATTTACAATCGGGTGGTTGGGCTGTCGTTTGGCAATAGAGATGCATTGAAAGATGATGAATGCTATGGCATGCGAAAGACTATTTTTACAAAACTAACAGCTATTAAAAGTCATGTGTGCTATATGATTCAGCGATAGCTCAGTACTTAGCGTGCAGTTAATAATTGGTTCCAGTGATTTGCGGCAAAGTGACTATTAGAATACTTTTGGGGATGGATCAGCTTTAATTGAAAACAATAGGAGAATTCACTCTTAGATATACATTGAGCCATCATCATACTAATACATATGTAGTTTACAAATCCGGAACAACTTTTTCTTCAGTGCCTGCTTCTAAGAGTAAGGTCAAGTCTTTTGGGCCGATGAACATTTAAGAAGAATGTGAACTATCCTCCCAACATCGATATCTGTCAAATTAAGCAGTGTTTAGCTTGTGAAGAAAAATTGGGTTTTCATTTGATTTTTATTGTTAAATTAAAAAAAAATAGCCAGCCGAAGTCAATTGAATATTTGAATTAAAAACAAACAAATTATACTACCTATGTACTCTGCATTATGCTGGTGTACTCAAACGAGTGAAACGCATTAAAGTAGATCTCCCACTTTGTATTTTTCACTGTGTAAACAACGATACCTCTATTCTAAAGCACAGACCAAGTGTTGATTTTTACAATTGTATTTTGTAAAAAAAAAAAGGTTTTCTCACCTAACTATTTTGCGAATAAAAATCAATAAAGAACAAATTTAAAAACACATGGCTTGAAGCTGCAAAAAAAAGTTAAGTTAATCTGACAAATCCGGAGGAATTCCGAGCTCCAACTGCTAAATCAAAGCTACCAAGGTAATTGAAGATTAAAAGAGTTTTCGATTTTTACTAAAAACGAAGGAAACATTCTACCAACCTTCGCATCTTTTAAGCCCAAGCTGATGACTAAGTCCATTTATTAGCAAGAAAATCAATTAATGTCCCACTTAGTCGTTGTTCAGATCCTTGAAATTACAAGGAAGTCTCAAAAACTAACTGATTCCTTCATATTTTATTCTAACATAATTCTACTTTATTGAACATAATTCTATTTCACTTTGCAAAATTTCCGAGCTGCCCACACTGGGCGCTAAAAATATTTGGCCGAAAATGTTTATTTCATTGCTTTATTGATGTATTTTTCATCAGAACACCACCTCATGCACAGCAAATTTTGAATTGAAATAATGTTATTTCATATTTTCTAGCTTTCAAGACCAAATATTTTTATTTAAAGACCAATTTTTCCTTTAGAAGCTAGATATATTGGAACTTCTTGACAGATGTCGATGTTTCGGGAATAACTGTCCCTTATCATTAATCTAGACTCTAAAAATGAGACCAAATTAGCATCGAGATATTGAAATTTGTTAAAAATTACAATATATATAGTTTCTAAAAGAAAACCTAATCTTTAAATTAAAATATTTGGAAATACTTTAGTGTCGGTTTTTGATTATAATATTATTTTAATTGAAGTTTTTTTTATACAATACAATTTTTGATATCAAACAACTAAAATAAATTTATAAACACTGCGAGTTTCTATGAAAATATCAGGAAGTGAAATATTATAAGGAAATGAGACTAGTGAAGTCTAATTTGCTAGAGCGCTGATTTTTAGGACTTTTATTTAATTATTCTCGAAAATGGCAATCAAATATGATTACAGGACCAAACAACGCAATTATGAAAATAATTTGTAACTCGTTTAAATTAAAACGCATTTGACAACGCAAAGTAGCTTGACTTTTATTTTTTAACAGAATAATGAAGAAAACTCTATATTGTTTCGTTTATTGAGCCTTAAAACCCATTCATGTGTGATCAAAGAGTTTATTTTTTTTACCACATCGAATCTGCAATTTACTTCTTCTTGAATCATAATGAATCTTCAATGATATTTCCACGGAAATTTAACTTTCACATTTTTTCCCTTTCTCGAATGATTTCGAAGATAAACTCATTTTGTTTTCAATTACTCCTCTCACCATCTGATTTAGAAACCATCTAACCATTAACCTGCCGCTCAAATGAATGTCTCCCAATCCCCTTGTTCTGTTTTTCATAAACTTAAAGGCATCTTCATCCTACATCCGAGAGCAAATGAAGACTACTGTCGTACAAAAAAAAACGTCACCTTCTATAACAAAGTATTTTTCTACGTATCCATCAGTTAGTAAAGCGCATAATAGACATAACACGTTTTGATTAAATTTTTCATCGTCGATGTTCTTGTCGCTCATAGTACCCTCTCCTTGTACGTTACCATCTCGAGCTTAAGTAAACCTACTCCTCCTATTGTGCGTCACATACATACATAACTCACTTCTTCATTTCGTCCCAATATTGTTTCATCCTACAATATGCAAATTAATGTTTGTTAGAGTGTATCCTTTATTTTGCAATTTTTTAAATGACTCTTCGTCCATAAGAAGGATACGTAATGGCTTTGTTGGCTGAGAAGGTAGCAGGATGAAACAGAAAAAAAAGCGAGGAAAAATATTTGCTAAAATAAAATTAGATTCGATAGGAGAGAGGTAGAATAGCGTCAGAGGAAAAAGTATCCGGAAAAAATTGCAGAATTTGGCCAGCTTAATTTATTACTTCTTCATATACCACTCCTTGAAATATTTATTCATCGTGAGAATCATACTAAAATCAACTTTGAATATTCAAACCAAAATTTTGAATACTCAAACCAAAATACACATATTAGTAAGTATTTTGAAACATATAGTGACAAAGCAATGGAGCTAGTTTTTTCAGTTTGCATTTTATTGAAAAAATAAACCGTTTATAAATCTTCACAGCAACAACATTTTTCTCCTACTTTCCTCTACCAAAACAAAACATCATCACTAAAAGAATACGCACGAAACCCATAAATAATCCAGCTTTCAAGTAGTTCCTCAGAATTCGGTGTCCTTAAAAAGGGACTTCTTCAAAACACATTCAGACCGGTAGAAAATACAAAATGAAGTATGTGGATTTTATTTTCCTATGCTTATTTTTCTCAAGTCGAAGGTCTGTACCGACATCCTTGCCGAATGTATATTGCATGCGGGCGGGAAAAAACCGCAAATAAATATTTTTAGTAGAATTGCGAAAAAATATTGCTAATGTATGTAAATTAAATGTAGAAGCATCTCACCTATTTCATGTAAAAGCTTGCAAGGACGAGAGGTTTCGGTGAGGTGCTAAGGTGTTAGGGAAAATCTTTCGAGCAACCACATTTCTGGATTTTGTGGGCAATGAGTGAATTGAATGTTGTGCATTTAAGCTTTTTTTAAAAGGGAGTTGATAAGCACTTGAAAGATACCATATTGTTTTGTATGAGGAATTCAAATGATTGTATAGATAAAAAAGGATAAGGAAGCTATAATATCAGGTTGCGATATCTATATATATTTAGAACTGGTAGTTTGAAAATGGAAATCGACTCTACAAAATATTTCAGGTGAAAGCTATACGAAACTCTTTTCTGATAAGTTCAATGGCTGAAAAGAGTCCAGGAAACATACAGCAAAAAAGGATACAGCAAAATTTATTCAATGCGTGAAAATCTACTCAACTATGTACTTAAAGTTCGATTTTAAATGCTTGAAAAATATATGTTTAGCTATATCTCATTCAGAAGATCTACCTCAATTCTCGATAGCCTGGAGACCTCCATGATTGATTCCCAGATAATTCACAACTTAAAATATTCTCAACTGCAAATGTACTGTTTGTGTCTAAACAAATCTACTGCCAACATTCGCGTATCTCATTTGCTTTGGATGACCGGCTTCGATATTATTTAAGAAGTCTCACCACGCGAACGAACAACAATACATCGCAGCGTAACAACTGACGGCCCTGATCGCTAACAAATTATTCTTGCTGATCATGTTCCAGTTCTTATGAGGCGATACGGATTATGGATGGCATCGCAACGCTCCTTATTCTTTGCGTTCGCATACGAGATTAGCGTTTTGCAACGATTACAATCAGAGCATACTAATTGCCGTTTTCATTCAAGAAAAGCCCAAGTCCCGATCCCGACCCGGTCCCGGTCAGGCTGTACTTTGTACGAGATCAGTGAAATCAGTCTATTCGATCGCTGCCAGGTGACTTTTTTATGGGCAGTTTTCTCCTTCTGGCAGCCAGTTACTCCAAGCCAGCTAGCCAGATTCGCTCGACCCGACGATCTGAGAAAAGCCCTCACTGATATATTCCTAAGAGCTGCGGACGCGGAGGCGCATTTGTGGCGCTCTGCAGATTAGATGGGCACATGTGATACATGTCTTGATTTTCAATTACCGATGGGAATTTCGCTATATCGGATAATTCAAGACGAACTGAACTGGCTGTTTTATTGTTCTGCACTGTGATGCTTGGATTCGAAATGCCAGTGATTGTTGTGTGAAGCAGTTGGGCACTGAAAGTCACATTACACAAATTACTAAAATTGTTTTTGATTTATAACTGAATTTATCACGTCGTTTAAATGTTAAGCGTACTTTATGGTTTCGATTGCAATAATGCGAATGATTTGTTAATCATTGAGTGATATTTGAGATATTTGAATAATGGGATATGTAATTTTTGTTCAGGTTGTTTTTACCTCTTTCAAAAATGCTGGTTTGGAGTTTTAGGCCACTTTCGTCTTTGAATGTTTCTTAGTGCTACATTGATTTTATATTCTATTATCAGCAATATATTTTATTATTTGAGCTAAGCTCTGCATAAGGTTATGGTCATAATACAGCTAGTCTAGTCCGATCATTTTTGGTCATCGATTTAATTGCAATTAACAATTATTGGGATCTCAGTTACTTTTACTTTAAATAGAAGCCTGATTCAAATTCGGGAAAAAGTGAATGAAGGGAATAATTACTTCACATCAATAATAGTTGCTTAGGAAACAACATCTTTATCTCATGGAAGTCGCATGTTGAAGCAAAAGGGAATGACGTCTGGCAGTTTCTAAATGAGTGTAGTATAGTTTTAGTTAGTATAGCTACGAACATCTTAAGACCCAGTCGCAATATTAAGACCCAGTTAGGTTGGGTTTGTTGGTATTGAATACGGATTCAAAGCCCGGATTCCCGATTTTACCGTGGCATCGGAGAGACTTGTGGCATTCTTCAGCGGTTGGAGGGTGATGGAAGATTACATAGCGAGTAATCATAATTATATCACCAACCAAATTGCTGAGAGCAGGTAAAGACGACAACGCTCTTCCTGTAAGTGGCTAGGCTAGAATGCCGCTAAACTTAACATGGGCGAGATGGTCGCATCATTCGTTTCAAGCTTGAAGGAGGAGCCTCTAATATCCGGGACTCCAGTGAATCGTGCAGCAGTAGAGGCCACTACTAACAGCACCATGGGGTTGATTCGCAGGGCGTGTGAGGATTCAATTCCCAAACGGAAACCCTTTCGTAGGAGGCAACATGCGTACTGGTGGGATGAAGAAATCGGCGAACTGCGACGCATAGCTTTGGTGTGTAGGCGCAGGATGCAGAGCCAGGAATAGGCCGAGAAGGACTGAGCTATCTGCGGCTCACATTGCAGCAAAGACGGAGCAGACCATCACGAAGATCAAACGTGCCAAATGGCAGGCACTTTGTGATTAGGTCAACTCAAACCCGTGAGGAGATGGCTACAAATCGGTCACTCGCAGACTTGACTGCATACGACCTAGCACTCTCATGAATGCTATATCCAAGGAGCGTATCTTTGGTTCACTATTATCGGCGCACCCGCCGAGGACCAATGATCGCATTATCGTCAATGAGGCGGATGTTCCTCTCTTTACGGACGAGGAGCTGAACAGTGCAGTGTCCAGGATGAAGAACCGGAAGGCCCCAGGGTGATGGAGTGGCGTTCGAGGCGCTTGAAGTCGTGGCGAGAATCAACTGCGTCTATTATTGGATTTATATAATTTATGTTTAGTCGCGAGGGTCTCCCCGTCGCGGTGGAAAGTAGCTCAACTGCTACTTGTAGAGAGGAGAGAGGGTAACCCGGGCAACTCATCGGCATATCGCCCGCTGTGCATGCTGGACACTGTGGTGAAGCTTCTCGAAGTGTTGCTCAAGCCGCGGCTGCTGTGAGAAGTAAAATCGGAATGAACATTCAACAATCGATGCCATCTCAAAGTTTGTTGGGGCTGCAGCAAGAGAGGAAAAAGCATGTCATTAAGTCAGACCGGTCATTTTGCTGGTAGCGATTGACGTACAAAACGCCTTCAACTCAGCGAGGTGGACGAACATCCTCCGGACCGTTGAGTGGAGGTTTCGTATCGCTGTCTACGTGCAAGCCATGATGCGGGACTACCTAAGGTACCGATAGTTGCTTTGCGACACCGAAGATGGAGTTAGAACGAAGCTTGTCACCTCAGGTGCGGTACAGGGCTCGATCTTAGGACCTGTCTTCTGGAACATCATGGACGATGATCTGCTGCGGCTGAAATAGCCCGCGGATATATTCTTTGTAGGTTACGCTGATGACGTCCCAGAGGTTATCACTTCTAGACCTACCTATTTCGCTCAACTTAGATCTTAAACACGTCATGAGCAGGGTGTATCGATAGATGACTGAACATGGCCTCCAACTGGCAGTCTCAAAGACAAAGATTTTCATGCTGACGAAGCAAAGGATAGCAGCTATCATACCCATGACATTTGGCTCCTTCGAGGTCCAGACCAGCAAGTCGGCCAGGTATCTGGGAGTGAGCTTGGACACGAAGCTGATGTATTCGAACGATATCCGCAGAGCATGCGACAGAAGTCGTCACTTTGCTAAGTATACTTATGGTCCACGCTGGCGGACGCAGTGAGACGAGACGGAGGCTGCTGATGATAACGGCCAGTTCCATCTTGCTATATGTAGCCGAAATTTGGGAATATGTAGTTCGAACTAAGAAGTTCTGGAAGCGCATTGCCAGTTTCCAGCGCAGAGGTGCCCTGTGAATCGCTTGTAGCTCCGCACGGTCTCAGAAGGGGCTGTGATGGTTGTATCGGGAGTAATCCCGATCGATCTGCTAGTGCGAGAACGCAAGGAAAGGTAACTCTTTCGCTCAGAACAGGATAGAACTAAGGCTCTGACGCACGCGCGTGCGATAACCTGCCAACTTTGGCAACAACGTTGGAGTGAAAAGTGGTAAAGGACGCCGGACGGCTAAGCTGATGGGTTTTATTGAACCTTGGCATAACCGAAGCCACGGAGAAGTAAACTTTTATTTTGTCAATTCTTGACTCGGCATGTTTACTTCAGACAATACCGGAACAGAATGGATAAGGTGGTCACACCATACTGCCAGTACTGTGTGACGCAGCTCGATGATGCTGAGCACACATTCTTGAAGTGCAGCCGCTTCGTAAGTTAGAGGCACATGATGGGCCTGCTAACGCCTGAGAGGATCGTGGATGCAATGGTGCGAAACGAGAAGAACTGCAGTCTCAACATGCGTTGAGAAAGTACTATGAATAAAGTGGAAGGAGAGTTGCCTTACCGGCCCATATGCTGTGGTAGCATGATCGAGTCAGCATGTGGGTCAGCATGATCGAGTCAAAGCAGTGCTTAGGCGGGTCCCGATTCGGAACTTCGTGGGCTTGTAGATGGTCTTTTTTTTAGCTCATATACCCGGTGGTGATAGGGCACCCGGGGATCTGGTAAGATAATTTTTTTTTGCCATTAACAATAGGGTAAAAAACAAATCTGAGCGCAGTGGCTACTCCACCTGATGATAACCGCTGCTTCCACCACCAACCATCCAAG
The DNA here is from genome assembly GCA_963978885.1 of Nemotelus pantherinus. NCBI lineage: Eukaryota > Metazoa > Arthropoda > Insecta > Diptera > Stratiomyidae > Nemotelus > Nemotelus pantherinus. Next base: position 25,570,029 of record OZ022263.1, read on the forward strand.
AGACCATCTAAGTGATTGTCGGCCAAAACGGCTCAAGAGCATCAAGTTTCCAGGGACCAATGGATAATCTGCTGAAATAACAAACATGGGGTCGACTAACCAAATCGCACTAGTGTTTGGAAGATATGGAATTAAATATTTATAAAAGCATATATTGGTGAATCAATAATCATGAAAGAGTTAAACGACTCAGTCTGCAATTCGTTACTAGCTTTCTTTCTTATGGAATTCATAGCAGAAAATTCCTTTTTGACTGCATCATTATCAATAGGATGGCAAATTATATTTAACGCGACGTGCGACATTTCATGGAATCCTAATATACCCAATTCATTTTGTTGTCCCAATCAGGAATCTAAATCTCGCCAAATTTTTCGACACACCATTGCAAGAGAATTTCTAGGTTCAATTGCAAATCAACAATTTTCCCACAGATCTTCTATAACTCAGAAAGCTTATGATGTGAAATTATATACTTGAAGAGTTCGGTCTATGAATTTCGAGCGGATATCGTTCAAACACACTTCTGTTGGTGAATAGATATATTTTCCGATAATCTTACATTTAGTTGTTTTAAAATTTCAATAATAAATTCAAAGATAGCTCCAAATACAGCTCTTTTACTTTATTTAAAAACTTGAAATCAAAACGAATATAGTCAAATATAATAAATAATAAATAATAATAATGTTCTCAATAATATCATATATAAAGCGTGTTTTTTACTCCCCCTATCCATAACAGAACAATGCTATCCAGAACACACGCATTGAAAACAACAGCAGCTCCTGTATTAGTGAATTTACCGAGATAGGAGTGTTGTTGTTTTCAAGCGCATCTGTTCTTTACTGTACTGGAAAGAGGAGCAAAAAAACATGCCTATATTTAAAATATATACTATCTGACCTGTTTAATTTATATTTACTCATTTTACTGGAAAAATGTTCGTGAATAATATTGAACTACATTTTTAACTGAAATATCTATATCAGAAGATTAAAAAGTAAGGTGAAATTCTGCATGTTCTTCAAAATAAACTTAAGAGCAATGAATAAAAAAACTAATAATTCTCTTCAAACGATACAACATTAACATGCATCAGTGGTAGCCGCAGAAAATTCCTGCATCTAGTAGCCCTATTTTCAAAGGACGGTAGCCCAATAGATTTTGGTAATTTTTCCACGATTTTGCAACAGAATAAGCTACGATTCTTGAAATCAAATTTTGTGTAATGCTTCAAGCTTCTAATTTGACTTAATTCCAGTAAGAGCTAGTCATAAAAGTATGGAAGGCTGGTAGTCTCTAGCTATAAATACAAAAATATTTTTAATTCAAAGATAATTCAATAGAAGTTTCTTTGCCTTGCCTGTGCCATCGTTACTAGATTATTAATCATGAGTCCAAACGCAATGAAAATTTTCTGGGTGGGTGGGTTTTCTGGGTGGAGTTCCCCCTATTTTTATTTTACTTATTATATAATATATTAATAACTAGTTCACAGTATGATTCACTCGGTATGCTAGAAAAAACAACTTGACTAAAACAACTGACAGAAGTTATCTCTCTTCAGATTTGTTCATTTGATAAAATAGATTATCAATGCATACTGTTAGCTCACTAAGGTAGACAAATTCTACAAAACTGAAAGCTTTTCTAGTATTCTATCTTATATTTGACGTGGCTAGCTTCATATGAAAGGCAGCAAACGGTAAATCATACTCTTTCAAATTTGCGTTGCAAACAAATTACTATGCTGCAAACAACTTCCGACATAACCACAGGCTTAAAGAATGCCAGTTAGATATAAAAAGAACCTTCTATTAATTCGAATCACATAATTAGCTCTGACACTGCTTCATAGATTAGCATTGAAATTATGTTTGAAGGTCATAGTAACTTCGAAAGCTTAACTTTCCGCCGAAAGCGTTAATCCAGCCTAAAACTGACCCATTTCGTTCATCATTTTCTCAAGCCGTGCTTGCGAAATTTCGCAAAAGACTGTGTCCGTCGGTGCGGTTGTGCAAATCCGACCAGTCTCTAATGTCTAAATGCTTGTTATTAAGCCTGTAATCATTATGACAGGTGTATTGTTGTTCCACTGAATGGAAAAAGCTTCAGATTTATGATGTGGTCGGTGGTCAGTGATGTGATCCGAGATGGACTATGACCACCAGAGTCAGTTAACTGTTGAGCAGGCCTAATTAAGATGGGAATTGCCTCGGAGAACATCAGTTTTTTTCTAGTATTTTATTTTCGGCAGAAGCGATCTTCGCAAATGAATGGAAATTTGTAATAATTTTAATTCCACTGGCCACAGAAAAAGTTGAAAACTACGAAAATAGTGAAAGGTTAGCTGAAACCAGTGAAGAGTTTTGGTTACATGTGTCAGATTGGCGTGATAAGTCTTATAATTCGGATTTTGTTGTGAATCATTTCCTTTTCTTCGACTGTAACGAAGCAATTAAAGTGGGTTCGGATGTGGTTATTATGCTTTTTCCCTGTATTTTGATTCGTGCTAGTCGGTGGGAATTAGACAGTATGAACGTCATGAGACTTTTTTTAAAAAAAAATTAACTAGTGAGCTCAACAGCTCTTTTTCCGTACATGTGAAACACTATCCGGAAATGATTTATAATCCGAGCTGTAAACAGGAACATGATATTATAAATCTGGTGGTATAAGTTCTTTGGGAATCAAGTTGAAATTTAACTTACATGTTGTCCACCACGATTTGCACTGTTTTGTTTCAGTTTAAAATTATTAAAATATTTCTTCTATTTTCTGGTTGCTATTGTAGAAGGCCCGATTATTTGTCTGTAGAATAAGATACTTATACAGCTTATAGTTCAAAGCTTCAATTTATAATTTCATTATTGTACGACCTGCTTAATAAATTTATCAAAAAACAGACGAATACTAAAATTCTATATACTAAAATTGCCAAGACAAATCACCGGGGATAAACAAATTACTCGAATGTTTTGATATTGGCACTAACTACTTACTTACATTTACTTAACTCGTATAAGAATGTAAAGTGTGACTAAATTCTAGAACCAGATCTAAAATTATTCACACACTACAGCTTTCTAAGAACCGATTACCATAATGGAAATAAAATATTTAGCTTGTTGAGAAGAATAATCTTCCTTTCAGAGGTTATCTTAGTTGCCAATGTGTCGTTTGATTTATTTTACATGAGCACCAGCAATTCAATCTATTAAATTAAAGTAGTAATGCAGTGTAAGGTTCTATTTAAAATATCTATATATATAAATCTTCTAGATATAAATCTTCAATAAAAGTTCTCACTTATTAACGATTTCTGTACTAAATGAAAAATAAAAATCAATTTGGAAAAGAGCCTTCAAACTCCTGTATGACCCTCAAGCAAATATTCTAGAATCTATTATTTCTCGGAAATATGAAATAATTCACTTTTGTGTTCACCTTGATGAAAACTCAGTTTTGATTTTCGCATCGATGCGACTAAATCATAAGCTCTGAAAAGTACTTTGTACCCCTACGCTCTTAATTATATTATAAAAAAACTAAATCCCACAATTAGCAAAATTGGCGGTCTGCAAGAGAGTTGTGCTACCAATTCCAGCTACGCTGACTCTACACAACCCTCTATCATATTATGTTACCTTTGCGGATAAATTAACAAACCTTAGAAAATAAATTATTATTGGTGTATTCAGGCGATTTTGAGTCATTATCTAATCAAAATGACAAAAAGACATTCTAACGTCTTCATTCTAACGTCATCTCGTGATTTTTTTCATTTGGATGCACAAAACCTTTTTTATTTGAAGGCTTCTTGTGCCTTCCCCTCTGCCTTGGAAACCTCCTTTTACGTCCCAACCCATCACAAGTTTTTTTTTCAAAAATTAGTTTCAAAAATAAGTTTATCAAATTTAATTCAAAAAGCAAGATTTTTTAAATCAATTTAAACCAATTTTTATTGCACAGTTTCTTCTTATATGTGAAATATTTCGCAAAATCATTGCATGAATAGAGAAAAAATGCATTTAATTAGCCTTGTAAAATTCATAAAATCTTAATATCAAGTTATGTTGACTATACATTTTAGGTTGTGTTAAAAAAATGCAAATGACTTCATAATAGCTCATCATAATAGAATATAAGTCGGTGTTTGGAGGAGAGTTTGAATGTTCTGGAGAGGTGAAGGAATCTTCTGGAGATCTTCTCGGGAGCATCAGAATCTTCTGGGTTCCATGTCATACAGAAATTGACGGGAATGAAAAAGCGGATGTGTTAGCTAAACTTGAGACTAGGGGTAAACTAGTCAGATCGGCAGACATTCCAATTTCTTCACAAACGGTCAAGTGCTTGATCGACTCCAACATGATGCAGGTTGCGATGCGCAGATTGTGCGAAACTTAGACTAGCACGGAACCAAGACCATTTGGGGGTCATACAGCATTGCAGCTACCAAATACCTACTTGAATCAACCCGAACTGACGCTATGAAACTGCCACTTCTAACCAATCATATTTGTAGGAGGTGCTAGGAAGAATTATCTCGAGAATTCAACATCTCCTGTGTCATTGTTCGGTACTGAGCGAAACCAGACAGCGCTGTTTCGGTACGGTGAGCCCCAGCTGGTATAAGCAGAGGTTAAAAGACATACTACATTTCATAAAAGGATTTCGAGCCTTCCGAGGCCATTTTAACTAAAATTTTAAGCTCCAAGTCTTCTTATCTGGTATTGCTACGGCACATTGGGTCTTTGTGTGACCTTATCTCAGCTAGAGAAACCTAACAGCCGTAATAGCTTGGGCAGCATATTCAAGAAATGTATGAAAAATGTTTCTTAACAAATATTAGTTTTCTTTATTTTACTATGCATAATCGGGTACCTGACTGATAATTGCATATTATATAATGCGTCAAATTTTTAGCGGACCAATTTACCGTAAGTTGGAGTAAGTTTCACATAGCTAATAATCAAAACTACCATATACTGCAAGAAACGACGGCACTTTCGAAGTTCCGAGCTCTACTTCTATTGGCGGACAACACGACATCAACATTGCAAACGAATTTATATCACTTGGTTTGTTTCAAGCCAATTGCATCCGGAACGCAAATGGAAAAATGCTGGACCTGATTTTTTCGACTGATGCCTCTTCTACTGTGGTGAAACCCCTCACATCATCTCTCACCGACGAAACCGCGCATCATTTTGCACTCAACATTATTTTCGAGCCAAAGTCTAGTAATTACTTATCATCGAGCACATTTGAACTTAAATTTAATTTTAGACGAGCTAATGTCGATCAAATACGTGACTTGCTTGCTAACTATGATTGGTCCTCCGTGTTGCAGGAAAAAAGCTACGAAAATAAAGCTACGTTCTATTTCCACATTCGGTTGTTTAGCTGTTTTTTACGGTGCGTGCCAACTACCTTCACTAAAAGCAAGGTTCGTTTTCCTTGGATGTCTCCACAGCTTTGCCATTTAAAAAATTTCAAAAACAAAGCCTGGAAAAAGTTTCGCCTGACTCGCTCAGAACCTGACTATCAACGTTTTTCCACATTACGAGATCTGCATCATAATGAAGTTGCATTTGCATATCATAGACATACGCAACAGCTTAGATTTAATTTTCAAGCTCAACCTAAGAGATTTTGGAATTTTGTTAATTCTAAGACTTATAACGATGGGTATCCACTCACATTTAAATCTGACGACTCTTATTTTGATGATCCCTTTGATATTAGTAATTTATTTGCTTCCGTTTTCCGTAAAGCCTATCGTACGGACTTTCCTAACTCCAGACACTTTTCACCCTACTTGACGAACTCAACAGTTTCTTCTTTGGAGATGAGGGATTTAAAAATTGACGAGGACACTATTATCACATTTGTTAATAAACTTGACAATAATATAACACCTAGCCCAGATGGCATACCTAATTTGGTCTTGAAATATTGTGTGTCGTCACTACTACCTGTGCTGTCTTATATTTTCAATACATCCTTAAAAACAGGCATCTTTCCTCATTTGTGGAAATACTCCACCGTCACTCCTATATTCAAGAAAGGGAGTCGTAATGACGCTTGCAACTATAGACCTATTGCAAAACTTCCCTGTGTCGCAAAACTTTTTGAAACCATAGTCACGAATGTTGTAGCCTTTCATTGCAAATCAATTATGGCTCCGTATCAGCATGGTTTCATGAAAGGTCGTTCAACCACAACCAACCTGCTTGAATTTTCTCACCAAATAACCAACTCAATTGAAGCTGGGCTCCAAACTGACTGCGCCTACACAGACTTGACGAAAGCCTTTGATAAGCTTGATCACTCTATACTTTTAGCTAAGCTTCATTCCTTTCAATTCCCTTACGTGTTTTTAAATTGGATTGACTCTTACTTGACGAATCGAACTCAACGTGTATCCTTTCGCGGTGCCTTGTCATCTGAAATTAAAACCACGTCTGGTGTTCCACAAGGTAGTCATCTAGGCCCTTTACTGTTCGCCTTATTTATTAATGACGTAGGTTCCATTCTACAGTCATCTTCTGTTCTTCTCTATGCCGATGACGCTAAAATTTTCAAAGTTGTGAGAAACCTTAACGATTGCAATGATTTGCAGCAGGATCTAAACAGATTTGCGAAATGGTGTTCCGATAACAATCTCCTAATTAATCCTGACAAGTGTACGGTTATATCTTACACACGCAAAAATAATCCTGTAATCTATGAATACTCACTTTTGAGTACATCTTTAAATAGATCAGCGAAAGTACTCGATTTGGGAGTATTGCTGAATCAATCCTTCACATTTGACGATCACATCGATTCAATCGTTGTGAAAGCTAGCAATGCCTTAGGTTTTGTCAGAAGACGTTCGAAGGAATTCAACGACATTTTTCTAACTAAGATCCTCTTTTGTAGCTTAGTAAGACCTATTGTCGAATATGCAAGTATTGTATGGTCACCATATCAAAAAGTCTACATAGACCAAATTGAGTCAATTCAAAAGAGGTTCTTACGTTTCTGCCTCCGCGGTCTTCCGTGGTATGACCCTTTACATCTACCTCCTTATCAAGACCGCTTAAATCTTTTACGAATGGATACCTTGGACTCTCGACGTCAAAATTCCAAAATCTTATTTGCCGCGAAAATTTTGGATGGCACCGTTGACTCAAACTACTTATTAAGCCAACTTAATTTTAACACTAATAACAAACGTGTCAGGCGTGTTAGCTTTTTGTCGATCCCTCAACATCGGACCAATTATGGTTGCAATGAAGCAGTCACTGCAATAAGTAGATGCTTTAACGAAGCTTATTATAAGTTTGATTTTCATTTATCTACAGCATCACTTAAACGAATTCTGTATAAGAATAATTAATTTTTATTGTATGTGTATAGTCTGCATTAGACGAATTTAATAAAAATGAATGAAATGAATGAAAATAAAACCACTCAAATCAAAAAACTTCTATTTTCATCTTTTAACATACATAGTTCCACTCCTAACGCAACATTGCGATTTTCTATTAAATCTGACCATGCTCTGCCATAATTCTCATCAAACATCGCAAGCGTCCCTTGGGACATCGATAAACTTCCCCATGTCTGGTCCACCTTGCCAATTATTTTCGCACGCTGTGGTCACATTAAGAAGAAATAATTATCGCCTGTCGATGAACTGAAATCCCAACGGATTCCATCCAATGGGGCCACGATATGATGGCCATAAATGGTATCTGGGCACCAACGAGAAACAACTGTTCGCTCTTCCCCCAACGGAAACAATGTTTCTCAGATTCTTAGTGAATATATTTTTGCCCCAAACGCGATATTGTTGGCAACTAGCTTGCATAACATCCAAGCCAACAGTTCCACATCGCAGCGACCGTTAAGTGGGCTATGCAACGTATGTGACAGAAATGTGAAATTTTTCGATGCCTGACGATATCTTGAATTTCCTCTGGGCCTGGTAAAGTTTTGAATCACGGCATCTTGTCAGGGAGACATCACCATCTTGCACTTGTCAGCTGAATGGACCAGCCTACGAATTGCTGCTAGCCCGTAGTTTCCAATTCAAGCCAGTCGTACGATAAGATCGGCAAGCTGTCGAAGTGAATTTATTGTGAAAGAAATACTTTTCGCGTTTTCTGTCATTTGAAAATGATTGGTAAAAGTATTGCCAATGTATTCGTTTTTGGGTGCTCAAACACTAATTTCAAAGATGATGAAAGAAACCTCCAGCGATGTGGTTAAGTAATAATGCTACTTAGCGACTACTTATGAACGTACGTGCTTATTTCCTGGGATTGTGCATCATATAGCAAACAGAAAATAATAATTATGATCTCTAACAGAACTCCAAACCATTATTTTTCGAAATGCATTTATTGACAAAAGAATAAATTATGTTCGACAGTAACGGAATTCAAAAATATATATTAAGCAATATTCGACAACTCTGCTCGGGATGCTATAGACTCAGATCACAGGACAACAGGGCTTTCTTCTCTGTTTGTTTGTTTCCACTGATTCAAGGAGTTTAACAAAGAGAGAAAAAAAACGTTTGCGTCTTCTTTCATATTTATTCTTTCATTCTGTATTTTTTCCTGAACGCGCAAGTAGATACCGAAAGACACTGTCTCGCAGTTTCACAGTGCAGTTTTTGATTGACAGCAAAATCATAAATTATTCATGTCATTAAATCATGTTACCGAGCTTTTTAGGTTTATTTATCTCAAGCCCTGGCTCAAGAGGTTCTTGTGGAGCTCTCCTGGCACCAGCCTCGGAAAAGTTAAGGTTTAACGACTACAACGACAACGTATTGACGACGGTATGAGAGTGTCGTTGTCATCATCATCGTCGACATTGTTTTAGTTGTTTTATATTCGAGCAAAATATGTTGTAGTATCACTTTTGTAGTTTTTATTTTTCCCATAATGATTTTTACTCAACGGCTACTACGAGGATAGGATTTCAGATAAGGTCACTTTTTTCACTTCTCCGTTTGGTGTGGAAATAATCTAAGAAAATGATTTTTTATACCGGAAAAATATCGAAGCGACATCGGAAATTGGTTTCGAGATAATTGCTATCATTGATGGATTAGTTAGATGTTACTATGAAACTCTGTAGTGTTAGCGCTGACCAGTTTCGAGTTGCAATCAATCCAAGTAATCGTTTTTACAAGAATCAGTTCAATGGAATCCAAATTATAATATATGAAGTGTTATCGAAACAGGTGATAGGATGGGTGAATGCAATATTCATAAGCTTTGAAAATGCCGCAAATGAAGCATTGTCTGAAAATATTGCAATTTTCGCGTCATGTTAATGGACATGATGGATTTATATGTATTGGCATACCGAATACTTACGCAAACTGAAAAACCAAATTCCTCAATTTTTACATGTAAATTTTATAATGAAAATCGTGGAGCATTATTAATTGGCTTGAGTAGCCTAGTCCTAGTGGGTGGAGCACTGGTTTCTTGTGTTTGGGGTCCATAGTTTGAATCCTGGTTCGGACCAGGGTCCGCACACCAAGCTTTGAATTCACCTAGCTCTGAATGGGTACCTGAATTAATCAGAAGTAAAGTGAGTCGAGATTGTAAACTTGTGATGACACTCTCTACCAGCTGCAACCCCTAGACCCGTACGAGGTTTGTAATGGGATTACTTTACTTTATCATAATTGAAATTCATCAAATCAGTTTTGCACTTCCACCAAGTGATATGAAGCATATAAAATAATTAAAACGCAAACACTAGTCCAACGCTGGAAAATAATTAGAACCTGCCACTTGTACTTTTTCTTGATCCGGGTCAACCATCTTGAACCATTTGTTGTTGAGCCAAGCAGAGGATGCTTCGCAGCTGATCGTATATAACCTTTTGGAATATGTAATTAAAAAAACAGTGTAGAATTATTATGTATCACACCACCTCTCGGTGAAATTGACAAACCGCATTAAGGGGCTAGGTACACTTGGGACGTCCAAAAAAAGCTCTTTTTAGGTTTTTTTTAGACACACATTAAAATAATTAATAAAAAAATGATTTTTACTTGAAAAAAATATATGTGTAGAAGCTATTGTAATTTTTTTAAGGCAAAAGGTTGAAAATTAGGTGAAATAGAGTAAATTTTTGAGGGGTAAAAAAAAATTGTTTTGCCGTGATCACTGTAGCTTGTCACTGGATAATCTGAAATAAAAAAAAATCGGGGATTATTAGTTAATGACATAGTGCTTCGGATGAACGAAGGACTTTGGCAGATTTTGATTTTCCGAAAAATGGCGGTTGTTGAAATTCAAAATTGTATTTTCGACCAAAATTTCACTCACATTTTGGGCTATTGAAAACAAAAACTATCACCTAATCGAAAAATTCTTCGTTCGTCTGGAAGATAATTACATATAAAATAAGTGAAGAAAATGTCATGCTGATCGATAAAGCCGTTTTCAAATTACAGTGATCACCAACTTCGAAAACATAGTATCGAGAAAAAATGCTTTTAAAGCATGCAAAAACACGCTTTATTCATTAGAGAAGACTTCATTCAAAGTTATTTATCTCCATAAAGAATTGTCCGATTCGTCTGAAATTTGCAAAGAATGCTTTTGAAATATGCTACTTTTAGAAAATACAAAGAAAATAAAATCGATTTTCTCAAAATTCTAAGTGTATCTGCCGCTTAACAAGTCGGAGTAATTAATCCATCCTTCGTATTGAATTCTCTTTATTTATTAATAGTTATGCGTTTTTTTAAATTATCAATAGCTTATACATTTACAATTTAAAACACTTATACAGTTTAAAAAATAGCAAAAAAAAAATATTTTTTCCTTATATAAATCAATTATTTATTTAGTGCAATTCTCACCCATTTTTGCAGAAAATACATTCAATTTTTTACGAAAATATATTCAGTAAACTGATGCGCCGAGGTACAGACAAAAACTCATTAAGAACTGCATCAACTTTAAAGCTTACATCACGATGTATGTTTAAAGAAGCCAATTCGATCAAACTATATTCGCCCATTGTTGACCTCAAATAGATTTTGAGACGACGCTCATTTGAAGTTCTGGTCATAAGTGAAACTGCCATCATTTTTCAAAGTTGGTAAATATTTGGCAAAGCATCTTTGTTGCAAATGTCGAGACCTTCGAGAGAATTTACTTTATTTGCAATGCATTTTTTTCTTTACATTTTTTACACGCAATCTCATCTAAAGTCTTTATTTTCTCACAGACAATACATGAGAAGTTCGACAAAACATTTTGCGGTTTCAAAAATGGTCTTCGAGATGGGTAATGAAGTGATCACGACATGATATAAAGATAGACACATGCTAATAATCTTCAACGTCATAAGTCATAGCATAGCAGCGTGTTGTTTGACGAGATGTGATCATTGGTTTCACAATGGCTATATCATAAGTTTTGCAAAAGTTTCTACTTTTTGAAAAATTGTTCTGAAACTCTCAACTGCATTGTTTCTACTGAATTTGAGTTTCTCCTTCGCAGCATCTGCCAGTGTGATGGCTTCTGCTAGATCTTGATTTTCTGTATGCAAGTTTCGACTTATCGACAAAATCAAGGAGTGCACTGAATGGAACACCATAACAGACACTTGAAAATTCATACTTTTGATTGCGAAAAGCAGTTCGAAAGCAGAAAGTGAGCTTGTTGAATCTTTCCATGTCGAAACAATTTCTAGAGCATCAATCACTGCTGGCTGTAAATCAACATAAGTCACTATGCACTCATGGTTGCAAGCATACAATTTTTTGAGCTTCCTTTTACGAGTACTTTCTTTTCGCATTTTTTTCATTCTTCATGAAAGTGCCTTGCAGAATAACTTGTCTTTTTGGAGTGTTAAAAAAATGATAAATACTTCCAATTGTTCCAAGACAATTTCTTATCGGAGAAATGTCGCAAGCTGAACAGACCGCTAGATTAAAACTGTGGGCGGCACAATGCGAATACAATGCCAAAGGATATTTTTTCCTAACATGCACCTGCACCCTTTCAAACTCTTTAATTACCGTTGCTGCGCCATCGTAGCCTTGTCAAAAAAAACGTGCAACCAATACCAAAGGAGTCGAGAAAATGCAAGATCACTTTCGATAATCCTTATCTAGTAAAATCAGAAACTGGAATGAAATACAGAAAATCTTCACGAATATGGAATTTTCCACCGCATTTGATTAAATATCGAACACAGATTGAAACCCGAGACGTCTCCCCATTCGTCTCGTAAAATCGCATATGCTTCGGGTTCATTGACTTGACCAATTATTTGTTTTTGGATCAAACTGTGGCATATGACAATAACTTCATTTTGTATACGATTGCTTTCGGAATAATTTCCTATCAAATTTCCCAGTTCAGCATCACTTTTTGCTCGATATCTCAAAAGTTCACGAAAATTACCATCGTTGACTTTTGGTTCTTCAGAATCAATTCTGCCAGTGTTTTTTGAACCACGCAGTGCTAATCCTTGACGGCCATAAAGAATCACAGTTTCGATTATGTGAACCCTCCCTATACGCACGGCCCTGAGATACACTTATGATATATTTCCTTCTTTTTCCCGAATTGAGCGCAAGTATTAAGCAGACAAATGAATTAGATGAATAAATGTGGATTTGTAATTTGGCTGTTTTGTCTGCTAAATTAGGAACCATATTTCATTTTAACAAGATCTTTTTTGGAGTTATTTGTACCGTAGTCTTCTATTGTAAATTATAGTATAATTGTGAATGAACTACACCTTTTTACTGTAGTATTATTTACACCAAAAAAATGCCAGAACCCATTGCACTCTTCTCGCCAGTACCTGGCACCCTGCTGCATTAATGCATACTTTCAGGCGTTAAAGCCAACTTTTTAAAAGAATCAACTGAAATGCCTTCTGCAGGCACCTCAATAACTCAATTTCGTAAAACATATCACTTCAATTGACATAAGACATAAACTCCACACTTTAATTATTTAATGACGTTGTCACGTAAGCATAACACACAATCAAAGACTAAAGTACACTTTTCACCACAGAACGTGACTTATTCTGTGTCGAATCAAATTTTAGTCCAGGGAAAAATTGATAGTGGAGGGACCAAAAACGACGAAGAGAAGGTCAATACTTCTGCAGCTTCCGTCCGTGGAGCAAGTCTTCACGCCTTTCAGTACGATAGAACACGATCAACTATCTGAATTACATAGTCATAAGACACGGCCCATTAAAGCTTCAGCCAAAGATGGCCAAAATACTATCTTTGAGAAAATCTGTTCTATTCATTGCTATCTTCCCCAACGTCATGCTTAAGCAGTTACCATCGATTGAGTACATTTTCCTTTCGCATCTCTTCAACGCTAGCTTCAGGATTGGTTAATTTCCAGAGGTATGAAAAACTGCTATGGATATAATGATCCTAAGCCTGGCAAAAATTTATCTTAGATAAAACCATACATCCCTATTAGTATCTTACCTAAAGTTGAATACACTTAAGAAATTGGAATTGTTTTTGCGGGATGATTAAAATTGAAAAAAAAAAAATTTTATTTATCTTGAAAACTTTAAGAAAGTTCTGCTTGTAAATTACTCCCAGTCCTCGAAAATATGAGCCAGATTCCTGAGTCTTGGATTTCAAAGACCAAATTCAACAGGTTCATAAAATTAAGTCAGAAAGTAGTACTTGAAAATATAAATACTGTTCAGTGGGTTTTCTATCTGGCACCAAAAGCTGATTAACAAAATCAGGTCTATGCTTCCAACATGTTTTCATGCGATCTTTTCATCTTACTTAGCCGATCGAAATTTTTAGATTCGTCATAAAAACTTTACAACAAATAAACATCAATTGCATGCTAGAGTTCCGCAAGGGAGTCTTTAGAGACTTGTGTTTTATACAATATCTACTTCTTCTGGCCTGCCAATAAGTGTTGAAATAACAACAGCAACTTGCTGAGAGTTGGACGATATCGCTATCATATGTAACAGTTCAGATCCAGATATTGCATTCAGTATCTTGTAAGATCACTTATTGAAAAATGACTTATAAAATGAATTATCAAAATGAATAAATTCAACAGCGTCTGTACTACTTTCACATTATTAAAACGACCTGAGGACAATAGCTTTAAGCAATGTATCCATATATAGCAAGGCTACGAAGTTGAATAAATAGAACTTGACAGGATGTTTACATGGAAATTCATCAATTTTTATTAGATGCTCAAAAAGTGAATCATCAGCCTCTTCCGACTCTAAAGTACTAATTTATAAATCTGTTTTAGATCCGTCAGTCACAACAATCATTCAGTGAACCCAATCAAAAATCTTAAGAGACATGATTGGAGCCCCGTGAGTTTTCGGGCCGATCATCTCATAAAAGACCTACGAATCGAAACGACAGCAAGAGAAAATGAAAGCCGTAGAGGAAAATATATTGCATCTCTTGCTCCTAATTCCAACAATGTAGGCAAAAGGATCTTAACTCATCACAAATTTCAACGGTTGAAGAGTATTGACTCACTAGATCTTATGTCGTTAACATAAAACAAACATTTTTTTGAGGGGGAGTTCTTGGTATTATTCAAATAGACAATTCGTTAAATAAATAAATATATAGGTGTGCAATTTTCATCAGTAAAAATATATGGATACATAACAAGTCGGTCAATATCGGGACTTGTTATATCGGGACTACCTAATGTAAACACAATATTTTGGCAAAATTCGACCTTCTTCGTCAACATAGTCACCTACGAATGTGATATAATCAGAGCACTGCTTACAAATTAGGCCTCTGATTCAGAAATCTCTCCTTTATTTGAGTCAGAAATCTCTCCTTTATATGGAGCACACTTTTGAGGTCTATAAAGAGTAAATAATCGCTACGGACCAAATCTAGAATGCAGAAGCAATTCAACGTGTAATTCATGTATTTTTGCCTTTGTCGTCATCTATTTGGAACACATCTTGGTAAAGAAGATTTATTTTTTTCACATGGGGCCGTTTTTTTAGCAATTTCCCATTTTCGCCTTCCCTTCTCAAGGTATTAGATGAATATTATTCTATGCGCATCCAAAAATGCGAACATTATAGCCTTGCCGGTTGACTGTTGCAATTTCGATGGCTTTGGACGAAATTGACTGACTGCTGTCCACGCAGATGATGATCGTTTTGACTTTGGAGTGTGGTAGTTTCATCCATTGTAACACGCCGATGGCAAGCCAAACAACGTTGTGAATCATCAATACGTTGTTGTTTTTATCCAATGTGATCAAACGCGGCATCCATTTCGAAAAATCTTTCGCATTCCGAAACGTTCATGCAAAATAGTTTAAGCACTGTCATTAGATATCTTTATGATGTCAGCTACCTCGTGTAACTTCATTTTACGTTTGGCTAGAACAATTTGGAGTTTCTTTTAATTTTCGTGATGTAACCACCTCATTTGGGAGTCCACCGCGTCAGCATCATCGGTGTCTGAACAACCACGTTTAAGATCAGCAAACCAATGCGCAACGAATGATTTGGATGAAGCATTACTCTAGATGACAGTTATGAAGCCAAGACTGTGCAGTGACGGTATTTTCACCCATCAAAAAATTGTTTTGAATCTATTGTCTTGAAAATAAGATGATTTAAGTCACTAAAATAGCTGTCGTATCGTTTGAAAATTGGTGATTTCAAAAAATCAATGTGGATTTGTCAATAGGCGCATGTGTTATATAAAATTTTCGTTTTGAAACTTTTGCAGTAGCTAGGATCGAAACTTGGCAGAGCTGCATACTTGCTTTAGATTTAGTGACTCAATTATGTTCACTTAAATTTTTTAGGGTCTATTATACTTTAAAAACGACGACTTGAATCCTTGACGACTTGAATTCCAACTTGCATTTTTAAAATACTTGCTTGTCAGCAAATCAGAGCCTGTAAATAACATATCTTGGGCCATCTTGAATGCGTATATTAAAAAGAGGGAGTGGAATCAACTCATGGAGTATAAGTGAAGGATTCAGCTCCGTATTTCTTCAGCAACTCAAAAAATTTCTCCGAGAAAGTCGGTTTAATGGTGTGGATTGAGATCTCTAACTCGCCGAATTTATCTCTGATATTGTAAGGGTGCTTCCTCACGTCGAAAGATTCGAGGTTCGTCGAAACTGGTATCTTTTTGATAGTGCTCTTTTTGCTCTTTGGTGCTCCTTCTTTCGCTGCTTCTTCAATTGGGCTTTTGCCATAAATAAATATTGCAAACTTCCACAAAGGTTAAGAAATATTCCGAATTTAAAAATTTTCTTTATTGGTGTAAGCTGTAAACTATCCGAAATAGAGATCCCTACATAAGAGAGTTTTGATTGTCCATTATTCTTACTTACGCTGATAATATTTTCAAGGTAAATTGTACTATTACTGGATATTTGCATAAGAACGAGCAGAGCTCTTTTTTTGGAACATTCTTTTAAACATTTTCATTTATTTTATCAACCCAAGCAAAAAAAAAAATTATGATAAGAAATTAGCACCAGATAACTTAAAACCAATACAAATCAATAGTGGTCACTAAATCCAGAAAAACAATCCATGGAATCCCAGCAACTAATGCAAAAAAAAAATGCGAATGATGTGAAATTTATCTTTTGGAGCACGAAATTTAATTATTTCTTATCTCCCCACTATGCCTCATTTTGTCTGAAACTATTAAGCCTGCTTAGTAGCTCAGAGTCCAATTTTAGGCCAACTGTCATACTTTGCCTCTCGAGCTCCCACTATATGTACAGTATTGTTGCCAATAGCATGGAAAACTACTGCATCAATTGAAATAGTGTGATTTTATCAAAATATGTGTTAATATGTTTAAATGACAATAATCATAGGAAAATTTCAGCCAATATAAAGCCCAGCGTAACCACATCAGTCTCAGAATTAATAAGACAGAGCCTTGAAAATTTTCCTACATCACGCAAGATGTTGAAACCACACCTTAAACTAAGTGAAATTCCAAAAAGCACATGTCATCAAGTTATTTTCCATTAATTTTCCATACCATTTCTAGCTCAAAGTAAACAAACAAGATATCAAATTTTGTGTATTTTTCCATTTAAAACCTCAAATGATATGCTTTTTGCGAAAATTGAATGCTTTTGCTAATTCATAATTCTTCAAGGAAAGCAAAAACCATTTTCTGCAAATCAAATGGCTATCACCGTCCGATAAGATAGAGCACACTCCCTTGCTATTGCTACCTACATTATTTACCTATCTCGATACTGATAATATTTATTGAATATCAATACTTATCGATAAAATATTTTTTCTCGTTAATAACCAGCAAAATGAACAACAAATCAAAATCAGACCTGTGATTGTATATTTTTCAAATAGGCATCATATATGCGAGATAGAGCTGCCCAAAATTAGGGGGTGATTCAGGGGCGGTTTTATATGCTCCCCGAAAATCATACTAAAGCTCCAACACAACTACAAAATATTCGCTGTCCATCACACCAGCGAATTGCTATGGAGATAGTTTTTCTGTACGATGTTCAAACATTTCTACTATGAAATGATTTTATGGGATGTACTCGTGCACATAACACCGACATTTCTTCATTTTTTGCAGTTTTTCGCTTGTGCCGGAGCTTGCCGTCGACAGCGATGGAGCAAGCAGCTCCATCACCGTCATCTCTCGGGCAGTAAACAAAAGTCACATTTGCGGAAAAAATATGAAAAAATAGACAACAGGTTTCGGGGCGGAGCGCAAGCATCGAAGAACACCGCCTTCAATACGAAAATAAGAAGAAAAAAAATGAGCACGACCTCCAGCCAGCAGAAACGTCTTGGACACCGAAGACGATGTCTCCACATTGATGTGCAGAAGATGCATGACGACGACTAGCAGTGGAAGCTGAATATCAACTTATGCTGTGGGCACATTGAGACGAAAGTGAAAGAATGCAGATTCTGTCATTGGATCGTTTCGCATGCACCTGGGCCCAGAAGTGAATGCACCGAACTACCCCAACTTCATATCAACATTATTTTCCTTTCGCCCTGCACATTTGTACCAAATTCAAGCAGAACACTTTCTTCGTGCCACGAACATTTCTAGCACGAGAAGCGAAAATGCTGAGGAAAAACGGAACGCACTAATATATTTTCAACCAATGCAGTAAGTGCGGTAAAGCCTTTTCGCAAGTAAGCTGGAGCCAGTTTTCATCCATCCTTTGTCGTAGGAGGAAGGCGAGGCTCCCTAAATAACTAGATATGCTCCAATGAAAATATCACCCAAACAACAGAAAATAGAACAAAAAATTGACATATGCGCATATGACCTCTACCCAGACATTGTTCGCAGCAGCCAATACGTTTAAGAATCCTGCCCGTCAAAGAAGCCCATGCAAGCTTGTGACTTCTTCCGTTCTCCGTTTCCCTTCCTCGTCCAAGAATCTTTCATTCCATTCCTTCGCTGCGTGGATTCTGTATTTATGTGTTTGCCAAGTGCTTTTTTCTGCAAATGTGTTTACCCATTCAAAACGATACGAATAAGAAGCCCGTTTTCTTGATTTGTCGAAAAGCTTTTCACTTTTGTCCTTTTTTAAGCTCGCCCATACATAATCGTTCAGAAGCGAATCGGAAGCTCGGCTGGGCGGAGATTTCGTCAGCGTGCATCCTTGAGCTACTCGTAAACAGACTTGTGCGCTTCACACTGGAGCCCAGACATGTGTAGCACAGAGCATCCTAAAGCGCTCCTCCTATTTCGTGTGCTTATATGCTCCAGGATCCGAACTGGAAGGATGCACTTAGCAGCAAAAGTAGGAGCTCGTATTTCTAGAGATCACGCCAACACCTAATCGGTGCACTCGAATATTATTCGGTTGTGAAGTGGTTGAGGACAGGCGCATCTTTCACTCCCTCGGACACAAGGAGTATGCTCCATCCCTCAAACTTACAATAATGCACTTTGGTTCAGGCTCTGGTTTTTTTTTCTTAGTGGTTTCGTTTTTTCACAAGCTCTAGCATTTTCTTTGGCAGGAAAACGAAAATTGGAAAATGCTCTTTCAGATCGGGACTGTACGTTTTCTTCGAGGACGAAAGGACAACACAGATAAAAGGAAATTTTAAATTTCTTCCCATCACCGTTTTTACCTTTTTGAATTTAAATTGGATTTTGACTACGAGCTGGAAGAGAGAACGTAGCCGAAGAGTAGCGTTAAGCCACCGCCAGATATGCTTGTATTCAAGTCCTAGTATAAGCCATGAATATGGGAAAACTGAATATGAAGTCAAGACACGAAATGAGGACTTACTATGCGACAAAGGATGAGAGAAAATTAGAAAATGTCATCATGAGCTTGAATGCAATTTGCTCGTCGTTGTACTAATCGTAATGTTATGTTCTGTTGAAGTTGGGTGTGAAGTGGATCCGTTAACAGATCCTCGAGGCACTATATTACAACTAGTTGACTTTTACGAATGAAACTTTTGCTCTTTGCTTGCAAGTAACGAAGATGTGACACGAGGTTGACAACGGTATAATCAAAGAGAAATTTAAATATTGAAATATGAAATTTCTCTGTTCACGCTGCTTTGTGTTACAGTTGGACTGTAGCCAGTCGAAAATGGAGGAATTACTATAATCAATGAGTCAGTTTTTAAATGAGTGCAATCCGCTACATTTGCTTTTTAACTTCTACCGGAATTCAGATCCAATACTATTCACAAATAGTATTGGATCGGTAAAATACTTAGGGGACGATTTGTTCAGAGGAAAGTATATTACAGAGAAAACAATTCCATTAGGCGGTCGCAGCAAAAATCTTTTATCAAAGTAGACTTTGGTGATCCTAATAGAATAGATCAGGGAACTTTGAAGGTTTTTCACAGTAACAGTGATGGATTACGAACTTATAGCACGGACAAAATATAAACTTCTGTTGAAAATATTCAGCGGACTCTGACTAGATCATGAATCGAAGAATCCGCACTAGAAAGTTATGTTCAAAAATAATTAATTAATAATTAATGTTTACCAATTTCCGACTTTTTTCTGGAAACTACCAATTTTTAGCCAATACTTTTTAATCGAAATAAAGATCTTCTGTCAGGTTATTACACTCAGAAAAATACTTCAATTTTTTGAGGAAAAATGAACACATTATCAAAGAAAATTGGTAATGATTCTGCACCAAAGAAATATTAAAAGGAATTTATTCATTTCAAAAAACTGATATTGAACTTGCCCTGAGTCAAATTTTGTAAAGTTTCAAGAAAATGTTGCCATAAATCTGGCATTAATCGGTTCTCCTACGATCCTCCTACGATCATCGAAGTTAAGCACTGTTGGGCGCGGTTACTACTTAGATGGGGGACCGCTTGAGAACATTGCACATCATTGGCACGCAAAAACTCTGCCTACTTTCATTTCAAAAGCGCAGTTAACTTTCAAGGGAGTGAAAAAATAAAAACAGGTAAAAAAATATTTGCAGGTGCGAAAGCAATATGACCCCTTTTGAAGCGAATGCATAGCTATGGCGGTAAGGAGACAAGAAACTGATATCAATTATTCCATTATTTTTTATTTTAAATGCCACATTTTTTTCCTATTTTCTGAAGCCCTAGTGTTATTTATGCCTAGTCACCACTTAAAGCTATAACGTGATACTTAATCAATGGCGCGCTGGTATTATACCCAGTCGCCAGCTGTTAGAACAACTCCCCAACGGGAACCGCTGTAATGCATTCCGGACAGAATATATGCACCGAAAATTCCGGGTAATGAAAATGTAATATTCTTGCAAGGGATTTTACAAATGTCCATGACTGGCCAATGAACATCACTCGCAGAAATAAGGGGAAAAGAACTTGCGAGCATACATCGACTATGGGTAGTGTGTGAAAGATGAAAATTTCGGAGCATTTCAAATCATTACGGGTAAGTAAAATGTAGATTACCAATGCCCCCTAGTAGCAAGGATAATGCACTATTGGAATTTCCAATGAGCGTCACGATCACTTAGCATGCAATAACCACACATTTCGGGTCATGCAGGGTACGATCGGCCGCCGGCCAAAACTTCAATTCGTATTCACCATAGATGACGGAAATGCGAGAATACGATGTCGGACTTTCCAAAAAGCTCTTATACATAAAGCTATGAAATTCAAAGCATAAGTTTCCCCTTGTATAAATCTTCCCAGCCTAGGACATGCAATGTTAAAAAGAAATAAACATGCAATGGTTCGGTAATGCTTCCATGCATTACGCGAAATGCTTACCGAATATATTTCTTACAGAAAATAGTTTTTTGACCGTAAGCATTACTTTTCCCGTTGGGTCAAGACGAACAAATACAACCATGAACCCGACGGAATTCGAACCCGATCCCTGCTTCGGACTGGTGCGTTAGCGAGCTAAGCTGTTGACCTCTCATTTCTGTAGAGCAAATGTTAACAGAAATCATAAAAGCTATCAATTTTTTCTTCGAATATTGAAGCGTGGTTGATGTTGAAACATGTAAAAACATATTCGCATTGTAGATATAGTTTACTTAATTTGTAGACGTAATTTACAAAATTTGAGGAAAATCACTTGCTTGAAATAAGGTAAAGTAAAAATTGTTTTCCGTTGAATGCAAGAAATTTTTACTTTACAAACACTTAACATCAAATAAAAGTTGATTTGATTTTTGGAAGATTTCACATCCCGTTAACAAGTAATTATTTTCTTTAATTCTCGGAAACATATTTTTCTGAATGTAATAAGCATATACTCGTACAAGGTAGCCTAACTGCTTTGCCTCACTCATTCAAAAAAGCGTATTAAATATTTATTCATAGTGGTAGCACTACATTCCATCTTAGGCCTTATTCATTTACCACTGCCAAAATGTATTCCCTCTTGATCGGGCCCAAATCCTAAATGAAAATTTAATGGCCTTTCTACGCACTCGATTTTGCCATTAGGAGTATTAGTCAGATACATTTAGAATTTAAAGTGAAAAAATACAAAACTAAGATCAAAACGGACATCGAAATGGGGACAATATAGGATGGGTCAGATCTATTTGTCCCGTTTCCGATTTCAGAAATCGGATGTATATTGTTCGATTTCCTGTTTTTATAATGCTCGATGGTGCGACCTCGGTGTCAAAAGTATGGTTTTTGGTTTTTTATCAGTTGTCAAGATGTGACAAGGATCCTTATCTATCCACTCAATCAGCTGAGACTTGCCAAAACCTAGAGGCAGAAGTTAGGCTGTATGTTTCGCAGTGCATATTTATTAATTTTCTCATCTACAAAAGCATCAAATCAGCTGAAAATTTCAGAAAACACTATTCTTAGCTCAAATAAACTTTATCAAGATTCTGAGTATTCGATTGTTTTAAACCATGTTTTGATGGCTATGAAATTGTCGAAAATGAAATTGAACGAAACCAAAACAGAACTATCAACAGAAAATCAGACAGTTTTTTGACTCAGTATATTGATTATCTTCATGATCGAAGAACGATCGATGCTGTTTATTTATTGTTCCCTGTTAGAGTAGGCCAGTACACCATAACAAAGTTTGTCTGCACGACAGCGACTGTTCCCATACAGTTGCACTAGCGGAGAATAAGCTTACAGTAATCCACTGGATACCTTTGAATCATCAACTTTACAGCCCTGATTTGTCTTACTATGACTTCCATTTCTTTGATTCATTGCAGGAAGCACTTCGGCTCATCATTAAAGTAAAGAATTTAGCAGCTAGCAATACGACCTACTGGCTATTAGAGCTTCTAGAATACGACCAGAAGCTACTTTACCTTTTCATCGACTTAAAGTCCGCCTAAGATAGCGAAATCAGGCAAAACTCTACACAGCTATGAAAGAGTTTGGCCTTTCACCCAAACTGATAAGGCTGACTAGACTACCGACACACAAAGTCAGATTAAAGTAGCTGATTCGTTACTAAGATCATTTGCCATCGACAGTAGTCTTCGACAATAAGACATCCTTTCTTGCAACCTTTTCAACCTTACACTTGAAAAAGTGAACCGGGCTAGCAGAATGAACATAAGAATTACTATCCTCATTTAGTTCACTCAACTGGCTTATTCTAACAACGTTAACTTCCTGTAGCGGAACGAAAAAGTTGTTGAAGAATTGTTCATGCAGTGCTGGCACAAACAACAATCAAAGCGAACAACACCACGACAGCAGAAACTAAAAACAAGACACCGAAAAGCACAGGTTGGAAAAAGATGGTTGAATACAGTTTAGAAGAAGTTAAAACATTCATCTTTCTTGTGTCGACAATTGCAGTGCAACGAAAATATCCAGGCACTACTGTTGACAGCCAACAAAACAGTCTTGAGTCAATCAAAACTACTCCGCTTAAGCCTTTAAAAAATATCCAAGCCCATCATGTGTTCATCCCAAATTCGAATTCTTAGGAATAAAAGCTGCGAGCTCTAATCCTCGTTAGATGATGGATACTTGGCCCCAAAATAAGGGTGGACTATTTCGCCGCCTATAAATTCAAGAAATATAGGGTGATTTATTATGAAGTTTGGTTTTTAATCTCAAATAAAAGGTATAAAGTTGAATTAATTAAATATTAGTAAAAATTTTTATTGTAAAAATTTTATAGTAAAAATTTTATTATGAGTCAAAAGAAAAATCTATGATAATTACTTTTTAAAGATTATCTCATTTAAATGTTGACCGCGACTACGCCGTAAATGGTCCATCCTGAGGGTCCAATTTTGGACGACGCGTTCCAGCATAGCGACCGGTACTCGCGAATGACACGAGTAATGTTGGCTTCCAAATCGTCGATTGAAGCTGGTTTATCCCTGGAGACCAGTGATTTCGTGTAATGATTTCACAATAAGTCCATTGTTTCTCTCGCTGTTTGCGAAGGAGCGCCGTATTGTTGAAACCAAAGCTCACCGATACCACGGGATTCAATTTCAGGTAGCAAAAAATCCATTATCATGGTGCGATAACGGTCACCTTTGACGGTTGACCGGACTCATTTTGAAAGAAATATGGACCGATGATTTCACCGGCTCATAAAGCAAACAAAACTGTGCATTTCTGTGGCTGTAGTAGTAGCTGTTGAAGCTTTTCAGGTTATTCATCAGCCCAAATACGGCAATTCTGTTTATTGACGTATCCATTGAGCCAAAAATGCGCCTCATCACTGAACAGAATTTCGCGATAAAACAGCGGATTTTCGGATTTTCAAGCGGATTTTCATTTCATTTAATTGCCACGATGATTTGTCAAACAATACTGAATAAAAATTACATTACAGTTTGACAGGAGTCACGCGTAATCTGTCAAAAAAAAATCCTATTGAAAATCAAACCTCATAATGAATCACCCTGTATATCAAAAATATTGTGACCGTGAGGTTGTTCTTCAGAATATATTTAACAAGCTGCGGTGGACCAGACACTTAACCCAAGGGAGGAAAATTCGGTTGGAAAAGCAGGGTTATTGGAAAGAGAAGTAGAGACTGGCCCCATCTTCAGTGGAGCGATGGCATAAGCTAGGATGCCAAACAAAATCTAAGGGAACTGAACTGGACGACGACGGTGCAAAACCAAGGCGCATAGAATTTGCAGCAGGCCTAGAACGGGCTACCGGTTGTTGTGACGTTGATGATGTTCCCTTTGTTATCGTAGTTCATGTTTTACCATTAAAAACTATTATTGTTTAATACCTATTAAATAATTCTTAAAATTTGTTAAGTAATTTAGTTGGCAAAATGAAGATTTGACCCTTATTTTGAAGCATGTTAGATCTGCTTTTTTTGTTGGCAATATGTGTAAAGCATCGGTCAGACGTCAACAATGGAAAATGTAATAGCAACCCTATAGAGTCCAAATCTGGTAACTTTCAGACAAATCATTCATATCGTTTAACAATAAAATTAAATCATAGGAACTTTTTAACGCTCTTTACATTCAAAGAAAAGATTTCAAGTTCCACATAAGTTTCTACTAAGAATTAATTTACTTTAAGATGAGAAAATGAAAAATAAACATAGTTTCAAGCATATTAAAGGTCGTTTGTGTCTGACTACAAATCGCAACTGATATTGTATATTGTTCTCTGCTCCGTTTTTCTAATAAGCATTTTATCAGCTCTTATCTATACAAATTCAAATTTAGCAAGCTCCTTTATTAAAAAGGTACCCCATAATTTTCAAATCAGAGGTAAACCATCATGCAGTTTCTTGTATAGTTAATCTAGTTTCTTTTATTCTTTAAGCTTCTCTTTCGAGATGAATCATACCATTAAAATTTTCGGTGTTTCTTCTTCTACTGCCATAGATATTGTCCCATACTTTTAAGCTTCAAAACTTTAAAACTTTTAGCCGTTTTTTTCATACCATTCTTTGCTGCAGTTAGTATATTGCGCAGGATCAAGAGGCTGATTGAAATTCATCAGTTTTGTTGCGAAACTATTTCTTTAAAAAAAAATTATATTTCATCGATTCTTCCTCAAGGAAGTTTTTTATTTGCTGAAGGTCCTGTTAGTGGGATTATTTTAATTATACTACATTTTGGTCAGCTTGAAGATACTGTTGGAATATACTCTTACTCCATTCATACTTCTTAAACTGATTTATAATTTTGAGGTTGTCGATTTCTCTTCTTTTATTTGAGTTCTGCTCTTAATCTAATATGAATGATATACATATAAGCTATCATTATTAGCAAAAACACAGAAAAGTGAGAAATGATATTTATGGCAATAGAACAGACATTTCTGGCGAATAAAATTTGCGGTCTTTATTACCAAGGCCTATAAAAAAGAC
Organism: Nemotelus pantherinus; assembly: GCA_963978885.1. Taxonomy (NCBI): domain Eukaryota; kingdom Metazoa; phylum Arthropoda; class Insecta; order Diptera; family Stratiomyidae; genus Nemotelus; species Nemotelus pantherinus. The sequence continues at coordinate 25,595,869 of OZ022263.1, forward strand.
CATTTGTGATTTAAGGCGGCATTAACCAATCGAAAATCTATTAAAATTGTAGATCTCAAACTCGGGATTTTTTACATAAAACTCTGGTACCAAAAATTTCAAGCACAGTAATATTTTAATAAGCTCTGTAGGCTCTGATTGGAGAAATAGTGAGGACGCGGAATGAGTGGATTTTTATGAATTTCGGCAGAGCGTAACCAATTATTTATATATATGACAACTGAGGTACTACTAGTACGTAGGAGCCCATTACTTCCATATTTTCGTTTTACCATTTTCAAGAGTTTTTTTGTGGATTTCAAATAAAATAAAATACTTCTCTAAATTGCTTCAATAGCTCTTGGTTTAAGCTTTTAGCATAATCAATACTAACTTCTAAACATTCAGGCTATTTTTTTCTCTTCGAAAATGTAACTTAATCTCTAGCTGGGGTTAATAGGCTTCTGCACTCTTCTCAAAGCCATTATAACTACAAAAATCAGCTCAAACATCAACTAAGTGGTACGACTCTTATCACAATTACTACTTCAAAAACAATTTTCAAAATTGATTAACGTTCGAGCTAAAACGAAGTTTCTAATATACAGTTGACATTTGTGATAATAATTTTCAATTGATTATTCTGAAGCAGTTGCGAATTGGCGTAATTCATTGTTTTACAAAATCTATAAAAATATCTAATTTTGAAAGAAATCTCGAATAGTTAATTATGCGATTTATATTTGAAAGATGTGCAAATTATTGATGTGTTTTAAACTTAAAAAATATATCGCACATCTCCATTCGTACCATTTGTTATTTATTTAAGTCATCCATAAAATTATTTAGCTAATTCATAACATTCGAGCAATCATATTCATGTGAATCTGTAATGACATTTCCTATACACATAGATCGAAAATGCCTGTTATTTGACTCAGATGTCATTTGCACGCAGTTCAACCTTCCGTAATTGTGGAAATCACGCTCAAATTACACTGTTGACAGCCCTTTACTTCAAAATTATTCCACGGATTAAGCGAGAGGGTTAAACAAAGAATCCAGTTAATTGCCAATCTCCGTGCTCCTAGAACAAATGTATGATTTGTAGCGGAACAAGGGAAACTTTTAGGTTGCTTCAGTTAGCTGTACTGATATCCGGGAGCCATTTGAGAAACAGACATGATTTCGGTGATTGCATAATTTAATTAATTTGTTTTTCATTTAAATTAAGACTGATCTGATTTTATTTGGCATTGTGGTCTTATTTAAGATTGAGAGCACCGTAGTGGTTGGTGTGATAAAGTTGTGTTTACGGGCTACATAAGCTACAAACCGAAAGAAAATGCAAAGATATGTTTTATTATTACTCAAGAAATAAATTCAGGTCGTAAATTTTTAATGCTGATATCAAATTTAAGTGGGTACTTTTAATGTAAGCAAAATCAAATATAAGGATTTGCGTGTCCAAATTTCAACAAGCCAAAAAACATTTTTGCGGAATAAATTCTTATCTTGTTTAGACCGTGGTTTATGTATTTGCGTGCAAGGTAAAATATGTACCCACAATTTTTAAAATCTCTGTTTACCCATAACATGCTCCTTCTTAATCAAGTAAGGCTTTGCTTTGATCTCATTCAAAAGTAGAATAAATATAATGTCTATTTTGTTTTTCCAAATTAGTGATACCGACACTAACTGAAGTGAATTTTAACAAAATAGTTTACCAACAGGGTTTGAATACTGAAATAGAACAACTTTTTCTGTGTTTTCCTCGTTTGCACACAATAAGCAGCGCTAAGCGCCTTATTTGTACGATTCATACACAAAACAAATAACTGACATGTAAATAAACCAACGCTTCAAAGTTGAAACGATTTCAAAAGACCAATAACGACTGCATCTATTTAAATATGAACAAATAAACAAAAATCAAAACTATTCAAAATCCTCATGTAAACAAATATATCAGTTTGTTGACTAACAATTTTTTTTAAATGCCTACATAATTTACATAATATCCTTTGAGGCTGCTGTCAAGTAACTTAAAAAATCAAAATGTCACTCATTTCGGTTGTCTTTCGGACGCTCAGTTGTCTGATAGATAACTATTCATCCGACAGGGTCGAGAACCTACAACAAGGGTGACTACTGGCGGTCCCATTTGTACATCATCACACATTAAGGAATAACTAAGTGCACTTTTGGGATTGACATATCATTTCACGGGCTGTCGCTTTTCAATAAAAATTCTCTCGATGCTATGCTGTACAGTGATTTAAATAATACACAAAATCTGCATATCGACGCAACGGTAGTGGTCCCACACATCATATGACAGTAATGTTGTTCTTCGGTACATGTGACTTACGTGTGATCCCTGTTGCCTATCAGTTGCCCTTGTCCGCCTGCGAACGCAAACGATGAGCACAATCATGATGAGAAAGAGCGTTAAATCCATACCGCAAGTGTCAGTGGCACAACCACATCGCAGAATTCCATTGCCGTCACGCCGTTTATCGCTGGGGGATAACAAGGACGATAAAGGGAAACAAGGATTTTCTTTGCAACCCTTTCTCGGAAGCCCAAACAGTAGACGGTATGAATGGCAAAAGTGACTGGGATAAGTGTGGAAAGGGTGAATAAATAGCAAAAGATACGCTGGCTTTTAATTACATATATCTCTCAGATTGACTCAGTGTAATAAGTTAATAAATGAATTTGAACGGACGTTACGATAAAATGAGGAGAAAATTAAGTGGAGATCTAGTACTTGAAAAGGTAAGCCCGAAATAAAAAGCATTAAATCTTATTACATAAATGACAGAGCAACCAGAGCATATTGTAAAATTATATAATATTTATAACTACATTCAAAAGACTGGGACTCAAAAAGACTGGTTGCGAAACAGATCGATAAAAAAATACCTGAGTTTTTACTGAAATATCGCTTTCTAGTTTTCAAAACAAGGCAAAGTCTTCTGAAATTTATTTATTTCTGTATTTTGTGTTTACCTAGGGGCCTTTCCGAATTGACGTCTTCGCCTTCGCCTTCGCCTTCGCCTTCAGCTTATTATAACAGAATATGACGTCAGATCAAGTCGAGCCTGTCCGAATTCAGTTTTCTACGCCTTGTCATTGCTCTCCTGTATAACAGTTGACGGATGCACATTCTGATGGTGTTTTGAGGCAATGTTACGAGGCAAACCCATAGATTTCGGACACCTCGTCTTGGTCTGCTTCAAACTGTTAGAATAGCTCAACTGCTCTGCGGACGTCGTAATCTGCCATTACAAGCTGAAGATGAGAACGAAGACGTGAATTCGGAAAGACCCTAGGGAAAAGTATGAAAATAAAAACTGTGAAATAAAATAGTCAGAAATTTCAAAGGAAAAGCGTTTTTTGTTTTAGTTTGGTGAAGTTACTTTAGCCTTTGTAAATCTTAGAAGTCCGGAATTAACATTTATTATTCCTCAAACATAATACAAAATATAAATTTAAGAAGAAATTTGAGAGAAAAGCGATGCTTTATTTAATCGTGTCTAACAAAGACACAACTATTTATAGCATTACATGGCGATCCTGCCGCTTACGACTCTGTGAATGTGAAATTTGAGCCAGACAAAATTTTGCAAGTAGACAAAGAACACATTGGATTATTATTGGAAATTCGATCCTTCGAATTTCGAGCGATGCAGCTTTCTAGTACTGGAACGCCAACGAATCTTGGGCCGCTGCAGAAATTGTAAACTTTAACAAGCCGAAAATTAACAAAACTTTCAAAATTAAGTAATATTATGTTGCAATTAATACACGAAGTAGGAATCATCATGAATACAACACACACATTGAAATTTTGCAAAAACCATACAAATTAAGTGCCTAAAAGACTCGAAAATAACATTAACTGCAAGAACATGAAAATATAGAATTCAGTAATTCAAATTAAAGTACATAAAATTATTGAAAAAGTGAAACTGAAAACAAATGTAAATGATAGAACCAATTAAAAAAAACTTAAAATATGTAAAACATACTAGCACACAATGAAATGTTTTAAATTGAAATGGAAATAAATGAAATGAAATAAAATAGTTTTAGATTACACCACCAAAATAAAATGGTTTTCGTAAACCAGAAAACTAATTGATTAATTGGCAATAAATTAAACACAATGAAATGGAAGTACAAAGCAAATTCCATATAGTCCGTGGTATAACAAATAATTATTTAAGGAAGTAAGTAGATTTTTTTTAAAAATAAGAGTCCCAGTAGTGGCGTTCTTGAAAATTTATCTGAAAGCCTTTTTGGAGATTTAGAGGATTTCATAGATGACAAGATGAGTAACTTTGATGTTGTGCTTGCATTAAAATGCATACCAGTTTTCAATGGCACTACCAAGAAATTAGATTTCGTTTTAACCATGTAAGGATTGATCAACGAAAGCCTCAACAAAGACAGGAAACAAAGTCTACTAAATTTTACAAAAAATGTCAAATTGGAATCTAGCGTCAAAACTTAACTTTTAAGTAACAAAAATAAGCGGCTATGAAGAATTAGAAAAAGTTTTATGAGTTTAATTCAAGAGTAGAAAACATCGAAATGTAACCGCTGAACAATGCAGTGAGACTATGGGAGCTCATTAGCAAATTGAGCGAAATTCAATTTTATAGCTTGAGATAAAGTAGATCTACAGAAGAGAAAGTAGCGATACAGAAATTTGATGACTCTTATGCGCTTACTAACTTCAAAAACGGTTTAGACAAGTCATATAAGCCTACAATTTTCGGGGCACAACCGTAAACACAAATTGGAGCAATTCAATTCGCAACAGACTTAGAATCAAGGTATAATGCGACCGAAAATGTTATGTACAGAAATAAAATTACACCAGTAATCGAGAATTAAATCAAGCTAAAGTTATAAAGTTATTATAGAAATAATAATAATCTAAAAAGCACGGACACAAACACTAGAAACCTGAGAAATAGCTACCATACTATGAGAAAAAAACTACACCTCAAATTCACAGAGGCAACTCAATAGTCCCAGAACAGAGCGTAAAACACATCGAAGTCTTGAACACAAATAAAGAAGATGCATTGTACACATTTTTGGTAAGAAGCTTTGTACACATTTTTGGCTATAGCCCGTGAAGAGTGATTTTACATTCTATACCCGGGTGCAAGCCAACGCGCTCTTCTTGGCAAAATATCCTGGTGAGCAAGCGTCCACTGGGTTCATACGTTGTTCTGTCAAGCTGCAAACAGGTATCTTCAAGATGATTTTCAGGGCGTCCTCTTGAGAAGGAATTTTTTTCACGGTCAACTGTGATAGTTCCCCACCATCTATAGCTTCTTCCAGATTCTTATTTTTGGCACAGGATTTGAAAGGCTTTTCCTGTACTCCTAAACTACTACTCTCACATCGATGCCACTAAATTAAAGATGTGCTGAAATAAAATATGTGTGCTTCCAACAATTATTCCCAATCATTCGCTTATCAAAGGAAAATATGAATGAAAATGCAGACATACTATAGTGCTGAGTTATTTAATGCCAATAGCATTCCATCGATTTTTGAAACTTTAGAAGGCAAAAATCAGTATTAAAGACAAATCAAATCAACAAACATTACAGTAGATTTTATCATCATAGACACTCATACTTCCAGCTACACATAAATTTACCCCATCTCTATAAAATATTCTCGAAAAGTGATTTACATTTACATAATCCAAAAGTATTTCCATCCAATCCCAAACCCTTCATCTCGAATTAGTTTCTGTCTTGTTTGTAATCAGGCTTGCCGAGTCCAGCAGATCCACCACCCACAGAACCAAAACTAAATTTCTGCAAGCAGATCTCTCCCCCACCCTCCTACATCGGTATTACTCAGCGATCCAATTGAAGAAATCTCTTTCGGAATCTCTCGTCCAGTGATTTTCTGGCGAATATTAAAGTTGATTTTTCCACTGTGCCACCCTCAAAGTCGTCTAATTCTTTCAGACTTTTGTGGAAAATTTTTTAAGAGGATTGTCTAAATGAGTTTTTCACTTCTTTGGTTTCTGAATGGTCTGGACGACAAGTCCGAATTTCTCATCATTTTGCATCCTACCAGCTTTCAACTGAAAGACAGTTCCACTCATTTCCCACTGATGACTGAACTGAGTGGTGGTGCGCGGTGTTGAGTAAACCGGGCTTCCGAGAAACAACTTCACGCCCCGGTCAGATGTTTTCTAGACCAAAAAGCAGCCCTGTTTAGAAATTCCGCCTGACGAGAAAAAGGATTCCACTTCTTCAATTTGCATAATTTTTCATAAAGTTTTCTTCGTCTTTCCTTTTATTTCACGACGACGTAATTATAATATGGACTTTTATAAAGCAGAAATGAGTTTTTCATTTCTGTTTGTGTACTGGAAAGTTGAAATGGATATAATTTACACGTGTAGATTGCATTTTTTCGTGACGAAATGTAATTTGAATTCATGAGCGAGACGGTGAGGTTTTCTTTCCAGGATACTGGTTGACTGTGGCGGAATGGACATTTTTGAAAATTCTTTGATTAATGATGTGTTCATTGCAGTGGGGTTGCAGAAGTTAATTTAAAAATTCATATGAGCAGTCATATATACAAATTAGAAGAGATTTCGGGTACGACACATCTCATTTCATGGTTGAATTTTGTCATGAACAAATAGAAAACGGTCTTCCAATAATTTTTCATTCGCTCCTTGTAAAAAACATGATCCAAATATCAGAAAAACCACAACTCTACTCCCATTCGTCAGTGGTGGACCGAAATCCATCTCAACGCATTATGTCATATTTGACCCTATCATCCAATGATGATGAGATTTACCAAATCCCAACGTATTTTCCACCAAAAACTCATTTATAATGATGCGAGTCTGTTCGGCATTCTAATATATTGTTCAGAACGGCCATCACGTCTCGACATTTATCATTTGTCTTGCATCAATCATAATCGATCAAGGATTTTCGAAGTAGCTGAACAGACGTCCTGATACGCCCAGCACAGTTTGTTTGAAATGTAGGTGAGCAATTGGCAAACAGTGCGGAATCGCCGGTAATTGTATTCCGAACACATACGCTCATCATTTCGATAGTATGTGACGGATGAGATTTTAAATGTTTTTTAATGCCGGACGATTTGTGAGAAATATATCCGAGGATTTTTCGTTGTGATCCTGGTTGATCGATAGCGATTGGCAGGAGAATGAACTGAATTTCTTAAATTTTCCATTCAGGGATAGATAGTGTATGTATGCATTGGATATCAAGAATGAACGAATGTGAACATATGTTTAAAATTAAAACGGAAAATTCATTTGCATAATTTTTTAGCAGTTCAACCAGTTTTTTTTTACTAAATTAAAGTCAAAACAGCATTTGTTAAGTAGCTCTGTTGAATGGATTGCTTTGGTTGTAGAAAAAGATTTATTTTGAGCTGAGTAGCCTACATCCAACTTAGTTGGCTTCAATTAAAATTTTATTGCTGAAACAAAACAATTTATTCATACTCTAGCCTCCTTTTTGATCCATTTTCCACATCATTTCAATATATACACAATGCATAGTTATTTACTTTAATTATTTTTATTGATAAAAAGAGTAGTTACATGAAACATAAAATAAGTCGATTCCGAATCGTAGATTCAGAAATAATCCTACAATTTCCGAACAGGACAACGCGTCTCTTTTCAAAGCAAAAACCTGTGAGGGGCTATATCACAATCAACTCTAGACTTACGATATTTGAAAAAGTTGCGAAATACACAAATTTGAGCTTTGCTACTATTTGGTGACGTCATTTTATAAAATTAGTGACACCATTTTTTCACGGTCTTGGAAGCTTTAATTGGAATTTCCCTCGACGCAAATGAAATCACTAAATATGGAGACAGGCCAAGAATCTAGTGTCCAAGGACGGTCCGTTGAAGTCGTAGGAGATATTGACGAGTTTGTTCCATTGACACTATATTAGTGACAAGGTGTCTGATGATAATAAAATTAGCGGTCACTCAGGAATATTTCTGGAAAACCAAACTGAATCAGCTATGCTTGAAGAACCTCTTCAGTCAGGCATCGAAAGTTTTGTTGGCGACCTTCAATGCATCCAGACAGTAGCTCCAAACTAAGACAATAAAAGATGCTTAGCTTTGAAACACCCAGAGGACCTCCCAAGTTTTGCTCTGGCCTGCAAATGTTCCAAGTCCTCACAATTAACGAAGTGCGACGGAGAAATTTGAAATAGAACTAATATATATGAGAGATATATATTAATTGATTTCGTGTGCAAATAGCTCTTTATTCTTTACTGCCTAGAAGTTGAGCTATAAATGTTAACACATGCTTCACACAAACAATACAATTTTTCAGTGATAATAAGTTCTTCATTTCACTGAAAAACGGATTATATAGAGTGTCTTTTAAGTGGTATAGAACTTTAAGGGGGAAAATACATGTAACTGCTAATAAAAAATCGATTATTTTTTATTACATCAAAATGTTTGTAATGCTCTTAAAATGTATCAAAAAAAGTTTTGAAGCGATATTCATATTAGTTCTCGAGTTATAGTCAGTTATAGGCAGCGCGGCGTTCCCCAGGTCGGTCGAGCTTTAGAACTTTAAACGCGTTTTTCTCAAAGTAGTACTTTTTCAACTTCCGTACAAAATATCTCAAAAAATATTGAACCGATCCGGCTCAAATTTATACCACATCTAAAAAACAGTATTATCTCCTCGTTGAACTTAAATGTTATTGTAATTTCGGAAAAATTATTTGTTTATTAATGTTTAAAGCGTGTTTTTTTTTTTGAAAAATAATCAATTTTTTTGTTTAATCTAAAATTAATGTAAAAATTAAAATTTTTTTATAAATTTTATTGGTTCACCTATGAATTATACATCTCATTAGCATGCCAATCCACATTATGGATTTTTTTCTCTGTGAACGTTGCAAGTTCCCCGGAAAAGGCGTTAAGTTGTACGAGGTAGTTTTTGATGTGTTTTTTTCATTCGCTCGCATCGCCGCCATTTTGTGTTGAAAAATTATTAAAAAAATATTTTTATTTACTGTAAGACATGTACTTTAAGGATTTGATATTAAAAATTTTCTGAATAAACAATATATATATTTTAAGTCAATCTGAAATTAGCAATTTTTTTTCGATTTTACATGTATTTCCCCCCTTAAGTTGGCAAAACTTTTTAATGTTACGTATGGTGCGCAGATTTATTTCGAAAAAAAAATGGTTCTGTTCGAGAAACTCATCGCGCACTCCGTCAATTTGATGGCCGAGATAATCGTCCATCAACCATGGGTCGTTTCTGCACTACGTTTACTCTCACTGATAATACGCATCCATCCAGACGTCGTACAGTGCGTAATGAAGAAACCATAGCAGCTGTAGAGCATAGTATAGATGAAGACCCAAGTGAGTCCATTCGACATCGTGCTCAACAATTAAACCTGTGCCAATCCACATTATGGAAGATTTTACGAAAGGATCTTGGTTTGCGGGCTTAAAAAACCAACTCGTGCAGAAATTGAAGCCGACCGACCACCGGGCACGGCGTAGATTCGGTGTATGTGCCCAACAACAAATTGCTGCAGATCCCGAATTTCATAAGAAATTTTTTTTTAGCGATGAGGCTCATTTCTGGTTGAATGGTAACGTTAATAAACAAAACTGCCGCATTTGGAGTGATGAGCAGCCACAGACGGTTGTCCAAACACTGTTACATCCGGAGAAAGTTGCTGTTTGGTATGCTTTATGTCCATATGTCTTCGAAAATGCTGCTGGGAATAACATTACAGTCAATGGTGACTGCTATAGAGCCATGATCAATGACTTTCTTATTCCGGAATTGACTAGTCGTAATGCAGGGGACCTCTGGTTCATACAGCTCGTGCAACCATCGACTTATTGAATGAGCGCATGAATTCTCGTTTTGGACCTGTGAACTGACCAGCAAGATCTTGTGATTTAACACCACTGGACTATTTTTTGTGGGAATACGTTAAATCACTCGTCTTCGCCGACAAACCCGAGACGCTTGATCATTTGGAAGACAACATTCGCCGCGTTATTGGCGGAATACGGCCCTAATTATTGGTTCGAGTAGTCGAAATTTAAACCTCTCGTTTGGACTTCCTCTGCGCTAGTCGTGGCACTTACATGCCCGAAATCATATTCAAACAAAAATGGTAGATAATTGTTTTTCCAATAAATCCAATTTCATGGCAATCAAAACAATTTTACCGTATTTTATTTCATTTCAAAGCTCTATACCTCTAAAAAAAAAACACCCTTTATAAAGAAAGTTGGAATAACCAGGAAGGCGGTGACCCTGAGCCTCTCAAAAGATTGAAGCGGAACATCCAACGTTTCAAAAATAGGCAAGTGGAGCAAGCGGCCTCGAGAATGGTGACGTTGGAGTCCAAGTGGAAGCCTGAGGACACCCAGCCACAACCATTTTTATGACTCTCCGGAGGACGAACATGTAACGACGGGAGACGTCAGCTCGCAAGTCGCAACAGTTGCAATTGACCATATGCTGGCCATTGCTAACAAAGAGGAGCACATCAAATTTAAACTCAGGGACGAGGAAACACAAAAGACTTACTTAACGGGACGACTGGTCTCCCCTAAAGCCCATTGAAAGTATTTAAATTCTTCGGCCTTTTTAGCAGCATCCGCTCTATACTTATTTCCTATTTGTTTATTGGTTTCAACAATCAACTGCAATTTTACCGTTCAAAAACATTTAAAAAAAATATTCTAAACATTTGTGATGTTTTTGATTTATAATACCTATTTAATTGCTAACTAGGTTGTGATATCTCAGCAAAATATGTTTCACGAGTAATTCGGCTGCTCTAACTAGCCCGAAGTTTTTCTGATTTGTGTTTCATGAGCCTACTCTAAGTTGGACTAGAGCCATTAATAGTACGATTTCTGCTCTACCTTTTTTGGTAGAGCAAGTTCGGGTAAGCAACCAGCTGTTTATCAACGGTCACGGAACCGACTTTCAACAAAAATTATGTCTGAATGTGAATTGTGACTTTTCTTAGTGAATTGATAGGCTGAACTTCTAACTTGCTCGACTTTTTTGACAACTGCTCTATCTGAACTTGCTATGAGTTGCTCTGCACTTTTTTTAGCGTCATTAAACACAGCTAATATTTTCAATTTGAATCAACCTTATTATGACACTGCTCAACTGTTGTTAAAACGGAACGGTCGAATCGTAGTCCATTTATTTATTTATAAGCACAGACCACCATTGAGAAAAAGTTCCTTGAGTGCAAGAAAATATGATGTTTCAGGAAACGCCATAAAAATTGAAAAAGTTTTTTGACGCGATCTATGAGCTTTTGTTATTTCTTTAATTTGAAAGCCAATGTTTTTTTTTGCAAAAAAATGCATGATCAGGAATGCAAGAAAAACGGCTTAAAAAATTTGGAAGAGGAGGTTGCCGAAGCAAAATGTACGCCGTACGAGGCAAGAGCTAACTAAAATTTATGCACCTTTCACATCCCAATTATTTATTTAACACTATTACTCATATGATCATTATGCGGAAAATATTTCAATCACAAATTATCAATGCATGATAAACTATTAAAAGCTGCATATCTAGTTGCACCTGGCTTTAAAAGCTGCGACGTTGTTCGCAATCACATTACAGTGACCAGTATTGAAGTCTTCACGACAGATTGGCTTCATTCCACCGTTTTGAGTATATCCAAAGCAAAGGATTTGCCTCTACAGGTTACTTTTTTTTTTGATTCTCACAGTCAGCGCAATATTGGAGAATTTAAGAGCCAATGATTTAGACTCGCTAGCGTGTGCCGAAAACATTGTAGTGCTATTGAGGTTTGCATTCCCACAAACTTTGTCGGACTTTATCCAATCGGCGCTGGACCAGATCTACAATTTGGCCAGAAAAACCAGTCTTAAGACGAACCCGATGCTAAGTGAATTTACGCGTACTATTTACACGATGCTAAATTATATTATAGTTCCAGTGACAAAAATTTATGATTATTGCAATCCTTTATTATAACTATAATTATATTATGGTACAGTAACTATGGCTCTATGGTAATGTTAAATTAAAACGTTCACATCAATACATTAACGTTTATCATCAAAAACGCTCTAGAAGAAATGCCAGTCAATTATTTCCTGTTGTCAACAATAATCTGTAAATTGTCATTACTATACGACAAAAGATTCGCACATAACAAAAAATTTCCGAAATCTACCTTAAACGGAAAATTAATTCATATTATCACCCCGAAGGATTATTTTCAATTTTCCGCCAATTTGAGGTTGAATTGTGTCGCTGCGGTAATTTCTGAATGAATACTAGTCGGTGTTGTCGCTTTCAACGCCGTTACGATCGTTAGCACAATGTAAAATTTCAATCTTCGAAATGTTCATCCGTTTTCAGCTCTTCCTTTCACACTATGATTTCTTCATACATATAGCTCCGCTCGAACATTCAAATTTCGGAAATATATGCTATGCTATAAGGGTGAAGCCCTCTGAGTGCGTTGCGGTTTCGTGCAGATATGCTAGTACAGATATACGTGCATACGTAGTCATTGGAAGGGTTTGTTAACGGATTGTTGGAGAATGAATAGATCCATCATAACAATTTGTTAGCTGTATGATTTTATAGTCGAGCGAAAATGAAAATGGAGAAATTTTTTGCATTGAAGCTGTCATGTCCCTTGAGAAGTGAACAGGTGTTAGACGTAAAATTAATATTACTCAATTATCTTGAATATTCTTTGGAGAAATTCAGTTTTTTACGTTTGAATGCATTAATTTCAGTGCACTGTTCTGTACTTTTTGAAACATATGGCCCATTGCAATTTCGTAAATGCTGTTCAACAATTTAGATTAAAAAACCGCTAGAAGCCCGTCAGACATTTTCGGCTATTTTAATTTCAAAAAATCAACCTCCTATTCGTTGTTGGGAACGTTTAACAAACAGTAGTCATTCCAAAGCTTTTTGATCGCCCACCGTAAACCTACAACATTAGGCGCGTTTTTTTGCTCCTCTATCCAGCGGAGAGTAGAATGAGAGTAGAGTAGACGCATTGAAAACAACAACACTCCTACACCAGTGAATTCACTGGTGTAGGAGTGTTGTTGTTGTTTTCAATGCGTCTACTCTACTCTCATTCTACTCTCCGCTGGATAGAGGAGCAAAAAAACGCGCCTATTATCAAAACTGCTGGCAGCGTGGTTGAAGCTCCTTAAAGTATCATGCTTTTCACCAAAAATGTAGGTAGATCATAATGAATCACTAAAACGAACTGGATGTAATGTTTGCTTTGGGGCGATAACAAGTCTGTAATATTGACGGCACCATATCTGCGAAAAAAAGTCATACATAAATGCATGCAATAAAGTTCTATTGATATCTTCCTTCAATATCTTTAACAGCACCTTCACCTTCATTCTGCGCCAACTCTATGATGTGTAGACTTCTACCAAAGGCATTGCTCATATGAGTGCTGCGTGGCTGTATGTAGGTAGAAAAAAGGACGGTAGATACTTAAATAAATCACAGCATTAAAGGGAATGACGCTCCCTTTAACAATCCCATAAAGCACAATTTTCTACAAAATATTCTGTGGATCTCTGTGTACTTCAGAAATTGCAAGTTAACAATTTGCACTTACATTCGATTTACTGAATGCACTTTCTATACATTTGAAATCCCTTATACTAAGCAATTCGCCATCCCTATTAAACATTACAAATAGATTGTAAAAGGTGAAGATTAATGAAACTTCTTCAATAATTTGATACATCCTAAGCAACATGTTTCGAAATTATCTAAAATCATGCTCCATAACCATTCACCCTTAAAATCGATTCAAAATTGACCATAAGTACAAAAACGGTCAATGCTTTTACAATAACAACAACAGTAACAAATATCTATTATGTTGTGACAGAGAAGCTCGATGCATGCCAATGCGTTGAAGGAAAACCACCCTCAGCCCGAACACCATTCGAGGGTCAAATGTGTTATGTCCAGTTTAAATCGATAGGTTCAGGGTAAACGCATTGAAATTAAATTCAACCACATATTGTCCAAGCAATTGTCAGCTATTGTTTTGGAAATTTTGATAATTGAGCGTATCCCACGTGTATCAGTTCCGATTAATTAAACCAATTTGATTTCGATTGGGGTGGTTTCCTATCATTGTCACTTGTGAACAAGTATGTTAGAATAGTGTAAATTGCTGCCTGTTACCAATCGGAAATTAACAGCAAATTAAATAAATTTGGAGCAGACATTTGTTTCATAGTAGTACTTGAAGTAACTTTGAAGATTTATATAATTTTAAAAAAATTATTTCCAAAGTTGTAACGTACTAGAACAATATCAGCCAATCACAAGCTGTAATGGTTATTTGTTAGTAGCTCGGAAAATAGATTACTCCAAACCGTGCTTTGATTTGATGTTTGTATGGCATATATTGTCTTATGTATGTTTGGCCATCAGTCACCAGTCTCTTCATGGTTAGTATTTAAAACATTAAAACATGAAACTTTTTGCATATGATGCAGTCCAAAACTATTCGAGTAATGAGAATTTGCTTTACGCCACTTAGTTGGACATTGGTAAATAGAAGCGAGAACGATGTGGATATTTCACCAACAATGTTCTGTTTGTTGCTTTTTTTAATGAAACAAAATTGATTTCATATCTTACCTCCTTCAATTAAACTATCACAAAATAAGTAGAGTTATTTTTTTTAACGAGAAAATGTAATTGTATGAAGTAATATGAGTGATCTAAAATTTGTAGCCTATGGAATTGAAAGGAAATGGACTCTACACAACTGAAATTGCAATAGCCACTCCATTTTAAAGTTTGGTGTTAAGTTTGAGTTTGGCTAGGAATTTAGTGCTGGAAAAAAATGTTTGTAAATCAAATTACAGCTGCAATTAAAAAGATGTTACGAAACGACACGTCAAAGATACGGCACAACAAATAACCGACGGCAAAGTAGATTATCAACTTAAAATCATAAACAAATATCGTCAAAGATACGCTCATAAATTGCAGCTTGTCATTTGGTTGGTATTCAAAGTTATGTGCAGGACCTGAGTGATTATTATTATGAAATGGATACAAATAAATTTCAGTACATTCGAGAATATTGTCGCCAGAACCGAAAGTGTGGGAGCCAATCCGAGAACATCCCAGATTGCACACAGATCTCGGATTCTTTACGCATAAATCCCAATTGATTAAGAACTTAACGGCTACCTTCCACTCGCTTCAATAGCTCCTCGAATGTAAAATCGAATAAACTCGAACATCTATGTAAACAAGCAAAATTTTCACATTTAGGGCTCAAAAACCCCACACGAGATGAAGAGAAGCCAATGCATCCTCAACGAGAGACACTTTTGTTTCAATCGACCATGACCAGTGCTGTGAGATCGTGGGAATTCTCCTATTTTGTGGGAATTTTCAACTTTTAAAACTTGAAAAAGGGAAAAAGTGCTGCTCGCAGAACAAAATCGTGGGAGATATGGTTTAAATAAAATAAAACTCATTCGTAACATTTCCACTAAATATATTTGAGATAGAATTTAAACAATTCAGGCAAAATTGAGATTCGTTTGTGTATTCTGACATTTCAATCAAAACTTGGAATGAAATGAACTAGAATCGCTTCTCAAGACATCGGATTAGCGATTTTCAACAAAAACTTTCAATCAAAACAGCCAGAAGCAAAATATTGTTACGAAATAAAGCAGAATAATCGTGTGAAGGCATTTTTCAGCTTTTTAGAACATAGTTTAAGCTATTTCAATACAATTAATGTACTGTTTCAGTTAAAGCAACTACTGATTCACAAATTGTATGCTGAGTGCAATAGTATTTTAAGAAGAATTTGCTTAAATTTTGTGAAACCTGGTTTCGTTGACTTACTGGAAAATATCGAATTGAATGAAGAGCATTTAGTTCCAAATATGGAATTTAAAAATAGGCAAAGAGTTTACGACATGTGAAGAACTTAAAGAGAGATTACCATTTAATGATGTTATCTTTAAAGAAATTGAATTTTTAAGCCCCCAAATAGCTCTTGATAGCTCAAATCGCACGAATTCACTGCAATTCAAAAATTTGACCAAAAAAAGTTGGCTTTGAAGAATCTATTGTAAATATCGAATGGAGAGATCTAGCAGTAACTATTTCAAGTGATGAAAAGCATATATTATTGCAGCTAACAGTAGACGAGTTTTGGAAAGATATACAATATGCAAAAAATTTTGTGGATGCATGCATGTTTCCTCATCTAACTAAGATTTCAAAGTATGGTCTAGTTTTTGCCACATTCAAATGCTGAGTCGGAAACAATATTCTCCATTGTAACCGACATCAACACTTTATAGCGAAACAAAATAATAAATAATAACAAAATAATTTCCTGAAATGAATATATGTTTTTTTTTTCTTCGCTGTAATAAGTCAAATATATACATAATATGTGTATAAAATATGTGAAACTGGTGTTTTATTTTCCTAAAAGTATTGGTATTTGCGCAATATTGATAAATACATATTAAACTATGGTGAATAGCTCACATTTTGCCCGTGGGGAAAAACCGTGGGAACTCGCACCCTGTTCTGCGGGGAAAACGAGCATTTTCGAGGGACTTGGCCACAGAAACCTCACAACACTGATCATGACAACCGGTCCTTAAAATAACCGCTCTTTTGAGTTCTAAGTTCGCAAATCGAGCAATCAACGGACGAATGGTTTTTTGTTTTTTATTATTAAGGATCGATGTTATGTCGACAATCCAACAGCTTTTCATGATTTTAAGCACAACGTTGGTAGAGCCATTCCTCAAATGCAGCCCGAAACGATCGAGAATGTACTGAAAAATTGGATTTACAGTATGCGTTTCGGCTAGGCCAGAAGAGATAAACCAATAGCATAAAAAATTACTAGAAAGACAGATTTTTGAAGAAAAACCGAAGAATCGTGTCGGTTTTGTTGCGGATTTCAAATGGTTGAAATATTTAAGAAATAACGTTTTCATCCGATATTTTTCCTTTTCATCCCATCCGATGCTATGAATATGAAAATTTAATCTGGCTTGGCAAAACAAAACAAAATACCAATGCTGATAATTATTTACTAGCATCGTCACCAAAAGCATATCAGATCTGCTTCATGTTAATTAAAATCAACGTATCCTGTGAGTTTCGTATTAAAACGATGACAGCATCAGAATTTATAGGGGTAGAAAGATTTTCAGAGTTGGCATTCACGAAATATTCAGCAGTTTTCAAATAGAAGTCAAAATATTGGTTAATTATTCTCATTGTAGGAAAATTTTCATTTAAAAATTAAGTGGTACGATTTCTTGGTACAAAAATATTTAAAATTACCCCCATCCTAACTTCGCAACCAAACGTCTGCAGAATCAGTTTTGCAGTTGACCAATCTACTGTGCGGTATTGATGACTGCATCAACATTTATAGGGCATAAAGCTGTTATTTGTTCAGAGCTATTTCAAGATGGCTCGAACATAACAGAGCTTGCAGCATATTCACCAAACCCAAACCAGATCTTGTCCTACTTGAAAGCCATACATTCTGGTAGTTTCAATTTGATCTGATTATCGGGGTAAGAATTCTCATAAACCCAAACTTTGGGTACTAAAAAAGTTAAAAATAATTTAGTGTATGGCTACCATTCTTCTGCGATGAGGATTTTAAAAAGTTTCAATTTATGAACGGTTTTCATATTACTATTTTTGTATTTTATGAATATAATTCAAAGTACATCGGAAATAGTCGGGGACGAAGAAAAAACTTCGATCTCGTTCTTTCAATTTTATTAATTAGATTAATGAAACAAGACGAAATCAAACGAAAATAAATACAAATCAGCAAATCATCGAACCGTGACTGATTCAATTACTTAATTAACTTACGATGAATGAAGTTACCCTCATACCACCCGATCGACCGCAAATCATGGAGGGATTGCGGTTCTTCTATCGTCTCGATTCAGTATCCCATAAAATCGACCGCAGTCACGACCATTTCATCAAAATCGAAAGAGATTTCGACAATCACCCACGCAACCAATCGCAATATCATTTTTCTTCAAATGCCTACTTCAGAGAGACAAACTCTATTGCCCTGTCCCAGCTTGCTTTGCAGCCCCCTTCGAAATGAAGTTACGGCTCAAAATGGAGAGGAAAAATCACAGCAGCCATATTAACTGATTAAAATGAATTTCATCCAATTTGTGCTCGGCTGTCATCACATTTGGCGCGGCGGCTACCTTTCGTCCTTTTTCGAAATTGGGAAAATGTCGAAGCAGTTGGTGTTTGACGGAATGGAATTACATGTTTTCCGAGGAGCGAATTGTTTCTCAAGCGTACGAATAATGTATCAAAGGTGAAATTGGTGACTATGTTTTGTTTTTAGATATGATCAACTTTTCAATGGAATCAAGCAATAAACGTTGTTTAAATGCAGGATTGATATCATTTGTTTTCTCAGTTAAACTGTGCTACTGAAAACTTTTATTTCATTTTTACTTCAATAGCCCACACGTAACCATCGCAGTCAACTCACTTCACTTCATACTTATTCATTGAATGAAATCTAATGCAGTCCTTTCCCCATAAGAAGGTGCTACTCACCCTTCTTCGCATGGCTGGAAAAACAAGTGGCAGTTAGTACAAGATATGTCCCGCACGTCGAGCACTAACCCGAGCCAGGAGGACACGGCTGTCAAATCGTTTTGGGTTCTTTATTTTTTAGGCAACAATATAAACGTCAGTGCCAACTGTTGCAAACGAAACCAATGGACTGGAATGCTCGTTGTCTTCGCTCCTATGCTTCTTGGCTCCTTACGCCTCATCGCATCTTTACTTTGGTCGCATAACAAACAGCAATTTGTGGCCTGCCATTTAGTTGAACATGTTTTAATTTTTATATCCTGTCATATTGTCGCTGAGCCTGAAACGAAATATCCAAACCATTACCTAATGATAGTGTCGTCTTTGTGTTGTCTCATTTGCTTTGTGATTTATGACCACGAAACTGTGGGGATAAAGGACTTTGAGACATTCACGGTCCGTGACGAATTTCACCTTTGTACTGGAAGAATTTTTTTCGAATAAAGAGAAGTGAAATATTAAAGGTGTCAATGAAATTATTGGAATGGGAAATTTAATTTATTGATTCGACTGCAAAAATAAGGATTTGTTGATAAGCGAACTATGCTAAGTCATCAACGTTTTGCAAGAAATTAAAAGCTTTTGTAAATCTGGAAAAAAAATTCTTTTTTGCGTAATTTGTGGATTGCACGAAACAGGTATATGTTTTACATTTTTCTCATTTTTGAGTTAACACTGAATTCGAAAACTATATACTCTATTACATCATTCTAAAAAAAATTGAAAAGCCTATCTTTTGTGGAAGTATGTTAAAATCAATATTAAAAAATGCACTCTCCATATATCTCCGGTACAAATCGAAACACAAATCATTGAAAATCTCGAAAGTACTACAATGTAGATAGAACGTTTATGCTTAGCAGGGTAGCATGACAAAAGAATATATTTTGCATATTTTAAACAATTTAGATGTCAAATTGGAATTGTTTTTGCGGGATGATTAAAATTGAACAACTTTTTATTTACATTAAAAACTTTAATCTACATTGAAAATTATATTTTGACAAAGTGGTTTCGAAAGTATGCACTGATTCTCATCAGACACCAGCACACAGTACATAATTGACTGGCGTGACCACTTGCAGTTGGAAATCATTACATTTTTATTTATGCTAGTTGTGACAAATTTTAACATCTCCGACTTATATCCATGGATATAATTTTACTTAGTAAAGGTAATTGAATTTGATCACGGTTCCCTTATTGTCTATAAATCAGCATGGACAACGTATATCATCTCAAATGGAAAGCAAAATGAAATTGCCATCAGCAACCATGCAAATGAGAGTTTTTTTTAAAATTTTACTTCAAGTATTAAGTCTTAAAAGTTTTGCACTTCAATACCGAATATATCAAACTAGTCGAGAATTTCCAAGAAATTAATTCCTCCGTAAATTATTACTGTAAACTTGTAAAATAATTGTGAAACCTCCGAAACCATTCCAGCACTAAATGTGGTCTATTCAATTTTCATCTACAATAAATTTTGTTTAATTATAGCAAACTTCCAGAAAACACACCAAAGGTGCCTTTGAAAAATTAAGAAAATTTCTAGTTACTTAAATATTCAACGCGAAAAGCCCATGATATTGGCAAATAAGATTAGATTTCAAAATAGGACAGACGTTTTCTAGATTCGTTGAACTTTGCGAGAAGAACGGACTTGAAACCAGTCGAGAACGTGCAAAACGACACCTCAACCCTCAGGGAGATGGCGAGCTGTTTTTCAAAGACGACTTGAATAATTTTGAACTAGAGCATTATGCGTACAGGCGATAATTTGACTATGCACACCTTCATTTCGAAACCAATAAACTTTCGTGCGAAAGATGAAGTTTCTTTCAAAGACATAACTTTTCCTTTGATCATAACATCGAAAAATATGATGAGCACCGGAGAAAAATAAATAAGCTTTTGGGCGATGAATGATGATGGAAGTTTGTTTATGTAGCAGATTGTTTGTAGGGCTGTAATGCAGAGCCATGTATGTATGTGTACTTTCGAAAATAAGGTCAAATAATTGAAATATGACTATAATGCAACATAGTGACTAAGCTGAATTTATTTTAATTTTTTTTGTTTCGAATTCGTCGTCGACAATCAAACACATATAAATGTATAAATATACACATATATATGTCTAATTTCGTGCCACACTTCTTCAGCTCAGCAAACTAACATTTACTGAACTGAAGAATATGTTTATAATGCATGCCACATGGTTAAACGCAAGTAGTAGTCCAGTAACCTTATTGTCTAAAAGAATAGGAACCTACATAGCATGAAATCCGGTAGTTATGATTTTTTGATGACTTGTTTATGATGTTGTCCCAATGAATAACCCAAGTTTGTAGCCTCGAGCTCCGAACGCAGCCTTGTCAAAATCGAAAAACGAAAAATGTTCGACTTCTTTTTAGTTTTTGTCAATTTATACCACAAAGGACTTGTTTTATGATAAAATTTATTCGGAAAATTTTAAAATAATACTAAATTTGCTACAATTTTAGACCAGAACCGTATCTGTAGACCCAATAGTTTTCGAGATCCAGCCTTTCAAAGTTATAGATTTTTTATAAATTTTGAAATTTTTAGCAATATTTTATTGTTCTAAGTGCATTTAAACCCAGTAGGACTATTTTTTATTCGTTAAATACTCCCGCCTCCCTATCATATTCCAGTAGAGCCAAAAAAGATTTAAGGGGCCCACAAATCTCCTCCCCTACATTTTTTAATTTCTTATTTCAACCTCCTGTTCTTTAGAAAGA
Source organism: Nemotelus pantherinus (assembly GCA_963978885.1). Lineage (NCBI taxonomy): Eukaryota > Metazoa > Arthropoda > Insecta > Diptera > Stratiomyidae > Nemotelus > Nemotelus pantherinus. Next base: position 25,617,395 of record OZ022263.1, read on the forward strand.
TAGAAAATGAGAACTATATGAATGACTCTCTTATACAAAAACAAAAAATATAGAACAAAGATAATTATATAACAAATTGTACAGAAAAGACTACATCAATCATACACTACCTACATCAATTAAAATAATTTTGTCCTTTTGGACGGGCCTGGTTGAGGTTCGTCCGCTTCTGGATCGGAGGATCTCGATGTGTCATTGACGCCTTGTGACTGGTGTGCCTACAAAATATCCTACATCATGTCGTTAAAGGAAAGATCGCCACCTTCTGGGGGAATGGAAGTATATTTCTAGTTACGCATCCACATTGTCACAGGAAGCCCAACTGCAGTGCCTGCAGACTGACGAGCATTTAAGCCCGGCTGCACTTATTCCCAGAAGATTTGTTGTAGCCACACGAAATCATCCGTAAGAGGTGTTTGGTTCAAACGGTTGTTTGTTTGGAGGATGTTTCAACAATCAAACTATCGTCTCCGTACTTGTCAAACAAGCGACTTCTGACTGTTCGTGGTTGAGGTCGTTCTCCTTCTATTTGGTCCATGAGTTAATTAAGAGAGCGCTGACACTCCTTCTAGGAATGAATAAATTAATTCCATGGCCTGATCAACCGTAGGATGCTGACAGGTTTCCCTGAACATTCCTGTTGGTGGTGCCTGGTAGAACTTTGTTTGGCACAACCAATGATATCCAACATCAAAGGCTACCAAGTCTGTATCCTCAGATATACGCTGTTGTATGTTGATAGCCCATTCGTCAACACATTTTTCCAAAATCCAGACAATTTTCAAATTGAATTTCCCGCTGCATTGTGTTTGTGCTAGAGGTCGCCGTTGGCGTACGAGTAGTAAGCCGACATAAGTAAAAGGTGTTTACCTCAAAATTGTCAGTCTGTCAAAAATGAATCGGGAGTATAACCGAAGAGGCGCGATAATCGAAAGTCATCGCGCTAGACAGAGGTTATTCAACTTTTCCGATATCCGAAATCAACTGTATATGAGGTTGTTACTAAGTACAGAGCTCAAGAACAGTTAAGTGAAGGTTCAAGTGCACCGGCAAGAAAGCGGCACTCAAAAGAACACACCATGAGAACCTCTGAAGTCACCAAAAGGACTGAAGAGCTGATTCTGGGAGACCCGTGGTTATCGTTACGAAAACTGGCATCTATTGTGAATGTGAGCGAGCCTACCTTCTTACACCATCAAGGTTAGACAAATGCTTTCTGAAGCTGCAAGAACAAAGCGAGTGGCTCGCTGCAATTTGATAATTTCTTCTAAGGTGCAATTTGATCATTTTTAAATAATTTTGGCCTCCGAATAGTCCAGATTTAAATCTCTTGGACTATTGCGTATGGAGCGTGATTGGAAGGGTTACCAACAAGTCTCGACATCCAAATGTGACATCATTAATGACCACCATTGAGGCAGCGTTCGCAATATTGACAGCGCAGAATTGCAAAGGGCGTGCGAGCACTTCAGATCACGAATGAAGTTGATGGAGGCTACATCGAATTATTACAATGTTAATAGATGCATGAAATGCCATGTAAGAAGCTTTAAACTTAAACTTCATTTTTCAATAAATAACACAATTTGAAGGATGTTCATTGATTTGTCCGGATTTTGGTGACGCACCCTTTATTTTCTACATCGCTTCTTTTCTTTCTTTGGGCAACAAGAAACTCTTCGGTTATTTTGTGTATTTGGATCAACTTGGGGCTATTATATATCTTCAGACAAGCACTGTGCACAGCACTGTGCAAGCACATATCTCATTAACACTCTTCACTAAACATTCTTTTTTTTAGCATTAATTTAATTTAGTAAAACAAGTTCTTTATGATATAAATTGACAAAAACTAAAAAAAATGTCGAAAATTTCTCGATTTTGACAAGGTTCCGTTCGGCGTTCGAGATCGAAAATTTTGGCTATTTGTTGGGGCAACATCATAAACAAAAACTCTATTCAAAAATGATCACAAGACCTCAAAAACAAAAAGCTAATTTTTCTCTGATCAAAATTTTCAAAAACAATAAAGAAACTGACTAGCAAATTGTTTTAAGTATACTAACTTCTTAGCAAAAAAGTAATTTTGATTTGCTGAGAAATTATCTACTGAACATGCTCTGTTAATCTTTTTCCCCATTGTGTGATGTGTATGTATTTTGGTTTTTACAAGTTCATGTTTGTCCCTTTTATACGGAGTCCCTCAGCGTTCTGCACCAGGGTCCGTTTTCTTTTTAGTTTCTCTTTTTAGTTCACAATCTTTGATCAAGCAAACTTGATGCTTGTTGTCTTGCAGATGATTTATTTATTTATTTATTAGCATATATTCAGCAGTTCAAAATCCAATTACTGGATATAGAAAGAACATAATAAGAAACAAAATCAAGGTGAATATGAAGAAAAAATAATAAGAAACAAAATCAAGGTCGAAAAGTACAAATTAAAAATTAAAAAAAGTGAGAAAAAAAACTACATCGAGTTATTAGTATGGAAATGATAGTTTTTCAGAAAAGTTTTGAAAGCGTGTAATGTCGGCGGAAAAGGGCTAAACTGAAGGTCATTGTGTTGCCTCAGTAAACGCAACAGTAGAGAATAGAAATCGGTATCGGTGCGAAAGAAAGACGATCACTGTAAGGACGGTAGGGAAGCTGAAATTCAAAGAATAAGGTACGAGTGAATTTGCATTGAACGGACTCCAGCGCAATATTTAAGTAGACATAATGAGGACACCTCACGTGACAGCAATATTCAAGGACACTACGCACAAAGGAGAGAAAAAGTTGTACACAGGTGGGAATATTAACGAAGGCTTTATAAAACCTGATAATTTAGAGGGCCTAGCAGTAATGTATGAAATATTTTTATCAAGTTTAAGCTTTGAATCAAATATCACATCAAGATATCACAAAAGAATAGGAGAACATCAAAGGTGACATTTTAAAAGTAAAATACATTTTGTGACATTTCATGATGTTCAAAATGAGAGCATTGGCAGCACACCAATTCTGTAAGCTATTGAGACCGTTTTGTGAACTCGAAGCGTCTTGAAATTGTCGGTATATAAAAAGCAAGAAGCTCGGATTATATGAGAGAGATCGTCTATGAACAAAAAAAAAGAGAAGAGGATCAAGAACAGACCTGATACAGGATAAAAGGGAATTGAAGAGCAGTAATTAATAGTTACAATACAGGTACGACCAAAAATGTGAGGATTAAACCAGGGAAAAAGAGGACCAGGTATACCATCGTTCCTTAGCTGTTGAAGAAGGAGGTTATGATTGACAGAGTCCAAAACTTTGGAGAAGTCAGTATATAGTACGTCGACCTGCTTTTGATGACAAAGAGCGGATGCGACCAAAAGTGTGACGGAAAGAAGGTTGGTTAAAGTTGATTTACCTTTGACAAAACCATACTGCTCATGAGCTAGGGTAGCGTGGATAAAGGAGTAGGTTCGCTTGTAGACCACCTTTTCAAGAATCTTGCTAAAAAAAAATATAAAGGAAGGAGGGAAATGGGACTGTACTTTGAGATACATGAACGATCACCGGCTTTATGTATAGGAAAGATGTTAGTAATTTTCCACAGACACGGGACAGAGCCAGAAGATACATATACTCATATTGAACAAGAAAGAAAGAGGGACGCACAGACATGACGAAATAGATTTAACCAGGATATTTGGATTACTATCGGAACCCCTACAGGTTTCGGCATCGATATCGTTCATCAGAAGTTCTATTTCTAAAGATTTTGTTCGAAACGAACAAACCTGCATCTCAGTAGGTTTATACAATGGAGATCAAATTCAAAAGCATGTATTGATCAATTTGCGTATATAATAAAAAATTTTGTTATTAGCTTCTGCCACATTTCTTACAAACTGGAATATTTCTGCCAACATTTTCAAATTTTATCTCTGTCGCCTGTACCATTACGAAGCCCAACGCACAATAACATTGACGCCATATTATTCTATTATAAGATTATTCCTGCCAGATCTTCTAAATCCTCTTAAGACTCTTCGAATCTATTACACACAAATGTTTCACGGCAACATTCAGACAACTAGACGATACACTCACCTCGCCTACCAAATTCTGTTTTACACAACCGTGAAATTCTTTTACATCATATCCTTCGTCGCCCCTACAGTTGCCCAATTTTGCTTCCAATCTTGTAGTCGCTTTAGTCTTAAGCCGCATCAGGACTTTCAAATTTGCATACTTCTACTTTAGAATTCTTTCAAATAAAATAAAGTCGAGTGCGAAAAAAACTGTCTTGTGCAGAGATCCTGGACAAACTTTTGTCTCCCGCTCCTGATTCTTGTGTCGGTAACGAAAATAATACCGTCTGGCTGTTGTCGTCATCTGAAGCACCAAGAAAACGACCGGTGAATCTTTTTTCGGCGTAGCGTGAATCTTAAACTGCTTAGTGCTAGGCGAAATGCCAAGAAAGAACTATGTACGTTAAAAATTTAAAGCGAAGATAAAACGAACGATAAAACTCGAAGTAAATTCGGTTAAATATTTATTTAGTACTAATGCAGTTCATGAGAATCTACAAGTTGTGTATCGCCGGTCGTTTTTCGTAACGGAAATGGTTTTCAAAGTTAAGCAGTAATTACGTTATTTTGCTGGAAGTTGGATGCTTCATTAGCAGATCAAAATATTGATTGCATGTGGTTTTTTTAAAACGAAAACGAAATGGCTACACGTTTTATGTCAAATCTTAATGAAAACATTTATTTAGTGATTAGATGAAATGATTTAATCCAAGCTAAGAAGCTTTTGCCACATGAACCATATTTTACTGTATTCTCGCAAGCACTACACATTTTCGTATTTTACGCAAAATAACTGCATTCTAAAGTTCTTTGAAGTTTCACACAAATCAAAACCAACGAAGAAAACAGATTGCAGCTCGCAGGACCACATTATACACTGAGAGAATGCAAACATTTGACTCCAACTTGGCCAACGCTGACTATGCCACGCACCACATAACGACCCGTGGAACGAATAAACGGTGTGATGGTAATGGTGTTGGAAGGCAAGCAATTATATCTGGTGATGGACTCTTGACACAAAGTCAAGTGTCCTTCAGTAAGAGGAGGATTTTTCAAGGATTTTATTTACTCTCCGGTTCCCGCTTCATGCAATAATCAACCAACGCTTCACAGATATTGTTATTGCTTTCTACTATGAACACAGCGAAGCTTTGAAGTAGATTTTCGAATAGCACACGTTTGAACGTTGTTACTGGAATATTACTGATTCTTTGTGCGCTTCCGGAACTTGCCTAATATAAGTGAAAGCATAACAAACAATCCTTTTGAAAAACCCGATCAGATAACAATCGACCTTCGATGGCTTTCTGCATTGCTAGGAAATATTTAGTTTCGGTTCTGTTGAAACGCTTCGCTCCTTGGAAATCCGGGGCCGAGTCGGCATTGGGCGTTTCTCGACGAACCCGTTGCACTAGTGGTGTAGGATTATATGGAAGAGAGATCGAAAGAACAGAAGAATAAGCGGGCGGCAGTGTTTTTTTGTTTCTTTTTCGGAAAACCCAAGGGAGAACATGGAACGTGGAAAACCAATCGAGATCAACTAATATGTAAATTTTATGCAAATGAAGTCCTTCTTGCTTTTTCTCGTTCTTCTCTCCTTGCTGCCAAAAGCCGACCACAGCTTGCCCCATTTCGGTTCTTTGCATGTAGGAGTTCATCTTATTCGAGTTTTCGTGGTTCGTCTTGATACAAAATTTATTTACTTTTTTCGAACGGAATTTCGCTCCATCCATCCACATCAGTCTGACGGTAACTCATGTATCCTCTCTACTCAGCACAATATGCTCGAGCTTAACTTTTTATCTCCCCGTACGTAATCTATGCAACAACGGATCGGCTTTTCTTTCATTCTGTCTTGCCAGAAAAGGAGCAGCAAACATATTTAGCGTGAAGGTTAAGCCATATTATGTATGTATACAGAACGTAGTGTTGGTTTTACCGACAGAACATCAATTTGATTGTTTTTCGCCGTCCGTCATCATGTTATTGTTTTTCCTTCATTGTAACTTTCGTTATCTTAGCGTTTTGCGCTTGTGTTGATGTAATTGCTTCGTTTATACAGATGACTCTTCTTGACTTCAAAATGATGACGATGATGTCGAAAATGTAATCAAGAGTGAAATTATGATGAGCATGATTGAACTGTTTAAGAAATTGAGAAAACATTGTGTTTTGTGGTATGAGTTTTATTGTTAAAGAATTATTTGTACTAAACAGTTAGAAAATTCGGTGGGTATTTCAATATTTTTTTTGCATTATACAGTTAGTTACGGATATATAATTAGAAAGCCCAATTTTTCAATAAATCCTTTAGGTTAATTTTTTTACGCGATTCGACCGCAATTGAAAAAATTGAAGAGATCATGCTACCTCTAAAAGGGCGTCAGGACAATATAGTTCTGGGAAACCCAAGACTTCGAGCGGACACTTAATTTGAACCACTGTAGTTTATCAAGCAATTTTATTATGATTCAGTGTCACAAAGCCAGTTGCATTTTTTGCAGTTGAAACGTGATTCTCAAAGTTTTAAAAAGTGTATTTAATTTCAATAATGATGAGAAAGGCTAAGAGTAGAACCCCTTTAGTTAGGAAAAAAATTGTAGACTTGAGAGAGTTTGTTATATCGACAAAGTGAGAGCCGTCTAGAGTGTTCCATATGCACTGAAATATGTTCCGTTCCACGGAGCACTGAAATATGTAGAAAGTCACATGGCTATCAAAAATATATCCCGGGCTAAAAGAGCCCACAAGACAACTCATAGTATGGATAGACAAATTGTCCGCACATTGAAACGGAGCCCCAAAAAAAATGAGCTGCCGAAATTGAATGCAAAATGTTCGAGAAAGTGGCGATATTTCGATGAGAACAGTCAAAAGACGTCTCGTAAAAGAAGAGCCAGGAAAAAGCCGCTGGTATGCAACATTCAACCTGAAAATATGAATGGAAATTCATTTTTTGGAGCGACAAAGCAAAAACAAACTACATTAGCTCTGATAGCAGTAGATTTGTGAGGCGACCAAGAAGTAAGGAATCCGACCCTTGCTACACTTCAACCATTGTTAATCACGGAGGTGGCTCCATTAATGTTTGGAAATGATTCTTTCGACTTAATGTTGGACCAATACACCGTATAGAAGTAATATTGATGAAGGAAAAGTATTTCGACATCTTAGAGATTAGCGTGTTGCCGTGAACTGAGGAAATTCAACATATTATATGTAAGTACCAGCTAGACAACGATCCTAGACTTACGGCAAAACACGAAAGAAAGCTTCTCAAGGACAACAGTGTTATCTGTTTGACTGCCCATCAACGAGTCCGTACTTAAAATTATTACTTATTCAAAAGAGTACTTGTGCAGAGACATAAAACATAAACATACATGAGCCAATTGTACGAAGCAGTGAAAGAAGTCTGGCCATCCATACCTTTGCAAATATGCAGCAGGCATAACAACAGTGTTGAATCGCCTACAAGAGGTTGTGAAGCAAAAGAGTTTCTCGACACGTAACCGATATTTTTTTTTAATTTATTATTTTTATTTGTTAGTATATGTATTTGCTTAGATAAAAGAATTTGCTTAAATAAGACCCTAGCAAAGGTGCGTGAAGAGAGAAGACGTAGCGGTTTAGTGGCAAAAGTGTACCCTCTGTGATTCCATCAAATACCCAAAGAGTAAAACAAAAGGACAGATGCAAACGTATAACGGAGAAGCTCCATTCAAGAAAATAATCGTACACATTGCAGGACGAAAGGAAGCAACTGCAATATCGGAACAAATCGTCTTGCATTGGATTGGAAAGTATAGTAAATATTAGTAAGTATTCGGACTAAATTAAAAAATATACAACTACTTATTTTGCAGATTCTAGATATTTCTGTAGATATTTCGTAAATTAAATAATGCGAAACAAATTAGAATATTTTGATCGCAAAATCTAGCGTTTAGCTTTCGTTTGAATTAAATTAAAGAAAGTTTTCTTGGAACCAGTCAACAATACGTATTAAAAAGAAATGCAGTGAAACTTGTGGATCTTGGAAACTAGCGGTTCCAGAAATTTTGGGGGAGCCAACTTATGAGGAGCTACTTAATAATATTCTTCTACCAATTGAAAGATCGTTTTTCGTTGTTTATGTTTTGAAATTTTTATTCATACGCTAAAAAAGCTGCATTAAAATAAAAATAACAAAATTCATTAGAAACAACATAAATATGTTTACATACCCTTTAGATACTATAGTTAATTTAAAAAAAAAATAGCGCGTTTGAAATAATAGGAAAATAAGTTTATTTTATATAGTACATTAACGTGTACTTATAAAAAACTTACACAACTTAATATCTAATAAATTTTTGTTTCGAAACTTTAGATTTTTCGGGTGTTGCTCGGTGTTCAGAGCATCGTAGATAAACTCTGGTTTGTTCATAGATGCATAGAGAATAATCTCATTTGCGGCTACAGTGATAGAAGGATAGATAAAATGCTCACCGCTTTCAATTTTTTCTTCAGACTTATCTGAAGCCACATCTGCCGTATCGTTGATGACTTCTACAACAATTTGTTCATGTAGAGCCATGCGGTCATCCACTTTGCCGATTTGATCAATTGCTACAAAGTCGGCATGCCTCTCTTGATGTAAACGTGATAAAACTTTTTCCAGATATATCTCCTCTGAAAGTTCTTCAACGGGTGGCCTATCAACGGGAAAGCCGGCACACAGAAAGCATTTTTCTGTTGTTGTAGTCTTGATTTCATTTGTAACGAACCATCTTATTGCTTCGAACCAGTAATGGATTTTCAAAATTCAGCTTCTGAGTTGCATTCATCGACTTTTGAAACGATTCATAAAGATATTTCAGACCAGTATTTCAATTTAACATTTCTAACCCTAGATTCATAAACATTCGTCTATCAGACCACGCAAAACACATATGTGTATCATTCATGTGTATGGATCACCGCGGTTTATTAAGTGTCGATTGCTCAGAATAACTATTGTGTTTATTTTCATTGCAGCAAATTAGTGATTAATAACCAACTTGAAAGATTTGTATTCTATAAAATATAAATCATCAATATAATATGTTCGTCTGAGGGACGAATGCTTATGAATAGTGTAACTCCCATGGATGTTTATGAATCTAGGGCTAATTATGTCCTGGTTTAGGGGTTAAGTAAAAGTAAGTCAGTAAGATTAGGCGGCAAAAATTTGATGACGATGTTTGAATTCTCCTTGGCAGATATGTGGTCAAAAGATTAATTCATCGATTTTTCGCTTTCTGACTGCCATTGATGGAATCTAGCCAATTCTCGAAAAGACGTGGTGAGCTATTCACTTTTGTCTGTTGTGCTTCCATTGATCGTCAAATTTTTTTTACATCAATATATTTTTCGCGGAAAATCCTATGGGCTTGCGCCATTTTCTACGACCAATTTTTCTCCATATGCACTGCAGCAAAATAAAATTAACTCAAAAAAAATTTGTTTGAGTTTTACGCTTAAAATAGTAGGAATATAATTTACTTTGATGCAATTATATTTGGTACCGCTTTCACCAGTAGCCAACTTACAGGCCAATTTTGGCAAATTTCACAGATTTTACTGTACTTCGTAGTTTTAATCATACACTGAAAGAAAAATCTTGGTATAATCAACCATTTTCCTTAGTTGTTTTTGCGTCAACTACGGGCTATGGTTAAAACAACCATAAAAAAATAGTTGATTACTTTTATGCACCATGACGCGTGGTTGATAAACAACGTCCGTGGTGCAAAAAAGTACTGGTTCAGGCGGTAACGATGTATTGGTATATTTTTCTCTAAATGCTTGTATCATTAGAGGAGCATTGATAAGCCATAAACCATAGCAAAATAATCCATCCAAGCCTTAAATAGAAACAGGACGTGAGACGTGAAATTGAGTTCATATGCATAGCTGCAAGCTGCAGCATCTATGAAAACAATTGAAACTGCTAAACAATTTCTGGCATTGGGACAATCGTATTCGTTTTCGGGACTCCCTGTTTTGTAACAGTGATCTGCAAACAGAAGACTTATATTTTGTGAATAGAAGAAGGGAAATATAAAGGCTTCACAGCATAACATGAATATGAATTATATCGAACAACAAACCGAACACAATTTTGCCATGTAGCATATGAAACTTCTATGATAGAATAGGAGTATGAGTATGAGGAGTATGAAAAATCAACAGTTTGCCTTAGTTGTTTTTGCATCAACTAGGGCTATAGTTAAAACAACCATAAGAAAATAGTTGATTACTTTTATGCACCATGACGCGTGGTTGATAAACAATTTCATTCGGAGCATGAAAAACATCCAAATGTTGAAACCATTCTACTTTGCGTAGAGTAATTCCAAAGACGTTGCTCACTGAATTACGTTTGTTGAAATCAACTATTGCAAAGTAGTTTAAGTACCATAAAAACAGTTGATAATTCGAAACGTTGAAGTTTTGAGTGAATTGATGAAAATTTTTCTATTTATCAACTAATTTTCGTGGTTATGAAACAATTAAAACAGTTGATTTCATGAACGTTGCGATATATTTTGTACAACCAGAACCAACTCCTTTTATATCGTTAAATTAACTATATTAACATAATAAAAATAACTATTTTCCGTAGTTCATTTAACGATTTTGAATGAATCGTTGCAATACTATTAAAAATAGTTGAACCAACCAAGAGTTTTTCTTTCAGTGTAGTATTAAAAGTGTATAATTTCAACCTAATATAATTATATTAAAATCTAAGTTTAAGCCTTACATTTTTTAATCAAAATTTAGTATCTTAAATATTTTACACAAATGTAATCCAAAAGACATTAAAATACATCCACATATTTTCATCCGTGCATTTGAAGGATTTTCCCGACTTATAATTTCCTGTGTATGGCAATTGTAGCTAATGTCCAAAGTAGATAAGCGGTGTGGGCCTCGAAAGTAGTATCATTCAATCTATGTATGTATCAATCGCTGAAGATTTAAATGCAAACTGATCAATGGTATATTTGCAGTAAACTGAATTTAAGTTTGCTTCCTAACACTCTCAACTATTACACCGTCTCCAAAGTGAAAGTTGTTACTGTTCTTTAAGATCTCAAGCAGTGTCAATATGTAATAAAGCACTCTAAGCTAAGGCTGCTCGGCCACCAGTAAAAACGAACTCTTTTACTGGCGGATATTTTTTATTGGCAGCCATAAACATTCCTGCTCATGCTCAAAATACTTCCAAAACTATTCAAAAGCTTCTTAGAACGATATCGAGATATTTAAGAGTAAAATTGATTTGGGCAGCAGAACATTCAAAACAAATGTTAGACTGAAAAACTGGTCCAGGATAGATTGTTAAACCTTATGATTTCTTATCACCACTCTTCTTTTGGAGATATCTAGTGGACTCTAAGGACTCTTGTCTTAAATCGGACCTGAAAAGTTATTTTTATGGGGAATAGAAAACATATGCTCCTGAATTTCTATCCCAAAATTTCAAAACAAATAAAGACACAAAATTTACAGGAAATACATTTTTTTCAAAATCAATTTTATTTTACCTAAAGACGAAAAAGTGTTGTAAAGTTTAGAATGCGTTTGAATTTGAATCGAAAAGTATTTTTCAAACAGAAAAAACAACAACAAACTTGAACTTTCTCACAAGTCCTAAATTTCGCCATTTACAATACATATTATTTTCCTAATTGAGTTTGCAAGTTTACCTAACAATTTGAGCTGATTCAATCAATTTTCCTCATTCTTATATTCGTTTACGAAATCAACCAGCCAGTTTAGTGCACGACAGGCAAAAACTTCGAATCACGAAAATATGAAAAATCACGAAAGGAATAATCTCTTAACGTCAACCATAAATCCAATGCATGAGAAGTGAAAAGGAAACGACGATTCGAGGGCATATTTTAGCCATTTAGAACCAGAAGGAAATCCCTTTCATGTAATCGTCGGTCAGTGCTATTTCGCCGGTGAAAAATATCCTCGTTTGTAATCCAAGCTATTCTGAAGCTTTGTTTTTTTTTCTTGCTTTAACCGCGCTTGCTAACCGTTTGCCACATTCTTTATCGTTGTTCTTTATTCGTCGACATTAAAACTGGTGTAGTCTCGACTTTTATTCGTTCGCTGTGCCAAATAGAACCGTACAAACAGACATAGTTACATACTGGCACATTCCTGTGGAAACTCTGTGACATGTTCAATTGTTTTTTTTTTCGGTAGAGAAAATTAATTTTGGACAGACGTTCATTAGCATTTCTTTTCATTTGCTAAAGTATGGAATGTCATAAGTTTGGCAATTGTTTGCCGACTCAATTTTAGTTATGTGGTGCTTGTCATCTATGCACGTTGCGCATAAATTAAAAGCAAAAGCAAAAGTACATGACTTTGTGCAAAAGTAAATCGTGTAACAAGAAACAGACGGCGAAAAAAATGTGAAAGCCAAAATGCCCTCTGCAAATCAATATTGCGATAACATTCTTTCAAAACATCAAAATAATGAATGCAAATCATCGCAACAAGCGAAATTTTCTGATGGAAAATTTGTTGAATTATTGAAAAATGAGTCGGAAAACATCTTTGACACGAACAACATCTTGATAGCAATATGAATATTCGCAATTGACTGATTGCGCCCAGCTATATTGCAAAGCGACATACTATCCTGTGACAAGAATCGCATGAATCGCGGGAAAAAATGTCCTGATAACGACGTCGCGTCGCGCGTACAGCTTAACAATTGTTAGTCGTTAGCACGTTTTTCAACTTCGCAAGTGGGAACATACACTCTTACGCCTCAGTGATATTGCGAGTAATTCCATTCTGAAAAGGACTCGCAATTAGCATAAATTGCCGCCGATTTCATTGTTGAGTGTTCGAGGACGGTATGAATGTTGTTGGTATATATATGAAATAATAAAATAAGACGTATGTTGGCAGTGTGTTTTGTCGAAACAAGTTGGCTTTAACTTATGGGCTCCACAGGCGAACGAACATGTGCGCGAACTTAGAATGCGTATCAATGCAATTATTGTTGTTAGCAGGTGAACATATGCCCTTTCACAACAACAAATGCACTAGTTTGCGCGTCAAGTTTGCGAACCTGTTCGTCTGTCTGTGAAGCACATTACGAAGTTTTTGGTGGTATATCAAAGCTAGATAAGTGAAAGATATCCAGGGATATCAAGGATATCCAAAAAAAAAAAACATTATTAACATAATCGCATCATGTAATTTCATCTATTTGACATGAAAGTGTTAGATTAGTATCGTGCGACAATATGTTGCTGATACGAAAGTGTAAGAAATGCTTTTGGCAAATACAATTTGCATTTCCACGCGGCTTGCTTGTTTTGCCAGGTGAACGCTTTCGGTTTGGTCTCGGTCTCTGCAAAACATCGTTAACTGCTGTAATGGTACTTAAATGCCTTGTTCAGATAAACAGTACAAAATGTGTAGAATGATAGCGAAGCATATGAACTTAAACAGAGCAGTAGCATGTATACCCTCTATGCCTTCGGGTGAATGCAACTGTTCTGCACTATGGCAGGCATATAAATAATAAATGGCAATTTTCCGGAAATACCGATAGTAGCACTTGCTTCCGGTCATTCCGGTGCCATATTTTGTCTAAGTTTCCGTTGAAAGTTTCAAGTCACATGATCCTATTTCACCGGAAAATCAGCTCTAATTTATACACTTCGGAAGTATGGCTCTCTAAATGTTAAATTGCTTGCAGTAGGCAAAATAGCTTGTCTTAAGAAATATTTTAGACCAACAAGGGAGAAAAGTTATGAACAAGATGGATTTAAGTATGGTTTTAAATAAAACTTCAACGGTTGAAAATTAAAGCTAAAATTCATACAATTTCAAGTGCTAGAGCTTTTTAGAGCAGCACGAGTCGAGCTGTTAGATTTATTTAAGTTTGCCGTTATTATTGAGTAGATAGATAGATAGACAGATAGAAATACTTTATTTATGGCTGGCCTTTAGTTTGTACAAATAACTAATGATAATTTCTTAATTTTTAGTTCAGACAATGATCTTACATCTATGTACATATGTATTTTAATAGTTTAAATTCGAGTCGATTTTATTCAAAATGCATTCATATTAAAGTAGTTGTAGGCTGACAAGGGAAAATTAACAAAAACCTTTGGAAACTTCTTAACTACAACTAATTTACCTATAAATACTTAAAATTAGGAGTAGACATAGTCAGAAATTAATGATGCTATTGGTGGGTGATTCGATTTATCGTAGAAATTGATATCGGTTCTTTTTAGCAGAATGATTTATATATTTGATTTTACTAATTCGGTGGAGTTGCCTTGTAGAAAAGAAACGCGATTTGTTTAACATTATTTTTAAGCACTTGTATTGTTTCTTTTGTAGTTTTTTCCTGTTTGTTTTGGCACACGTATACTGAGGCTATATATGAGCAGCTTATTCACGGTTAACATGGTGCAGTTACGGTTGATGAGGGAATATAGAGCAGGCATATTGCCTTGGTAATTTTTGAACACGCATCATCCATATGTGGTTTGAATGTTATTTTCTTATCTAACCGGATGTCAAGTTAGTGGGGTTTTTGAAAAGCAAATAGCCTGGGCTTTTTGTTTATTGATTTTAATTTTCCATTTATTATAAAACTTTGCGTATACCGCACAACAACTGTAAATACCGCAGTGTCATCAGCATAGGTTGCTAAATCGCATTTTAGAGTCGTTCGGGCATCCGAAATGTATAAATTATATAGAGTTGGGCTAAGAACGGCACCCTGAGGAACCACGGCAGGAATGATACATGATGAGGAAAATATTTGCCAAACTTTCACTGAAAACTTTCTATTAGCCAAGAAAAATTTAATAATTATTACTAGGCAAGAAGGAAATGATTGCTTAAAGAGCTTGGATGTTAGTCCATTGTCTCATACCGAGTCAAAGGCTTTTTCTATATCAAGCAAAATTAGACCGGTAGACTGATTGTTTTCGAATCCCGTTTGAATATGTCTACAGACTCTATACAGCTGATGGTTTCTAGAGAGATGTGGTTGAAATCCAAACTGGTAAGCTGGAATGACTTTGTTGAGTGATATCACCTTCTAGAGTCTACCAAGAGATAGGGTTGAACTAATCGGCCAATAGTTGTTAGAGTCATGAGGATTCTTTTCAGGCTTAAGAATAGGAATGACGGCTGCTTTCTTCCAGACAGACGGGAAGTAGTGATGGGCGTTTCTGTTGTTTTCAAAAAACGAAAGCGAAGTTTTTTTGAAAAAAAACAGCGGTTTTTTAAAACTGTTTAAAAAAACCAGTTTGCTAACGACAAGAAAAAATGCTATGCTCTTCGACAAAATAATTATTTGAAATGTATCTTGTTCAATTCAGAAACGTCGTTCATAATTTGAATAATCTTCAATTAAATCAGTACAATGAATTTTTACGCATTATGTTTTTCTTCTACAAATATTTTATGTATTATGTCTTCCACCAACGTATCGTAAACATTCATTGCTATGACTAAGCGCTTTCAAACTGAACTGATACTTGTATTGTCCCAATTTCCCAATATATTATATACTCGATCAACCGTATAATCATGCATCAATCAGTACAAATGGTCGTATAGGATCAACATAAATGGTCGTATGCCATCGAGAGCTAGTTATGGTAAGCAGCATTCAAAACAACAGCAACTTTTGCTGTTTTCAATGCTACCTACCCTAACCAGCTCTTGATCGAGATGCAAAAATGCGCACCTAATAAGCCTGACAACCTCGTTGTAGAACAATGGTTCGTTTTAGAAAAACTATTCGTTGTAGAAAAACGGTTCGTTTTAGAAAAACGGTTAGCTTTAGAAAAACTTTTCGTTGCAGAAAAACGGTCCGTTTTAGGAAAACTATTCGTTGTAGAAAAACTATTCGTTGAAGAAAAACAGTTCGTTTTAGAAATGCTGTTCGTTTAAGAAAAAATTTTCGTTTTAGGAAAACTGTTTGTCGCTATTTGGAAAAACTGTTCGTTCATTTTTTGCAGCCAAACATTTTTTGCAAAATAACCAAACTAATTTTGGATATATGAATTTGATGATGCGTTAATTCGATTTCTAGTTTAATTATTAGTGCTGTGAGTTCGATTCCGAAGTGAAAATCACCAATCCGATGGTATAAGACCCGATTGTAGTGGAACAACTCTCTACCATGCAGCTCATTTCCCATTTTAAGATGGATTTTTTCGATGCCGCTTCCCGTTAGTGATGGGCTCAAAAACACCAAACATAGCAATGTTTGGTGTTTTTGAGCCCATCACTAACGGGAAGTAACTGATTTTAAAGCATGAATTGAAGATGGAGCATAAATAATCAATTGCTTCTGAAGGTAGGTTTTTAAGTAAGTTGGCGATTTAATCGAGGCCGGGAGCTTTTTTATTTTTGGATATTTTGAGAATGCACTTATCCTCAGCTCGTGAGCGTAAAATAGTGGATGCATCTGCGTCTCTGTTAATTAATTACTAAGGTGGTTTCGCCTAGGCAGCTGCCAGAATGATAGGCTCGAAGGAAGTAACCCGCCAACATCTCCGCTTTTTCTTCGTTAGTATACACTGTACTGTTAGTAGGAACTTTTTAGTGCAGCACGAGTCGAGTTGTTAGATTTATTTAAGTTTGCCGTTATTATTGAGTAAATTTTGAGTTGTCTTTAAAGCGTCACTGCACTCAGAAAAATATGTTTTCGAGAATCAAAGAAAATATCTACTTATTTACAAGATGTGAAATCTTCCACAAAGCAAATAAGCTTTTATTTGATGTCAGTAGCTTGTGCAAATATTGTGTAAAAGTTTCTTACATTCAACGGAATACAATTTTTATTTCAAAGTAATATGCCTCAAATTTTTTAAATAATGTCTGCAAATTTAGTTAATTATGTCTTCAACGCAAAACTGTTTTTACATGTTTCAACATCAACCACGCTTCAATATTCGACGAAAAAATGGTTAGTTTTTATGACTTCTGTCAATATTTACTTAACAGAAATGAGAGGTCGGTAGCTCAGCTCGCCAAAGATATAGAAGAAGTGGATGTGTGGCATAGACGTACATGAGCGTATGTGTATGACACCAGTTCTTCTTGCAGCAAGCGATCCCCTCTCCTCTTTGACAAAACTCAGGTTGTCAAATCAATGTAAACAAATCTGTTCATGGTTAAGTTTATGATTTCATACTTTATTGGGCAAGAAAGAGAGCGGCATCGAAAAAATCCATCTTAAAATGGGAAATCAACTGCATGGTAGAGAGTTGTTCTACTAAAATCGGCTCTCATACCATTGGATTGGCGATTTGCACTTCGAAATCGAACTCAAAGCACTAATAATTAAACTAGAAATCGAATTAACGCATCATTAAATTCATACATCAAACATTAGTTTGGTTGTTGGGAGTCACAAATATTTTTGAATGATTTTTTCCAAGCTATGATGAATACATGTTTGCGGCTGCAAATGAAACATATAACGAGAATATAATTATGAAATATAATTTTAACGGAGAGTATGAAAGGAAGGCGGTGCATAAAAATATGTATTATGATATGAAAACAATCATAACGTCTCTACTTGAATATTTTTGCGTCTGTATGACCTCGAGTAATACGATGGGCTTTTATGTTAGAGCTTTGATTCCCCTGAAGTCAGTCACAAGCCCGGTTTTTAAGGAAGAGGGGAATGTGAGACGAAAACACTATTGCGAATCGTTCTCCTATGACACTTGATACTGAAACACAAAATTAAATTTAGAGATGCATGTTTATCACATCCCTAGCTTCTGAAGGCAAATTGACATTAAATTTAATAAGTTGGGTTCAAACTTTAGAACAAATTGAACCAAGTTCAAGAAGGTAATTAGTGTTTGAGTTAATTTTAACGATAGAATGAGATAAAATTTAAATTGTATACAGCAATAAATTTTTTTAGAGTAGTGTTTCATTGTTCGCAATTCTTAGTGTCGTACACCTGCCAGTATGCAAAACGCATTTCAAAATAATAGTACTATAAATTTCTACTTTTCTTTCTTTGAATTTCATCATGAACTGTTAAAAACATTTCCGAAGATTTTCATTCATTTTTAAAATGATACTTTTTATTTAATTAACCTACACTACCCTATGAAACAAAATTAAATTTACTGCATTGCTGGTTTCCACCAACATTAAATTTCAAATGTATTCATCATAAAAATGAGAATTCAAACTTGCGCACCTATCGCCTACCCTCAAATTTATTGCAAATTTTATATTACTTACGTATTGTGTTATGTATGTTTGTGTTAGAGAATGTCACACACTAATATGAACTGGTGCCGCACGGAAGCGCACAGTTCCAATGCACTTTTTCTATATCTTTACAGCTCACTAATGGGCCAGTTCGAAGCAGCGATCTACTGATCGCGGGTTCGAATCCCGCCGGGATCATAGTTGTATTTGTTCGTCTTGAGTTGTCTTAACAGCCGGCAACTTGGCATAATACCAGCACTCCATTAAGTGTAACATTATATCTTTAGTGGTGATAAGGCATAATATCACTAGCGCTTCAGAGAATAAGAAAAAAAAATAGCTCTTGAAAAGAGGAATAATGGAATAATTTACATCGGCTTCCCTCTTATGTATCTCCCTACCACCATAGCTAAACGTTCGCTCCAAAAGGTAAATCCCCTGAGCTTCAGCATTGTCAAAGAAAAAAATACTTCTGCCAAACCATATTGAAAATGTTTTTTTTTATTTATTTCATTTTTTCATTCCCTTCAAAGTAAGCCGCACTTTTGATATGAGAGGAGGGAGAGCTTTTGCGTGCCAACGACATGCGATCCCCCTGAAGCGATCCCCCATCTTAGTAGTAACTGCGCCCAACACTGCTTAACTTCGGTGATTGTACGAAAACCTATTGATGTCAATTTTACTCAGGGCAAGTTCAATATCAGTTCTTTGAAATGAATAAATTCTTTTCTTTTGACTGAGTAAAAATTTCTTTGGCGCAGAATCGTTACCAATTTTCTTAGATAATGTGCTCATTTTTCCTCAAAAAATAGAAGCATTTTTCTGAGTATGACATGATTTTGACATAAATTTGTGTTCAGAATGAAAAAAGTCTTGGCCATCTCTACAACTGAAGCTTTTAACGCAACTACCATTATCCTTCAAGTTGAAATGATTATAGAGTTTGGCCATAAAATAAATATGCTTTTGTCAGGACTGATACCCGATTGTTTTCACGTTTGAACGTATCTCAACGGTCTTGTAACAGCTTTACCCTCTTCCTGGGTTTTCAATTGAACTATAGAGCTCTATTTACTGAAGCGAAATAAATGGCTCTACCAACATTTTCACTAATTTATGATTATTGTCTCAAATTCAACCACATAAGTTTTCATTTTATGAGTAATACCTTTGCGAAATTACTACACAAAATCCAATCTCAAACGTATTCAGATCTGATTTACAAAATTTTAATAAACTTTGTAAAGGACTACTTCTCGTTCCAATTCCATCGCTCTAACAATCATACGCTCTAATCACCTGTCTCCAACAACATACATATGCATGTGCTCTCCAAAAATCATCCCGATCCACCTGCCTTGCCATTCGGCACTACAAAGTTTCCTGAAAGGTTCATCCGAACTCGACAAAATATACGAAAAATTTCGTACCATAAAATTCCATTTTGTCTACGAGAATAACTGTAAACCCCCTTTACTATATTCTCGGCATAGAGAACTTCACATTCAAAAAGGATAAAAGGATTCAAGAGATACCTCTCACATGAAAAGTGTTCCAACTAAAAATCAACTCAGCCGCAAGGTAAAAGCATTTTCCAGTATAGCATGTAGTGAAATAACTGTAAACGAAATTTAGGAGCAACCACCATTTACTGATTCTTGATTTGGGTTGTGAATAGTGAGGGTCGGAATCGGCCAAGCGTTAAGTTTTTAGAAAATAAATAAATAGAGCCATTAGGTGAATTTCTCACGAAATTTTCAATGTTCGTGGTGAAAATTCGTTTACTGTTTTTTCTGTATTTTTTCAAAGAAAATATAAATGTGCAGTTTCAAGTATTATATAAAAAACATGGACATTTGGCTCTTTTTGAATGAATCAGTTTTCGGAACTTTTGTAATATTATGTGCCATAGTTCAATACCGCAAACTAAAGTTGTCTTGGCCGATAAAAAGTAGTAATTGCCATCTACATATTTTTCTTATACTAATTGATTCCAATTCTTGTTTTATGGCCCATACAAAACAAAACTTTTAGCATAATAAATTACATTTAAATGAAAAACGCATGCAATATTCTAAACAAGTCAATAAATATAATACTTAATGGTCAGATATTAAAACAGATATATGTATATCAGGTTGTTTTTATCTCTCCGAACCACAAAAGCTCACACAAAAACAAAACATTAACGACCATTTTCATGTCTTTTAACAGCTTTGTTTTTCTTCAACAACAATAAATCATCTAATGTCCATAAAATCCTTGTTCCAAATTCCGTTTCACTCAACTCATCCAAACATACGGAGTCCGCAAAGTTTCGTAAATTTTCTGATAAGTAGAGTATAGCTATAAATTTAAATGGCATTCGCGTCAACCAAGCTCTGAAAGGCATAATTCCGGAATCGGAAAAGTAGGTGGTCTAACCGTATCCACATTCAAACAAATATTGTCACATAAAAACTCCGTAAAAGACACCATAAAAGGCACTTTCTGCAAGACTTTCTCTTTTTCAACTGTCACAAGATTAACATAGATTTCGTGGGATTTACTTGTCTTTATGTGATTTCTTATTGTTTATTTACGGATGATGTTTTCCCCTTTTTTCGTCGAAATCGTTTTACGGCATTACGGTGCACAGCAGGCCGTAATTTTTAGATTTCTGAATCTGTTGGCAGGGCACTTGTTTTCAAAGTTAAAGCTATTTTTTAGGCTACTGGCGTCGGTAGAATGTTTTATATTTAATGTCAATGAAATATTGGCATAAGCATTTGAAACGCTTCCGAATGAACTTATTATGAGATTGTGCTTTTAACAGACACAGAGCTTAGATAGGAAAAATGAGGTTCATTTTATTTAGTTCTGCACCTTCATGCATTCCCTCGAGAAGTCAAATATGTTTGTATCTGCTTTGTGGCAGTGGAATGTCTTTTGTGAGTAGTTTTTATTTTTTATTAAAATGAAGAACTATTATTACTTAAGTACTTATGCTTGTGGGTGATTGGAGATTAACAATTGCTTTGAAAACTGGTAGCGAATGAAGCTCAAACAAATGTCTATTTTTCTTCCTTTACCATCGATAGCTTTAAAGTCGTCATTTTAGTTATGAATTGACGAAAGTACAAATAAAATCAGCAAATACAAATATTTAAGAACAAGACAGACTACGTTCAAAATATTGATATTTATCTCACAGTACCACATGCAGGCAGTATGAGAAACTAATTGGAAACTACAGTACGATTCATGAATAAAAATAAATACCTTAAAAATAGCCTACAATATCTACAAGAAATTTGAATGATATCTGATATGAATTGTATATGTTGGCACCGATTGACACGGATTAATTTTACCCAAAACAAGAAGACGCAAAGCATCTTCTTCCGTGGCTATGCACGGATATAGCTCCAGAGTAAAACGCAAATATGTCATAAACAGTTACTGCAAAGGGATCTCCTTTCAATCTGCTTAATGTCATTTTGCTCTGACAGTTTTCAAGATGGGACTTGTTCTGTGAGGGATCATCATGCAATACTAAGATCATGGTGGCCTGGAACGCAGGATATTCGCTTCAGCTTATTTCACTTTTGACCCCCTGCACCCATCACCAACACAAGAGCTAGCCTCCAGCACAGTAGTTAGAGAGCAACAAATGCGACACCCAAGGAGACAGACTCTTTGATTTTGACTCTAAACCTAGGATTTGTTCCATCTTTCCATCCCTACCAGAAGTGTGCTTATTGATATATCAATATATTCACCTGATATATCACTATATCAATAACTAAATAGCGCGAAGAACTGGATGAGATCTCCCTATTTGATCACCGCTATACTTGGTGTTCTCTTTAGCTACGGATCCAAAGCCGATGGCGGAGAGAAGAAACCCCAGAAACACTGATTGGGCTAAATTCAGTCGACTTCTTCGAGACTATTAGTAGGAAATAATCAGTGGTCAAAAGAATGTCGGTTGAGCACTGTGAATATAACCATATTAAGTTACTATGAAAAGGCCTACCAAATCAGCAAGAATAGATGCAACTTGTAAGAGGAACATAGAGGATGACTGACTCACCTGAAGAATATTTTTTGAGGATCTTCAGGAAGGAACCTTTCAAATCGTCCCATGAAAGGATGAGAGGTTCAAGGTAGACTTTGCGATTTTGCAAGGTCCTCAAAAAGGACCAATCAGCTAAGCTAAACTCTTTAAAGCGCCCCGATGGTGAGTTTGCCAAGTCCAAAAAGGAGTCTCCCTATTTCCGGGCAACGCTTCTGTGCAGCTAACCAAACCTTCGGCTATTCACATCAACAGGTACACAGCAAGATCTGTGGTCACCATCGAAATAGTCAGGCAATTGACCACCTGGAGTCAAAACTAAGGGAAATCTTTTGGGTATGCCTAGCGCTGGAGTATTCATTCCGTCACCTAAGCGACAGATTAAGGTTAGTTTTATGCTAAAATCTGGGAAAGATTGTTATTTAGACCCAAGCAAATCACGGCCCCTAAGCGTTGCATCGTTTGTACTGAAATACTTGAAGAGGCTTTTTAAACGTCACCTACGCTACTTAAATGAAAAGCAACATGCATATCAGCGAGGAAAATCATGCTAGTTGGCCCTTCATTGCTGGTTCCTAGAAAACTGAAGTTGAAATCGACTATTACTTGAGAATGGAGGCGAAAAATAGATGCCCACAAGGGAGTGCCCCATCGCCGGCGTTGTTCAGTATGCTAGTCGATTTATGGCTAAAAAAACTGCAACAAGAATGGCTTCACTTGCAAGCTTATCTGATTGTGGTTTGTAAAAATACACAACGAACGGGATGTAATTGAAAATCTGTGCTCAATGTGTTTTAGTTTAGTGAAACCGAGTAAAACGAAGATTGTTTTGTATACCATAAAAGAAAACTGGAATGACCAGTGCTTCTAAAAATGAAGGACGTAACTCTTCAAATTTCAGATGATGCCAATTAGCTAGTTGGCGTCTTGCACCAAAAAGTTACGTAGAAGAAGCATGTAGAAGTTCAGCTTACTCGATCTTTAAATGTTTCCGGGCAGTGCAAGAAAACTTTCGCGGCCACATGACTATGAGGTCTGAAGCCTGACCGATGTGCATCCACACTCCAATCTCAAGATCATGGTATGGTGGATAATTGTGAAGCACTTGTATACTCACAAGAAGTTACCCACACTTAAACTGACCATTTGCTTAGGTACCTATTTTTGGGGTCGCCATCGATGTGCTCTTCAATCTGTTTCCACTCGACTTTCATATTTAAAATAAAAGGCGATGTGGAGCACTGCTCTATTAGGGGCCGATGTTAAAGATGCTCGTAAAGCCTTCGGATCCTCCAGTTCTTCTAATTGATTTCGAGGCAGGATATGAAGTTATCTTTTTGATCAGAAGTGACTGAAAGTTCCCAAAAGTCTGCACGAAGGGATACTCCGAGATGTTTTTCACGGACTGCTCGAAGACACAGAATAAATATGGAGTTGACCTCTACCTGCATTAATAGGCTGGTAGGTGTACTCTTTCTCTCTGAAAGCATGGCTTTGCTTTTTCAGGAGAAATATTTAGTAGTTTGAGAGCTACTTGCTTGGAAGTCAATGAAAAGTGGAGAACTGTGACAATCAAGCTGTGGTTTTGACGTTACATAGACTCCTGCCTACTTCAATTGATTGAAATGTGTTGGCAGGCTCAATAACGTGCACCTGTTTTGTAGACCGCGACACCACGGTATTGAAGAAAATGAAATCTTTAATGTTATAGCGAAGCAACGCTCGACGCTTCCGCTACAGGATGTCAAAACTATCTTGGGTATACCGAACTCATCTGCATATATTTTATTTTTCAGAACTGAGTAGTTAATACCCTTAAAGATAGATTGCTGAATAAATTGGAAAAGATTGAAACGATTTACACAAATTTTATCATTTTAATGCAAAGCGGTTTCTAATCTCAAACTAAGGTTTCTTTTTTTTTATTTAACACATTAGTGCAAGGAGCAATACTGCTCTACTAACAATAAAGGGCCTATTGACATTTTTGTCATTTTGGAGTTAACACCGGATTCAAAAACCACATACTCAATTACATCATTCTACAAAATATGACAAACCTATCTTTTGTGGAAGTACGTTAAAATCAATAATGAAAAATCCCGCGATCTACAAAAAAGTTGCATTACTAAACATAAAGGTTCTATCTACTGCAGATAGAACCTTTATGCTTATTAATGTATAGATAGAGCCTTTATGCTTAGTAATGGGGCCAGTTTTTCGTTTCATGCTTCTGCAAAAAAGTCTTATCTACATAAGACCTATCTTTCGCAACTATTTTCAACGTGAAAGCTTTTACTTGAAAGGTGTCTCAAGTAAACGTATTTGGATCCATGTTCAAACTTTCGTCCCGTTTTAAGGTGTCCGCAGCATTTAGAAAAACACAAATCATTGAATATCTAGAAAGTGCTAAAATGGTTAGTAGGGCGGAATATTTTCGTAAGAAATGTACTTCGTGGTGTTGGATTTGAAATAGTACACCTTTCATTTCTCAGTAACGATATCAGATACGGTTTTTAAATATTACCTCGAGATGAATGCGTAAATTTCGCCAAATAGGATTTTTGAAAATTAAATAGATGCAAAACCAGGGAGTGCATTATTTTCACTTTATCACAGCCATAAAAAACCATTTTTTGGAGACACAACTTTTATTTCAATAGCTCCCTAAATATTAAGATGAAAACACAAACAATAAAGTCTCGAAAACTATTTCCAAATGTTTGCCAAAGTTTTTTTCATATAACTTTGATTACCATCTAATGGGTATTTGTAGTTTCAGCAAGATAATTTATAAAATTGTCAAATGTCTTCGATCTCAAGAGTAATTAATTTTAGCAATTACACGCTCCATTTTTATTGCACGTCGTTTTCGACATCCGTTCCGCCATAGGCTTATCCATTTATCTCCTTATCTGGTATTGCGAATCTATGCAATTTATTTTCATACTTGAGAATCAGAGCTACTTAGCTAAGCAGACGCCATTTTTATTAGTGTTTTTGTCTTTTCATCAACTCTCAAGACCGAAACGAAAACGGACATAACATTGTCCATTTAAACGCTACGTAGGGGGTAATAAACCAAACGGAGCGTAAAAATGTCATAAATTTTCGTCCCTTAAGTATGTGGTGTTTTTCTGTGTTCTCAAAAACAACTATATACCCCCGGCAGCATTGTACGGTTGCGACAAGTACGACAGAAACAAACCCATAGAAGCAGTCGAGTATGGTGCTATATTGTCTAATGTAACTGTAAAACATTGAGCATGAGATACTTTTCAAAACAAACACTCAACAAAAAGAAAAATGGTGTCCTTCCCGAGAATAGACCATTAGCTTAACAACTAGACGTGTATATGAGCATTTGATATTGTCTTGAGAAAAAGAGACACAGGTTCTCCATTGCTCACACCTACTAGCGATTGTGTGTTTCAAAACCAGAATCGTCGTCGTATATCTGTTATCTATGGCGGTGTCTGCACTTAACTTCTCTCCATATGTTATTGCTACTTCGGGCAAAAGAGCATAACTGCCACACATTCTTTTCTCTGTCCACACTCCGCGCCGGGCGACCTTTCCACCCTCCCAAGAAAAGATACAGTCCCAAGGATTCCAAAAATGTCTTGACATGCGATACGAGGCGTTGAAAGCGTGCATACGTATGAATGGTTTAGACAGGCTAAAATAGATAGCATACGGTTGTTTCAGTTTCAGTTTTAACTTCAGATCCAGATTATCTCAAGGATGCGGGGCCACTTCTCTCGAGGGAGTGGTTTTCGTTATTGTTTTCTTTACGGCAAATATGCTAGAAGCTCGTCTCTTTTTTCTCGCAGTCCTCATCTTGTGCACTCTATATATGCCCCGTACGTATCATTTGGAAATTCAGTCACAGTGGGGGGTCGATCTGCTATCTGAGAATCTCACAAGTTTTCCTCGATTCTATGTTTGTGGCAGAATCGAGTGGACAGTGTCCATTACTTGACCCTATTTACAAATTCGAATGGACATCGGTCGTTTCGTCAAGAATATAAAAGTTTTTCGTTGAACCAATCAAATTGCATCGTCCAAGAGTAGTGGGTGGTTTATTATATCAATTGTCTCGTCTGTATTTTCGGTCAATTTAGTTTTGAGATACGATGGTTTTGTTTGAATTTGAGAAAATGGTTGTAAATTGAAAAGTTTTTTAATGTTGAAATTGAATTTTGTTAGTGTTTTTACAAAGGGCTTTGAAAAGACTATTCTGTCTATGCGAGTAAAGATTGAAATTTTCAGTTTTTGGAAGCTGTTCAATTTTCTCTATAAGGTAACTGAAGATTCGAAGTAATCCAATCTCAAGGATTTTGATTTCAAATTCATATAAATTATGAAAACAAAGAAAGAACTAGGTTTGAAAAGTTTGATCCAGTATCATAAGCTCTTTACTTGCTAGCTAATTACCTCGACTTTGATAGTCTCTCGCCAGTGTTTTCTTAAAAAAAAGTTAATTTTTATCATGGTGTTTCGATAATTTCATTTCCAACTTCATACTCTCTTATCGCACCTGCCATAGTTATTTATTATCCCATTAATAAAAGTTGTTTTAACCAGGTAATTAACAACCCTTTGAAAACAGAAGCGGGACCTTTGCATTATTCAGCGACATCAAAGCCATGAAAATACATAATTCATCGATTGTAACTTCGAGTTTGATTTGCGAGTATGCTATCAGGTACTTTTAGGAGCAAAGCCAACTGTTCAGGATTTAATCTTACTCATCCTTAACATTTCTCACACCTATGACCTCGATACGAGCTGACCATTGCACTGTAATCTTTGAACTTATTTTTCCAGAACAATATAATGTATTATTATGCCTCGTAGCACGTCATTGGCACTATCAACACTGATTAGTCAAAAGCGTTAATAACCGAAAGGGTTTCATAAAAATATTTCATGTATAACGCCATTCACCAATGAAAGCGTCACAGCATTGACTTATGGTCCTGATTTCAGTGAGGGCATGTCACTAGTTAATTAGCTATTTGCGTTTTTTTGGTTATTTTATTTTCGGTTATTCTCTATTGTTAAATCTACTTACCTACCCTTATTTAGCCATTGTTTTAGTGCTATGATTAAATACAGATTAAATAGTTAACACAGAGCACGACATGGTGTCCTAATTGATTATGGCACCACGTTTCTTACGACTTAGCAGATATTTACATTAGATTTTACTACCCTCACGTAAGTTTGTTCATAATTACGATCGAAATAAAAGGATTTAGGTAGATAATATTTATGAAAGAATGCTAAAAGTTTATGATTTTATTAGGTCCTTTATGAATAAATAAGAATTTTATTGTTTGGAAGTGGTGTAAAAATAAATATAATATCTGTATCAGAGCTATTGAAATTCAAAATCGACAGTAAAGTTTTACGACAATTGTGCGAATAAAGTAATATTAGAAGTAATTCAATTGGAATGTACATATTCATATTAGTATTAACATGCAATGAACTGAATAATACTGAAATATAACACACTACCACAAAAGCAATGAAATATCTACGAAATAAATTGCGCCATTTTACGAGGTCAAAAATCATAAACTATTATTTCGACTAATATGATGAGTTTCTAAAAACCTAGGAAGAAGTAAAACGTTGTCATTAAAATGTTTTTCAAAGAAGTTGCCATACTCATGAAGGTATACAAACTGACTTGAAGATATGTTAAGACATTTTAGAGATTAGATTTACGGAATATAACGGATTATAAGGGCTATACACTCTTATATACATTGATGATTCCTTTATTGATTCCTTGATGATTCATTCCTTAAGTTTGCGTACTGGTGGAACGGTGAAATCTCTGAGCTGTGACACATCGCTTTAGCGTGCAGACGCGTGGTGCATCGAGCCAAAAATAAGCCGGGAGCGGCTGAACTTTCTGCTGCTCACATTCTGGCAAAGAAGGAGTTGACCAAGAGAAAACATGCTCCCTGGAGCAAATGTGTCAAATGGCAGGCTCTTTCTGAGGAGGTCAAATCAGAACAGTGAAGAGATGGCTACAAATTGGTCATCCGTAGACTCGGCTGCATACGGCCTAGCACTCTTCTGGATGCAATATCCTTGGAGCGTATCGTTGATTCGCTATTATAAGCAGCATCGGTCAAGAACTGATAATCCCATCATCGTCAACCAGGCGCATGTTCCTCTCTTTACGGATGAGAAATAGTACACTGTCCAGGACTAGCAGGAAAACCAGAAAGATCCGGGGCCTGATGGGGCACCAGCAGAGGCGCTTAAAGTCGTAGCGGAGAGTCAACTGCGTCTATTATTGGATTTGTATAATTCATGTTTTGACGCGAGGGTCGTCACGTCGTTACTTTCGTTACCCGTCGTTCGAATCAGCTGGCGATCTTTCTGACAGGCCGCCTCCACTAGCAACATTTTAAATTAATGGCATAACATTTTAAATTGCTAGTGGAGGCTACCTATGGTATGCCATATTTTATGGTCTGCCATAAATGGTAGGCAATATGGTATGCCATTTGCTTGGCCATCTGCCTGGCAATATTTTGACAGTTCTTGATTTCAAAATGGCACTGAACCGTGGGAATGCTTTATTTCTTATAAGAAAATGTAGAGATTCTGAATTCAAAGGGATTTTTAGATCTCGTTGAGCAATGAAAATTTATTTATTCATTCACCAAAACAAGGTACAAAATCACATATTAAAAAAGGACATGAAATTAAAATAAAAAAAAAAAGTAAAGTAAAGTAAAGGAAAAAATAAAAACAAACAAGTTAAATAAGTAAAAAACAAACAAATTAAAAAAAAGAGTAACAAATAAATTAATAAATAGCAATCAATAAATAAACATTGACTTAAAAGCTATAGCTTAAGGTTAAGGGTACGGATGGCATGGAAAAGAGAGGACTTGAAGGATGATTTGGAAATCGTAGAGGAATATAAATTGCTTATTCTGTTGAATATTCTGCAGCATCTATTTACTGGCTCATTAGCTCCATATGTGGTCGAATGAGAATATTCTTTTAGGAAACGATTGGACCTGGTGTTCCTCACAGGGATATTTATCAAAATTTTATTATTCAGGAATTCTACATTAATAGCGCCTCTAATGACGTCGAATGTGAAGCAGGCCGATATCACCATTCTTCTGGAGGCTAGTGTCGATAGGTTTAAATGACCCAGTCGAAACTCATAAGGGGGTAGGCTATTAAAGTCATAAGGGTTGTATAGCTCTCGCAAGGCGAAAAGTAAAAATTGCTTTTGTATTGACTCGAGTCTGTCACTGTGGGTTTCAAAAGCAGGATTCCAGCTAATGCAAGCGTATTCGAGAATAGGACGTACGAGTGAAGTGTATAAAGATCTTGTGACCCACAGACTACGAAATTCTTTGGCTCGTCTTTTGATGAAGCCAAGTTGTTTGTTTGCACGAGAAAGTATTTTATCGTAGTGTAAAGTGAGGCGGAGTT
The DNA here is from genome assembly GCA_963978885.1 of Nemotelus pantherinus. Lineage (NCBI taxonomy): Eukaryota > Metazoa > Arthropoda > Insecta > Diptera > Stratiomyidae > Nemotelus > Nemotelus pantherinus. Next base: position 25,647,286 of record OZ022263.1, read on the forward strand.
TTTCATCTAAGATAACACCGAGGTCAACAATGTTATCAATTCGAGTTAGTACATTATTACCGAGGAAGTACGTATTGTGTGTGACCGTGCATTTTCTGGAAAAACTAATAACCTGGCATTTATTAATGTTGAGAGAGAGCTTGTTTACATTGCACCAATGATCAAGGGAATAAAGTTTGGATTGGAGAAAGAGGGCATCCAATTTGGATTCAATGGTCAGATAAAGTTTGAGGTCGTCTGCATAGAGTAAATGAGGTATGCCTGCTAGGACGTCAGATAGGTCGGAAATAAATATATTGAAGAGAAGTGGACCAAGATGGCTACCTTGGGGTACACCAGAGGTAGCGTTAACGTTTTTCGATAAAAATTCTTGAAATTTTACACATTGTGTTCGATCGCAAAGATAGGAAGAAAGCCAGCTGAGTAGAGACCCGGTAATACCGAATTTCTGTAGCTTAAGAATGAAGGTAGAATGGTCAACTCTGTCAAATGCCTTACTGAAGTCTGTGTAGACTGCGTCAATTTGGTAACCTTTTTCCATTTTGCATAGGACGTCTGAGATTAGGATTGTCAAATTCGTGGTAGTTGAGCGACCTTTTCTAAAGCCATGTTGTTGCTCGTTCAGACGGGAATCAACTAGCGGAGACAATTTGTCGTATACTATCTTTTCGAAAAGTTTCGGAATCGAAGACAAAATGGCAATGCCCCTATAATTTTCAATACAGCGTCGATCACCATTCTTGAATATGGGTGTGACATAAGAAAGCTTCCAACTGGATGGAAAAACTCCTGACGAAAGTGATCTATTAAAAAAAATATGCAAAGGAGTTATAAGCTGCTCTACACAATTGTATAAAAAGATCGGAGGAAGAAGATCGGGCCCAGGACCTTTGTTGCAGTTGAGTTCCAAAATAGTTTTACGTATTTCATCGCGGGAGATTTCTAAATGGTTGACAAAAGCCGTTGGAGTTGAATCGGAGGGAGAAAGGTGTGAGTTTGTTAGGTCTGGTGCACTAAAAACTTTTTGGAAACTATCTGCGAATAGGTCACATATCTCTTTAGGGGAAGAAGACGTTGTATTATTCAGAAACATTGACGATGGATAGCCAGTAGTTTTTCGCTTCACATTAACAAAATCGAAGAATTTTTTCGGGTCACGGACTATATTTTCGCCGGTTGACCTAATGTAAGTATCATAAGCCTCACGAGACTTTGCTGAAAATTGCTTAGCGACTTGATTATACTCTTCCTGAATAGCAGAACTAACGTCAGTATTTTCTCTAATCCGCTTATATAGTTTGTTTCTACGATTTCGCAAATGCCTAAGGTCTCTATCAAGCCATGGCTCAGACAATTTATTTTTTTTTTTATCTTTGGTACATATCTTTCAACGGCGTCAAAAATTTTATTGTAAAAAGAGGAAATGGCTATCTCAAGATCCTGAGTTGAAAGAATATTCGTCCAATCAATAGTATCAAGAACGTGTTTAATGCTTTCATAATCAGCATTACGGAAGTCAAATACAATTGAATTATTGTAAGTTTTTAAGTAGGTGGAATTAGAAGTGGAAAGTTCTACTGACAGTGCTGTATGGTGTATACTGTTGCAAAAAAGATGCTCAGCGTTATTAGTTGGACTAACCACTACTTCGTCATAAGCATTCGTGAAGACTAGATCTAACCAATTTCCATTTTGGTTGGGGATTATGAAATGGTGAGAAATTGCGAAAAAAATCGAATTTTGATGCGGAATATTGAAATTATATATATTTTTTTTATTTAAAAAAGAAACAATTTCAATTTTGTTGATGATTGGCGGATTTTTCAAATGAATTTTATCGCATTCCCCTTCGTACCCCTGCAAATCATATAATAGTTACATTTTCGCCTGAAATTTCACCCGCTTATCCAAAAAGTAATTTATCTTATACGTGAGGTTTTCATAAGTAGCAGAATTTCTTCGCTCTGCACTTCAAATAACTCCTTAAGAGCATCTGACACTCAGATACAGCGTACATCCTTCCCGCTCATTTTCGAAATGAAATTGCATGCCATGAAATTGCCCACGCACAGATGGCATGCCATAAATTTGACAGTCGTTGCCATCGGAAATGGTAGAGTAAATTGCCAATCGAGGCCCGGTGTGACAGACAGCACGACTTTCAACAAGGGCATTCAACAATCGATGTCAACTCAGAGGTTGTTGAAGCTTTAGCAAAAGCAGATGAGGTATGTTATCAAGACAGACCGGTTGTCCTGCTGGTTACGCTGGACGTATAAAACGTCTTCAACACGGCAAGATGAACAAACACCCTTCGTGTCCTTGAGTCGGTGTTTTCTCGACTCCGAGAAGGGAGTCAGAAGGAGGCATGTTACTCCAGGTGCGACACAGGTGTCAATCTTAGAGCCTGACCTCTGGAGTCTCATCTGGGATGATGAGCAGCACCTGGAAGTGCCTGCGAATGTATTTCTGGTAAGTTACGCTGATGATGTCGCAGCAATAATCACCTCCAAATTTGCTGATTTCACACAGCTTAGATTTAGCCAAGGCATGAAGAAGATGGAGTGTTTGATGACCGAGCACGCCTTCAGCTAGTACCTTTGAAGACAAAGATTGTAATGTTGACGAAACGTAGGATACCAACAGTAATACCCATAGCAGTTGGGTTCATCGAGGTCCAAAACAGCAAGTTGGTCAGGTATCTGGGAGTGGCCCTGGACACCAAGCAGACGTATTGGCTTCATATTTACCTTTTTGATTATACTATTGACCTCGATTTATTAATGAAAAAGCTTTTGGTTATTTGGATATTTGGATGCCAGTAAAAGCGCCGGGCTTGACGGCATACCTCCAACGTTTCTGAAAAAATGCGCTAGCAAGTTGACTTTGCCTCTCTTACGTCTTTTCACTGTCAGCTGGTATCTTTCCGTCAGTATGGAAATGTAGCTATATGATTCCAATTCTTAAGTGTGGTGATAAATCTGAGGTTTATAATTACCGTCCTATTTGCCTGTTATCCACAATTCCAGAAATATTTGAAAGTTTCGTCACTAATCACTTAACTTTCCTTTAAAGACCTTTGATCATATTTGTTAACACGAATCTCGTTACTTATCAGAGCTATATTTACAACTCCTTTGCGTCCTCACATCAGATGCACTTGATATACACCGATTTTACCAAAGCGTTTAACAAATCAATTATGAGCTATTATTTAGGAAACCTTCGAATTTCGGTTTCCATGTTCCATTGTTCAATTGGTTGTGTGACAATGTCAGAGGTAGATTGCTTGTAGTGAATGTTGACAATAATTATTTAAACAGATTTTTCCAATCCGCCTAAGTCCCTCAAGGTTCTCCCTTAGGTCGACTCTTATTTTTATTATTTATAAATAATATAAGTTTAGTATTCAACAATGCAAAAATTTTCAAAAGCGTTTCATTTAGTTCAGACATGTTAACTCTTCAGATGAATCTGAATAGTTTTTATCACTACTTTTTGAATAACTGTCTGGAATTGAATATAAATAAGTGCCATTATATTATTTTCAAATGTAACAGAATCGATTACCAATTCATATATACCATTATTGGCACTCCCCTTCAGTCCTATTTTTCCGTTAATGATCTCTAACTGAGATTTGACGCTAATTTGTCAGTTAGCGAACATGTCAATGAAATATCTGCTCAGACACGTAGAATGCTAGTTTTTTGATTCCTAGCTCTTAGCGTTTTCATAATATATTCGCTTTAATATCACTTTATTTCTCTTTAATTCGTAGCAAATTGGAATTTCCTTCGAAACCAATATTATTGTAAAACACTAGAAAGAATCCAAAATAAATTCCTTCGGTACATTGGCTTCAACGTCAGAATTAGCGTTTGTGATTTTGATTATGTCATGTCAGTGCTAAATATGAGCTCTCTTGAGGTTCATAGAACCTATCATGAGGCTATATTCCTATCTAGAATTTTAAACAATAAATTGGATGCTCCCAACATTTTACATGAATTACCATTCAGAGTTCCTCAGAGAATGACGAGGTGTAACGTTTTATTTATGTTGCATACAGTTTTCTCCGTTGGAAAGGTTGAAACGCTTGGGCGATGCATTATGGGAGCACTTAGATCTTTTCAACACAAATTTGCTTGAATCAAAAAAATGTGGTAATGCTCATTTCCAGCTAGCGTTGTGGTATTTGCGTCCGCTTCTCAACTTGGCTATTACTACTATTTTTTGTCACTTTTTTTTCTTTTTTGTTATTACAAGTATTATTATGCTTTGCTATTCCTATTGTCTCAATTTCAAATCTAGTATATAATATGTAGTTCATAGTTTAACGATTTGTTTACTTTGGTTAGCTTTAGCTTAGTTTAACAACTACTGTCGTATATTTCTCTATAAAATGGGTTTTCTCTATAAAGTGGATTTTTATAAATAAATAAATATCCGCAGTGCAAGTAGCGGGGTGCTTTTAATCACCCATTCGCTGAGTAGGCTAATAGCCAACGTCGGCGGACTCAGTGACACGAGTCGAGATGGAGGCTGCTGATCGGCTGCTGATCAATTCCATCTTGCTAAATGGGGCCGAAATTTGGGAAGTTTCGGAAACGCATTGCCAGTACCTAGTGCAAAGGTGCCCTGTCAACCGCCTGTAGTACCACACGGCCTCACGAAAGATCGTCATGTTGGCATCGGGAGTAGTCCCGATAAATAAATTAGCGTGAGAACGCTAGGAAGAACACTCTCTTGCTCAAAGCTGAACAGAACTGACATCTCCAACTTGGGCAACAACGTTGGAGTAAAAGTGATAAAGAACGTTGGACGGCTAAACTGATTGGTTTTATTGAGCCTTGGTTTAGCTGAAACCACGGAGAGATAAACTTCTTTATTTGTCAATTCTTGACAGGACACGGTTAGTTCAACAAATACCTGAACCAAATTGGTAAAGCAACTGCGCTTGATGATGCTTAGTAGACATGGGTAACGCAGCAAATTTTGAGGCGCTGATCACTGATACCGGCGTCAGCAGTGGTATCAGCGCACTGCGCTTATACCATTGCGCTATGATACCATGATCTCATTCGCCTATGTGTGATAGTCACTGCGTTTCTCGGACTTACATACGGCGCTGGCAGCATTGCGCTGATACCATGACGCTATGATACCACGATCGCATCGCTTTTCATAATGTTTACTTAGCGGTTCTTGCTTGAAGTACACATGTAGCCTGTAAAACTCAAGTGGCTTGAGTCGAACCGATCGGAAAAGAAAATATAAGCTGGAATGCTATTGATTTTCCGTTCGAGAAAAACTCTAGTACAAAAATTTGAATGAATATGCTTTGGCAAGAATTTGACTCTGAGGTGAACTCATATCTTTGCGCCGCGCCGTAGCACAGCGCCAAGCCAAATGGAGTTGGCATTGCAAAGCGGCAGCGCCAACACCATTGATACCGAAGTGCGTTACTGAGCTACTAATACCGAAGTGCGTTACTGCGCTACTGATACCGACAATCGGTATCAGCGCAGTGGTATCATGGCTAGTGCTTCAACGCAATTGCGCGGCGCAGCGCTGCGTTACCCATATCTAATGCTTAGCACACATGGTTTGATATGTCACCTGTGGATCTGGTGAGCGGATTTTATAGAGAAAAAATTATATTTATAAAATTTACTTTTTATTTTTTGGAAAAAATATATGATTCATTCGTCGATAATTTATTCATTGACAATTTATTCATTGATGACTCATTTATTGATGGTTCATTCATTGATGCAGTCTGCGGTTTTCCTCTAAAATGCACAGTTGTTTCTCGAAATATTCGGGTTTCCCCTGAAATATTCGGGTTTTTTCCGAAATATTCGAAGGAATTGCTCGAAATATTCGATTTTAGTCGGTTTTTCTGCTACATATTCGGTTATTGCTCGGAATATTTCGCAGCAAAATAAAGAATATCGGGGAGAAAATCCGAATATTTCGAGAGGAAACCGAATATTTCGAGATTCCCCCGAAACTACACTTCTAGCGATTAATAAATTTCTTAAACTGCTAACCTCTTCTATGTAGGAACTTTTAGCTTAGTAAACAATAAACTTCTAACCATTTCAGTTTTAAAGAATTTCTTCACTTACTACGTTCACATAAAATCTTTTCCCATCTCCGTTCTCGCAAATCTTACTCTCACTTTGAAAATATGACTGTACTAACGCTATTGTCAATATCTTGGCTTTTTCTCGTTTGCATGAAAGCATCGAAAATCCTTTCGGAATGAAAAGTCCAAATCCTATCACCATACACTTTCGTAACTTTCTGATTCCATCATAGAGCATGGCCTCCGTGACTTGTACGAACGAACCAGCCTCGGCACAAAGAATTCACATTTTACCGTTCGAGGATCTGCATTCATTTGAATTTATTTGTGACTTCCCAGTCTTCGTGAACTTGTCATAGGAATATACCTTCTACCTAGGACTATACCTTTAAAAACTTCTCGTAGGACAACAAATGAATCTTCAACAATCAGGCAAAGGGATCAGGAAAGAGTAATGCTTCCTTACCGAAAGACTTCTTTGCTATCCTTCTACTGTTGCTTGCTCATCTGCATCTTCACCGCTTGGAAGTCGTAGAGATTTCCAAATTACTGAAAATTCGCCAGGATTTGTCAGTGTGGACAGGTGTCTTAATCATTTATCATTCCTTTGTGGAAAGAATGATGCGAATAGCATGTTTTTCTCGTCGACGCTGACTGCATTCAGAGAATCGTAAAATAAATGGACTTTGTGAGCAAAAAAATTCTCTTCGCCTGATCAATTCTTTGCGGTTATTGCATATCTGTTTATGGAGACTTCACCCATCTTCCACACAGTCAAATATCCCATTTCAATAGCTTTAAGTAAAATTTACATTTTCAATGGTGAAAATGAAGTGTGAAAGTGACCGTAATAAAAATAAGCACTCACAATTCGATGTATCTTTTTCCGGCTCTGGCCGGTAGCCCTTTTCGATTTATGGGGAAGGGTTTTTTCACATGGAAGATTGTATTCTATCATTTTTCTTTCAGTTTTAAAGGTGAACATTTTAAAAGAGAAACAGGATGAGCTTTACACTTGAAGATTTGATACGTCCCACGCAAGCTTGGATTCCTTGGATTCCAGTATAGCACCCATTTCCCACTAAGTGTGTATTGAAAAACTTTAAATGATTCAATTTTATTGTGGTTACGAATAGCGAATAGATAAATCCATTCTGATAATATATTCAGTTTGCCAATAGCTAGTATTGACCGACCCATCTATTGGCTTTTGCGGGGTCGGAAGACACTTCATATTTTTGCCTCAAAACGACTGCACAACACTATTTTTCTAGGGTCCCCGTTGTGTGGTAAGTCCATTTGAAACAGCAAGGAAGAAAAATAAAGTCCTAAAAAGTATTTTATTATCAAAATATTCAAGATACCTGGCGAGTAGCTATAAAGTGAAGATAGACTGATGGACCCTTCGAATTTCCCGACCGTCCAATCTAATTTTCATACAAAGTAGCTCAGAAAAGATGTTTTTGGCGCTGCGAGAAAGTTCTTGCTTCATCTTTTCGGCATTTTTTGGGATGGAAAATGTATTTTTGCATGCTGGTAAATAAGCTTTGGATTGCGTTGATGATGTGTTGGATGGAAATACTCAATCATTTTTAATGCCTAGTAAAAGGTTTGGGTAACGTATTTTACTCTACATTTTAGAATGAATTGAATATTATGTAGATTCAAAATTGATTATATTGACGAGGAAATAGTTGAATCCATTCGAATTTGCAGTATCTAAAAAATGTAGCTCTACTGATGCTAGAACGGTTAATTTAGTGTTGTATTGGAAGTTTTTTTCGAAAAGAATACATTTATATTGATACATTTATATTGAATACATTTTAAGAACAGCTTGTGAAATTCAATTCAACAAAAATGTGAAAAACATAAAAAATCGGCCTTGGAAATTTAAAGCCTCTCAAGCCTTGTAAATCCTAGATATGAATTTTGGGTCGCTAAAAAATGTGATGCAAGTAACTCTTAATATGACGCTAATAAAAGCATAATTTTTCAAATATTTACCAATGAGGATTCATTCTCACACGTAAAAACATTTATTTTCTCGGTACATACCCAGTTCACAAGGACATAATACGTTTCTCTGTGAAACAAACCCACTGAAAATCACACTCCCAAGCGAAGCGGCAAAACAGGGGGGATAATACACATCATCATCATCAAAAAGGACGCAGTTATTTCGATTCCACACAGGCTACCATAATTGCAATCTCATTATTCCACGCGTGTGACTCTGTTCGCACTTTTCATGTTTGCTATTGCATCTCTGGGTGTTTTTCAAACGATTCATAATGAATCACGTGGCAGCAGTATTGTCAAGTAACACGCCCACATTTAGTGAAATATGATTGCAAATGAAACTGCGAAACATTAGTGTAGTTGGGGTTAGGAAATTGTAGGTATGATTACGATAGTATCGGAAAAATATACGTACACTGAATTAACGGAAAAGTTTAATATTTGAATGAATTACGACTAAAAAATTACATCATTGTAGATTCAAAGCAGTTTATGTAAAAAAAAAATTCCACCTATTTTTCAATGCCTCAAACAGTAAATATATAAATTTTCAAGTTATTTTTCAATAGGTTGATAAGCTGAATCTTTAAAAACTATTGCACATTCAGCTCATCAATCAACCTTGATCTTTTTCTTTTCAGACAATGCTACTTAACAGAAACTAAATCTCTACACAAACAGAAAGCACCCTAAGATTGTCTTAAGGGTAACATAACAGACGATTTACGCTGCACGCTGTTGTTGAGCAGAGTTCCTACAGTTGGCGGCTGGCCGCAGCTATTTTTGCTTTCTCCCGCTTATATGCGCAGTGTGAAATTTGACACGAAACATCTATTCAAATGCTTGGAATGAAACAAAGTACAGAATGGAGGCTAAGCTTTGGGTGACGTAGACTGTAGCCAAACTTGGCCGCTATCTTTTTAACCTCGATTTCGACCGTAGCTTCACTTGTTTCTCGCTTGTACTTGCTAGGTAAAACGCAGATATTTGGCCTTTTTTTTATTGGCTGAATGGTGTATTGAACTCATACTCGTATAATATATATTGGTACATAATTAAGTACGATTAGAAAGATTGTTGAGGTTATTTAAACCTTTGAATTCGGGTAATAGATTGTTTCTCCATTGAAATTCTACCATTTCAATTTAATCTGAGTCTTTATACTTAGTTTATGAGAAACTGTAGCGAATATTGTGAAAATGAGATGGCCTTTAGCACAACTCAGAACTAGACCGAAGTCCAGGACCAAGAGTGCTAGGGCGCAAAAGTGAAATGACTGTTGCCATTCAAAAAAAAAGAATTGCCCGAGAACAGGGTACCCTAGAAATGGCCGTGAAGGCCCCTCGTCCGCATTAGCGAAGCACCCTTTAACCGACCCCGACGGATGCTGGGGTGCCGCTTTGCTAGCTCGCTGCGGCTGAGGTGGGTCCATAAAAAATGGAGTCGGTTTGCTCTCAGAAAACGGGATGCTACCTATAATTTCATCCCTCATCATAGAGTAGCCGCAAACTGGTATATAAATATACCTTAGGGAATAGGGGGCTTTATGCCGTAAAGGAGTCCACCCATGTTGGCTCCGTACGTCGTCACGAGCGCTGGGTCTGGCTTGCCAGCCCATGCAGCAGAGCCATGGGTGGACTCCTTTACGGAATAAGGCCCCCTATTCCCTAAGGTATATTTATATACCCTAAGGTATGTTTATATTTATATACCCCGAACAAATGAGGAAGTTAGCACCACCGCTATCAGCCATTCAAGTCGCGCGAAACTACTGCGCTCGGGCGCCAGAGTACTCGCAGATTCGAACTCGGAGAGCATGATTTCGACCGAAGCGGAGGTGGAACTCCTCAAATCACCTGAGCGAGTCAAAAGTGCTGGTCCCTAGAAGAGGTCCCAAGCCGCGCAAAGAGGGCAAGAAAGCGCTGGCGGAATACAAGGTGACGTTGCGCATTGTCGACAGGCTCGGCGACAAACCATCCCTTTTTACAGAGGAGAAGAATCAGCTCAGCTGTGCTTAGACAACAGTGACGAAAGGCCGTAAGTATTTCACTCGCAAGGAAAAGCTGCCGCTTAGGGGCTCTGTTTTACACAATAACGTGGAGCAGAACTTGTCCAAGAAGCTGGCAGAAAAAAGTTATCTGAGGACAAAAAACCAGCGACCACGATGCCAAAAAACGAGAGCAGGTAGCGAAGCCCTTGAAGCCGAAGGAGGTCTGGGGCAGGAGGGACATCAACGGTAGAGGTGAATCTTTATTCAGTTTTATTATTAATTATAATTTAGTCACAGCAAACCGAGGAAGTACCTTTATTCAAAGGGAACCCCGTAGTGAAAGCGTGCTAGACATATCAAAATGATCAATTAATACAGAATTGGAGAATCCTTGATCGCCGATCATTCTCTACAGTTTAAAATTCAACTTAGCTCGCACAATCCCAGAAATATCAACTATAAGAACTTCAAACAGGAGGTGACCAACGGCTTAGGCCCTCCTCCCAGGATTGACAGCTGACTTGGAAGTTGCAGTAAAAATACTCACGAGTTAACTAGTAAAAGCCTTCGTACGGTCCTGTCGCAAAGTCCCAAAGCAGCCGATTGCAGGGAATGTTGGGGTGAATGCAAGGACGTCGTTAGGCTCTATAAATCGGAAATAAGGAAAGCCAAGTGAAGCTTCTGGAAAGAGCTGTGCGGTAGAATTGAAACCACCTCGGAAACGGCGAGACTCCGAGCTCAGCTGGCTAAACGCCAAGTCACGCCTAGCCTGCCATGCAAGCCTGATGCGGAGTGGACAAACAACAGCTTGGAAACGATGAAGATCCTCGTAGATACTCACTTCCCGGGCTGTCCGATATCCGCGAAAACGGATATCCGAAAAACCGGACATCCGAAAATTTGGATATCTCGGCATACGGAAATCCAGATATTAAGAAAATAAGATCCGGTGTTCTGTTTTTTGCGGTTTTCCGATTTCGGGTGATCCGTTTTGATAATAAATTTATTCTCTCATCTAAACTCGAGGAACTCTTTTCAATCATTTATGTCGTTCCGATTTTAATATTTTGATTTCTTTGACGATACTCTTGGGTGGCTCTGATGTACACAATGCATTCATGGTATTTATATGGATTGTTACAAAAATGATTAACGTCATCGTTTCTAATTGCTGGTTTAAATGTGTCCATATATGGATATAAAATATCACAAGAAAAATCCCAATACTACGAAATTAAATTTTGGTAGAACAAGAATGATGAAAACATGCACGAACATGCGTTTTAAGGCTAAATATGCTCTGAAGGCCGAAATAAGTGAAATATGCTAAATATGCATGCAATGTGCATGTTAGGGCCAACTGTATGTGCAATAAACAGATGCTATGCATTAACATGCACCAATTATACCCTCTAATAACTTCAACCAACCCTCCCTTATCAAAGCCCTTTCTTCTCCTTCATGTAAAAAATGTTATATATAAATGTTTGATTTTGCTTATCCTCTATGAATGCAATGAAGTGTTTTTACTTGATGTATTTATCTATTTAGTTATTGAATTAATCATATGTTTGTTTATTCATTATGTTTATGTTGCACCTTGCTTCTTAACTGAATACATTGAATTAAAAAAGTCTAGCGCATCAGAACCGCTAGAAAACTAGTTTTCGAAGAAGTTGTCTTTGAGAGATTTAAAAATGTGTGAAGACGTTATACACTTTTTTGTAGTATCATATCAACCATTTTTTACTCAAAGGAACAAATATCATTTTCTGACAGCATTTCCTATTACACAAATGATGAAAATGCTCAGTGCTGGCAACATTTATCCTACACAGCAGCAATAAGTCTACCACTACATGCTCGTACTTAATCAGTCTATCCTTTGAATTTCGTTTTCATCGAAGGATATCATCGAAAGTTTCAGCGACTAAACTATGTCTGGGGCTGCCATCCGAAAAATTTCCAAAACTCGGAAAATTTAAATGTCGGTTGCTTATTTTATTGTAAATGCTTTGCTCATGAATACAAAATGGAAGCATCTGTTTGTGCAATATTTACGAATTGTCTGGTGCTGGCAATCATGTGCTAGCACCAGAGCTGCTTCACGTTGTGTTAAACCCACCCTATGAATTTAGTTTCGATTGAATGGCTGCGCTGTAATTTATAGGAGTGAATATAATTTTAGGGTTACCAACGTCCAAACTTTTTAAATTTTTGAAACGTAAATATTTGTTGTTAATTGTCTTTGCAGGATCATTCCCATTTGGACATTTTATGACAATATCGCTCGATAAAGAAATAAAAATAAATTACAAAATTCATCATAGCTGGCAACCCTTTCACGATTTTTCAACGAAATTCCTACAAAACTAGACTTGCAGCAAGATCCACTTATCACGCGAATTTCGTTTTGATATCGTTACTGCATCGGAAGCTATAGGGAAAAAACCTTTATTGTCCTGAGCAAATTTACAATATTTAGGGGACAAAAATTGCCATAGTTGGTGACCCTATACTAATTTTTCAACCAAATTTCTATGAAACCTATCTTAAAATAAGGTTCACCTACTGCGTGAATTTTGTCGAAATCTGGTGGCTAAATCGGCAGCTATAGGCCAAAAACCAGTTTTTTTTTCTTAGCAATTTTTCCAAATGGCCCCACTGCCACAGTGTTGCCCGTATTGCAAAATCATTTCTATCAGACCTGGTCCTAACTAATACCAACATGTCCTGTAAATTTCATATTAATCGCATTAACCGATCGTAACCGATCGTAAATAGAGGTAATTTGATCACGGGTTGCCGTTCTTGTTTACTGCGGAATTTCGAAAATGTTTATTTGACTTGGCGGACAAAAACCAAAATTTTTAATAATTTTAATTAATTTTCAAAAATCAAAAATTTTTCAGGAGACTCGATGATTTGAAGGATTTTTTTCAGGAGCCTGCTGTAGCTACAGAGTTGCCTACACAGTCTTGAAAGTCCACGTGTGCTGAGTTGTAGTCTATACCAATACGCTCTGAAAATTTCACGATGATTAATTGTTTTTCTTAGAAGTTATGAAAAATCGAAATTTGAAAAAAATCTTGCCTACTTTTAGGCACCCAGCGCCTACACAAGGCTCAAAATTTCCAATTCATTATCATATACAAACTAAAAACATAATAAGTTTTCATTCTTAGTACTTCTTTTTAATAAAAAATTACACTGCTTGGAAATATAGGAGTACCTGAAAGTTCACTAAAATGCCCGCCGACGCCAAAAGGTTTAAGATATCTGAATTCTAGCAAGTCATGGACCTACCTGTTATGCAGATCTATGTCCTCCGAACATTTCAGCTCAATCGGACCAGCCACTCCAGAGATTATCTCCCTTAATCATTTTGCTGATATATATATATATATATATATATATATATATATATATATATATATATATATATATATATATATATATATATATATATATATATATATATATAAAGAAATATTAATTTTCGGCGAAACGAGTTTAATACTAATGTTCTTCGAACATTAGTAAAAAGACTGTGACTATCTGATCAAATAATAACAAAAAACTTGAATCAAAAACTGGATCATTTCTAAAATATTAAAGAGTAAAGTAAGTATTAACAACTTTTAGTCAAAATTATGAGTGATTTTGCATGGGCATGAATCCCAAATAATGACGGCGTACTTATTGAAACGCGTGCAAAAAGCACCAGAAAGATTTTCCGAAATAATAACCAAAATACTGCGACAAAATATGGACTAAAAACTGCTTGAACAACCCAGCCTTTTGCTCAAGCAGTTTCTGAGCAAATATGTATACGAAAACTTCTCGCAGGATTGCCAGCATGTTTTGAAGAATTTTTTACGCGTGCCTGCCGTAACTGCTGAGTTAAAATCAGAAATCCTTCTAACCCATTTTCTATAATTATGAATTATCATTGAATATATATATATTTAAGAACTTACTAAACCAGACTCGACTCAAATAATATCGCCCAAATGAATCCCAAACTATTTGTCATAAAAACATTTCACTCACTTCTTCCGTAAAAAAAAAACCTAAATGATGAAAACATCTACCATAACCGAAAACTTCTGACTTGTTTACTTTCCGAATAAATCTTACTCAAATAATATCCGTCATGCTGTAATCAATGATGCAGAACTTTTCAATATATTATGATACATACTTATAATCCCGGCAACTCAATCATTCATTTCGAGCGTATTAATAATAAAAAAGTTCCAGAACGACAGCAAAATATTCCATCTTGACCACGGTTTATCCTCTGGTCAATAGATTCCATTGATTACGGATAATAAAGACAACTTCAACTCATGCCGACATAATTCATAATGTTGACTTTATATTATGAAAAATATCCGCCTCGTGGAGCTAAAGAATATCCTTTTCACCCTAACAACGCATAGTGCCGAGAGATCCAAATATGAACAAGTATTTTTTGTGTTCCTGTTTGGCCGAACGAACGTACGACTGGATGTTTCGAACCGGAACTGATAACCAAAACCGTGAAATATGAAAGAACATCCTCGAGACCTTTTTGCGACATGCTATGCCGCCAGTAATGACGACAAAGAATAACAAAAGACCTTTTTCGAGGGTCGGCCGAAGACTGAGGATTCAATGTAGAGCATTATGGAATTTCCCATGAAGTTTTTGCAAATAAATTCATTTTCACATCATAAAGGAGTGGAAAGGACAGTGCGTTAAATGCTTTTATTGCTACGAGCGTACGCAAGAACATTTAATCATTCAGCTCCAGTGACGTTTCATTAAAAAAAAAAACGAAGAAGATCGTGGACGAATTCGACCCATTATTTGAATGCACACTGGCCCATTTCGCTTTTGCAGGACAACGGATCTATTTTTTAAATGTCAAAATAGTACATCACATCCCCTGCGATTTTTTCGTCAAGAGTTAATGTCGCGGACGTGTTAAGCGATTTTCATTTGTCAACTACCCGATTAAATTGCTCAACTGTTAAATCCCTCCATGAAATAAATCTGAAAGATTGATGGTTTACCGTGAGCTCAGCTTTATCGCACCTCCCGTCACGGTGACCGGCACCAGCAAGGCTTCCGCGAGAGACGTTCTTGCTTCATATGTGAATTATTTCGAAGTCTTATCTACTGACGAAACCTAATATGTGATAGAGCACACGATCAAAGGATTATTCGCCAGCGAAAATTCAATGCTTGATGGTCCTGAACAAGAAAAGAAAATCTTTTCTCAATTTAAAAGTACTCGCAGACGGGGGAAGTGTTTTAAAGTAAATACCTATATCGCCGGATCTGAGTCGCGTGTAACTACTTTGTGTCAGTGGATACGGACCGAGGGTGCCGAAGAGTCAATAATCTCCCAATGTTTAGTTTAAACACAATTTCGGCTTCAATCGATCTCATTTCAAATATCCACCCCTTTTCAAAACATGTTTTTTAAAGAACCGTCCCAGACCCTCACTTTTTTTTACATATTTTTATTTCGGTCTGAAGATTTTCGCGTGTGTGAATTTCAGTTTGTTTGTAAAGAATGAGGCAATGTTTTCGGAACAGCTTAGCAATGATATTTAGGGTATATTATACAGCCGAATGATTGGGTTAGCAATTTCGTAAATTTAAAGAAAATCGCAAAGGGGCTATACAAATACAAATAGTAGCCAAATTTTCCAAGGTTAGAAATACTATTACAACGTATTGCTATTGAAAAGAGAAGAATCTTCAAAATGGTTACTATTTTAAAGTTAAATATTCTTTCCAAACCCAAAAACCAATTTTAAAATGAATGGAGTTAGTGAAAAAAAATTAAAACAAATTTTCACAGCACATAATTAGTTTTTTTAATTTTTAAACAATTTTCAATGAAATTGGAATTGTTTTTGCGGGATGATTAAAATTGAAAAAAATTTTATTTATCTTGAAAATTTTTATTTGACAAAGTGGTTTCGAAAGCATGCACTGATTCTCATCAGACACCAGCACACAGTGCATACTTGACTGGTGTGACCACTTGCAGTTGGAAATCATTAATTGTTATTTACGCTGGTTGTGACAAATTTTAACATCTCCGACTTATATCCATGGAAATAATTTACTCATAAAGGTTATTGATTTGTGATCACAGCGTAAATAACAATTAATGATTTCCAACTGCAAGTGGTCACACCAGTCAAGTATGCACTGTGTGCTGGTGTCTGATGAGAATCAGTGCATGCTTTCGAAACCACTTTGTCAAATAAAAATTTTCAAGATAAATAAAAAATTTTTCAATTTTAATCATCCCGCAAAAACAATTCCAATTTGATTCTGCTTTCGGAGGCTTATTCCGCAAAACGATCGAGTTTCCCGTATCAATTATTCTCTGCTTTGATAAGCTTTAGAGACGATATACGTTGTCTATGCGATTATAGATAAGAAGGGAACCGTGATCACAAATCAATAACATTTATGAGTAAATTTTCAATGGTTTTTTAGAATATGGCAGCACCGTTTTTGCCGGTTTTTTTATTTTTGCAGGTAAGTTTTCACACATTTTTAAATTAGCTTTGTGTAGTTAATCTTCTTTTTAGCAGGCGCTTTTAAAGCAGAGAGGCGTCAAGTATTCAGAGAAGAGTAATAATATTTTTCCAGTGCCTATTGTCAAACGAAAATTTGTGAAAAACCAGAACTTAGCGACCACAATGAAACAACAGCAAAATAAAATGTACCAAAAAAAATTTCTACATATTTCAAAATCATACAAAAATATGAATTGTAGATTCAAGATGACTTTTGTTCGCAAAATTCGTAAATTGCTTTTGGAATAAGAATAAATATAATAATAAATACAATTTTAGCTTATTATTGTTAAAATATTTAGTAGAATGAATAATGAATTAAATGATTATGCTTGTGAGGTCAGAATATAACATATTTTGCTTTTGGTTGGCATATTCAATTTTCCAAGAAATATTTTTGGTTATTTCCACAAAGCGTAAGCCATCGGGTTAAAATAGTTTAATTCACTCCTTATTTTCATGGATTATTATAGCTTTACACACTAAACTTTACACTTTACTCAACATGTTATATTAATTCAATTTTCAGGATATGACGTCCTTTATTTACTAATTTTTGAACGCTCAATAACAGTGAAAAGCCACTTTTCTGAGAAACTCTCATGTAGCAACCTCATTTTCAAGTTAAAACTACTTAGGAGTTCTTCAAAAATGACGTTTTTATCAAAAATACCGTTTGAACAAGATGACAGCTACATACAGTGCCGAGAAAAACTGATGCATAAAGATGAAATTATCAAGAATTCCAGTTTTAGACACTAAATTACGAGAACTTTAATAATATAACTTAAAAACTATATAGTGCGCTGTATTTGACACTAGTTTTTAATATATGCCGTGTTCCATTTTTACTAATTAGTACTTGCAAGTACTTGGGAGTAGAGCACAAAAGGAACGCCATGTTCGTTCATACGAGCAAATTCTAACCTGTAAAATTGTATGCAGTTTTCAAATGTAAAACAGTTGAAAGTAAAGGGAGAAAATAACGAGTATAAACTACCACAAACGATAGAAAATATAAAAGCAACGAGCAGAAAATTAACTCTTTTAACTTTCTACACACTATGAGGGCTATTTCTAATTTCCTAACTACCAAAACATTCAACATAACCATTAAAAAACCAACTAAATAGCCACCTCACGGCAAAAAAGGCGAAACTACTCATGAACTACTCGGGAACGAGAGCGTGAGTAGTTGGAAGTAGACAGAAGTACTTGCAAGTACTAAATAGTAATAATGGAAACGGGCAATGTTTCCACGAAATCATGAGTTTTAAACTTAAAACGACTGCTCGCCGAAATTTTTCTTTAAAAATGAGTCGAGAAAAAGTGATGCCAAAATTGTTACTTAGTGCAATTAAATCATTATAACGAGTGATAACGTGCAAATGCGGTGCGAAAATAATAAATTCATGTCAAATTGGTAATTACTTGCTAATCAGAAGGATTTAAGAAAAGAATCAATTACTTAAATGTTGATAAGATTGAAATTTGAAATGAATTTAATTTGGTATTAATTTTCAGGCGATAAAGATACGCAAAGACCCGATTTTAAGTGAAAAAGGATTATTTCGCGGCTATATATTCAGCTTGTACTGTATAAAGAGATCACGTCCATCATCGACAGGCCCATTTCAACAATTTGTTGAATAGATAGGTCCTATGGAAACAAAATTTAAGAAAAAGCAAAATCTGATCGTAAAAAGCAATTGTTAAAACAAAAAGCCAAAAAAGATCCTGTTTTTTTCAAATAAAACTTAACGCAACATTAAAATCTTTATTAACAAAAGGGTCCATCTATTGCCATATTACTTAAGAAAATAGAAACAACAGAAACAAGTTTTTTGTTCTGCCATTAAATCTAATTATGTTGTCATTAAATATAATTATGGAAAAAACCCTAGCGCAACAGAACCGCTAGAAACACTAATGTCCGAATAACAGTAGAGGATTTGTGCAGATTTTGAGTGTATATTCTACCATTAGCTACTTCTCCTTCTTAAGACCAATACATTAAGTAATAATAGACTCTAAGCCAATTTAATTTCGATGATTCATCGAAAGTTACAGCGATAGAAACGTGTTTGGGGTTGCCACCCAAAAAATGTCCAGACCTTAGAAAATTTAAATATTGTTTAATTATTTTCAATGCAAATGTTTGCGATGTCAATACTTAATGTAACCATTTATTGGTACGAAAATAACAAAAACGCCCCGTGCTGGCAACCCTTTGCTAGCGTTGAAGCCAAAGAAATGAATTTGTATTGATCCGATGACTGCATTGGAAGTTATAGGGATACAAAGAAATTCAGGGTTACCACTCGCAAAAGTTTTCAAATTTTCTAGATTTTAATATTTGTTGTTTCCAGTGGCGGCTCGTGCCTTTACGACTTGGGGAAGCAGATATATTTTTGCATATTTTTCCAGGATAAACAAGTAGGAATTTCAGCGCAGCAAATACATCAAAAGTTGCATTCGATTTCCAATTGTTTGACTCAGTGACTTTTCTACTCATAATGATCACCATCAATCTCATTAATATTTAAATTGTGCAAGATTACAAATTACAATGCAAGATATTTCAAATTAGAACTATTTTTTTTTTTTGAATAAAAAGTGAAATTAGTGGTTCTGGTCACCGCGAATCTATAAAGTACCTTTTTCTATTCAAATAGTCTAAGAGAAAAATATACCGCTGTAGATGTTCTATGGTGGAATTCAATTTTCAAGACAAAATAAATTAAACCTTCGGCAAACAACGTGAAAATAATTCCGCGCCCATACAAGGTGGGGTTAGATATACCTCATAAAGTATTTTATCTATTCTGTGTATGCATATATTAAATAGAACGTGCTCAAATATTTCTTTTATTCTTTGTATCAACAAGCAATTATAAAACACAAAGCATTTATTTAAAAAAAATACTTTCGTACCTCTTAAATAAAATTAGCATCATGTCTTTAAGATTTGGGGTTGAAATAATCTCACGTTGTGTGCCGAACGTTAATACTCTTGTACTATTTAAATGAAAAGTCACTATCTTTCTTTAATCATTCCAATACTAACTTACACACTTTCAGCACAAACAAACAAACAGACAAATCAGAAGAATTTCAATCTACAGCAAACATTAAACTCTTGATAATAAATCCATTACAGAACCAAAACATACAAATAACATCTTATGTTAAACAACGAATTCATTACAGTATTCATACATACAAATTACATCCTCAACTCAGTCACCCGAAGCATACCAGCTCCAAGTTCTGTAGCGAAATAGAAACCAAGCAGAGTACGCTACAAATCGTGCTGCGTCCATTCACAAATATTTCTGGGCCATTTAGCGGCGGAATAAGCAAGGGGTTTTTGATTTTCTCTATTCAGGAAGACGCGGTGAGCTGAGCAGCGTCCGCGCTGCTATTCGGGAACATTCATGGCAAAGTGTTTACGACCATCGATTGCGTGATGCTTGCTATGGGATGTATGCACACATCATGGTACGTGCATTGAGGCAAGATCACTTTAGTGTTCTGTGTAGCATATTTCAATACGCTGCAATGAATCGAGCGTTCTGGCTTATAATGGTACGAGATGCTTGAGGTTTTCACTCAAACGCAAGATATCCGATCGCGTTGCTGTAAAACTACTTGTAAGGCATGTAGGCTGTTAGAACTATCTCGTGTGTGAGATGAATAGTGTTTTGAGTTTCGTAAATTTTTTTATTGATGTTGGGTGCTAATTCATATAAAATCAATTGATTTGTTTTGAATTTCAGTATGTATTGTTAAGCTATTTTTCTTGTGTAGGGAATATTTAGCAAGGGAAGCACTGCTTCCTTTGCGTACAACGACGAGCCGCCCCTGGTTGTTTCTTTTCACTACAAGATCACTACGATTTGAAAACTTTTTGATAAAATCGCTTACTAAAGATATGCCAAAAAATACAAAAACAACCATAGCTTTCAGCCCTATCATTGTTTTTCCGCCTAGATTTCTACTGAATATTGTTTACAACAAGTTTAAATTGCCATATGAATTTCGTTCTGATTCCATGACTGCACTGGAAGCTATAGGGCAAAGAATTATATTTTCCTCAGCGAATTTTCAAAATGTAAAACACCAAAATTACCATAGCTGGCGGTTCCAGCCTAATTTTTCAACCGAGTTTCTATCAGACGTGGCGCAAAGTAAGATTCAGCTACTGTGTGAATTTCGTCAAAATCTAGTAACTCAATCAGAATTTATAGGGCAAAAAACATAGTGATTTTTCAAGATGGCACCACTGGCACAGAATTGTCCATAGTTCAAAATCGTTTCTATCAGGCCTGGTCCTACTTAAGACCATTGCATTCTGTAAATTTCAACTGTATCTGATTATCGGGTCGTGAGATCCCGTGAACAGAAGTTTTTGATACTAAAAATATAGGTAAATTTGGAAAGGGTTGCCGTTCTTGTTCGATATAGAATTTCCAAAGCCATGTAAGCGTAAGTGCTAATGGGGCATGAAAACTCACTTTTGCTAAAGAAAAGACAATACATAGAGTGTACATCAACATTTTGAATGAAAAGCTTCAGACGCAATAAAGCCCAAAGTTATCGTGAAAACCTATTTTCTTCTATGCCAGAAAGACGGCAAGCAATCGCAGTTAGTAAGAAAAACCTAACATATTCTTAAAACTTTTAATTGCATCCACATATACGACCCTATACGAATAACATTTTCTTAGGCTTAATTTATGCATCGGTTTTCTCGGCAGATGGAAATTAACTGATTTTATTTTTAATTTTTTTTCTATTGGAGGATATCAATTGTTTACTTGCTATTTTCTTATAACGGTAAAATAAGTTGATATGTAAGTATTTAGTAGGTTTAAAAGCAATGGCTTTCTTCATTAGTTTTACTAATGTAAAAAAGTAAGGAAAAACTTCTTTGAAATGTTGACTTTTCATCACTTTTTCTGGGTACTGTAAATGAATTCAATTTTCAAGGTATACAGTCGTTTAAGTACCGATTCTTGAAAACGCAATTACAGTAAAAAGTCACCTTTCTGAGAAAACACAAGTAAAATAGCAAAGTCAATTCCGTTTAGGACTAATTAAGTGCTCTCCGCACCGCAAAATTACTCCGTAAGAGACCATTCGGAATTTAAATCTGAGGTAAATGCAAGTTTGTTACATTTCAGCGACTGTCAAAATTCACAGTAGCAAGACAAAGCAGCTATGGGTTTTAAATAACCCCAAGAAATTCTTGGTAGGTCGGCATTTACTCGGTACAACTCAATACCAAAAAAAAATTGCATGACTCTTTCAAGGGGTTATACGCAGTTAGAAAGCCGAAAAAAGACGTTTTTTATTAATTTTTTGTGAAAAGGTATTTTATTTTACTAAAACAAAATGTATACATCCATTTAGTGGCAAGATCTAAGTTTATAATGGCAGTAATAATTTGTAAAAATATTGATTTGGTGCGCTCCTCCAGACGATCTCCTGAAGGTCTTCCAAAAAAGGTGTTCGACGGTGACCACGATTTCTCCGGTATAATTCATCTGAAGTCAAAAAACCAAACAGATTCTTTTATTAGATAGATAAAACTAGGTATTGATCGAAGGAATAATTGAAATATCGATTTTTGACAAAATGGCAGCTTCGTAAAAAAAATCGAATTTTCGATCAAAATTGCCATTTAAAATTGTTTAAAAAAATAGAAATAATTATCCGAAATCTTATTCCTTCGATTAATACCTGAGGAATATATCTGAGAAGTTGTGTTAAAATTTCAAACCATTTGGTTAAGCTATTTTTTAGAAATCTCGGTCACCGACTTGAAAACATAGTTTTCAGAAAAACGCGTTTAAAGTTTCGGAAGAAGTTAACACATAGATAATTTTTTTTAGTTACATGGAGTCATCTGTTCTAGGGCCATAATATGTACCCTTTGTAGCCTCAGCAGCTTCTAATACTTCGATTTGATGTTGCCTACGAGCCATTCTTCCCTCTCGCATACTCCCATGCGCTTCGGTCTGTACTCTGCCTACTTTCTAACAGTCCGAGATGTGATTACAAATATGCGTATATCTCGGAAAAAACTTGTCGGATCGATTTGAAATTTTCAGGGAACATTAAAAGTTAAATATTCATTCCGAAAATGCAAAAAATAAAAAATAGATTTTATGAAAATTCTAACTGCGTATAACACCTTAAACTTTATCTTCAAATTGACATGGAGCAGGTCACTATTTGGATTCCACTTTCGAAATGTTCAAACTTTCAGCTTAAAAGGTTCACTTATTCACTTACTCTCGAGCGAAAGGAAACAGTTAAACGAACCAACGTATCCAGCCCCAATTGCTTCACTCCCTTTTCTAAAGACTCCAGATGAGCTGAGCTATGTATATAAAATTCCTACTTAAAACTCGATTTGAGTTGAAGTATTTAAAAGCCTACAGTCTAAAACAAAAATTTTTAAAAAGTGTTTATGATTATTTTCAAATTTTGAGTTCATTCGCTTTTTCGCCAAAACAGGATTACTGCTTTACATCTCCACTTGTCATAAAAAATGGCATTTGAACTACATATATCCATTGATATAAAAGTATAGAGGATATGCGAATAGCATATACGTATACTGTACGTGACTGTTGCCAGCATTGATATCATATATCTGTGACTTGAACAAAATGCCAGCTACTCGTACATACACAACTGTATTTCACCTAGGCTCAGTGCTGCCATTTTAGCATTTTGAATGTTAGATCTAGCATTATTTTTTCCAAAACGGCATTCGAAATTTGGAGTTAGCATCTAGCATTATTTTTAGCATTTAAATTTAGATTTCGGAATAATCTGGCACTCATCTATTTACAATCTTGCACAAGCTCTGTTATTGTACTTTCAGTCGCGTTCATGAAAGGAAACTTCCTGAATCATGCGGTGCGGAAACTCATGACAAATACAAAAACGCGCTCATGGCATTTTCGTAGAAGTGACAGGCAGAAGTGACAGTTGTCTGATTTTGAAATAATAATAGTGATTATAAAATTTAAAATATAAAGATTATAAAGTCACCTATATTGCTTTAAATATGGTAACGTTCAATTAAATCTTGATGATACTAAAAATCAGTGATGTGGTCCCATCCACTTCAGACTCCCAGGAGCCTCGGGCATCTACAAGTTCACGTATACCAAACTATGTGCATTCTAGTTAGATATTTTTTCCTGAATAATGTGAATCAATTGTTTCGTTAGGGCTTCAAATGCAAGCGCACGGATAACGCTGAAGAAAAATCTTCGTTATCCGACATTAATACTTTTTCTTCACTTAAAAATAAAGAATTGTTGCTGTTTTGATTGTGAGATTCCACACGATATTTTGAAAAATATCGTGTGGAAAAAAAAGAGAAGAAGATTTAGATGTAACTAATATGTCTGTAATAGATATAGAATCATTTTGAGATCGAAATTTTAAGCTTCTAATTTGTTTTTGTTATACATACGAGAGTTGATCAATAAGTAATGATAATGAATATAAACCAAGGTGATTAAACTTAAAAGATATATACATTTTTCAATACAGTTTTCTAACAAGCTAATACATTTAGTCCATCTTTTTTCCAAACCCTGGATACCTTTAGAAAAAAGTTCTTTATCTGGACTCTCCCAAAATGCCTCAACAGCGGCCATCACTTCCCTATCATCTTCAAATTTCTTACTCCGAAGTCCGAAGGTGTGGTTTGAGTCGAGGAAAGAGGTAAAAGCCAGTGAGAGCTAGATTTGGTGAATAGGGCGGGTGTTCAAGCAGTTCGAATCCTGTTTCTTTAATTGTATCCATCGCAACTGCAGCCAAGTGAACCGGTGCGCTATTTTGAAGAAACAGAGCTCTGGCTCGCAGTTTGCCGTGTCTTTTCTTCTGCATTGCCTCTCACAATCTTCTTATTTAGCTTACTTAGTAAGAGCCTGATATAGTGGCTACCTTTTCTAAATATTCCACTGTAATAATTTCTTCAGCTTCCCAAAAAAACTGATGCGATAACCTTTCCTGCCGAACTTGACACTTTGAATTTCTTCGGCGTCGATGAAGAAGGTCGCTTCCAGGTTATAGTTTGCATTTTGCTTTCTGGATCAAAATGGTGGATCCAGGTCTCGTCCATGGTCACGAAATAAGACAAAAAATTCTCCTGATCTGCCTGGACCATTTCGAGATTCATTCTTGAAATACGAACTTGTTTCTTCTTATGCTCGTCCGTTAACATTCTCGATACCTATCGCGGAGAGACCTTCTTCATATGTAATTTGTAGGCAAATATTTTTCGGACACTACCATATGAGATCCCTGTGACCTCAGCTATATGCCTGGGGGTCACTTTTTGATCTGCCAACACGACATCTTCGACTTTTTTTTACGTTGTCTTCAGTGGGGGATGTGAATGGACGTCCTTCGCGGTGTTCATCTTCAGTGGATATTCTTCCCAGCTTAAACTCCTTTTTAATCTTATGCGAACTGGAAATAACCGATTATCATTACTTATTGATCAACCCTCATATAAATATACATATTGTTTTCATATTGAACTATGTTTATTTCAATTAAATAAGAAAGCATTATTTAGCATTATAATTTTACAAGATCTAGCATTATTTAGCATTAAATAAAATTGAATCTAGCATTATTCCAAAAAAATAAATGGCAGCACTGCCTAGGCTCAGAGATTTTCCTACACCCCCCTAACACCCCCCTAATACCCCCCTGGAAAGTGCATACACCCCCACTAACACGGACAATTTTCCTACACAAAGAGACCTTTGTGTCCTTTTTTCCAAAGGGACACACCTCCTAAAATTCGCAACACACCCCCCCATGAAAAATTCCTGAGAAAACCCCTGCCTAGGCTACTTTCTGACGATCCTTCAGAATGCGAGAAACAAATAGCTGCTATGATACTAGCTATTCTGAAATCTTGGACAGCCCGATTGTCTAACAGCGAGCCTAAGAAAGTAGTTATTTCGTGTTTTTGAGCATTAAAGCGAAATTTCCTCCTTTTCTGTAGATTCACAATTCTCTATTGTAAATACTGAACGAGAGATTTTTAGCATACGCCTGCAGAGGACTTTGAAATAAAAGAAGCAACCACAAGAATTTTGCACACAATTTCCTTAGTACTGTGAAGGCGCAAAGTGCAAATTATTTTTGCAAATGGAGTTATGCAATACAGAGGTATCTGCCCTCCTTTGCATGTCCATGTAAACCACAGATTTTTAGTTTCAAGAAGTTTTTAAATTATTTGGGAGTAAAAAGGATATTTCTGTGATTCATAGCTGTTAAAATTGCTATGAATTAAAATTGTTCGTTCGATAGATCCACTGAAATCTCAGGGGTCATTTTTTTTTAAATCATTGCTCTATTGTAAAGACGCTCCGAAATAATATTCCTTGGAACGAAAAAAGGTAGAGATAAGGTAGAGTCAAATAAATGTTTTAAAATTATGGAATCTTTTGAAGATATTACTGTTTTAATATAACATCTCCAATATGGTGCAGTCAATCACGCAAATGGCTATCCTACCCTTAAATCAATCGGCTCATTGAAAACGCACGTTTTCGATAAGCTGATTAATTTAAGGCCAAAACGACTGCAAATCAATTAACCACAAATTTGTTTTTGCCTCTTGATATTCCGAATCGACGTGATTACAATAAATCTAATTGCTACTATTTTATCGAAAAAGGAGAATGTGAAGGGGGAAAGAAGGAATGTCAATATTCCCTGCATGTCTGATTAACCCCTTCAACAATTGTCACACTAAATTGATCGTCCATAAATAAGTGAATAAAATATCCCGCTCAAACTATAAATCGGCCAGTGTGAGCGGCTCACCTGAATTTGTTAGCACCTCAAAAACTACCTTATTTATCACTTTTTCACTTGGAAATCATAACTCGCTCATGTTTTTTCGCGGCACACATGCGTGGACATACAGTGTAATGTCAATAATGGATGATATCAAATCAAAAAAAATGTTTAGTCGACTTTTACATGACTCAACTCAATACAAAATATTCTCTTCTAAAGTTGATCCTTGCATTTACACGGATCAACTCTATACTCTTAGAATGCTTAATGCTTACTTAGAAAATAGTAAAATCGGCTTGTGTGCGCGGAATTCTCTTGCGAAAGAAACATTTAAAAAAACGAATTAGATTGAAATTCAGAAATTCTCTTCATCAGCTATTTCTTTTGCAGATGGCAATGCTGTAAGGAATCTTTACGTCAACTTGAAGTTCGCCGGTCAGTAAACTTATTCGAAGACTTCGAGAAACTTGGCGCAAAATGGATTAGGGCGATACTGAGGCCGTCAAGACAATTTTCTTAAACTTTATCACTAACCCAGGACTATCACACTATGAATACTCGCAGTGGCAAGCCCGCAGCGAAATCTCCACTCAGAAATACTTCACAATCCTCTCAAAAATGGAGAACTCCGAATGAGGTTAAACACAGCAATGCAAAGTAAACTTGATTTTCTTCAAATTAATTTCTTTTTCTTTTAGATACTAAAATTACAAAGATTGCAGCAGAAGAAAAAAGCGCTTCAGGCACGACTAAGCAAATCACAACCACAAAATGTAGATAAAGAGGCGAAGCTTGAGGCGATATGTACCCAGAAAAGAAAGAATCCATTCCTGAAGTAAGTCAATATCTCGCAAGGAACTTATTGTATTTATTCGAATATTTCAGAGACACAACTGAGAATGTCAAGCGACTTAAAACTGAAACTTCAGTATCAATAAATAGTGAGGACACTGTTTTCCAGCTAATTCAACAGTCAGAAGAACCAAAGCCACCTGCGGTCAAACGACAGTTCGATATTTTCAATAACTATGAAGAAGAAGAACCCGAAGTGCAAGAGCAAGTTTTCCGGCCCAACCTGCCAATCGATTGGAGTCTCAAATCAAGAATGCGTATAATTTGTAAAGAGTCACTGCCAGGAACAAACCTGAAAACCAGTCAAGAGGCCAGCGGACTCACCAGCTTCGTTAGGTGTATTAACTCGAACGATTCGACATCGGGTCTGGATAGCTCTCCTGGAGCTCGCTTTTATCAAAGTACATTGTACTGGCAGCATCCTCATTTGCCCTGGATGACTTTATGTCCAAGGAACTCAAAATCCAATTCAGGGCACATACTAGGTGAGGTGGAACGGATAAGTCTGATGAAAGATTGGAC
Organism: Nemotelus pantherinus; assembly: GCA_963978885.1. NCBI lineage: Eukaryota > Metazoa > Arthropoda > Insecta > Diptera > Stratiomyidae > Nemotelus > Nemotelus pantherinus. The sequence continues at coordinate 25,675,208 of OZ022263.1, forward strand.
AGAAAGCTTTCGCGGTCTTTTCCAACTTGTACGAGCTAGACAATGCCCTTACTTCTATTTATGTGCGAATACGTTTACGGTGTTATTCAGAGCCGCAGGAGTCTGTGGGCGAGTTGAAACGCACGCACTCCTTTCACCCAGCACGAGGGGGCTGCGCAGTGCATTGCGACAAGAAGAAATAGAGTTTACACAACCGCTGAAAAAAGATGCGAATTTAAACAAATCAGGCGAAGGGAATAGTAGCTTCTCGAATCCATCTGAAGACGGAACTACCCAGGAGCCGGCTACAGACCTTCCCGAAGCCGACGACGATGATCTTGATGAAGACAAGTGGCTTGAAAGCTTAGGCGTGGATCAGAAAGAAATCAAGAGGTTGAACGCTGCCAGTGCGAGAAAATCATTGAATAAGATAATGGACGAGGATACCAGTGACAATTCTCTGGTTCTGATCGAAGGAATCGAATGCCAGGCGTTCTTCAACTTTCTGTTAAACGCAAAGAGCACCGTATCGGCGATTGGGCGACTGGCCGGTGTGCCACCAACTCTTCTGGCTCCGGTTGCTTTTCCAGGTGCTACAATGCGAAGCCTTCAAACGCGTTCAACCAAAATCCGAATGGATGGAACTGATTACTCCAGCATTGAATTGAAGGGAGTGATCTTGCCTCACACGCTTCCCTACCAGTGCAATCTTCTCTCAGAAATGCGTGACTCGTTCAGTGCCACAATGATCTTTAATCCCAATACGCTGGCATTCTGCAAGGCTTCGAAATTAATAGCTCAGGAAGTGGCAAAGGAGAACAAGACCTCCGATCAAGTTTTCGGTAAAGAGAACCTTTCCGATTGCGGTCTGCAGAGTGAGATCTTGGACGCGATGTGCCGAGTTGGCGTTGACGCAGTAGACATTCTCGAACGTATTTGTTATTGCAAGGAACGGGGTGGATACACATGGAGTTGATCGGAAAATTTTTTAGAGTGGGAATATTTATTAATGTAACTTATGACGTCAAAGTGGTTATATGAGTATATATGTATGAAAAATATGATGGAAATTAAGTATTAATCAAAAAAGATGATTTTGAAATTTTATTCCATGTGACAATTTTCTTTCGCATAAGCCGAATATCAATGAAGCCGAATTCCGTTTCTGGCATATGCGGTTGACATTATGATTGTAAGCTCATCGATTGGTGAAGTTGATTATTTTGTAAGGAAAACGATTTCGGTTTTTAGCTATAAAATGCTGACTATTAACCCGCACCAGACCTTTCCGTCATTGCATCGATAGTTCCTTGCAAAAAAAGCTCTTCGACATCAACTCCGCTATTCAATACTAACCCAACTGGGGGGTTTGCTGGTCAAGAAATACGACCACAGTGGCCTTGGTAGCCCGACCTGGAGAAAAAAACAAATCTAAACAAGGCCACGGTCAACAACATGAGTATGCCTCTGAATTCACATCAAAAGCTAGTGGCAGTCACGAGTAATTTTGTTCCGCGGTACATTCCTGGATACGTGGCGGAAAACTCCAATATCAAAATATTGAGAGGCTGTGAAATAATCAAAATGGCTATTAGAATATTTATCCATTTACCAACGCGCTGCTTAAATTCATACGTTTCTCTTAAAGCAGATGTGCATTAATGATAATAACAATGTAGTCAACTATTTAATAAAATCTATTCTTATGCTTAATATAATACAAAATTTATGAAATAAACCTTCAATTGAGAAAAAGTCACCATTTCCTTAATGATCTACAATTATCAATTCGTCAATGCTCCAATCTTCATACGAATGATCAGGTAAAAATCGCCGGATGATTATGGGTATTTTTCTTTGCTTCAGTTCTTTCATGGCGATTTGCAAGGGGTCAGTTTCGCCTTCTAATTCCACCATTATTGGTGCACACATGGCAATTTGTAAAGCACGCGTCCCCAATACTCGAGCTCGCTCATATTTCGTCATGTATCGTGTCGTTATTCGTTTGGATTTCGGAACGCCACCACCTGCTTGCCCGGGGGCAATTATTTCAATATTATCCACTTCTTCCTCCTGATTCAAATCATCAATTTGATCTTCCTCGTCGACATCATCGAAATCGTCTCCGCCGACCCTGAAACGACCACAATTTGAGGTTAGAATATGATGCAAATGAATATTTCTGCATAAATACTTACTCGTCATTGTCGTAATCTCCTTCTTCCATTTTAGGACTGTGTCGCACACAGATTTATTCCCGAATATTGTATTTCACTTCAGTTTAGCAATTATTTATAAGAAATTTTCACAGATCCTACACGCCGCGCGTCTTATTCGTTCGCGCACTAGCAACGCAATAGCAATGACAGCTGCGAATATGAACAAGAACTTGTCAAAACGAATGATTTGGAGTAGTTGTGAGTGTTCTGGTACAATCTTACTAATATGTTGGGCTGCCATACCTATATATTTGATCAATAAAAGGTCTGTTCGTAAACTTTCAGTCGAAATTCACGTACTGAAACTTCCTAAATCATTTGGTGGGAGAAGTCCATGAAAAGTACGAAGTCGCTCTCATAGCATTTCTTTAAAAATGGCTACTAAAAGTTACAATTTTAACTGTCTCTGAAATAACGATAGTTATTATGAATGGCAATGCTTGAAGTACGCGAACAGACCCAATACAATAGGCATGGCAATGCTTGGAGTACGAGATATGTCAACAAGTGCACGTGCAACGAAACGTCAAATGTGATACGCTGAAAGGTACTGCGTACAGTGAACTGATATTTTTAAATTAATAGTCGAGATGGGTGATGAAGAAAGCGCCCACGATAAAAAGAAAGCGCATCGGCCTCGACAATCTGGCGTCAAAGCTGACAAGAAGAAACTAAAAACCAAGCCCAAGGATGAAGCACTCACGGCACGACAGCGCAATCCAAAAGCCTTCGCTATCAACTCAACACAAAGTGCGGAGCGTCGATTCCGCCGAAAAGAGGATCTCACTGCGAAAAAACAGCATATACCGGTTGTGGACAAAACACCGGAAGAACCTCCGCCTGTGCTCGTTGCCATTGTTGGCCCGCCGAAAGTCGGCAAAACAACCCTCATGAACAATTTGATCAAGAACTTCACGCGCACGAATGTCGTGGATATATCAGGGCCCATAACGATTGTTACTTCAAAAAAACGTCGTTTGACGCTCATCGAGTGCAATAATGATATCAATTCAATGATTGATATAGCAAAGTGTGCGGATCTGGTACTGCTCCTCTGCGACGCCAGTTTTGGATTCGAAATGGAAATTTTCGAGTTCTTGAATATCTGTCAAGTGCACGGCATGCCGAAAATCATGGGAGTCCTAACGCATTTAGATATGATTAAAAGTCCAAAGGCTTTGAAGCGACGCAAAAAGGAGCTGAAACACCGATTCTGGACGGAAGTGTACGATGGAGCAAAGCTATTCTACTTGTCAGGAATCTTGCACGGAGAGTATCTTCGAAACGAAGTGAAAAATCTCGGACGGTTCGTATCTGTGATGAAGTTCAGGCCGCTATCTTGGCGAGGAGCCCATAGCTATGTTCTAGCTGATCGAGTCGAGGATGTGACTAACACTGAACTTATTCGCCAGAACCCGAAGTGCGATCGGGAAGTCATTCTGTATGGATATGTCCGGGGAGTTCCGATGAACAAAGAATCAATGGTACACGTTGCTGGCGTTGGAGATTTACGTATTAATGAACTGAGCTTACTATCTGATCCGTGCCCACTTCCTGGGACAGAGAAGAAGCGAAACTTGTTGGAGAAGGAGCGGCTTTTGTACGCACCAATGTCCGGGGTCGGAGGAATAGTGTATGACAAGGATGCTGTCTACATAGAGCTGCAAGGATCTCATAGCCATAGAGACAAAGCAAACGCGAATCCTGAGCAAGAGGAGCTGGTCTCTAAGCTCAAAGAAAAGAAGCAAACAGTCGACATGCAAATCGAAGAGCAAGAGTTCCGCCTGTTTTCCGATGGTGACATTATAAAGTCGAAGAATTTCAAGGAAGCGCCTGTATTAAAAGAAGAAAGCGATTCTGACGAAGATGAATCTGATAGTGAGCAGGAAGATATCGATTCTGGAGTTGATGAAAAGGAAGATGAAGGCGAAAATGATGAAAAGTCAGTTGACGAAGAAATGGATTGGCAGAACCGGAGCAATGACGAACAGTCCGACGAGGAGGAAGAATCCTCTGACGAGGAGTATCAAGAACAAGTTAAGAGTGGAAAATCGTCAGACGCAGGAAGTGAATCGGACGAAGCAGAAAATAGCAGCGATGATGAGGAGGAGGAGAAAGTAATCCAAAGTAACATGTCGTGGAAGGCGAATCTTGCGCAGCGGGCCAGAGATGCGTATCTGGAACGACAGTCGGAATCAAAAAGTCTCATGAGATTGGTGTATGGAGTGTATAGTTCGGTAAGTTTCTCACATTATTTTGCATTAATGTATGTTCGGAACAGATATAAATGGTTTTGCGGCAGGACATCACAATAGGACAAAATGAAATAATGAGTCTATTGAAGAGTTCGATGATTCATTGCCGAATTTTCATAAAAAAGACGTTTTTTTAAATATTAAATAGAAACATTCAGTTACGTATTGACCGTTTTATTGCAGCACTTCGCGCCATCTTTTCGAAAAATTCCTTAGCTTTGTTAAGTATTGAAGTATAAACAAGTTGCAGTCTGACGGCGCAATGTGTGCTGAGTACGCTGGACGTAGCAGCATATTCCATCGAAGCTGCAACAACTTTTTACGAGTGAGCAGAATAGTGTGGTGTTGCGTCATGATATTGGGACACAGCTCCGTTACAATTAGCTGATTCTGGATGCTTTACTTTCATCGCACCACTCAGTTTATTCAATTGGTGACAGACAATACACGACCGTATTGATTCCTTAGTCTCATGCTCCCATCCAATCCCATCAGTTTGATAGTATGACTTTCTTTTGATGCAATTATATCTTTGAAGCTGTTGCAGCTAGCCGGGTGAACGACTTGGTCCGATCTTTTTTGCTGAACGTTATTGTATACGATTCATTTTTCGTCACCAGTTATAATTCGTTTTTGGAATGGGTCGTTTTCCTGTCTTTTTAAGAGCAAATCACACGAACTCTGCGGTGAATATCCTTAAATTCTTACCGAACCCAAATGTTCAGCTTACTAACGTATGCTAACTTGAAATAGTTGAATTTGATTTGTTCAGATTCTCAGCTATATCTCGATCCCTAAAGCGAATGTTTGCGCGTGCTTGCACGCAGTTGTTTGTTTTTTTTTTTCAGAAGAAAAAAGTAAAATATGATAAAAATGTTCACTTTGATTCCCCATTATTTCGTCGTAATTAGACAAGATTCTTCACGGATTCTGTCTTTTTATTTGATAACTGGAATGTCAACTGTCGGATGACGTGATTTATTTTGGACTTAGATACATTCTTGAGCATATATTATATCAGGGCAGCACGGTTTATAAGTAACACGTACGCTTGACTGTAGAACGAGAACTGGCTTTATTGTGTCAACTTAAAACTAACTTAATTTATTCTTATACAAAGCAATACTAATCTAAAAGTTGAATTTACTATACTATCGTTTAATTCATTAATAGGCGTGTATTTTTTTTCCACCTATCTATAACAGAACAATGCTGACGCATTGGAAACAACAACTCCCGCTTTCCATAACAGGAGTTGTTGTTGTTTCCAGTGCGTCTGCTCTGGTTAGCATTGTTCTGTTATGGATAAAGGGTGTACAATGTACATGACAGCACCTAATTACATCTATTGAAAAAATTGGCAAAAAATGAATTATCGAACATTCTAATACATATATAGCTTTTGGTATAGTTCCATTATCTTTTGCGGAAAAGAGTTAAGGCACAACTACAACGATGCTCTCAGCCTCGTGAGTTAAATGGTCTAATTTCCCACGTGAAGATGGTGATACTTGATCAATAGATATTGTTTCACTTGATCAATAGATATTTAGCAAATATTTTGTTTTTAAGTCCACTTTTTTATAAGCCGCCTATACTTCAATTTCTTGAAGTATATCGAACTTTCTTGCAATATATCGAAAATCAGAATAAATTGGATAATCAACAGTTATCAATCACCTAAACTACATTTGAATGTGTTCCAATTCTCATACATCTTCAATATATGTTTGCTTTCAGCGCTCCGATACTACACTAGACAGAAAAGACGTTAAGAAGGAAGAAAGCGATTCCGAAAATGAAATTGGTGGCCTTTTCAAAGTTGTAGCCGACAAGCAATCATATCTTCAAACGGAACGCTCCATAAAAGATTTGGACGAAACTTGCTTTTTTCAACAAGGCGGTGGTGAAGTACGCGATTGGCTTTTGGAAGAAAATAAAGAGCGAATTAAGAATTGTTTCGTAACCGGCAAGTGGAGAGCATCTGAAGATGCAGAAGAACTATTAAAATTGGACGACTTAAGTGACAACGATAGCGAAGTCTATGGTGACTTTGAAGATCTGGAAACGGGTGAAAAACATAATGGAGAAAACAAGTCGAAAAAGCCAAGCGGTACCACAATGGACGAAGATGACGATAATGATAACAACGCGGGGGAAGAAGAAAATACGCTTAAGCGAAAAATGACTCGTGTTGAAGAAGAAAACATGACAAAAGCTGAGCTGATGGCGAAGAAAATGAAGCTGAAGGCAAAGTTTGATTCCGAATACGACAATAAAGATGATTCGGGCAGAATAACAGGTGATCATGATTATTACGAGAGTTTAAAAGCCGAAGCTCAGAGACAATCTGAACTGAATAAGTCGGAATTTTCGCATCTTGATGAGGATCTTCGATTGCAAGTAGAAGGCCATCGGGCTGGACTGTACGTGCGAATAGGCTTTAAGGTAATGTGATTGCTTAATGTTTTTCGTTAATTTCAAAATGCATGCTGTGAAAGAGTAGTAACGAGTACAATATTTAATGAACTGCCAAAACATTAAATATTTTGTAGTTTGGAAGAATATTTCGATTCTTAGCATTTTGGAAGCTTTATTTGCGTTAAATAGATTTGATCATACAAATCTGAAAAGAAAACCTTATATTCAGGCAAATATCCACGAGTAACTTATAATGCAAATCTTAAGATTAAGAATCTCATACTTTTTACACATCTGCCGCAGTCTATTACGGATTTGAAAAAGATCTCGTTGTTTTTTATGAAAATGAATTAAATATTTTCATTTAAAGGTCAATTACTCCTTTAAAAACTAGATATATTTTATTTTCTGAATAGATATCGACATTTCGAGCGTAATCTGCCCTCTTTTTCAGTGTTTATCGGTCTTTATCCAAAAATAAACTGGATATAGATATTCGATTTTACCGTCGATGTTGATGCATGGTCGGGTTTACCCTACAATTTTTTAAGCTTTGGTTTACTGTATCCAATTTTCATCACCCGACGTCAATGCAAAAATTTATATTTTCTACCTTTGGAACAGCCATTCGACGTCTCATGTATTCTATGCGTACGGCACCCCATTTACTTGCTTTTGAATCATTCCTAATACTTTTAAATATTTAGCAGCTCCTAATGATTTCGTAAGCTAGTTTTGCGCCTGACATGGGTCTTCATCGAATAATACTTCCGATTCTTTTTCGATGCGCCAGAGCGTTCTTTATCTTTATCAGCGAGAACTAATTCAAGTCCCCAATATCTTTTGCTCGTGAAATAAACTCAGCACATGTCACTTAACCTTCAAATTAGTTACAAAGTTTATGCTGAAGCTATGAATATTATCTTTTGTCCTCTGTGGATAGAAGTAAACTTTGTGAAGTTTATTAAAAGCTAGTTCAACAAACATTTGCGGAGATTTATCTTTGTTTTCATCTCTTCTTTGTTAGTGATACGGCGTTTAGTGTTCAAAGTCCATAATTTGTCTAACTTTCTCCTAAAGCATACAAGAAAATCTTTAAACTTAATTCTAATCGATGTAACATTTTTTTCCAGAACATTCCAGCCGAATTCGTTGATCATTTAGACACATCCTATCCCATCTTAATTGGTGGCCTAAATATGGCCGAAGAGAATATCGGCTATGTCAACTGCAAGATAAAGAAACATCGATGGTACAAAAAGATTCTCAAAACTGGCGATCCACTTATCATATCTCTAGGCTGGCGCCGCTTTCAAACAATACCCATTTATGCAAAAATCGAAGATGATTTAAAGCACAGATATTTAAAATACACACCAAATCACGTTACGTGCAGTATGACTTTCTGGGGTCCCATCACACCCCAGAACACAGGTTTCTTGGCACTTCAGAGTGTTCAAAACGATCGCGCCGAGATGAAACGAATTGGACTGAGAATAGCTGCAACAGGTTGTGTTACGGAAATGGATAAGTCTACGCAAATCATGAAGAAATTAAAATTAGTCGGGACACCGTTTAAAATCTACAAAAAGTCGGCATTTATTAAGGGTATGTTCAACAGTTCCCTGGAAGTAGCTAAGTTCGAAGGAGCAAGAATAAAGACTGTGTCGGGCATTCGAGGGCAGATTAAGAAAGCTCATCAAAATCCGGAAGGATCATTTCGTGCTACATTCGAGGATAAAATCCTTCTGAGTGATATTGTTTTTTGTCGGACGTGGTTTCGAGTAGATGTTCCAAAGTTCTACACACCTATCACGTCGTTACTTCTCTCGCCGGAAGATAAAGCACAATGGCAAGGCATGAAAACTGTAGGTCAGTTGAAACGAGAGAAAAACATCAGAGTGCAACCGAGTGAAGATAATCTTTATACCGATATAAAGCGCCAGCCTAAGCGATTTAGGCCGTTGATTATTCCGAAATCGTTGCAACGTGCTCTTCCCTATAAATATAAGCCTAAACAAGGACCAGTCAATCCGAAGAAATCAGTAGAAGATGAACGAATCGCTGTTATTCGGTCGCCACACGAACAGAAAATTGCCAAGATGATGACTATGCTAAAGACTAATTATCAAGATAAGCGTCAGCGCGAGAAGGCAGCAACGAAACAAAGAGTTAAAGAGTTCAAAATGCGAAAAGAAGTCGATGAAATGCGCAAGCTAAAGCGACAGAAAGAATTGCGAAAAAAAGTTTCCCGAGCTATTAGCAAGATGAATCACAGTGAAAAGTCGACTAGCTAGTAATGAAAGTTGTTAAGTAGTTATTTTTTTTAAACTTGTGTATGTATGAATATAAATACTAAAAATTAATAATTGCTAGCTCATACTGTTACTGGCAGAAGATTATTTCAGGAAAGTTGAAGTTTTCCCGGTTATTCTGAGCTAAATCGAAAACGGATTTTCTCAATTTGTTCGAGTGATTCTAAGTTGATCGTGTAAAATCATCAGACGAATTCTGAAATGGGGAAAGGATAAAACGGAGTCATCATTTGAAAGGTTAGGATATTTGCGATAGTCTTATTTTATATTTGTTCTATACATAAGTGCATGATCTATCTCCAAAAATTGTGAAATAGTGCTGATCGAGAGCAAGAAGTTCTACGGGGTGCGTATTGCTTAGTAGTGTTTTCTTGTAAACTTAATTTTATATATTGTACTGTCTCGGGAAAGAATAACATTTTTGGAATAACTTGAATAGTGACAAAAAAAGAAAACAAACGAGTAGTTTAATAGTTCAAAAACAATCCCACAAGACGCAATAAGGTGAGATCAAAATAAAGAGAGGAAGATAGACACCAATGAGCTTAGAGAGAATGACTTTCGTCGTAGGGTGACCTTTGCGTTAGTAGAAGTTTGAGCTCGGTTAGCCGAAGCTTGCATCACTGCTCTAGGAAACCGATTACAGGGTGAGCAAATGGTGCCCACGACCGAACCCACGCACTAGGTGGATGGCGAAAATATTGGAGCAGTTTCAGATACTACTTAGCTCTGCAACTCCATGGTTCTATCGTACTTTGTCAGCGGTATTTCTTATATCCAGGTACCTGGCAATATTCCTGGTGAGACTTTTGTTATGGAAGCTTATGTAGATTAAGCCAGTAACTTTTGAAATTTGTATCGCCTCATGTTCTAATTTCCTTGTTCGTGCCGGCCTTTAAGTCCTAGTAAGAGTAGGATCAACGCAAAGCATTTTCGCCCCTTCTGGGCCTTAATGTCAGCTTCCTCATTTCATTGGTGTCCCTTATGACCGAGGATCCATATAAGCTCGAGATTTTTCTGCGCCCCTATTGCATGTAAGGCTTTCGTCGTCTCTAAGAATATAGCGGAATCTATAAGATCGTGATTCATAACCTTAAGAATTGCCTAGTGAGCCGATAAAAATTTTATTCGGACTTTTTAATGTTCCTAATCTATATTTAATGCGTGGCCCAAAGTATGGGAAATAATTTAGGGAGGAGGAAGTGTATTTTCCACCTCTGTTCAACGATCCATGTTCCTTCTCAACACTACATCTTTAAGCCATTCATATGCCACGTTTTTGCCATTTGTTCCTTGATGAAATTGTGACCCTGAACATTTTCCTGAAGATTTCGTTAATTTTTACCATATCGCTGAAGCCCATTATGCAGGATTTTTCTTTATGAGTTGTACCTGTGTGCCTTTTGTAGACTGTTCTGATGCTCTATCCGGAGGGGTGGAGCTCATTGATCAAGCAATCAGCAGTCAGGCCAACCATTGACATTTGTTGAGCCTGTTAGCAGCAGTTTGTTTGCATGTTTTAGATGAATGTCTCAAGTTAGTTTCCTATTCATGTCGATTTTTAGACATTGTGTTTTTCATTTAAAACACTTCGTGGGATTCTCTACGTTTTCCGTGGAATTTTCCCATATGATTTTACGTTCTATGATTGTGCTGCTGCGGAAAGTTTTCAATTCAAACAAATTCCTGATATTTTTCACAATGCTGTAAAAGCCAAATTCGAGTGTGCCAGAAGACTGCACTTAAGCAAAGTAACAAGGAGACCAATTAAATTGATTGCATTGCTGATAAAAATTGAAATAAGAAATTTTGGAAAGTTTTTAAACAATTTAAAGAATATAAATTAATTCATATATATGTAATAAGAAGGGAGAGGCCATTGAACGATTGCAACTAGGGAATCGTCACGAAGTCTTAATAATTAAAACTACAAATCATGGCTTGATTGTACATATATGTACTTAAAGCATAATCTTGATAGTGAACTTTGCAATCAAGTATGTTTATTGAAAACAATCACACGTTTACCAAACGCCAGCAATCTTCGCTCTTTATTAATTTATTTACACCCGATCAATATCATAGATAATTCGAAAATATAAATAAAAGTGACACGGAATCAACTCGGTTTCAAACTACCTACATTTAAACATAATACGTCAAAGATTGAGCTTCAAATTATTAAACCCATAATAGAAATATATATTTATCAAAATTTGATGATTAACTCTTGCAATCCGATATTACTGAACGCCTTCTTCACTGTCAATTGCTTTAAGTGCCGCCAGCAATTGACTTTTCTTAGCCGAATCAATATGTTTTGATCGCCGACCGGAAAGATCCTTCTCGAGGTCCGATGATTGCCGGCAAAAAGTATCGAGAAATGTTTCTCGTTGTTTGTAGTCTTCGTTTATTTGTTTACGTATGCTTTCCAAATCGATTCTTGTCTGGTGTATAACTTCTTCAGAGTGATATGTTTCTTCCATGCTTCCAGCGACAATCTACGGATAAGGATAAAAAAAATACTTAGGAAGTTGTTTCTAGTTTATGTCAACGGGACTTACAACGTCAGCCGAACTATCATTATCTTCATCGTAACCCAGATAGTCATCCCCATTTCCAAATCGATCTTTGTAGTTATCTTCATAATAGTTTTCTGGTTCGCTTTGGTCTAGGAGATTTTCTGGGTCACTTTGGTTCTCATTTCCGTTCAGTGAAACTTTATCTTTGTCGGAGTCGTCATCGCGCAGCAACTTGGACATACCCATGGAAATTGCTTTTGACAAGTCAACGGAATCGTAATCTTTATCAATGTTTTTTCTACTCTTCCTACCGCCACTTGGTTGTCTTGATTCCTTGGCAGGCTTACTTTGGCTTTGAACTATTTTTGGAACATCCGTTTGTTTACTGAGAATATTATTGTTGTTTGGGTTGATTTTTTCCTTCAAGTTGGTAATGGGTGGAATAGTTTGATACTGGAAGTTATTCCGTAAGCTTAATGGCCTAATAAGTAATAGTAAACAAAAAAAACTGCTTACTTCCTGACACAGAGACGGTGTGCTCGAACTAGATTTTGCGTCATTTTCCCTCTCATTTCTCATGTAGCCGCGTTCCCGTTCCTTAATTGGTTTCGGTAGTTTGGATCCACTTAATGATCTTATCATTGCTGGTTTTGATGGGCGCTCTTTTACCTGAAGTTGAAAAGAAGGCAAACATGGATTTAAAATATGACTAGCGTAAAGCATTCAAGTACCAACGTCGAACTGTAACAGCTTGTCAGGATCGATCCTTGCCAAGTCCAGTTTGTGGATTAGTTGCTTGTATTTCTGTTGCTCTTTGTAAAGTTGCGCTTTGAAATTTTTAGCTTCAAGTTGTAGGCGACGTGCGAGAAGTTTCAAATCGTTGTCCTTTTCATTCAGACGATGTTCCAGATATCGAACACGCTCAGTAAGGCTGTCACGCTCTTCGAGATTTCTGTGAATGGGCAAAACATTTGATTTTTATCTCATACTGAAATAATTGGAGATATTAATAAAGAAGATAAGATTTTTCAGGGATTTTATCTACTAGATCGAATGGGCAAACCTAAAAATTCGAAACATTTCCCTGAAACTATAGAAGTTACGGCTCCGTCTTGTAATAAGAAGGAAGTGCTAAACGAAATTAATGTGAAACATCTGTGCTTCACGACTGCGACCTATTTCTAAAGGAGAATCTTTCCGTACTTTCGGTCCATAGCGTTCTATATTATGTTCAATTATTTAGCAGGTGTAAAATAAAATTTAACCCTTCGAGGATTCATGCAGTTTCCATTTTAAAAGCTCTATCTTGAAGCGGTGTAAAGCATGGTCTCGAGATTTTAAGCAGACGTCTGGTGTAGAAACCAGACCAAAATCTTCAAATTATAATGCGCGAAAATTCAGATCACTCACTTTTCTTTGCTCAGCTGTGTTAGATGTTTATTCTGGTCACCCAAGGCCAAAAGCATCGCTTCTCGGTCCTTCAACTTTCGCGACAGATCTCGATTTAGGCCCTGCAAATTTCGATATTTTGCTTGCCATATTCGTATTTCCTCGGCATGCGAGTGTAAGAGCTGTGGGAGCTCTGCACTTGTACCTTCGTACTTGGATAGAGCTGAATCTTGCCGCTTGTGCAACGTCCTTAGAACCCTGTTTTCATTGGCAAGCTCCTAAAATTAGTTGTTTAAATATATAAGAGGTCTTAAAAATGGTTATTTTAGCTTACGGCAATATGCTGATGAGCATCAGCTAGCTGGTTCTGCAACGTTTTCATCCGTAATCGGCGAGCAGAAAGGACTCTTTGGCGAACTTCATTTTGTACCGGAATATATCCCGGTTGGCGATTTGCAGCTACTTTCCGTCTATACAGGGCGGTAGCAGAATATTTCGAGCTGGACGACGAATACAGGCTCTCTGTACTTTTGGACGTGTTTCTAGATGGTTCCAACAATTACTTTTGCTATCCGGTACTTTATCATCAACACTAAAACTACTCACGGCAGATACTTTTTCTCCTCCGGGATTAAACTTAACGTCGACATATTTCCAGAAACACTCCACACGTATAGGTTTGTTTGTCCTTATTCGAAGTTGTTCGTAAATAATTTATAAATTCGATGCAAAGAAGAGTTGAATTCAAGGTAAAAATCCTGCAAACAGCTGTTCCTCAGCTATTAATCCACGACTTCACTGAGTGGGGAAGGAGATTTTGGTGTTTTTCCAAGAAAGTTGCCCTGGTAACGTGGTTCCCACAGGGGTAAACCAAACAAATCGGATGCTTCTAGTGTGAATCAGGTGCAATAGATATCCTGTGTCTGTGCACGGGACCTTGACGAGAAAGTTTTATCGATATCTGTAGTGAAGATATGAAATGAATTTCGTCGATAGATTTCGTCGTAGTTTTTTGTAGAAGATAAAGATAAAGCAGCTAAAGCATAAACAATATAAATTAGGCAAAAACTTCGCTAATTGGTTTAGGTACCCTTTGACAAAAACAGCGATAAAAGTCTACAATTTAATGCAATTTTTTGATAGATTTTGTCAAAGTTCGCTTACTGCACTCTATCGATTTGAGAGGGAGAGAAGGTGTTGTTTCGCAGTATTAAATGCTTGAGAGATCTATATCATTTGCTTGTCTTTTAGGAATAAAGAGTAAGCTAGTCTTTATTAAAGACGTAAAATAATGATCGTAATTTATAATTTATAATTTTTATCAGCAGTTTAGAATTCAAAAATTATTAAGATCTCATAACATTCTCCATAAGAGATAAATGGAAAATAAAGAGATTACCAACAAAAACTCAACAAAAAGATTACGTAAAAAAATTTTATTTTTTGAAACGAGCATATAGAAGGGGATTTGGGAAAGAAATTGAGCTAACAATAGGTTAGTCGAAATATGAAAAGTTTAACACATAATCATGCAAATTCAAAAAGAGGCTAACAACTCATTAACTCATTTGAAATGTATCAATTTCATCTTTTTTTACCCGCTAGTCAGCATCGGGTAAGGTAAGAGATTAAAAAAAAACTAAAATCAAATAAAGAAATCACTATCAATAAAAATGTAAATTAAAGGTTTACTTGCTCATTAGCTACTCGTAAATTTGGATATGACTGAGCAAGATGGGGCAGTATACATATCTCATAGTGGGTTCAACTATTTAATGAGCTGCTGGTAAAACCATTCATACAACAGACTGTTCGTGTGAACCAACAGCTCAAAAGCAATAAGTCGCCTCGAACCGATAAATACCAAACTAAGAAACAAAGCGGATAAGACTGACTATTGCAAACATCCAAGGCTAGATGATCTAGCTGGATCCTTTTGATGCCATTCAATATCAAAAAGACTACACAACAAGAGGACACCTTTCCCTCTATTCTCGTCAACTTGGCATTGGAAAAAGTGATCCAAGATGGCAGCCCAACCACTCTTAGGGGAAAGCATAAAGGTACCCTTTCCATTAAGCCCAACCAATTATTGACTTACACTGAGTTTTAAGTGATTTTTTTCCTGTACAAGCCAGATCTATTTCAAGTACGACATTTCGTACGCAATGTGTAGTTTTCTTCAGAGTTTGTTGGTAGAAATAGGAGATGCAGGTTGGATTCGAATTTATTTTAAAATCTTTGTGCCATCTTGTTGTTTCCTATTGTCACGATTAATTTTTCATCTATTAACATATAAATATATTTAGCATCTTCACCTTTTTTTAATGTTTTTATTATGTGAATTTCCCAAAAAGAAATTTATAAAACCATTGTACGTTTGTATTGATAGTGTAAATTCGATAAACCTGTCCTATCGTTCCTGTAATATCTGGTTACTTATCGTATTTTACGAACTAGATGGCTGGTGGGAAAAATCAACGATTGATAGTTCAGTAGATGGGAAAGATCATTTATAAAGGGAAAATTCTCATTGCATGATATGAATTTTGAATTTTTTCCCGCATTCCCATTCTTCTACTGAACGCACCCTATCATACATTTCGTTTCTCACTTCTTTCACAACAAGTAGTTCTATCTCATACGAAAGCTAGCGGACTCTGTCTTTCTCACATACTCGATGGCGCAACAAATTCACAACAAAAGCGAATAAGAAACGTCATTTGATTTCGCCCTCCTTATTTGACAGTTCCTGTTCGGCGAACTCTACATCTTTTTTCTTGCTATTAAACTTTTCTATTCATTCGATTCGAGCGTTTTAGAAATGTCGGAAGGTGAGTGCTGTCGCGCTGTTCGTCAATTTGTTAGTCATCTTTCACCATATTTCTCAGTTTGCATGGTTTAACTCTTTTTTGATATTAGTTTTTCTTCGAGTCACGCAATTTTCACAATTGCATATTCGCGTACATGCGGAAAATGGTTTTTGCTGTGAACTGAAATCCTGTGAAAATCAAATATCGAAACAGACTGACGTCTTTGAATCAAGCTCATACGAATTGTTTGGTTGCGTATCGAGAAAAAAAGTCCCATAAAAATAATATAGCGCTTGCGACGACGGTGTCAGTGGTTTTTCAATTGTTTTATTGTTTTGGCGTTTTATTTGGTCGTAGTGCGGTTGAGTTTTGTTAGTGTATCGAGTGCACGACTGTGTTTCATTGCGGTGCCTACGTTTCTTTCGTTGCTGTCCGATTTATAAAAAAAGTGGGTCTTTGGAGTGGCTTAGGTAAAGTGAAGATTTGTGTTTAAAATGGCCAGACTTACAGAGGAAATGGTAATTGCCCGGTCTCGTCAATCGGATCTTGGTTCGATCAAGAAGCTAAATTGCTGGTAAGTTGTCTGAGTTAAGTACGGAAGTTTGCGTCTTACAAAATAGGTAGACAAGTGTTTTATTTTTTTATTATTAATACTAGATCCCTTTTGACAAGGATTATGTTGGCTTATGACGATTCGTATCAGCCATCGGTTTACGATAACACCCGTTTATGGTGGGTTTGACCTCAAATTTTTACTCTAGACAACACAAACACATAAGTGACTCAAAACAACGCAACGAACACGAAACCGCAGTTTAAGACACCTGATAAACGTATTATCAATTCCAGAGAAAAATTGTCCTTCGGAAAAAAAACAAAAAATTTTTCAGCAATTTTCCGGCTACAACCTTCCACCACAAGAGCTAACACGCGTATGTAGACAAGTGTGAAATGAGCCGGTCTTCGAAACTACTGGTGTTTGTCGCATACGCTTCAAAGTTGCTAAATGTAAAATGATGCTCATGTTTTTATAAATCGATAATAGTTTTCAAATGGTAATTTACTTTGCCACTCCTAAATCGAATTCATTGTAGGTGTTTTACTCGAAGGAATTCCGTCTAGAGGCCAACAGCTTGAGCGGCCTTCCTCAATCCATCTCACTTCAATCCATATGGTCGATCTTTGAGTATTTCCCACAAGGAGGTTATACAGCACGCACTTCCTGCCTAGAGTGTTTTGCTGTGCAGGTGTAAGACCATTATACAGATCGTGCTTTTTTTGTCTCAAATATTTAGTATATGCGTAATGATAATTGTGTCCACAAGGTCGAAATCCATCAGATATTTAATATATGCAAAGGACATAAAGTCATGTGTTTTCCCAAACTTGAATGAAGAACGAAATCCTGAAAGTCGAAATTGTACCATGAAAAGTCAGGTAATATGTTTTCCGTTGAAATTATCTTAATGCGAAAGGTGATAAGACGTGTCGACAGAACTCGAATTTCAATGAAATCACTCATTCTACATTTGTGGTCTCTTTGCTCGATGTAATAAGTTTGGTTTTGTGTTCAATTGGCTTGAGCGAGTAAAATCTTACATATTTTTGTGATCACCGAGCATAACGTTTGGGTTTGTTTTCCAATCCACTGATTTTCTGATCACATTCACCAGCCATCACCATCTTTCGATGGCTTTTTCTGAACGGATGTCAAAAAACCTTGCACGTCTTCTGCGAACGAATCAGGATTATGAGATTCTAACTTGAATGGAAAAAACCTCATCAGCTAACCACGGGAGTTCGACTGGAAATGCTTTTGAGTTCATTCGACTCGCTGGTGCCACTAGCACCTAACAGGTGCCCCAGGAGGAGTGTGTATGGTACCCTCCTCTCATTTCAGCCGCAATATCACATCTACATATGGGAAAACACGTACCCAAGCGTCTCTGAATGCAGCATCACCAAGAAATTGTGCAATCCACAATCAGTTTCTTTATTGTAGTATTTGCAGTACTCCTTGCTGTCTTTCCTCATTCCATGAAGGTCCTGTTTGACTCTGTCCTGTTTGACTCCGTCCTGTTTGACTCCGTCCTGTTTGACTCCGTCCTGTTTGACTCCGTCCTGTTTGACTCCGTCCTGTCTGACTCCGTCCTGTCTTTTCTCATTCCAAACCTTAAGTGTTCGCGCTCGAGCATGAGTGGTTGCCACCTTTCTTCCCACTTCTGAGCTATTCAGGAAGATCCCCATGAGCTCGTTTGCAAGTAATCCGACTGGAATTACCCTTGTCATGACCAGCACGGCGTTTGCCGATACCAAACGGTACCTTTATGCAAATCTTTGCGTTCGTAGCGTTCAACTCTCGCTGTTTTAGTTAAAGGCAGTAGCTCATATCTCATGGATTTGTAAAAGACCGGTGCATCTCTACGAACCTTGTTGAGTTTACTCATGTAATCGCTTCTGCAATTGACAGCAACAATCAAGTTTATGTCATTTATACTGATTTTGCCAAAGCTTTTGACACTTATCAAACTAAAGCATTTTGGCACCCGTGAACCTGCTTTCCTGGATATCTTCCTTTTTAACTGATCGCACTTGTGTTGTCTCCTTCTTTGGCTTGTCGTCCTCGCCTTTCTCCCCATCTTCTGGTTCCATACTAGGACCACTTCTTCAAGGTTCCTTCTTACGACCACTTTTATTCAATCTGTTTATCAATTATCTTCCCATTTTTTTTAAGTCTTCATGTCTTCTATATGCAGTTGATTTAAAAATCATCTAGGTGATGGACTGCAAACTCTCTGTTTCTTCAGGATGATTTGTATGCTCTCTCTGGTTGGTGTAACCTGAACTGTTTGTCTCTTAATGTTTCCAAGTGTTTCTATATGTCTTTTTCACTTAAGCTTCCCGCTCATGTCTTTCCTTATGCTATTGGTGACACTATCCTCTCTTGTGTCGAACATTTCTCAAATCTTGGGGTCACATTTGATCGCAAACTGAAATTCGATATTCATGTCCATAACGTCACTAGGAAAGCTTCTCGGATTGCTGGCTTCGTGGTTCGTTTCTGCCACAATCCATTTAGTATTTCTACTTGTGTCCACCTGTTTATTTCCGTAGCTGTACTTGAATACTCCAGTCAAGTGTGATGTCCTCGTTTCAGATACCTCTCTGACGCTGTTGAAGCAGCTCAGCGCAGGTTTACACGCACTTTACTTGCACTTTACTTATTAAATATAGTCTGCCGTATATACGTAACATTGAACGTCTATCTCTTCTTAACATTTCTCTCCTTCAGCAGCGCAGAGTTTACTTAGATGACAGTTTCCTGTTCAAAATCTGACGCGGTTACCTATTTTCTTCTTTAGCATCTTTGTTGATTGCGCGGCAACCCATAAGGCCAATCAGGTCCTTCATTTTATTTGAAGTACCGTATGCTCGTACTGACACTTCTTCTACTCTCCCGTTTTAGGACTCTTACGCACTCAAAACAGTCTTCAACTTGGTCCTCTTCCACGTTCTATTGCTATCTTCAAAAATATGGTTCATTGTAAAAATTTTTGATTCTAATTTATTTATATCATTTTCTATTCTTGTTTAATTCTTTCTTTTCTTTTTGCTCTTCTTAATTTTACTTTATTAATTAATACTTTAATTAGTTTTTAATATATACTTATTTATATGTTTCCTACCTAACTTATTTTTTGTTGTTTCTATTTAATTTTGTTTTCTATTTTTTTTATAATGGATTCTTTATTTATATTCTTATATTTATATTTATATTTACTCATTTATTTCTTACTAATTTTATTATTTCATTAAATCCTATCTGTTATTGGGCAGATTTCCTGTTGAATTGATTATTCGTGTTTGTAATTGATTTTTTCTTTTTTGCTCTACTTAATTTTACTTTATTTTATTCTTACTTTAATTATAATTTATACTTATATTTATATTTTCTTATTTATTTCTTATTATTTTATTTTTTCATTGTATCTAATCTGTGATTGGACAGTTTGCCTGTTGAATTGAATGCGCACCAAATAAATAAATAAATATCTCCACACTCCACACCAGCATTGGATGAGCCTCCGCCATAAGTAGTTTACGTTTACTCGCATTAGGAACACGAACGTACGTCATGAGTCTGTTCAGCGAAATTACAATCTCTAATGCCCTATCGCAGGCTACGAGCTACTTAGTCCAGTTCCTGTCCTCAACTACTTCGGACCCAACCGTGATGGGTGTGACAGAGTTGGTATAATTCTTTTCGTCAGTATGATAATCTAAGTTTTCGCGATCGCCAGCTGGAGACCACAGTTTTCCATCTAGCCTTCAACCCTAGTCATGACAGGATTTTATTTGTGATGAGCGAGATGGAGATTTTAGGAGGTGATGGATGATAGCTTCTACGTCATCAGCGCAAACTACCAAGAACACATGTTCCAGTATCTCAAGGCACAGGTGACCATCATATGCAGCATTCCACAGATCTCACATGAGTATAGACCCTTGGGCTGCTCTGGTAGTAATATTTTTATGGGGGAGTTCCCTGGTTTGCTTCTTTCGGTTATTCATTTTCTTCAAGCTCTCCTTGAGTAAAGAAAGCAATTTGAGAGCGTTTTCTACTCTCAAGACATGCGCCGATGAGCAAATCTCGGCCCATGTAACCAAACCTACCAAGTAATGGCTTTTGACCCAGTCCCCATAAACCATGATTTACTTAATCGCAAACCGCTTGCTAATTTGTTTTTTCTTGGCCCTTTTTCCAGTTTGGCATGTTTCTAGACTTATGGCAGATCTCTGAGCTCTAGGCCTGCATACCAGAGCTCTTCGCTTCAGCTTGGCAACATTTGCGGTTCATCAGTAAGCCTGTTGTTTCTCAGGAGGTGGTATTCGGCGTTGCATCGAGGCGTCGTACGCTCGCTTGACGTCGACCATGGTGAAGTTCGCCAACGTATATATCCTTGATTGATCCGTCGCTAATCTAATTTCGCCAGTAAATCTGATGTCAAGTGACCGTCTAGTTTGGGTATACACCAACCAAGTATTTTTCGACTAGAGTTCCGCAGTCTTTGGCTTGTTCATAACTAATTTCTTCCGTGTGTTCTGAGTTGGTAGCCACAAACATTTTTCTGTATCATTTAGAGAGAGTTCAATTCGAGATTTCTTTAACAAATCCCCATAATACGCTAAACATACAAAAGTGTTAGATTCAACAATTTTCTTCTTTCGTCATTATTAGGTGCCTGCAGTCTAGTTTATTGAAACACTGATGTATTTATACATAATGATGCTGCCTTTAGTGCATGCTAACCTATTTTTGATTGTATGTTTTAACATCTTTTCATTGTGACAGTAACTTTGGTTCAACCTAACTGAATACCATTTGGAAGCTCATTTTTAAAATAAGAACGAGGTATTTAGAATCGGAACTTTTTTTTTAAATAGATCATTGATCCGAACTCACCAATAACCCGTTTTCTGTAGTCGGTAAAATTAATTCAAATTGATTCTGACATCAATTCATAAAGAAAACATTAATTCATAAGCGAAAATTATGTTACAGCTAAGAATTACTTAATACGAAAATTGATCAATTATGCGCTTGATTTTCATAAATTTGAATTAGAAAACGCTAAGATGGATCGAACCGAAAGCAGTAAAACGAAACATCAAACATCAATAAGAAGCTTTACAGGTTCATTTGCACCTTGCATGCGTTATCATCTATAAAGTCACACCAACTGCTAATCCACACGCATTCATATAGCTATGACAAACTACAGATTTTGGTGCTTTCTCTTTGGTCTTTTGGCACAGTATGTCGAAAAATATTTCACATCTAAACAACATAAAATGCTATAATCTAGATTTCTGCCAAAAAACTATGCAAATCTGTATATGTATACGTAGATTTAGATTCAAGAAAAAAGATATCTTACGGCCTTAGTTCATCCAGAAACCATAGAAAGTAGTTAGCATGTTAAAGATTAAATGATTCCGAAAATTTCCATTTAAGTGATTATCGTCGGCGTTTCAGATTTAAATGTGCGCTTTTTATAAAATTGCTGTGAGAAGTATTTACGTAAATTATCAAAAACAATTCGCTGTTGTGTTTGGGGTCAGAGATCCAATTTCTAGATTTGTAAACATTTCTGATACCATCGTATAGGTTTCGGTTGAGTTTTTTTTTGTCATCGTATGCTTCTTTTGATGACATTGAATCTGTTTTGATGGTAGACAAAAAATCTACACATTAACAAAGTTAAAAAAATGTAGGTGTTACCTTTTTTGTACAAAACGAATATTTGAAATTCTAAAATATAAATTCTAGCTTGTGCAATGCATGCATAACATCCGTAATTCAAACAATCGAGGATTCCCAGTGAAACTGCATGCAACATAATCGTTAATTAAATGATTCCGAGATACGTTTCATAGCATAATCATTAGCCGCTCACTTGCTTTCTTGCAGCTTGCGTCTCATCCTACATTCGTCTGTCGCCATGCTTGAGACAATCTGCATAATACAATAAAATGCTTGGGAGAAATTCACATAATTCGCTTGAAGAATCGTTCTGTCTTATCTTGGTAGCAAAGGCGCTCATCGGAATCATGAACGTGAACGAATGAACACAGTCCCAGAAGTATGAAACATCTATTTAGTTAGACTATATCTCAGTTGAAGAACCGTGCAATGGTTAGGTGGCATCAGTACGACTATGAGGAAACAGACGTGTGGCGTTATTCATTTTCATGGCGAAGACTATGATTACAACTGGTGAGTTGTTGATATACGTTTATTAGTGAAGCAAAGTAGTTTCACTGTCGTTTCGCATCGGTTCCAAATTCTCCTCGTTAAAGTCGATATGATGGTGGGTGTCGGTTTGATGGCGACTCCATTGTGATCAGAAGAGCATAAAAGTCAATAACAAGTACTTTAGAGTATTCGTAGAGTATGAACGTCCCAGAATTAGTATTCACTGTACACTTTGATTGATAAATTTTATTTTGCTCTGATCGATTCCCGGTCGTATCACAGCGCGTAAATTGCTGGCATATTATGCATTTTCACTGGTCTTTTGCATAGAGTTGACTGACTTTAGTGAGCTTAGCATATCATTGAAAAATATGTAGTGGACTGCTTATTCTTTATTGTGAGACAGTAAAGATTTATCGCTACATCTTCCTAGCAAACCGTTAATGAAAAAAACGGACATGATTTTCAATGAAAGTCTATTGATTCTCCCAAATCTAATTGAGAGATCAGTGCAAATCCGATTGATTTTTCGATGCGTTTTTTTATCACGAATGCGGAGTGAATTTTCCTCTGGAAATTGCTACAAATATTCCCTAAAAATAGAAAGAAAATACAGAGCCTTGTTTTGCTGCGAGTTGATCTGAACAAACATTTAAACCTTCAGACATAGAAATGTCCAGAAAGCATTTCTGCGTACTCCTTCGCAGGGAGCCTTAGAAAATGTTCTCGTGACCTCAGTGAAAGAAGTTCCATTGCATCTTTGCTTTTTTCTCTGGAGACATATCAATAAACAGTCACAATGGTATGGTTGAATTTAAACGCATACAAGAAGTTGGTCAGCATCATGTGTTATCTGTCCCAGGACACAGAGAAATTTCTCTGGTCATGAACTATCAACTGGTTGTAATTTTCGCCAGTGAAAATCTCTGGGTCAAGTACAATCACCAACTTGCAACCATATTCGTCAGTGCAGGGGATCCCCTTGGTATTCATGAACATGGAGGGGTCAGCGTTTCACGTCGTTGGCTAGATTCAGCACGCCAAAAATGCTAGTAATGTCCTGCACTCTTGTACAGGACAGGGATTTAAAAACTGACAAAATGGTGAATTTGGGCGATTGCCAGTATCCAGTTTCTGAAACGGTCCATGTGCGCGCCACTCTTTCGATGTTTGGTGTTATCAGGTCTTTTAAGTAACCGCCCACAAACGTCGTTTACGAGGAAGCTGTAAATTGGTTCCAATTCTGCCGTCTCTCTCCATAGCTCATTCAGAAGAATGGAGCACTTACCATTCATTCTTGTTAGACGCACTTATGGCAACTATGAAAGACTGCTTTTTCTATCTTAATTTTGCTTATGATGTGTTTGTGCCTAAAGGACTAACCTTAGCAAGATCTCCATCGCTGGTATTCAAATTTTTCGTCACCTTGCGCTCACGAACGTCGGTACCGACTTTCCCTTCTACCTTGCGTTTCTTTTGTGCGCTACCCCCGACAAATTTTGCACCTGTGCTGGCCGGCAGGGAATTCTCCGGTCCGTTATCTCTAATTCCCGATTTACATTGGGAAGGATCGATTTCTTCTACAAAACCTTCTTCTGTCGATTTCTCATAGCTTTTCCTAGCTCGCAATGTCCAGTTGGCGCGAATTTACTCTCAGTTATCCGTTCGAGCCATTTCTTCCCTAAATAAGAGCAGCGGCATCATCATACAACCTTTCTCTCGCTTCTCTATTTATTTATTTATTTATTTCCGTTTTAACAGGAGCGAGCCCAATTACAAAAACAATGAAAAAAACAGAGATAATTCATTAAATAATTCATAAAATTACATTCAAAAAAGGTGAATTACGATAACAATACAATAAAAAACAAAAAAAAATTTAATTAAGATAAACAAAAAATGAAATAATGACAGAAAAAGTAGTGTAAGACAATAATGTTCAGAAGCATAATGAAAAGTTGTAAATAAATCAAAAATTATGAGAAGTTCCAAGAATTAAAGCTATTATATGCCGTCTAAAACGTGAGAAGGTTAGTGGTAAAGGACCAAGCAGTAGTTCATTGTGTCTCCTGGGGGATAAGCAATAATGGCGAATGGAAAAGGACATCGGTTCGCATTAATCGTATTAAGAATACAGACGAAGATCTATCTGAGCGATTAGTCACTCGGGAAAAAGCTTCGAACCAAGATCAGATAGCATCGGACAGTGGAGGAGCCTGAAGAGCAGACACTCATCGAGGAACACTCGACGAGACTTTAAAGAGAGAATTTCGAGTGAGAACAAACGTTCCCTATACTCAGAATAAGGTATGTGAAACTTAAATAATAATGAGCGTGTAAATTTTCGCTGCACACGCTCTACTGCATCAATTAAATAAACAAGGTGGAGAGATCAGATCTGACAACAGTATTCAAGGATGCTACGCACAAATCACAAAGTGAAGAACACATGGATGGAAGTAGAACAGATGGGCAAGAACAGATGGATGAAAATAGTGATGTTAGTAAAACGAGAGAAAGGTCTAAGGACGAAGCCGGATAAACGACAGGTCTTTGCAGTTATGTATGCGATGTGTGTATCAAATTTAAGCTTTAAGTCGAAGAGCACACCAATTTCCTTAAAATTGTCGACAGCCGCAAGAGATGATCCGAATAAGGAGGAGGAAATCATTAGACGAGACTTTTTACAAGTATAATGCATTAGGTGACATTTAAATATATTTACAGTAAGAAAGTTCCTTGAACAAAGCACAAAGATCATACTGCAACTGGTGACAATCATCAAGTGAATCAAAACAACATCTTAAAGTCATTAGCAAATAGAAGACAGGGAGAATGGATAACGGCAGGGAGATCGTTTATAAATACCAGGAATAACAGAGGACCTAGTATTGAGCGTTGAGGAACCCCAGAAAGAAGTCAATATGGGGAAGAAGAACATGAATTCATAGATATAACACAGCTACGACCAGAAATATAGGAAGAGAACTAGGACAAGAGAATATCAGATACCCCATAATCTTGGAGTTTTAAAAGAAGAAGCTTCTGGTCAACAGAGTCGATAGCTTTAGCAAAATCAGTGTATACCACATCAACTTGCTTCTGCTGGTCTAAGGCGGAAGCGACCAAATTAGTGAAGGTTAAGAGGTTAGTGGCGGAAGATCTACCTTTTTCAAACCCATGCTGCTCAGGAATAAGGAGAGGATGAATTATAGGAAGTAGCCTACACTCTAAAAAGTGGGTCTATAAATAATACTTTGATAATAGGAAATATATTCATTTTTTCGTTTAAAATAACGAATCACAAATTTTTTTTACACATTCGATGTGCATTTTTGCGTTTACGTCATATCAGCTGAATAATACACAGCTTTTTGTAAATTGAAGCAAAAAAGTGTAAACTTACTAGTTTGCTATTCACCTTTGCGCCAAAGCCATAAAATTGCATCATTATTTAGGGTAAAATTACACCATTTGGTCGTAAAAAAAAATATTCTTTTTACGCATTTTTGTAAATTTACATCTTCAATAGTAGGAAACCAGTTTCCTACCATAAGGGTAAAATTCAACCAAAATTTTTTTTGAGTGTATTGTAAATCAACTTTTTCGAGTTCTTTACTAAAACAAGAAATTAGTGAAATAGGACATAAGCAGGCTATGACATTCATTTTCCAGGGAAATGTTTGCAGCTATTACTAGATTGATATACCTGCCCGCAATCGTCAGCAGCTTCTTCCTTTGTCGCAGCTTTTTGTGTTACCTGCGGCCGAGAGCTTCAACAAGCTTCCAGTGTTCAGAGAAACCAGCACTCCTAACTTTTATATCTCCTGTGGGCGTCTCGTTTGCACTAGCTGGAAGTGTCACTTTCAGTGCTTTGCTCCTTCTATTTTGTGAGGATGTGGTGGAAAGCATATTTTTCTGTGTCGCGGTCGTAGTCGAACTTCCAGCTGCCGCTGCACTCGCATCCCCGGAACCTATAACCATAGGACACGCAATCTGTAAGCTAGAAAATTCATTCGCCATGGAATGTTCCATAATGACAGCGTATGATCTCCCACTGTAACCAGAATCTTTCATTACAGTCATAGATGAGATCTGCTAAATCCGAGCCTTTGCCGTGGTGAGCGAATTTAGCACCCGAGGATTTCCTGACTTAGTCTAGCTGCCACTTGCAGAAATATGTTCATTAAAATTCATTTTCATGCTGTTTTCCATGCAATGTTAGTGTGACATCTTGCAGTACACAAACCACCTCTAGTACAAGGTGGCGCCCGATCAGAGAGGTCGAATAAACGATATTCGCCGTGATAACACGAACTAACCAAATTTATTCTTACTTCTGATTTATTATGCCGAGCCAACTAAGGATAGACTGGCCCCATGCTTGGCTATCAACGCCCTTATGACGCGGAACCCAGTATTTTCTGATTCTTCTGTTACTGTTCAAGGCTGTCCAATTTCATATCTCCAGCATTTCTTTCGCGTCCTGACGTACACCATCGTCCCATCGAAGATAAGGCAAGCGAACAATCATGCTTCCAAAGACTTTTCGGGTTTTGTTCTCTCATAGGATCTAAGTCTCTGGTCCAGTGCTGCCCATTAAGTCTGACATTATCAGCGATTTGCATAAGAAAGATAGCTAAAAGGTAATCGCCACGTTCGCCTCAGCATTTCCAATCACTTTTCGCAGTACCAGGCTGAAAAAGACGCAAAAAAGAACTTTGGCTTGCCTTAGGCCGATGTTTATGCTTTAGACCCATTACGCATTCTTTGAATTCTTTCGTGGCCTTATAATGCATTTATTTCACGTGCTATCCTACTATATGCGGTATTGCTGTCGCTGAAACCGACAAACCTGTCCTTCTGTCTCTGTGACTGATGCATAAGGTTTTTTTTTGCTGTATCAGTGAGTGTCTTTAATTTAATTTGGCTAGAGCTCTAGAACTTCTTAAATCGTCAGTGATTGCCATATCCATAAATGTAGGTTTTATACTAGTAGGTTTTCTGTGTTGATTTTTATCAGTGTGCGGCTAGCTAAGAGTGTAGTGATAATTGTTATTATTATTTTTTGTGTTTGGAAAAAATATAGACCTGTTGAATGTCAATATTTTCCCTTTAGAAATCTGTTAATAAATAATGTAATAATAATAATAATAATTTTTAATTACGATCATCTAAAATTTCATTCATTTTATAGGCTAAGTAGACCGGGTGTAAGTATCTTTTTGATAAAAAAAAATTGATGACAGAATTATGTTCATATTGTCTGAAAAATAAAGGCTTAACAGATTCGAAAATTTTGTAATGCTGTTCCCTGCAATATTGGGAAATATGGCAGCTTCTTCAACTTATAGCGTACATATCTACTATTTTACGCGAATATATTTGAAGATGAGCCATAATTCCACAAGATGTACTCAAAATCCCATCCACAATGTGATTGCACTATTTGCTCAGAATTTTGCATAGATATCGCATACTTACAAGGCAACCATTTAATATGTGACTCGATTTATCTCGTCCACCTTACTGAGATAAGGCTTATCTCGCAGATACTTTAAATACTATGTTCGTCGAAATCAGAATCCATTGATTGATATGACAAAGTTGATAGGAAGCATGCATAGCCCAACTATATTTTAGCACTACTTGGTGAAATTGATGGCACAACCATGAAAAAACATTGTGAAAAAATCTGTCACATGTCGAATACACATAACTGAAGGTATGCCTGAAAATGTAATCTTTATTTTATGCTATATGAATTGCTTTACCATATTTGGTACTGCATTCATTCTTAATATATGTAGCTACGTAGATCAATAAGGGCAAGTATCAATATTTTTCTCGTTTGCCTTCCTGTTTGCCAGGAAAATTTATTTCTACTTTATTGAATACGAATCGAAGCTTAATTCTGGACGAATCACATAAGATATTTTTGAAAGTCAAATTGACTGTAGTTTCCTCCCACATTTTTTTCTTCCAAGGTGAAATTGGCTCTTCTTCGATAAAACTGTTTTATTTACGAAAATTTCCTCCTAAAATATTCATGTTGACATACGCCTATTCCTAAACTGATTTATAGTTTCTTGTATGGAAATAATTTTGGAGTGTATCCAATAACATTGATTTTTTGTCGGAAAGGTCGCAACGGAGAGAATGGTCTTCGCGACATTAATATTTAAATTGGGAAAAAATCCATTGACATTTTTCTATGTCAATGTCAGTTCAGTCGTGTCTTTGCCTGATATATGTTCTGGATATGAACTATTTATGCTGCATTATTGTCTTATGACTTAGTGAAAAGAAATGCAAGAAAATGCCTTGAAACTTTTGTTGTCAACTCAATGCATGCTGGTGGCTACAAAAGATGTATTGTTCTTACAGCGAAATTGCTTATTTGCTTGCGTTTCAATGAAAATAGAATGCTAGTCCCATAATCTTACGCATAAATGCATACATTTTAATCTTCTCGGACTAATTTAGTTTTGTCTCAAGTTAAGCATTATTTTGCCTTGAATAATTTTAAATGTATAGCATAATTGTGCTAATTTTGAAAAAAAAACTCAAGGTCACGGTTTTTTCTGTAAATCTGTAACTCAAATCTATTATATTATGCTCAAAGCTATTTAAAATAAACATTATACAGTCTCAATGTGATTAAAACATTTTTTGCATTCTGTTTACCTTCTAAAATTTAATATGCGTTTTACATTTCAATTTCATCGTGCTACTATTGCAATCACAAATCTGGAGAATGAGAACCTTCATTTGAAAGAAAAACCAATCTCCAACTACTCCTCCGAAATCGAAATTTAATGCAAACACAAAAATATCTGGTGGAATTTGCGATGAACAGGTGTTACACATTTCAAACAGCACAAAAGAAAAGATAGAAAATATTTGCGTTCGAAGAGATATTCTATTGATTTGATTTCTAGGAAAAAAAATATCCCAACCTCATTTTATTGAATTTACCTATCGAAACGATCGAAAAACCCGTTCGCTAATGAATCACATCTGGTTGTTTATTTGCAGGGGAAGTGATCTGAGCGATGTGTCCATAATTCGACGGATGCGTGGTGTTGAAGTGTTAGCATTGAGGTAAGTTGTTTTTTAAAAAATAAATTATGGTGGCTGGAGGTTCGTATTGTTGGCATTCATATTTCCGTAGAGGGTATGGCTCTTATAGCGACCACGTCTTGAAAATGTAAATATTAAAGTCTGCTTATTAATATCGGGGTGATATATTTTTTTATTGTTAAGCCAAGTACGCAGTTCGGCTAAAATGTCAATTTTCATACAAATTTTACCAGAAGTAAAATCAAAAGCAAAAATTTTGCTAATGATTTTACCAAAGCAATACGAAGTTTCGTGGTAAAACTTACTGCTAATACTAGATTCTAATAGCGCTATATTACCAGGTTTTTAAATGTCCAATGCATTAAAATGGGAGTTAAATTTTGAAATTAAGCTAGAATTAAGCGGTCATCATCTGTTTTTGTATAAACTTCATAGTTTTAAGCACTATCTTTTCTTGTATCGTGAAAATACTCTACCTAAATTTTACTTTTGTGAAAAAAACACATTTGTCAAGATATCTTTTGACTACCGTCAGATTAATTTCATCACATAAATTGACCGTTGTGGAGAATTCTATTCAACTTCTCTATCTCTATGATTTTGCTATCATTGGGAGAGTTCGATCCAATTTTTTCACCGAATCTCCTTACTTGGCATTACAGTAAAATTACGAGTGTAAAATAGGAAGAATAGAAAAAACGTAATCGATTTATTGCACTTTTGAAAAATAAAATTAAAAATAATACTTAAGCCAA
Source organism: Nemotelus pantherinus (assembly GCA_963978885.1). Lineage (NCBI taxonomy): Eukaryota > Metazoa > Arthropoda > Insecta > Diptera > Stratiomyidae > Nemotelus > Nemotelus pantherinus. The sequence continues at coordinate 25,705,716 of OZ022263.1, forward strand.
CGAAGAGTTTGCAGATTTTCAAAGATTGCTATAGACTAGCACAGAATTTAAATATTACTTAGCTATAGAAGGATACTTTGGGGTTGTTTGAAATAAAATCTGGATTGAGTTGAGCGCGCTTAGCGATAGCTTAAGCGAATAGGCCACAAAAATGTTCAATTGAAACATCTAAATTCTCCATCACAGTTTGGAAGTATTTTTCTCTTTTTTGTAGCAGTTTTTGAAGATTCCGATTTCATCAAGAAAATGGTTTACTTGGTTTGACATTACTAGCCTTGTATATAACCAGGACCGACTTAGAGTGACTTGACTTGGAACGGCTTGAGATAAAACTTCAAAGTAGGTTTTTGGTGTGACTGGATTAAAGTGGATTAACCGAATAAAATGCAGCTAGTTCTACTAAAGTGAGGTATATCGCATCGTAACGTCACATATACGAATAGAACTCAAGTGGGCTTCACATTTTTCAATCCTCAATCGCTCGATCCGCGTTTTGTAACGCCCAAGTCGATCCAATCCAGTAAAATTTTGTGATCGGATTGACTTAACTCAAATCAATCCACTGCGCGTATACAACGTGGTTTGACTAATCCTAAGCCGGTTTGAAACCACGTTATAAACGAGGCTACTGATTAGGTAAATCCTGTTTCGAAAATTTGCAAGAATTTTTAGGAGAGTTTAACCAAGCTTCTTGGAGTTCACAAATCGCAAACACTATATATTCAAGGAGTCTTAGTTGTTTTTTCTCATTTGTATACAGTAAAAACGTAGTTAGCGAGTAAATTAAGTAAGTGTAATTGGGAGAAATTCCCAGTAACCTTACTAGTCTGCAAGAGCCTAGCTTTTTAATAGCATTTGTGCTGATAGCAACAAATGTCGAAGAGCTATCAACATTTGACCCATTAATTGAGATATAAAATCAAACACCTATAAACCTTTGTTGAATTGGTCGCTTCTTAGATTAGTCTGCTTGGATTGCTACTAAAAGATCTAGGTCTCTTGGCTGAGTAGATTATATATGCTAAACGCCGGGAGCGATAAGAAAAGTTAGATGATACATATATGGTATGTTCTCATGCTTTTTTATAGCACAATTAAATGAAGAGTGTATTATTTTTTTTAATTATAATGACGCATACTTTTTACAGGTCCAAGTAAATTTTCATTCAATTAATTAAAGTGTATATTAAAGTGTTCTTTCTCATGCAAAGACGCACTTTCATTATTCGTTACTAAAATGTCATATTAAGTAAAAAACTCTACATATTAGATCAGTTTCGGTAAAAAGTTACTGCTGTGAGAAGAGAAATTCGCCGAAAATAAAAAAAGTAAAGGAACAGATTTCGGGTAAAAAATGACAAAAAAAAAGAATTAAACTATTTCACTCGTTCGCACATAAACAAAGTCAAATTAAACCAATTTGCCAGTAACCGATAGCAGCGCAGACGTCAGCAAAATTACGTCATTTTCGCTTACATAAAAGTTAAGGAACGCTGCGCGGGTAAGTTTGGGCGTCTGCAGCCACCTAAATTTATTCGAAACTGAGCTAGGGGGTAAACTTAATTCATATTTCACTCCAAGCAACTTTCTAAATCTTTTTTTAATTTTATTGAAGACTAAGTCCAAGGGCCCCTATTCACGAGCAGTCCATCAGTCCAAATGGCCTAAGTGTCACCGTGTGTGGTAGAACTCGGAAGGACTCATGGGCTGAAGGAACCTAATTGGATTTCCAATCAATCCAAAATCCATGGACTCAGACCATCGGGCCATTTTTTGGATCGACCATGTGGGGAAATAGTAGGTCGAGTTTTGACAATCCATAAAATAGAGAATCCATAGAATCCAAATAACACGGCAGTCTTGCTTCACACCCTGACCCGTGACAAGCTCATTGACTGTTTCTGTGATTATTTTATTTAATCGAAAAATTCAGCATAATGGATAGTGGTGGCCATGATTTTGTTTTGAAAGTTTTTTTTGGGGGTGAAATTACTGTGCGAAATTTTAGCTCTTGCTAAGTATCGCAAAGTAGAGGTCAATCTTTCGTGAGGAGTGATGATCTTGCCTCATGTTTGATTAATGGGGTGACCAACTGTAGCAACGTATATATGTCGTTTCATCCATTCTTAAATAATTTTGCCAATCAGAAGGCTCAAGTGTGAGTTCTTTTACTGAATTTACGTGACTCATTTGTTTCCGTTTGGCAAGCCATCCTTTTTGCCACTTCATTTTTGGTTTTCGTTTCTTTATGTAGACGCAAGCTGCAATCGCAAACAACTCCTCCATATGTTTCGGATCCATTAATAAATTAAAAGCAATTTGTTCTTCAAGTTTTTCTTTATTTTTTTTTTCTAAATCAATGACAGAAAATCAAATGGACTGACTGGATTGAGGCTCTATCGGACTTAAACCAAATGGATTCAAACCAAACGGACTCAGGCCGGTTGGATTGTTCGTGATACTTAATACTTTCCATTTTGGTTAGCCACAATAAACCTATACACAAAAATTTATTGTGGTGTTGCAAAATTAAACTAAATATTTCAACGTGACTCGTTCAGATTCCACAAATTACTACTTCTCTACAACATTTATATATAATCTGTTCCCTTTTACATAAGCATCCCTGTTCTTATATTTAGGTACAATATGCAAGAAAACGTCACTGAATCTCGTCATTAACTTGCTCTAGTTGTAACAACTGCCTGTAAAATCAGAACCATTAACTTAGGTTCAACTATACGATGTAGCATATACACAAGTATAGTATGGAAAACCCATAATTTGTGCATTTCGAATACAAGATCATAAAATTGTCGTTCACAGTACCATACATCTTTTTCTTTCGTATTTGTTTTCCGAGAGATTATACATAAAATGCTTCCTTCCGCCTAATGAAAGCGATGAAAATATCTACAAAAATAGTTCATAAGTAGGTCATCGTTTTTGGAACTTGTTGTTTTTGAGTGCAACATAAGCTTACAAAATATGTTAAAATCTGAATAAACATGTGAAGTCGTCACAGGTGTGCTTATCGAGCGCCAAATGTGTGATAGTTTATTTAAATTTGAATCGAGTAGAAATCTAGCTCAAAAAGTACATTCATTTTTATGCTGGTTCTACGCGTTTTGTATGGTTCAGTATGTTGAGATTTCGATTTTGAGATTGAGACTTTTGACCAATAAAATCATGTCTGTTGCAAAATGATTGTTAAATAAAATTTGATTTTAATGAATGTACTTATGATTAGAGAAATTCACCGAATAGAAAGAATAAAATTCAAATTAATCGAAATGTAAACTACAATAGTTCGTTGACAAGTGGAAGAAATTGTTTGAAAACCAATCGAATCGCTGAGCTCTAAAATTACATGAGTTAGCTTTTCTGCCATATATTCACGCTCTCGTGTAATCGAGGGTATATAGTACACTAGCTATAGGTCACTGGCTCGAATCCAGGCACGTACGCGAAACCACGCGTCGAAGTTTGAGTCAACCTAACTCTAAACAGGTCAGGATCAAAGTGAAGCGAAATACTAATTTTTTAGAGCTAGCAAAATTATCTTTTATAAAAATGGAATTCTGTCAACTCCAAGCCGCAAAGCCTGAAATGGGTTCTGGCTGTATACTTTGTTATATTCACGTTCTACAAAAGCTGCCAAGTAATTCAAAGAAATGCTTTGATAAATATGGTTAGAATGTTGGATAATTACTGTGAATTGACTAGTGTTAATTCTATCTCTACCCAACCCCAATGCTATTTGCTCTAAATACGTTTCCGCGATTTTCACTTCATCGAGTAGTATCCAATATAATTTGCAAGCCCGGGACAATTTAATACAATCATTTTCTCTCTCTCCAGTCGTCATAGACTCCATAGCAAAAAGAAAAAAATCAATGCAATCTTTTGAATAATGGGTAGTAGTTCAATGAGCCTACTTTTCTTTATTATTTCAAGCAACGTTTTTCTGTGAACTTTCACTCTATCTCGGAAAACGCTCTTATTCACCCGTTATTAGCTTCTCCAAAGTGCTCTCCAAATTTAGTTACCTTGGTTTTTATTTATCCTTTATCAGATAGCTTGAATATAATTCGTCAACTTATAGGTTATGTATTTCCGTTTCTTTTAAGCGCCAAAATTGTATTACTCAAGAGGAAGGGCAGGTTTTCTGCCCTTCCTCTTCTATGTATATTGTGTCTTTTCTCCTCTTGTCGGTGAAGTTGTTAAATTTGTTAAAGCGACGAGCTCTATGGAAAATTTCACTCTACTTTATTTATAGCTCATGTTAAGCAAGCATTTTGATTACAAATGCAAAATAATCTCATTCAGTATTGTTCACGTTAAACCCATCTCTCAATATTTAATTACTCAATAAATACTTTGTTCTTCTACCCGTATAAAGGACCTTGGTGACGCGGATGACAACAAACTTAAATATGACGTGGAATTGTTTTTGTGGGATGATTAAAATTGAAAAACATTTTGAGTAAGTGGTTTCGAAAGTATGCATTGATTCTCATCAGTCATCAGACACCAGCTCACAGTGCATACTTGACTGATGTGACCACTTGCAGTTGGAAATCATAAATTTTTTATTTACGTTAGTTGCGATAAATTTTAACATCCGCGACTTATACCCATCGATATCATTTACTCATAAAGGGGTACTTTTCTGTTTCCCCCCATTTTTTTCACAGTTGGTTGTTGCAATGCTTCTAAAATTGATTAGAAAGTAGTAATTAACCAAAATTATGATGGAAAAACACGTTTAAAAAAAAAAAAAATTTTTAATTTTTTTTTAAATTAATTTTTTAATTTAAAAATTAATGAAATTAATTTAAATTTTAAATTAATGTCACATAACAGTGAGAATAAATTTTGCTCTATTTTTGACGTCTTACCTTTCCGAAGCTTCAACGCAATTTACAATTAAGCAATTATTTTGCAATTTATTTTACAATTATTTTACAGCAGGCCTCCCCAACAACACATTAACTTTTGAAAAACTCATTCTGCCACATAAAAATGGGAAAAAAAATTAAAATCGGAAAAAATTTTTTTTTTTTAAATGCATTTTCCCATCTCAATTTTTGTGGATTAACACTTTTTAACCCATTTCGAGCAGTTTTCATTAAAAAAATTAAAAAAAAATGGAGGGAAAAAAAACAGAAAAGTACCAAAATTTATTCTCACTGTTATGTGACATAAATTCCAAATTTAAATTAAAAAATTAAAAAATTCTCTTTTTTTAAACGTGTTTTTCCATCATAATTTTGGTTAATTACTACTTTCTAATCAATTTTAGAAGCATTGCAACAACAAAAAGTGAAAAAAATGGGGGGGGGGAAACAGAAAAGTACCCATAAAGGTTATTAATTTGTGATCATGGCTCCCTTCTTTTCTATAAATCAGCATAGACAACGTATGTTGTCTCTAAAGCTTGTCAAAGCAGAGAATATTTGATACGGGAAATTCGATCGCTTTGCAGAATAAGCCTCCGAAAGCAGAATCAAATCGAATTGATTTTGTGGGATGAATAAAATTGAAAAATTGTAACTAAGTGGTTTTTCAATTATGACTTTCGTATCTCTGATTCGCTCCATTGGGGTGCTCAGATCGCCGTGGGCATTCACTTCAACTCAATCTGCCTGACATCTAAACTCATCCTTGGTACGATCTATCCTTTAAGGGGTCTGCCCATCATGAACATTTTATTTTTATTTATTTTTTATAATAAACTTTGAAATGTTGTGAACATTTTAAACTATTACTGCATTTGAAAATCGCAAAATTGTTGAAGTTACAGAGAAGGTAGGAAAGCAGTCGACCGCGAGATTCGCACACTCTCTTGCGTTTTCCTCGAAACTATTTTTTTCAAAATGGTGTACACGATATCTCTCGATCTACTCAGCCGATTTGGATGAAATTTACAACAGTTATAATTCATCATATTATCTAAAGTGTGACGTAGGCTTTTTTGATTAGGTTTCATGTTCAAAAGCTATAAATATTTTAAACTCGAAATTTCGATGCAAATGTGAGCTATTTTTTGCAAATAGCTGTCATTTCTACAAAAAAAAAATTGAAAAATTATTCCCTGCGTCACACTATAAGTATTACCATTTTAAGCAAGAAAGAAATGTGTGTTTGTATATTAGATAATGCCTAGCAGAGAAATCAAGTACACCATCAGCGAGGATTTTTAAAACAGAGCTCTACTTGTCAGTTTATCTCCACAATTTTTATTTTATTTTTTTCAATTTTTAATGTTTCAAATTATTCATAAAAATACTATGTATGTGTGTAAAATAAAGATTATTTTATTGTATTTAATGAATGCGTTAAAAATAGGTTTTTCTATACCTATTTTTTCTGAACGCCAGGATGGCGTAAACACTTAAATAGGCTTTCGTTATATAGTCTACATTGTGAATCGAACAGGATTTTTATTTAGTGTGTGCGATGTGAATATATACCTGATTCTTATAAACAAAGTATCGATTGCTTAGATTCAATTTCAATTAGTGTTTTCTGCTCGTATTTTCGCGACTACACTTTCTTCTCCAAGTATGTTATTTTCTTCAAAAAGATGCTATTCGTGACGATATCAAACTTCGCTGCTCTACTCGGCCCAGTTGTACCTAAGAATATCGCCAAAGCTTTAATTCATCACCACAGTAAAGTTAAGCAATCCCGCTAAAAGCATTATCGGATCTGGGGGCTGAGGCTGGTGCAGACTTCTTTCACAATGAGGGTGGAGTGATAAGTACCATGGATCACTTTACCTCTAATTTTTTTCGTACCAACTTACTTCCACATTTTCCATCTCTGAATATGCACGGTTCGTGTTTATTTTAAATAGCACAGTTTACCATTATTTAACCCTTAGTACTTCTTATACAATTTTTTAAATTGATTCTGTTGCCCGCTGAATATTTGACTCTGATATTTAGATTAGCTCGTAGGTAGGTTGAAGTGGCTGCCGATCCACAGATTAACTCGTAACTCGGTGCGCGATCATGGTCGGATTTGAACCACTTATCATCCACGTTAGCTTGCGATAGTCTATACACCCAGTTGCTCGAGCTGTGGTGGCTACTCACACCACTTCGAGTTATCGAAAAGTAATGCTATCCCATTAAAACCACTCAGGTGTCTTTGAAGTAGATAGATATTCATATTGTATAAAATATAAAATTTATTTTAAAGCCCACTGTTCCATATTCAGCTCGGCCCACAGCTCATGTACTACGTAAGCTAAATATTTACTACTAAGTTCAATCAATCAAACAATTGAAGGCTTATTTTAAACAATCATCGAAATTTTCTTGGTTTTCCCAACTTATTCGTGAAATACCTTATAGTATTTATCGAATTAGCAATCCGATTGAAGAACGAACAAAAATTGATCCGAAAATTCTCGCTTTGGATTCGGTTTGGAAAGTTCCGTAAGAAAGCACTCCACAAAATAATTTGAAAGAAATTCTTCATAGCATTCTTCATGCTATTTGAGAATTGTAACAGCAATTCCAATAATGTCAGAGAATATAAAAACAAAAAATACTTCTCAAATTAACTTATCCAAACCAAGTATGTAATTCTATTTTCAACACTTTCTAATTATGTCTTTGCAATAGAAGTCAATGAATCTCAAATAAACATCAACGACGACATCGAATACTCAAAGTAAAATGAAAAGAAAAGTTGAAACACTCCAAAGACGCACCACTCCGCTGAAATACATCTAATCTTGGGCGCAAAAAAGAAATTCTTTTCGTTTATGATGCGCCCATGTACGAGCTACCTTAATTTATGTACATAATGTGTGTACGCACGTACCATGTCCGTACTTACACAATACTGTACTTGATACGTTTTTCTTTGAGGCGGAATTTATGGTATTTATGCAATGCCGCCAATAATGACTGTTGGAAGATAGCTTGCTTAAGTTACAAGCATGTAGTCGAATGCGATTTTAGACAACTTGTTTTGTTTTCGGCCATACAGATGTTACAGTGAAAATGATAATAACGACTCCGCTGCACTGCTCCGAATGTTCAACAAAGTGTGAAGAATCTACGTATGTTTTACCAGTCAGGGGCAATCCTCAATGTTAAACTTCACATTTGAGATTCGCAGGTTTTTTTCTGCTTTCCGCTTGGATTGTACGGAACGCCCAGGTGCTATAGACTCAATAATCACGATTCGACCAGATACTATGCACCTGGGAACAACCGGCAAATAGAAATATTTTTTGACGGAGAGGTCAGGCATACAATTTTATATTGTAACTATGAATCAGTTAAGTTTTATTGAATCTATCAAAGCAGAGAGGCTTTAAAGCTGATTAAAAAAATTGGGCTGCAAAAATTTTATAAATTAAAAATATTCTTATAATTGTTGCTATAAGAACTAGCGCCCAACGTGGGGATGCTGGTATTGGCTTCAAAATATTTGAACTAGTGTTAGATTATTTTTTAACGTCTAACATAAAGACGAATCTGAAATTAGTCGAATCTTCCAAATATTCAATAATACCAAGGTTACTGTCGTTTGTTGATTGATTATTGTCAACACAAATGAATTCGTAATTTAAAAAATTTTGAAAAATCTGCCAAAAATACAGAACTACATCAAAAAACACTTCAAGTAAATTTAGGAAAAGGTCAGATTAAAATATCTGATCAAAAAAATAGGTGTCCGAATTTAGTCCAGTCAAGGTAGTCATTTACATACTGACATATCGAAGAAGCATATCTACTACCGTTTACATTAAAATCCTGGAAAAAGTTCGAAAAGTGATCATTGAAATTAAAAGTATAAAAATAAATATTATTTGATTGAATGAATTGAAAACGAATTTTTTAAAAATATTTTTTCTACTACTCATTCAAAATACATATGCTATTTGAATTAAATTTATCAAAAACAATAATGTGTTGCAGGCAGAAATTAAAGAATTTAAATCAAAGATGTCTATACCATAGTTGCATTTGCGTAAATATGTACTTTCTATTTATATTAGAAAAGACAGTTTTCAAATGCTTTCATTTAGTTCACATTTATTTGTAACAGAAGAAAATTTGATTTCCTTTAAAATTAAATCTTTTGAACGTAATTTTAAAATATCTATGTTAAAATATCTATATTAACGTTTGCAAGAATTTTAAAGCAAATTTTCCATTTTTTCGATCTTTTGATTTTCGTATCCCAGAGAGATTAACAATTATTACCCGTCTATTTATTTTAATTTTATTTATTTAGCAAGCAAGCCATACAATAATAGCCTAACAAACAAATTTACAAATTTTTTACAGCATGCACTGTGCGTCGATGGTTTGTGCCATTTCGATAAAACTGTGTCTGATTTAATGGCATCCCTTAAAAACTTTGTATTCCATTACGTTTTTCACAACCTCTCCTGGCAGATCTGGTTACACCATGTTTTTTACCTTTCTTCTTGTGGAAAGGAATGCTTTATTCAGCTTTTCGTCGGATACTCCGTTTCTTCTCCTCTTTTTTAAACGAGTTCATGTAAAGGTTCATGTAGCTTCGTCATTGAGGGCGGCGTAGTTCCCACGTTTGTTGTAATCTTACACTTTTGTCTAAATCCGAAAGCCCTCAGTTTTCCAAATTTTTTTCTTAAACATTGGGTGATCTCTCCCGCAACATAATATTGCCATAATCATAATTTTTGATTTGCCCGCGAAAATATTACGTTCGATCAACCAGGTTTCATACTAATTGAAGGACTTGAAAGGAAAACGTTGCGGAATTTTCCCACACCCAAGACATTCGTAATTGAATCGTTTCTTTGTTGATATTGTTTCATGCGTGTCTAAGATTCACTTCTCTTCACTTTTGATCTAATTTTTGCTGATAGCTGGTATTTTTGCTGTTTGTTTTTCTTCTTATATTCCTTTTAATACTTAATGGCTGCTCACAGCATACATACCTTATATACTTTAAAAGTTGTTTCGATTGGCGGTAGCTTTATTTTACTACACGTGCGTTAAGTTGTTGTCAAAGTATATATAATCTTTATCCCACAAGCTCACAATTATTCCTGTTTAGCCTCACTAAGGAAAGTCTTATCAGAGCTTAGGCGTCTCCACGTTTGTTGCTTCCGACTATCACTGTATTAAACCCCCTTTTCATATTTTTTTTTATTCATAGAGGATCTCACGCGCATTTTTTCACATATTTCTCTATTTCCTCATAAATAAATATTTTTGGCTGAAATGTTTATTTAAATAACTCCACCATCGTCATATCTCAATATATTTACATTAACTTTTAACAATAGGCCACGATATTATCACCGAGTTATTTCATTAAGTTTTTGCTTAATTTTCACTGAAACGTTGCTACCACAAACAGCCACTCCCTGTATTAATATTGAAGATAACTCGTAACAAAAAGGTTGAGAAATTCTTTCATTTCGTTACAATAAATTACGAATGTAATAATTGATGAGCTATCCGCAATGAGCAAACCATCAACATTAATGTGTAAGGATATACTCAGAAGATAATCAATTTGTGATTACAAATCTATAAAACTTTTTGCCAATTCATTTTGCCAAAGGCTTGCATACCCCATTTGCTTTAATTTGAAATGCAAGTAGGTGTATTCAAAAGTGTTCTATTATCTTTTGATAGGTAAACAAAATCGTATTCACGAAGGAGTAGAAAAAGATCGGTTTTGGAACTCTGTGAAATATTTTTTCTTAACGTCCAAGACTTCAATGCTTCCACAAAGTTGCGTTTCATCTTCAACTCTTCGCAGTATGTTTCACTTTATTTGCTATTTCATTTTGAAATGAATTCTGATGTTGGTCAATTATTATCGGATAAGACAAAATTTCATTTCCTTCTCGCTGATTTCCAAATCAACAATTATTTGAAAATTGAATTTCTAGTTGATTGGAATAGTTTATATTAGGCAGCATTCTATATTTTTTTTAATTTTTCTACAAAAGGAATTATCTGTCCTGAACGGTGGACACTTTTTTTAATTAAACCCGCTTTGTAAGATTCCATATTTACGTTTAAAAACTTGTCAGAACAAAATCATCATGGACTTAGGCGCCAATACGTAACCGTTACATGCGAGTTTCCTTGATGGGCATAGGAGTATTAAAGGAAATATGTGTGGTAACTTTGACGTATAATGTGCCTTATTGGAATGTTGATCAAGTCGCACTGAAGGAACTAATCGCTTATGAACACAATGGCTGTAAAGACGCGTCGGAAGTAGTCTACCACTTCTTTACTAAAATTTTGCCTATCAAGGAATTTTACTTTGAAGGAAAAATGACATAACAATTCTGACTTGACATAGTATTCACGACGTATTCTCGTCAAAAAAGTGCATTTTGGTAACATATGGGCACTTGAGGGGGCCCGGTAGCTCTGCTCGCTAAGGCGTCAGGCCGAAAAGCGGCGTGCTACGGAGCCTGCGGGTTTGAATCCTGCCAGTGCCATGGCTGTAAGTGTGAATGCGTGTGATTGTCTATGAGGGTGGCAAATGGGCCCAAACTGGTGGCCTAATGCTGGCCGCGTTCACTAACTTAATCTAACATATAGGCGCAAATTGTAAGTTGGGTTGTAGCTATTGGTAGAAATATCTTAGAAACTGTCATTACTTCTTTCAAATCAACATCCACTTTTGAACCTTCCTAATATATTTTGTTGGCTCATTCTCACGTCAGTTGATTGGTAGTATCAAACCTTACATACCTTTCATTTTATAACTGCTTCTTTTTCAGTGCATAAAAACTTTTCGTTGCTAATTATTGCAGTTTTTAGTTATTTTGCTAGCTTATGTTGTAAATATAATAATGAATCTCTCCTACAATATCTATCTTCTCCGTGTGATACCTATTATATATATACACTAGGCGACATAATTCATCGTACGATGACATTTTCAAGCATAAACAATTAATGAAATTTCAAATCATTCTCGTTTTAACCATATCTTATTTATTTGATTACAGGTGTTACTACCATACTTGATTACAATTTCTACCTGTCACTCTATTCTCTTAATAGCAAAAAAAGGCTAGAACACAGTTTATTACCTGCGACAAAAATTATCGTACTGCTATTTTAAGGGGTTACCCCCACTTGCAGCGCAATAAAATAGGTCATTTTCATGAATTTTTTTTGACAAAACTACGAAATGTTTTTAAACGACTGTTATATTTTCTTAAAGTACATACTTTGAACACCTTTCAGTAATTTTTTTATTGAAAAATATTACATGATTTAATTACAAATGACAGTCAAAACAATGGAATTTTAATTTTCACCTTTTGCGGTGACCAAAATTGTGTCGAACTAGATCATCTGAAGCAAAAAATAGCGATGGACTTAGTTAAATAACAGTATAAACTAGTGTTTGATCGAAGGATTTAAAACAATATCCATTTTTCACAAAATGGTGGACAGTCAAAGTTAATATTTCGATTTTCACTTAAAAATATGGTCATCTTTTGGCTATAAAACAGCCATTTTTTATTTTAAAAAAAAATCGAACGATCAAACACTACATTTTTATGTATTAAATAAGTCTGCTAAGTTTCAAAAAGATCGGTTCAGTAGTTTTCGAGTAATTTTGGTCACCGACTTCAAAGATGTCATTTCGAGAAAAACGCGTTTATAAGTATAAGTAACGGTTGTATACGCAACAGTTTCTTCTCTTTCAACGCTCATATCTCGGTTAATTATGTTTGGATCGACTTGAAATTTGAAGGACGTATTCTCAAATAGTTATACTTTAAAAAAATGCAACAAAAAAAAAACGAAAAACTTAAAAGTTACAAGTGGGGGTAACCCCTTAATCGTTTTTCGTACCCAACATTAGGGGTGTACTACATGGAAATTGGGTCAGTCTCAACGCAGTAGTCGTGACAAAATACTAGCTAGTAGTTTCAAGTTTATGTGCACTATGTCGCCAACAAAAAATAAATGAAAGGAGACATCAAGTGATTTTAAAGAAGTAGTTATTAATTTGTGGGCTTGTGAAAAGAAATCTTTAAGTGAAATAGGAAAAATCACCAAGAAATCTGAATCAACAATTCAACACATCATTGAAAATTATAAAAAAAGCCGGAACAGTGGAATGCAAGAAAAGGCAAGTTCGTCCACGTAAATTGTCTCAAAGAAGCGAAAGGGTAATAGTGAGTACAGTGCGCAAAAATCCTAGAGCTAGTGGTGTAAAAATAAAAGAAAAGATGTCAGAAAAGTTCAATATGGAGATAAGTGCTATAACAGTACAAAGAACTTTGAGAAGAAACGGGTATTCTTCGAGAGTAGCAAGGAAGAAACCATTTATTAGTGAAGCTTATAAGCTTAAAAGAAAAGAATTTGCTCTCCTCCACAAAAATGACGACCTTTTATTCTGGAAACGAGTTATTTTTTCTGATGAAAGCAAGTTTAATATATTTGGTCACGATGGTCCAGCAAAAGTTTGGCGGAAGAAAAGCACTGCGCTAGATGCTAAAAACTTGCGGAGCACCGTGAAACATGGTGGAGGTAACGTGCTTGTTTGGGGGTGCATGAGTTGGTCAGGAGTCGGAAATCTGGTTTTTATTGATGGGAAAATGGACCAGCATGTATACCTAAACACTTTAAAAAACAACCTACGCGAATCTATGAATAAAATGAATTTGGGTCCCAACTATATTTTCCAACAAGATAACGACCCCAAGCATACAGCTCGTATTGTACGTGAGTGGCTACTATATAATACCCCTAGCCAATTGCATTCTCCACCGCAGAGCCCAGACGTAAACTCTATCGAGTATTTGTAGGACTACCTCGAAAAACAGTTACATAAACACCAAATTTCTTCAAAATCTTCTCTAAAGAAGGCTTTGCAAGATAAATGGAATAGTATTCCTCAAAATATTACACAGAAACTTGTGGAATCCATGCAATCGCGTATGCAAGCGGTCCTGGAAGCTAAAAGAGGATTAACCAGATACTGATGCCTTATTGTAAATAAATATCCTCATGTAAAAGTAATCGTACGACGACTTTTGTCGCTTAGAAATTTTAATTTTTAGAAATAATCAATTGATATTTACCAATCTTTGAAAAGATTTAAATGAATAAATGTTTGGTTTGAATTTTCTTTTTGTTATGTTTGTCTTAATGTAAAATTTATGTAAAATTTTTTTTATAAATGGACTATTTTTCTTATCTAGTATGTTCTGATATACCGTACGATGAATTATGTCGCCTAGTGTATATACAGTTGGGGACAAAACTCTCCATACACCCTCAAAATTTCATAAATTTAGTAGAAAATGCAAATATTTATGAGAATTTTATATGCAACTTCACTGCAAATGTATTTTTATTAACATAAATTTAAAAAAAAATTACATTAATTAACTTATAACCGTAAAAACACCAGAAAAAACGAAATTCAGCAGGGACAAAAGTGTTCATACATTGATCAGATAGTGTACTCTGTTCTTCATTGCATTGCTTTACTGTTGTTTTTCTTCAAAGAACCGTTGTATTTCCTATGAAATGCGTGAATGCGATCTAATGATTAGTTTGTTTTAGTAATCTGTGAGCAAAGGGAGTGAAAAATGAGCAAGCGTAAGGAAGTAAGTGTTGAAATAAAAAAATTAATTATTGCTGAGCACAGAAATGGAAAATCATACCGCGCAATTGGAGTTTTGTTTAATTTATCCCATGCCACTGTCCAATACATTGTTCAAAAGCATAAAAACACAGGATCAGTGGAAAATAAGCCAAGAAATGGACGACCAAAGAAACTTTCCAGGCGGGATATCAGCATGATCTTAAAAGAGGTCGACAAAAACCCAAGGATCACTGGTCGGCAACTGGCGGAACATGTCGCTAATACTTCGAATAAGTGTGTTCACCCTAAAACCATCCGAAGAATCTTACGTTCCTATGGATATGCAAGTAGAGATCCTCGAAAAAAAATCGCTAATATCTGAAAAGAATAGGCAGCTTCGACTTGAATTAGCAAGCGATATTTAGGAAAGGCTTTACAGTTCTGGAAAACTGTCTTATTTACTGATGATAGCAAGTTCAACTTGTTTGGTAATGATGGCAAAGAAAGAATCTGGCGAAAAAAGGAAACAGCATTGCAACTAAAGAATTTGATACCAACAGCAAAACACGGGGGTGGCAATGTGATGATTTGGGGTGGGAATGCAGCTGGTGGGGTTGGCAGATTGGTCTTTATAGACGGTATTATGGACCAATACTGTTATAAAAGACTGTTAGAAGAACACTTGCAACCTTCCGTAGACAATTAGGGTCTTGGCCTTGGATATTCCAACAGGACAGCGATCCCAAACATACTGCACGTTTTGTAAAGAACTGGTTGCTTTATTATGCACCAATGCAGCTGTATTCCCTTCCTCAGTCGCCAGACTTAAACCCCATTGAACATACTTGGAAACTTATGAAAAAACTTATGAAACTCGAAAATTCACACCAGCAACAAGGAGTCACTCAAAACTGCGCTTCAAAAAGCCTGGGGAGAAATAACTCCGGAAGTTACTAAAAATTTGGCGGATTCAATGCCACGACGCGTGCAGGTTGTTATTGATGCCAACGGTGGCCCAATAAAATTTTGAAATATAAAATTATATTAAATAATGTGGAATTTTCAGTTCAATTACATAATGTATGAACACTTTTGTCCCTACTGCCTTTCGTTTTTTTTTGTCTTTTTACGGTTATAAATTGATTAATGTAACCTTTTTTTAATTTATGTTAATAAAAATACATTTGCAGTAAAGTTGCATATAAAATTCTCATAAATATTTAAATATTTGCATTTTCTACTAAATTTATGAAATTTTGAGGGTGTATGGAGAGTTTGTCCCCAACTGTATAGATATATATATATATATATATATATATATATATATATATATATATATATATATATATATATATATATATATATATATATATATATATATATATATATATATATATATATATATATATATATATATATATATATATATATATATATATATATATATATATATATATATATATATATATATATATATATATATATATATATATATATATATATATATATATATATATATATATATATATATATATATATATATATATATATATATATATATATATATATATATATATATATATATATATATATATATATATATATATTCCGCTATATGTAGATAGATATTGGGGAAGAGGAATCTTCTAAAATATCTATCTACATTTTCTGGACAAATCTATAGATCTATTATTTTAAATTAGCTTTGCTCTTTGATTAATTACATCTTTTCTGATTACATCATGTCTTATGATTTCATCATAATTTTCTCAAAAAACGAATGCGAATCAAAAAACGAATTTCTGAATTGATATGATTTGATAGTTTTGTGGAAGCATGTTTATACAAAGAGACCAACGCGCTTCCGAATATTATTCCGAATATTTTAATCCCAAGTAAGTGGTAAAAAAGAGAAAAAAAGCTTAAAATCACTATATCAATGTCATGCCATCCATCCATTTTTTTAATTAAACATTTCATTCAATATGGTTCCTCTCTTCGGTCATGCAAGTGTCCGAAGTGCTTGATATATGTATGAAAATCCATTTGTTTTCGTTTTCCAACGGCAACAAAACATTCGCCTCTGGGGGCAAACCTTAGATGGTCATCGCTATGACTCAGTCAGTCTTTTTAGCAAAATTATCTTCTGTCGGCAACAAGTTTTGGAGCAATGCTTGAAGAGGTTGTTGTTATGGTGGTAGCCAAATCTCCGTAGGCCGAGCTGTCCAATCTGCCTGGAAATATATAATAACAGCATGCGACACATTCATTCAGTCTCAGCTCTGAGATGATGTCAGTGTTGAGTGCTGCAAATAATAATGAACCTCAGAATAACGACACAACACATTGTGAACGGCGTCGTAAGTTTAGCACGTTTCTAGTAGTCTTGTTTCGCTTTATAATGCAGCTTCAATTTGTGATTCAACAAACCGCCCTTACAAGTGTCGAATGAATGCAAGAATCTGCGCACTTTATGATTTTCGCGAGACATTTGCATTGCAATGTGCGGAGGAGGCAATTATACAGAATGAGTGCGTGGGAAACGGGCTCTGTTGAATTTGCAAATAAATTTGATTATTCCGTTTTAAATTCATTGTTAAAGTGCTACGAACTTTTAACTACGGCAGACCAAGAATTTTTAGCCGAAGTACGATACCGTTTTGGAGATTTTTTTTTGGAATGCGAAGATTAACATTGAATCTCGGAAATTTTCAATTGAAATATATCATCGTTTTCTTTTGCAAATGAATATTGAACTTAACACGAAGCTTTTTAATAATGCATGATTGGTTCGTGCGTTCGTTAGTGTAGGCTACTAATGTAGGTGCACCAATAGTAAAGCACTGTAAAATTGTAAATGTACATTCACCAATTTACAAATGGTTCGAGTAACCTAATCCATACTATGCTTTCTCATAAGGTGATTATTTTTTTTAACCGTACAAACGCCGAAAATCCTCTTCAATTCAATTTACTGGTCAATAAATCGCTAATCACGCAGTAAAAGTATTTAAGCTGCTTGAATTCAATATGCATCAAAGTATTTACTTTGCAAATAGTGTGAATTGTCCGTGGTGAAGATTTACGTTTATTTGGATAAACTATCATTCTTGCTCATTAGTTTCCCTCCGAAAACAAACAACGGCCGATTGCGAATACGAGTGTGAACACAGTAATCTGAGACATCTCGTCATGAATTATTAACGTCAAGCAAGGTGGGCAAAACTAGATAAACTTCATTTTTAAGATTTTTGTTTGGTAATTTATACAAACATATTCAGGTCCACTGAAGCATGGTTTCTCCAGCTCGCATACTTCATCATAAGTGTAAAAAATATTAAACATGAAATCATGCTTGTTGATCAAGATTCTTCAATTCCGCTTGCCAATATAGAAGTGGTCCATTTACGTTCCACCGGTAAAGCTCAATAGACAGCAGTGAACACATAACACTGTTGAGGTGTACCAAACCAACCGACGACGATTCATGGTTGGTTAGCTGGTCACGATGTCGACAGCAGCAAGAGTTGTTCCCTAGCCATTTACAGTTGCGCAAGGTCGTTTGTGGTTTATTTCAATCCAAATATGGAATGATCGAAGCTTAGGTTGCCCGGTGAGAATATTGTAATGGATTTCACTTTGTATAAAGATCAATAGGTTTTTAGTTTGAATGCGGCATAGATAATAAAAAGACTTCATGTTGTGTGGAATAATTTCTGTATGTGTATATTTATTGTGTTTGAACGTATGTAACGGGAGCTTGAACAAAACTACTCTTGAATATAATTCAATTTACGCGGATTCTCAAAAGGAAGACTATATATAATATGATATCTGCACTCATTTTAACCTATGTTTAAAACTTCAAGAGCCAGATTATTCTAGTTCCATGTTTTTAATGCACTTGTAGATCCTGTTTTACTTTGCTAATCGGTAGTTTTGAGTGCTTCTTAGGATCTATTCGTTGCTTGAAATTGTTACTAGTTGAATATAATTATGATTCGTGTTTCTTGCGTGCTAACCAGACCCACTTATCGCTCTCGTTTTTCAAGCGGCTCAAACATCTGTATAGTTCTTGATTGATAGCCGCTGCTTTTAAAAAAACCGCTCCTTTAAAACTGCTTCAATATTATTCGAAAGGGAAGATGCATTTAGAGGGAATGTCCACTGATTTGTTTTTGAATTCAATGTGCTGTCAGATGACGCCTTCTGTTAAGTTTTGTATGGATGCGGTTGGGTTGTCTCTAAGTAAATCAATTTGGATTGATGATATATCCCATTGAATTACAGGCTGAAGATCACTACACTTTGCGAAATATTTATAAAATCACTTCTGTTTTCTTCATTTCTATGGAAAAAACTAAGTATACAATGTTATGAACATCATGTCTTACTGCGTTGCAGCGTGCTTTAACTGTCTGACAGATAAACACGTGTTGATATTCATTGTTTCCATTGAAAAATAAAATTACCTCTGTCAGTAGTGTTATTTAATATGAAATAAATATAAAGGCACGTCGATAAATATTTGTTTTTAGTCGATTGATTTGTGTTTAGGTGATCAGCAAAGCAATAACGCGTGAGTACTTGTTTTCAAAATGTATGATACAAATTTTATTGCAATTTAAAATATTATTTATTGAAATATTTTAGAATGCCACGCGGAAAATCATTAAGCGAAGAAGAAAAGGGTAAAATTAAAGCTTATCACGAGCAAGGCATGTCTAATCATGGACTTGTTAAACGTTTAAAAAGATCTAGCTGTGTAATCGATAATTTCATTTACATGGGAAAAGATTACGGTAAAACTAAACGACCAAGAAGGCCATCTAAGGTGTCTAAAAGAAACAAAAGATAGATCAGAAGGATGGCCATCGAAGAAAATCTTAGTGCGAACGAAATCAGAGGATAAATGAACTTAGAAGTAGGTGTACGTAGAGTCCAACAAGTAATGAAGTGGGATTTGGACTTCACATAGGACAAAAAATGTGGGAAACCTCCGCTTACGAAAAGACATAAATTAACTAGATCGCGATTTGCCGAAATGTACCGGTTTTGGGGACGAAGCATGGAGCAATGTAGTATGTACTGATGAAAAAAAGTTTAATTTAGATGGCCCAGACGGTGCACATAAATATTGGCAGGAAAAAGGCTCTGCGAAAGAAAAGCGTCAGCGTCGAAATTTCGGTGAAGGGTCACTCATGATTTGGGCAGTGATATCATATGGGGGTACCACACCTATTTGGTTCGTTTCGACAAAAATGGACTCAGAATACTATATTAACTTATTAGATGAGGTGCTTATTGACTCCGGAGAGAAGAGTGCTGGCGCAGAGTTCATTTTTCACAAGATAATGAGGCGATCCATCGCTCGAGAAAAACTAAAGACTTTCTGAGGTCCCGTAGCATCCCAATCGTCGACTGGCCCGCACTTAGTCCGGGTCTTAATCGAATCGAGAATCTGTGCTCTGTCTTATCAGCTAAAGTTTTTCACCATGGGGGCCAATTCGCAAGCGAAAAGGAGCTTAGGGGTTCAATCAACATGGAGTGGAAGAACATCGATCCTGCAACCATCTGTACCTTAATAAATTCAATGCCAAGGCGTTTAGAAGAGTCAAAAATAAGTTAATAAATAGTCACTACAAAAAAAAAACAATAAAAGTTTTAAGTGCCTTTATAACTATTTCGTTCTTACTTTCAGTTTTTGTTATTATAAAATTTAAAAGAAAGGTTCTTAGTTTTTCAATACACTGTTATTGAAAGTAAAATTACGTGAGGTAATAAAATTTTTATTGAAAAATTAAAAATGACTCAACATATATTATTTGCTAATAAAAGCTTTCGTGCCTTTATAATTATTTCGCGGAGTATATGTATGCACCTCATCAGCTGAGTGAGAAATTTCGCACCCTATAACTCGCAGAATTATAATTTTTTAGTGAAAATGACTCGGTTCTTAGTAGATACCAATGCAGCCTCGATTCACCCATACAAAACCTCAATGTGTATGTAGCATCCTGTACTCATGTTTGCTCGTTCTTGAGAACCCTTGCAATGTCCAACAAAGTATTTTCGAGCTTTAACTGAGACGTTTCGTTTGTTGGCTATTATTTTCGCCTCTCAAACTAATTTTTTTGTATAACTTGTGTGGGATAAAAGGCGGCTGAAAGCCCGAATCCGGTATCTGAATGCGTTTTGACTTAACTGATATGATAAAAGCCCAAATACAGTATAAATCTTTCTTGAATAAGTTCCTCAAAAATGTGATCAATTTTGTCTAATATCATTGGCAGCAAAATATGAGGCATAGTATTGGGTTTAGAAAAAACTCTTGACGTATTTTTGAAAAAGTCTTGACGTATTGAACATTTTTCAGTATTTTGATTTTGAATCTTTTGCAATTTTTCTGGCAAAGCTCATCAATAAAGAACTTCCTGTTTATCGACGGCAAAAATGTCCTAGGGATTTCGGCAAATCTCGAATGAATCTAAATTTATTTCATTCAGTGAGCTGTGTAACGGGCGATAGAAATGATAGTTTGACGATCCAATAGTTAGAATATGTTGAAAACGCATCAAAACTGCCCACCAACTCCTTCAATTTAATCAAGCCAGCTTTCGGTCTCGCATTTTTTCCGGACGCTTTTTGGCAACAGCGTGCTTTAAGTGAGTGGCTGAATCGATGATTCCAGGTGGAAGTAGCTCATAATATATGTTGCCCTCTCAATTTCACTAGATACTCAACAAATCCTTTCTAGGTGCTAGTGTCGGCTTTGATACGGCTTGAGACGACTCTTCTTATTTTATGCCATATGGAAGCAATCCATTTTTTCATATCGTAATCATTTTTTTAAAAAACGGGCAGGTTTCATTTCGTCGTAGTAAAAAATCACAGAATTATCTCAATCAAGTGCTGTCAAGTAACTCGTTTCCAAATAAGTGAACTTTTAGACTAGTTTAGGTTGCTCTGATTAAATAATTAACATAATGTGCAAATCTTTTAATCGCCTTTTTTCCGCCGAACTTCATCGGCAATTGTTTCCAGGGATGTATTAAACCAACTTAAAGATTTGAGTTGCCAATTGAAAAAGTGCAGTGGTTGCTCCAATGTCAAACCTCACGTTGACTCCTATGGTACTCTGCTTTCGGCACTGCTGCTTCATTTTTATTTCATTCTAATATTTTTTGCTTTATAAGTGGAAAGGTTTGGATCTCTCCGAGGACTTTTCTTTTATCTGCAGGCATTCTTTATGAAACTAGATAAGCTTATTCTTCACGTATATAGTTCGCAATTTTTCGGAATGAATTCACGTCGTCCTCATGGTTTCTCCTCTTAGATTCTACTCAATTTTGACTATGTGCAAAATTTCGCTTTGTTGTCACAGTCGTCAATATTTCAGCTAGTAAAATTTGTCCAACGTATTTACTAGCAGATAAGATACCCAGCATAACTATTTCTTTGATTGCATATACATAATTATTTTTTTGTCTCATGACGTATTTTGATCACCCGATCACCTCATCACCGAAAGTTCTAAATTTGCATAGCGACTGGGCTAAAAATTGTTCATTCCATTTTAAATCGATTGATTCGCTATATCTTGATCACACCGAATCGTGAAATTCTCCAATGTGCGATTTATAAAAACGGGAATAAATACATACAACATGAAATTGAGAAAATGTCGATCAGATTCAACACCACATTGTTTAAAAAAAAAATTTTACATTATGATTTAGCAAGAGTCCGTTTCATAAAATTAAATTTTCAGAAACCTCCGATTTTACAATTACGTCAAATTTTATGATTTCACTCTTCTATTACTCAACACATGACTCATTTTTGGGAGTCTGTGTTTATGTCAGTAGAAACTAATCGTGGTTTGCGTAGGTATGACACTTTTCTCACTTTCGATTCGTAACTCTTCAATGCTCGGCTGAAAAATAATACAAAAAGTGTAAATTAATTTACTTATATGGTTTGTTTACGCTTTTCGTGTATTAGTTAGTCAACTACTGTAGTCAAAAAATTTGAATTAAGACTTTTCAAAAATAAATAAATTTGGTATCTTGCCGTAACGCACCAAATGGTATCACTTAACATGTTAAATGTTTTTGAATTGGTTTTTCTTTTCTTCTTAGTTTTCTATTTTTATTTCTTGGAACCTTGTTTTTCGTTGATACTGTTGCTATTAAATCTGCCTTGTAATTATGATAATCTCTCTAATAATTATCTTAAACTTTACCAACAGGAAAACATATTTCAAATAATTTGGAGATGGCAATAATATCCCATCATCTTTTCTAGAAGCCATTATTTCATGTTAATCAGAACGCTCTTTTCTGTCTAATATTCAAAATGCAATCTCAATTAGTTCTTTTCCGCGTATTATGGTGCAGATCCATTGTTAAGTACTTTTACCACGCATTTTAACTTTATTCAATATACAGATAATAATACACGATCCAAGCTGTGCTATTTAGTTTTGCCGGTCGTTATTCACAAACCTCGCTACTCATCTATTGTATTCTTGAAATTGGTCATGAATAGCATGTCACATGGTATTTAAATGTTAAATCTACTTTTACGGGTGATTTCCTTTGCTACTGTTGTATTCAATTAAATGCGAACGTAGTACATATCATTTCCGAGTAAATTATTTCATTTTCAGTATACTAGGTAAATTCATTCATGTACAAGTATTTTGTTGATTACGCACATGCCACAAGCAACTAACACATGTTTATTACCTTCTATTTGCAGTGTTAATAAAATAACCAGTCTTGCAGACTTTGAGGAATGTCGAAATCTTCAAGAACTATATTTACGGAAGAATAACATTCAGGACTTAAATGAAATCGCATATTTGCAAGCGCTGCCCAAGTTAAAATATTTGTGGCTGGAGGAGAATCCGTGTTGTGAAGCACCTGGTCCAAAGTAGGTTTGATTATTATTTACATGGCTATAAATTTCTAAAGCAAAGGCAAAGCCAAAATAAAGCTATTTGTCGTCATTTAAAAAATATCTCTTGTTTTTGCTTAGCGCTTTTCGTATTGTCGTTGAATCGTGAATAATGAAAATATCGTTTCAGCTATCGAGCCATCGTCTTGCGAGCCCTCCCAAACTTAAAGAAATTAGATAATGTCGACGTAACACCTGAAGAAGTGCAAGAAGCATTGCGTGGAGGACCTGTACAACGAGAAGAAGAAGTGTATGAAGACGCACAACCGCCGCCGCAACAACAATCACCAACGCAGCAACAATATCAACAGCAGCAGCAACAACAGCAGCAGCAACACTATCAGCAACAACAACAACAACATCAGCAGCGAAGAAGTCAAAGCCCTACAAAAGAGGTAAGTGTCAGTAGATTTTATATGATATGGATATTTTTGAGTCTGGTGGGGCTGCGGTGATGTGTTTGCATCTAATGAGATAGGTATGTGAATAAATGGGGACTCTTTTAGTCCAAGCTTTACTTGTATGTGACGCTTTGGCAAATAATTAAAAGCAAATAGCTTTTCGCATTATAGTATCTATAGTGTTTATAGCTTACGCATTATTTTTTCCAAAACTATCTTTTCAATACCTTAATATAAACACTATTTTCTCATTTGCATGCATTGTTGTTAATATATTATTATATGCTTTCATTTATGACATGCATGAAACTTACCCAAACATGAAACTTACCCAGTGAAACATTAGTCACTAATTATCTTTGACCTTTGTATACTTTACAAATATTTATGCCCGTGCCCCCACATCCCTATATCCTTAGAATCTCCGTAAATGTATCGAGGTCGAAAAAAAGAATTGTAATAGTTCAATACTAGTGTCGTACCCAATAACCTATTTTTCCATTGACATGTATCCAAACACCAACTCACAATGATGTTATGATAAGTCAGATATTGATAATACAAATAGTCCTTGAACTATACCTACAATTAGTTCGTGTCAAATTGCATTGAATTTTCATATTCAAACTTTACCTAAGTCTGAGAATATCGATTTGCCCTTAATGTATTACTTTTCTTATCATATTGTCTGAATCAGGTCATTTGTTTCAGTTTTCCAAGTTTCTGAATCAGGTCATTTGTTTCAGTTTTCCAAGTTTCATGCAAATCTTTTGTCTGTAGCTGTAATCAGTTTGTATCGATTTATTTATGGGTCATTTCAATAATAGTAGCCACGCTGTGACATACTGTAGTTGCGTTCTATTGAATGCAGGGTGGATAGAAGTGATTTAATGAAAAAATGAGGACATTTAATTGCTTGACCTCCTGTCTCGAGATATATATCTAAATTATTTTACCTAGTGTGAACGGTATAAAAGGTAGTTCTTACTTCGGAAAATAGGCTTTGTACAGACTGAGTTAACGATTAGATTATAAATGAACTAATTTTGAATTTGCACTTGACTGTATGTTCAATTTTTTTATGTACGAGGAATTTTTTGACATTATGTTCTTCAATATTATAAATAAAAAACATAAAAGAGGGTATTAATATTTTGTTTTCAATAGTATATCTACTAAGTCGTCGATGAACAGTTAAAAGATAAAAAATGTTGTTATTTGTGAAAAATTAATGACTTAATTTGTGGTAAGCTATTGTACGAGCAAATTTATGACCAACGTATATAGCTCTGATTTTCACCTCAAACTGAAACAGCCATAAAAATATTGCAATTTTTTGGGGGTTTCGATCAAATACACGCAACTTCAAAATCAAATTTTGTTATGTTTAATTAAATCACATGGGTACCAGCGAGTTACATTTACCTGCTGCAGGAACAATTTCAGGCATTTCTAATATAAAATATAACTTTCATAAATTTCATTCCTTAATTATCTATTTGCAACCTCGCACTATATTTTTGGTGGTTTCCTTTTTGTAATGAATTCGTCATTGTTGTAATAATAAGTTGGTTCAATTTATAGTAACCTACTTTTTACTTTTGGACGTTACCTACCTTTTTCTTGTTTGTGCGGCACACATACCTTGCGATAATAAGAATATGTAGTGAAAATAGTATCAGCAAAAGACATCTGCATTAAATGCATGCAACCTTATTTGTACTTTCAGAGGTGTTTGATAAATGAAATGTATTATATTCAATTTACATATTTTTCAAAGCTTTACTTATCTTGTTTTTTTGCGAAAAATCGATTGTGCTTTCTTAAAGACTTGTTTTTGGCTATCCCAATGTAGCACTGTCAATTATAATGCTGAGATAATTGAATTAAAGTATCTATTCTAAAAAGGCTTAGTAACTTTTATCATAGCATATGCTACTCAAATGAAAAATAAATAATTGTACATACTAATATCAACTAATTAGACATGACTAACTTGCTGAAATCTCTTCTTATTATTAAAATGACTAACAGCTCACACAGTCCACTTCTACTTTCGAAAATACAGAGGAGGTTTTTAGCGATCCAATAAACCAAGCATCAGTACCATCGTCACCACTTCAGGTATTTGTCTTGTGTGTGTGATTGTTTTTTATTAATTTTTGTGTATCATTTATCATAGAAATTAGTTCCTGTCCATAAACTACTATTACATTTGTGCTATGCTTTTTGTTTACTAGTTCCTAAAATTGATCCTTTAATTCTATATTATGAAATTTCTAAACGCATTTCACTAATGTTTTCTATTTTTCTTCGAACTACTAAAAAAAACTAATAATAAATTCGCAGCGTACTCCGCCGAATCAGGATTATCCATCGAATGAACCAGCTCATCCACCATCGCCAAAATACAACAACAGGGATTATAGAAACTCATATCATCAGTATGACGTAAGATTCATTCTATGTTTGACTATATTTGATGCACCTCTGTCAATCTTGAATTACTTGTACAAATTTTATATTTATTGATATGGCATGGGAGCTTTCACTGAATTTTTAGGACCACAATATATGAAAATTCACCATATTTCACATCTTTTATAAGCGCACTTGATTTACATTTGGTGAAATAATATCGCGCATTACTAGTAATAATTTTAGACGGGGGCTCTGAAATAAAGGATATCTGAGGACATACTTTTGGAATGGTAGGAGAGATTTTGTTTCACGTGATAAATATTACGATGAATACGTTTATTAGCTTTCATTCTAATGTCCCGAAAGTATTCTTCGTTGTATACTGTTCAAGTATTTTTTTTAAAAGTTTTGAACATATTCAGAAAAGACTAAGAGATAGGCAAAATCACACAAAAGACACCGCACACTTTTATAGTTCCGCATCTAAAAAAGAGAACATTATGCACTGCGTATCTCTCTGAGTTTATTATTTCTGAGTCAATTGAACCTTGTACGCAAAAAATCTGAGGTCTTTGGCAATGATTCTTCTAAGGCTATTGCTCAAGTGTGCAATGCAAGTGATGTTTAGACAAAATAGTCATTTAGATAAACGAAACTGATACTTGAGCGGTGCTCTGAGGGTGCCATCACACTTGAACGAGGCGGTACTACTCAATCTAAGATAGCTATCCAAATATGTTGAAATGGAATAAAAACTCTGCTTTCGGTTAATCAACCTGAGCCATTATAAAAAAAAAACAAAATTCAAAGAAAAAATATCACCATTGGGCTGCAATTTGGTGCTGCTTTGAATAATTATGCTAAACCTCTAATCAAAAAAGCAAAGTAAAATCAGTCTTATGCTCCAGTTTCCATGAACTACGCGTAAGTTTGTATGTAACTCCACATTATCTGCAGTTCGTTCAACAAATACCTATGTTTGGGATATCGAGCAAGTGCATATTTTATCTTGCTATTCTGAATTCAATACGAATAATTAAAAGATTTAAACACCTTATTTGCCTTATTGTCATTTACTACTGAGCCTTTGGTGCACTTAAGTTTGATTACATTCACAGATTGTCTGGTTACGGGAAAACTAGGAGCGCACGTATCACCAATTCACGCAAACACGCTTCGTTGATGCGTGCATGTTGCGTTTTTCAAACGTTTAATTTTTAATATCGTTGCATAATTCGCAGTATAACTACGCGTGCTGAATTCATAGCATTGCAAGAGTTTTGCTGTCATGTTGTTTGCAGTTATACAGGCCTGCATGATGTGAGCTATAAGGAAAAGTCAATTTTGTGATATATTTACTTTTCATGTTGCGCATAATTGTGCTGGTGGAATATAACGATATAATTTAGTCTACAGTATAATAAATGCAATTGATTATTCAGAAACTAAGTCAACCACAATGCACTATCACTTCCTCACTTCCACAAATTTACTTCACATCCAATTCAATATGAAAAAAGTTCGGTTTGCAACGATAATCTATACAATACTTAAAGCAAAAAAAGTACTAGATGAAAGCCATACACTATCAGACATATTCCTATAAATGAATATTTTCATAGCCTTTTTTTTCTATCCTACCTTTTTCAACGCTGTTCTATCTTACATAAATATTTCAACCATAAGCACATTTTTTGCAATCAGTCACTGAAAACAATTCACAATTTCTGCACCGCATTTTTCTAAAAAGATTCGCTCTCTCGATAATTTTTGAACGCTTGCGCTAAGAAAATGAATATTCCCTTAAAGTACACTAGTCTAAATGAACGTCATGCTCGTCAGCTTGTATCGTGGTGTTTTCGTCGATAATTGAATCATAACTATGATTATGTCGACAGTTTATAAATCATTTATATTTTCCGAATTTAACAAAGAATGCATATTTTGAATTCCTAAAATGTCTAAAATCATTAATAGAAAGTATGAACTTCAAAAATGAACTTTTATTAACTTCAAAAATCATAAGCAACTTTTTTTTAAAACTATCTTTGTCTCATACATTCGATTTCATAAGAATTTAACTATGGCTTCCTTAAAGCACATTAAACATATTAATAAGAATAATACAAAAGCGATTATTAACAAAAAACAGAGATCGCCTGGATCAGATGATCATGAAAGTCCAATCGGTGGAGGATATCGAGAACGCGGTCCAATACCACCAAGCATATCAACACATTCAATGAAGGTATTTAGAACTTCATCACTTGTTATTTATTAATCTCACAGCTATTATAATTTTTTGTCATTTCTAAGTAAGGTTTTATGTTTGGTCTTTTTTGGTTGGCTCTAAAACGTTTTTTGCTTGCTCACTCTAAGCTTCTTTTTTTTTGCTTGTTTACTCGCATATTTCTTTTTTGCAGGGAAATATTCTATTCTAGCAAATCTGATCAAAATCTATATATATTTTAGGAATATTATCAATCGGACTATCAGCGACCAGCGAATCCCAGCCATTATAGGCACAGCCAGACAGACTTGACCGAGTGGGATGAACAGCATCAATACAATGGCCACAACCAGCAACGAAGAAGTGCTGGCGACGATCGATATGCATATAGGAATGGCAATGCCCCTCGGGAACGCGAAGAGTGGGAAGATGGGGAAAGACCTAGAAATCGGTTAGTAGACTTTATTTATTTTATTCAATAAATGTTAAATGTCAATCAAATCCATAGTCTAAGTGTTAGTATTATATTTAGGATTCGTAAGCAATCATATTTTGTGCAGTATTTTCTCTACTTTTGTTAAATTTGTATGTGCTATTAGCATACTAAATTTAGCCTTGTATTGTTGCGGAATCTACTGGTTAATTCAGCAACTGTGGATTTCACAAATGTGTAACATGTACGTTAATTGGATCACCCAGCTAGCTTAGACCATATGATGCATTTCATAAAAATGCGAATGAATTTCAAAACTATTACGGTGTTTTAAATGCCGATATTTAATTAGAGAATTCCAAAAAGTTGGTCAAAAAGTTGGAAATGCTGATGTAGTAGAAATCAATACGAGAAATTCCGTTGTATACTATAGACTTTTAGCTGAAAATAGCTTCAGTGTCACTCTTTTTGAAGCACAGAATTTAACAAATTCCCAATTATATACATGTATTTTTAAAAAAGCTTTCGATGAGGTCTGTCACAATCTTCATATTTTTTATATTCATCATTCGCATCGTCAGTTTAGCATTTTTTTTAGCAGGAAGCTTATTTTCTTTTTGGCTTATTTATATACTTTTGGCCCGAGAGATCCAATTATTCAACTCTCAACAGTAATGAATGAAATGACCTAACCTCAAATAATAACAGTCTCCTATTCCCCAAACTATGCCCACCGAGTTCTGCAATTATAAGACTATATTAACCGTTACTTATAAGCTACCCTCAGTGATAAACATAATAAAACGACGCAATATTTTTCAATTTTAATTTTTTGTTTTATGTGAGAATTGGCTGCGAACTTAGCGCTGTCAAATGGACTTCTTTCTTTCATGACCTGGACATTGATACAACTGCTCTTGCATACTTTCACGCTTTTATTTCTTATCTAGTATTCCTATACACAGTCTCGCAACCCATCTAGTCCGCCTGGGCCTTCTTTTGCTGCGTATGTTGCTCTGCACAAAAAAGGACAAGTCACGTGTAGAATATTTACGCAACTCATCTGACGAATCGTTTCAAGACTTCCGCAGATAATGATTAGAGGTGAAAAAGGTTGTCGCATTAGGCAAGCAGGATACCTCTTTCATCACCATCATCATCATCGGCGCTACAACGGGGGTCCGGCCCTGGCCTCCGCCAATAGTTTTTTTTTCCATCGCGCCCAATCGCGAGCCGATGTCATCCAATTTCGCACACCTAAACTCCACGCGTCCTGGTCAACGCCACCCCTACAGTGCAGGCAAGGTCTCCCACGCTGTCGTCTGCCGTAAAATCTGCCGCAAAGGGTATTCCGAGCCGGGTCCTCTTCGCTCATTCGAGCTAGGTAGCCTGCTCACCGGAGTCTACCGAGCTTTATCTTCGCAATTATATCGGCTTCCAGGTAGATAGCGTACAAGTCATGATTGTAGCGTCTCCTGGATCGCCCTTCACATATGGGGCCAACGATTCTCCGCAAGACTTTCTTCTCGAATGCGGCTAAGAGATCAGAGTGCCTTTTGCTGAGCACCCAAGTCTCGGATCCATACGTGAGTACTGGGTGGACCATGGTCTTGTACAGCAGGAGCTTTGATGTTCGGGTGAGATTTCGGGATTTTGACGGTAGTAGCCTTTGTTGGATTTGAGCAGCCACCCGCGTATTGCTTCCTCCATGTAGTTATCGGCTGCTAATATTGACCCAAGGTAGTTGAATGATGGCACTACTTCTAATTCATGCTCAACTACCCTGAAGGATTGACCAAATCTAGGTGTTCTTCCTGCAGATGCTGCCACCATGTACTTAGTATTTCCTTCATTTATGTGCAGCCCCAGTTTTTGTGCCGCTTGCTCGATCTGGCTGAAGGATTTTCGTACAGCTAATTCCGATCTCCCAATTATGTCTATATCGTCTGCATAAGCCAGTATCTGGCAGGATTTGGTGACGATAGTACCTCTCGTTGACGTGCCAGAGTCTCGGATTGCTATCTCCAACGCCAGGTTGAAGAGGAGGCAGGTCCGACCATCCCCTTGTCGGAGCCGATTGAAGATGTTGAACGGTCTGGATAGGAAACCGGCTATTTTAACTTGGCTTGCTACATTGATCATGGTCAACCTACACAATCGTGTCAGTTTATTTGGTATGCCGAATTTTCTCATGGCTTTATACAGTTCTACCCTGGCTATGCTATCATAGGCGGCCTTAAAGTCTATGAATAGATGGTAGAGTGGAATGTTGAATTCCATATTTTTACATCGCCTGCCTGAGAGTAAAAATCTGATCAATTGTTGATTTGCCTGTGATGAAGCCAGATTAATATTGTCCAGATCATTAATCTCGAGATTGAAATAGAGATTCCGAAAATTCGGGATTCCATTTTCGGTGTCCCTAGATAGTCCCGAGATTTTGGGGTTTTATAAAAGAACTATATTAAGAGAATTTAAACAGATATGTTGGCTTATTCGTACTCAATTAAAACTTTATTTCAAATATATATACATAAAACCGGAAGTTAAGTTCATTATAATGTTAAATTTATGCACGTATTTATGTACATGTGTGCCAGCAAGTAAAACGTTAATCTATAATTGCATCTAATTTAATCTTATGATCTAATTTCTTCTTCTTGTCCAATAATTTCTTTTTATTTGGTCATGATAGTTAATTATCAAAATTAGTTGAAAACGAATTAAAATTTAATCAGCATAACGTATGTTCGGATAATATAATAAAAATATATTATTCTTTTTAGTTGTTTATATATCAATTCCAAAATAATATTGCTTTTCAGTGAAACAAGTGTTAAGTAATAATATCGATTGGTTCAAACTGCTGATTCGTTTTGAAAGTATGTTCTTAATAAACATAATTCGTCAAGAGTTTCAAAATTTAAACTAGACTTAATTTTGGTTCAAATATATTCAGCTGCTGAAAAAGATATTTCGGGTTCTACACTTTTTGGTGAGATATTAAGCATGTAATCATACGCCAGTTGTAGTAATGAGCCCCTAGCTCCTCGGTTTTCATAAAACGATCTTTCTTTTAGTATTAAGTTCTGGGTGGTTCGCTCATGTCGTAATGACGAAACTTTTCTAACTCTCAAAATGGGTTGAAATTTATCAATCCCGAAATCTCGGGAGTCCCGATAAAAAAATTCGGGATCCCGAAAATTTCCAAAATGTGCCGGGATCCCGAGATCTCGAAATCTCGGGATTGCATGCCCTAATATTGTCCGATGATGGCTTTTGCGCATGGGGCTATCCGTATCCAGTATCTTATAGGAGGTACTCAACAAGGTTATACCCCTATAGTTGCTGCACATAGTTACATCTCCTTTCTTATGTACGGGACATGATATACCTTTGCACGTCTTCTGGCATCTCTTCGTTCAATATAATTTCATGAATTGCTTGTTCTAATTTGGGCCCTCCATATTTAATTAGATCAGCTGGTATGCCGTCGACTTCAGGAGCTTTGCTAAATTTCAGCCGACTTATGGCTCTTCGTATCTCTTATATGCATGGTGGCGGCAGCATAAAGTCTCTTCTTGCATTGGTGGAGCCTCCAATTCTTTGTTGAGCTGGCCGTTTAGCAATTCACTAAAGTACACTTCCCATCGCTCCAGAATGCCTTCAGTATCGGTGATCAGATTACCCTCTTTGTCCTTACAGTATGTGCAGCGTGGTGTGTACTGCGTCATGTTTCGGACTATTTGGTAGAACTTCCGCGCCTGATGCGGACCTCGCTCTGGATACCTTTCTTGTCCAATAATCCAGTACACCAAACCTCCCAACTCAACCGTTTATTTTATTTAAGTTAAAATATACTATCGATGTATATTTGAGCATAAAACTCGACGTAAGGTTTATGTAGTTTCTTACAATCCTTTTTTATGAATATTTCCATGATCCCAATGATCTTTAAATTCGTTTTTACTTTTTTTCCAGACGAAACGAAGGTCGTTTTAGCGATACTGCAAGCGTTGTATCGAATGCCGTTCTCAACCACTACGCTGGATATCACAGACGACCTGTCAATCGAGTAAGTGAATTCTTGTCAATATACTCACTCACAAAAATGCAATGTTTCAATATTTTGTCAGAACTCAAACTTACTATCTGCCACATTGTGTCTTGTGAAAGAATTGGATTATCCTAGCCTAGAAGTAGTCGAACATGCCGTCCGATGCCGAATCGACGAGCTATCAGCCGAATGATGATTAAGGAGAATGCCACGAAAACAATACTCATCCTAACCAACATCAAACTAAAAATCGATTTTATTTAAATGCTGTTACTAAGTTTCGTTTTTGTACATACGCGTCTAGCAAGCACTGCAACTATTTTTTTCGTTTGCTTTCATAGTGATCATAAACTAACTAATTATATATGTATGCTATGAAAAAATTAAACTTTCATCCTAACTATTGATGTAGCTGAATTATGCGTCTCAAAATATTGTAATGAGTATACTATATATGTGAATGCCTGCTGAAGATTTTATATTATTAATTTGTAATTCACGAAATAGTATCTTTTTTAGTTATACAATTATTTAAACTATCGACAATAAAAATAAAAATGAATATATTTTAAGCAGATTTATCTATTGCGAAATTTTCAAATCCATATATTTCAACATTTTCTCATGTACGTATCATTGATTTTCTTGATTTAGTTTTTTTTTTGCTTATAATTTTGGTTATCAAATGATTGAACAATTGCGAAAAATGCGATTATTTCTCGAATGAGAAAAGGTTAACTGAAGGTTAACAAAAGGTTAAATTTAAAATTGTATCGTATCGTATCAACGTATCTGTTGCAAATTATGCGGATGTAAACTTTTCGAAATGAATCGAATTCTCATCTGGCATAAAGTCAACATATTCTCTGGCTAATCAGTTTTGATGTTTTCCACATTCTTGAAGTACTATCATTCATTTAATATTCTAACTCACTATGGATAAATAATTGTTTTCCAACATATTAACTTTTAGCGAAATGGTCCAATTATTTGCAAACTCAGGTATGTTCATCAGAGTTAGTGAATTGTATTCACTATACAATCGATCAGCAACCATTGTTGAGGCGTTCAATATTAACACATTTTTACAAAATCATAGAATAGAGCAGAAACAACAAACTATAATCAATAAAATAACAGTAGATTTATATATTGAGGAGAAATACTTGCCAATTTGTGAGACAAAAAATATATATAATAATCAAACTTCACAAATAAACAAATCCTAACGACTAAATATCATAATAAATTTGAAATGAAGAGAATTAAGACACTAAAATAAAACCTAGTGCAATAAGTTTGTCAAACAAACAAAAAATACGTTTGAATTGTGTTTTAGCTTAAGGCGGCTTTAGATATGCGGTGTTTGTCAAATACCGAGCACCTAGTTTGGCAAACTTCGCATGTGTGGTTGGGTTGCTCGTCTAGTGCTTGCCCTAGGCCAAGCATAAACATTCGGGTGCTCGCTATTCCCGTAGTTTGACGAACTTTCAACTCACATCAAAGTAGACGAGCACTGTGTCGGATCCCCGCAGCTCGTTCATCTTCCAGTTTTGGCGAACATTCGGCAATGCCCGAATGTCTAATTCACTGTGCTTGTCATTCCGCAAACACCAAGCCAAATTACTTGACTAGGTGTTCGGTATTTGGCGAATAGGAGGTGTTTGACAAACACCACATATCTAAAGCCGCCTTTATGTATACAAGGGGTTCAATATTAAAAAATCGATGTTGTAATTATATCAAATTTTACATACTAATTCTCAAAAAAAAAAATTAAAGCAGCTCTCTTGAGGTTGTTTTTTATTGGCTCACTCTATTCATCCCTATTTTATACGATAGTATTAGTCTTATAAAAACTCGACAAAAATTATAAGATAGACATATAAATTAACTGCCGGGATGTTGTAAATACTCTTATATTTTATTGTGAACTACGAACTGGCTTCGTTTCAAGAAATATCAAGCGTAATGAACTGTTATAATTGTTAACATTTAGCTTGTTTTAATGTTTTCCGCACGCACAATATTATTGTTGGGAAACCGCAAATAACCTAATTACTATGCCTTTTACTTAAATTAGTTGCAACAACACTAAACATAAGCACGTTAAATATTTCGTTAGAAACTTAGTCATGCATATGCATTCTACTATACAAATCGTAAAATAAAGTATAATAATACGTTAAATTATAATAAATATTTCGTCCATTTGATTTTAATTACTTAATGATAAATTATTTAAAAATTTGCAACTACTGATTGTTGAATTTTCACTAATGCTAAGACTTGTAAAATTATGCGTATTAAATATATAAAAATGAGGATATAACTTTTATTAATTTGCTTACTTAATAGTTTACGCATATTAAAAAGGCAAAACTACAAGACACAATAATAAATAAGTAAGGAATTAGTTTATGAGAATAATGTAATGAATAAAAAAAATAATACGTTTGTAACATACTATCGTAATTATTTGCTTAAAGTTAAAGGACATATTTGGTGGGTAAGTTCACACTGACGATGGTCGAACAAAAGGTAAAAATATATTTTACATCCATCCGGTAGAAAACTAAAGTTTTCAAGAAATCGAGAAAACTCAGCTAGTGAGTAGAGCACTGGCTGCTAGATTATGCTGTCTTTGGTTCAAATGCACCCATGATCACACACCTGGCTTTAAGTTAATGTACCTCTGAGTAGGTGTTTGAGTCAAATCAGGGGTACAAAGAGGCATAGAACCTAATGGCTCCATATTCATAGAAATTGATTGCGAATGAAGTTCCAGCTTCAATCTTCAGAACTGATAATGGTTGTAGTAGTAATACTTTAGATTTAATGAGCAACAAGGTCATCGCCATTATTTGGAAATGCGCTGCAGATTGTGGAAAATTTTGTTCATTATGAATCTGACAAATAGTTTCCGTTATCGAAACCAAATTAAGTTTCATCACCTGTTGACTAGACACCACCCACGCCAACAAGATTATGTGGCTCGATCAAAATCGTATTTAGCATCTCAACCACAGTTTCTGCCGATAATACTCGGTTGATATCATTTATCAGGTTAGGATTGGAGGTGGCTGGCATTTATGTTGGAGAAGTAGGAGCTAGAGTAATAGAAATTAATACAAGCTGAAATTTTGACTGCTTACGTAAACTATCTGTGCTATAAGCTGCTGATGGTCCCATTTATGCAGTCTTGTCAAAATCTTCACTTATATCGTGGCCATCGTTCCTCTATAAATAAAGTATCCATTGTGTGCTATACATAGAACCTAGCTCCTGAGAAGGGTAAAACTGCAATTAAAAACTTGGTTCTGGAATTTAAAGCTATCAGGTTCTACGGATTTTTTCAGTTCCAGGATATTGTGGGTGATTCAATATAGTATTGAGATAACTTATAGATCAGTATCAATGAATTTAATCCTGTCTGTGATTCAAGGAAGGATAGAGGCTTGAGTCTTTTGGGGCCATTGCAAATCAACCACTATTTCATTCATTTAGAAGCCTTTGTGTGGTCTTTCCAAAAAAAAAAACTGGCTTTGGTAATTTTAAGATGCTGGGATAAGAAGAATTGCGTTTAATTTGTCGGTGGCTCAAGATGCATATTTTAGATTTGTTTGCTATTTGTACATTGCTTTTGTTTTGTATTTGTTTGCTATTTGTACATTTGTGACCAGATTAAACTCCCTAATAGATATAACCGTTTTGTGACAGCAGATTTGAATGACAGTTTATGGATGGCTTTGATTATAGCGACTTTTGCTGCATTTTGAGATATTTTTTGTAGGTTGTTTTCTTTATGGTGAACTTGTACCATAAAGAATACAGCCATATGCTATTTTAGCTAAGTGCATTCTCGAAGTAAGCGGTTTTATCATTCATTGGCACTTTAATGATCAAATTCTTATCCCACTTTCAGCGCCACATATTTACACTTCAAACTTGCTGCTATCCTTTCCTGCAATAAATCATGTATCCAACAATATATACATCATTGGAAATCATTCTGCTGGACATCCGGTATCCAAACGCGTCCAATAGATAAGAATTGGTTCATCAATTGGTTGTTGCAAGTTGATAAGACATCTTAAGAGCCTGCTTAGGATTGTTTTGTAGGTGTTGAGCTTCTTTTTCAGAGTGAAGTGTACCGAGAAAAATGTCTTATTAGTTAGTTAAATTTGCAGTTCTGCCGGCAAGGCTTCAAAAGGCAGATATGCTTACCGTATCCTAGTGCTAAGGCTCGTGCCTGTAGCCTGGAGGACCGCTAAGGCTGTATTTATACCCAAGACAGGTAGAGTCAACTATACGCATCCGAAGAACTATTATCCAATTAGCCTGACTTCTTTCCTCCTTAAAGTTTTCGAAAGATTACTAGACCTCCATATCAAACAAAGACTTGTATCTCAAGCTCTATCGAGAGCCCAAAACGCGTACATGAAAAGGAAATCTGTAGCAACGGCTCTCCATAGGGTAGTCCTCGAAATATAAAAGGCTCTCCACTACCAAGAGTACGCTTTGGGGAATTTTCTAGGTATTGAAGGTGCCTTCAATAATGTCCACACAACAGCCATTAAGGAGAGCCTTCAAGCCACCGACTCCCATTCCGCTATTTGTAGCTGGATAATTAGAGGCTCATATCAGCGGAGTGGGCGGGGGCGCAAATCAGAAGGAAGGTCCACAGAGATACACCGTAAGGAGGAATTCTATCCGGTCTCTTATGAAACCTGGTTAAAAATTCAATTTTGGGAAGGTTGAACAGCAAGGGACTCACGGTTCTGGCCTATGCTGATGACATTGCGATCTTAGTTTCGGGTAAGTTTGTGGTCGAGTACCGTGGGCCTTGGCATCAACTCCAATAAGACTGATCTTGTACTCTTCACAAGGAAGTACAGGATCCCTGAATTAGACTCTATCAAGTTGGGCGGCCTCAAGTTAAGTCTCAATTCACAAGCTAAGTACTTAAGTCTTATTCTGGACAGCAAGCTCACCTGGAAGGTGAATTTTAAAGAGAGAGTCAAACGGGCAAGCAACGCAATTTACCGCAGCAAGAGAGTCCTGGATAAAACGTGGGGTCCAAGTCCTGCTTTAACACACTGGATCTGCACGGCGATAGCTAGGCCGATGATGGAATGATGGAGTGGGTGCTGCAGCATTCTCCGCAGATGCAGCTATGGAAGCAGCGTTCAGAATTCGTAGTCACTGTAGTATTTTCCAGGCGGAGTTTTTTGCTATATGTAAAGCCGCAGATCTATTAGATGCTAGAAATACTACAAGTGAGGTAATTAACGTATTTACAGATAGCCAAGCGGCGGTTAAAGCTCTGCTGTCCTCGATGGCAGCTTAGACTTTCTCTCTCCTGGTCCATGTATCTGATATCACTATGGACCTAATAGGTCTATGTGTGGCTTTGTGTCAGTCAGTATAACCTAACCTAGTTAAAATTATCGTTGGGTTTCAAGATCATCTCTAAGTTACACGAAGTGGTCTATGTTTTCAAGGCTATAGTCCCCTATCGTTATACCTTGCCATATTGGCGTCTTTTTCCTTCATTGAGTCATAATTTTTGTTTTGTTTTTTTTTGTGCGTTAGTTTGAAAACAAACTTCTTTCATCTAGATTTATAAGTGCTTCCTTTGCGTCGTTAAAGAAACGTAATACTGATGTCATCAGCGTAGATCACAAACTGCGTGGACTCAAGTAGTAGAGTTCCCTTAGCGTCAACGCGAATTTTGTTGCATATAGTATTAAACTCAAGACTACAGGAGCTAGCCCATCTCGTTGTATTCATGGAAAACAGAAAATTCGGTTATCAGGGTGTTTAAATCCCACCATTCTAGCGAAAATTTGTTTGATCATAAATATTTAGTATATTTTCGATCTTTTACATACGTCCATACCAAGGATTTTCTCAGCGTGGAGGGGAATCCTAAATTCTAAAGTTTTTGTCAACAACAGCGTACTGAGATGTACCGGTAATTTTCGCACATCTATTTATCTCCTTTGTTGTGAATGGGTCATACAAATTTATTTTCGCCATTCATTTAACATCGTTTCTTGCTCCCAGATGCTTACTACCAACCCGTCGATGGCCTTTGAATGTTAATCCGCCTGAATTCAGGAGTCACGCAGGAATGTCACCGATATCTAGCGCTTTTTTTGGATTCCAAGAGGTCCTTGGGCTGCCAGATTTTGTACAGTATGGGGAAAGGGCTTTACGCGGCGCTGATATCGTATCAGTTGATCACTAATGGGGCCGTTCAAATATTACGTAAGCAGATTTATTACAATTATTTACCCCCCCATCCCCCTTGTCAGCAAAAGTAAGCAAAGCTTTTACCCCCTCCCCCCATGCTTACGTAAACATTTTTCAATTAAAAATGTATTTTTTTTATATTATAATTATAATGTTATAATTATAATTTTAAAAATAAGAAAATTGATTTAAAATAGAGATTAGATTTTACTGATGCAGTAATCAACATAGAGTAAGGGACAAAAATATTATAATCTTACGAACATAACAAACTTATTTTAAATTTTTGGTACACATATTAAATTCAAATTAACAGTCTTCAGTCCATGAAACCCGAATCCATGATTCTAAGTTTTCGATGACATTGGATTGCTTGGATTGCTGCTCAGTGTTGTGAGTCTGCTCACTTTCATCCGATTTTGGAATGTCTACGTCGTTCTCATCGAGCCATTCAACATCATGGTGCTCTAAATTTTGAATAATGCACATCAGTTCATTAGCACGACGAGCAGCGACTCTTACAGGTCTAACTTTCCTATCAGTGTGCGTGTTTACTTTTTTATGGATCTTCTCGATGTGACGATTTAGTGACTTGATGGAAGCATGATAAAGACCACACGTTTTGCATGTTCGACTTGATAGCCTCAATTTTACCGTCGGACAAAAATAATCGTAGGGCATTTGCAGGAAATCTTTGAGTGAAGCACTTAAGCGTAGAGCTAAATTGACTGGAAGATCAAGAAATTGCCCTCCTTCATCCAAAACCAAGTCATCAACTGTTTGTTTTACTTTTACAGGTGGTGGAAGAAACCTGTTATCTAGTAATCTGAATAGACCATTTCTTGGACGACAGCATTCTGTATTTTTACATTTTACAATTTGAAGCAAGTATTGGCTTTCACGCACATGTTCTGAATACCATTTAATGTCTGGAAATACAGGAACATCTTGTTGACCTGCCCCAACATATTTTGTAGTAACATTATAGCCATCAATTTCCATTGAACTCCATACTTCAGCTAATACATTTCCTGCAAATTCGAAATTAGATCTTTCTAAATGTTCATCAATTGTAACGCCAAGTTCATCCAAATGAGACCCAAAATGGTCATGAGGCAATATTAAACCAGCCAGTTCCCGACAAAGAGGAGCCATTCTGCGCTCTACTCTGTTGTACGCACTTCTTCCAGGAGCATTGGTAGCTAAAAACAATGCATCGAGATCATGTCGCTTAAAGTGTTGTATAGCAAACCCTATGACTTTTTCATAACGCGGATTTTCATCTGGCCCTCCATCAACCGTCATGATTACCACTGGTTTTACTAGTCCATGGTCAGTTTTAGCTAATGGTCGAAACTCTTCAAGTTCGAGAAGCGTCTCGAAATCCTGAGCATGAGTATTAGCAGTAGATGAACTATGCTTTCCACTTCGAATAGCGATGTATGTTGGTCCAGAATATCCAACGGCTTGCGGTTGTCCTAGCATACTGGAAGTGATTTTGATACCAGCATAAACAGATGGTATTAATTTATGACGCTCAGCGATTACCCAATCGTGGTCAGGTAATTTGATTCTATATTCCATGTGCATTAGAAGAGGTGCTTGCTTATTTGCCGCAGTTACGCCCATAGGGACTCGAGCTTTATCATCTTGAGATATGAAAAATACTTGATCTGGTCCAAGTATGGATGCTATGTTCTCTAAATAATGGATTGATGTTTCAGCGAACTTGCTATCTAAGTGGCTCTTGTGGTGATCAGTTTGAGCCCGAATGAGCTTAACAGGGACTGTCGATACATGTCTTCGTCCCTCTGCAGAATTAGATTTTCTGGGAATCAAACGAAGATATGTCCTACTGCGACTAATGTCAAATCCTATTTTACGTAATTCTTGTGTGAGTTCATCAAGAGTTTTTACGCTGCGAATAGATTCCGTTTGTCTTCTATCATCATCCCAAATAAAGCTATATCCGCAATTGTTTTCAATAGTGATGGTTGATTGCTTTCAAGATTAGGACGTCCCACTGAATCCCTCAGAGATAGTCTTTTTTTTATTTCTGGATTTTCATGACAAATATCTTCTAACTTTCTTTTCATACCATCCCTGTGTTTCTTCTGGGCAACTGCGTTTTGAATCTTCCAGTTTAAAGACTGTTTTGCTGTTTTTATTTCCTCACGCAACTTAATGATCTGTTTATCAACTTCAGCACGGCTTGGCATAGTATCTCTGGCAGAATACAAAGCGTTCAGATTTTTTTCGAGTAGAGCAATCTTATTTTTCATAGCTTCCTGAGAAGGTTTTGCTCTCTGTTTATCTGCATTTTCATTATTTTCGCGTTGCTGTTGTGATTCATTACCGGGTTTTATTTTATCTTCTTCCTGTTTTTTAATATTTGAAGTTGGCTGTATAATTTGTGTTTTTTCTGCAGGTTTACAGGTAGTCGTTGCCTAAAAGTAAAAACTTTCTATTGATTCTGCTAAAGATTCTCTTATTAAGCTACATAAATACAAAGTATGCAATAAAAACTGCATTTAAAGATTATTTAAAGCCATAGCCCGTCATTTGGCAACTTTCCCCAAAGGGAAATTGCAAAATTCGCATATAAAGGAGGTCATTAAAAGCCCATACAAGTTTGCCCAAAGTTGTACCCGAGGTACATGCATATCAAATTATAGAGAAAAAACAAAGGATTTCGAAAATAATACTTTAGAGATTTAGAAATTCCTTATAACTTGTAAATAATAGTCCAAAGTTTTATTAATCGACAACACAATTTAAAAATGTGGCAACATCAGACATTTTATGGCGTTCTGTTAGTTAAAAATGCTTATAATATCTTTATAATGTCGTTTCTATATACAGTATTTACATAAAATAATATCTTATTCTGTTTACTTAAATATTATTGCATTATAATATTAAAAGAAACTACACAAAAATACACAAATCAAATCTAAAAATAACAAAACGCCGTCGACTATTTGACACTTCATAGTTCACACGTTGTTTGTTTATTTGAGTATTTTGATAATACTAAGTATAATTATAATATAAATAATTATAATAACTATCACATATTATATAATACTAGTAACTTGGCTATTCTCTCTGGATTTCTGCTTTTTTGCCCTACGAATTGGTTCTTGACGATACCTACTATGATCTCGACAACTTGGCATTTTCTTTGGCATTTACCGATCCAACACAAATATTAAAAAAGTAAATATACAGTGATATTCAACATATAATAAGGATTTTTTTTCTACAAAGTGTACCTCGGTACATCATTTGGGCCACTTTTAATGACCTCCTTTCTAATATTTCTAGTACTCATAGATACCTAAAATGATTTCGTCACTCACCTTGGAAAAAAAATGTAGTAGATTGGATTTATTCTTAGTCGCCGCTTGATACAATGATATCTAGTTCCTTGTCGGACTTTGCTTGTAATTTATAATTTCGCCACACTTCGTTAACTAACTTTTGTACATTTTGTACTTTCGTACTTGTATGAGATTTTTTAAAACTTTCAAACAATTTTTGGTATAACTTGGATTTGTCTATTTGAAACGACATCTTATTTAAACGTTAAACTTTGGCTAATGGAATCAACGGTAACACAAATGCTGAATTGCTTTGCTATGCTTACAATACGTCTACTCGCTATAGTATCCGAAGAAAACAATACACTGACAGAAGAAATTTAGACAAGTGAACAGCGCGCGGTAATTCCCCGAATCGATTCTAAAGCGAGTGCCTAATAAGCCGTTCACACTACACTCTAAATCAAGTAGATTTAGAAGCTGTCAAAGTTAATCAGGTAAGCGTTCACACTACCCGACGTGATTTAGAATGAGGAGATTTAGAGAGAGAAATGTCATTCGAATTTTTTTTTTGCGTGAAAGTTGTTGAAAATGGTGCAGAAACATGCAAGAGCATTATCTATTCATTTTGTACAACTCAAATTTTCCGTTTTTGTTCAGTTTTCTTTATTTTAGACCGAAATTCGAATGGCATTTCCTTCAAATCTACCGTGCCTCTCACGGATGGAATTCAGCGCGCTCTGAGAACAATTCAGCCGGGAAAAATTCACAATAGTACCTGATTTGTACTTTTCCAGAAATACTTGATCAACTCGGTCGGAAGCCGAAAAAAATGTATGGGTAATCAGGTAGATTTAACTTGATTTAGCTCTAAAGCGATCAGCTGATCGAAATCGCCTGATTTAGAGTCTAGTGTGAACGGGCTATAAACGTATGCGTGTATATTTGCGGGAATCCCCGAAAATGCGTTTCGTTTTCAAGCATAGACAATGTGAGGGTTGCCATTCGTGTAAAAAAGTAAATAACTATCGATGACGTAATCATCATCTGGACTCCCCTACCCCCCATGTCATCCAAAATAAGCAAAACAAAGACCCCCCACCCCCCTATAGTGCTTACGTAATACTTGAACGGCCCCAATGGCGCTTTGTAGAGTATAGAGACAATTTCGTTTTATATTTGCTGGAAGTAAGA
The DNA here is from genome assembly GCA_963978885.1 of Nemotelus pantherinus. Taxonomy (NCBI): domain Eukaryota; kingdom Metazoa; phylum Arthropoda; class Insecta; order Diptera; family Stratiomyidae; genus Nemotelus; species Nemotelus pantherinus. Next base: position 25,749,598 of record OZ022263.1, read on the forward strand.
TGCTCATCTCTCCTTCACCTGATCTGAGCCACTTGTGATGCTCTATACAGGCCAGTGCATGGTTTGAAGCCTTGCTATACATTATTTAAATTATTGCTTTATGCTCTTGTCGAATGCTGCTAGTCATAATTTTGTGATTCATGCTATTTAACATACTGTCAAAGTATGATCGTTTCTTACGCCCAATTATTTTATTAGCTATTCCCCGCATATCGTTATATTTTACCGTTTGGCTCTTGCCGATTGTTCTATACGTATTTTGTAGGCTACATTATTTTCTTTCAGTAATCAGCAACCGATTTTGCCTCTGTGACCTATATCGCAATTTGCGATAATTTATACTCATTTACTATCATGATGTTTCGCATTGTCTACGATAGAACCTGAATAATTAATGTAATTGAATTTCTTCTCAGAAGGAATCCAAATAAATGAAACATAATTATTTTCATTGCTCCTTGCGCCTATCCGATAATTTCGGAGACAACGCCGTGCTTTTAAATAAATAAGTACACTATATCTGTATGGTTTTCTATTTATTTGTATGTACCAGCAATAAATTTTAACCAATAACAACACGAAAAATTTCGTTAATTCAATTAACTTAGAACATGTGTTTCTTACTTCTATCTATCATTGGTATAGCTTCTCTAATGCCACGTTAAGAGCAAACCGATTTTAAATTCATCTCTTAACGAGCAGCATTGCCGTCCACCAATGAATATTTCAAACGAGTGTTCGGGGAATTTCATAGTAATCACTTGAACTTAAATCCACTAAAAAGCATTCTATGCTCTTAAAAGTAATTTACATTTATCCAATACATTAATGTTTTTTTATGTAAACCGTTTTTCTTGAATAATTGCAGCTTTCAATGCTTCATGCTGTCTCAATATATCATTTCATTAATATATCCTTAACTATTACATATCCATACAAGTTTCGAATAATTCTAGACAACATTTGAGAATATTTAAATTTACACTGTCGTTTTTCTAAGGAGAGAACTGAGTTTCATCATATAATTGAACGTAGGTGATTTTTTGTTTGAATTTTTTCAATATATTTAATTTTTTTGATCTTATTTTAAGTTAATTGACTAATTATAATTTTTTATTTGCTTATGAGTTGCATTGGTTTGCATACAATTTGATCTAGAATTCAACTAACTTATTCTAAAGAAGTCTTTACAATTAAATAATTGAGAATCGAATCACTAATACAACTACAACAGTTACTAAGCTTAAATATTTTGCTATTGTCTTGGCAACATAATACTCTTCTCTCCTTAAAAACAATACACGAAATTCTCAACGTGTCCGAATTATTTTTATAATTAACATTTGTTTTAAGGAAGACTTTGTGACTTTATTGTTAAAACTACATTCTAGGTTACACGTAAGTTTTGCAGAAATTTACAAAATTAGTATATATTTTTATGAACATTTCAATGAGGAGTAAAAGTTAATTAATAAATCATTAATAAATTGATTATCTTATTTTTTTTTTGAAATCGAAAGTAATGTTAATGAGTTCATGCTATTATTTCAACTGATTGAAGTTTAACTTCTCTAAATTTCAAATTGATTAATGATTAACAAACTTGGTGATCAGTCTATGTTAATATTCGTGTGCAATTTATAAATATTTGACTATTATCTTCAAAACATAAGAAAAAATTTCGAAAATTAATAACATAAACTGAATGAAATCAAACACTTACATACGAATATTTATATCATAGGTGTATATTTCACTTAGCCTATAGGATTATATATCACACTTAGAACAAATATGATTTTTTTAAATAAATAATTCTTTTTCTGCTTTTTCCTTTGATTGTTTGTATATTTAACGCACGAATTTGTAATGTTTTTCTTTTACATACATTTTTTTTGTGTATTGTGTTAACATCGAATTCACTTTTCGGCAAATATAATTAAAATACAGAAAATTAAAATCTTTAGATGCAATCATGGCACATTATAACTTTTTTTGGCTAATTTCTTCAAAATTTATTGCAAGCTACACATTGACGAAATGTCTCGTTGAACATTTACGCGAATTAAATACATCTATATAGTTGAATTCAATATTGCATAATTCCATCTTTAACTTCAAATATAAGACAATATTAAATTTTTTCTCCAAGAATAACAACATTAAATAGCTTTTTCAATTTAGTAGATATCTCTGCATAGTTTATTTTTAGTCTAGCCCTGTTGTCAACCTTTTTCGCATGCTTTGAAAGCATTTTCTATCTCTAGCTTGAAATAATCTTAGACTCTTCGCAGCATTCTTTATAATTACATACATTCGTATCATTACTATATTCCGCTCTGTTTCTAGTTCTGCTCTAAGCATTCTTTGTAAATACATCTAAGCCACGTAAGCGTACAGTTCATGTTTATTCGGTGAGCGTAATATTTGATATTTAGCGAAAAAGTTGTTGCTCTAGTAGATTTAGCTTTTTGGGGGAAGTATGCAATGCATAGCGAAAAATCGCCATTCCCTCCCCACTATGGAAAGCAACAACTTTTATTCGAATCAAACGTTCAACTTTAATATATATCCCAGAAATATAAGCATCTTTTCAATTATTTATATATATTTTAATTTAACTCTTCGTTTAAACCTTCTCTATATAATTTATTTTTATTGTCATGCACAGCATTTAACGTAACCGTTATTAGTTAGTATCTTTCCTTTCGTGAACAATTCATAGCTTACAACAAAATTTCAAAATATACATATATTTCAACTTTTTCATTTGATATGTTGATGTAAATGATAATCCTTGGTAGTTTTTTTTTTTAATTTTTTTTTGTTTATAATTTTTTATGGTATTTCTGTTATTTTACACATGATATTGTTTTGAATAGGAAATGATGATGTTTTTTTATTACATCTTTAATTATTTATTTATTTTTTATTCCATGTTTAACGATATAATGAAACAAAAAGGTCTTTTAGTTAAGGACGAGACGACTTGAAATTATCACACTATTTCAATGGCAACTATCGATGGATATTTTGGAGATGCTGTTCGCATCACTTACAAATCATCGCCTAATCGATGAATTTCGTCAAGCATGTAATCGACATCTTTTTCAGTGACTGCTGCAGATGAAATGATGGAACGGAAGAAATTCGGACGTCGGTCATCGGGTTGGTAGCCGACCATAAGACTTCCTTTTTGCATCATGCGCCCTTTGATGATCGGGCAAATCTGTGATAATAAATGGAAATGGAAAATTATTTTTGATTATACATTATCATAAAATGGATCTTGTAAATATATGCTACTTGATGAAATTTGCATCAATTGTTGGAGATGAATAAATGAATCGAAACTGTCTAGTCGTGCTATAAGTTCTGCAACAGCGATATCAGTATTTTTTTTAATAAATGAAAGAAGGATTTTGAAATAAATAAATTGTATTACAATGCACTGGATTGCAATAAACATAATTTAATTCAAAATGACCATCTTCAATTCTTACACAGCTTTTGAATTTATTTGACCAGTCATCTATAGCCAAATGCATTGCTCCTAAAGGAAAATTAGCTATTGCTTGGTTTAAATCTCTCTTAAGGCTCTCTATATTTAGGTGTCGTCTTCAGTAGATCATGTTCTCTAACTCTGTTCACAGTTTGTAGTGGAGAAGAGACGTATGCAGTGCTGTCGTTTTACTGCAATTGCAGTATTTCTGCTGCAATTTGATAGAATCTATTGCAACACTGCATTTTAGTGCCATCTGCTGCATTTTATCAGATTCGCTGCACATTTAATATAGCGAGCAAATCTACATCTGCCTAGTCTTCGCTGCACGCTGCACGAAACTGCAAAGCAACGTGCGAAGCAGTAGAATGCGCTTTTCTTAATACAGTCATATGACAACTATTTTTGCAATCTGGTGGTTATTAGTGAGGAAGCGTTGTTTTGGTGAAATTGGTGATAAAAAGCAAAATGGACAAGTAAGTCAATAAATATAGGACGAGAAATTTTCAGTCTGTACTGATGATAGATCCACGATAAATTTACATGACGATATGAGGTATATGCAATTATTTAAAAAAAAATTAAAACAAAAAATTAAAAATTAATGTGTCCTAGTAGTGATGAAGCTCAGACTGCGAAAAAAAACCGAAATACGAACAGTAATATAGAAGTATTTGGAAGGATAAATTTGAATGGATGAGTGAGGAAAAATGGCAATTTGTCACTTTGTGAAGACACGGTGAAAGCGGAGAACACCGAAAAAATGTCAAAAATTCAAAGAGTCAGCCGAAATTGTTGGACATGAAAAGTAACGTGGAAGCTACGAAAAGATTAAATTTGCTTAAAATGGCAGAATTTAAAATTATTATGTGTGTGATCTCAAACAATCTGCCATTTGCTGTAATTCCTGTGCTACTCGATTTGATAAAATCAGTAGCTGTAGATTCTGTAATAGCAAAACAAATCAAATTAGGGAAAACGAAATCAGTTCAAACTATTAAAGATGCAATGTTACCTGAAAGTGTGAATTGCGTTGCAGAAACTTTAAAAAATCAAAAATTCTCCTTTTTAATGGATGAATCGACAGATATAGGAGGAATCGAAAGTTTGGCGTTAACATGTCGATATTTTGATTCTGCTTGTGGAAAAGCTAAAGATAGATTTTTAGCACTAATAGCTTTGCGAGAATATAATGCGAAATCAATTTTCGATTCTCTCATTTCATTTCTGGCCCAACATTCAATTCGAATTGAAAATATTATTGTATTTGCGGCTGACAATGCAGCAGTGATGATAGGTGAAATAAGTGGCATCAAAGGAATGTTTAAGGATATATTGCCAAACATATACACTATAGGATGTACTTGCCATTCTCTCTATTTGTGTTCGTCAGCAGTTGCAAAAAACTGCCGTCAAATATAGAAAATCTAGCAAGAAACCTTTATTTTTTATTTCGAATAGCCCAAAACGAACCAGCGAATTTCAGCAGCTGCAGGAATACTTCAATGTTAAGGTACACAAGATTTTGAAAACATCGTTTACTCGGTGGCTTGCATTGGAACAAGTAGTTAATCGAATTATTGAGCAGTGGGAGCTTTTACATCAATATATAACAAGTAAAAAATTTTGATAGAAATTCAGACCTAGCGGTGCAAATAGCTCAAAATTTGAATGTTAAGAACAAAATTTATTACACAATTTTATCTTATATTTTAAATATAACCAGCAAAATTAATGCTGAATTTCAGTCGGAAACTCCTAAATTGCATTTAATCGTTCCTACTTTAAAAATGTACTTAAAACTATCCTGCAAAATTTCGTACGTAGAGAATATTTAAACCAAGTGTTATTGAACACATCTTTGAAAGATGAGCAGATTATGGAATTGAAAGATATTTATATAGGCGCAAAAGCGCATATATTAATGAGTGATATTGATGATGAAGATCAAATCCTTATAAAAATAAATTGCTTAAATTATTATCAAGCGCTGGCCAAACAAATTTTCAAAAGATTTGACCTTAATGAGGTTACTTTGAATAGTTTAGCAATCATAGATCCCAAAAAGCAGGGATATTCATTGACAGATATAATTAAACGTTTCCCAAATATAACACACTACGATGGGATTGAAGAATTAGATAACGAATTGAGGATGCTAATAAATTTGGAGTTTTTTTAATTAAATACAGAGGCAGAAGAGGATATTGAAGAATTTTGGTGTAAAGTTTTTAAGTTGAAAAATGTTTCCAACGAGCCAATGCTTCCAAAAGTAAAAAAAAATGTGTCAAACTTATTAAGCTTACCACATAGTAGTGAACTGTTGAAAGAATTTTTTCGCAAATTTATTTAATGAAAACGGAGAAAGGAAATTGTTTGCAAGCTTAGAATAGAATCAAAAAGCTGTATTTTCCCTGTAAACTATTGATACACTTACCATTTAAATCACAATACACAAGAATTGCCTCAATAATACTGTGTTTTAGTTTTAGTGTGTAATTTTAGTGTGTGTACACAACAATATGTACTGCATTTGTATCTTTAATCTGACATAACTGAAGTTAATGAATATTTGTATATATTTTTCACCAAACAACCAATTCGAATTCAATAGTATCAAATTCAATTTATATATATGCATGAGTAGCTTTGTAAAAATTTAAGTTTTTCTGCAATTTCTGCAATTACTGAACATACTTTTTTGTAAATGGGAATAGTTTTATTTTTTGCATATGTAAGTACACACATACGTGTGAATGCATACAGGAAAATCAATTTACTGCAATTTCAAGCATTATACTGCAATTTAAAATTTCCATTTACTGCACACCGAAAACACAAAACGACAGCACTGGATGTATGTACGGGTTACCCATGATATCCATAAAACCAGAATCCACAAACCAAAATCCATATTTCAAAATCCATAAAAACAAAATCCACAAAAACAGAATTTATAATTACAGAATGGGGCACTTCACGTGAAGCGGACAACGAAAAAATGTCAAGGCTCTAAATTTGGTTCATATTGTGCATAATGGTAGTTCTATAGGATATGAACGTGGATACGCAATTTTTTTTATGAGGTTTAGTTGCCGAGCTATGGGGTTTTGAATAATTGACCAAATTGATGCAAGGTTTTTTTGGAAGCCGATTCTGAGATTTGGAAAAAAAATTAAAAAAACATTAAACATGTTGATTGGTGTAGAAAACTCACTGTTCTTTTCAATTTCAGTTTATGTTATTCAATTTTGAAATTAAATTGGACAAAAACAATTTTTTTTTACCTGTGTAAAACCGGAAGTAAACACTTAAAATCGTTATTTGAATAATTTGGACCAGGTGAATTTTGCTTGTTTTTAGTGTATTTATTTTATGATGAAAGTTTTAGAATGGGATGGCCATTAGTTTAGGAGAAAAAAACTATAGCTTCCGATTTAGCCAACAGATTTTAACAAACTTCACGCAGTAGGTGAACCTTACTCTAAGACAGGTTTCATAGAAATTTGGTTCAAAAATTAGTATAGGGCTGTCAGCTATGGCAATTTTTGTCCCCTAAATATTGTGAATTTGCTCAGGAAAATAAAGGTTTTTTTCCCCTATAGCTAGCTCCTGATGCAATTACGAAATCAAAATGAAACTCTTGTGATAAGTGGACCTTGATGTATTTCTATTCTGTTGGAATTTCGTTCAAAAATCATGAAAGGGCTGCCAGCTATCATGAATTTCGTAATTTATTGGCATTTCTTTATCAAACGATGTTGTCATTAAATTTCCAAAAAGGAATTATCCTGCATCGAAAATTAACAACAAATATTTAGGTTTCAAAAGTTTAAAAAGTTTTGAAGGTGGTAACCCTACAATTCTATTCACTCCTATTACTTTCAGCGCAGTCATTCGATCGAAACGAAATTCACAGGGTGGGTTTAACTCAACGTGAAGCAGCAATGGTGCTAACACATGATTACTAGTACCAGACAATTTCGTGAATATTGCACAAACAGATACTTCCATTTTGTATGCATAAGCAAAGCATTTACAATAAAATAAGCAAATAATGTTTAAATTTTTTTTTTGGAAATTTTTCAGATGGCAATACTGGGCATAGTTTAATTGCTGAAACTTTCGATAATATCCTTGGATTATAACGAAATTCAAAGGATAGTTTGATTAAGCACGAGTATGTAATGGTAGACTTATTGCTGCTGTGTTGGACAAATGTTGCCAGCACTGAACATTTTCATTATTTGTGTTATAGGAGATACTGTCAGAAAATGATATTTGTTCCTTTGAGTAAGAAATGGTTGATATGATACTACAAAAAAGTGTATAACGTCTTTCCACATTTTTTTGTCACTCAAAGACAATTTGTTCGAAAATCAGTTTTCTAGCGGTTCTGATGCGCTAGACTTTTCTATATTCCGACGTTTTGGGAATGGTGGAAAATATTGAAAATTTATATAATTATTGATTTTTGGCATTAATGCCATTTTTGATTGTTTTAGATTAGCCGAGAAAAGACTTTATCAGAGATCAATCGACGAAAATCATACATTTGGTCTTGCTAAAGTTTTCGAATTTGAAAGAATACAGGAGGTGTTTTGTGCAAATAATAAAATGGAAATCAAATTAAATTGATTGAATTTAATTGTTTGACTCGGTATCCTTTAATGGTCATACGGTCATATGGTCATATCATACCATTTCATTACACCACTGAAAATCGTATGTATTATTGAAAGTATGCACATACTTCCAAAAATACTCGCTAGTATTTTTTGTAGGAACAGGAATTTGGAACAGGTATTATTCTGTACTTGTATTAGTTATACCTAGTATCTGGAAATCCTAGTGCGATCCAACTCTAGTCCGCTGTTTGCCGCGACAGTCCGCTGTCCGCGTTCACGGCGGTCAGCGGACATTCATGCGAACAGCAAACTGTCGTACTAGGATTTTTTCCGCGTGGCAATCCGCTGTACGCCGCGAAAGTCCACTGTCCGCGTTCGCGGCAGACAGTGGACATCCATGTGGACAGCGGACTGGCACGCAAACAGTGGACTAGAGTTGGGTCGTACTAAGGGTTCACACTGTACTTCATTTGAAGTAGATTTACTTCATTTTTTTACTGAAAATGATTGCTACTTCACTACTACAGTTCCTTCGTATTATACTTCATTTTTTTTCAATCGAATCATCGAATTTCTATTTTACCCTCTGATGCTCTTTTTGTCTACCTCGAATTTGACGAAAACAATTTGTTAGTCTAATGTAGTTTGGACTTAACGAACAACTTATTGCAAGTTATATTATGCACATATATTTAAAGATTGATCTGAAAGATCTGACGCAAAACAATTCTTCAAAGCGTACATTAGCAAATTATAAAACTTTTGAGCCGCTTACGTTTAAGAGATTTCTTATATTAAAGTTTAAAATGGGAATCGCTTACATGTAAAAACTGTAGGAAAATTTATTTTGACAAAAAAAATCGTCACAATAAATGAAACAATTCGATTTTTTCAAATTGATTGACGAGTTTTATCAAAAAGTAATATTGTGCCGTAAAGAAATGATAAAGACTATGGATATAATTATGTTTCGCTCACCTAATTTATATTTATCTGTTGATGCTATTTTACTCAATAAGTTTTATCGTTGTACTAAAAATAGTATTTTTTCCTATTTTTATAAAAAGTCTGTGAATGCTTTAAATACATATAGGTATAATCACATTTTATAATCTACTTCACTTTTTATCAATCTTCTACAATTTTTAAGTAAATTTTACTCCTAATTTTGTGTAAAAAGTGTGAACCCTGCTCGTACTAGGATTTTGTCCGCGTGACAGTAATCTGTTGGCCGCGTTCGTGGCTGAAAGCGGACATCCATGTGGACAGCGGAGTGTCACGTTCCAATTATGGCTAAAATAAAAGTTCTCCTTTGGCACGATAACACACACGTCTGGGGTTGCTGCAGCAAAATTTCGTAGCCTCCGTAACTCAAAGCGTTTTTACATGTCTCACATTCACCGGATTTACTCGAACCCTTAATTTGCTTAGTTGGACAATTCATATCATACAATGGACATTCAAATGTTGGAGAATCATTGGTCTAAGTGCATTGAGTTACGAGGAAACTACATAGATAAATCAAAACAAAACTTTCGCAAAAAAAATGTTCTCTCATTTCGAGACTGAGAATTTTTTAACCTTCGCACAAGAAGTAACCAAAAAACAGAAAATACAGAAAAATACGACAGAAAAATACGACAGAAAAATAAAATGAATGCAATTCGTAGGTGAAACGTATGATCCTATAGATATTGCAAGACTTTTTGGCGATGGTATAAAAGTATGTAATGGTGTCGGGATATTTAGACAATCTTAGTCCTCGTATCTTATCTACCATAATAAACTAAATACAATAAAAAATTACTGTTATAACTACCGAAATAGTATCGCAACCAAAATCGATTCTATAAAATTTAATTTAGAGGAACAATCCGTGGTAAAATATTTTTTTGCGCAAAGCAAACTGGAAAAAAGTTAGAAGTCCGACAGTAAACAGTTCATGTTAGAAACTACTCAATAATAACCATATTTTACAAACTTGTTATAGAAATTAAGTCCGTATAAATTGGGCTATTAGCGATTTCATTTTCTATATCTATATATTACACATCTTGGAGTATTTTATTAAACACTTGTTTTAGTTTCCTAAAAAAAATTATTTGTGTGTTCCGATAAATGTACAACAAGGTGAATGCTATATTATATTCTACATACTGTTTCATTCAAACTCACCTTTCCCAGTTCCTTTTCCTTTGATGCATCATGTGGTACACCGCGTAATCTCTTCGGAATATACCAGAAGCTCACATTAACGCACTCGGGTTCCATAATTAAATAGAATCGATCCGATTGCTCTTTAATCCGTCGCACTTGATATTGTGTCAAGTCCATTAATTGGTCCTGCTGTCGTTCGAATCCTTCAGTTCCCTTCGAGCGCCACTGCAGCCACAATTTAAAGATATCGTTGTGCCGGCCGCATTGGATAACTTTGTCGCCGGTATCATAGCTAATATCGTACTGCTTATCAGTCATGAAAAGATACTCGGCCGACATTTGATTGCAGCTAATCAATAGTCCCTGGAATGTACAAAGAGTGAATGATTAGTGGCTTCGAATCGAAGGTAGTTTGCAAATGATTGCATAGATTGTATGTGTATAAGTATGTATTTTGCAGACTGCATTTGAATAGTTCCCTTCAGGGATGCAGTCTCGATTGAACATCTTTTTTGTTCGCAATATGTCTATTCTCTCACGGTAATTTCATGTTACATTTAACAACGACACGGATTTCTACTCTCTGACGTTTGCAGATTAGACTTGGAACATTCTGCGACAGTAAGGATGAAAGATATGTCAACAGAAATGATTTTCTAATCTGTTGTTTTTTTCATGAAAAATGGGAATGTGGGTTGGCTTTATAACAGCTGTCGATGTTCTTACTCGATAGTAAGTTCTTACTCCATAGTTCTTACTCGATAGTAATGCAGCTTTATAGCCAACATCAGAGAGTTTATTCTAATCATCTTAATAAATATGCATAAGAACAATCAGTACCTACAAAGCTTGTCTGAAATCATGTTTTACAGTATAGTTGCAGAATACGGTCCGCATCGACTACAACTTGTGTATCTTTCCGTGTAGCATGCTAGTATCTTTCCAAACCTAGGACTCCATCTGACATGATTCGGCATGTCAGTACAACATCACTTTTTGTCTGTTCGAAATTTCTGACAGCATCTAAACAAGTGAATTTCTCCACCCTCCAGGCTTTTGACATTCCGAAATTTTAATTAAAATTCCTTGAAGCAAGAACAACTGTGACCGATGGTAACATATTGCAAATAAATAACACAGCCAACCGATCCCCTTGTAAAAGGTTATCGGAGCATTGTTTGCACCACCGACTGCAAGAAACAGCCTACACAAAACGGCATAACGGTTTGTACTCGCATTCGGGAGGATGTAATCTATATTTCAATTCACCCTAAAGCCAGTCAGTCATAAACTTTACTCTTTTCAAGCCGCAGAAGAAAAATCGAGTGCATGGCGAAGAAAAAGTTGTGAGCTATGCAAGTGCACAAGGTGTGGGGTGGACTTTTAATATTTCGAAGCATCAATGTATTTTTTTGCCGGAAATACTTACGTCCTCCTTGAAGTGAATCGTTGAGCATTGTAAAAGTGCACCCATGAGCTTGTGCGGATTCCAGGTGACCGAATCGGCTCTGAAAAGCGAAAAATAGTGTTAAAACTTTGAAAATGGATTTATTGTATGCTGTTATTTTATTAAAAACTTTTCTACTGGCTACTGAAACTATTTTACTAGTCATTTTTTTACAAGGAATTTTGCTATTTAGGAGCTGGAATTGCAGGGGTTGAGGAATTTTCACGCTGAGAAGAAATGGGAAAGTGGTCGGTCATATTTCATACTATTGCTAGCATAGGTAATATTTTTTCAGGAAATTTTTTATTTGAGTTTATACCAGCTGTCGATGCAGAAACACAAGATGTAAAAATATTTTTCGGTTGCACAAATCGCAATCGAACTATTTGCTAGACCATCTAATTGACAGATTGAAGTGATTTCACGATATAACGGCAACGGTTGTCGGATCAAGGGTTGAAGGGTTCATCCACAAATTTTACAATCAATTTACAGTCTTCGCCCGAACCTGATTTCGAACCAGGGACACACACTCGTAAAAATCGCCACAGTTACTTGATAATGTACATATCCTTTATTCTTACATTAAAGGTCAACTCGAGCTTAAAATTGTACTTTAGATTACATTGATTCCAAAAAGATAAAGAAAACAAAGTGTGCATAGCTAGCCAAAAACAAACAATATAAATAAAAATCATGTTACCAGTGACATGATACATACATACATACGTAATTTATTCTATTTTCCACTTTTTCGAACATCTAAAATAATAAATATTCTTGTGGTTCATTTCGTAGTCTTGAGCGGCTATCGGATTGAAATTTAAATTATACACCTGCTACACAGAATCCTAATTCCAATCGTCCCATAAATTCCTTCGAAAAACCTTAAAATGACCAATAAAACTCCCCAGATTGCCCATTTTCTTCAATAGCAAATAATTACCGCCGATTAAAAACGTAAATTAAATATACACCTCACTAGCTGACCCTAATTTCCTTATTGTATTCATATTAGACGTGTGGCAGTGCAAATATCCCGCTGGGAGATATTTGGGTTCTGGTAATTGCTTGCTAACTGAATGTTGACTCGTACGTCCCCCTTTTTCGTTCACTGGTTCGTTCGTTTTGCCAACAGCAAAGCAAGAGAAACGGAAAAAGGATGAGCTTCGGTGCTATCATGTTTGTTCAGGACTTAGGCGTTTGTGAGATTTATATACAAAGAGACTGAAGAGGGTTGGAAGAATATGATGGTTATAGGAAGCATTCGAAATTCCGTCATTCTGACGATAGTCCCCTAGGCTTGTGGACTCTTCGCTGGAAGTAACAGCTTTTAAGGACCATCGTCATTTTGAGTGATATAAATCTGTTCTCTTGTCAGCTCATATACACTATGGGAATGAGAATATTGAAGAGTGGGCGGTTAGTGACAAGTGATGAAAGTTTTTCGTTTATTGCTGGTGTGAAGTAGAGGGGTGGATGGTTTGCGCATTATTGTTTTTAGGAGAGAATGCAAATTCAAATTGCATTAAGTACAGATTTTCATTATTTGAAGTGAGAAATATAAAAATTTTCAAAACGATCAGTCAATTGATACGACAACGATGACCATATGATTTTCTCTAGGAACATTGGATTTTTTGCATAGAGTTCGAACTGCTCAGTTTTCGATGCGTTGTCTGAGAATTAGGCTGATAGAACTGCAATACAAGATCTCCATTGATTAGTAAATGGTGTTTTACAAAATGAATAATATGATTCATAAAACACTAAATCTAGCATAAGTGGCTTTAGCGCAATTAATGAAAGAATTAAATCCATTTGTGTGCGAAGCAAATTTGCGAACACTAGCTTTTGCCACACGGAGCTACAAAGAAGTCCGTTGACGACTAAAAAGAAATGTGCCACGTACAATTTGAGCAAATCATCAATGCATGTTCAAGGTACAGTGCTATGAATAATTATAGACCCTACTATATTTTTATGTCTCTCATAAAAACAGGAAAATATTTCAAATAACTGTTTATTTTCTTGGATGATATGCCTTTAAGAAAATTAAGTAGGAATGAAGGGTTGATAATATTTCTTTCTATAACAAAATAAAAACAAAAAATTCATAAACACTCGCTGTAAAATCTGTGAAAAATTATGAACTCAGTACATATAATGTTTGTTACGTTTTTTTATTTAATACTTAGTCCATTTGCCCTTATTTTTTATTACATCTACGCTATTGACAAGACTATTTAATATTGCATCTGATATCTAGTTCCAGGCTACTATTACTTTTTCCTTCAGTTCTGCAATATTTTCAATGGATGGTGTCACTCACAAAAGGCAGTATATGTTCCTCTAGTAACTCCTGATAACCGACAGCATTCATTCTACGATTGACAAAGGCTATTTCGCTTTTAGCATTTTTTCCACCTCTCTGGGCTCGTCTTGCCATGATTCTTCTTTCCTTGCGTAAATCATGCCAGTAGTAATTAAATCCATCTGGTCCATCGCTAAAGATCACATGATCCCAAATGGTTCCTTTTTGTATAAAATATTCGGCGAATGTAAGTCTAGCATCGATGTGAAGGCGGCTTTAGATATGCGGTGTTTGTTAAACACATCCTATTCGCCAAATACCGAACACCTAGTCAAGTAATTTGGCTTGGTGCTTGCGGAATGACAAGCACAGTGAATTAGACATTCGGGCATTGCCGAATGTTCACAAAAACTGGAAGATGAACGAGCTGCAGGGATCCGACACAGTGCTCGTCTACTTTGATGTGAGTTGAAAGTTCGGTATTTGATAAACACCTCATATCTAAAGCCGCCTAGACGTTTTGTCAAATTGAGGTTTTGCAAACATTGTTGATACTTAAACTTTTTGGAAGATGTAGCCCATTTTCTAACTAAGCTAGGATCACATTGCAAGCTCAACCGTCTAACGATTTGCGATCACAGTAATATTCCGAGCTTCAAAAAATTGCTTACAACACTCTGCAATCTTTTAATAGCACTCGCGATTTCTCTCTGAGCTTTTCCACAGTTCCTTAAATCAATAATTCTGTATTTTGCAACATCATTTAATTTTTTTCACGTGGCATTTCAAGCGTCAATAAAATTTCCACGTCCTTAAAGTATTAAAATTCTACATAAAAACTCAAGTCCACACTTGGAACGGAACTCTCTTGGCAAACTCCGAACAGCAACTGAGTTTATAATTATTCACAGCTGCAAAATGCATTTTTTTGGAATTTTTTTGAAGGAAAGAGAAAGGCAGATAATTGAAAGGTATTTCTAGGATTCTAAGAATAAAATGTTCAGGCATAGAAATGATTTGGAAAAATTTTGAAAAATAAATATAATTGTATTATGAATGGCACCAGGTCTCGCGCAAACGTATTGGTCCGTAGTGATACTAGTTAAAAAAAAATCTAGAGCTTCAAAGTTAAGTCAGATTTGCCATTGAAGGTACCAGGCCTGCATGAGGTCCCCCAGCAAGGGCTCATCGAAGCAACGCTGTTTGTTTTTTTTTTCAAGAGCCGAGCAGTGACAGAAATCTGTTCTGCGCCTTGCAGCTCCTCACACTTCATACAGCCGCCACTGATTAGGAGTTGCAGCTTCTAGTAATGATTCCGACCAACCGTTTGCAGTCTGGCCGGGCTAATTCATATAGGATTTTGGCAGCTGCGAGATTTTATGACTCCACGTGCACAGGTATCAGTTGCTCACCATCTGCACAGGTATAATATAAATATCATCCTTGGGGATCTTAATGCAAAAATATGCTGCGAACTGGTATTCTGGTATTCATATTTTACATGAGAACACGAATAGTTAAAATATTCTAAAAAAAATGGCGCAGTACACATACTGTTAGGACATAGAAGGAGATCTGAGGTCGGCTAACCAGATTCATCAAAGTCTACTACAGTCAGTCAAGGGTTTTAAAATGCTGAAATTCGATCATAGCTTCAAAGCTAATGTTGTGGCCCTCCCAGTACTAGAAGTATGATTTCGAAATTCGCGTACTTAGGTCCTTAGACTTCGTATATGAAGAAAGGCGACTTCCGAGACGCTACTGAGCTGCATGTGGAAGAAGCTAAAAGCAAATATTTTGACAAACAAGTGGGCTAGGCACCAAACTCATATAAGCGAATATCAGCCAGCTCGCAAAACCCTCTGCGATAGATTTTATAACAGTCGGCTGCGAGGGGCGAGGGAGATCTTACCTGCGTTGGAAAAACGATAAATACCAGGACGCTTGGAGGTTAGAGCTGCGTTACAGAATGACATTAGCTTGTGATCAGAACTGGAGCAGAGACTTGTTGAAATAAATATATATCTGACTGATGCTGGTGGGCCACTTTACTAGATCCACTTGCCTGAGGTGCGTTTTTTTAAGTAAATGGGGTGGATTCACTTCAAGGAAAAAAGGCTACTTATTTTTTCATCAGTACTTAAAAGTGCACAGCAGCTGTAAAATTTGTTTATACAATAAACACAAGGGAAAATACTTTTTCCGTAAAGAGCCACGGGACCCTCAAGACACTGAATAGCGAGGGTTTGGTTAAGTTGTGTGGGTTATTTTGCAGCTCCTTTTTCTTACGAATGCGCTTTGTCACCTCTCCGTAGAGTCTAGGCACAGAAGAGAATGATGCTTCAAGCTAACTTAGACACATCCGTGGCAGTAAACAATCAAAGCCGCTAATCCAAAGCCATCTTCCATGTTGCTCACAGAACTAGAAAGCTCAGGAGGGCAAAACAAAGAAAGAAACTTCAGTTAATACTACACTTACAAGAAAACCTGAGGGATGGGATGGGAATAGGGTATTGCTGCTAGAGAAGATAAAGCTTTATAAAAACATTACCTAATTAAAGTCTGGCTGTTCTACTGAATGCAAGAATAGTAAGATAGGCAATTTAAAGACATGTTAGTGGGAAGCTCATACATTTTATTTTCTCCCTTAAGCGGGACTACTCCAAACAAGTGTCTGGCCCTATATTGGGTGCCATTTGTAGTGGTTTACAAGTAGAGGATTGACAGGGTATCTAAACTAAATCGAAATTTAATAAAAATGGCCTGCAATTGCTTAATTTTGCAAAAGCGGTTCATAAGTCTATTTTTAGGTATATTTTCATTGTGCGCCCAACGTGGTATAAACAAATAAATGATTCATTTATTCGAATACTCTAAGTTCATAGTAATATCTTTATCTTTGAGATTCATTCAGAATATCACTGATACTAAGAACAAACCGGAGATATATTTTTTTAGACCTATATAAGTGAAAGAAGGAGTCTTATGTACAGGTGAAACCACCAGCTGCGAAGATGTGTAGTGGTGTAGATGTGTGTCGAACCCGGCCAAGGTCACCAAAGGGACTTTGACATGCAGTTAGTAGAAACCTAAAACTGATCAGGGGTAAATTGAGATGCAGGACTATCATTTCACTCCCGTAAAAATATTGGTTATTATGAATGATGGTTATTATGTAGTGCTTAGGGCATCGAGCAGTCTTAATTCGCCACCGGCTGTAGCCATGTGTGACTTTTGTAAGAGTATATTAATATGGTGGTCATCATAAGAAAATTTTGAGTTTGCTGGAAATCTGCGAAGTAAGCTATACGGTTGAGAGTCTTCCTTCAAGAGATCCACATCATTTTCCGAATTCACGTCTTCGTCCTCATCTTCAGCTTGGTATGACAGAGTGTGACGTCAGAAGAGTAGCTAAGCTATTCTATCAGTTTGAAGCAGACCAAGACGAGGTATCTGAAATCGTTGGCTTTGCTTCGTAACATTGCCTCAAAACACTATCAAGCCAACAAAAATTCAAATCAGAACGTGACTTCGTCAACGGTTGTACATGGAGAGCAATCCCAAGATATAGATAACTGAATTGGGACAAGCTCGACTTGGTCCGACGTCACATTCTGTTATAACAAGCTGAAGACGAAGGCAAAGACGTCTATACGGAAAGGCCCTCAGTGATCACAGTTAAGGAAAACAGTTTCTATAAAAAAAACGAATTGAAGTTTCAAGTATGTGCTCGACCAAAACTACAGCATACCAAAATAATTTACAGTCAAAATAAGTTCTTCACCCATGAGAATCTCATAATTCAAATTTGAAAACTTTATGTATTCAACGAAAATGCATTTCAAGCGTCAGGTATCAAACTACATATTAGTAAAAACAATTTGATTCTACCGATATAATAGCTCTGTTTAATGACTCCAAAAAAGAGTAGAATATCTCAAAGCAAGTTCAAATAGAGCAGCTGTCAAAAAAAGTAGAGCAAGTTGAGCGATTGAGAGGCAATTCTTAAAGATGATAGTTTGTCAAAAGTCCAACCTGTCAATTCACTAATAAAAAAACTATACCTCAGTCACAATTTTTTGTTGAAGGTCGGTTCCGACAGACAACTGGTTATTTACCCGAACTTGCTCTACCAAAAAAAATAAAGCAGAAATCGTGCTCTAAATTACTCTAGTTCAACTTAGAGCAGGCTCATGAAACACAAACCAGAGCAATTTCAGGCAAGTTAGAACAGCCGAATTGCTCATGAAACACATTTTGCTGCGATATCTCAACCTAGCTCAACCTAGAGCAGCTCATTAAACACAGCTAATATCTTTCGATAACTAAAACCCTTACTAGGAACGAATATTGGGGAATTTTAGAAAACTATGTATATAACTAGGACAAACTTAAAGAAAATGATTTAGAAAATTTTAAAATGAAATATCTTTCAAATTCGCTCTTGAAATTATCATATTTTGCTTAACCGTTATTTTACATGACTATTTTTTTTTTGTCGACTTTAAATCAAAGTTATTTTAGCTGGAGTTAAAGTAACAAAAATTGTGTTTTATTATTTCCACGCAGGCAGAGAGGCCAATATATTTATGAAATAGAAGTTACTCTAAGCTACTAGACATTCGCCGGAAGCTTTTCATACCGTAGTACCGAAATAGAATAAAGTTAGAACACAGGAGGGTAAATTGCCCGTTTAAATTTATTCACTTAGTTCAAAACTTGTGCGATTTGTTTAGGAAAAATTTTTATTGAGCCATAATAATTATAATTTTGATAACAACGAAAGAAATAGGAAGGTTCAAAGTTCGTTTATTGATCGAAAACAAAACCTACTCATTTAAATGCTGATGCCTGATTGTCTGCTATTCCCTGGATACGATTCATCCAAAAATGTAGTTATCTCATTTACCTATAACAAATCAAAACGGATACAGGTGTTTTATTCGCCCCTACAGGATTATAGAGTCAATCCTTTTGCACTTTAGAATCCGTCATATCCTCTAGCAGTTTGCCACTACAAATTTCATTCGATTACTCTCAATTTTCCTGTGGTGCGCTCAAATCCCTTAAGCAAACAAACCGAGCAGCATTTACAGCAATCTGCATCAACATTGCACCGAATCTGAATGAGGGAGAACAACAATAGGGGTGTCACTAATCTCTACCACAAGGGTCTTCTGCTCTTTATTACGAAATTTATTAGAGCATTGAATTTAAACAGGCAAATTTATACTCAAACCAAAGCACAGAAACGAGTCCCTCCTGCACCGTCTCGGCGTTGTTAAAGCAAACTTAATGAAATTCCGTTTAAAATTATCGCATGCAGTACCGAATGCAAAGTACGAAATACCGAAACGAGTCATTCTTCAAAAGATTCCATCAATTTTCCAAAGTGTTTTTGTTGGCCGTGGTTTTTGAGTAAAGCTTATCAATCCTCGAAATACTAATCCTTGTCAAGGCAAGATGTATTGATGGCTTTTCTTCTCTAGGTCTACAGTGCGATTAGGGCGCAAGGCAAGAATGATGGCGTATTGAATGCGCTTATTCCTGAGATTGGATCGAAAGAATAACTTCCTACGTGGATTTGTTTTAATGGACCACATGGATCAGAAGTAATTGGGTTGTTACTTGCTTCCGTCGGGAGTGGATAGAAATTTGAAGTAATTAATTATTATATTCAATTTAGATGAGAACAGTGATCAAAACACGTGCGGCATTAATGTCAGCATGAGTTGGAATTTTGGAGAATTTTCAATTCAAAAGACCTGTAAGCTAATTATAAAAGGAGTGAAAGGAATATTTTCGGGAAAATGAATAATAGCTGGTAGTGAGTTTTATAATATGTTTGGGCACCAAATTGTGAAAATTTACTCAATCAATAAAATTTCCTTTCATCAATAAAAGCCAACGGATGTCAACGACAACAGAAATGGTATGGGTTGAAATTTCGTTTTAAGTTTCAAGTTACTTATAATTCCTCAAACATTAAGCGCACAAACAAGGACTTACCTTTCGATGCCTGTCAGTCGTGGATGTCTGTATTTTCTCGATAGCAATAAACCACCGCCCCAAGCAGCCTGAAATGCAACAAAATAGAACAATCGTCAACGTTTCAATAGAAATACACTTACATCAACATGCAACCACATTCCATACTTCTTGCAAATATCGCCGATTTCATTGATAGGATCAAACGCTCCCAGCACAGTCGTTCCAGCCGTTGCATTTACAAAGAACGGAACACATCCTTTCTGCTTTCGCTCGACCACCAAGCGTTCCAATTCCTTCGGAATCATCCTACCAATCTCATCGGACGGTACCATTACACAGTTGTCGGTTCCTAATCCTCCAACGGATGCACACGATTTGATCGAGTAATGGCTCTGATCAGAGGTGAACATCACCAGTTCACCAGGCAGGGCCTTAGCTCCACGCTCTTTGTAGCCGGGGAACATCTTGTGTCGGGCAGCGAGAAAGGCGTACAAGTTCGAGATGGATCCACCTGGAGCCAGGATCGAGTCGCCGCAAGTCCAGCCAATGATTTCTCGCATCTTAGTTAGTACGACGGTTTCCATTAGAATGAAAACCGGTGCGATTTCGTATGTGAACATGTTGGTGTTGGCAGTGGCGGTGAGCCATTCGCCAGCCATCGATACCAGATCCAAGCCGCTGGAGAGTTGATTGAAGAAATGGGGATGACCTGCAACGACGAGATGAAAACCGAGACTATTAATTTCAGCATGATTTCGAAGAATGCGCGCGAAGAAGCCGTCCACGTAGCATTCGGTTAAATGGAAAAATATTTCCGGAGAAGTGAACTTATTTGGGTCAAATGTATCGGAATAATCCTTGAAAAGTCCCTCGGTAATCGGCAAGTACTGACTGTGAAATGTGGGGTCGCCAGTACGTACAAGAGCATCAAATACGTCAGATGGAATCATCCTATGAGGGTGAGTTAATCCCATGTCAGTATTTGACGTCTACATCACGTTGGAAAATAATGGCAGTCGAAGAGATCAAGAACAGAAGAAAATTGTTTTTAATGGGTTCGTATTATGTTCGATGTCTTTTGATGGAAACAAAAGCTGGATGATGCTTAAACGTGTGCTGATGCAAAAAACAACTAAAACAAAGGGCGATTCGCAAACATGTGTCAGCATACGGGCAAGAAAATCTAAGAAAATATGTTTTTGTGTTTACATTTAACATAATGAGCGTTGATTTTCTTTTCATTTAGACAAGTCAATCTTTTAAACCAGAAATGCATCTCCATAGGCTCTTGACTTCACAGACTCTTAAAGGAAACAAGCGTGTGTATCACTGCCTATTTATTCAATATGCGTGAAAATCCGATAAAATGTATAAAGTATTTCAAAACTTTTCACATAATATTGATAAGTTTATAGTACTGAAACATCAAAACAAAAGCATGTTGCTACTTTTCTTTAAAATGATACATTTATTTAAACTAAAGTCATTTAAATCTCTGAGCATTCTTTCGCAATTTTTCTAGCGTTAATAATTTCCCGTATGTTGGATCATGTTTGACATTATTTACTGTTTGGGGTTGTGAATAATTAAAACGACCAGAAGTTGACATTTGTCGCATGCGAGTGCCAGGGAGCCCATTCGTTTATGTTGAGTCTTTTCAGATAACCGTTCTTCAAAAGTGCTCGTTTCAAGTCTAAAAATGAACAACATATCAACTATTTGAAATTTTCTGTTCACATTTCTCCTTGTTTTTTTTTCTGAAAATTAAAAGAGCTGCAGGCAAGGTCATGATTGAGGGTTGCCATATAATACCAAAGGGACGATTATATCTCGCGTCAGTAGTGATATGTACATATCCCGAAACATAGAAATCGAAATTCAGACTCTTTGGAGAAACACTGCAACTCTGTCAAGAGCTCTCTTGAACTTCACCCACAATGCCCTGCTTGAAATGATGAGTCCTTAATCAAAATCCGTTGTTATTTTCTGAATCGCTGCACTGATCTCCCTCTACAAATAACGGAAGGGCCAAGCCAGCTAACGGCAGTATGTTCCGTCATTCATATCTCTCGATGAATCGACGGAATCCTTTTGCCAGTTCGCATTCTTCCTTCTTCTGACGGTAGTGTATCCAAAACGAATAGGATTGGATCCTTTTATCCGAAAAATAGACACATATCCGGGAGGATGTTGTAAACGATGGGGGAACGCAACGTGGCATCTGTGCATCAGATGACGGCTACAGCCAGGTTGGGGTCGTTTGAACGAGGGAAAGCGAGAAATGTTATGTTCGGTGTGTTTTAATATTGAGACTTATGCCACGCAGCTGACAATAATGCGAATGCAGTCTGATATGAACTCGGTGAGGGTTGGAATCGAAATGGTAGGTTCACGTTTTTGAGTAGTAAGGGAATTGAATTGTTCTAACTTGGAACTATTAGCTATCAAATGAGCATTTAATTGCCTGGCTTGCTACTGTACGTCTGGATTTGATTGATTTTTTTTTCTGTGCCGTATACATATGCCTATTTCAGTGTGAAAAACATTGTTTTAATTGGACATGATTCTCATGTAGAGAAAAAAAACGTTGTATTGACTTCGATAGGTAAGCTGATGAGTTTATTTCAATTTACAAAATCACCTGTGCAAACTTTACTTTAGGATACCAAGTAGAAAATAAAATTTTAAAAATGTGTTTTTGATCTATTTATTATTGACACATTTAACGGAATATACAAAATTGGATTATCATAAAAAATAAAATCAATAAAATTAAAGCAATATTCAAAATAATATTTCAAAAATGTGTTTCTTAAAGAATCAAAAGAGAAGGACAACAAGTCCTAACTGGCCTTCGTCATAACTTCTTACCATGTTGGTTACAGAAGAGTGAAATTAGGTGGGTGGGAGTACGAGTGAGTGGAGAATTAATAAGCGATCGAAATCTCAAAGAACAATCTGGTCAGTTTGAACTCATAGCTTCCCTTTCATTCAAATTTTTCAATCGTATTAAATAAAATTTAAGGGTCGTAAGTAGGATCAAGATATTATTGAACACAGGTCAATATGAGAGAATTGATGTGCAGTTTATAGGATAAGCTTTTCGGACCTGACCTCAGAAACATCGTTGACGATAGACTGGTGCGGCTGGAAATGTTTGATGGCAGCAGTAATCACTTCTATTACTGCCGAGTTCGTAAAATTCAGAAATAGCCAAGTCATGAGGAGGGTGGAACGGTGGATGACCGACAATGGCCTAGAGCTGGTGCTGTCGACGACAGAGACTATCATGCTAACAAAGCGGAGGATACCGACTGTATCTGACAGTGGGCTCTGCAGAGGTTCAGACCAGTAAGTTTTGAAGGTACCTGGGAGCGGCGCTTTATATGAAACTGACCTACTGGGACCACACCCGCAAAGAATTTGATAGGGTTCTGAAAACTCGTTGAAGAGGTTAATGGAAGATATCGACCACCCTCGTAAAACGAGACGGAGGTTGCCAGTTGCCACGACTGACTCCTTTTTGCTGTATGGGGCGGAAATGTGGGTGAAACTCCTCCAAACGAAGAAGTTTAGACCATGGATTGTTAGCATCCAGCTTAGAGGTGCCCTGCGTATTATCAGTAGTTACCGCGCGGTGTCAAAAGATTCCATTTTCGTAGATCACTGTAGATCTATCGCCAGGAGAAAGCAGACAAGGGTGCTTCACTCACTCTGGGCCGAATGAAACATGAGGTCTAGCGCACGCACGTACGCAAGCCTTTCGACTTGGGCAACAACGCAGGAGGGCAAGAAACAAAAGGGACGACGAAACTGATCGGTCTTCCAGCCTCATGCACTCAGCCGTGGCCACGAAGAGGTAGCCTTTTACCCGTGCCATGCCAATTCCTAACGAGGCATAGCTAATGCAGAAGATATCTTAGCAGAATGCAAAAGATCCACTTCTATACTGTGGGTACTGTGTGAATGAGAAGCATGATGCTCTCCATACATTATTTATATATTTTTTATTTCAGTCAGCTCGCAACCTCGAGTCCGTGACTGGCTTGTTCACACCAAAGTCAATCGTGAAAACGACGCTGCAAAGCGAGAATAACGGGCACACAGTCTCAAAATGAGAAGAAGGTTGCCTTACCAACCGACAAACTGTAGTGGTTTCTGAAATAAGTGGACATCGATAGCTGAGCAAGCGTGACCGAGTTGAAGTAATGTGAGAGTGGATTCTGACCCGGTCCTCTGTGACCTGTAGATGGCTTTTTGTTAGTAAGTGAAAATCTTAAATAGCCCGTGATTTTCGGGATCCGTAGCATTTTTGGAAAACTTTAGTTTTGGACATCAAACAACAACAAAAATTCGACATGCAAAGTACGTGGGCATCACTGGCTGAAAATACTTTTAATTTAATCATGTCCTTATTCAGCAGAAATGGACTTCTAGAATACTTCACATCCGTACGTTTGAAGGGGTAAATTGCGACTCGGATCACTACTTGACCAAATTCAAATATGGGTGCCATATGTCAAAGACCTGTGACCTGTGCTTTATTTTATTATTTGATTTTGTTTTATTATTAAGCAGACCAGATTTGACACGCGTACTCCAGAATACAGCGTGCCAAGGAGACAAATAAATCAATGCAGGTGGAAATGTCGGTAAACATATACGAAGAACGTAAGACAAAGCCTGGCAGTAATATTCATCACATGAAGATCAAATTTCAAATTGGAATCAAACACTATGCCAAGGTCTTCAAAATGCTGGACAACTGATTAGAAAACACCAGACAAGAAATAAGAGAGCATATGAGAAGTATTTTTATATGAGAATGACATCTGGTGACACTTCATGATGTTTAGTGGTAAGAGGTTGTTTAGGCACCAGTGATTGAGGGCAATCAAATCAGCTTGCAACTGGTGATAATCGTCCGCAGACTTGATTGCCCTAATTAATAATAAGTCATCCGCATATAAGAGACAAGAGGAGTTGATAACGGAAGGAAGGTCATTGATAAACAAGGTAAAAAGTAAGGGACCCAGGATAGAATCTTGAGGAACTCCGGATGTGGGAAATATAGGAAAGGAAATGGAACCGTTTAAAGTGACTTTGCAAGGACGACTATGAACATAGGAAGAAAACCAGGAAAGGATGGGCCAAACATAACAAACCCGTTAAGTTTATTGAGCAGCAGGCTATGGTTCACAGAATCAAAAGTCTTTGAAAAGTTCGTATAGGTTACATGATCTTGACATTGATAACGTTCACGTGTTGTACTTTCGATGCAAAACATGAATTTTCACACAATCGTCCACAAACACGTTGAACGCTTTCAAAAGACGGGTCCTTAGATGAATAGTATGAGTAAAATGATAAAGTGGTCAATGATGAATTAGGCACAATCACGAGCTGAAAGATATACTATACAAGTCAGAGGTCGTCAAAATCATCACACAGCAGAAGCTTGAATTGACTAGAGTGCTTAGTAAGGGTTTCTAGAAAAAAACCAATGGTCGAAGGCTAGTTGGGAAACTTACGAAACGCTTGACGGACTCTGTCAGATTTTTCGATAGGAGGACGTAATCATTGAACCAAAGTAATTAGAAACGCCATCTGCAAGACCCCAAAGCCCGAAAAAAGACGCAGTGCTACGACGACGGTGATACTATTCGAAAATATGAGGTCTTCAAACAAAATTCAAAAGAAAAGAAAAAGAAGAAGAAAAGAAAAAGGAAAAAGCTGCAAAATTGGAACCAATTGGAAAGCGCTTAGAAATTGTCGTTGTGCAAGTTTTTTGAAAGGTATTTATGGACATATTTATGCCAAATGTTAGAGATGCATTTATCTGCCAATATATCAAATTGATTGCACCATTAATAAAAAAATGCATCAGTATCGTTTCACCTTGGAAAATATTGATGTGTGAGATATTGTTGCCTAATTTTATTCTCAAATAGCTTTATGTTATTTGAACTATCAACGCTTTCTATCAATGCCTCTATTTTATTGAAAAATCAAAATTTTCGCAAATACATTTCTTGCGCAGATCCATAAGCCAACTTCAGCCACAACTACAAGGCACTCACTACTGCCTTCTTTATTTTAAATATCAATCCATAATAAACACACTGCTCTTTAGCTCTCAAGTCGCAATTAAAGCCTATTCAAAGATGATTTGGTGACGGCTAATCTCATCAATCAGCATCTACTATTCCTCAACATCCCTCTACACAGCCTTGCAACGAGCCCCGATAATTTCCGATTTGATTACATCACAAAACCGGTGTACATACAACCTCAGACATCCTTCCGCTATTTCGAACCGCAAACGTTTCGTTCTCCAGCTATTCAATTTGCCCAACTCCATGTATTCCTAGCTTGTCCTGGCCTCCAAACAATATGCCTGTCTGCGCCCGACGACGAGGAGATCGAAGTCGAATGTTATTTCACTTTACGTGGTCACGTGTTTCAGATTAGATTAAAAGTATGTCCTCATCTCGAGCACCCCCAAGGACTCTTGAAAAGCGATCCACCCTCGTAGCGCCGATAGACGGCCGGCGGAGTGCGAAAAGTGACAAAAATAAAATAGAATATTATTAGTTTAGGGGTGAATAGTAAGCATGAGGTTTGCAGGAGCTGTGTATTATGCCGTGATTGATTGTTTACTCGCTTTTGTCAAGATATGACACGACCAAGGAATGCAAACCCTTTGCGTTGTGATTTTTAACTTTTCAGAACGACCACAATCTTTAGTCTGGAAGCTGTGCACGCGATTTATATGTGTATCTGCACGTCTGCAAATGAAAGGTGAATGCCACCGTTATTCAATATTCAATGGCCCATAAAATGGTATCCTTAATGCTGTTATCTTCTTGGATGCACATTTTGTTTGGATTTCGGATGCTTAATGCCACAATAGGATGAAAGCAAATAGCATATGCTAACGATGTGGTGGAGGAAAAGTGGTAACATAAAATATTTGGAAGTAATGGTTTTTATTTCGTTTTCTATTGTTACTAAAATGCTGCTTATAATTGATTATTTATAGTCAGATACATAGTGACATCCCAGTTTTTATTACGAACAGGTGAAAACCATTGAAGAAAGAACTCATCATTTTTTCCCATTTCTCATGGACGAATAATTTTTCTTCCCACTTTGCAAATATATATACAGTACCCCTCATGCAACCATCTGAGTTTGGTGTTATCAAACTGATTTGCATAACACTTAGCCCCTTAATCTTCAAAATTAGCGATTTGTGGTCGCCTTGGCGCTAAAGTAATGCAATTTTGTGCTACTTACCCGTCTTCACCTGGTACTTGAGCGTCGTGGCACAGTCTTCAACGAGTTGTTGTAAAGTGACCGCTCGATGCGGCAAGTCCAAGTCCAAAAGTTTTTTCATATCCTCGGGATGATGGAATTCCAGCACCTTTTCGTTTCGATCATTCGTTGATTTGACGAAATCAAGGAGAACATCGATGATTTTCAATAGGAACTCTCGTGTCTCTGGCATAGCATCTACATAAGGAAGGATATCTGAAAAAGAATATAAAAAAAAACATATCAAAGTGAAAAAAGAAATTTACTGCACATCTAACAATAGAAAGAGCTTACTAAATCTTGCAATATTTTCCGATGGGGGAAGGCAAATGATGTCCCTGTATAGTTGAAGTTTAGATTCGATAGGAAATTCGAAATGGCGAAGATAGAAGAATCAATTTCCCATCTATAACGTAGGATTATCGATGATGGAATGATAAAGCTCTCGAAAGACGGACTGTAGGATCAGTTGTGAATAGGCCCACGGGAATAGATTCATTTTTTATCAGTACGGCTTTGGTTCGGTCTTGAAATGAAATGATGTTTTATGGACTTTGAGGTGAGCTCAATATGAATGGTTGGTGGTTGGATAATCAATATCCTGTTCTGTTGTTGAAGAATCGAAAAAAGTTTTGAAGAAGTTGTTGAAAACGAAATGAAGAAAAGTGTTAAGGAACACAAGGATAATTCATTTTTGAATTAATGTTAATGTTTTTGTTAGAAATCGCACTTTATTATCCACCCAAAATTCTATTCCTGTTTAGAATGCATTATATTTATTGATTGATGGGCATTTTCCTTGTGAGTCAGTCATCGCACTACCCCTTAGAGGGCGCTAACAAAAGAAGTCAGCAAGCATGGCTCACCTACGCTGATAACACTTCTCGAATTCTGTTATTTTCTGGTGAAAGCGCTTTTCATGGTCTTGAACGTAAGTGGAAATGTGAGAATGATTTTTAAAGACGTATTACATCGTAGTCTATGACTAGCACTCAGCATAGTTTGTTTTACATGGAGGTCTGGTGATCTGTGATTGTCGAAAAAGTTGCTATGGTGTCAATAACAAATAACCATACTTTTTTTTATGAAATTGAAACTGGATGAAACATGAGACCAGCGATAAATTTTCCTGTATCAGGTCCAAAAATAATTCATTTTTTTTTAGAAAAATTTGGCATTACTGTGCCAGCTACATCTTTACGTAGTGGTTTTTTAAGATTTTCGACAAAACTAAGGTTCATATGCAGTAGCAATAAAATGATTTTCTTAGGTGGTGCTAGGCATGGGTAACGCAGCAAATTTTGAAGCGCTGATACACTGATACCGGCGCCAGCAGTGGTATCAGCGCACTGCGCTGATACCATTGCGCTATGATACCATGATCTCATTCGCCTATGTGTGATACTCACTGCGTTTCTTGGACTCACATACGGCGCTGGTAGCATTGCGCTGATACCATGACGCTATGATTCACTTAAAAAAGAATGAAAAAGCTTGTATGGGACGAGAGCAACCCACATTTGAACTTACTAATTTTCAGATAAACGAGTACAATACCCAAAAATACCCAGGCTATAGTATGTACTCATTCAGGTATCTTTACAAACGTGCGTACGCGTCGGTATATTGCTTTGCATCAAACAGACTTGAGGTAAGTATACTCATATCTTTGCGCCGCGCCAAGCCAAGTGGTGTTGGCATTGCAAAGCGGCAGCGCCAACACCATTGATACCGAAGTGCGTTACTGCGCTACTAATACCGAAGTGCGTTACTGCGCTACTGATGCCGACAATCGATACCAGCGCAATGGTATCATGGCTAATGCTTCAACGCAATTGCGCGGCGCAGCGTGTACTCATTCAGGTATCTTTCCAAACGTGCGTACGCGTAGGTATATTGCTTTGCATCAAACAGACTTGAGATAAGTATACTCAGCTTATTTCTTTGCGCCGCGCTGTAGCATAGCGCCAAGCCAAATGGTGTTGGCATTGCAAAGCGGCAGCGCCAACACCATTGATACCGAAGTGCGTTACTGCGCTACTGATGCCGACAAGCGATACCAGCGCAGTGGTAGCATGGCAAATAGACAAGCGATACCAGCGCAGTGGTATCATGGCTAAAGCTTCAACGCAATTGCGCGGCGCAGCTTGTCTAGACATGGGTAACGCAGCAAATTTTGAAGCGCTGATACACTGATACCGGCGCCAGCAGTGGTATCAGCGCACTGCGCTGATACCATTGCACTATGATACCATGATCTTACATACGGCGCTGGTAGCATTGCGCTGATACCATGACGCTATGATTCACTCAAAAAAACATGATTGAAAAAGCTTGTATGGAACGAGAGCAACCCACATTTGAACTTACTAATTTTCCGACATAAAATACCCTAAAATACCCAGGCTATAGTATGTACCCATTCAGGTATCTTTCCAAACGTGCGTACGCCTGACTTTTTGATAAGTGTAAATTAGACAAGTATTAACATCATTGCTTTAACATACCATAAAGGTATTATTTAGTTGTAGTATTGAAGCATAATGAAATTCTATTGCTCAAACAGACTTGAGGTAAGTATTCTCAACTTATATCATTGCGCCGCGCCGTAGCATAGCGCCAAGCCAAATGGTGTTGGCATTGCAAAGCGGTAGCGCCAACACCATTGATACCGAAGTGCGTTACTGCGCTACTGATACCGACAATCGGTATCAGCGCAGTGGTATCATGGCTAGTGCTTCAACGCAATTGCGCGGCGCAGCGCTGCGTTACCCATGTCTAGGTGGTGCTAATGATTAATTTTTAATGTTTTTCTCATCGAGATCATTTTTGGTTTTTAAAGCAAAGTTTTACAAATATATTTTTTAACGACCGGGTTTGTTTCAAATACTTTCTCATAACGAAGGAAACAGCAATTTATTAATTAATTAAGGAATATTTTAACCGGTTTCAGCCCAATTATGAAAAGAAAATGAGCTAAAAGAGGAAGAAAGATAAGAAAATTATATGTATAATGCCTAGGATTTCAAAGCTCAATGCTCGAACAGTTTCCCAAAATTGTGGTTAAGATATCATGAATAATATAATAAATAATAAATTATTATATAACTAGAAGTAAACCCAAAACACACAACTGATAATTACAAAAAGGAAAAGTGAGTATATTGAAGTAGGAATCTTGATACTGAATGAATTTTCATGAAATCATGAAGCCCCACGTTCAACATAAAATTAAAGTTGCCAAAACCGCGTTTCAGTGCATTAGACATCTTCGCACCAACAAAATGAACCTGGCCACCAAAGTGAAAACTATTTGTTACCCAACTCTTACCTCCCGATCCGACATTACTAGTTCCAAACCTGAGATGGCACTGGTGGACATCTTCGAGCTGATAATCATACAATTATGCACGGGCAAGCTCTACAGCCCAGTAACTAGAAGGTGACTGAATAACTAACTACTTATCTTGAGAGTAGTCTGAGCCTGCTTAGGGCGTTGGTGGTAGGACTAGGACTGACAACGAAATTGTAAGAGCAGACAGATGTACATGAGATTAGTTCTTTGGGACACTCAACTGGTTCAAATGACCCATTTATGTGTCCCGCTACAACAATAGATCAACGACACCTCAGGTTTTTCGACTATGATGATGGCTCTTCGATGACAAGAAGGAGTTTTAGGTAAGTTAGACTATTAAGCTAATAATTAAGTATATGTTAGATTTAGTCTTAATTTTAGTTGGCTGTAAAACGCAATATTACCTGGAAATCCCGAGATATTACAAAAGCTAAATAGTTATGTTGTTATATAAAAGGCGATGAAATTTAATATCTCAACAAACGATATGAGCCTACAGGCTTGCATCGGAGAGCCGTCAAATTTAAATATAAAATATCAACTAAGCTAAATTAAAAATGTACAAATAAATTATTATAAAATGTATAATTATTTCAAATACGTTCAAGCTTCTTTGTTTGATATGTTAAGATAGAGGAAAAAATTCTTTGCATTAAGATTTGATTTTATAGGAGGTGTTACAATCATAATCGTAGAATAGTTGAATATCTCTGATATAACTTATATGTAAATTTTAAACAGCATTGGGCTCAAGCAAATTTTTTGAGGAGCTTCAGAAAATGCGGGAGCAACTATTTTATATAAGTGACATTGAAAGTTAGGAGACAAGTAGCTAGTGTTATTAGATAAAATACCCAGATAGCCAACCGCTGTAGGCTGCCGCTGTACGAATTTTATTCGTCAAGATGCAGTCAACAAGAAACGGATTCAAATTAATATTTCATCTGCAATGAACCCATTTGGTCATGTACCAATTAAAATTTTAGTTATAGTTTTACTGTTTGCCTGAAATGCAGATTTCCAAAATGTTTCAGATATTTTTTATTCACTTGATTATTGTTTTTTAACTTTATTTGTACTGTATGCTGTATTTATAGCGTTTCAATTTATGATTTTTTTCTTCATTAGCGAATGAAAAAAAATTTCGGAAACATTCATTGTATGATTTTATTACAGCTGGTCAATAAGGGAACACTTTTTAGTGGCCATTGATGTACGCATCGTGTCTAATCCATTTTGAATTCGCCGCAATAACGGAATTTTTCTAAGAGACTCACGGTCTTCTGAACGTTTTTTTGCATTTCCCATTGCAACAAATCTGGAAATCAAGAAGCGAATTCAAGAATTCACAAATGGTCAATTATAACTTGCTTCTTTTCGTCAAAGAACCGTGAATTCCGTAAAACTGTTATTAATATTCAGTAAGATTAAAATTTTTTTTTATTCATAACTAAGTCCAACATTCAACTGTTCACAAAAATGACCAATGGGAAACAAAAATTTGTTTTTTGAATTTGAATAAGATTTAATTCATCACAATGTTAAGAATCTACATTTCTTTGTTTGTATATTCGATTTCCAAATCTTTTGTATTAAAATTCTTCATTCAGTCACTCGCAGACGATATAAGTATAATGTCTTCTAAAATAATAAAACGAACAGCTTTTATTTCTCCAAAATGGATGCTGTGCTACGTTTCTTGTTGAATCTTTCTCTTGTAGCTTCCTGCAATTACCTAGAATATAATCGCCAAGCTACGCATGAATGCACTATTTTATTGAATAGCAATCCAAATGAAATTTGCATTGTTTACACGGCTATTCCAAGGCAAACTGAAACTTTCACCGAATAACACGCGACGAAGGCGGCCATTACAGCTTAGTGATAAATGATCAGACTCTGCTCTCGACAACATTCTTTTTTTCGAAGCGAAGGACATGCCGTCGGCAAAGGCAATGCAGTATGAAACGAACATAATGGAAAGTGGAACGGTTTCCGCATTATTTTCGTTTCGAATATGTGTTGGTACATTTTTAGAATTTTAATTAAAATCCGTAATAGAATGGGGACGATGCGATTCCGGATGAGGGATGTTGAAACGATTAGAGAATAAAAACTTGCACACGAGCGCATTTAATCGACTTAATCTTGGCCCGTTTCCAGAAATTGAAAACATTTAGAGTGGAGTCCTTGGAGTCGTGAAAGTGCAATTAACTATGGTGGATCATTAGGAAATTAAACTAAGGAAGCATTTCGGTAACGCGAAGTATATCCTTAGCCGGAACTTTGCACTGCAGTCCAACTAGATAACTCTCTTGCCGGAAGGGTAAACAAGTTAAATTGAAACTAACTTTCGTAATTAGATACATTCATTAGAGGCAGGGACGAGTTGATTATCCGGCTCCGCTCTTGAAATTTTTCATAACTTTATTTTTTGAGAGTTTCACGAATATTAAAAAACGGACTAATTTTTGTAATAATTAGCATTCCTTCAGTTTTTTGGCAAATAGCCCCTGAAGCTAACTCAGCTATGTGCATATAAGTATACAATTTATTTAATATAACCCAACAAGCTCTGGTAGGGTTCCCGCACTCTGTTGGAAATTTCATCCCTTCAGGAATTTCATTCAATAAATTCTTGTCCCGCATACGCAATCCTGCACGTAATAACCTGTGACTAAATACTTGATTCGTGTACCGTTAAACGTCTCTGCCACATCCTAGCCAGACATCTCATCGCACGCAGGATATTCGAATTAAGGGAATCTTTCCTCCAGAATACGACAGGGCAAGAAGCGAACTCTGCCTTTTTCGCATCACTTCCTTGACTTTAGTCCATTTATTACGCATTCGTGACTGCGCGCAGAGGACCTTTCGAAAACACATAATGTGAAGCGAAGTGTATGTTGCGTTATTGCTGGTGACATGTTTGCCCATTTGTCATAAGAGCTTTAGTGATGGATTTTCCTACTGGAAGTATGTGTTTTTCTATGAGCAGCGCTTAGAAAAACATGTTCCTGGGGAGAATTGAATAAACAATTTCAAAGGACAGGCAATTTCGTTTGAGATGGCGATTACTTTAAGAGACAACATGTGTCATGATTGTGTCCAAAAGTAGATCTAAAAATGATCTATTGTGGATATTCGTGGTTAAGTGTGTGGTCACATTCAGTTCAAATTGTGTAGAGTATTTTCGCATTGATTGGTCAGAATTTACAAACATGTGATTCTATGAGCATTGTCTCCTGATGTTTGGGTAAATATAGCAATAAAAATTCATTTTGCACGAGTGAATAAATTGGAGTGAAAAGTATTTTGTTTCAAATGCTATTGTATTCTTAGCATTCTTACTGAAGAACTAACATAACAAAGTAGTTAATTTAGCATGTATACTGTTTTGACCTGCAAACTCTTTTTGTTTGTTTTTATTTTTTGTAAATTCCCTTATGTTAAATCTTACACATAAGCAATATAATTTAGTCAGTACAATAT
The DNA here is from genome assembly GCA_963978885.1 of Nemotelus pantherinus. Classification (NCBI taxonomy): domain Eukaryota; kingdom Metazoa; phylum Arthropoda; class Insecta; order Diptera; family Stratiomyidae; genus Nemotelus; species Nemotelus pantherinus. The sequence goes on from OZ022263.1 coordinate 25,783,804, forward strand.
TTGGGGCTTTCATGATAAGTTTCGGACGAGGGAGAACTAATTGGTTTAAAAAACATGGACGATTTTGTTGAAACATGTTTTGTTTGACAAAAAAGACAATTTTTGAACCAGAATAAATCAATTGCTTCCAGAAAAAAAGAAATTGTCAAAAGATTTAGATTAAACAGAAAACTTTCACCAGTAAAAGTTTTATATGCAATTAAAGTTTTGTGCTGGGAATGGGCTTTCAGGTTTTTAAACCCAATAAAAAGCAAACAACTAGAATTAGGTACTCTAGAAATGTAGGTTGTAAAATATTGAATAGTAAACTTGAAAGTTTATTACTTACCCTGTGCTGTAAGCCGAGCTGTCCTATCGGACAGCTTATAGTTTCTAGGGTTCAGCGACATTTTCTCCTCTGAAAAATAATACAATAAAATAATGTTAGAAATTCAATTGTTTGCTTTTTTTCTAATTATTTTGATTTTTTAAAAAAATATTTTCCAATGTTATCGTGTCATTACAAGCAATGATGATTAACTATAAAAAGTCAATTATCAGCGTCCAACAAAAAAACCAGCATGTGAATGTAGCGTAATGCTTATGATTTTTGCGAGACATAAGGAGATGACTCAAGAATTGGTTAACTCAAGATGATGACTCAAGAATTGGTAATAAACGCTTAACGATAAAAATTATAAGTAAATATCGTGATGGCTGAAAAATGATGAAAGCTCTACGTATTTCGGTGAAATGGTAATGAGCAGGAAATATCCTTTCGAAATACTTTTCGAAAAACAACCACCTTTGGTATGCGCAGTAATGTCAAGCAATGTTTGCCGGCGATTAGTTCTTTTCTAAATGCAATTATAACGAACTTACTTACTAAACACAATGCAATTTTATTGCGAACGTTCGCGGTATACGTACAAACTGGGAGATTTCAATCCACGATGATTTTATGTTGATAATGTATTGTTTTAAATACCTTAGCTTGTAGTTAATAAATCCGTAAACTTGATTTTTTACTAAAGAACGGCTTTCAGTTAATATGGCTCTAGAACGAGTTGTCAGAAAACTACTTAATAGCACCAAGGGAACACTGCCTTATAAACTAATTCAAAAGTGGGGTAAATATTTGTATGAACTTCGACAAGGCAGCGAGTGGAGGCCATATACATTTGTGCATGTATGTGACCACTCGAACCCCCTGAGCTAAAACCATATCAACACCAAATAATTAATATTGACCTAAAATTATGCAAATCCATTTCTCAAATATTACATGAGAACATTATTCGATTGAATCGCATGGGAGCAGGGTTCCCACTTTTGATACATTTGTATCATTTTGATACATTTTTATTTAAAACTTGTCTTTTTGGTACAATGATACAGCAACTCACTGAATTATGGCAAAATTATACATTTTGTCATCTAGTAAATAAATTTAATTTTTTTAATTTTACTGCCATGTTCCAACCAAATCGCCTCTCTCTAGTAGTAATTACTGCCAACTGCAATCTACTTTACCCTCCGAACTACGAAACATATCTATTATGTGATGGACTCTGAAGACTTGAAATGTTCGACCTATTTAAATAATAACGATATCTATATGGTTCTTTTTTAAGCTGAAGAATAATTTTTTTTTATTTAGAAATTTAAACCACCGACTTTTCCTAAAAATAATCTGCGCTCCGTAATAGGGTCGTGAAAATTTTGAGCACATTTGCAAAGAACCTACATTTTGTAATCATTTTATTTTGTGTGGCTTCAATATTAAGAGTAATATACAAATGAAAACAAAGAGCGGAAGCAATTTGTGATATTTTTTTAGGCTCTATATTAGTCAATAAATATAGTAGCTCCAAAGTAAGTTTTTTTTACATTATTAATTACAGTTTCAGTACCTCGAACCAACTTTTTGAAATTTTTGATACATTTTTACTAATATTGATACACTTTTTGAAGAAATTTGATACGGTGGAAAATTCAGGAGTGGGAACACTGCAAACAAACCGATACTGCGGCTGACTATTGTGCTTGCTGCATAGTATACTTATATCACTAGAGCAAGTGCTCCAGTATTAGGTATCACAAGGGCTTCCAAGGCAAGGGGATATTCAAAAAATTACACTATTGGGTATATATATATATATATATATATATATATATATATATATATATATATATATATATATAATTTAATTCTTTTACAAAGCTCACCTTTAGGTATTTAACATTAACAGCGTCTGTAATAACATGGGAACTGAAGCAGGCAGATAATATTTATCTTCTGAATGCAAAAGCTAATAAGTCAATAAGTGAAGGCCAGTTGTGATAACATGGATATTGCTCTTCCCAACCAACTATACTTACGAAACCATCTGGTTATTTTAATGTGTGCGATCCCCTTTCACTTAATAACGGATAGTTCATTCAGAGAAAAAAGGCACACAATTCTTTCGGTCAAATGAGATGGTAATTGGCTTAGGAGACTGTGAACAGTTTCCTCTTAATCCGCTGAGCCACAGCAGAGACAGAAATTGTTAAACCCAACGCCCAACTAAAAGCGGTCTGGTGCGATGTGCGTCATTGGAGACCCAAGACTGCTTTTCGATCATACAGGATGATTCAGCCTAGTATCTCGGAGCGTCCTCAATGTATTTCTGTCTGATGACTAATGCAATCCTCATATAAGTGACTTCATCTTGGTTTACCCGTGTAAAACTGCAAAACTCGATAGATGAGTTCTTTTAGAGGGAACATTAAGAACTGCTTTTGAATAGATTCAAATCTTTGGCTGTGAATTTTGAAAACGAGGTTAAAGATAATGCAATCATAATCAGAAAGAGGTTGCACGGGTATTGTATGGGGATTTTGCAGGTTCTGTCCAAGTCATTTACTTGCTCAAACCAAGTCATTTACTTGCTCGCGAAAACAATTTGCATTTTGAAAATTGAATGATTTACATACAAAACGGGGGGCCCGGTAGCTCTGCTCGCTAAGGCGTCAGGTTGAAAAGCGGCGTGCTACGGGGCCTGCGGGTTCGAATCCCGCCAGTGCCATGGCTGTAAGTGTGAATGCGTGTGATTGTCCATGAGGGTGGCAAATGGGCCCAAACTGGTGGCCTGATGCTGGCCGGATTCCCGACAGCCCTCTTCACTAACCTAACCTAACCTACATACAAAACGACTCCAAGGTCTAATATTTTGCCAACCCTTCTGAGTGCTTAGTTTGCAAATGCACAGTTGCGAGAGAAGCACGTTTACTATATTGAGTGTTAGACTGTTTACGGAGCAACAATGCTCCAAGGAGTTCAGTCTTGACTGAAAAAAAATTGGCGTCTTGATACTAGATACTAGACTTGATAAAATCATCACCTTTAAGGTCGTCTGCAAAAAGTAAATGGGGTATATCAGATAAAAACCCCAATAAGATTGATATAAAAATATTTAAAAGAAAAGAGCTACCTTGTAGTTTAGTTAAGCTGACATGCGTTTATTTAGAGGTAAGAGTTAAGTAATTTCAATAGATGTCCTAATGCTGCAACTTGGAAAGCAAAATTGAGTGATCAACACGGATGATTTTTTTTTGTGTCGATTTGACCACCTTTCTCCATTTTTCATAACACAAAGGAAATAGAACCATCTGGTTCGAACTGATACAACAAACTTTCCTAAATATATTCTCTTGCTTCAACCAGGGAAGATAGTTTTTCACACATGATTTTTTCAAACAGTTTAGCAATAGTGGATAAAATGGCGATGACTAATTTAATTGACCTTCTATCGCCAGTTTTGAATATTTGTGTGACGTAAGAATATTTTCAATACGATAGCAAATACCCAGAGGAAAAATTTGAATTAAATATTATATGAAACGGATAGATTAGCTGTTCAGTCCACTTGATCAAAAAAGTAAGAGGATGAAGGTCATAGAAAGGAAGATAGTTTACTACTGCATAAAGCTTCAGATTCGCTTTTAAAATATCACTCTCCGAAATGATTATATTCTAAACGAAAATTATTCTAGCTGCTTTTAAGAATTCAGAGTATGAAATGTTAGTTGAGCTAAAAAGCGCTTGAAAGATGTCAGCAAACAATTTGAACATTTTTGACGGAAAGAAGAAATTCAATTTTTACTTAAATGGTTGTTTGCCGCTTAACAAATCAACAATTTTTATAGTTCTGAACATGTACTTTCTTTGCATTTTTTAAAACTATCATAGGGACTAGTTGAAATTAAAAAAAAATCATAACTTCTCTGTAAACGTTTAGTTCATAATAAACTGATGATAGTTTGTTAAGAATTCAGGTGAATATTCTTCTGAACAATAAGGTAATATGAGGTAAAGTTAATGATAAGGTAATATAAACTGTTATCACTCGTTTAAGTCCCATGTGATACAAAGCCTGCAAAATGATTTGCATCAAATATTCACTTCAGAATAGTTTTTTCTTAATCGACAGTGCTCAATAAACCATCGCAGCATCCAATTTTTTTTATACCGCACGAAGTCTGACCCATTATAAGTTCAAGCGAATGTGAGATTCCAGAAAGTACTCATCGATTTCAAACGGTCCTCTCTCAGAAGATGTTTATTGTGGTCTTACCTATTTTATTATTTATTTATTTATGTACTAGCCAAACGAGACATAAATTTAGTAAATATATAAATACAAAAACGAAAAAAAATACAAATGAATACAACACTAGCAATGATAATAAAACAAAAAAAAAGTAAGGTACAAACAATTAACGCATAAATAAATAACTAAGTAAGTAAATAAATAAATTTGAAATATCTAATAAAAAAATAACAATAAAATAAATGAACAACAATTAGAAAACAATAATTACAAAAAGCTTAAAAAAATTACGGGGTACAAATGTCTTTGATGATAGAGGATGTGAAGGATAGTTTGGAGATTATTTGGGAAAAAAGGTTGCTAAAGTCATTGAAAAGCCTGCAGCTTCTGTTTGCCGCCTCGTTAGCTGCATATATGGTGGAATGTGGATATGTGGATATATCCTTTAACAAACGATTGGACCTGGTGTTTTTTACGGGGATATTTATCACCATTTTACAATTCAGGAATTGAACTCTAATAACGCCTCTAATGACGTCAAATATCATCATTCTTCTGGATGAGAGTGAAGTTAAGTTTAAATGACCCAGTCTAACCTCATAAGAGGATAAATTTTCGAAGTTGTAATGGTTGTATATGTTTCTTAAGGCAAGAAGTAAAAATTATTTTTGCACGAACTCGAGTCGGTTACTGTGGACTACAAGTTGGGTTCCAGATAATACAGGCATATTCAAGAAGAGGGCGTACCAGTGCACTATAATGATCTTGTGGCCCACAAGTTTTTAAATTGCTTGGCACATCGCTTTATAAAGCCGAGCTGCTTATTCGCACGGGAAAGAATTTTGCCATAGAGCAACGTGAAACGAAGTTTCCCATTCAAGACAACCCGAGATCAACAACGCTATCAACGCGAGTTAATAAGTTGTTGTCAAGAAAGTAAGTGCTCTGCGTCATCGTGCATTTACAACTAAAACTGATAATTTGGCACTTATCAATATTAAGCGAGAGCTTGTTAATATTGCGCCACTGAACAAGTGAGTCAAGCTTAGATTGAAGAAAAAGTGCATCATATTTAGATTCAATGGTGTGTTAAAGCTTTAGATCGTCTGCATATAGTAGGTGAGGTATGTTTGACGGGACGTCAGAAAGATCGGAGATTAATATATTAAAGAGAAATGGACTAAGATGGCTACTTTGTGGTACGCCAGAGATCGTAAAATTTTTTTTTTTATAAATCTCCTTGAAAGTTTACAAATTGGATTCGATTGTGGAGGTAGGAACTTTGCCAGCTGAGTAAAGATCCGGCAAATCCAAATTCGTGCAGCTTTAGAATCAAGATAGAATGGTCAACTCTGTCGAAAGCTTTGCTAAAGTCTTTGTAGACCGCGTCAATTTGATAGCCTTTCTCCATTTTACACAGAACGTCCGAAACTAGAATTGTCAAGTTTGTGATAGTTGAGCGACCTTTTCTAAAGCCATGCTGTTTCTCGTTCAGATGGGAACCAACTAGTGGAGAAAGTTTATTGTAGACAAACTTTTCAAAAAGTTTTGGAATTGAAGATAAAATGGCAATACCCCTATAGTTTTCGATGCAGCATCTGTCACCATTTTTAAAAATTGTTGCCACAAATCATAGTTTCCAACAGGATGGGAAGAAAGTCACTTGTCATAGAATATATGCAGGGGTGTTATTAGCTGCTCAACACACTTACGCAAGAAGGTCGGTGGAAGAAGCTCAGGACCAAGATCTTTGTTACAATTGAGTTCCAAGATAGCTTTACGTATTTCTTCACGTGATATTTTTATTTGGCCGACAAAAGCGGTTGGAGTTGATTCAGAAGGGGAAAGGTTTTAGTTAGATGGGTCTCGTGCATTGCAAATTTTCTGGAAATTGTCTGCGAAAAAATCGCAAATAATTTTAGGAGAAGAAGACGTGATATTATTATGGAACATTGACGAAGGATAACCGGTGATTTTCCGCTTCATATTTATCAAATCAAAGAATTTTTTCGGGTCGTGGATTATGCTTTCATCGGTTTTCTTAATGCATTTGGCATAAGAATCGCGAGGCTTCGTCAAGATTTGCTTAACTATTTCATTATTTGCTTCCTAAATAGTAGGATTAACGTCAATATTTTCCTTTATTCGCTAGTAAAGTTTATTTCTACGATTTCGCAAATGCCTAAGTTCCCTATCAAGCCATGGGTCAGACAACTTTTTCTTTTTTTTAATCTTAGGTACATATCTTTCAACGGCGTCAAACATTTTATCGCAAAAAGTGGAAATGGTATCCTCAATATCTAACGCTGAAAGCGTATTCGTCCAATCTATAGAGTCAAGTACATGGTGAATGCTTTCGCAGTCAGCATTAAGAAAGTCATATAGAATTGAATTATTGTACGTTTTTAAGTAAATAGAATCAGAAGTGGGAAGTTCTACTTATAGTGCAGTGTGGTGTAAACTATTGGAAAAGAGATGCTCTGCATCAACTGTTGGACTTGCCACTACTTCGTTGCAAATTGTTGCCATAGAAAGTACTCGCAAGGCTGAAGTCGTTGGATTCTGAAAGGTTTACAGGGAGAAGAATGCGTCATTTTCATCGAGGATAAAACATAAGTTGGGACGATTGAAATCCCCTAGGAATATTATTTTGTCTTTTTCATTTAGAGACGTTGTAATGGAAGATACTAATTCACAAAAATCGTTGTAAACTGATTTGTCCGATCTGGATGGGATATAGACAAAACTAATGTAGGCAAAATTGTCATTAAAAGAAACACGAATTACTATGTGTTGGAACAATGCATTGTGGGAGATGTCAATAATATCACTTGAAAGTGTGTTGGTAACCGCCAGTTAAACCCCACCTCCTCGCGATTGATCTGTGGAGCAATAGTCACGATCGCTTCTGTAAATTGTCCAACTACTATCTAAGATCTCTACATTCTTATGGGGATCATTTAACTAAGTTTCCGCGAAGGCGAGTAAATTAAAGTGGCAGGATTTTCCGTCGAGATATAATTTATTTAATTTGCCTTTCATACCACCACAATTGTGATAAAAGAGTCTGAGGCCATTTAAAGAATGTGTTATGCTAGGTTAAATGCCTAACAGCGCTTTCAAAGCACTATCGACAAAGTAAGCATCCGCAACATCTTCGATTTTTTTCAAAGAGTCTTTTGTAAGTAGCTTCTAACAGGCAGTTTCGTTATATCCAAAATTATTATTTCAATTTCTGTATTGTTAAGCATTGATGTATTTAAAAATTTGTGTGAGGGAAAATATGTCTATTTTATGACATCTAAAAGCTCGCTCGAAAATCATAGCAGGTGCACGCTAATTCATCTCCAGAGATACGATATTTTATTTTTATAGCGCTTTTTTCACAAGAGTGAAAATGCTTCAACTGCCATTGATTATAATAGAAATTAATTCCGAAAGAAATACCGAAAATCGGAATGCTTTGATATTTTTTACACTTCTCTTCAAATCGGTGAGAATTTTTGGAATGTAAACAGTATTTCTAGTCACTCGCTGATACACATAGAGCAAGGTTTGTTACGTCATAGAAAATTGATGACGTAACGTATAAGCATGGCACAATCAAAATGGCGCTGCCACTTCAATAGAATGACATGCGTACTTTTTGTTTAAATTCTTGCTATATCCCATGTATTAATGTATAATTGATATAATATATGTTAACGAAATGTTTGAAAAATTGCTACGAGCATTTAATACACCAATATATAATGTAAAACATTTTCTGAAAGATCCTCCTGTAAATTTGTGTACACAATTCATATGTATTCATATTATTTTACTCTAACTAAATTTCAATACTAGCTAAAATCTATCTCAAGACATGTGCACAATTTAGGAATCAGCATTTCAAAGTTTCGTTTTACTGTTTTTGTCCGTGAGACCACAATGCCAAACTCCCATACCACTTATTCACATTGAGGTTATATCACAATTAATTAATTCGAAAAGCCAAAAACACCTGATGATTGAATTGAAAATAAAATTAAAAGCGTAGCTCTTGTACACGAAAAACCAGCTGACTTAATGACGCAAGATTGTGTAACGGTTTCTTTTTCAACAATAGCAGCGGAAGCAGCTAATTTACTGGACACGGAGCCTATGAATATGTATTGTCATGAGGAATCTTAAATAAAAATAATATTTATAAAGTAGAAATAAAGCGGAAAAGCTTATTTACGAGTACACCTCGGAGCATTTAAGGGACCATTTTAAAATTAACTGATGCAGCTTTAGTTTCATAAGGGCTAAATTTTGCTTTTGGATCGAAATTCGAGTTTCAACAGACATTTAAATAATATAAGTGTAAATCATTGTCACTGTCTATTCCGCATCAGTACTCATTGTGGCTCAAAACATAAAATTCAATGCGCATGATTCGTTCAGAAGACAGTTTCTGCGTGGGAAGTGGTATTTGCGTGGTACATCGACCATCCTCAGAGCAAAAAATGACGAAAATCAAAGACCTCACTCATGAAAATTAGGTTATCATTTTGAAATTTTTATACTCTATATATTTTACCAAGGGCAAAAAGCAAAAGTAATTAAAAATTGTTTAGAGTTCATACCGATGCGCAGAAATGATTGTGACAGCGCTATTCTGATTTTCCAACAAAAGATGAAAATGATATCGATCTCTAAGGCTAAAAATGCATTTGCAGAATTTTTTGGCAAAAGTTTAGTAGTTTGTCTTCAAATAGGATTTAGTTACCATTGAAAGACCTTGGCATTAGTTGTCATCCGATGAAAAAAGTGTAGGTAAGATACGGATATTTGAAGAATTTTCATATATATGAAATTATCACTGATGCAAATGGTTTTCTCCTTCTAAGAAAGTAATTTTATTACAATAATTATCGTGACCAAACCACATTACTGGACTAATTTTCCTCTAGAACCGCAGAATTGAGATCACAAAAGCAGCAGTAAATTCTATTATAACTTTCAGACCTACTGAATTCAGTCAAAATATCGGACCAAGCAAAAAAAGACAAATATTATTTTTATTATACACTGAAAAGTAATCATCAATGAAATTATTTTCAATTTCCACGGAAACTAGTCTTGCGAAAAATTTTCTTTCAACAGAATTCCTCCATTGTCCCAAACGATAAAATGTGCTGGCATACAAAAGACCTTTCAAGGGCGTCCTTAACGAAATTCGATTCTGTGCTATGCCACCTCAAACATCCAGAGCTCACTAAGGAGCATTCTTCTGTTATTTCAGATTGCACAATGGCTCTAAAGGTACAAGTGCATATTAAATTTATACCTGCAGCTTCAGCCAAATACTGAAAATAGTGCCTCTAGTTTAGGCTTAGACAGTTTAAAATGTGGGTGGGAGTACAGTCACCTACAGGTCCCCTAAGACTATTACGTAATGCCATACTGTGCTGGATGGTCAGCACCAAATCGAATTTCCTTCGTAGGAATTTTCAAATTCTGGATTTGCGCATTCCGCGTCAAAGTGTTACGTAACGGACATTTTTCAGGATTCATAAAAAAATTTCAAGACACAATTTTTAGATTTCTTACCAATTATCTTTCGGAGATCTTCAAGATATTGCTTGATTAGAATCACTTTGACGGCTGTATTTAACTACAATGCTCGAAAATTATGTAAGTCGAAGTTTCTACACGCTCATGAAAATCGATTCTTTCACGATACGAAAATGATTGCACGCGGAATGATGATTTTCTAGTGAAAATGCAATGAACGCTCTACTGTAGAAACACTATAGATGCAAACGAAAACTACTGCTGATCGGGATGAAAGAAACAGGCTCTAAACACTAGAAACTGAAAATGCAACTAACGCTTGAACAAACTAAGAAATCACTTTGCGAAACGCTTCAAACTGGACTTGGACTGGATGTTTCACTGCTCACTGAAAGACTTTTCCACAACTAACTGTACCAGGACGGACAGGACAAGCAGCTAAACTGTCTGACGTTCTCCAGAGCTATGAAAATTTTTCCCTACAATCGTCGAGGAACGATTCGGGTTTTTCCTTGCCGCCATTCAGGACACTTGCCACTTCAAGAACACCCCCAAGGAGGTGGCTTTGTTGTTGCCATGCCATATCAGTTCAGGGCTCCCATTCGCATTCCGGAGCCATGGGGCCGTGGGTGGATGAAGTGACGTCATAGTTTTTGGAAGCCATCTTCTAGGCGGAGCATGTCCTTGGAGGTGAGTGTGCATGGCGCTGAGGAGTTTTTCGGGTGTTGAAAGAGTTTGGAATTCGGAAATTGGGCCAGCAGTGGAACGGCTATGAGGGTCAGTTCATTTCGCAGTAAAAACTTTAAATCAACACTTTACAGAGCTGAGAGAGACCTAATCGAGCGAGCGTTGGAGACAAAGCGCGCCAAAGCAAAATCGAAATGGTCGATTGTTTTTGTTTCGACATTACTGTCCTTCCGGACCATTCGTCCCACACTCAGTCTGCAAAAGTCGAAAAGAAAATACTTTGAAATGGGTTAGTCTGTCATGGCTTTGGCGCAAGAATATGAAAAGAAGTCCTTTTGTTTAAGTTCTGCAACTAATTAATGTCAAAGGCAGCTCCGAACTGGAAACGATAAGGCAAACGAATGCCGACATCATCATCGAGCTTGGCCTTGTCATTGGGTTCGGGACGAAGGGATTTCGTGACAGATTGCTTTCGCATATTGGAAATGTGAGGACGTTAGCAGTGAGAAAGTTTGAAATTGTGCTACTCGTATGCCTGGAAAGTCAGTCAGTCAGTTCGATTCTGATGGTTATAATAAATTTTTCAATGGTACTTATCTGAAATTTATTCGCTTCCTTATCATTTAATGTGATGTCGTCAGAGCATCAAAAACTTTTGAAAATTGGGTGATAAAATTGATATGGAATAGAACGTTCCATTTATTGGAGTATTATATGAAATCGAGTGAAATAATATGATAATGAGTGTTGCAATAAATTTTCACCTTTACGATTCAAAGTTAGCTAAGAATAATGGCAAAAGCTTTGATTTTATGCATAAAAAGAAGTTAAAGATATAATATAAAACATACAATAGATAAAGTAAAGAAACAGTAAAGCGATCGATACAACTGTATAAAAAAACTGGGAGCCAAAGATGAATATATTGAAAAAAGAAGTTGAAATGTGACGATTAAAATTTATAGCAAATGTTTGCATCAAGAACCTTGATCTATTGTAGTTAAAATCATGTAGCTAAATCAAAGCAGTAGCAAAGAAGGCAAATTACCCTTAAAATATCGATATCTGAAAAGAAATTGAAATATATCTAGCTTCTAATGGAATAACTGATCTTAAAAAAAACGATTTGCTTTAAAAGCTAGAAAAAATCAGAATTAGGTTAATGCTATCAGCAAATATTGTTTAACCAAAAAACTGTCACCTTTTTTTTACATCAATGATAAGATCAGAATGACTTATCTGGTATTCTTACAATTGAAAGCTCACACTACAGCTAATTGAAAAGAATTTTGTTCTATTACATCTAAAGTTCAGAGACCCAAACAAGAAAAATAAAGTTAGTCTTACTATTAGTTGTTTTGGGGGCTATTACTTGATGATGTAATGCTTTACAGGTGCATATGAAGTTTTAGGGGCCGAATAGGTAGAGCAATGAACTGGTAACGGGTCGTTCCCATGATCGCACATAATTTTCTGAGGAGACCTATGGCTACACCTATGCACATATATATATATATAATATATATATATATATATATATATATATATATATATATATATATATATATATATATATATATATCATATATATATATATATATATATATATATATATATATATCATATATATATATATATATATATATATATATATATATTAACGGTTTTGATTGCAGAACCATAAAGTGGGCATACATGTTTACCTAAATTCAAACCAAACCAAAAGCCTTGTTGATTGATACGATCAGTCAGAATGTCCCATACCCTTTTTTGTGAAAGCAAATAACTGATACATAGACTGAAGCGGATACCTGACAGGAAGTGTGAGATCTTTTTGTCCATTTCTCAGTTTCTGACTGTCAAGTCTGTCTCATGGGAAAACAATGTAAGTTACCGTTCAACATAGAAGGATCCAAAGCAACGGATCTGTTGGAATTGGTTCACTCCGATATTTGCGGGCCGATGGAAAACGAAACGTTTGGTGGCAAAAAATATTTTCTAACCTTCATCGATGATAGATCCCGGAAGATTTTTATTTACTTTCTGAAGGAAAAGGCTGATTGGGTAGTGACAAAGGCGTTCAACGAGTTTCGAGCCGTTGTAGAAATCGAAAAGATAAGCGAATGAAAATTTTGAGAGCTGGCAATGGAAAGGAATACACAAGCAATGGTTTAAAGGCCTTGTTTCGTAAATTTGTTATAAAATATCAGACAACGAATGTTCATAGCCCACAACAAAACGGAGTCGCAGAACGATGTAAACGATCAATAGTTGAAAAGGTGTGATGCATGTTGGCAAAGGCTAATATTTCCAAGAAATTTTAGAGAGAAGCAAGCCATTACGCTGTCTATCTTCTAAATTTATCGCCATCAAAAGGAGCCTCAAGACACCAGAGCAAGCAAGGACCAGTAAAATTCCAGATGTGTCGCACATTCGTATATTTGGATCGAAAGTAATGGTACACGTTCCTAAGTCTGACCGTAAGAAGTGGGACAATAAAGCAATTGAATGCATTCTCATGGGCTGTGATGAGTGTACGGAAGAATATCGTGCATATGATATTGAGAAAAGGACGTTTTCAAAAGCCGTGACGTCACTTTCATTGATGAAGGTACAAGAAAGCCAAAGAGACATCTGAAAGAAGCACAGTTCCAGTTTGGGAAGAATCAATTTCTCAACTATGTGAACAAGAACAAGATGAAAATCTAGTCGAGAACGAAGTTCAAGCCAACAATCAAGTGGAGGAACAGAAAATCATTCAACAAAACGTGCATCAACCACAGTTTCCGGCACCACCCACTCAAAACTGAACGTCCACTGTAAATTTGGTGGGTTTGGAAATTGACGCTCCTGCATTGCCGTCACAATTTGCTCAACTATCCTGTCAAGTGGCAAGAAACTCTGGATCTGTTACAAACCTTATGCAAATTGCACAAACATCTAACATAGTGGGGGAAGAGCAAACAGTAGAAAATACCGTAAATGCTGATCAGAATGGAGTTTCTGGAATAGTGGCGACCCCATCGTACCTGAATAGACATGAGCTCAATACGATGCATATGTCCAAGCCTAGCGGTGAGGCGCGCGTAATCCAAGGTCACCGCTGACCAGAAATCATTGAAGTAAGCCATGAATGGACCCGCTGCAGACAAGTTGAAATTGCCGATGGAGGCTGAATATCAAGCGTTAGTTGATAACCAGACAGAGAAATTACCAGAAGGACGGCAAGCAATAAAAACCAAATGGGTATTTCCTACAACGCGAGATATAACTGGAGAGGTGATACAGTACAAGTCTTTTTCACTCAGACAATAAAAATCAAGTTCTACCAAACGTGCTCCTCATTACAACTAATCCGAAGGGTATGCACCACTTTTGGACAATGGCTGTATCGGAAGCTATAGGCTACATGGAATTGTTTCAAAACTAAGGAGAGCAAACATAAACAAAATGCTCTCAGCATAGGGTGTTTGTAACCATCTCCTAGTAAAACATCACCTTCTAGTGAAATGCTATACGCATAGCCATGCTATGCATCTCATCAAGATAAACTAACCCTATGATGGATGGTGACGGATGACTGTGCCGGAAGTTATAGGTATAGGAAAATTTTCGAAGTTTCCATTCGCGATATTTCTAAAGTTTACATTCGTTACTTATTTTAATTGTAAGGTTGTGACAAAATGACAAAAATGACTAATGCAGGCAGCTCTTTACTATCACCACAGCCAAAAATTCTAAATACGCTTAACATGTGGCCAATAAACTCTGAGAGTTTCATGTCGATCCGATCTGGACTGAAAGTAATAGGGGTAAAATTAATTTAAGGCTGTTAAATCCATATCATCTGAAAATTTAATGGGATCAGATTTTCCTAATTTTTACATCTTTTGTGTGAAGCTCGTTAAAATTTGGTGGCTGCAATGATGGCAGATGACATCACTGTCACAGAGTTGCCCATTTTTTCCAAATAACCTCTAACAGATACCAAATGTACCAATCTTAACAAGATCAAAACATTTTAAACCATTTCTCGTGAAAAGAAATTTCGAGTGCTTAAAAATACGATACTTAATTAAAGGTTACAGCTCGTGTGCACGAAATACTTAGGTAATTTTGAACTGATAAGATGGACAAAGCTTTGAAAATATAAAAAGTGTGCACTTTTTTTTCTGAAAAGTGAAAAAAATTCAGGACTCTCGATGATTTAAATAATTTTTTTTTTTTACGCACTTGCTGTAGTAGCAGGGTGACCTACACACTCATCAAAAACCACACAAACCTATTTGTGGTCAAAATTAACAATTCCTGGAAATTTCGTAATAATTTGATGTTTCTGTCAGAAATCGGCAATCGAAATTTGAAAAAAAAAATTATTTTCTACCTTTAGGCGCTCTACGCCCACAAAGGTTTGGAAATTTCAAAAACATTATCATAGCTAAGCATAAAACATTAGTATCATTTATCATGCTTGCTATTTCCAAAATGTTGCATCCCATATAAATAAAGGGGCATTGTATAATACCCGTCGCGATCGAAGAGTTAAAGATATCTTGATTTTGAAGCACTTCAGACTGTTTTCTTCTTCTTTTCGAGTTTAAAACTAAACTCTTTCAGTCTCGAAAACACCCCTTTCACTTTCTGGATGTTCGTACCAAAACTAAAGTTCTGTACCTGGTGGTACAAGCTGGTAATGGAAAGCTGGAAATCAATTGTTCTGATTAAAGGAAGTTCTTACCATACATGTTTATACACATTAGAAACCTTCTATTTGGTACAATTCTTGCATAGCACCCAGTCTTATGTACCGAAAATAATCCTAACAATACTCCGCAGTCATAATGTTTATAGGTCTTGTATCCGTTTCTCATGAAACTGCGAAAGCATTCGTTCATAAATAGCTTTTACACAGGTATTTCACTGACTTTTGCGATTCTCTCTTATCGGAATTTTTCATGTATACATTTACAAAACATCGATTTTCACTCAAATCTTCAGTGCTATCAGATTCCGCCGCCGAGTCTTATCTGCATCAATTCATTCCTCTTGCGAACGCTTATCGGGACATTCGATGAAACAGCTTTGTGCAAAGGGTTCGAGTTTTACTCGTGTTAAAAAGTTTTCACTTCTAACTCCTCGAAATCACATCAGACAACTTTCTTCTTAGGTAGCTAGCTTCTCGTTCGTAGCATGCACACATTGAAGCACCTCTCAAAATAAATTCCATGAAGTATTGATAATTTTAGCAGACATGTATTCTCAACACCTTTAAACAGTGCCGTAAATGCGATTCAGGATTCAACCTGAACAAAGGCATGAACAGATAAAACACTTTAACGCTATCACGAACGGCATATTCAATTTCGAAAATGGTCTATGCTTACTGAATTACGGTAAATGATAATGAGGGTTTAAAATTCAGTAGAAAAACGAAAAAAATGCCGCAATTTACCGGAAATTACGAGCCTGAGAGGTCCTCGTTTCAATTACTCGTGAATCGCGTAAGATTTATTGCGATTGGCAGCGTTGTAGAAGTGAATGTTCTTTCATTTCCCTAAATTGCCTCATTTTTATTCCGGGTGGCCAACATATAAATCCTTCGGAACAAAGAAACATTTCGAAGAAGAATCGACCATTTAATTGTCTCTTACAAACTACATTTTTCGGATGCACGAATATGTACAGTACATCTACCAGCCGTTGAAGTGTATAAAAAGTTATCGTGGAACTGTCAATATCCTTCCTTGAAAACTGTTCTCTTTTTCTTTTTTATGTTACTCACTACACAGTCCTAGATTATTCCGCAACGAGTTTGCTCGAAACAATTCTGAAAGAGAACGCTTGCTTATCAATTTATTTTCATCATGAAAATCTGGCGGTTGTCCATAGAACTTCTTCGCCCTGTATTCGACACACGTACACATGTACAAGTGACGTAACTATTCCAGTAAAAAAGAATAAAAGAGTTATACTTCTTGGGAATCCTTTTCGATTGCTTTGCCTTGCCCTTTCTCACCCTGCCAACATAATAAATATTTCGATAAAAGCTTCATCCGTGGTTTGCGTCCAACGTGTTGCGAAAATGTAAAATGTTTGTAGAGCACTTGTTCCGATTTGGGTCAACTCCGCCTCCGCTCGATAGGACTTCTGCTGTCTGCCATGATCCTGCACGTGATATCAATCTCTCCGTGATGAAATTTAATAACAATTCCGATAAAAGAATAAAGATTATGATTGTATGAAAAATGAAAGCGATGTAATTGGTTTTCAAGTGGCGAACGAAGTTCAAAAATCATAAATTCGTTCACTGTTGCTCCCTAAAAGCGTAATAGTGAAAAATGCAAAGTTTATGATATGCTGATAGTCTTCAAGATATCATTTGAATTTATAGCACATAATACTCTTATCTCTCTACTAATGTACGAATTTTAAGTCTTTCTATTAAAAAAATTATGCAAACATACGAGTAGTTTTAACTAGTCAAGCTTCTATCAAAATTTGAATGAGTTGAGTAAAAAGAGCGACATGCGTACAGATTATAAACGTGTACCATGTATCGAGGAGTCATTTTTTAACTGCCATGTGGTCCAAACCGCACATTAAGGTTAAAACGTTTTAAGAATTTTCTTTACCTAATGACCGAAAGGGCGAATAGAATACAATTTTGTTGGGTAAATTTATCTCATATGCAAGAGTAGCCTCTTTCATCTGTAGAATCAAATTGATATAAACTAAAACCCTTTGCCTTAAAACTACTACTTGGTTCACCCCATCTATCCCATACCATACGTTTTTTGAAAAGAGGAAGCTTTTTGTGTTAAAGAAGGGAATGGTTTTTTAGTGATTTGCATTATTATTTTTTATCAAGGAAGGAATGAATAAAAAAAACCTAATATAGGCAAATATTTTGTCCATTTTTTTTTAAGTATTTTCTGTGAAAATATAGAGAACATAAGTTCGCCACCATATTTCACTATTGGTGCACACACTGGAGTCCAAAGTTTCCATCTGAACTTAATTTGATTTGAAGACTACTTTAAAACTATATTTTTCTTTTATATGAACCTGTTCTAGTGGTCGTAGCATTCCAGACCTAGCCGTCTTCAGCCACGATAAAAACGGAGTGAAATCCGCTTCGTGAACGGCTCCGGGCTAATACGGCCATCTAACGTTAAAACCCTGGCAGCCCTCAGAGTACGCTTTCAGTCTCGTCGCCATTAAATTGCTACACATCCAGACTGAGATAGTGGCTTTGAGTGGGGACTTTAAGATGGATGTGCTGTTGGATACAGCGAAATCCCCATGAAGTGAAATTGTAGTGAATGAGTTAGCTTAGCAGACTGTGTGTGTGTGTGTGTGTGTGCGTGTGTGTGTGTGTGTGAGAGTTGGGGGAGAGGCGCATTGGCGCCTCTAAGCACTCAGGCCAAAGGACCCATTGTACTCATTTCCCCCTGCCTACCATAGTTTCCCAGACCTCTTGATAAAGTCTAGGATCACTGATAGGGGAAAAGATTCTATCGTCTGCATGCGTGCAACATCCCAGCCAAAGCATTGATATCTGAGACGCGCAAACGCTGGGCATTCACAGAGCAAATGCTCCGCAGAGTCAGCCTCTTCTAGACAGGATGAACAGAGGTCATCCTGTGCAACACCTATTCGGTACATATGTCCTCCTAGGCAGTTGTGTCCAGTCAGAATACCTACCATGGCCCTGCAAACTTTCCTGCTCTTATTGAGCAAGAATCCCGCAGTCACATGGTTGGGTTCTGAAAGGAATACCTTCGTGTGCCTGGCCACACCGGCAGCCGTCCATCTATCTTTGTGAGCATCATCTACCCACTTTCGAATAATGGCACGTGCAGATGCGGTCGGCACACCCAAGGCGGGTTCAGGGCTCCGTAGCGGAAGTTCCGAACCTTGCTTCGCAATGACGTCAGCAATTTCATTCCCCTCAACACCACAGTGCCCCGGTACCCAGAGCAGATGCACCCTATTGAATCTGGCGACAGAGTTCAATCGTGCTCTGCACTCTTGGACAATTTTCGAGTTTGTCAGGGGTCTACGCGGCGCCATCAGTGCAGCTTGACTGTCACTGCAAATAGCAATGCTCTTTCCCCTCCATCTTTCCTCAATTGCCCAACAGGCAGCTCTCAGGATAGCAAACATTTCTGCTTGAAAAACCGAAGCGTGCTCTCCAAGAGAGAAAGCCCATCTGCCATTCGATGAATGTAGATAGACACCAGCTCCAGATCTACTATCTGACCTCGAGCCGTCCGTGAAGAAGATCTCCGAATATCCCCTCGTACACAGATCCGGATCATCCCAAGCTTAGCAGACTGTTGCTAAATCTGTTGGAAGCTGTGAAGATATGACGAATGATTCAGCTCGAGTGGCTCCCAGCATATCCACAACACCTGCTTCAAGTAGTTTCGATGGTTTGGCCTCTAAGTCTGACCCGGGGAATGTCCAGAACCCCGACTGTGGTCTGTGTGTTAGGAAAATTATGGCAAATGAGCTGGCCTGAATGTCAACAGGTGCTATTTTCAGTGCGGCACCTTTTTGAAGCACCCAACGCTCTTTCTCCTTATGGAACTTATGGAACTAGAAGGTCAAACTTCAAAGTTTTGAGGAGCTAAATAACGTCTCTCCTGACAAGATGTCCGACTTGGACCCAAAGTCGCTTTAGTGGACAACAGCATTTATCGGGGAGCAGCCGCCCCCTCTAAATCCTGCTCACTCAGCACAGAAACGACAGAGTTCGGCTGAACAAAAGAATTAAGGCAAGCAGAATGGCACTAAACCGAAACTTATGGTCACTGCTCCAATGCTAACTCGGCTTTTTAATTAAATGGCCAATGGAGATGGAATCATCTCCTCGGAAAGCTGGCTTTAAGTAAGGCAGTCATTTCCTGCCGACTCAACACATTCTACCTTAGCTATGCTGTAGTCTGGACATCTGATTTGAGATCGTTTAGAGCAACTTAATGCAAGAAAATGTTTAATCCACTTGACAAGAACGACATGATGGACTAATGTAAGAATTTTGGGTGACAGGGCTGGGTGTCAAATTCTGTCAAGAGGCTTTGAAATGTCTAAAAATACGATAATTACTTTTCAAAAGCTACGAAGATATCGGTTCTATTTCTCAGTGTGAGAAGTGATAGTAAGTTCCGAATGGAAGCCAAACTGACGATGGTTCAGGATGATTTCAGATGAAGGCAATGTATGTAGTATTTTGTCAATGTCAGAAGACATTGCATTGAAGGAATGCACAGTATCAGCAACAAATATATCACGGGTGGGGTATGATTGAAACTCTGAACTAGCAGAAGTAAATGAATGAAGAGTAGCCAGATGCACACATATGTAAATTTTTATTCCCCTAGGGAATAAAAATTTACAAAGCACTAGGTGATAGAAAGCCACATGATACTGATTAATATCAGTATCAAAATCGATCTTAGTTTCACTTAATGCCAAAATTGTCGGTTTATCTTGGGATCGGTTTATCTTCAGTCCGAAAAAACCTTTTTTATCTCATGCATGCTGCAAAAACTTTGTTATGGCCACAAAATGAGAAAACTGGCCACAATCAATAAAACACAAATGAAAAACAAAACGTGCAATAGAACGTGCAATACAACGGGATTTACAGCTATCCGTAACTAAAACAAGTCAGACCAATCGGAATAAAATCAATAGCCGCGTTTTTCTATTGTTAGGGAAAAAAGATAAAAAAGAACAAATCTCGCCCAGCTGTTATTTTTAATTCTTGTAGTCTAATCTGTTCTCTATAGAGGTACGATAAATGTGACTAATAGCAGTTCTATGGTTGTTATACTGAATTTAAAATCAAGCGTAAAAAGAGCTTTGCTAGTAGGTGAAATCGTGGACGCGTAAGATGTAGAGCTGGAAATGGTTCGCCAAGTTACGATGGGTATAGGAGATAAGAATTGAAGGATGCAATCATGCTATATTTTTATTATTCATAGAGATTTCTGGTAGCATAAACAGTCGGTGTACTTAAAGAATTTGATTGGCTACGAAACCTTTTGGAGCTGGTATATTGGTTCTAGGTGAAACAGAAAGTTTGAATTATATTAGCAGTTATATTGCATTGAAAGTTCCAGTGTTGGGATGATCCATCTGTATCAGTGGTGGCTCGACGGTGGACGCAAAGAAAGGAGTGCTTCCCTCGCTAAACAGCTTTGCATGAACAAAAAAATATTTTGCAATCAATATTTTACAATCAGAAGATTTGATTTTTGAACATACGAAAACATTACATTTTTTTTCCAAGAGACAAAACTTCATTGCCACTATGCATGAAGTGGTTTTATTTTATAACAGTCTAACTACATAGCTTCGAAGGTAAATTTACAGCGACGCAACGAAAACTTAAGCGTTTTACTCAATACCTCAAGCGCGTCGTGCCAATCAATTGAGAACATACGGTTCATTGCAGCGCATTGAGATATACTATACAGAACACTGAAGTTATCTTGCTTCAATGCTCGAACTCGTGATTTTCGCATAGATCTACTTAGACGCTTTACCTAAATGATGCCCACAAAAACTCTGCGGTGAATATACCCAAAAAGCGTCACGGACGCTTCTCAATTCACAGCGTCTCGATAGATAGAGAAATTCAGAAACCCTTTGCCCATTCACCCGTTAAACGACCCTGAAATCTTTTTGAATGAATGAAATTAAAACGCTGTAAAGTCATCAGCGTCTCTGTTATGTCTCTGTTTCCGCTCATGATTTACGCTACAGAATCTGTAAATTCTCTTCTGCTCCTCTTCTTACGAGTTGTTCCTCTTTTGATTTGATGCATTTTATGCGTTGTTCGAATGGTGTATTTACGGTGCAAGCTATTGTGATCATGTGGAGAATAGAATTGAATAGTTACATTGTTTCGTATGCAATTTTCGCCAAATCGGTTTTTTGTATCAGCTTTGAGTTTACTTTCGCAAAATGAGTTTCTCGATTCAGGTGATTTGGGTGATGTGACCACTTGATTGATTTGGACGCCTATGTTGATGTTATAGCCATGTTGAATTTCTGTAGTGCTTTTTTTTAGCATTTATATAGTTTACGTTAGGTGCGTTTTTTCGTCACCTTCGCAAAAAAAACGCACCTGCTATAATTCTGTTGACTTGAAGATTTTGTATTGTCAGTAAAGATAGATAAAAGGGTTGTTTTTAAAGCAAACTATAACATAAAATTCGTTAAAGTGAAAGCGTATTGAAAAGATTGTGTTTTGAAAAGTTAATATTTATCCATTTAATATGGATTTTAAAGTGGAACACCAAAATTGTTGTGATTATGTCATAGAGGTTTTAATTTTTTTGTTTTGAAATGCCCTTGCTCAAAGCAATTAATATCGCAGAAAATTGAATTGGCTAATCAGAGTGGGATTTTTTTATACATGCTTCATACATACGAGTAGCAAGCATAAATTCTAAAAAATACTTTAAAATTAACGAAGTTGAATATGTACTGCGATATTCGTAATACAGATAGAAGAAAACTAAAAATGGAAGGCCAAATTATGTAATTATTTTTTCAGATTTATGCACACGTATCTAATTTAATTTGCTAAAAAAAAAACTTTGACCAATTATTTAGTCTGTAATCGATTTTCAATTTAATTTTTTAAATTAAAAAAAAAATTAAAGAAATAAATAATTTTTTACTTTCAAATACTATACACAATTTGATCTTTTCTGAGATTGTTGATTTAGTTAGTAAGAAAATCACTGTAACAAGCTGTTGACAATTAATTAATAACTTTTAATATACCATCATTGAAACACCTACCTACTTGATTTTTTACACGATATTTCAACAAATTCGCATGTGTAGTTCACTACGCGCTTCATATGCTTATCTATAATATATGCTTATATATTTTGTCTGTGCTTCCCTTAGTCTCAAAACTACGAGCCGCTATTATTCGATAGCGTCAGGTCATTTTCCCGAAATCCGTGTAACTATCTGTCTAACTCAAGATTTTAATAAATCTTGAGTACCACTTGAATCTAATCTAAACTAACTTTACATCGTTTTGTTCGAGCAGAGAAATATAATATATATCGTCTAGTAAATGTGAGATCCAGATAGTGCTTCTCTGCGAATTATTTTTTTCTTAACCTACATAGATATTTTCTCGATCACTTAATAGCGTTTTAAATGTTCCATTCACAAGGTCCATCTCATCACAAAGAGTTGCATTTTTACTTTGAAAATATTTGCTTAACATGTCTGTTGTAGAATAAATGTAGTGAAAGATGAAGAAGTTTACCACAAACTTTCGATTACTGATTGAATAATTATCCTCGATGCATAAACTGAGTCTTGTTTTCCTTTTTTCATGCCTTTTTCTAAAACGTCTTTTATAACCCCATAGCTAACGATAACATATTCGTAATTGTGAAGTCTCGTTGATCTTGTCTGCTTTAATAAATGGTATGTATTTCGAAAAGTGTACATAGGTAAAGGGATTCGATAGTATTGAAGAAGGATGAAAATGGTAAGTAAAAGGATTTGATAGTAATGAAGAAGGATGTACACGCTTCAATGGTGTAGCATGTGTCTATCACAGCAAAGTTGATTCTATGAGCCAGCTAAAAATGTAGCTGCAAGGTTTTTTTTACCTTAATTTAGTTTGAACATCTGCTTTTTGCCCTGACATGACATTAAGCACCATCATAAGATTGTCCAACAGCAGACAATTCGCTACGACCATAACTGACCAAAAGCCTCCAAATAATGTTTACTGAAGACGAGGCATCTCTAGCTCCTGAACACTCTATAAAGCCTAAGAACCCTTCTCCGACTGTTAGTCCTTTAGCAAACCTCACAACAATGAAGAGTAGTTCCTGTTTGTGGGCCTTTGTTTCCTCTGCCATAATGACTATCAGTTTGCACTCTTTTATTTCATCTGTGATATCCGCGTGAACGATTTCAGCAATTATATTTATTTATTTATTTTGTGACTTGCCCAAACAGTCGTTCGCAACCTTGTTTTTCAAATGTTTTTCAAAATTTGAATCGTGCTTCGCGAACAATTCACAAAATTCCAAAAAGTTTCTGTGGTTGTCTCTCGCACCATATTCATCATGTGTCCTAAAAACAAGTCCTTGGAGACTGAGACATATCGTAATGTCGATCACCTTTTCAAAATTATATCTGTTCATCTTGACAATACTTCTAGACTGTTCATGTGCCGTTTCACTTACTGTCTTCCCGGCACTCTTAAAGGCATTGTATGCCATATGTCCTTGAACGCATTGTGCATAAGTTTTTGATATTTCGTGACACAGAAGCACTGCCCCAAGTGCCTTCCATTAATTGAATCCAACCACGGTAACCAAAGAAGTGAAAACTCACAAGTCTGTGGTAGGAAAGAATTATTTGCCGGGAAGAACCAGAACTATTTTTCTGGGAGGGGCCAGCTTGCAGTCTGGGGGGAGGGGGGTCCTGGTGCCAGCCGCCCTTCCAACCATCCCCCCCCCCCTTACGGTACGCTTATGGTTTAATGTGACATCAGTTGTTTGAACCTGACCAAATTATTACGGCTGAATTGTACTCTTAGCAGCTACAAGAAGCTCATGAGGAGTTTCAACGAAGAGTGTCCTCTTCCTCCAGAGCTACGCACGACCACAAATAGCGGCATTAACAGAAACATGCTAAATGAAATTGACTGAAAAAGCTTGTCTGATTCACCATTTTCTCCTGACATTTTGCTATCAGATTTCCATCTTTTTTTTTAAATTCATGCGAGGACGACAGTTCACCAACCGCATGGGCTTAGGAACGGCATTACGAAATTTCTTCGATGAACGCGGCAGGGTCTTCTATCGGAGTTTTAGGGCTTTCAAGGCTATTATCAAGATTAAATATTTTAGCTTTTCTTTCAAAAAAATATAAATGTGTTAATATGCTCAAAACCAATAATTGCAATGCAACTAAAACCTAATAAAGCAGAGTAAATCTGCAGCGTACTCGTAGTTGCGATGGTCGTTTGAAAAAAGTAAGTTGCAATAGGGATATCTATCACATTTGAAATTTAAAATACACAATTGGATTTCAATTTCTAATTTCTTGTTATTGATAATCAAGGGGATCTTGTTATTGATAATCAAGTCAGTTATATTTTGCTTTTCAGATTAAGTAACTGGGATGCAAGTGAAATATGCAGGTGATCTATACTCGTAAGAGCGGTTAACGATTTTGACCGATGATATGGCTAGTCGGATTCGAAGAACAATAAATATGCTGAAAACAAAAACAGGATGATACTTCATAATTAATTTGCATTCTACTCTGAAACAAGGCTCGATTTCCCCTACGCTATAATGTTATTCATATTATCACTAACCAGTTTCTATTTGATTTGGCAATGTGTTACAACAATATTAAAGTGGTTGCACTTGATCGGCAAACACTTTGAATAGGAAAATGCATTTTCTAAGATAGCATATGGTTGCAACCACTTATCAGCTCCCACAATAGACACACAATACAAGACCGATAAGAGCTTGAAGCCGATCCTTATGGAATTCAATGCAAAAAGCACAACACGCCGACAACAATAACAACAACAAGGGCAGAAAGTTTGTTCAACCATTGTCGTCTTCCTTATTCCATGTTCACTGTCAAGTAGGGTCAATTAGCCGTCAATCAGTCGAATTAATATCTTTCATTAGTAAAACTGATAACCAGCGAAGAGCTTTCAGCGCACTTATCGTCGTATCGCTATTGTTTTCAACAAGTTCTGACTCCTATCGGTCCTATCATCCTCTTAAAAAGCATGGGGCCTACAACCAGGTTTCATTAGTTATTTGCAATATACCAAACAGCGCGTTTCGGTTAAATCACTTTTAGTACCAAATAGTGCTTCGTGGTAGCTACGAAAGTGAATCAATTTATTAACGTGTCTCTTTAATTTGATGTGCCAACGGAAGCGTTTTATTGCGCTCAGTGGTGAAAAGTGGTCGAAATGGAACTGGTATGAAGACAACTGGACGCTTGAGCGGTGCATAAAGTAGTGGAACAAGTTGTAGATTTACGCTTCGAATTAACATGCTTATTACGTTCACAACGTGGAGTTATTTCTGTAAAGTGCAGGCCGTCGGTTTTAAAATTACATTCGAACAAAGTGTTTTACGCTGAAGCACAACTCACTTTATTATCATCAGAGAGGATGGTATTAACAAGTTTCCTACATCCCAGCTTTCCACTCAATGAGATTCATGCAGACAAAACATTTCAACAAACATTGCATGCCAACTAATTTGAATACAATAACATGTACAAAACGTCATAAATTATCGTTATGAAATGCTCGTAACACTTCGCAAACTTATGAAACATCCATAACAATTATCTCCTGCATGTCTGTTCGTACCCATGAAAAACACCTGAAATTTTCGGTAATAGACATACAAAACTCATCATAAATTTTCATCTACTCGAAATTTTCGTAATCCTTTTCTTATTAGCCATAATCCTTCAAAACCACATCAGACTGTGAATGTCTGCTAACAGTTTAACGTAAGTTGGCAGACGTTGGTAGCGTAGTGTGCTCGAATCCGAGTAGATATCTGTGTATGGCATGGTCTGGTGATAAGTGAAATCATCACATAAGTACAATATATATCCGTAAGGATGTAAGGACTTGAACACCAAAAAAAGGGTCCACAAAACATACTAACGTCTTGAAGGCGCAAATTCCATAAGAACGAGAATTTAAATCAAATGTCTAAAGGAGTTATTCGCGCTGTCCATGAAGATTATTAATTCGTTACAGTTGGGCGAGTGAATTTTTGTATAGGAGTCTTAGATATTTTGAATTCATGAGTTCTATGAAGTGCGCATACTATCAGTGTGCACATACTATCAGCCTGATCCTATAAAAAAGCTAATGAAATCGAAAATGGATAGACTCAAGAATCTGTCTATTTAGTGATCATTTGCAGTGTTTACCACAATGTCATATGCAGTATTTATTATACGAATATGCAGCATTTATTATAATGCACAGCTATTATTTTAGCAATGATGAGAAAAAATAGCTTTGAAAAATTAATTTGTTGAATATTTCAGAACATAAATTCTTAAAAGAGAACTTTTACGAAAAGTTTGATTTTACAAAAAATCAGCAACCTTCAAGTATTCTCTGCTTTGCTGGTGCGAGAAGCTTTACTATTAATTCAGCTGAATTTTCAGAGATTTAGAAACAAGCCTAACGCTTTAGCAACTGATAAAACGGCGGGGATTTCACAAATGCCCATTTTTTAACTGCGTCTGATTTGGAAGGATACGAAAACTCACTTCTGCGATTGGCTCTGTAACGTAGGACACGTACGTTTAGGTGATATTGCAAATTAAAAATGCCAAATTTACCATAGGTCAAGGTAGATGCACTTAAAAATAAAAAGGTCAAGTATTGCAGGGTCTTTAACTTGGGCGCCCAATGTGGGTGTGCTATGTTTTTCTTGACTGAGATCCTTACATTATCATGAACCGTTCGCTGGAGTCTTTTGAAGCTTTTCATCCATATTTCTAGAGAAGGATACCTAAGGATTATGACTATAATATGATCCACAGTAATACTTTTACTACAAGTTCAAAAAAAATATTACCGTACAATATATCAAGCAGTTAATAATTAAGAAACGATTAAAGTTGGATTTTGAAGCCAAGCGGAGAGAGCACTGGCTTCTAGCGAGTGGTACGTTGCTCAAATTAAGACATAAGGCTTTGATTAGTTTAGTTGTGAGAAACCATGTAAATTAAATATTGGGTAAAGTGAAGCGTTAAATATATCACTCCACACTTGCATACACTGAACTGTGAATGAAGTTCTCTACCAATACCACATACATATCAGTCAAGGGTTTTTTGGGAATGCTTTATTTCACTTTTAAAATTGCATTTATTGTACTCTATTTTAGGTTATGTTTTCCTTGCTGACACCAGGTCATACACAGATTTTTTTGGTCCATATCGACCCCATGGCCATCCCATGGCTTAAAGATCGATGGCCAAGTGATCACTGAAGGCCTCAAGCAATTTTGCAAATCGAAGGATATCTTTTAACTTTGACTCCGCCACGTGCGTGACGTTCACCAAAAAAAGGGTCCTGGTTTTCCATATCCTCGACCAGTCGCACTGGATATGTTGGAATAATTCTGAGACACCAGGCTTCTAACACTTCCTGCATGTGTCACTGGCTAAGAGTCGCAGTTTCATGCCAAGTCCTTCTACAAGAAATGTGCTTGTAATGATACCGATCAGCTGTTTGCAGTCAGCCCGCAACCTGCATCATGTTAGAGTCGATGAAGTTCATAGCCGTTCGGATAGGAGTTTGAACGTCTGCCGATCGAACTAGGGCCAGACTGGCCTCATATTGGGCTAAGACATCTGCTTTCTCAACCCCATCCATTCTATTATGGCCAGCACTACAGTGGGTTCTTATTCTTCTGCTATTGCTTAGCCTGTTTGAGGCCTGAATATCACTTCAACTATATCGCGCTTCAATATATGTGTGTGAAAATGTCTGTATGTGAAAATCTTAACCCTTATGATCTGTGGGACCTTTGGCGTGTGTTAGTTCTGCGGCATTTCCAACATTTGCAACGGAAACCAAGACCTCCACCTATATGAGATTGATTCGGAGGCCTGAAGCCCGATTTGCTTGACATCTTCGGTTGAAGCAAAGAGTGAGGACCAAGTAGTCTGTGCAGATTGCGAAGAACTTCAAAATATCACTGTGACCAAAAGATTTTGACTCATAGTGTCCCGATTTTCTAAGCGTAACAGAAACTTTTCTCAAATAGTTCAAGTGGGGGAAAATTAGCAAAGGACGTTTGACGCAGATGAACGAGTCATGGCTAAGACACCTTTAATACAGAGAGCCGCCAATCACTGAGCTCTGTTTGCCATGTTAGCAAAGGTGTTTTTTCCATTACTAGCGACCAGCAAGCAGCCATTAGCAAAGGTCAGTCTTGCTATCGACATGTAAATCCAGCGCATTCAAGAAGGGCTCAGACCCCATATCTTACCCAGCATTGCTTGCACTCTTTAGCCTTTCCTCTAGATTCACTTTCCAGGTAGAATTAGTAGTGCTTGGTATGTGCCTTGGTACTGAATCTAGCTCCACCCAATCCAATTGGTTTTATTCCAGGAATCTTGTAGTTTCAGGTGAAGATCGGTTTGATCGTTTTTCACGCACTCATCAACCAGCCCCTGAGCATACTCAATGAGCTGGTCAATGGTGAGTGGGAGCCTATCTAAGACTATGATCACAATGTAACCTATTTAAAACTATATTTGTCTCCACAAAAGAGAAGATGAAACTGCTTCTTGAAGTGTACCTATGTAAATCTTCCTTATAACTTACGTTCCAGTCCATACCACAGATATAACCATTTGTTTAGGCAGGCTGTCCATCCAGCTAAAAATGGGAATCGGTTGTGAGGAAACTTTCTATAATGGCTATTGTACGCACATAATTGAAGGCGACGGCTATATTCAAAAAGACCCAAAATCATACTCTTTCTAATGAAGTATCTTTTTTTATTTTAAGATCTACCCTAGAGAGGCCGCCTTGGCAGGCTCAAAGGAGTATGAAACAGTAGCGCATCTTTAATGTGGAGATCTTAAAATCTCTCGAATACTATGAGGAAAAACGAAGTCAGGCTATTTGGTCTATAGTCTTTCGTATAAGAATTGTTGCTTTTTCTGTTTTGGGTATAAATACGACATTAGTGATCTTGCAGGCTGCAACTATAAAAATTAGTTCTGAACAACTTTTGGTAATTGGTTTAAGCTTTTTTGAGCATTTGAAATTTGTGTTCGTGAGAACTGGCGGCCAGCACTTAAAGTCAAACTGAAATCGACCGAATACATTGATCTTTGGTAGCACTAGGTCTGATAGAAGTCATTTGAAATTGTAAGCGAACTTGTGGTTGTGGTGGATCTTGAAATAACGAATATCAAAAAACATATTCTTCCTCTATTACTTTCGATGCAGTCAACAGGTAAAAATGACATTGATGCAGTAGGTTGATCTAATGCATGCGAAAGGTGACAGAGTTTTGATTGCGAAAATAGGCCAGTTTCGACGATTTTGATTAATTTTGCACAAATCGAATATATAAATTTTTGAGCAATCTGCAATGGAGTAATCTTTGTTTAAATTTTTGGTATTTGTCGACCCTAAACATCTTTCCACTCCATATAGCTTCTAATGCGGTCATTGAACACAGAGAGTTAATGTAAGTAAGCATCAAACAAGTTCGATAAATTATTAGTGGTGGTACTCGCAAAGCACTGTCAACATGAATCATTTCTCTTATTTTTCTACATAAAATTTGTATGATAAGCACTTTGTAATAAAAATAAGCAACAAAAGCTCATATTTCCTAAATTTTGAAACCTTTCGGGCGGCAACCCTCAAAATCTTTTTATGGTTGTAACTTCCGATTCAGTCATTGGATCAAAACGAAATCAACAGAGTAGATTGGCCTGATGGTGAAGTAGATTTGATAAACGTTCTTTTTAATGCCTTATGTTCTAATTTTAATGTGAGTTACTTTAGGTTCCTACAGCCAAAGTTGCCCCCTTGCAGGTTTTAATTCTCAGTAACGAATGTAAAATTCTTTCAAAGTAATAAAGTCAATCAAATGAGACTTTGTCTTGGATGATAAGATGATTCAAATGATTTCATAATTGAAATTCATCGAAACTTGAAATGAATTTATAGAAACGGAAGTAAAAGAAACAAATTTAATTACTAAGATGAAAAAGTTGAGGATATTAATTATCAATCTTTCGCAGCTGTCACATCATATATTTTCTGTCCTTCTTTATGCCTTTCTAATAAATTTAATATAAATTCATATCTTTGCCAAGCAATTAATATCTTGAAATTTTCATACCAATAAAAACATACAATCTCAAAAGCGCTTATGGATTTTTTTTCAGGAATCTGAAAAATTACATGCGTTCAGTTTCGGTTCGAACTAAATCACTATACCACATTTATGTATGCTTATCACGTTGCCTCACTGACCGACCAGCTCATATTTAAATTGATCACGTTTTTGGTCAAATTATATGGACTTTGTAATTTTAGGACACATTTCCCTTGGGTATGTGATTCTAGACATTGTTTAAGCAAAAATGTAGTATCATTTTTGCTATTGGTACAATGGTTTAGAGGAGGAAGAGATCGTTTTTCTTGTTTTTTAGAGATCTCGACGGGTATAGTCGTGAACTTAAATCATATTCTGAAATATGAAGCTAGAGGTAATGTTCTATTTGAATCTAGTAGAAAGCACTTTTAGTGATGTGCTGAATGATGTTACATGCATGAGCTAATGGGTTTTTAAATTCTTTTGAGTAATCCCGAAATATATGGTAATTAACCAGCAAACCAATCTACGATTGGATAATATACACGTTTGATTGTGTATTAAAAGCCAAACCATTCGTTAATTTATTTCTTCTAAAAAATCAAACACTACCGAACGCCAGACATTCGTTTAAAACAAATACTCGCAAATCAAGTGGATTTATTGAAAAACTGTCGCGACGCGAATTCAATAAGTAGCAATCGAAATGCAAGAATCAATCAGTTTTTTGAAAGAACACAGCTCGCGATATGAAAACTTGGCCAAAAATCAATCCAAACAAAAGCGTTTCAATACTTTTACGAACAGATTTCATTTGACGCTCTCCTTTCCCACCCCAATACTGTGTCCAACGACCCCGTACTCAGTACCTAATCACCCTCAGCCCATTTTAATATCTTTGCGGAGAAACAACTAATTGTAAACTCCCAAGTAAATTTTCATCTCATTCTCCGGCCATCAAGCTTGACTCTACTCCGAATCATTCGCTCGCTTCACATGGCAGCCAGGCTACGAAAGGTATCTACTCTCGTTGAAACACTTTGAATACGCTTCAGTCAGTTCAGTGAAAACACCTCCGAACACTTCCGCTTCCGCTCCGGAGAGTGAAATATGAGCGTCGCTTCCCGAACATTTAGGGCGAATGCAAAACGGAAATACAGCGCCAACACCTACTCTATGCACCGCCCAGTCGACAAGTAACACTTCCATATTCATCCCCAAGCTGATATCCTTTTCAAATCTATTTCGTTTCCATTCGTTTCGGTCGTTGCGTTGCAATGGTGGACTTGCAGAGATTTGCAGCCCACGCATTTTCATTGGTGGTCCTGCTTGATGTGACGTCTGCGCACGCCTGGAAATATGCTACATCGCATGCTGGATCACATCGCAGAGTGCTCGAAAGTGTCAAGGATACAACCGTAGATGTTAAGGACACTTCATCGGCAATCGAAAGTGTAGTACAGGACTGGAATTTGGTGTGTGAAGAGCTCTGCCGGTGAGTACTCAGAAAAGCCAAACATTTGTTTTGGTCATGTGTTTGTTTATTACGTTGCCGAAACTCGATTTTTAGTGTCATCTTCCAGATGATTTTGTTTAATATTATCTTATTGTTATATCTTCGAAATAAAAGAAAACTTTGAATGTGTGCTTCTAGTTAAGTTAAAGTGATTGTGTTTGGACATGTTGGCATTATCGTTATCTGCTCTCGTATCATTTTATTCGTTTCCGGTCAACTAACTCTAAGTGCTGATAAAATAAGTTTTGTAAGCTCAGAAGTTGTGTGTTTTATTGTTGATGTGCAAATATTATCATCATTCTCTTATCAATCTGAATTCAACAATCAAAATTACACAGGATCTCGTAACGTTGACCGAAGTGAATTAATATTCTGGTAGTTTTGTTGACGAATTTAGTGTTTGCATTGAGTAACGTTATTTGTGAAATATAACTTAAAATAATTGCTAAAATAACAAGATAAGTGACATACAATGATTATTATATTTTAGCAGCTGTTAAAAAACGTTTCAAACTTTTAGTCACTTCTATGCAAGGTCTGAAAATGAAAATGATTTACCCTAGACTCTTAGTTTTTGAACCGCCTTTAAAGTATTCCATTATAAAAGCTAAAATCGTTGAAACAAAGCCAACATTTTTTTCGTGAGAAAATCCAATGGGTCCTTTGCAAGTCCATCACTTCTTTTTAGAGCACACACAATAAATTTGCAATATTAAGCTTCAAAGCGAAAATAATCTGAAGCATCTTAAAATCTTCTATTTTAAATATTATACCCTAATATTCACAATGCAACGAAAAATCTCCAATTTCACTCTTTTCAAAATACGCGCCAATATGCTCGTGCATCAGTTTTCATGTAACTTCTATAGAAGTCGTCTAGATAGTCACATGATATACACAGGCAAATCTTCAGATATAGATAGGCTCGTTTTTGAAATATCAAAGCACTTAATCCTGACCGGAATAATTTTTATCTAATTATTTCAGGAAAATTCAGATTTATGTGAAAATGTGAAAATGTGTAAATGTTGATTGATGAAACATATTTGGTTTTTATGATTATATTGTTACGAATATCACCAACAAAAAATTGTGTTCCAAATATGCTTGACGAAATGACGCTGAATAGCTTTAAAGCATGTTTGGATCCAATGCAAAAAAAATATTCTGAGAATCATATTATGCATACAAGTCCAAAATGTATTCAAAAAAAACTAACACACTACTTCTTTTGAGATACTAATTTTTTAAATTTCTCCGTTTGCCTAATCTTAAAATTAAAATTTTTATGTTTAGCTCTCAAATGCTTTGTAAATTTTTTTCATTATTATATTAGTCAAATTATTCTCATTTTTAATTCCTAAATTACGTAGATTTTATAGCGAACTAAAAATGAAATTAGTTAGTTTTAAAGATCTAGATGATCAAATATTTTAATTGAAAGACCAATTTTTCATTTAAAAGCTAGATGTATTTAAATTTCTTAACGGATATCAAAATTTTGAGGGTAATCTAGGTTACCCTCGAAATATCGCTATCTGTCAAGAAATCAAAATATCTCTAGCTTTTAAAAACAAAATAGATCTTTAAAATAAAATATTTATTTTTGAAAGCTAGAAATTATAAGATCAGTTTAAATCAATTTAAGTGATATCAAATATTTATTAGATTCATAAAAATATGCAATCTGTTCCGTAAAATAATCTTTAGACTTTCAATTTTACATTTATCTAAGCTAATAAAGACTTCTTCGTGTGATCTAAATCTTTAACAATTTTTTCAAACGAAGTCACTCTCAGACTACTTGCTGAGAAATTCGGCTGGAATATTTTAGAGATTTTTAGTAACTAAATTTAAAAACTGTTTTTATGAATATGACATTATTTTATTGTTCACTGCTATCTGAGTAATATTTTCATAATAATAATAGATATAACTAGCTTTTTACATAAAAAAATGTCATCACTAACCAGTTCCAAGGTGAATTTGAGTGCAAATCATAGCATTTAAAAAAAAAAAAAAATGAGCTTTGATATTGGTGCTTACTAACAATTCCATAATTCATTTTCAGTGCTATTTATTTTTAATTTTATTTATTTTTTTGATTAAATATAGAATTTCCATTTTATTTCTTAATGTGTGGATCGCAGTGTATTTTTATATTTAATCAGTGTATTTTATCAGAAAAGAATAATAAACATCCTGCCTAGTAGTCGAATTATATTATTAAAAGTAGCTACATTTTTTTTTGAGAATTAGAAGAATTATAAAAAGCTACTTAATATCGTCTTTAGAAATACATTTGCATCATTTTTAAAAAAAACAGTTTTAGATTTGTGACTATCAATCAAACAGCTAACTGCATGCTTCAAGTTGCTTGGTATCAGTAAATGAATGAATTTTTGCCTTTATATTTTTTGCCTTAAT
This sequence comes from Nemotelus pantherinus, assembly GCA_963978885.1. NCBI lineage: Eukaryota > Metazoa > Arthropoda > Insecta > Diptera > Stratiomyidae > Nemotelus > Nemotelus pantherinus. The sequence continues at coordinate 25,818,477 of OZ022263.1, forward strand.
ATTTTAGTAATAAATAAAATACTTTGCGCTTAGCCTTTGAACCGATAGTAACCTGGAAGGCCAACCAAAACTCATCGTTTGTACTGATTCAAGATTCTTTCAAGCAACAAATCCAGTTTCGCAGTCCTTTAGTGCTAGTGTCATTTCTTTATTTGTTGATTGATTTATTTGTTGAAATGAAGAAAATTTTTGAATGAAAAGATAAACTCTTGTACCATTCAGTTTATTGATTTTCGAAGAAAATTAAAATGAAAATCTCTTCGCCCCAAATCATGAAATTCGAGTGAGCTTAAATTTTCATAAGATAATGTTGAAAATAAATTTTTCATTTACAATGAAATGTTTTTTACGCTTTGATGGCAATGGGTGATTTAATACATTTTTAACCCTTTAAACATTTCTAACCCTTTAACTTCCAACGCAGTAACGGGATCTAAATATAATTTCCAGAGGTTTATTCACAATGACGCCCTATGTGGAAAGTGACACACTCGTAGGTACACTAGCTCAAACTAGAGATATGCATAGAGATGTGCTGAAGCTCCTACGTACTAAAACAAACATCATCCTCTTCAACCTTCTCCTCGTGGTACTGCCTTTCGGTATTACTTCACCAGGTGGTTAGCAGTGAATGCTTTCTTCTGGGATTTCCTTCTATAAGAGTGCAACTCCATTCCTGGTGTGCTCGATTATCCTAAGCTCGATCTTCACGTTGGTGATAAACGCCACTGCTTCGTTCTACTTTGCACATATATCGCACAGCAGATTACAGCACATCTCGGACTTGGCTCTGTGATTCTGAGAATCGATGCAGATATTGAGGGAAGTAATTATGTTCAGTAAGGAACTGGATCAGATAGTGTTTAAGGTCGTGATACTTCCTATACACCCAGGGAATAGTTCCCGCGATCAAAAGATACGTCTACCTTTCTATCTCACTCGAAAGCCTGCGCACTTACCACTTGGAAAATGAAACTGTAAGCTCTTCTTGGTGAATTGCGTCTCTTTGCCTTCGATTTACGATGTCACGCTCATTTCTCGTTTTGTTTCATCTTCGAGAATATCGATGTGCACTATTCCGTCTATAACACAGACATCATCTACAGGTATCGTATGAAAATCCCTTAAGGTTCTCAGCACGCTAAGCCTGTGTACTGATGTCAATCACTAGGATGAGCTTACGATGAGAGCATCAGCCTACACTGAGGAAGTTTAGAGGATCACCAAGCCAATATTTTTCGCCTGGCCGCCTTGGGTCCTCCTACTTTCGGCAGTGAGTATTTAGTTTTCACTGGTTTTACGCTTGCTCCTTAATGCTCAGTCTGTTGTTCAAGACAACCCTAAAGTATAAGAGTGATGGTACCAATTTAATAACTCTAAAGCCAACTCACATCTCGAAAAACATGACCCTCTTTCAGCTAGTTATCAGCACAGCTACACAGCACAGCTACAAGATCAGCTTCTAGCCATATTTTTATTTGAGCAATAGCAGCACTCGCAGTAGGCTCAATTTGGTGGATATGTTTAGCCACTGCTACTTTTGCTATGTCGCCGGAAAAACCGATAATTATACACTCCACCGTTAATGGAAATCTTAACAACGATATCAAGTCCAAAATGTAGCTTGAAGCCTCAATAGTGATAAAAACTCTTTAATATTCTTCCACTTGGTCGAGTGGAAGGTATTTTTAACGTCAAATGTGAATACAGCTCAGTAATTTTTTGATCTCCATCTCTCACCAACATTAGCGTCAGCAGGAATTTCAAAGAATTTCTTCATTACATCAGTTATTGTGCGCCTTTTTAGAAAACTGTATTGTCGTTGAGACAAAGCATTTTTCGCTTCCACAATTGGCAATAGTTGACTATAAAAAGTACACTCCAGGATTTTACCTATTGAGTCTAGCAGACATATTGGCCGATATGATGATGATTCACCAGGAGGTTTACTGCCCTTAGGTATAAGTTCAAGACTGCAGCTTCCGTTGGCTTGAGAACGCTCTTTCATCCGAGTGTTGTTAAAAGGCTTGCATGAATATGTCCAAGTTTTTTCGCTTTCTTACTTTAAGAACTAAGTTTGGAATTCCATCTAGTTCAGGGGCTTTACAATTGCTGGTTTTACTGTAGAGTTTTTTGAGCTCCTTTTTGGTTACTGGTTTTTTTTTACTACAGGTAATGTTTTTTTACCATTGGTAACATAAATTACAGGATATTACAGGAAAAGGGTTGTAATGAGATATGTCGGGCATGTTATCCGAGCTGAAGTATCACAGTTGGAAGTTCCTCAGTTTCTTCATGACTCCCCGGGGTGTGGTCAATGTGTATGCTTTAGCTGCTCCAAGAGTATAGCATCTTTAGCAAGTGTTCAAATTCGAAGTAGCTAGGTGAAGCAGCTATGGATATTATGGGATCTGAAGCTTAGCTCGCTAACGCTTCAGTCCGAAGCAGCAATCATGGCTGTATTTGATCGTCTTGTGTTGTCTTAACAGCCGGCGGCTGGGCATAATACCAGCACTCCATTAATTAAGTGTCATATTAAAGCTTTAGTAGCGACTAGGCATCACACTAGCGCTTCAGAAAATAAGAAAAAATGTGGCACTTAAAATAATAAAATAATTGATGCCGGATTCTCTCATATGTCTCCCAACCGCCATAGCTAAGCATTCGCTTCAAAGAGTAATCCCTTGAGCTTTTGGCATTATCTTAGAAAAAAAACCAAGAACTGCTACGTAGGTCGGCTTATGAAATATCTGAGAACCATTAAAATTTTCCTAATATGTTTAAAACGTTGCGCTTGTTCCCGGCTTTTGACGCTATATCTGTGAAAAAAAGCGAAGAAGAAGCGTCGAAAATTTTATGGTGAACTAATCAGCCTACCCGGCTTTTTGCACTTCACACCCGCTTTCTAAATACTCAAGATGAGTTGCGCTATGTAACAGCATACTTCAAACTCGAGATGAGTTAAAGTGTTTAACAGCCCGTATTTAGTTTATAATAGCGCTATACTCAAATTAATTGTTCATTTCCTTTGTCATCAAAGCGCGAAAACTGCTTTAATTTCATTTCTAATCAAAAGTGACGTTTGAACAATATGTCAGCAGAGTATGCACGTCAATTTTGTCTTAGCTACTTTTTTACTATCCACCAGACTACGAGCAGTAAATAGCTGCTACCATAGCAGCTATTTCGGAGAATCTTGGACAGCCCAACTCTCAAACAGCAAGCATCAGAAAGTAGCTATTTCGTGACATTGGACAGCCAGAGCTACTAAAATAGCAGCTATAGCTGCTGTAGCAAGAATATTGAACACACTCTCGATAGCCAGTGCTCCAGCGATTGGTGTCAGTTTCTTCGCAATGTTCATTAAGGCTCTCTTTTTGGCAGATTTGATTGCGTTTATTAACAAGTGACGAGGGCCTCTGAAATTGACTAGCCTGTCGTTGATTTCCGGTCTACTTCTGGCACGTTAAACCTTCTGCCTGGCCTTCAGATAGTCCGACCGCAGCAATTGGATATTCTAGTTCATAGAGATCATAGTTGCGGTGCATAGGTGCATCGCACACTGTTTTTACAATAGCACAGAGATCATTTCCTCGACAAATCGTATGGTAAAGGAGTATAAGCTGATTACTTCGTCAAATATTTCATGGTCGAAATATGTTGCCTTCCCCTTCGATTGAAGATTTCCTCCCACCACTTTCTCCTGTCGTTAGGATGTTTAATGATGTGCATCACTGCTTGATGACCACTGTGGCTGTCATCTTCACTGAGGAGCACCATCTTGTGGAAAGCAAAGTTTCCAGAAGCATTCGGTCTCTGGCGTTCGTGGTTGGGCTACCTCACTGGGCTGCCTATGCATTGCTGTCACAACCAAATGGGACAGGAAACGTTACGTGCACATCTCTCCCATGATCATTCAGTATGCATTAGAATGTTTTGAATGTCCAGTTGAAGGAGGTGTAACAGCTATAGGAAATTACACGGTTTACTGTAGTTCGAATGACTCCCTCTGACATCGTACAAGCCAGTTGAAACTCTACTATTTCACAGGTCTATATTGCAACTTTTTCAGTTTTGTCGTAAAATCACAGTCAGTGTCAGAATGTAAAGTGACTTGAAAGTATATGTATAATATCTTGGTACGCTATCTTCTTAGTATCAACAAATACATTAAAAAAAGTGTTTTTAAGGAAACTGAAAAATAAACTATTTGTTTTGCTGACTGATTTCTTGCCGTTTTTAATGATCTTGTTTAACGTCTTGTTTTCTACGGTAATATCGAAACTGTTCAATAATTCATCGAAGTAGCTGCAATCAATTATAGATTTGACAGTTCCCAGATATGGTGCTTTAAATTCTCTTGTTCTCTTATTTTCAACGTACTCTTTTTTCCATCACATTAAGGATGTGCTTTCAAGTTTACATGCTCCATCAAAACCTTTTCATGTTGCAGTACTATTTTATCAGAATCACCTTTTTCTTACCAGTATTTTAACCAATCGGGTGATCTTTCGATATAATTGTGAGCACACTAATTTTTCCTTGATTCTTATACTATTGCTCTTTACGATGAAGTGGCAGGTTCGAAGCTTTGGCCTTCCCAAGCTTAAAAGAACTCCTATAAGCCTCCAAATTCCTATAAGCCTCAAAATGCCTATAAGCCTCAATGAATTATCTGAGATTTATCCTGGATTCCAAGATTCTATGGGAAAAAAATACTGCAGGAGGGGCTCACAAAGCAATGTTTGCTCTTTGCAGCTATAAAAACTCAATAGAAACAGCTTGAGAGCTCTCTTAAATTCGAACCATAGAGAATTTAAATCTGCTCTACGTTCAGCCAAACCAAATTTACTAAAAGCTCATGTTTCTTCAGAGGATGTACGACACATAAGTGATAAAAAATACTTCAGCAGAAAACAAATATTAGCACATGATCACAATATCAAGTCGCTAATTAAAATTATCGAGAGTTTAATATTCAGTTTATTCCCTCAAACTTATTTCTTATTTGTAGATGTTAGGAAACATAAAACTAATAACAAAAATATAAACCATCTTCCCAATACCAAACTAACTTTATTATTTCCTCTTGTAGAGCAGGGCTTGGGGGGCCACCTTGTGGTCCCCAATGTTACGAGATATCAGAAGCCTATGAAAGCTTGCGAAGTGAGTTAGCTCAATATCTCCTGGGCAATGACGAAGAGGACCTCTGTACCATCTTATGTGTTCTGGATCTAGGTAAGAATCAATGTCTTCAAATTGAATTCGATAGGTGCAAAAGAAATATTCAACAGGTGATTTGTCTTGTTCCTGCCGTGTTCGCAAGGACATTTTGAAGGATAGGTTAAATCGAGATACCGTTTGTAAGGCATTTTGCCTACTACGCAACTATACTGTTACAGGCTGCAGTCTTTGTCAAACAACTACCGAAGATAACTCTTTTTCCTCCACAACGAATCAGCTGCCATTAACAAAAGCAGAAAACACCGTTATTCCTCGAGATGGCGCCCAGGAGGATATATCCGATCCAAAAACGACCACACCGGATTGGAACGAAGTCTGCCTCTCTTTGTGCAAGATAGGTGAAGGCGGGTCATTGTGCAATTGTGATTTGCCACCATTCTTCTAAAAGATACTTGGTTAAATCACGAAAAAATCAAATTAATCATAATGTTCAAGGAAATATAACTTAATTTTAAATTTTAAGTTTCATTGTCATTTTAAAAATACGGTTTATTTGTGGAACTTTGTTTCAAGAGTTATTGAATCGTTTCGAATATGAAACGAAAGACAAAACACAAAAGGGCTTCCAAAGCATTCAATTCATTGGCGAAATATTAAAGCATCAATCAAATCGAAAATCAATGTTAAAACAAACATCTAAAATCATGTATATAGACCTCAATGAGTTTAATGTTTCACCAAGAAATTAAACAATGTTAATTAAACCTGCTTAGAATGTAAAGTTAAATGAGCAAACATAGAAGAAAACAATTTGAAAGTTTAAATTATATTGTTAGAAATTGATAGAATCAGCATATCAATTAACAACAATAAAATTTATAAAAATAAAACATAAACCCAAACATCCTCCATAAAAGTTGATGTCATTATTAAAAGCGCAAGCACATATGCTACCTATTTATATCGCTACCATATCAAAACTATGGAAAACCATTAAATATAAGCAATAATGATTATTTTTTTTGAGAATGTTTGAGTTTGTTTATTGAAAAATACTGAAATTGTTGGTAAACAAATTTCAGACCTATTACAGAAAACAGCATGTTTGATGTGCACGCAACTTTTGATGTGAATACGCAAAATGAATGCAACTTTGCTGTGACTGACAATAAATAGAATCAGAATCAGGTCAAAAATTTGCAAGTTCTCGGATGTATTTCGAAAGGCGAACCAAATCGTTTTTGGGGTACAGAGTTTTGGACGATGAGAAAGCGAAAACTTTGATAGTATGTAAGCAAATCAGTCTTGTTGTCATTTAAACGCACTAACTAGACGCTGAAAGAAACTATAAACTACTTTATGCTTCGGAGTTATGTAAGCTTCCTTGACATAAATTATCATAATCCAATGTTTAGAAATGCACTTGTATTCTTGAAAATATTTACATATGTATTAGTACTAAAGCACGTATATTGATCTAATAACATTTAACCCCTAACACCAAGAATAAGTAAGAAAAATTTATTGGATCACTTCACTTTAACAACGGTGCCTGCCGTCATCGCTTGGAGTAGCGATGGCCGGAAGGCTGCACAACATTCAGAACATCATGAAACTAACAGACTTAAGGCAGATATGTTTGGTATTTAGTCAGCTTTGAAAGAATTGTTCGTTAATTCAAAGCATTTAACAAACAATTGATTATAAATGAAAATAATCAAAACAAAAGTTTATTCCTAGATTTAAGTGAAAAGCAAATTAAAGCCAATATTATATTCAACTAACAAAGCAAATGAAAACAATGAAATATTTCATAAATAAATGTATTCATGTTGTAAGCAACAGAATTTGTGTTTTTTTTTACTTTTAGCTATAAGCCTACCTTACATATTGCAATTCAATTTGTTTAGTGCTAAGTCGACGAGGTTTTTTTTCGCACTTAGTCTAATAAAATAGAGTCAAATTTTCAATTGATTAATTATCTTCTAGGGATTTTTTTAAAAAATCTGTGGTTGATTGACTCGTTGAAGTGTCCTTCCAGTAGCATTGCCTAGGTGCTGTATCAGAATTTGTATAAGCTTATACATATTTCTTTTTCATGGATTTTCAATTTCATGGATTAACAGACCCATAGGTATTACAGTTGCTGATAAGTATTTTTCGCTTATTGATTACATACATATCTTTGTTGCATGTGCATACACACCGAGACAGTATTGTTCCATGCGCAAAAAGTTCCAAAAGTTACAATACGCAAGCAGAAAATGCAAATAAAAATAAGGTTTAAAAAACCAGAGCATGACTGAGGTAGAAAGCTACCTACATAAGTTGGAACTACATCCTCCCGAGTGAAAAAAACAATGGCCAGTTTTAAGGCATCGAGTTTTGTCGTGTCTTTCCAAAAAGTCTGAAGGACCAGTATAGGTCAAGGGTAGATCAACAGTTTCCAACTTACTTTCGTTTACCTATACTCTTGCTTCCGCCATCGACCAGCAAAAGCAAGTGGATGTAGTATATACAGACTTTACCAAGGCTTTTGACTCCATAAACCACGAAATCCTCCTCTCAAAGCTCGATGGTTTCAATATTTCGGGTCAGCTGCGTTGCTGATTTTCCTCATACCTTCGTGATCGTGCTTGTTTTGTAACGTTTCACTCTTGTTCTTCTTCCCCCTTTTATCCTACTTGTGGTGTTCCGCAAGGGTCGATTCTTGGTCCTCTCCTCTTCCTCCTCTTTATAAATGATCTTCCTCTCCTCTTCAACTCCCCATGTCTCTTGTACGCTGACGATCTGAAAATTTTCAGGGTGATTGAGTCAGTGGATGACTGCTCCTAGCTGCAGAATGACCTGTCTGCTCTGGGTAACTGGTGCTCTGTCAATTGTATTACCCATAATGTTGCTAAATGTTTCCAGATGTCTTTTACATGTAAATTATCCCACATCACGTTTTCCTATTCTATCCTTGTCTCCTTCCTCAATCCAATTGATAATGGACCTTGGTGTTGTGTTTGGCACTGATTTCAAATTTGATGTCCACATTTTGCATGTCACATTCAAGGCCACGCGCTTGTGTGGCTTCATTCTAAAAGCGTCCAGACTTTTTACTAATATTTCCTCGTGTGTACGTCTGTACATTTCCTTCGTGCGTAGTGTCCTCGAATATTATTGTCGAATCTGGTGTCCTCATTACCGTTTCTTAATTGATGCTGTTGAGTCAGTACAAGGTAGACTTACTCGCTCACTATTCCTCAAGTTCCGTATTCCCTACTGTGAGTATAGCATGCGTCTTGCCATCCTTGAGATTCCTACCCTCTTTTCACGCAGAGTGTATTTCGATGAATGTCTCCTTTTCAAAATGATTACTGGTTCTATTACATATATCCCCAGAGCGCAGTTTTCTGTTCGTAACTCAGTACGTCTTAACAGGTCTTCATCTACCCTCAATGTACCTTTTGCTCGCACTTATGTATATTTTTACTCTCCACTTTTACGCTTGCCTAGGCAGCATAATTTTTTGAATATTGGTCCTCCTCCGCCTTCGTTTCGCACTTTTAAAAATAAGTTAAGAGAATGCGTTTCATCTTATGAAATGAACTAATTTTCTGAATTTTTGATTTCTTATCTGTGTTGAATTTTATATTTTGTTTAGTTTTAATTTATAGTCTCTTATTTTTTACTTTTTTTTACAAATATAAGTTTGCTCCTTGTCTAGTCTTTAATTGGATCTGTATCTGTTGATTTTAGACAGTAAATAAATAAATAAATAAATAGCTTACCATTCACTGAATCTTGAATCGGAGCTATAAAGGAGAATCCTGGACCTCTGTTCTGACAGGTTCTATAGCCGAGCATAGGCGTGCCGTGGTCTAAAATCCGGCTGGGGCCAGAGACCGAAAGGCTCAAAACAAGCGATAATTTTGTCTTCCGTAAGGTACACGTACTGTTCATACAACTTATATAATTTACTAATACATTATATGTTTATTAATTTATTCTTTGTTATTTGCTAATGCATAATGCATTATCAAATAAACTTCGTCTGTGTGAATACGTATGAGCTACTACCATATACATATAATGTGAATGGTAAGTATGAATTACACATGAATTATCCATTAGCACTAAGAAATGAACGCTTGTAGGAATTATACCAGAGTAGAATGGAAATAATTAGAAATATAAACTATTTTTTCGTTAAGAAGCTAAATATATTTCAATTTATACTTGAAGAAGAGAATAGTTTACTTTCAAAATGTCTTTGAAGAAATTGGAATATATTAAGCTTACAAAGAAGAAATTGATCTCTTGTTTCAAATTTTTGTTACCTAGAAAACCTAGGAAAAGCATAAATAATTTGCCAAGACGAAAAGTGCTGTAACTTACTCTTTTCGAGCCATTTGGTTTGCAAGGATATCTTTGCAGCCCGAACTGCTTGTCCGAGGCTAGATGCAATATCAAAACCTTTCAGACTCGTGCTTTTTGCTGTTTTCCGCTTTCGTGATCCTCTGGAAAATGTGAGATCCAGACAGTGCTTCTCTGCGAATGATTTAATTTTTTCCCAAACTACATAAAAGTTTTCTCGCTCACTTAGTAGTGTTTTAACTGTTCCATTCACAAGATCCATCCCATCCCAAAGAGTTGCATTTTTAGTTTGGAAATATGTGCTTAACATGTTCGTTATAAAAAGAACATAGTGAAAGAAGAAAAAATTTGAACATAGTGAAAGATGAAAGATCGCCAATGCATAAACTGAGTCGTTGTATTTTCCTTCATTCATTTCTTTTTCTAAAGCCTCTTTTATAGTTCCATAGCTATCGATCACATATTTGCAATTGTGAAATCTCATTGACTAACGAGTCGAGCTTAAACTTCTCATTTCACGCCTTGTGTTTAAACCAACTGCCTCTTCAAGCTGCTTCAACTATTGATGTTGTGATGGCTTTGAAAGGTGTATGTAAAGGGATTTGATGACATTGAAAAAGGATGCATACGTTTCGATTGTGAAAAATGTGTGCATCACAACAAGGATAATTTTATGAGCTTGACAGTGTACAAATGTGGCTGCAGGGTGTTTTATCTTAATTTAGGTTTGTAAACCACCTTTTTGACTTGATATGACACTAGCACCATCATAAGACTGTCCAACAACAAGCAATTTGCTAAGTCCGTAACTGTCTAACAGGCTCAAAGTTATATCGACTAAATACGAGGCACTTCTAGCTCCTGAAACATCTAGAAAATTTGACAAACACGGAGAGTTGTTCCTTTTTGTGGACCCTTGTTTCGTCTGCCATAATAGATATCAGTCCGCACTCTTTTATTTCAGCTGTCATCTCCTCGCGAACGATTTCAGCAATTGTTTTTACTAACTCATTTTCTGTTTTGCCACTACAGTAGTTCGCAACCTTGTTTTAAAATGTTTTTCAAAAATTAAATCATGCTTCGAGAATAATGCACAAGATTCCAAAAACAAAAATCACGGTTATCACTGGGACCACTTTCATCATGTCCTCTGAAAGCAAGTCCTTGGCGACTGAGACACGTCGTAAGGTCGATAGCCTTTTCCAAATAATTTCGGTTCATCTTGACAATATTCCAAGACTGTTCAAGCACCATATCACTTACTGTCTTCCAAGCACTATTAGAGTTTTATTATTGTAGAGTTTTGATTATTGTATGCAATATGTCCTTGAAGACATTGTGGATCAATTTTACTATCCGGATAATTTATCCGGATCGCGAAGTTTGGTTGAGCTGAAATTTTGATGTATTTTTGGCGACAATGCAAATTCTATGGAAAATTTCGCATTGTGATAACTGCACCCCGAGTCATCAGATCATCACAAAATTCACAAGACGCATCAATGGGTATCAAAAATAAGTTTCTGTCGTTTTGAAATGTCTGAACAACCGTGTAGCTACCATAAGTACGTCAACACAAATCTTTCACACCATTGACTCTCTGGTATTTTTATCGGTATTTAGAATAAAATGCAAATGATAGATGAATTTGATACTATATTTATACAGTCAAATCTAAACTTCTAAAATTCCCAATCGCACAGAAATCGTAATTCTTCACCGAATTATTTATATTTTTAGCACCTGGAACTTGCGTTTACGGTATCTCGCGATGCCAGCATCAACTTTTTTGTCCTGGAAATCGGTTCTATTAAATTTTCAAAAAATTATGATTTCGTAGTGAAAAAAAACCGAAAATATTTCGATTTAAAAAATTTTTACACATTCGCGGAAGTTAGCTTGTAACACCCTTTTTGGATGGATCAAAAGTTATAGAGTAAGTTATTTGAACGGGATGCAAATTCGGTATAGTCTTTGTTGTGGTGGTGTCAAAAAGTTTGCAGAAGCAATATTGAACTTTCCGAGCTATTCAGTATGGACTTTTTGACTCAAACTTAATAAGTACACCTTATCATACGCAAAAGTCAAAGAAACATGCTCTCAAATATGGAATGGGACTGTGTTTGTTTTGATTAATGTAAGGTATGAATGTGCTAATTGTACATGATCTCATCAAGAAAGAGTAAGCGCAGCAAAAATTGCTCACAATAAACAACATTGTCTTGAATAGATAGCATAAAAGTAGCAGGGATGCCATTTTTATTCTCCAAATGACTTCGAAAATTGTATTCTACGTTAGCCTACCATTTGAATACTAAGACTATGTTTTGTGAAAACATAATTGCATAAAACACCAGTTTATAAAAGTATTCTTATCTAAATACCTGTATATTGCCTAGCAGAAATGAACAGATAATCTTAATTAAAAAAGGATATTTGGCGAGGCGCTTTTCTTCTTTTTCTTAACGTATAACTTGTCGAAATTAAATATTTTCTCGAGATAAGTCCCATAACATCGTAATTAATACAGCAAATAACACAGTTTCTTTGTTATAAGTAGTGTGTATGCTTTGGTATAGGCTTACACTACTGCACTGTACAGCTCTTGCTGTAACAACAAAAACCAAAGGTGCGAAAACTTAAGTGTCTGCTGTTAGAAATATTTATTTTTCTGGGAGGGGCCAACCTAGGGTCTGGGGGGGTCCCGGCCCCCCCTGGCCCCCCCTACGGCGCGCCTATGTAGCCGAGCCGAAAAATCTTCACCTATATCGGAATATGGAACTCAAGCTACTTATGTTAAGAACCGTTTGGTAGAATCAACTACAAGTTACAGCGTTCAGCCATTTAAGCGACCCACGAAAACAGCATTTCAACGGTAACTCATGGATGCACTATTTAATTATGAAGAATTCCCAATGAACAGGAGGGACTAGACTTAAGACCTAGGATAAGATTTAGATCTAATTAGGCTGTTATTTTAATTAGGTATAAGTTAAATCTATGTCATAGCGTAAGGTAGATTTAAGGAGGAAGGAGTAGCAATTACCAAGATGGTTCTAATCGCTGTACTGTTTGGGTAACAATGTTGCGTTTAATACATACGAGGGTGAGTCATTACGGTCGCGGAATGGAGGTAAGAAGTGTAAATAAAACTGAATATTTATATATATTCACCTGCTTCTCTAATACATTTTTTAGATCTTTCAAATAGTTCGTGTATAAAAAATGATTTGTCCTTAAGTAAGCCAAAACTGTGTCCTTCATTTCTTCATCATTTAAAAACTTCTTCCCAAGAAGTTCCTTTTTCATTTTTGAGAAAGCTAATAAACGCTGGGGGCCAGATCAGGGTTATAGAGCTGGTGATCTAAAATATCGAAGCCCAACTTATACAGTGCAGCCAACGCTAAACGACTCTTGTGAACAGGCACATTGTCGTGCAAAACGAGGGCACCTTTCTTTAATATTTCACTTCTTTTTCTTTGATGACTTCTTTCAACCACTCTAGAGTTGAAACGTAGTATTCTCCAGTTATACAAAGCCCCTTTGTTATTCAAATCGGTCAACAAGATCTCGTCTGAGTCCCAAATACGGTCGCTATGACCTTTCCGTCAGACTGTGACACCTTTAACTTCCTGAGTGGTGATGTCTCTTGTCTGTATGTGTATACTTTATCCTCGCCTTCACTCAAAAAGGTCCAAAGATGCGCGGCAGCTCTCCACGCGCTGTTGTTTTTGAAGCTACGTAAGCTTTCTCGGCACCCATCTTGCGTTGTCCTTAGTCATGCCAAAATGACCATGAAGAATATTTAAAATAGTTACCAACCATTTCTGCGTGCTATTTCTTCTTTAGTCTACCAATATAACTTTTTCCAATTTTTTCGATTGGCGGTTGTGGTCGTGGGTCGTCTTCAAGTGAGTCCGTTCCATGTTTCAAAAGACTGTGCCACTTGTAAGTCATGGTTTGTTCCCGTGAATGGATGCCATCTCGATCATTATGGTTAGAGCCGACTTTCCTTGTTTGGTGAGGAACTTTATAACAGCACGGTACTCGATTTTCTCCATATTTCACAATTTCTTCAAGGTTCAGTTGCTTGGTTGTCGCAACTTTAGTAAGTAATGGCTCGATTGAAATAAAACTAGATATTTATACTTTTAATAAGTCGCTGAGCTCATTACGTTTCATTCGTTTTATTAAAATACCCTCATTACCTATTCATTCCGCGAACTTAATAGCCCATCCTCGTAGTAAGGCCTGTTGCACTCGGTATAGTAGATGTTTAAGACCGTAAGTGGGGAAAATTTTCAAATCAAATTGTTTTTCCCCAGGCTTGGAAAAAATTGACATGCTTGTCTCCTATACCGATTTTCGCCGATTTTCCCCAATGGAAGGGGAAACTCTTACAAATCCACCAAATCGGTTACAGCCGGTCTTCCTATGGATGAGTACTTTTTGATGAGCGATGGTACAACTAGTCTGAGTATGTGGCAGTGTCAGGAATGCAAATCAAAAGGTGGGTATTTGTAAGTTCACTCATACAAACTCACGGTCAGTTTACTGGAAGTTTTGGATCGCTTTGAGGCGTTGGTCAACTAACTCATAACGCTGTGTCCTGCACTTTTTCTGGGCATATAAGCACATGACTTAATGAGAGTACCAATGCCTGTTTTAAGCGTTTGGTCCTAAGAATGCTATGGTCGAATGACAGCGCTAACTTCCGATGTGTATCAAAATGTTACATAAATAAATAAATTAGAATACATTGGAAACAACGAACGGAAGCCTATTGGTAACGTCAAAGTTACTTCCAATGTACAGCTAGAATTGCTGAAATAAAACTGCTTGAACAATTACTTTCAAAAATGTAAAAATCGTTTTGAACAATCTGAGTTGTTGACTGTTTGTCCAATGCCGAATGATTCTTATGAGCTATCCAGGTTTTTCACATCATTTAAACATCACAAGTAATTGTTTTTGCATTCAATTGTCGGAAAGAACAAAGAGGTATGAGTTACTTTCGACTGCAAAATATATTTCTACATAAACAAGCACTTTATATGTCTTGAAATATTTCACTACGAATCAACTGCACAGAAAAAAGTGCAAACATGTGTAAACTATTCTACAAGTTTGATAAAAAAAAAGTCAATGAAAGCATGAGATAAAAGAATATGACTAATATTCGGTTTTGTATTTTTTCTCAATAATTTGCAATATACATAGGTTTAAAAAATGTTGAATTTTTTGATTAGTACATTATACATGAGCTGTGTAAAAATATTTCATCAATTTTATAAATCATAAAATTTCAATAATTTCTTCCCGAATATTGTCCATACTGATTTGAAATTAATTACAGCTTTTTAGTCACTTTCGGAGCAAGTGAGTAAATTTCTTACCCCTGTCACAAGTTCTAAGAACTTTTTGGGGAAGTAATAATTGAATTGTACATACTAAAACTGAAATAAAAATTAATAAAAACAAATAGTATTGAAAACAACTATTCTAAAATATACTGAATTCGAATCACGTACTTTAGAATGTATGTACTACGAGTTTTATACACCTAAGTTAAGATTGAAATATTTAGAGGAAACCCACAAATACTATTTGAAATTTCATTAATTAATGTTGATTTTTGATAAAAAAAAAATTTCTCAAAGCACGTGAAAGACGTGAAACCTCTTCGGTGAGTTAGCAAATGCGATTGAAAATTTAAAGGCTAAATTTTGAAGGAGCAACAAAAAGGAAACAGACAGATGGCAAAAATGAGATGAAAACACTTGCATGAATTATTATTAATAATGTTTACTTTATTTCTTCGATTTCGACAGTATAATTGTTAGAACCTGTTGTAAATTTTTTTTGCTTCCTTTAATTTTTTTGAATGCTAGAGCCAGCATAAATGAATTGATAGATACTACGAAAAGTTAATTGATGGATATTGAATAAATGAATACATGGAGCGGATCCAAATGGACCCTAACACTGTGATCTCTTAGGTCTATTGTGCCTCCTTAGCGGCCTGTCCTTTAGGATATCCAGACTTCTTGTGAACTGGAATATGGCTTTTCTAATGTCCCAGATGGAGGGAAGAGCAGGCTGAACAATGAGCGAAAAGATGATCTATACAGTCCGTCACTTCTCCGCATTATCTACAACAGTCATCTCTTTCCTTGTCTATCCTTTGAAGGTACTTTTTGTAAGGAAGATGGCCTATTGAAGCTCCATAAGAGCTCTTATGCCACTTTTACGAAGAGCGATCGCTTCCTTTGCTCTTTTTGTTGTGTTGAAGCTAAGGTTATCTTTTGAGTGTTTCAAACCTTCCAAATTAAGCCATTAGCTTTTAATCTTTTTCATAGTCTAATTTTCCTGTCCGTATCAGCCTGCGACAGCCTCTTTGGCTTTGGTATTAAGGTAAGTATCCACATGTTGCATTTCTTGCGTATCGTATCCCTGGTGTGTATCATTCACTAAACGGATACGGTGTCTACACTACTCAGTTTTTCATGTAGAATCAGTACGGAGCGCTGCGAAAAGCTCGATACGCAGCTACAACGCTTTTATTCACTAATCTATAGCGTGCAACGCAATATGTCCACATATGACTCCACTTCGAATCGTATCATCTCTTTGATGCCACGGGAAGAAACCGCCAAATGACCGATAGAGTTCGGTGCGTTTCTTTGTATCATATTTTGATGCGCAACGAAGATACGTTTGTCCCATCCACTGATACGCAACGGTGATACGATACGCGAAAATGATACATATGGATACATACCTTTATACTTGTAAGTCAAAAGAAGAACTTATAGGTAAAAAGAATTTAGGGATTACCGCTTTTAAAAATTTCAAAATTGAAAAATCTATTTTTCATGTTCTAGCGAACATTATTATTATTATTTGAAAATTTACTGGCATAGGTTACTAGAAAAATGACAAAAAATACTACAGCTGACAGCCTAATTTCTAAACCAAAATTCCACCGCGTAAGACTTTACTTAAGGTCCATGAACTGTGTGAGCTTCGTTTGAATCTGAACACTTCATCGGAAGTTAGCGCAATTCTTTGTGTCTTTTAGGCACCTATAGCGCCGTACATAGGGTTAAAAAAAATTAAAACTTTATCATATCCGTGTTTAAACACATGCCGAACCTTTTTTTCACATTCGTTGTTTTTAAGTCATATTTTGATAGAATCATAAGCTTACCTAACAGAACACTGAAATGCTTGCTGGCGCCAAAGAGTTAAATATAACTAAAATTTGGTAAGACCTGGAGTATTTTCACATACACATCAATGCGACCTGATTTTTTTTTTAAATATTCGAATATTTCTCACGATTGTATCTGATGCAATCACGAGAATTATTCTAATACTAATTCCATTAATTCAAAAAATATTAAAATACTGATGCTAATACTAATTTTCTTTGAATATCAGTAATAATTTCCTGAATATGGATGTTAACTATGGGGAAAAGAATTCGAGTTAACCATTTTAGAAAGAGTATTTTTCATCTACTAAGCTCACAATTTTGCACCACTTCATGAAGAAATATAATACAGTTTATATTGCATAGTTTCAAGCGCCGTGCTTTTCATGGAATATTCAAAAGCTTCTCCAATATAACAAAACAACAAAAAATCCGTTGTCTGGGAACTGGGCTCGTTTGGTTTCAATAAGAACCACGTACGTTAGTATATCTTCTCAACTGTTGGTGTAATCAACTTTCGTTCTCGCACAAGCAATAATCCGGTTAGATAGTGTTCATGTAGAGTGAGAGATTGCAAACCTGACCAACTTTATACCGGCGAGCTGTAACAAGTTCTCAATCCGATACTACGATTTCTTGACAATTTTCTTGTCAACAAGCCCCACTGGTTAGCCAACCGCGCGACATCAGACATTTCGAAATCAAATCTTTATCAGTCAACATCGTGAAATTGTCGGTGGCGCGAGCTTTGCTAATAAGTTTCATCTGTTTACTGTACGTCTTGACAGCAGGTGTTGATAAGAAAAACGAAATCCAATATACACAAGACAAGATGATCAGCTTCGTTCCGGTTCCAGAAGGGAGTGATTTTCCCTTGGAAAATCTGCCATATGGAGTGTTTTCAACAAAAAACAATGTAAGTTGATAAACATACATAAATGTTTTTTCTTTGCGAATTCTTCATATGCGGTGTAATATTGATATTCACTTCTTTATCTATTTTCCGTGCAAGTACCGGTTATCTACGTAACGTAACACTCATATATCTGTCTGCCGCGAAAAGAATGATTTGAAGTTGATAATCGTGCAGCCAGTTAAATCTTTAAGAGCAATTTGATCAAGGCCATGTCAGGTGTTTTTTCTCGATTCTTGTTTCCATGAATTTGCATATTTGTAGTTGAAATGTTTTGCAAAAATAGATTCAGAGTGCGTTGTATAATCAGTGAATAATGAATGTTATTTTCAGAGGGATAATTGGTGATACGATTTTATTATAATTATATTAACTGAAATATGAAAATTATCTGTGATAAAGTAGAATCTCATTTTAATTGGCTAAAACTTAGATGTTTTAACGACTGCATAGTTTGCTTCGTGTGGGATTTTGTGCTCTTGACAAGGTGTATTTTCGATCAAGAAGAACATCGATATTTAAATGTAGATTTTCCCGCTTAAATGTGTCCCATTTTAGACATAATTTCACCATCTTACCATAACAGCAAAGAAGGACTGTCAATTTTGAACGGTACACCACCATTTTTTTCCCAGAGTGAAAATATTTGGTATTGTTCTCTAATCCCGAAATATAAACGGCAATCCTCGTATTTTATAAACTAACTGAATTTATAATTTTTTGAACTCTCACTTCTACGGAAACATCTTAGTTTCTAATCCAATAATTAAATTAATATAAGTATGTAATTTTAGAAATTAAAATTAATTGTTTGAACCATTCTTTTGTGGAAATGTACAACTAATCAGCAGAAGTTAGTAGATAAAGTGTTATCGCTTTGGCAGCTTCAATGTACCCTTTATCTGAGTAAACTCTTCGTAACAAGTGGTTTTATTTTATTTATGTTTGTAAAAAATCAAAAATCATTAAAAATTCTAAAAACTGTTGTGCAATCATTTACTCACAGCTTCTATCCTGCAGTGATATCACTGCTATTAATGAGTGTGCATGTTTTCCACAGTATTTTGTGTTTCGCTTAGTTTTTTTCTCTTAAAATAATACTCTTCAAGTATCATCACTGTTTTCACATCCTGCAAAACTGATCTTGCGGTACTTTCAACCAAATCACCATATCGTTCTCGATAATTTTTAATAGATTCTAATGTTTCCCACAATGCTCATAATATTTTTGTTAGTCTTTGAAATACCTGTTTGTTGAAAATATATCCTTTATAATACATTGCTTCCCAAACAAAAAAAAACATGTTTTGACGTAATGGAATTTTAGTCCATGCTGAGTCGATGTTTTCAGAGAGAATTAGAGCGCCCAGAAAACTTGAGTGAAACTTCTCGGTGTCTGGCGGACGTATAATTTAAGACTCCAACTAACAATTGTTTAAATTCTTAAATTAGCACATAATCAAATTTTAACTTTCCACTTTTGTTTTTTAGCCTCGGAAACGCGTTTGCGTCGCTATCGGTAATCACATTTTGGACCTGTCCGCTGTTTGCCACCTATTCCCACAAAATGTTCAAGTGAGTACGCAACAGCAAACTCTCAATACTTTTTCACTCACTTTCTTATTGCAGACTGCTCTCGATAGTGAAAATTTGAACGCTCTTATGGGGCTGGGATATGATTTGTGGAACGTAGTAAGGACACGAGCCACTCAACTTTTAACGAAGAATTCAGCTTTGGAACAAAATGAAGAGCTAAGAGGACGGTAAGAAACGAATATTATAGAGATAAAACATTTTATTTGTACATGCAAGATTATAATTTATGTGATACAATTTAGTGGGCTAGCGTACTCATTTAACTACTTATTATTTTAGACTTATAATCTTTTCACAAAACTAAACTGTATGTTAAGAAATCTGCTGGATGCTTGCTAATTCTACTTCAATTTTTAGAGCCATCCTTCTCCAATCGGAATGTCAGATGCATCTTCCTGCAAACATTGGAGACTACACCGACTTTTACTCATCCGTCCATCATGCTACCAATGTCGGTATAATGTTCCGTGGCAAAGAAAACGCTTTGATGCCGAATTGGAAACACATTCCGGTTGGCTATCATGGTCGTGCCAGTTCTGTTGTTGTTTCCGGTACTCCAATACGTCGACCATATGGTCAAACCATACCAGTGGAAAATGCGGCACCTGTGTTCGGGCCATGCCGACTTTTCGACTTCGAGTTGGAAATGGCTTTTTTCCTTGGTGGACCGGAAACTCAAGTTGGTGAGCGGATTCCGGTCGAACAAGCCTGGAAGAGAATTTTCGGATTCACTTTGATGAATGACTGGAGCGCTAGAGATATTCAGAAATGGGAATATGTACCACTTGGACCATTCACTGCGAAAAATCTGGGTACTACAATCGGCCATTGGGTTGTTCCATTAGCTGCACTGGAACCGTTTTTAGTTCCGAATTTCCCACAAGATCCGGAAGTGTTTCCCTATCTGAAGCACACTCAGCCATTCAATTTCGATATTAAACTGACGGTTGATCTGAAACGTAAGTATTGAATGGATTGAATTTGAATTGGTTGGTTCAAATGTCCACAGATTTCCTTAGTCCTTAATAATGACTTAAAATTATCTTTTCCTGAATAATAACTTAGCATTATTTCAGCTGAAAATAAATCTGCTACTACAATTTGTAAATCAAATTATCGCCACCTTTACTGGACAGCCGCTCAGCAGCTGGCGCATCATACGATCACAGGTTGCAATATTCGTCCCGGTGACTTGATGGCTTCCGGAACGATTAGCGGTGAAACGGAGGATTCGTTCGGATCGATGTTGGAGCTTTGCTGGAAAGGAACCAAACCGATTTCATTGAATGATGACGATACCCGTAAATTCTTGCAGGATGGCGATGAA
Organism: Nemotelus pantherinus; assembly: GCA_963978885.1. Classification (NCBI taxonomy): domain Eukaryota; kingdom Metazoa; phylum Arthropoda; class Insecta; order Diptera; family Stratiomyidae; genus Nemotelus; species Nemotelus pantherinus. The sequence goes on from OZ022263.1 coordinate 25,839,075, forward strand.
ATTATAATTCGAGGATGTTGCGAAAAGAATGGATTACGGATCGGTTTTGGTGAATGTGTTGGGAAAGTGTTGCCCGCTACTCCTTTTAAAGACGGAACAGGGATTTTCGAAAAATGAGAATTTATGTGGAAAATGTTAATTTTATTACTACTCGTCTCGAATAAATGTTTTTTCATAATGATTTTTTAAAATTCAAGTCAAGCATATGATTTGAATGGTATACAACATACGCTTGCAACAAGTTTACGCAATATCAAACCGTCAACGCATTTGGAAACGGTAGTTAATATAGTATAATGCCAAATGGATTTTATAATTGTTAGGGAAATGACTTTTATCTAAAAATTATCACATTAATTTTCCTTCAAATGAGCAGCTGGTCTGCTTAGGTGACAAACATAACGAAAATTTGCGTCAACTGTCACCTATTGCAAATTTCAGCAACTATTAATAATTAATGAATCAAATTAGTCAACCAAAATGTTTAATAGAATTGCTGCACATGAAAAAATATTAGCGTCACGATGCAAAAATATTTGTCAGAAGTGGGATTCGAACCCACGCCCTCAGAGAGGACCAGAACGCTCATAAACCCATTTGAATGGGCAAGATTGCTCTTGAGTCTGGCGCCTTAGACCGCTCGGCCATCCTGACTATTAGAAACACGGTGATAAATAGCATACACAAACCAGTTTACACTTATGTTAATATTTGTAGTATATTCTAGAACTTATAGAATTAAGTGAATATATTTTAATAATTCGAGTACTAGTTTAATTTCTAACCTACCTGCAATCCAGCAGATGCTCGTTTGATCTGACAACTTTATTCGTTTATCTCCGTTGCTTTATAGTAACATAGCGACACGCGAACAAAGAATGTACTGGACCTGAAATGCCTGAAATTATCTTTCCGATTAGTTGTTTCTAATTTGACATACATACATAAGTACATATGTACGTATGTAGGTAGAGTAGGTGCATATAAGTTTTGTGATTTACATACCTAATTAACAACAACGGTGTTCGGACGACCGGAAATGATGATTGTGTAGATTCGTGATCCAGTTTGTCTGCCACCGTCAATTGTTTTTAAAGTGACATTAATTGTGAATGCGGAAAAAAGTTACGGTTTGTTGAATACCGAAACTAGCCCTAACCTCAATTTATTATCAGCTGTAGGTTGCTACATGTGCTTTCTTCGAAGAGCAGCCTTTCTCAGTAATTGAGCGTTCGTGAGTCGAATAAGTGTATATATGTAAATAAATATATCGCAAACCTCGGGATTAGATAGCCAGGACGTTTCTGTAGATTTCCCCTGAAACATTATAGCACAAAAAAATGTGATATCGCGATGCATAGATAGAAATTTGGTAAATAAGTTTCAAAATAATTCGGTATGAAGTAGTAGGAGTGTTTCCGTTATGACGTCATTTAAAGTGTGTATTTATCGAAAATAATTGTTTGTTTTTAGCACTGGATTTGAGCGCGGGCTTGATTATTTAGTGAATGTGTGAATTTAATGGTGTGATTTTTGCTATTGAGAAAATATGCGAATTTAGAGCTGCACCCACAGCAAATTGATCTGTGTATTTATTGTAAACGATATATGGGATTTATAGGGAAACGAGAATAAATCGAATGCAGTTATCAGTACAAAGAACATCACCATTGTGAAATTATTCGGGCTTATCAGTATTACCCAATAGCTTGAGCGCCAATTTTGTGGTTGGAATTTACCAAGAATGAAGCATAAATGGTTCCAGAGCTATGAATTTGTGGTGAGTATTTTTTCCATTCCTATTTTGTTTGCTTCCGAAAAAGCAAAACATACAGTAGAATTCAAAAGTATAAGTACCCTCAATGACAAAAAAGAGACATAATTATAGCGACTATAATTAAAGGAAGAAGATTATTAATTTGTATTACAATTCTGACTAATTTGAATAAATAATTTTACAACTTAATTTCATTGAATGAATTTAAAAAAAAAAATACTTAAATGCAATTTAATCCAGAACAAAACAAAAATACTCGCATTGCACTTATTATACAGTCATTCCGGGCTAAACTCGACTGAGTGCTTCCCATAGCCGTTAGACAATTTTACCGATTGTGTTTTTTTTTGTGTCTGTGTGGCTGTGTGTTTGTTTTTGAGGGTTTTTTTTATTTGTTTATCTTCATTGTGTTGTCTATTCGTGTATTTTTTGTACGTTTTTGTTAGTTATTCTTCAAGTTTTAGCCACTCTTACCGCTAGAGAACGAGTAGGGATCAAAAATTGAAGCATAACTAATAAAACCGTACAAAAAATACAAAAAAAGACAATAACTGAAGGTAAACAAACAAAAAAAGAAAAAAAAAACAAACACAACCACAAAAAAAAAGAAAAAAAAACACACTCGGTAAAATTATCTAACGGCTATGGGGTAGTAGATTAGTTAAGTTCTATCGAATTTTTTTGGTAGGGAAAATATATATTACCGGGAAGATAGGAAAAAGTAGTGGTTAGCGATGGACAATATTTTGAATAAAATTTGTAAGTTGTACCAATTTTTGACAATAGAATCTCAATTATACAAAAACAAATCCTCATTAACTTGTACACCCAATAGCTAAATTCTAAGGAGGCATTGCGGAAAATACTTTCTTATCGTTGACTTTAGTTAAAATGCTTACCCCGGGAATCCCACTATTGTATTTATTTTTGCTTCAGATAAGTTACTAATCTGCAAATGAGGTCAGGTTTCTGTTTTCAATGTGATCTGAGGGCAATGACAAACGAAATCAAACACATGAAATTGATGGATTGGATGGAAGCAGATTCCGAAAAATTAACAAAAAAAAATCCAACCCTCATCAGATGTACACTTGATCAACGCAGTCGCACAAGAAAGGGAAAATATGTCATCATCAAATTACCCCCCAAGTACTGTCCATTGATAGTACGAATAGACAGCTTATTCGGACCCTGCGCGGAAATTGTGTTGTACACAGTTAAGACGTCGTCGAGCTTTTGCAAGTGGAATCTGTCTTGTCTTACCCGCGATTGTGGACGCACGCCGCACGTCTCAGACGATGTGATGTGCATTTGCAAATCTCCGTAAAAGAAACCGCACAAAACGTTCTCGTCATCGTTCTCTGTGTGCTGCGTCTTCGTTCGTCTCGTTTGATTCGTCGCCGGGGATTTCAAATCGGTCATATCGTCGCTAATTTCTAAATTCGCGATAAGATCGAGTGCTAGTGCCTTCCCGAATCACAATAATATCCAGAATCGTTTCGATTCACCGTACTCGTAAAGGTGGTGTCGTTCAAGCCATCGTTACGGATTAGACGAAAACACCCCCACGGATTAGTGGATTAGAAGTTTCGCAAACAGTGCGCATTTCCCATTCGCTGTAAGCTGAATGTTGAACTTACGGCCGGTTTGATAACCCGCTGGCGTGTTTCGTCACTTTATCAGGATCTTTGAAGGTTCAAATCGAAAGAGTGTTTTTATATAGATCAGGTAATTATAATCCATCCGAAGTGCTCCCCTTGCCGGTGCCGCGTAAGTGTTGCGGGCCCGAAGTACCGTCTCCGACGTGCCACTCGCAGCAAAAAGACGCGACACAACAGCAGGAAGTGAGTGCCCGTCTCAAGTGTCACCTTATCAGTAAATTGCAATTGAAAAAGTAAGCAAAAAGTTTAATAGAAGGAAGAAACTGCTCAAAGCAGAGACCGCAAAAAATATCTGCAATCTGCTGGACCGAAAGCAAAACAACGCATCTCAAGACATTTATTTGGACGTTCGTCTTTTGAACGTTTGACTTTGGGCGAGACTGGATTAAATCGGTAAATATTTACTAAAACTTAAGAAACCTTATCAGCACAGGACCAGACGTAAGTGCAATGATTGCATCTTGTATCTCATAAGATTCGTGTTAATATTTTGCCGCTTTCGCAATCTCCGCTGTATCCATTGTCTGCTCTAAAACGGCGCATATTCTGCAATCAGGTATAGTGCTTTAATGGCGAAATTACCTCCGCCGGGCACAAACACACCGGATTCAATTTTCTACCTAGCTTACGGAAAACTCCTTGGAAGCACGGAAAAACTATGACTCACGGCGTTTAATTGCCCCCGACAAACAACGAAAATAATTTGCAGCTCTGTGGGAATAATCGATTTCGAGAAAAGCAAGTGCTGAGCGCTTCGTTCCGTACTCCGTACGTAGCTCGTGTTTGTGTAATTATTATCCTTGCTCTCCTGTTGGCTGGAGCAAACATTGTATCGAACCTGGTATACTCGTACAGTTTATGCCAACTTGTATTATAGAATCTGTATGTAATTTCATATAGCAAGCTAAAGAAAAGAGGACATAATCGTCAGGGACACTTGTAGCCTATATTACCCGAAGTTTCCAACGATAGCTATTAGCAAATGGGATTCGTATTTTATACCTAAAAATAAGGCACTCAACTTCCTCCGTCTGCAACAGTCAACCAGGAAAACAACGGAGGAAGGGTTTAGGTTCGATCTCCATGACTGGCTATATATTTTTGTTCGAGTTCATTTTGGTTTTTAGGTTAGTCCATAAATTAGGCTTGATATTTTTTCATATTTTTTAAAGAGGGTTTTGACTTAAATTTTCATTAATTTTTTTGCGCACGTCTTTTTTTTCCTGTTCTGAAGGATACGAAGAGCAAAATTATGACCAATTGAAATGGAATGATTTTTTATTCACATGTAAGAATGATTTATGAAATAATGTTTTGGATCACAACATCAGATATATGGCCCTTTTAGCCGTTTTTGGCATCCTGACAGTCTAGTTTCGGTTTTGGATCTGAGTATGATTTATTCTTAAAGATAGATAAAGACTTCCTTAAAGATATGGTACAGATATTTTCCTTTTCTCGAATAACTAAAATCGTGAAGCCTACGGGGCAGAAAAATTTTAGTTCGTAGTGCACTTTTTTCGTCTACTTAATCATATTTTATTTATATATTTAGTTTCATTTTTTTTTGTTACATCCGTAGCCCCTTTTTTTCTCTATTTTTATTTTTACTGTATTCAAATTTTGTACTTCTATTCTTATTCTGTATTTTTGTATTTTTTTTATTATATCCATAATCCTTTATTCTCTATTTTAACTGTATTCTAATTTTTGTTCTTCTATTCTTATTGTGTGTTTTAATTTAATTTTAATTTTTTATTATATATTATTTCTTTATAATATTTTTATTCATTTTGTAACTAGGCATCTTGCCCGTTGAATGAATTATTCCGAATAAATAATAATAATTATATAATAATAACACTGGCTTCTATCGTGTGGAGTCCTTGGTTTGAATTCAGGTCCGAAAAACACTATTAAGATCGTTGATGAACAAGTTGAATAAAAGAGGTCCAAAGATAAATCCTTTGGGCAGATCGGTAGAAGGAGAAATAGGCGCGAAAGACGAGCCGAAGTGATAGACAAAACAGGTCCATTGCTGACACTGTTTCGACTATCTGGGGCTCTATCACACGAACATTGTGCTAAATATTGGCCTCAATAGTTTTATCAGCGTACACGAAAGGCCGCATTGCTTTAATTGCTTACCGCACAACCACTATTGAGTGGAAATCCGAGTCGCTGAGAAACTGGGTGATCTCCTTAAAGTCCATTGAAGCTACTTTGGCTAGACTTGCGAAGAAGCATGAGCCAAAAGACTGATTCCTTCTCTTATCTAGGGCTGATAATTATTTTCTCTTCCTCTTCGCTTCCATACTCCGGCAGAAATCGTTGTAAAGGGCACGAATCCGCAGCTCATGCTGATCAATATAGTGTGACCAATATCAAAAGTTTTCCACAATTGTCTTGTAATCGCACAGGTAGATTGTCCTATCCATGACTTCATAGACTCCTTGAAGTGTTTTTGCCACCTAAAGATACTTCAGCTGTGCGGTATGTGAAATGAAAGCTTTAAATTTAGATCAAAGGAAAATATACGACACCCCACTCTGTTATTCAGTCTGGATCCATCGGTATATATGTCCGCAACATATGCTCCTATAGGAGTATTCCTCTTCATTTGGTATCTGTGCTCTAAGATCTAGAATCAGAGATGACAATAGTGTAAACGAAGTGCGCTAGAATCTACATGCCCTGCATCAGGATTTTAGAATATTGCAGGACTTCCTTAGTCGAGGCGTCACCATAATGTAGGCTCACCGCTGCGCACTTCGTGTATTTTAGGGCAAGGAGATCGGTAGGAAGTCAGTGAAGCAGCACGATTAGTACTTTAGTTGGGATAGAAAAATTTTTTGCCTTGCACTGCGGGGAGACCGCACCTGGGAAGAGAGATGCGGGTGAGAGCGGACCAGGCTCGAAAGCCATTCCTCTAAAGTGCTTGGACAGATTTACGGGCAAGGTGCCCGTGGATGGTGGAGTAATCTTTCTGGCTACTTCAGTAGAGCAAGCCTTCCAGCCACTTCTGCCCCATTATTAGGGTACATTGCCTTGACTTTAGAAGCATGAGTCAGGTTGGGGGAGTCAGACTTTTGTCCGAGAAGACTTTTGTGCAAAAGCATCGATGATCTAAAACGCAATACATCAAGCGTTTTGCATCATCGATGCTTTTAGGTCCAAAGCGAAAACCATTTGGCTTGTGTTCGCAATGCATGAGCTTTATTTCGATGATATTCGCTTGGCTATCATCTATGGTAACGCATTCATGAGCTCTTCAATTCAAATTACAAAAGCTAAGTATATTGGCCACACTGCCTGCGTAATCGAAATATTCAAAGTCCTTATTTCATTTGTAGTTATTGATAAACAAAACAGTATTGTACTATTCTATCCCCTGAACAGGAAATCTCACAATGACGCTGTGAAACCCCAAGCTGAAAATGGTTTCGAATCCATTCTCTGATTCTGTATGAAATCTATTACGTGAACTCAACAAATTGTTCATTTTTCATCCCCCGCTTCTAACCATCATTCCCTTGAAAATATTTAAAAATATATATCTGTGCATTTACTGTTGTATAAGTAAGGAACTGAAAACATATTTCCCAAACGTACATATGTATATATGTATATTCATCTTAGGAAAGGGAATACCAAATCGAGTAACTGTCAAGCAAAAAGCTTTGGAATCCGAACAATAACATGGCAAGAAAGTGCGTGCGAAGGATGAACTTGCAAGCGAGTCCTGTCATGTAGCGTATTTTATTAAGCAATTAGAACTGGTGTGCGTAAAACTTGAAAGTATTTATTTTTATTTGCTTCTGTCAATTGCTTCTGGAATTGTAATTACGACCACGCACGTTTGATAAGAATTCTATTAACTAACTTCAATACAAGATTTGTGAAAGTTTTGAGCGGTTAAAGACAAAATTATTTCAAAGTTCTGAATTGGTTTTTAGACTTATTTTAGGAAGTCTTCAAGGAAACTTGAATGAAAGTAAATGTAGAAGCTAAGTTTTCGCGGAGCAACATGTGTTGTTTCTGTTCTTGAATTTCGTACAGAGGTCATTTCTTAAGTAATACCGAGCTAATTTTATTCTTATACGACTGGGATATTTACTTCAACCTTGATAACATCAAAGACTTGGCTGCAATTATGGTGTCGAGAGTACTCTCAAGTCGCCAATAGCTACTTTAATGCCGAGAAAGCGACTAAAGATTATGTAAAAAGAGTATGGTTTTTGTTCTGAATATAGTTTTTTCGTAAAAATAACTAAACACTTCTTTAAAGATATGGGCAAGGTATTTTCCGTTTCTCGAATAACTAAAGTCGTGAAGCCCACTGGGCGGAACACTGGCTTCTAGCGTGTGGAGTTCGTTGATGAACAAGTTGAATAAAAGAGGCCCAAAGATAGATCCTTAGAGCACACCGGTAGAAATAGAAATAGTTTCGGAAGACGAGCCGAAAAGATAGACAAAACAGGTCCATTCCTGTTAAAAAGGCAATGCACCAGGAAACTAAGGGCTTGCTGAGAAAAAGTCGACTTTTTTCAGAAATCTGTATAGATGGTAGTTACAATCTAAAGCCAGGGCTAGTGCGTTAAAAAATTGAATGAGTTTCGTAGAGATATTGCGGAAGAACGAAGACATAAACAGGAGTATCATATATTTGATTAAAAAGACAATGTTCAATGATTTTGCAAAAGCCGACAAAGATAGATATGAAACGATAGTTCGAAGCAAGGTTACCTGACTTTTGAATAGGGCATCTTCAAAGGACAAAGCGATTTACCAATGGAAAGACTAATTTTAAATAAAATGGATAGTGGAGCACACAAGCAAGATGCAAAAATTTTCAAAAAAGGTTTGGAATGCCATGTGGGGCTGCAGAGCAATTGGAATCAAGAGAGGACAAGCTGCTCAAGTTCGATTTGTTATAACTACAACCATCTACTTTGTTTTAAACGAACCGAAATGTAACGAAGACAAAACTGGCTGCGACAAAATGAATCAGAGTAGAATAGTTTAATACAGTGAAGCAAAAGATAGTCAAAACAAGGAAGGTTCAATGTTGGAAAAGATAAAATCAAGGAACTTATTTTTAGCACTGGGGACAGAGTTAAATTTATAAATCGAGCAAGAAGATAAGAAAGATGGCAGAACAATAGAAATATTGTTCAATGATTCAATGAGGTGAAAACTAGAGTCTCATTGGGTCTATTAAGGTCACCACAGATGATGATAAAAGATGAAGAACAGTTAATCCTTAGGTTAGAAAGTAGTTCGGAAAAAATCGTTCATGCGCTGAAAGGATTAGTTACAAAGAATATATGTAGATCCTATAAACAGTGAGAATTTAAAAAACAGTGGCACGCAGACAACAACACTTTCATCGGGGGAACGATGGTTGAAATCGGCAGAGAATTTGCCAGTTAGAATGTCAAACACAGCAATAAGCACACTATCGGCTTTGGATTTGTTGGTGGTAAAGTGGCTACAATCTTAGCGGTAAATGTTTTGGATAGGAATAATTTTAGAGCTATAGATGTCATCAGAAGCAGATAAGGTGAGCTTTTCGAGCACTGAAACAGTTATAATGGCTTTCAGTTTGATCCTGATGCCGCTAACTTTCTGATAGTATAAAGAAATATTGTTTACAAAATTGGTGCAGGATTTTCGGTTGTTGATAGAAGAAAAAATTCCATAGGCTTTTAATTTTTTAAGTAAAGTACCGGGCAACCAAAATATCGAATTAACAAAAATTTCTAGACTGGATTGTAGCAAAGCAAAGCAAAGCAATCCCACGACAACCTTCGTACGGGTCTAGGGGTTGAAGCTGGTAGAGAGCTTCATTACAATTTTTTAATCATTGTGGATACGAGTGTGAAATGATTAGTTCCACGACTCACTTTACCCCTGATTTAAATCAGGTACCTAATCAGAGCTAGGTGAACTCAAAGCTTGGTGCGCGGACCCTCGTCCGAACCTGGATTCGAACCAGGGACCCCACACGCAAGAAGCCAGTGCTCTGCCCACTAGGCTACTCAAGCTTTTTTGGATTGTAGCATCACTTTAAAAGAGGCCACATATATTTTTTTGTCAGCATGATAAAGTATACGGTAAACTAGGTACGAATTAGGACTAGCCAGCCTAAGGATGACTATCTAGCCTGATTTTAGCCCTTACTGAATAAGTATCTACGTCCTTTTAATATATCATATCTGGTGTTAGTAGCACTAAGCCCATCCATTGGCTTCAAAAGCCACCCGTATCACATGATGGGCGCATGCATCTGCTCCAGAAGTTACGCGAAGACTGTGATTTAATAGAAGTGTTAGTTTTCAGGATACTTCTAGTACTTCAGTATCCTGTTTCCATTCACACGTTTACCATGATTAGTTAATGCTTGAGGAGAACGAAGTACTGTTGAAAACATTGTAATCGCTCATACGCTGAGCTACCGAAGTCATCTGAAAGTGAGCCATAGTATCTTTGCTATAATGTCTGGCCTTGATCCGTATATAGTTTGTGTGATTTCATATTTAAAACGATAGAAGAAAAATATGATTTATATTTGTTCAATACTCCATCAAAGTTCAAGATTAAACCAATGAGACTCATGTGCAGTATACGACAAGCGTCTTTTATGACTGGAAGATTTACATCTACTTTATTATTCACTTTCACTAATATGGTAAAACAATAGCTGGTTCGTCTGAAAAACACCGTCGAGACGATTTTAAGCCTATGCTATGAGGATAGCTGTTGACGTGTTAAGTTTCACCCTGGCTCTTTTGTTCGAATTCTTTTTCGCCACGACATGCTATAAGAGTGCATACATCCGATTTATATACTCGTACGTATATATATATATATATTGCAATGAACGTATGCGAATATTTAGACATGTTGTCCTTCTGTATGTATTTTTTCACTCAAAGGCATAGTTTGAGAGTGCCTTACTAGAAAAGCCAGTGCTTGAATGGCTCAGAATGCCAATAACACTTGTTCGCCTGCAAACAAGTACTACTAACAATATCCTATTTTCGGTATGTATTACGCTAATGTGCTTCTCATTTGCTTGAACGTCCCCTTGACTTTCACAGCCAAATTAGCTTCTTAAACAAAGTTAAAGTGTTGAGACAGGAACATCAGTCGTACGTCACGGCATATTCATTACAACGAGAAGCACTTACAAATGTTTCACTTGAGATTCACCTTTAAATATGCATCAATGCATGAGAAGCTTTTAATTCGTATTGCAAAAAAAGATTTTTTAATGAAATGCGGCGGTGTATTATTTTAAAGACAAAAAAATTCCTTGAATGGGAAAACAGTTTCACAAAGAAAATTTTTTACATTCCCGAAATCTTTTGAAAATCTTGAAAACAATCTGTTGATAGAGATTGCGTTCTTTTCGTTCAAAGCAAAAATTATTCTTACTACTCCAACCAAAAAAAAACAAACTTTATTTCACATGAGAACTTCCTTTTAATTTAATGTTAGTCTCAAGCACCTAGACGAAAAAAAATGATACCTACTCGTGCAACCCTATCTGTCTTTTTGAATGAAATGCACGTATCAACTCACCAAAAAGACATACTCCAGACACAATTCATCATTTTAAATGTTTTTCGATTATCCTGAAAAGGACTAACGTCTAGCCCAGCAAATATGAACAGTTAGTGATAGGAAAAAGAAAACATTCACCCTGCTATCGCTGGAAATACATTTCTAATTCCGAGAAGAAATATGGCAAGTGGTAGATGATGACTCCCTTGCATGCCATGCCATGCGAATCGCTCCAATATACGGCCAGTAAAAATCCACTGCACTTCTTCTTTTTAGGGTGCACGTAATGTAAATATTGCAGAAGTGATTTCGTGCATACCTTCCATTTTTCTCCATAAAATATCGATTTTGCGATAGTATGTTCGAATTGAAGGATGAGGGCACCGCCTGGTAGAATAGGTATAATGTGACGATGATTGCCATGAACGGACGAATGCAGCGTGAATGGGTTTAAAGACGATGCAAGTATGAATGCACGGAACCGTTGGCATGGAAGCAAAGAAATCGAATCGGCATTTGGGCCTGCTATGGTGATAATTTTGTAGACTTGATTTTTTTTAAGCACACATATGATGTGAGTGACGAAACCAATTTATTGCACTTTATTGGGTATGGTGTTACCTTCGAGGTAAAACTGGACTTGATGCCCCACACAGCTGTTACATGAATTTCGCCGATAGATGTCGGGCTAATATGTTTGAGTTTTTGTGGTTGTGCGTTTGCTTTTGGGACTTCTTTTCTTTCTTTTTTTTTCTTTTTCTTAATTGTTTTATCTTCTTTTTTATTTTTTTGTATAATTTTGTCTGTTTTTCTTCATTTTTTCAGCCCTTCTACCACCTTTTCGCCCTCTGGTGGTGAGATTTCCCGGGTGTGGGGCATCAAGTCCAGTTTACCCCAACTACAATATCAAAGGTAAATGACCATGATCATTTTTTGCTTTTACCGTAATCATTCTACATCTTTCATATAATTGACCTACAAAATAAAACAACTTCCTCGCAAAGAGTATGATATAATGCCGAGCCTATACTCTTACCGAACGTTTCGTCAAGACATTCGTCGAGACATTTGGCAAAATATTCGAAGAGTATTCAAAGTATTCACTCAAAAACCGTTTATTTAAGCCATAAGCCCATTTTTATCTCAATGCACCATGAAACTCGTCCTGTCCGCTTTGGGAATATTTTATGAGTGTGAAGTTTAAGTGCATGGTGTAGGTACTCGTAGCGTAGGTAGTATTTTCTCTGTTCAGAAATTTGTTTCTCAATATTCTAAGAGTGTACCTTGTGTCCATCCGTACTCATATGTACATCTTGTCCGGTATGATGCATCTTGTCCATGATTTTGTATGCTAACCAAAGCGGTTTGTAATTATCATCGAAGCCAGCACCAGATCTTTTTTCACTCGATCTTTTTTCACTTGACTGATACTCAAAAACGGTCAATTTTTCAAATTCTGAAACAGGTAAATTTTTCGAGCAACTAAGGCTCTATCGCATTCATAACAACTGGTGCTCTATTAATTGCATAAGCCTTAATGTTGCTAAATGCTTCCAGATGTCCTTTAAATGTAAACTATCCCGCATCACGTTTTCCTATTCCATCTTTGGTGCTTTCCTCCGTCCTATTGATAATTTCATGGATCTTGGTGCTGTGTTTGACACTAAACTAAAATTTGATGTTCACATCTTGCTCCAAAATTGAAGTTTTTGAAGGATTTTACTGGGTTTTCTCCTCTCGATTATAGGTTAGGCTAAGAATTTCATATACATAATAAATACACATTAACATTAGGCTAAGATATTGCTATAGTTTAAATCTGTTAGATCTAAGACATGTTAAGTTAATACATTAGATATAAGTCAAAATTTATAATTTAATTTAAGGCCAATAAAATGTTTGTTTAGAATGTTTGTTTGCGTGTCACACCCAAGCCCTCGCGTTTATTCATTCTTAAAGCGTTCAGACTTTTTGCTGATATTTCCTCGTGTGCACGCCTGTACATCTCCTTCGTGCGTTGTGTCCGCGGATATTGAGCGACTTATCTGCGCAGTCCATTTTGTGCAACTATACGGAAAACCGTACTGTGGCTACACGTTGCAAATATGATTGCGCAAACCTTAGTTTTTCTGACCACACGTAGCAAATAAGATTGCGCAAACCGCAGTTTTTCTGACCACACGTAGGAGCTTCCTGATAAAACCAGGTTTGCGCAACTACCAAAACTTTAGATTTTTCGGTTACAGAAACGTTCTACTCTAGCAAGAATTTATCCAAACTTTTGCTGCTGGTGATTTCTTGGAATGTAATTCAGGCTGACAATTTGTCCCACATATGATAGATTTGACCTTATTTACACACCTGGACAAAATAATAGGTGTGAACAATTTTTTTTAAAAACATGCTTGGTGTTTTTATATTTCTTTATCATTCCTCAAAAATTCAGTTAGTTTTCAACATAAACACACTTCATCGTCATAACAAAAAACAAAAGGCTTCACAAACTCTTAAACAAAAAACTTAAAATTTAGTTAATTCATGAAATACGTCAATTTTCATATGGCCAGAATAATAGGTGTGCCCAGCAAACTTAGTAATTAACATTGAAATTTTGATAGTTAGGGTCCCTTTTTATACTGAATATCTAATACCTTGAATAACCGCCATTATTCTTGATGACTTTTTCAATTCTTCCGGGCATAGACGATATCAAATTCCGACAAATTTCTACAGGAATATTGTACCAAACTTTTTGAATATTCTCCCATAACTGCGCTTTGTTTTGGCAAACCGTTTTTGAAACTTCTCGTTTAAGTTCACCCCAGAGGTTCTCAATAAGATTGAGGACTGGGCATTGACTTGGCCACTGAACGACGTCCACCATATGCTCTTGCAACCATGTTTTCACCAATCGAGATGAGTGTTTAGGATCATTGTCCTGCTGAAATGTCCACAACAGCGGCATATTATCCTCAGTATATGGCAGCATTACCGTATCCAACAAATCCCTGTACACGAATCTATTAGTAGGGGAGCCCGGGATGCTAAATTTGCAGTTACTAAAGCGTCATGGGGACCTATTGGATTGTGAAGATTAGGTTCTAAAATGAAAAATAGCTTATGTCAAGTTTTCCATTTTAGTGAGGGGGAAAGCGTGTAAAAATTTTCAAAAACCTAAAAAAAAAAGTCAGATGGAAATACTCGAGCGCGTCAGACATTCATAGTGTATACGCGCTTTGTCTTTCTGATAACCGATAGATATTAATCTGACGATTAGCTAGTGGGAGATGGCCGTAAAAAGGGGTAAAAAAACAAAAACAAAAAAAGTTATTCGAGCGTGTCAGATATTCAGAGGGAATGTTAAGTGAACTAAAAAAAGTGTCCTATTTAAATGACTGACGATTTGGACGTGACCCAAAGTCATGACTGATTTTTGAAAATGTAAAAAAAACATGTTACCTTGAAATACTCGAGCGCGTCAGATTTTTATACAGAGGGTTCAACTTGATGTCTTAGTTGTCCTTAATGATAATCTGACAATTATATGGAGGGATATTGTTAATCTGACAATTTCAAAAAAAAAATTTCGTTTCTTCTTTTTATTACTGGATGAAATAAAAACATATGTACATATATATATGTATATATAAATATATATATATATATATATATATATATATATATATATATATATATATATAACAATACGCTTGTGCACATTTCTCCACAAGCATGCAATGTATTTTGTTCGCTATAAATGTTGCTGTAGCTCTGATCGGCAAGGTGGCAAATTACAAGCGTCCTAATTACGCACATTTAATGAGAAGGGCTGAGATGTATCAATACTTTGTATGTTTTATTAAATATTTTCATCCTAGCACTGTTGGCATTAGCAAGTTTTTAATTCGGACAAATGGCAGATGAAAGATTCCATGATGAGAGATAATTCTTCAATATCAAAAGCTTCAGACCCGAAGTTTGCAAATGCTTTTTGAAAAGTTTCAGATTCCATTAAATTCTGTAAAGACATTTTTTGCCTCGCCTGTAAAAAGCTGGGTTGTAATCACATCCCGTTTTAAAAACACAACAAACAAACCAAAGCGTCGTACATCTACAAAAACGAACAAGTCATTGTGATCAGCTGACATATCATCATGTTAGAGAAGGAGTGAGAAGGAAGAGAGGTGCGGAGTAGGGAATACACAGTTCTCAGCATCTATACGCTTCATCATTTATTGATGGTTTTAGCTACATCGCCCCATGAAGACCGTCAGATTATATGTTTTTCGTAATCCTGATCGGATTTCCTTCAAATTAAAAAAAATTCAATCGCGCTCGAGTATTTCGAGGTGAGGTTTTTTTTACAACTTTATGACTCGCCCATTTTCTTCATCATTTATTGATGGTTTTAGCTACATCGCCCCATGAAGACCGTCAAATTACATGTTTTTCGTAATCCTGATCGGATTTCCTTCAAATTAAAAAAAAATTCAATCGCGCTCGAGTATTTCGAGGTGAGGTTTTTTTTTTACAACTTTGTGACTCGCCCATTTTCTTATGTCACGCTCAAATTGTCAGATTATTGAAATATATCATTTTCTAGATGTACTTAACTTACCTTGTTTTAATCTGACGCGCTCGAGTTTTTCTGAGGATCAATTTTTTTTTACTAATCTGACGGGCTGCCCTCAACGCACCCCACTATATTAAGAGCTCAGGTAAAACTGGACTTGATGCCCCACACAGCTGTTACATGAATTTCGCCGATAGATGTCGGGCTAATATGCTTGTGTTTTTGTGGTTGTGCGTTTGCTTTTGGGGCTTCTTTTCTTTCTTTTTTCTTTTTCTTAATTGTTCTATCTTCTTTTTTATTTTTTTGTATAATTTTGTCTGTTTTTCTTCATTTTTTCAGCCCTTCTACCACCTTTTCGCCCTCTGGTGGTGGGATTTCCCGGGTGTGGGGCATCAAGTCCTGTTTACCCAGAGCTCATATATGGTAGGGTACATTACAGGATGCAAGGCTACTCTCCATTTGATTTTCTGACGCGCTCGAGTAACGCGCAAAATCCCCGCTTGGGCTCCCCTACTATATTCATTATGTCATCAATTCGATGTATCGGGCCTACACTTTATCACGAAAAACAGCCCCATAGCATTATGCTGCCACCTCCGTGCTTCACCATTTTTTTTGTAAACCTTTGTGTAAACCTTTGTTTTTGTAAATCTTTGTTTCATCTCTCCAGAGGATATTGCGCCATTTTTTTCACCCTGCGATCCGCACCAGGTTTTATGAATCAACGCAAAGTTTTTCCTCGTCTTCAAATTTGCAGCTCTAAGCAGCGGAACTTTCCGGGCAATCCTACCGGGTAGTTTTGCACTTACTAATCGCCGCCGAACGGTTCGTGATGATACGAAATTCCCAATTTCGCTGGCAATTGTCCGGATGATTTGAACGGTTCGCGTTGTCTGGCACTGGTGAAGTTTTTTAGGTGCTCCACGCGTTTCAATGGATTATTCCTGTTTCAGAGCATTCGTAACAAAATTTTCAGACCGTCCAATTGATGTAGCAATGAATTTGTAGGTTTTCCCCTCATCTTGGAGCTGACTAACAAGTCTTCTCTCCTCTACACTGCAGTGAGGTCCACGGCCCATCTAATATTATTACAATGTTATAATTTTACCTTCATTTAGTTTAATATCCTCAAAATCTCACCTTCTGCAACTATATAGCTATTTAAATTTATTCACTTTAAATTTTTACCAGCACACACCGATTATATTGTCCAGCTCAATTTTGAATACCGAACAAAGAAACAACCCGCAATATTTTCCAAGAAGTAGTTTTATTGCGGGGATTCCTCCATTTCATTCAAAAATAGTGCTACTCACTTGTCGAAGTGGTTTTTTGATTGCAAAAAATATTGTCTAATTTTTATCTACATTTTACACATTTTGAGGGTTCACACCTATTATTTTGTCCGGGTGTGTATGTGAGAATGAGTGCAATAGGGATATGAAACGATACGTTACTCTTGGCTCTTCTTCTTGTTTGCCAGATTTTACCCAAAATCTGTTTCTTTACTTTTCTGGATTTCGGCAAATTTTCTCCCACCACGGAAGTAACTTTTTTACCCAAAAATTCGAGGAACAGACCTCACGCAACCAGCCATCAAGTTCATCCAGTCAGAAACGTTTTTCCTCAGTAAAAATTACTTTGTGTCATTGCTTTTCCCATTTAATATGTTCATGGGTAAATCGGATTCTCTCTTCTTTGTATCTTGCAGTTAGCGGAGATCATTATTTTTTTCATTTTCTTAAATTTTAGGGATTCAGCCCTTATTCTAGTTCTGTATACGTCCCAAATTTCTGCTTTTTCTCCAGCGCAATGATTAGCCTTGCAATGTTCGTTGAATTGGATGTCACTGTTAAAATTGCATGTTCTTCTCGTTGATTTAGAGCACGTGGTCGGCCTAGACTCTTCCTTTTCCCTGTGATTTTCAGGATATGTGAGTAGATTCATCACCACACATTGCTCCTTCTAATAACTTTAGCGATTTTTGTCACAGTATTCTTGTCTTTTTTCGAACTTAATATTTCGTGTTGTTTCAAAAATCCACGCTATTTGCAATATTTCATCGAACAAAATCACCAAAACAAATTCTTAAACTTGGAAACTTTAAAAAATGCCTTATCTTATTGTAACAGCAAATTATTAAGAATCTTTAAAAAGCTCATATAGAAGTAATTCACCATTGAAATTTCAATAACCTTTCATTAGCTGAAAACTTAGAAAAATTGAAGGGTGTCTTATCATTTTGCAGCGGAGTGTAAGTTGTTTCAGAGCAGTGACCAAATAATAAGCAGCTTGAAATACTATTACTTGCAATGAATAATAATTCCCTTTTGCTTACCGCACCGATGTCGTTGAGCTGCGAAATTCAAAACAATGCAAGTCACCTCTTTTGTTTCTCAATTCACATACCTGCAAACCTCTGCTATTATGTTCGATAATATTAAATACATGTCTAAGATTGAATAAACACTTCCAACGTTTTATATTGCAGCGTCCAGTGAAACTCAGAATGTGTGTTGGCCAGCGAATGGAATCCGTAACAGCCAAGCTGGCAGCAAGAATACTAACGTAAACTATAGCTGAGCAGACAGACATTCGACAAATGATTTCTCAAGAAGCTCCATCAGAGCAAAAGGATATCGAGAATGAATCAAGCAGCGTATAATAAATGCCCGTCAATGCTCGTCGTCCACGGCTACTGATAGTGCAAAGAATCAATTTTTCCAGCAGCAAATCGACAGCAGTTGCTCTGGAAACGCACGGAAGTGTGAAAAACGTGAATATATTGCAACCTCAAGTCTCCTGGTCATAAGATGAATAGAAAAACCTGCAATATGCAGTCGAAGCTAATGTTGAGGTGTTTGTTCCTTCTGCTGCTGTTCCACTGTACTGTTCGAGTGGACGGAAGTAAGTCGCTGGAAAATATTTATTTTTATTGCTGAATATTTCACGGAAATGAATAAATTGATATATTCTCTGGTTGCAGTGGCGAAACCTCGCATTTGCATGGGATACATTGATCCTGTTTTTAGTTCGCATAGCAGCGACTCGGAAGAGGATTACAGTGATCGCAATATTACGGAGAGTCATGACGTAAGTAGTGGAAAATCTTAGCTGATTTCTGTTTGCATCAATGCTGTTGAAGATGAAACGATTTTTTGGTTATTTATTTGTTGACCTTTTATTTACTTTCAGTCGGGACAAGTGGAATGCAAATCTGGTTTCGATTTCTGCTACGCTCTGTGGAAAAAACGTCCGAACGGAACCGTAACAATAATTCGACAAGGTAAATCATAGTTTTTATTTCTCATTTATAAATATATAAATTACTTACAAATAAACACATACAAAAATCATGGACGAGTTCATCACCCTTCCTTACGTGTTGTTCGATTTGTCGTTTAACTTACTATTTTCGAATTTGACTACGGCCTTCGCGCCTTGATAGTGAGCGCGGTTCAGTAGATTTCGCGGCAGGACCAATTTACAAGCTGCCTGAATATCGGTATGACGTAGAGTTTTCCGCTTCGCGTAGGTCGTGAGTTGTGATGCGCATTGTGTGATTCGATCGAGCATATCGTTAATGAAATTATTCATTACATTCATTGCACTCTTCGATATCTCCTGTTCTGGATGGGCTTGTTTCAGTAACTTGCGGACACATCTTCGGAAGTTACGATTAATCATGAACTGTTTTGAACGACGTCGCGCGATACTTCGTCGCTTGGTTGAATAGTATTTTGCAGTTCCTTCAATAGATTTACCTGTCATATATTGACTCTGCTTCCCTCCCATTGCAACTTTTACCAAACAGAACGATCGCCGAGTTATTCGAACATTCGCTTGAGATGTCGTGAGGCTGAAAACAAAAGAATGAATTTTACACTTTTTTGTTTCTATTTCTATCTATTTAAAAGTAAATCGAGTACTTCTGGCTTTTTATTATTGTTGTTGGCTTTAATTTTCCGTCCTAGGAGTGTTTATTATAGTTATTTATATAATTCCTATAAAAAAGCTCGAGTGAATCGATGCACACTCACGAATATACATGGATTAGTAGTATACAAAATCTTCGGTTAACATGTGCCCGGGTAGCTCAGTCGGTAGAGCGTTGGACTTTTAATCCAACGGTCCAGGGTTCAAGTCCCTGCTCGGGCGGTCGTCTTTTTTTTAGTTTTTTTTTCGTCAACTTTATTGATATCTCACCTCATTTTTTAAATCCCTATCAATCCTATTTTCTCTGGCTAATGAATTCTTCTCGAGCATTTGATACCGCCGAGAAGGCAAAATAAACAACAACAAGACAAAACTAGAACATGCACGAAATAGAGGACAACACACAATCAAAGTCAGAAATTAAATTTAGACAATTATGAACTTATTTTTCGTAAGACAATGTTTAGACAGCATATTCAAGGCGAACTGGACATTTAATTGAATTCGAACAATTCGAACTTTGATATTCGAATTACACTTGTTACTTCTATTAGCTTCTATTTTACTTTGCGAAAATGATGTGCTTATATTCGATTATGCTAATTTTTGCAGGCTGCTGGCAATATTCGGAAAAGGTAGGGCCATGCGAGAAGGAGCAATGTGTTAGTACAAGGCCAGCGGATATTTCTCAGGATCTACGATTTTGTTGTTGTTCGAGTGATTTATGTAACATGAACGAAACAAGTTTTATACAACTTGAGGTGAGTAGATGTCAAAAAAAGTGTAAATTATTATTTATGTGAGGTTAAAAATGTATTTAATATTTTCAAATAAGCACTCCAAACTTGCAGAATGAAGTATCTTTATGTTGACTTTTTGCAATTAATCATTTTTAGTAATTATTAAGAAAACAAATTACCGACTTGCAAGTTATGCCTTATTTTCTGCGGTAGTAATAATAAATTTTTAGTGAGATTATGTGTTGTATCCATTATCAGCTCAGCATCAAGTTATTCATTCATTCGAAGCATGAATAAATTTGAATTGCTATCAGTGACGTGCAAGAGGGAAAAAATCTGTAGCTAAAATGTTACGAAACAAGATAAATAATGATTGATTGCCCTAAAGCAATCTGAATAGCTTCGATTCAGTACAGGTGGGTTTGATCATAGCAAAAATATATCAAATTAATCATAACTATAAAGTAGAGGTAATAAGGATATAGGATGCAAAACTATTTTACTATATAGTGCATAGCTATTTTACTATAGTGCATAAAGTCTGTTTAGATTTAAGGAGATATCAAATGCAAGGTAGCTAAAAATGACGAGCAATATTCAGCAGGCTTCTTTGATTGAACCAAAAATAATAATTGTTACATGCGTTCTTCTAAGTTTTCAAAGCTATGATTGTGACGATCATTCCGTGAAGTCACCAATCTCATAAGGCTCTGAAGCTGTTTCTTATCCTTCGCCCTGGGTAAGTTCTCACGGCTTCGATTTTTGCAGCGTCAGAGGAAAGCCAAAAAAACATGATCTTTGTATTTCACTCCACTGTAGAAAAGGTTGCACTATTTCGAACTAAGCTTCAGCCATTTCTTTCAGATGCTCCTCTAATTTTTGTCAATAACGATGATGTCGTCCAGTTACACCAAACATATCTTCCAGTTTAACCTACGCAGCACGTGCTCCCTGCTCCGAATACTCCGAATGACATCACAATGAATTGCCGTAATCCAGGGCACCCTCTCCAAATCCAACATTGAAACCCTTTTCGCACTGCCCAGAGTATCCATGATGTCGTCTATTTTTGGTAAGAGATTTTGTAGTCGAAGTGGGTTCTCGTCCATTGTGTCCTTGAATATCTTCCCGGTGAATATACCATCTCGGCGAATCTTGATGTCATCCTCTTCCGGATATTAAACGCGATTGCCGTTTGTGTTTTCTTCGTGCCCCAAGAATATTCCCTGCTCTAATTTGGCATCCGATTTTCTTCTTTTCTCCTTGAAAATAAGGATACGAACTTTTTCTCCAAAGGTTCGAAGACCGTAGACATCCCATTTTTGATTCAGTAGGTTTCAAGGTATATGCAGATGCATTTACTGCCTCAGGCCACATTCTTATAAGGAGTTTGCTGCTCCGATTTTCTCTTTTGGTGACTCAATTTTGTTCCGGAGTGTATGGCACAGTCTTCTGGTCCTGTATCACGCCTATCGATGATTCTCGTTGTTATCGTCGACCTTTTTCGTCTTTCCCACAAAGGCGTCGATTCAGAGATACCAGTTGTCTTGTCCATCTTCTGCTGCGGCATTCTAGAGTCCTATTTTTCTTGAGCATTGAAAGTTCTCGGTCTCCATATTCTCCGAGGTTTCATCATCGCAGCCAGCGCAGCGAGTCTCGAGATTAGATTCGTTAGTGTCCTTTCCTCTCTTAGCGTCGATCTTTGTTCGTGAGCAGAGACGAGCATGTCCCACATTTACCTTGAGTTAATTTTAATCATCCCACAAAAACAATTCCATTTCGTCCCATAGATAGTTAGCTTTTCTTGCCTTGACTTTGGCTGTGTGTGTGAAATGAAAAAACGAAACAAGCAGAGAGATCGCTTTACACACGAACATTTGCTGAACTATCTGCAAGTCACAAAACTAGAGGATTATAAAAATTCCTCCCATCACGTACATAGGGATGGGCAAATCTGCTATAATTGAGGAACTGGTTCCAGTCGTTTCGTTCCGCTTCTGGAACCAGTTCCGATATCCGTTCCAGTTCCACCTCTTTTGTAATATTACCATTATAAAGTGAATATGCATTTATGTGAACAAACATTTTCTTTAATAATTTTATAAAGATGAAAAAACACTCAACATCAACTTAAACACTACACTATAGATTAAAAGGGATCAGATACGAAAAATTAGGAGAGAAAAAACACAAATATTTGACCTTTAATTCCATAATTACGAGTACAATATAAAAAGAAGAGCATCATTCAATGCTCATTTGTTATGAATCTTGCTTCGGAGATAAAACGCTCGCATAGCACTGAAGTAGCAACCACACTCAACATGCCTCCACTTCACTGAGTTTTCAAATAAACCTAACAGGCAATCTTATAAACATTTGTTTATTTTAAGTACTGCGAAATTTTCAATTATCCCTAGAAAATAACAAACGAATTAAGTTCCAAGACAATGTTTCAAAATCTCACCATATGACGTCCTGTCACTCATAGCTTTATTAAATTAACCCCAAAAATCGAATTATACAATGGTTCTAGAACAATGCACAGATCTCGTTTAATTTGCCACTCTTCAGTGGTAAATATTAGTCTTTTTTCAATTATCGCCAGAGTTCTTTTTATTAGAACTTCAAGATCCACAAGCCTTTGGAGCATGTAGTACGTGGAGTTCTATCTGGTAGCCACTGAAGGCACAATAAAAACATTGCAAGCACCTACTCAAGAGCAAGTTTAAATACCCACATGTATGTAACTCAAATAGCATCTTTAAAAGTAAACAGATATTTTATTAAACACTAATGTGCAAAGAAATGAAAAAAAAACAGCTGATCATTGTACGAATAAATCGCTTCTATAATTGATCGCATTCCACCCGAGTTCCATACAAACAAACAAAATGTTTGCATAAATATATGCATGCCAATCTTCACTAATTACTTGAACGACATCGCCCTATACAAAACAATCATGCCATGTCGCAATTCACATCAATGTACAAACAATCAGTCGTTCTAATCGATGCGGACTCAAACCGTGTAGGAACGATTATTAACAGCTCCAAATCCAGTTCCAGTTCCAGCTAAATGATGCATCGGAACTGAATTGCTAGCGATTTCATATCCGTTCCGTGCTCAATAAGTATCATGGTATAACTTGAATGCTCGCTAGCGCTTGATGTTTGATCGGAACTGGAACTGTTAAGAACTATTGATTGGAACCGTTCCGACCAGTTCCGAATTATTATTAGGTTTTCTTAACAGTCCCGGTCGGAACGGTCCATCCCTACACGTACATAGATGGTTATACTACGATATCCAACATAAGAATGATGCCAATATTGATCAATATGCCTCATAAACGTCAATATGTAGCTTCCATCAATACACTTCAATATAAATTTACATCAATATGCTTCAATATGCTGTCAATATGTTTGAAGCTCTCCTAAACGATCAATATAGCCTTTCAATACGTATTGATCAATTCATATTGATGAATAATATTGACGGTCTAGGCCGTGCTTAATATGTATTCCTCCTATCTCGGCCTCGAGCACCAGCTGCTTCCATGTCTTCTGCTGGGGGCTCAGGTGTGAGCGACGTACCGTTCACAACTTTCCATAATCCATCCGATTTCAAAGAAACCTGGGCTCTAAGTTCCCAAGTAGCCTCATTTTCAGCTCCTTTGAGCTTAACGATTCGTGAAATTTTCTTTTCGATCATTTGAATACCTTTTTCACTTTTGTACGAGAGTAGGATTAACCATAAAATCGCGATCTTTTCCTGCATCAATTTTTTCATAAACTATAACTACTCAGCATTGCTGACTGGTTGTAGTTTTACCTGCTAGTTATATATAGCTACTTGTTAGGATCCGCTGAAAAAACAAGTCGATTTTCTGTAAACACCTTCCCGAACACTCCGCATTTTTTAGGCTTGAGCCTTTACAAAAGCCTTTATGAACCAACAAAGGCAAGAGACAGAGATGTGTCTGTGTTGTTATAGGGTGTCTGTTTGGCGCTCGAAAGTTTAAATCAGAATTGAAAATGATGTACGCGTATACTTTAACAATTTTTCATTTTCCTTAAATTTCAGCCACAAGAGATCTCATCTAATGAAACCGATGTGCCTGAACTAGCCGAATTTCAACCAGTTTGGAAATCTCCACTTTTTTGGATTGTTTTGATAATAAGTGCATTGACAATGGCAGCACTCTTGCTGCTATTCGGGTTTCGGCGACCACCGAAATCTCGACCAGAAACTGCACCATTAGCACCGTCGGGACCAGGTTACAGTTCAAATTTACAAAATGTTGACAATCTTAAGCTTTGCTCGATGATCGGCCAGGGAAAATATGGGACCGTTTGGAAAGGAATGATCAACGAACAACCAGTTGCTGTGAAAATATTTCCAGCGCAACATAAGCAGTATTTTATAAATGAACGGAATATCTATTCGTCAGCGTTCATGGATTGTTATTCATTGTTGTCGTACTTTGGTCAGTGTAGCTCTGCTACTTTCATTATCATTTCATTGATGTTAGTACTAAAAGAGTTTATATATTTTTAGGATGTGACGAGAGGCGAAATCTTGATGACAACATCGAGTACTTTCTGGTGCTGTCGCTAGCTCCATATGGCTGTCTACAGGACTGGTTGACTGAAAACACTACTTCGTATAGCGTATTCTGTAAAATGGCGAAATCCATTACGCGTGGTCTTTCACACTTGCACACAGAAATCAAGAAAGGCGACCAAGTAAAACCGTGCATTTGTCACCGTGACTTCAACACTAGAAATATATTAGTTAAAGCTGACTTCAGTTGCTGCGTGGCAGACCTTGGATTTGCCTTGAAGACGTTTGGCTCCAAATATGAATACAAGGGTGAAATAGCCGTTGCTGAAACAAAGAGTATTAACGAGGTTGGAACGCTTCGCTATATGGCACCTGAAATTTTGGAAGGGGCTGTCAACTTGAGGGATTGTGAAACAGCTCTCAAACAAATCGATGTGTATTCACTTGGCCTTGTTCTTTGGGAGCTTTGCATCCGATGCCATGACCTCTATCCATATGGTCAATCACCTCCGCCCTACAAAACTCCGTACGAAGCGGAAGTCGGCAAACATCCGACTTTCGAGCAAATGCAAGTTCTTGTTTCAAAGCACAAGGCCAGACCTCTGTTTCCACCTGGATGGGGTTGTAGTCCAGCTGGTCGAATAGCCCGTGACACTTGCGAAGAATGCTGGGATCACGATGCAGAGGCTCGTCTTACAGCACTGTGCGCGGAAGAGCGAGTTCTCGAGCTGTCTAATCTACGGCCGCGTTCTCATGTAGTTCAAGGACCCAGTCCTCCATTAAACGCAAATAATTTAGCATCTACGGGACCTTCAGTTACATACATCTCGTCAAATCATATAGCATATAGCGCAGCTGACACCGGTGTCATCACGCCTCCTAACCAAATAATTCCTATCGTAAATAACTGCGGAAGCGAAACGACCTCTTCCACTATTGTGACCCTATCATCTCCCGTTACGGAGAAGAATCATCTCATAAACTCGCAACCAATACAAGCGTTTCAGGGCAGAAATCCTTGTCAAGAAAGGAATTTGGCTCCTGTCAATATACAAAGTCATGTTTATGTGGAGAAGAGTAAGAAGCATAGTTTCGTAGAACGTGGGCAGGAGCGTAGTTTATCATGTTTAGAAGATGATGTGAGTGTGGAAGATCTAATCTCGAACAACCGAAATGTAATCGATCAAACGATTATGGGCGAAGGCTTTCCAAAAGAAAACAACACCGACAAAAAACTTCGCGGCTGGCATGGAGTACGAGCATTAATTCAAAAGAAACTCTTCCGTAAGGATGCCCATGAATTTAACGTGAACCCCGACGAAAAATCAAATTTAGTGGACAATGGATTAACAATCAAAATCGATCCAATGTCTCCTACCAAAGACATTCGTGTCAATTTAGTAGACGTAAGAAATGGCAGATACCAAAACGGAAACGCAGTCCAGACTAGACTGGAATCGTCAAGCACTAGACCGAGCAACTTAGATTTGAATTCAATCACAGTTCGAGTGAACGGCCTCTCAGCAGACAATGTCAAATCAAACTTCATTCGAAATATTTACGAGGACTCGTATACCCGACACAAAAAGAGCTTATCAACAGACTACAATTATAGTCAGCCGTTCAAAACTTCACCTCAAATAGTGATCTCGAAGTCGGCCAGCGCCATGAAAAACTTGAATAATGCAGCCGACGCCGACAAGGCAATGAAGCGACAAAGAAGTTTGGAGGTATTCAGGGAAATATTTGGTAGTAAAGCTAGTACGGAACGACTTAGGGATCCCAGTCAACGAGTCAAGACCCCGGGCGATGTTCCGCCGTCAGTTCGCAAGGTCCGTGCCTCGAAAACTCTCAGTTTGTATGACGACCGAATGATGGGGTCGGATGTGAATGGTCTATAGCATGAGGAGGTTCTGCTGCTGGAGATATAGGACAATGGCTTCCTATTGTAGCACTGGCAGCAGACCAGAGTCGAAGTAAAATCACTTGCATTTGATCTTATGAAACTACTTGCTACTTAAACAATACTGTAATACTACAATGCAATCAATGATACATGTAATAAGAAACAAAATCACTATTTGATTATTTAGTTAAGTAAAAATTGCATTTATTTTATCACAGGCTATTCTTGAAACGCTGCTTTAGTTTTCACGATATTCCTTTCTTTTATCTTTTGCCTGCTTCCGGTGGTAATATTTCAATTTACTCAGAGTCAATATAAAGTACTAAGATTCACTATGTGTAATTTCAAATAATTATTTCCAGAAACTTGTTGCATAAATCGATTATACTTGCTAGTGATGAAATTAATAAAGAATTTTGAGGATACTTACCAAGGCTACACATAAAGTTACGGTTAGTCAACGAGACACATAATTGACACACAAATAAAACTAGGTAAATACGTATGTATACTGCTTAGTCTATATCTAACTAGGAATATTGTGAAAAAAAATATCCACGGGAACACACTTTGATGTAAGAATCTACCGAATAAGATTGAAATTATTTGTATTCCATCTATAGAAATTAAAACGTATGAAAATTGTTGATAGAGTGAAACTGTGTAATATAATGATTGGAGACATGTTTATGGCCAGTGCATTTATCAAATTAATTAATATAACGAGCTATTTGCCAACACTAATTTGATGCTGTGCTACTTGTAGAATCTGTATTTGGCACAGCATACTTTTCAAATGATGTTCCATAGCATTATTTTCAATTCGAGTTTCCTGATTTAATTACAACGAATCATTCTGCTTATCAAAATAGCAAAATAAAGTTAACCACGATATGATTTAGCAATTTAACAGAAAATGCGCTTAAGATCTCAATTCGACTTTGATCAATTATTTAAAAAAAAAATTGAAAATATTTTAAAACCTTTCGCGAAACCAAATGAACTAGTGTATTTTAAGCTTAAAATTCGATTGAATATGTTATTCTTAGGTTGAGCTTGTGCATTTAATATGCAAGAGAATGCATACTAATAATTTAGCTCAGATATTAAATATGTGCATGCATATATGTGTTGATATGTATAAGACGACTATAATTTCCGCTATTGATATTATAATTTTTCTAACCCTAGATTCATAAACATTCGTCTCACAGGCTGCGCAAAACACATATGTGTATCATTCATGTGTATGGATCACCGCAGTTTTTTATGTGTTCATAATAACCATTGTGTGTATTTTCATTGCAAAAAATTAATGATTAATAATCAACTTGAAAGATTTAAAGTGTATTTAATTGCTCTTTGTATTCTATAAAACAAAAATAATCAATATAATATGTTCGTCGGAGAGACGAATGTTTATGAATAGACTAACTCCAAAGGATGTTTTTGAATCTAGGGATAAGAATCAGATACATGTTCATAAGTTCAAGGCATAAAAAGCTAGAAAAGTCAATGTAATGAAATGTTTAAAACAGTTATATTTTTAGTTTGTGAAAAGAAACTATGAAAGGAATTGTTATATTTTGATCAAATATAGGCACTAAAAATAAATTAATTTCATTTAACAACATAACTGATTAGTTTTTTTTTTGAGTACGTACCGATTTACCTTTAAGATGACTATGAAGTACACTTACGCGATTGAGACAAATTCACCTGATTGAAGTAAAAGCATGAAACTGCTCAAGCTCAGCAGAAACTGCTTGAGAGCGACGGTTGAACACTGCCTTACTGCATCTCACGTGAATAGAATAGGCATGACATCCAGCAATGCATGCAAGAGGCATGAGATGGAAGAGGACACCATCGAGCACACTCCTTCCGTTTGCCCAGCCCTAAATAATAAATGCCTCAATATTACAACTTTCAGTAGCTAGCAGAGGCGGCTAATACCATTATGTTGAACCGTTTGGTTCAGTTTAGCGGAATTATCACTTAGCAGTTCTAACAAGCCAGCGGAGGGTGGCAAATGGACCCCAATTGGCGACCCAATGCAAGCCACGTAGGCACCAACTATCTTCTATAGCCTAACCTAACCAAGACAAGCTTACCCGTTCGATGCATTCCTTCTACTGAGAGTTGATAAAGAATCGGTAAAACCAATAATTAAAAAAAAATGATTCAATTATCGATAAAAAAATAAAGTCATATTTTTGGACGGAATCAATTGGAGGCGTGTTCTGCAAGAAGCCAAGGCCCAAGAGGGGTTGTAGTTCTACGACGACGACAAGAAAGTAAAACAACTTCACCATACTTAACAGGTCCATAATCATTGCGTCATTAAGAAAACTAATTTAGATGTAATAAATAATATTCAAACAAAAACACATTACTTATGTAATCAGATACTGTTTTCATTTATTCAGTTCTCAAATTAGCAATTAACTGGCTTACAAAAATGATTTTCTTCAAATATTCGAGCGCTTAAATATCACTCGAACACAAATACATTTCTATTTTAGTAAATATCTCATTTTGTAGTCATATCTTCTAATTTCGATCTGACATAGCAAAGAATCTATTTTGTTTTTCTTCGAATATCTTACAAGCGATGCTTATTATATTTATATTATTTCAACTATACGAACACGAACGCATCTTAATATGTTATTGCAGTGATTGTTCATTTGTAAATTTTGCAAGAAAATAAAATGTATATGAACTTTTCTAAATTGTATATCTAAATACTTGTAGGTAATTCATTAAAATATGTGCATATATTTGTTTCTAATATCAGATTGTAGGTGGATAATGTTAAGCTATATAACCGGTGATTTTATTTCTTAGATGAGTTTCATTACGATAATTACGTTGCTTGAGCAATGAATATTTTAATTTCATGTACATATGAAAAACAATTGTCATGAAACAGTTCTATTTTATCTGCAGAACTACAACGCTTTGTAGGTAAGATGTTGACAGACTGTTACTTTGCGTTTTTTTTCAGGATAGCAAATCACAAGTGTTAGTGTTCTATAGGTACAGTTTCTAATAAAGTAGTGCGAGGAAAGGATATCAGCAAACGTTCGTGCCATTCTCAAACTTGCTACACTTCGGATAAATTACCAAATATATTTCTAAAACTTTCGTAAGGACATTTCAGTTTTACATCACTAACGTAGAAAATCTACCAAAGTATTTCGATGCATCAGTTTGTTTTCTACAATTATTACTGCTAATTACAATTTAACTAATAGCTATTATAAGTAATGGGCTACGAGTACAGTCCATTCATATATCTTATTGATACTCTGTATGCGATCTCCATAAATAGTTTACATTTAATTCACAAAAGAGCTTCGTCGAAATGAAAATAGATTTTAAAAATTAAATAAAAACACATAGGAGATTTGAAACTTTGATAATAATTTAGATAAATAAGGCTCCGAATCGCAATCTAAAACAGATAATTCAGTCTTATTAGAGTATTGCAAATGATTTTACGTCAATAATATCTTTAGTCTGCTGAAACCATACAGATTTATTAATTTCCATTCAGCTTTTATCGCTCAGTGTATTCTTGCTTGAATTTATTTTGAATACATTTCTTCAATGTTGATACTGCATACATTTTCTGCTTA
Organism: Nemotelus pantherinus; assembly: GCA_963978885.1. NCBI lineage: Eukaryota > Metazoa > Arthropoda > Insecta > Diptera > Stratiomyidae > Nemotelus > Nemotelus pantherinus. The sequence goes on from OZ022263.1 coordinate 25,869,453, forward strand.
TCTCTTTTATACATAAATCGAGTAATATTATAACAGTTTTTTGTTTGATTTACTTCACACAACATCCGAACTCTTTAAATACATGCCCGGTGATCTACATTCGTCTTTGCGGATTATTATCATTTCAAGGTTTTTGTTTCTCTTTGAAGATTTGAACATGTTTAGCTGTTATTTACAAACTAACTGGACCCTTTGCAGCAATCACTTATTGAGGATAATATTTTACTGCATGTAATTATACGGTGTATGTGTACTGTAATTATTTCATCTATTTCTATTAGAACGAATGATTGAATGTTTTCCACACAATTTCACATAGGCATAAGTATTTTATTACTCTCATTTGCGAGTGTAAAATAAATATGCTACATTTCTATGTCTTACCAATTATAAATACATTTATTTTTTCATAGTATTGTCGCTACATATTACCTTGCTAAATTTTATATTTCATTTTTCTCATTTCTAGGAAGCAATGTAATGTCATAAGTACGTTTTACAACTATATGTGCTCATACAATTTAGTTTCGTAATTTATGTAGAGCATCTGAAAAGGTACGCTTGTTGGGATTGTGAGAAACCAGATTAAAGAAAAATCTGAAGAGATATTAATGGCATATGTAGTCAACACATTTCCCATTGGGGGCTCCGACACGCTACCTTTAGTGTCAAGAGATTCCTCACTGGGACTCACGCTTGCTACTTTGCCTTACTTCGAAATATTGTTGCCATCATCGACCGGCCATTATATGTGAATCGGTTCGCGCCAAACGGCTGATTTTGTTGCGATTGTAGCAAATCGGAACGTTATTTTAAAATTAATATGATATAATTATAAAATAAATAATTAATAAAATAATATAAAAAAAAATTCAGAACTATATATATAAATAATTCAGCATATATATATATATATATATATATATATATATATATATATATATATATATATATATATATATATATATATATACATATATGTATGTAGGAAACGGTTATGTGAATGACAACGTACATACGTAACGTAATGTAGACAGACGCGAGAGCAGCCAAGGGCCAAGGCAGAAGACGAGAAGACGAGAAGACGAGAAGACGAGAAGACGTGAGGTTGAGAAAACGTAAAGACGCGTAGAGTATCGTATTCAGTTTTGCTTTTCAAAACATAGTTGTGTATATTAATTACTATCTCGATCCATTACCTTTAAAATATATCTTTGAGCACTCATTATCAGCTCGTTTCATTTCCTATATATATAAATATATATATATAAATATAAATATATATATATATATATATATATATATATATATATATATATATATATATACAGTATGCCCTCGGTAAAAGCAACCCTCGATAAACGCAATACCTCGGTTAAAACAACACCCAAATTTATACCATAGTGACTCAGTAATTGCAACTTTTCAAAAAAATGTGACTCAGTAAACGCAACTTTCCATCTATGCTCTTATCTCGTTTTATCTTTGTTTTGTTTTTGTTTGGTTTTACTGTAACTGTCAGTTATTTTACAGCTACTTCTCTCAGAACTTTTAACACTCATAGATCGTGGGTGCATTCTATTTGCGTCATAAAGGAATAAGAAGAAACGAATAGGAAAATATTTCGTATTTCTTCCAAAACCCATTTGTTATTTTTTTATTTCGTGTCCGTGAATAATCTTGTGAAAATCAAAAACAAAACAAAGGTGAGCATTAAAATTAGATGAAAGGGTTTTTGCGTGTGTTTTACACACATTTTCCCACCTAACCCGAATTGTAGCTTGTGGGCAAAATGAAATTATGTGACTACACTACACTCCTTCTTTTTCCTCTATGATTTGCTTTTTAATTTACCAGTGTTCACCAAATATTCTCGCGGTCGGTAATTGCTTTGTTTTAATTTAGAAATCATGGCTATCGTAAAAAAAGTTCCCAAACTGTCTATAAAGCAGAAGGCAGAGATTTTAACCAAATTGAGTGACGGTGCATCAGTAAAATCGCTTTGTGAAACATACAAGTGCAACAAGTCAAGCATTAGCAGAATAAAAAAGAGAAAACATTTGCTTAACAAATTCGTACCAAATTCTGAGTCTGGACCGGGAAAGCGCGTAACTTTAAAAGCCTGCGAGTATCCAAGGGTGGAAAAAGCTTTGTACAATTGGTTCCAGAGGCAACGCAGGCAAAACGTACCCATTTCCGCACAAATCCTTAAGTCAAAAGCATGCACGGTTCACAAAAAACTTAAAGAAAAACCAGGTGCTTTTAATGCCAGCAATGGCTGGTTTCCAAATTTCAAAAAACGGAATGGAATCCAAATGCTTAAAATTTGCGGAGAAAAGCTGTCAAATAAGCGAAAACTGGTGAAACCATTTTTGATGAAATTCGAAAATAAAATTAAAGAGCTTGACGTGTTACCAGATCAAATTTACAATGCGGACGAGTTTGGCCTATGTTTTAAGCTTTTGCATATCAGAACGTTTGTGGGTTCCAAAGAAGCTACTGCTCCTGGTAGGAAAGTAAGCAAGGAGAGAATCACTTTTCTTGCTTGCACTAATGCGTCTGGTACGCACAAAGTCAAATTGTTCGTTATAGGAAAAGCTGTAAATCCTCGAGCATTTAAGCATTTCGAAAATAAGCCCGTCGTTTACAAGGCCAACAAAAATGCGTGGATGACACACGAATTTTTTAAAGATTGGTTTCATTCAACTTTCGTGCCAGAGGTAAAATTATTTTCGAATTGATTTCGTCGAATTGTAAAATTGTTTTCATATTTTATGTATAGGTAAGACAGTTTCTGGGATCAACAAATTTGCCAAAACAGGGTCTACTGCTATTGGACAACGCGACGTGTCATCCAAGAGACGGGGAGATGATAAGTGATGATGGAAAGATTGTTACCATGTGTTTACTAGCAAACTGCACCGCTATTCTCCAACCAATGGACCAAAATGCCATCAACTTGACAAAACTGTACTACAAAAAAGGACTTTTGGCACATTTAGTCGGAAGCCGAGGTTCAGAGTTGGAGAGTAAAAAAAAAGGCTTTTAATTTGAGGCATGCCATATGCCTCCTGGCTACTGCATGGGACAAGGTTAAGTCTTCGGCTATAGAAAAGTGCTGGAAGCCTTTGATGTCTCCTCATAGTGAGGGGGATGAGGAGGATGAGCTGCCGTTGAAGGTCATTAGCGATCAAATCATTAGTGACCGCGAAATGATTAAATCCATTAATGACTTGTTTCAAGATTTATTTGCCACTGAAACTTTTGTCACAGAGGTATTAAGCAATTGGGTTGCGGAAAACGATATCGAGCAGGTGCCTGTTTGCAACAATCTAGAAGCCGAAGAAATCGAGAGTGAAGAAAGCACAGGTGCAAGTGTAAGTCCTCCACGGCCAAAAATCAAAACAGAACATGCTATCCAAGCATTTAGCATTTGTCTTCAATGGGCTGAAGAAAACTCGGTCTCACTAGAAGATACCTTGACTCTTCAAAAACTGCGAGAGCTGGTCGTTGACATTAATGTATCCTCCAAGAAAAAGCAAACGAACATTTCCCAATTTTTTAAACCAATTTAACCAAATACTGTATTACATATGTAAATATTTTTTTTAATGAATTGAATTATATTACTTTTCTTTTATGACGAACATAATTCTTTTATTTTTCACACTTTAGTTTTCACGTTAAATTCTAATTCAAAGCAAAACTTTTTTGTGACTCGGTTATTGTAACAACCTCAATTAACGCAACTGCTCGAATTTTCATCGGTTGCTTTTATCGAGGGCGTACTGTATATATATATATATATATATATATATATATATATATATATATATATATATATATATATATATATATATATATATATACATATATATACATATACATCTATATATACATATTTATATACATACAGCAGAAAGTATTAGTGACCGTAATAAATTTTCTAAAATCGGTCGCAGGTAAAAATATTCTTGTAAGTGCAATATTCTTGTAAGTGTAAATAGACTTACAAGGATGCTAGGTAATCAAGTACATACAAATGCACGCCTAACTGCCTTGCTACCTTCGTGACATCGTTGCCTACGTGACTTATCTCACTATCTTAGTTATTCTTAAATGCACAGTTGAGCATACTGGTTGTTTTAATTACGAGAATACGTGGTTTAAATTTTATTTTTTTACAATTTGCGATATTGTGAAATTATAATTGTTACAAATATGCCAAAAACAAGAGAATTGGCGGAACTTGAGCATTATAAAATCGTGCTGTTGAAGTCACATGGCTGTAATATCTCAGCAATTGCAAAACAAGTGAAGTGTTCAAGAAGTACCGTCAGATTGACAATAAACAGGTACGAAGAGACGAATACGTTTAAAAATCGTCCAAAAAGTGACAGGAAAAAAATTACTACTCTCAGAGAAGACCGTTTACTGGAGAGGAATTGTTTGAAAAGTCAGAAGGAAACATCTTCTGAACTGGCTGCAGAACTAGAGAAGGAAACCGGAAAAAAATGTCTGCTCGAACAGTAAGACAAAGGCTCCAAGATTTTGGATTAAAAGGGCGGAAAGCCAAAAAGAAGCCTTTGCTCAACGAGAAAAATATGAAAGCACGCTTCGAATGGGCAAAAAATCATCGACATTGGAATTATGACGATTGGAAAAATATTCTTTGGTCTGATGAAACAAATATTCAGGTAAGTTAACACCATCATAGAACTTTCTTTTTAACAATTAATTTTGTTCATGTAGTTAATTGATAAAAAGTTTGTCTCTAAAAGTCGTACAGTGTTGCTCATTGAGATCACACCTACGAATCGTGTAAGCCTCCTTAGCGAACTCAAGTGCACTTTAATGAATTCGAAAATCAGTTTTGTCAGTACAAAATAGTGTAAATGCTTCTTCTGAAATCTAATTCGGAAATTCTTAATTACGAGCGAAGGAAAAAAAACGGAAAGATAATCCGTCCTCACATGGTGAGGAGGAAGACAAAGAAATCCGAGGAAAACTCGAGTATAATGTGAAATTTTACAAAAAACTGAAAGAACACCATACGATTATGGCGCTTAATAGCAGTAACCGGTTTACTCCTCTAGTAGATCTGCCGAATGATGTAAACGAAATGGAAGTTAGTGTGTCCAATAACAGAACCCCGAAAATATCACCGTTGATAATAGTGCGGAAAACCAAACTCTACGTTGATCATGTGTTGCAAAAAGTAAACATCAAAGACTATGAAATGAAACTCGTTTCTCTTGGTGTTAAAGTGTTTCTCTCATCGAGCGAAGATAAGTCGGCGCTAACTAAATACTTAGAAAGTGAAAACTGTGAATTTTTTACACACCAAAACAAAAGTGAGATCCCTATTAAAATTGTTCTGAGTGGTCTACACGAGATGGACATTATAGAAATCTACGACGAATTGAAGAAAAAACATCAAGCCAATGCATCTAAGAACGGCACGTTACGACGGTCATATAAATTATTTGCTTTATTTTAAAAAAGGTTCAACAAAGAGCTACGAGAAGTTCGATCGCTTTTCCACACGATAGTCAAATTTGACTACTATAGAAAAGTTCCAAATAAAATCACGCAATGTCGAAGGTGCCAAATGTTTGGTCATCGACAGTCTAACTGCCGCATGAAAGTAAAGTGCGGTGTATGTTCCGGAGAGCACGAGAGCATCGATTGCACAAAAACCTGGTTTCAGTGTATAAACTGTGGAGCTAACCATCGCTCCTCAGATGACCGGTGCCCCAAGCGTTTAGAGTACATGCAGCTAAAAGCTAAGTTTGCCAAAAAGAAACAAGCTAACATCACTCGTGTCGTAAAACCCATTAGAAACGACGTTTTGAAACGACTTCCCACCGTTTCCAGGCAACACGGTTGGCAGCATGAAACAGACTGTGACCTGGCCAACAGCGGCACCAGCAGCAGGTCCAGCATCAGCCTCAAATGAGTATACTCAAGATGAGCTTTTCTCACCTACCGATCTACTAAATCTCACCAAAGAGTTTTTGACTGAACTGAGAAGCTGTAGAAATAAAGACGACCAATTTAATGTAATTACGAAACTAGCAATTAAGTACATTTACGGTTAACATGGTTAGATACAATAATTTGAAAATTGCAACCTGGAATGCACGCAGTATCAAAAGTAAAGTTATTGAATTAAATAATATTATGCTTAATCATAGTTTAGACTTAGTACTGATAACTGAAACATGGCTCAAACCTTGCGATAGATTCTACTGTAATGGCTACTCTATATATAGAAACGACAGAACTTGCTCCAGAGGCGGGGGAGTGATCTTAATGATCAAAAAGCATATCGAGCATAATCAGGTCTACATAAAAACTGAGGTTATCGAGAACATCGCCGTTGATATAAAATTCAACGATTTAAGTCTAATGACTATCGTTGTAGCCTATTTTCCTGGAGGCAATTCCAATAGTGATAAAACTAAGTCTTTTAAGCGCGGTTTAGACACGCTTACAAACTCGAAAAACAACTTTGTTATCTCTGGAGATTTCAACTGTAGGCACTCTCTTTGGGGCTGTTTGAGAGCTAACCAGTGGGGAAAAGCTCTACATTTTGTATATACAGTTAAAGACTTCCACATTTCAAAATAAAAAGCTTAGGCCATCTAGACTTGATATAGTTGTAACCAATCGACCTGAGTTTGTCACACAACCTTCAAGTAGCTACCAACTGTAGCATCCAGTAATTTTTAGCGGAATTACTGGACACGTAATTTCGTCGCACACTGTACGTGCTCGAAATCGCTACATTTTTCTTTCAAATTGAACGTATTTCAATTTGAAGCAATAATAAGATACCGCAAGTTCCCTGCGACCTTATTATTGCATTCGAGCAAACAAGCAAATTCCTAACGGAACTTTTGCTAGCTCATTTCGACGAGCGGTCAGCATTTCGAGACAGTCTATGAAGGATCGTGACGGCGGGCAGTCGTGGGGACTCGGTCTGGAGGCGTAGTGGCGACGATTGTTCGGAAAATCGTGGCGGCCAGTTTTTTTTATCGAGTCCGTCGTATTCTCGATTCGTCAAGCGGAAACTTTGCTGAATCGCTAACATTCCGGCCGCGGAAAAACAAAAAGAATGGCAAAACTCAACTGTGTGATTTCGGGGATTATCGAATAAGACGCGGGTTGGAATACCGTACGACGCGCTCTACTTGCAAGAGATTCTTTGTGCAAATCCTTAAACATTGCTGCATCGGATTCCTTGAGATTGGATATAGTGCGGCGTGTGTGTAGCATCTGCCTACCAGAATCCTTTCGGCGACATGTGATCGCCCTGTGCATGATCATGTGTAAAGGTACCCTTAGGCACCTATGCAACTTCAATGTGCATATCTGCCCCGATTCGCATATGCATCTCAAAATGCATATGTCCCCATATCCTAATATGCAAATTTCATATGCATATATTCTTTAATTCGCATATGCAACGCAAAATGCATATGTCCCCATATCATAATATGCAATTTCAACATGCATAAATACCCTAATTCACATAGGCATCTCAACATGCATATGTCTCTTTAACCGCCCATATTCCATTTTCCCCATAATTATTATCGAAACGCCATCGGCTCGGAAATTCTACCAAGTCCAATAACAACAAGACTTTGGTATTTCCGGAGTTCATTCCCAGCTAATATTAATTACTAGCAATGAGCTCGGAACTCTGAAATTGTTGTTGTTGAATTTGGGTGAAAATTGGAACCACCGCGACTCAAAATCTCACAACGACGTTTTCGGTGGCGGCATGGAAAATAACCCACTAACAACAACATAGATTCAATGCTCGGACCCCATCTACGGAATGTCGCTAATACTGAACGTGGGAAAACGTTCAGTCGACCAAATACACACAATAAGTTTCCGAAAAATTCTTGGAACCTGGACGATATGAAATTGCCAGAAAATTGTGTGCCGAGATGGACAGTTGCGTTTGGGTGGGAGCAGAAAGAGGTTGGAATCGGAAAATAGAGTTGGTGGAAAAAGGCTTTATCGGGCGATTGGTTGATCGCTTTCGTCTTTCAATAGTTAAGTGAGATTGTGTTTTCGGAAGAAGTATCGTAAACAACGCGAGCTGATTAAACTAATTTTCGGAGTCGCGAACGGGGTTTTTGAGTGTTAACTTTCGAAAATGAATGGATATTCCTGTGGAAAGTGAATTAGTCCGTGATGGAAAAGAGTTTTCGAGCAACAGCACATTTGTACTGGTGAAATTTTCACTCGATTGTTTGTGGGAAAAATTATTGGACGGGCATTTGGAGAATTCGGCTGTTCGGAATGTGTTTTTTATGATTCAATGGGTTCCTCCAATTTTTAGTTCAAAAACGCCCACGCGTAGTTTGACAGTGTTCAATTTCCACTTACCCAGAGTCATCACGAACCATTGGCGAGTAAAACTTCTGTTTGTTGGAAGATTAGTGCGTTTTGTTTCCTTTTCAATTTAAGTGTGCATCCTATCATCGCTGTAGATTTTTGAGGATCGTGCGTGAAAAGTAATTTTCTGTTACTGGCGTTCCCCGAGCTTTCAGTGTGATTGAAAAGAAAAAAAAAAAAAGGTTTGATACTGGTGCCAATTGTCGTGAAGGGGTAGCGCTGTATCGGAAAAATCTAGGTGCTGTTACTTTTGTTGTGCCTGTTGGTGCGAACTGTTCAGAGAAGATTTCGAAAAGATATCGCCGCAATGAAGGGCACGAACAATGTGCATCATTGTCATTAAGCCAGTTCATGTAAGGTATGTTTTTTTTTCTGTCAAATAACTAGCTTTGGGGTGCTTGAAACTCCAACAAGGCAACCGCCACCGGCACCACCATGCTTGGAATCCCATGTTACCCGGAAAATGATGGCTGGTAGGTCGTCAGATAAAACCAGACAAACCAAACCACGATATGTACGTTTGTGGAATATTGGCCCGCGTTCATATTATCGCACGGGAAAATCTTCACATTTGATGTCAAGTACTATAATCCAAGGAAGAGCGAGTCAACGGGTGTCAAATGCTTCATTTACGAAGTAAAGTATTGGCGTTAGATCAGCGCTGAAGGTTTTACCAAATATCTGATCAATGGTGGAGTAACTACAGAGTTGAAATTCTGAATGCAGAACACTGTACGGATGTTAATGTATCAATATGTGCACCAGATGATGGTGATATTATCTCGCTCGTGTTTACAATGTTGTATGGCAGTTGCAGGAATTTGTTTTAGTCACATTTGCTGTGAAGTCCGCTACCTTTCTAAGTCGGCGTTAATTCCACCGTTGCACTTTTAAGTGAAATGTTTAGGTGTAAGAATACCATCCACATTATGAAATAATTTGATTGCTCAAAAATTGGGCACATTACAAGCGATGCATTTTCATCGGTGTAGTAAAATTTAACGTTGGTCATTTTTACCAGTAAAACATAAAAATTTAACTTTTAGAGATTATTCACGTAGATTTTACGAATAACTATTCTACGTTCTCCTGAAGTCCAGTAAAGAAATCACATTATGTGCGTCATGTACTGCAGTTATAAGTATGGTATAAGCTAAATAAAACGGAGATGATTGCCAATATGATGATTAAAAATGTTAAGTTGTGGTCACTCTAAAAAAAAAAAAAAAAAATATATATATATATATATATATATATATATATATATATATAAATTCTCCTGTTCTAGTCTCTAGGATATATTTAGTCGTAGGCTAAACTTAAATTCGAAGTTTTTTTGTTCAGTGAATCTAACTAAATTTTGTTGCGCGCTGGTTTCCGCTTAAGGTATAATTCATATCAATGTGCTAAAGTAGCAGTTGGTTAATTCATAACATAATGACTTTTCAGAATATTTTACTGATTAAATTGATTGGGTACACTGTTTAGGTATCACGACGACTCTGATCGTCATCTATACAAAATTATAAGCTGAAACAATTAGAATACTCAATGTAATGTTCATTTTTGATTTTCACCGTCAGCATAATATATCTGATTTTAACCTAAAATCAGAATGAATTATATATCAGAAGAAAAAAAATATATATCAAAAATTAGCTTGTACAAGGCCTTTAGGATTAACCTTAGAAACGAAAACTTATGAGAAACAAAATTATTCTTTTTTTTTTTTTTTGAGAAATAAAACAAATATGTGTTAACCAAGTTCAGTTTGGTCTTGTTATTGGGTCTCGGCCCATGGGAACTGTGCGGCGATAGGCGCGTGACGGCCAGGCTGGCTTAAATTAAAAGGAGTGGTATTTCGACGCATTTGAATGTCGGAATCAGAGGGTGGCGTTACCCCACCTATATCAGGGGTAAAGGCCCCAATGATATCAGGGGCCTGAGGTTGCGTGCCTTGCCTCGGGTCCGCACAAAAGTAAGGCAATTTAATTTTCCCTCGTAATTTAACGTAACTTTTTTCAGGTTCCCTTACGTGTGTTGACACCTCTCGGCTGAGTCTGGTAACAGCTCATGCCTGAGAGTTTTGTATGGCGGTTCTTTACGAACTTAGGCTTTAAATCCCTTTGGTAAAATTGCACTTTGCGGTTACTACTTTGTATGACGGATGAGATACAAGTAGCAGTCTTTTCTTTCTCGGAGCATATCCACCCCATTTCTGTAATGACCCACCCCAGCCGCGTAGAGCTAGCAAAGCGGCACACCAGCATCCGTCGGGGTTGGATAAAAGGGTGCTCCGCTATAAGCGGACTAGGGGCCTTTACGGCCAATTCTAGGGCACCCTGCTCCAGGGGCAATTAATTATTTTTTTTTGCCTCCTTGATGGTTCGTCATCAAACTCTTCGCTATTCCTTGTCGGTCTCTCATTCCTGCTTCGGTATGAATGAGGGGAGCTGACTGGGAATGGTGAAGAGTTAATTCTCCCAGGTTTTCAAAATTTCAATTTGCTACATGTGAGCAATTATTCTTAACTGGCGTGCTGAGAAATATCTTTTCTCCGGTTCAAGTAGCGCAGTGGAATTTTAATTTGCATTCGAATTCAATTGTGATTGTTGGTTTGGGTAATCAACGTGTTCTTGTGCTCGATTCGTGAGAAAAAAAATCCCCAATTCGTAGACTCTTTGATTTGTATTGCAATAGAAGCCGACTAATATATCATGTATTGTTAAAAGTTTAAATTCTGGCCTTCTTATTGGGCGAAAGCCCGAGAAGTTCTTCTTCTTTTTCAGGGTCCGCGCGTGGCCTGGCTGGCCTATAAATGAGTAATCGTTAGTGCTTTCTTTTGTGATTTTCAGATTTCTTCAAAGGGAGGGATATTGGCCCAACATATTAGTTTTCCTTGTTGTATTAGCTTTTTGAATTTTGATAATGGCCAATATCAGTGGGTGGAGGACCCCAGACCATCAGGGGCCCGGGGCTGTCTGCCTCACACGGGTTCCTCTGATAAGAGAGGCAGTGCTTTTTCCTTCTCCCGTTTTAGATTTTCAACTTTTAGGCTCCGTGCTTTGTCACGAGCACCGGGTCTGCTTAGTCAGCCCATGTTGCAGAGCCTGGGTGGTTTCCTTTACGGAACTATGCCCCTTTTTGTCCCTGGGTATTTTATATACCAGTTTGCGGCTACGAATTCATGACGGATGAATATCACGTAGCATCCCGTTTCTGGAAAGCAAACCAACTCCATAATTTCATGGACCCACCCCAGCCGCAGTGAGCTAGCAAAGCGGCACCCCAGCATCCGTCGGGGTTGGTTAAAGGGTGCTCCGCTAATGCGGACGAGGGGCCTTCACGGCCATTTCTAAGGCACCCTGCTCTCGGGGCAATTCTTTTTTTTGTTTTGCCTCTTGAATGGCATTAGCCTTTCCACTTTTGGACCTTAGCACTCTTGGTTCTGGACTTCGGTCTGGTTCCAAGTTGTGCTAAGGCAACTCTCAATCATCATTATCGTTACACAACTCGATTCAATTAAGGTATTTGTCCCTTCACAATATACAAAAAACAGAACAAATTGACTCGTGTATTCAGATATTTGAAAAAAAAAAACAATCAGAAAAGCAATAGATTGTGCTATACCTAAAATCGCTTCTGAGTCAATGTCCCGGTCGATTCTTCCTCTTCAATTGCAAAACCTCATAAGAAAACGTAATCAAGCAAGAAGATACTGGCAAAGAAACAGAAATTCTCAAAACAAAAAAGTCTTTCATGATCTCAACATAGAAGTACGGCAAAAGCTATTCGACTGGCGTAATAAAGAATGGAATAAAAAAATCATGTACTTAAACAAGGCATCCAAACCATTCTGGAATCTAACAAAGTCTTTACGTAAACGGTACCAGACTATTCCAGCATTAAATATCGACGAACAGCTTGTTGTCTCACCTCAAGAGAAGGCAGAGAGGATCGGAGAAACTTTTCGGAAATATCACAATTCGAATCAATGCACAGTAGACCAAACCCTGGAACGGAAAGTTAAAGACGATTGGCTTTTTATAGACAGTGCAAAACTGTCAACAAAAATGCACTTTAAACCTAGAGATGTCATGCATGTCATTCAGAAGCTGCGCGTAAATCAGCTGGAGATTACAGTCTGAATCCCCTTATCTACAAAATCTTGCCCAGAAAATGCATTGTATTTCTCACATACATTTATAATGCTTGTATAAATCTATCGTAATTTCCACGGGCTTGGAAGAATGCTAAAGTAGTCCCAATTTTAAAACCCGGTAAACCTGCTCATGAAATCAATAGTTATAGACACAATTTAGCATAGGATACGGAATAAGAGCATGGAAATAAAATGGGCTAAAATCAAATCATTAGGTTGTATAAATATGAATGAACAATTTGAAAATTGGTTACCATCTGAGTAGCGGGGTAATGGCGTTGATGCGCTGGTCATGTCCTTTTCGGTTGTTTTTTTTAGGGAGGGTGTTTTTCTTTTTTCCTTTCCTTGTCCTTTTCTTCTGTTTTTTTCTTTTTTCTTCCTTCTTTTGTGGATTTGTCCAGTAGTAGTCAGTAGCAACCTAAAATATAATTAAATAAATTAGCTGACAATGCATGAGAAAGAGTATGAATGTAGAGAAATTTTGGTTAGGAAGCGAGGCAGGAGGTAGAACCAATGTATACCGCGAATGCTAAGTTCCAAAATAAAGATTCGGCGTGTGTTTTCAGGACGTGGTAACGAAAATCGGGAATTACAGGTAATAAATGTATCGAGAAACACTACGTAATTCCCTGGGAAGGGGGGAAATGTTACGGTTCGAAAAGATTTAGTAAGAAATAAGGAATTATATATAAATGTAAACATAAAGACATATTTAGAAATAAAGAAAAAAATATATATATATATATAAATATAAGATAGGAGAGTAGGAACTAGAAGATAGGAAAGTGGCGCGCTGCCATGCCACGACAAGTAAGATCGATGTAAACATCACGACCCACAACCTACGTGACCCAGGAGTGAACTTACACGGCAAAAACAACAATCAGTGATTGCAATGATCGACAATAAGAGTAACGTTACTCATTCGCAAATATTAGTTCGCAATGCCGCCGCCGACTTTGACAGGTGCTGGCTAGTCACCGGTGTCGTGGGAGTGTTTGAAGAAAAGGTCAAGATCAAAATTAACGAAGTAAAGTAGCAAATATACCAAAAAAAAAAATCAAATACAAATGAAAACATACAAATAAAAGGAAAATAAAATAATATTTACAACAAGAAAACTACAATTCTACTGATCTAAAATCAAATAATAAATAAAATTCAAATTTAAATAAATTCATTTAAAATACTATAGAAAATATTAATATAATTCTACTTACCAGTGGAATCCGGACGACGGTACCGTTTCACTGAAATCACTGTAAAGCTTAATTTTCCGTTTAAACCAACTCGGTAAAATACATAAACATATTAATACATGCGATGAGATTTATACTTCAAACGCGAGCTTGCTTATAACAAATTAAAGCTATTGAGACTCAAACAACTAGGAAATTGTTTTCAAGAAGATGAGAAAAAACAAAATTATAAATAAGAACTATTGTATATGCCAAAGTTTTGTAGCATCCAGTAATTTCAAGCGAAATTACTGGACCCTTACTTCCGACACACACTGTATGTGCTCGGAGTCGCTACAGCAATTTCGAATTGGAAACGCAATTCAATTTGCACAATAATAAAGTCCCGCAAGTCCCCGACGACCTTATTATTGAATTCGATCAGCAACCAAATTCCTAACGGGATTTTGTTTTGCTGTTCGATCGCGCATTGCGAGATGCAGCGCTTGATTTCGTGACAGTCTTCGGAGAGTCGTAGTGACGGGTAGCCGCTTTTGGCGTGGCGGAACGAGTCGTCCGCAACAATCGGAAGACAGCAGACGCTGTTGCAGTTGGCACCGGCAGTATGGCTAAATAGTCCAAAATTGTCAGTATGTACGAGTATCCTCGCGTTGACATGTATGTATGGTATATGGAATGGTAATAGTCTTGCATGCGTTTAGGAAATTAGCTCGGTCGTTAAGACTAGGGTAATGGGGTTAGTCGGTAGTTTTAGTCTGTAAGGTTGGGTTAGATTTAGCCTAGGTCAGGAATACAAGGAAAAGGATAATGGTGATAGATTGGAGTAATAGGTTGTTAGAGGAGTTCGGTGTTGGTTTGATAGAATAGTTGGGAAAACATATGGTGAAGGGATAGTTAGAAGTAAGTCTAGTATAAAGTTATAGTTAAGTTTCGAGGGGTTAGTCATACGTGTTGTTACAGGGATAAAAAGGGAATAAAATACCATAAGTCGGACGTGAATTCTGTGCCTGTCTTTTAGTTTCTTTTCTTCCTTAACATTCCTTTTTCTTTTCGTTTTTTTTTTGTTCTTCCCGTGTTTTTGTTTTCTCTGTACGTCGAGTAGGGCAGGTTCCTAAAATCGAGATCATTTCACATTAGGATTTTGCATCTCAAATGTACGGATGCCAGCACCAGTCAAAAGCTAGAACATGCAACATGTAAACATACAGGGAAAGTTATGGTAGGAAGAAGAGGGCCCTGTGCGAAAAGAGTATGTTTGAGTGTCGAGGCGAGAATGAGTATGGTGTGATTCTGTGACAATAAAATCAGAATTCAAGTACCCGGCAGATACTTATGTTTTATAAACGGTACGAGACCGAGCTAGATGAGCGGACGTGTGAGCCGGTATTCGGGTATCGGGTTCCAAATTAGAGTTTGTAATCGCGATAAATCGGAAAAGAAAATGGTCGAGAATTTCTACGAAATTCTCTGAAGCGAGGAGGGGGGAGGGTATGTTACGGTTCGCGTATTTTCTATAGATTTAATAACAAAATAAAAATTCTCCACCGTCCTCCAGTAGGCAGAGGTCTCAGAATAACAACTCTCATAAACAAAATGAAACAAAATAAAGCGAACTAAAGAAAATAAAAGTCGGATTATTATATGTAGCATTTCGATAGGATTGTCTAGGTTTATGATAAGTAAGGTAGAGCGCGATGATAATCCGAAATAGATACCAGGCATCAACCGCGAAGAAGACGACAACAATTGAATCAAGACGTCACAAACAGTGGAACATCACAATCTATTCCAACGCGATAGATACGAACTATCCAAAGCTACACACATCCGACAAATGCATGAAATGAATGCACGAGATGAAGGCAAATACCAAGGGCAGGCATCGCAGACTGACGCATGATCTCGCACGGCTGAGCAGCGCGCACTTCTGGCAACTAAGATCGGCATCCTTGACCTATGCCAACATTTCACCCACTTCCAAATGACTTGCGACAGTCGCAACAGATATGGATTATATTAGAGGTGGCATTGAGCTGCCCCAAATGTGGTTCGTATGGTGGAAATACAATTCAACATTCGGGCGAATGTAATTGACCTCAGGTGAATAGCTGGATCAGCGGAAAAGGGCCTCTTTTTTGGCGATAGACGGATGAGTGGATAGTCGTCCGAGAATTATTTGGTATTCTGAAAAGAAATCTTTGTCCTTTGTCTTCACATATATACGATACCGAGCGAGTGAGCAGTGTAAGCAAAAGCCGAATCGGAGGATATTTGGTGTTGGAGAAGGCAGGAAAAATTTACGAAGGCGACCAAGTGCGGACAAGGAGTCGACGGGAACAAAGACTTTGGAACGAGCGTCGATAAGATCCAGATAACGAAATACTTTGCAGAACATCAGGATTCGCGTACAGTCGATCTTAAGCTTGGTGCGATCATCGAGGAGACCTGAGAAGCTGATCAGTTACGGAAGATACACCGGAATCAATAAGGTAGTGTGCACACTTAGGCTAAGTAGACTTGTAAGATATTTAGATGTTTAGGTCAGATCAATGATTTTATATATTGAGCCAAGAAGAAATATAACAAAGAAGTGAATTATTGAGTTGCACTCGGAATTTCAAAAGTGTAATTGAGAGTTGTGGTGTAAATTAGACATGGGTAACGCAGCGCTGCGCCGCGCAATTGCGTTGAAGCACTAGCCATGATACCACTGCGCTGATACCGATTGTCGGTGTAATGATACATCATCACCATGCCTGAAATAGATCAAAACATAAATTACGCCATCCACTAATATCGTCAATGTAACAAGATATGAACTAGCAGACCACACGTACTGCATAGGTCATGTACAATGCACATTTGCTTACAATACAACCCCAAATGTAGATACAAACTATACCCCATTTGAATTGATTTTCGGCAAACTCCCGTACTTACCGAATGACATAGTTGATAATCAAGATGTGATTTACGATCTAGATGATTATGCCAAAGAGTTAAAGGCAAGATTGAGGATGTCGATCAATAGAGCACGAAGTATGATTGAGAAAGTTAAAATCAAAAGAACAATGAACCAAACAAATATACATTCTTTGAATCCTAAAATAGGAGATTTAGTACTTTTGAGAAATGAAAATAGAAAGAAACATCAACCACCATATAAAGGTCCATATAGAGTATTGGACACGGATCACTGTAATGTCACTTTAGACATAGCAGGAAACCGTAAATTAATACATAAGAATAGACTAAAAACTTACTACACATGTAACACAAACGACAATGTAGATGTATAAAAAAAAAGTATGAACTAGAAATATATTGTAATGTTTTAGAAACGTTAAGAATGATACACAGTATTTTAAGTAAAGCTAAGAAAATATTATTGTGAGCACACACACACAAAAAAAAACCCCCTTCTGGGACTATTGAACTCAATGTTTGTGATTAGTCTTCATTTCTTTGTAACCAATGAACCCTAATCAAACACCATCAGTATCAGTAGCGCAGTAACGCACTTCGGTATCAATGGTGTTGGCGCTGCCGCTTTGCAATACCGACACCATTTGGCTTGGCGCTATGCTACGGCGCGGCGCAAAGATATGAGTTGAGTATACTTACCTCAAGTCTGTTTGATGCAAAGCAATATACCGACGCGTACGCAGGTTGGGAAAGATACCTGAATGGGTACATATTATAGCCTGGGTATTTTAGGGTATTTTATATCGGAAAATAAGTAAGTTCAAATGTGGGTTGCTCTCGTCCCATACAAGCTTTTTCAATCATTCTTTTTTGAGTGAATCATAGCGTCATGGTATCAGCGCAATGCTACCAGCGCCGTATGTGAGTCCGAGAAACGCAGTGAGTATCACACATAGGCGAATGAGATCATGGTATCATAGCGTGTATCAGTGTATTAGCGCTTCAAAATTTGCTGCGTTACCCATGTCTAGTGCAAATCCCAAAAAAACTGTTTCTTCTAGAGTTTGAAATTGCGAAAAGTATCTTAGATACTGTTGTGTGAAACCGGGCAACTTTTCAAATTACCGGTCGCGGGGGTAAAGTGAACAACGTCGCCGACTTCTCGCTTCAGAGCGACGTTTCAGTGGTGATTTCGGGGTTCGAAGCGAGTGGCGCCAGACCCACCACATCTCCGGTGAGTGGAAAACTTACGGCGGCATTGACTAATCAATCTAAATTGACTGACAAGGAGTCAGCATCCACAAGACTTGTTTAGCAAGCCGAATTAAAAAGGCGCAAAATTGTAAGATTTACCAAGTGTGATATAGATATATATATCATATATATCTATATCACACTCGGATAATATATAATAGAACGGAAAATAATATAAATATAATAGAACGGAAAGAACCCATAGATCCCATGGTAAACGCTGATAAAAAACTATGAGGCCAAGACACAGATTTCTATAGAAAATGTTGAAATTATACATAGTAGGATAGTAAACCTATTAAAAATATAAATACTTAAATAGATCATTGATATGGCAACAGTTAGTCGGAATAATCAATCAGCTGAATTTAACAATTCACACCAAAGTTCGAATACTTCAATAGCAGAACTAAAATTTCAAAGATTTTTCCTTCAATGTAATTACTTAACATTACAATAAATTTTAAATCGTGTGTACCATTTTATCATTCAGAGTTTTTTGGATATTCATTTAATGTTTAGTTCAGAACAAAGTTTATAGGGGTTTGAACACCTAATTAAATCCAGCAACATTTCAGCAACCTTTTCTTGAATGCTAGCTTCACCGTCAACATCAATAAACTTGTATATTGCCCTAATAATTTTTGCAACTATGCGTACCCTTTCAAGATTTCATTCAAATAATACTAAATCCAAGCAAAGTCAGCACAGCAGCAAAACTTAAGCATATGACACTGTTTCTGCTACATCTAAATTTGCAGATATTTTGTGTCTTGAAAATATCATATTTTACATCGATTCAAATTAATTTAATAAAACTTAAATTTTCAATATGATTACACTTAAATTAAAACCATCAGATGAATCCAACGGAGGAATGTAAAATCAATACACATTAACCATATCGATTCGTACGATAATGGTCTTCATAATGCTCATTATATTTTCTTTGATCTTATCATATGAACTATGTACATACCCAGACGTTGTCTTTTCTATTAAACTACTCGAATATACATACTGTCTTTGAAGCGGTTGTGCCTTTATATGAGACGATCCTTTACTAGCCAAACCAACACAATTACGAATATTTCGAATCGTAATTTTTTACTTTATCTGGTATTGCTGCTTTTTCGATCGATACGAAACTATACAGTTCTTCTAAGGAACGAACATACACTAATTTGCGCCAAAACTTCGAGCTGCAAAGAGAAATAAATGAAATATATTTGAAATAAATGTAATAAACGTAAATGAATTGTTATAAGAAGCTAACGATCTGCATGTTTTAAATTATAATACTGAAACATTTCAAATTGGAATATGTGTATTTTTCATCTTCCAACTTATGTTAACTGATCGTTCGTATGAACTTGCCTACAGGCCAATTTCGTTACTACCTACTCTATCAAAGATTTTTGGAAAACCGTTTCTAGCGAGATTTAAACCTATCATTGAAAGATAAAGATTAATACTGGATCACCCGTTTGGATTCAGGGACAAACATTCTACAATGGATCAAGTACACAAAATAACGGATGTCATCGAAAGAGCGCTGGAAAAAAAGAAGTATGATCTACTATCTTTCTGGATGTAGCTCAAGCTTTTGACAAAGTCTGGCATGAAGGATTAAACCTCAAGCTGAAAACGCTTCTTCCAAAGCTGTACGCCGACATATTGAAACCTTACATTTCAGAAAGATACATACTTTAGGCTAAATCAGGATGGAGGTTACTCGGAATTGAAAGAGATAAAAGCTAGAGTACGTCAAGGCAGTGCACTTGGACCAGTTCTTTACATTTTGTTCACAAGTCAATCTTGCAAGGCTAGAAAGCTGTACAACAGCAACATTCGCAGATGATACGGCTATTGGAGAAAACAATAAAGAATCAACAAGGAAATTACAAACAGCTATAAAATAGAAAACTGAAACAAGAAATGACGAATAAAACTAATTGAATCTAAATCAGTTCATGTAGACTTCATGAATAAAAGCACGGTACATAAACTTGTTTTTATCAACAGCCAACAAATACCGAATTCCAGCTCAGCCAAGTATCTAGGCATGTCATTAGATGCTGCGCTGGAAAGTTCACGTGAAAAAGAAAAGGGAAGAACTGGACATACGCTACAGTAAAATGTACTGGCTATTAGGAAGAAATTCTACTCTATCGATAGAAAACAAACTATTGCTCTACAAGCAAGTTCTAAAGCCTGTCTGGACACATGGCATCCAGCTCTGGAGTTGCACGAAATTGAATTTGCATTTAATACAATGGTTCCAGAACAAAGTACGAAGACACATTGTTTGTTGCACCATGGTACATAAAAAATGTAGAGGAAGTAGTTAAAAAAAAAAATGGCACAAAGTCATGAACAAAGGCTCCGACAAGACATGAATGTTAAGGCTAGCAAACTGCTAGCCAACACCGACATAACACGGAGACTTAAAAGGGTGAAACCTTTTGAGCTGATTTAAATAATATTTAAACGCAATTGAATAAAATACAATGGCTAGAAGGAATCGCTGGATAACTTCTTCGAGCCTGATATCAAAATCAATATAAAAAAATCGCTTATTAGTCTCAAGATTAGATCGCAATAGCTCGCAGCGTGGTCGCTTCCGGGGTGGTCGTGTTCAAGGAAGGTGTTTTTAGTGTGTTGAAATCCCACAATACTATGAGTCACACGCGCGGGGAACTCGTAGTGTCTATGGAGATTTTCACCTGCCTTCGCAAAAATAAATTAACTTGCAATTCGTCATCAAGCTTACATATGCAACTGTTCTGAAAAGTTTGAAATTCAATTTAGTTATCGATCATCTGTCATTTTGTAATTTTGTAGGCGCGAAAGATGAGAATTATCAAATTAGATTTTAGTTTGTCAATTGAACATTTAGCTCCACAGGTAGCAACACATGATGACAAGTGAAGAAGTGTTTGTGAGGCATCTCGCTCAGAATATAGTGAGTCGACGGACGAGTTAGGTGCTAATGATTGGTTCATTTTGATTGCTTCACTCATGCGTTATACATCTCTAGTGACCGGGGTAAGATTATATTATTTTACTCTTTCCGAAAACCAGCAAATGCTTATCGGGATTCTGCGCCTACGATGCAATTTTGCATGATGCCCCATCTAACCTAGCGTTGGCCAATGAGAATTATGGACAACTGCATGCTTTGCTAGCCTACATAGTCATTTGTAGGAGTTATTGCTATTTAACAGTTGAAACTTTTTTGAAATTCGTCTTTCCCGTTGTTTCAGAACTTATGCAAAATTTACTTTTATTATTTAGCATTTTCTTGCAAATTAAAAAAAAACTATCACTACTACAAAGAGAACTCGACAAGCCCCGGAGCTCGGCTGAGATGTCGACTGTATTTGCGAGTGTATTTGGAACAAACCATTATTATCTAGTTAAATATTATACACAAACTACTTAAGTCGATCTGTTATTTTCAGATCAAAGTTGACTACTATTTAAAAGCCCAATGAAATATCCATTTCGCAAAATCAACTTACCTCACAAACGGTCTCGTCATCCACACTATCGATTTGAGCCAAAACGTTGGATGCACCAAATACATATTCTTCAGACTTTTTCTTAATCTACGGTCTAACAACTGATAGCACCTGTAAACCAAAGACACCGTTAGTACAATTTGTTTGCATCTTAAAAACACATACTTCTTAAGCCATGGAAAAGGGGGAACGTTTCTTCGATTCGAACCGCCATGCAAATATACAAGCACATAATCTTCGGTGACAAGTTGTTCTAGCGTTTTCACAACGTACAGGAATAAATTGTCCATAACATAATGATAGTCAGTACGGGATTTATCGGGTAAGTGGCATGCACAAAATATCACAATCGCATTGTGTCCGCCAGCCTTCAAGTATCCGCCATGCGAAAGAACACGCTTATAGGGCTCGATCACCTTCATATCAATTTCCCGCATTTTTCCGTCAGGTAAAGTAATTTTCTGCCAGTTTCGCGAGTCAATACGCTCTTCCTCGGCTGTGTATTGTGCAATGGGGTCTGGTTGCAGATTTGTCGGAGTGTCTAAATCGTGGAAATCGTCTTCTTTATCACTCAAGCCTTCCATCACAGAGCTGGAAGGACTAAGCGAAGCCAAGTTTGGTTCCACATCGTCATCAAAACTATGGTTCGAGATCGAATCCAAAGAGGACATGTCGTCGGAGAGGAGCTCGTTACCAACAGGTATTTTGCGACGGGACAAAGATTTAGGTGGAATCTGCAAATCACGGCCGAGGTTGGTAGAGATCAGCGAAACGGTCTGATAGTTCGGCTCCACACTCGCTTGATATTGAGACATATCTTGCTCAGATTCACTACTTATCAAATCGGGACTATGTTCGCGGAGCACGGAAATCTTGCGGCGAGGATTCCTCGAGGCTGTGGTGCAGTCAGCGGTCACATCCAAATTTTGATTCGGAGATATCGGCCTCGCTGATGCCGTCGTTGATGGTTTATGGCCGTGTCGTACCGCGGGCGGATTTGCAAGACGAAGTGGCTCATTTTCTGGCACGACGTCCGGATAGTTGAATGAACGTCGATGACCATTTTCAGAATCAGAATCGGTTCCAGGAGGTGACATGAGCGGATGACTGTTCGCTATGGTCAGTTCACTTCGGCCGGTAGCACCTGCAGTCAAATTGGACAGACGTAACCTAGACACTGGATCGTTATCAAGTCGCCGATTGTCAAGTTTTGCAGTTGTTTCGGATACAGTGTCCTCTAAAAATTGTTCAGTATCGATAGCTTTATGATGATTTTTACAATCAATTGTAGTTTGCGAAGTAACGGTAGAATTTTTATTCACAGAACTTCGATTTAGCTCGGAAACATTAACTTCGACTACGGGTGAAGCCACGGCAGATTCGTGGGGAGTGGCACTCGTCTCTGATATATCCATTTTAGTGTCCGACACAGGACTCTCTTCGAAATTTTCACTAAACGTCACGTTAAGAATCCATTTGAGTCATCATCGATCCAGAAAGAAATTCATATTTGCTTACCTCATCTGCTACTCGGACTAAAACAATTACACACTGTTTCAAAGCCAACGTTTAGAGGATGGGAAAGTTTTACGATTCAGTTTGATGTCGAATATATGTTGTTTCGCGACCAGCGGGAATAAATTTCTAACAGCGTCCTTGTTTTCTGCACTTTTCCTCGTGTGACATTTCAGGACGCGGGCGCATACACAAATTGCCGTTGACTTACAAATGTATTGCATATTGCACATACACGCTTTCACGCTTTCATCCATTCTCTTTTGCGGCGATGTTCGTTGCAAGGTGTTTGCTGTGTGGTGAATTTTAGATTGCTGGGATGGTGAAAGCTGATCAAAATTAATTAATAAAAAAAACAGTCAAATATATATAAAAAAAATACTTTCGCTAATCCATATTTTCATAGATTCTATACTTGCTTGCTACTAATAACGACAAAAGAAGATAATTAGAACTTAGACAAGTGATTATCACACATTCAATATTCAATGTGCAGAATATATTGCAACCGCACGATTGTACTTTCATCGTAACGAAGAGCAATGTACACATTTGAATCGTTGAAACCAGTCCATATTTTAAATTAAAAATTAATCCAATTGCACTTGGCGAAAAATGGGATATATGAGGTAGTACAAAAATACCAGCTCCCCTACGGAAAATTTCACACCACATCACGCTGCCATAACTCACCACAGCCCGCAAAAAACGCTGTCGCCTGACATCTGTCAGACTTGTTTTTATGCTACGTTCTTTGTTTGGCATTTTTAATCGTAAAAAGTAGCCAACTTAGATTTTCACGAATTTGTTTAAAGTTTCGTTGTCATGGAAACAAGTCATACAGCCGCTTCCGATGTCGTTCCAGAACACCATACAGCCTCTAATCTTCTAATAGCAGCAGAAACTAGTGGCGATCAGAAACGTCGCAGGTCTGTTGAGTTCGACATTATTTTTTTTCTGTGCGTTGCTTTCTACTGTACCTCCATAGATTTTTGCTTATCTCGGGATAATTACACAACAGTAGTTTTGTATTACGAATGCGCGTTGCACGCGAGTAGTTCGGTTTCATATTGGTCGTGTAAGTGCCAATCGTGTTTTATGAGTGTAGTGTAACGTGTAAAGAACGTTTCTAGCGATTGATTTTCGCCTGACTTAACCTCAAAGGACATTTCTATATGTTATTTTTCTTGCAGTTCGTCGCGTTCGATAAAACGTAAACGTTTTGACGACGAAATTGTTGAGTACAGTTTGGGGCTACAGCCGTCACAGGTAAATCGGGTCGGTCGTTCTCGAACGCAGTCCCAGTCGCAAGTAGGTGGTGCGACTGTTGTGGGATCTCAGCCGTCGCTTGCTTCATCCGAATCAACAGTATCGACTCCAACTACGCCAGTTCCTACGACTCCGCATACGACTGCACCGACTTTAGTTCCTCCGAATCCGCCGCAACAGCCGGTTGCTGCGCCTCAGCTTTTATCCGCAATGCCGGCCCACGAGAAGCGCAAAAGCAGTAAGAGCAGCAAGAAAAGTCGGAAATCCCGCGGTCCGAATCAATTGTCCACCAAGGATTTGGGCCGGTGGAAGCCCATCGATGACTTGGCGTTGATTATTGGTATTCAACAGACAAATGACCTTCGGTTGGTGCATCGGGGAACGAAGTTCTCGTGCAAGTTCACAATGCAGGAAATGCAGTCCAGATGGTATTCGCTGCTTTATGAAGAGCCGATTTCTAGGATTGCTGTCGCGGCCATGAGAAATTTGCATCCGGAAATGGTGGAGCATGTCCAAAGCAGAGCATGGTATACGGTGCAAGAGGAGGAATTGCTTGGAACAATCAAGAGTGTGAGTGTTTGACAACCTGTTGTTTATGTTTACGTGAAAATGCAGATAAGCAGGAGAAAGTTTTGCTTTTTGTTTTGATTGGAGGCGTTTAAATGATTATTTTCTCGTATGTCTAAACACGGAGTAAAACGGCCAGAACTCGAACTAAAAGTTAGATTATTTATGGGTAGCAGCCGAAATAGATACGAAAATATGTGTTTATAATTTTCATTAGACGGTATAAATCGTACACCTACCTCCATTTCTCTTACTTTTCCGAATATAACTGTATAACACGACTTTTAGATCTTAAATTAAACACAACTTTTAGATATTAGGCATTAAATCCATACATTATTCGCTTGTGGGATGCATTAAATAATTGACTAAATGCTGCTAATGGAGAAACAACAAATTCTGCATCAACGCAAAGCTATGTATATCTTAATTAGTTTTCTGTACATTTGTAACTATCAGTAGTAGCATATTGTCTCTTTTTTCTTATTCAAGTATATGCGTATCCTTGTTTCTTCCTTTCCGAATTAGTTTAAAAATTAAAAACCGTTGAATGTAATTTCAGACTGAAAATCCTTCACTGGAAACATTCCAAGATTTACTCGACAAACATCCGACCGCCTTCTATCCGGCGCGAACAGCAAAAGCTCTACTGAATCACTGGACATTAATGAAACAGTACTCACTGCTACCCGATCAAACCGTTAAACCGATTCCCAGCGAAGATCACACCATTAGCTTTTCAGATGCAGAGGATGCGATCAATGACAACGACCTACTCGATCACAAAGACGAAGCGCTCGAAATCGAATTAGCGCTGTCCGATCGCAAGAACAAGAAAGAAATTCGACATTTGGAGAACGAACTGAGCCGATGGACGGTGTTGGTCGATTCGTTGACGGGACTCGGGCTCACGCCGGAATTCGACAATCAAACTTTGGCCGTTCTGCGTGGGCGTTTAGTTAGATACTTGATGAGATCTAAGGAAATCACTTTCGGGCGCAGCTCGAAGGATATCACGGTTGATGTTGACTTGTCGCTTGAGGGACCTGCACTCAAAGTATCGCGGAAGCAGGGTACGATTAAGTTGCGCAGTAACGGAGACTTCTTTATTTCGAATGAAGGAAAGCGAGCGATTTATATTGATGGGATGCCACTGCTGTCAGGCAATAAATCACGATTGAATAATAATTGTGTATTGGAGGTTTGTGTGCATTCGATTGTATATGATCTTTGATAGTTAATCCAAAACTCGTGTGTTTTTAGATTTCAGGGTTGCGGTTTGTGTTCCTAGTTAATTATGATCTTATTAATGCGATTCGACACGAAAGTGCGAAAACAACAGTTCCACTCAATTGATTCTATTGTAATTTCTTGAACTTGATTATCTTAACATTTGTAAATAATTCATATTCCACAAATAAAAATATATTTTAACGCAAGTTTCTGTAGTTGTACAAAGCAATATCTACGAAACTTAACGGTAATTAAGGAGAAGGATTGTCAAATTATTTCTAAATTCATTGACAAAATTGCATCGTGTTGGCATACAAAATCAACTTCAAATTCATTTCTTGCTTTGATCCTTTGTTAGGATCCTAAATTATATTACAAGGTTTTTAACATGGTTGCCCAGGGTACGTTACTTAAACATAATTCACGATCCTGTCTTCTTCGAAGCATTGCTTGAACATTCGGTAAATCTCTTGACCAAATTTGGTCTAGATGAAGTTAATTTCGATTTCCGTTAAAATAAATATTGATGCATCTGCTAAACAATGCCATATAAGTCAACACAGCAGAATGAATTCCCAATTGAAATTCCGATTGAGCGAAATTGTTCCATTTTTATTTCAAGGTCTGTTCCCGTACTACGGTTAATTGCAATTAATTGCAATGAAGCGTACTAAAACAGAGTTTTTTAGTCCGTTTTAGTACGCTTCATTGCAATTAATCCTAGTACGGGAACAGACCTCCAATTTATACAATAGCCTAGTATACAAACCGGACCGACTTGGACTGAAACGGCTTGAAATGAAACTTCAAAGTAGGTTTTCGGTGCGACTGGATTAATCGAATAAAATTCAGCCAGTTGTGAAAGTGAAGTATATCGCATCGGAAAGTCACATATATGAACAAAACTCAACTGGGCTTCGAATTTTTCAATCCTTCGATGCCGTCTTTTAATGCCATAGTCAATCCGATCCGGAGAAATTTCGTGATCGGTTCGACTTATCGAAATCAATCCGGTACGCGTATACAACGTGGATTGACTAAGCTTAATCCACTTTGAAATCACGTTGCATACGTAGCTAATGAATCAGTATAAAATTTCACCACAAATCTATTCGCCGTCAGATGACTCGACGTGACTCTTCAAATTCACAATGATGACTTTAGTAAAATGTTATCGTGAATTGGTGCCATAATCTATGGCCAATGGCGATCTGGTTCCAGGCACTGGCGTCATCTCTTTCCGAGTCATGCGCTCACTAGCACAACGTAACTGATAAATATACATTCCGTCTCGTACACATTTCACTATCGTGCTATCCCTATCGTAGTGCACTCAAGCTTAAATCCATTGTGGTGTCAAATTGTCAACCGATCCGTTTTCGCTATTGAATTGGACTGTGGAAATTTGGAGTTTGCTCTGCTGGTGGGAGCGCGTGGCTGTGGGTGATAGAAAAAATCGCATTCTCAATTCATATACGGAATTTTCGCGATGAGATCTTGTGCAAGTGCAGTTGTTAAATTGTTATCGAAGTAGTGGTTGTCGGGGACAATTGGCGTGCCCTCGAAGCGCGAAACGTGTAAATTCTTCTCTGGATATTATCGGCGTTAATGCGATTGAATTGAATGAAAATTAACTCTGTACGGCGACGGAACGGTGTCATTGCGCACTTTGTTCCCAAATTCGGTGTGACCTCGCGGAAATCGCTTCAGTGCCGGTGAAAATTTGGGAATATTTATGCGGATGAAAGAGTGCCGGATCTGATTTCCCGGGTGATTGAGGTTGAGTCTGTACGCTTTGGTTGAGTCCTATTTGTCGGGAACGATTGGAATCAAAAGCAAGGAAAAGTGAACAGTCAGGTGCAGTAGAAAAAAAGTTAAAATCAGGCTTGTCTGCGAGGTGTCTAAATTTGAGGGCCACAAATAGATATCTATGTAAGTTTCATAAATCGGCCGCATTTTACTCAACTTGACGGTATGTGGGCGAAGATTCAGGAGAATTGTGTTGATGTTCGGCTTTGAAATTTATTTTGTGCATTTATGTCGTACTAAATAGTGTTTAAAGTTGGATTCAGTGAAGTTGAAGAGCAGACGAAATGTTTGTCTCGAAGTTGTGATGCAAATTGGTGACGAGTGGCAAAATAAGTGAGACAAATCTCGTGCAATATATTGGCAGCTGTGAAAGAACAAAGGTTCTTAGTTTGCAAGGTATGTATGAATAGTAATGGTATTATATGCTAATTTGTATATCTAAATTTCCATTCGGAAAAATAACGTAGGTTTTGTCAGAATAACGTTACTCCTTTCATTTGCCCTAACCAAATCATGAAGTAACGTTATAATTACCAGCAAAGCTATATATTCTGTCCGCCTATCAAGTTTGGTACCCAAAAGAGCTCTGTGTACTGTATTTTACTTGCTAAAGGCAAACCCAGTTTAGGCGAGCGTGTGGTCAAACCAGTTCCAACCACTTTCGCTATACTTGTCGTGGTCTACGGAACACTTGTTTGCAAATAAATTCATCTACGCGCACGTAACTCGGATAAGAAGATTGTTTGTAATCAACGCAGAAGAGATACCGGTGAGTGCGGCTGATGACCCATCGCCTTATCCACCGAGACGTGAGTATTCGAAGTTATTTGTTTTCAATCAAAACTGACCTTGCTCTAGTCTTGGGTAGTGTTTTGTATGCGAGTACCATCTGTTTCTTTTTCTCTAAAGATGTTCGGTATATGATAAAACGGACAGAATCGGTAAAATTACTGTTATAAGATATTGAATAGTTTTTGGTAGCGGTGTTTTAAAAGCTTCAAGTATCTACTACATCTTGCATTGTTTAGAGAAACATTTAGAGAACTCGAAAAAATTCGAAGATCGGTTTTGTTCGATAGAGAACTATTAAGCGATGAAAAAATATATGAACCTTCAAATGACTTGATCCATTTTTTCAGCAAGTTTAAATTTTTTGAAGGTTCTTATGTAGAGAAGTAAGAAATTTATGTATGTATACATGTAGTAGAAAAACAATGATTTATTTACTGTTATTTGTAATAGAACTGAAAAAGTCATTTGTTATTGAAATCGCAGAAGTTTTTATCTTTTGATAGTATTGTTATCTTTGGGCTAGAAAAGAGATTTTACCAGTATATTACGTTTTTACTTTAAAGTAAACTGATTTTGAAATTTTACTACAAAAGGCCCTAATTTACTACATATTTTTCCCCATATCTACTTCAGAAATATCTTTCGGCGGTGACATCACTGCCCTCGTGGCGACCTGCAGTCACAAGAAGGGCCTTAGCACACCCGGAGAAGCCAACTGGTGAACCAAAAAGGATCTCAACCTTTTCCTCCTTGGCATTTTTAGTGCTACTTTTAGTTTTTCTGCCGGATTTCATTTTGCCGTATCTTCGAAACTAGGCAGCTTTTTCCCCAGACTTGTATGGAAATTTCGCCGGAAACAACTCAAAAAGGTCCCCAAATTCATGCTAGACCAAAAAAAAAAAAATTGGAAAAAATTGACGTTTTTGCCCAATTTCCCCTATGAAAAAAATGTTTCGCCCTTGAAATATCACTATTGTACTCCCCGACCACTTTCAATCATCGAAAGCGCCATAAAGCTAGTTTTTGCCAAACTATGGCCAAAAATATGGCCAATAGGTCTTGGCCCGTTATGTCCCAAACCACTTTAACACAAAATTGGTCGATTTTGTCCGATTTTAGCTCCTTTTGCCTTAAAAACTTTTTGAATGTTTGAATTAAATATTTGCAAGTACGAAAATACTGTTTTCCGCAGCTAAACAGTTCGTTTTAACAAACGAAAAACGGTTCGTTTAAAAAAAAAACGAAAAACGATGAAAAACAATTCGTTTAAAAAAAAACGAAAAACGATTCGTTTTAAAAAAACAGTTCGTTTTAAAAAACCGATTCGTTTTAGAAAAACGATTGGCTTTAGAAAAACTATTCGTTGTAGAATAGTTGGAATAATTGGTTTTAGAAATACTATTCGTTGTAGAAAAACGGTTCGTTTTAAAAATGCTGTTCGTTTTAGGAAAAATATTTCGTTTTGGAAAAACTGTTCGTTCGTTTTTTGCAGCCAAACGTTTTTTTTCAAACTGTTTGGCATTTTTGAGCCCATCACTAGTGCTGACAACCCTTTGCTGGTCAAAAAAGCTGTTTAGCAGTTATACCAAATCTACTTTACGTTAAGGCCTGCACAACCTGTTAATTTCGTTTAAATCCCATGTCTGCACTGAAAGCTAGGAATAGACAGAGTATCGGGGCTTTCGCCTGCGAAAATTTCACAATTTAGTTTCACTGTAAGTATATTTGACTCAAGCCTAAAATTTTCAGTGTCCCCAAGTCAAGGTAGGTAGGTAGGTAGGTTGAAGTGGCTGCCGATCTACAGAGGCCTGACGACCGACACACATAGGCACAAGAGAAGCCCGTTGTGATGCCACAATAAATTAGTCACTCTCTCCTACTCACTGCAATCAGGAAACCATCTGCTTCCTTTGAAAAACCGGACTATCCCCTTGAAATTGACCAGGGACAGTTCCGTCAGGTTTGAGAGAAAGTGTGCACCAAGTGCCGCCAACCTTCTCTTTGCCAAAGCCGAGCACTGGCAATGAGATGGAGGACGGATTCCTCTTCGTCGTCAGAGCCACAACTCCGACAGAAATCATTCAGCTCTACGCCCAATCGTTGCGCATGCCGCGCTATGAGGCAGTGGCCCGTTAGAATGCCCACAGTGCAACGCAGAGCTGCGCAAAGCTGCCTGGTGCGATGCCCATCCATGGATACCCAAGACTGCCTTGCTATCGCGCAAGATGATTTATCTGCCCAGGATTTCCTAGCGTCGTCAAAATATTTTTACCTGACGGCCAATATGACCGATGTTATCGATATTCCTATTGAGAAGGAGCAATAGACCTCTGGTAACAAGGCTCCAAACCTTGCTAGCTCATCGGCCTCACAGTTGCCCTGAAAACCCCTATGTCCAGGCACCCAAATCAATTGAACAACCGAATGTCTCGATATCTTCCTAAGAGATGCACGGCATCCAGTAACAATCATGAACATTGTACAAGGACCAGCAAGGGACTTAATAGCCACTTCACTATCTGTGAAAATGTCAATATTGACCCCGAATATTCGATTACACAGAAGCCAGTCGATTGCCTGAAAAATAGTCGCAAACTGTGCCTGAAAGACATTACAGTGATCTGGTAGACGGAGGGACAGCTTGAGATTCAACTCATCTGAGTATACACCGCTCCTGCCTCTATTGTTTAGATTTTACACATGGATAAGCCCATTTTCGAGCGTGACGCCATCATGCCATTCGTCCCTACCAGGAATGCGAGTTGTGAACTCCAAATCTAGTAGGCATTGCGGAGCGATGTAGTCAACACCCGCTGGAGCGGGAACTCCCTCGGCCAAAATCCTCGCATGGCCGACTTCTGTTCTATTCCATGCCGAGGTGCAATTCAGTTTCACAGCAGCAAGATTGGCTTGCTGTAAGATAAGTAGATTGGTTGGCAGCCAATGAAGCAGCATGAAAAGTGCCTTAGTAGGGAAGGAGCGGAGCGCTACAGTTACCAGCAGTGCAGCCATCTTCCGCAGTTTTTCAAGCTACCATTTGCAGGTAGCCTTTAAAGCAGCCTGCCACCAGAACGCTACCCCAAACTATGGAATTGGCTCAACCACAGCAGTATAAAGCCAAGCAACAGTACGAGGTTGTAATCCCCAATTCGCTCCTATGGCTCTTTTACACGGTACTACGGTACTTTGACTCGGTACCTAAAACCGACATTATTTCGAGCGGTCTCGAAGTAGGACAAAACGGTCATAAAACAGGCAAGAGTCGACGAGGAAGCCATTTACACACTCGTGCTTGCCATGAAATACACAGCCGAGAATAGTGGAGGAGATTACACACTCACCTCGTCAACGTTTGCCATGTCTCGGGGAGAGTGTAATTGCCCCATTAGACTTCACGAACAAGCGAGGTACTCTCTATCACACTTTGCTCCTGCGTACACTTTCGCGAAGTTACTATAAAGTATAGCGCCAAGTTAATATAAATAGTTTGCTGGCGGCAACATTCACAAAAATTCCAAAATCCATACCTTATAGAAATCTTTAAATTTTTCGCCTGTACAGTTGCAATTTTTTTTCTAGCTTACTTGTGGCCTTAGAATTGCATTAAACTTGCCATTGATATTTTATTATTTCTGCTGGCACTTATCAAAGTCTTCTTATATCGGTCATGCTCAATTGATGCACTCGGTCTTACGTTCAATTTACGCCGAAAACTACAATTAGCCCAGTGAAATCCGACATAAAAAAGGCGAAACTTCGGAAAAATTAGGGGAAAGCTGAATTTTGGTGTGAACCTTGGTACTGGCGTGTTGAACAAAATGTCAAAAGTCCCCATCGATCCGAGTGCTGCGTCACTTTTTATACGGTGTCAAAGGTCACCAAAAGTGACCTTTCCTAAATATCTCAGTAACGGTATGTCTTTAGAAAAACAATGTATGACGAATTTGTAGCTTGGCAAATTTCCAACAAAAAAGATTATAAAACTTTTTCCTGTAATCATAACCGTTTTTGAGATATATTGATCTAAACATTTGCTACTAACAGCACCGTCATTCTCATCGGCATGTTGATATTATCAGATTTTGATTACGACTTGGCATGTTTATGAGTTTGTTTTTCTATGGTTAAGAGGCGCATAAAAAAAACTTGTACACAAACTTATCTACCAGACTCCAGGGTAGGTAGAAAAGTGTACTCGGAAAAGTTACTGAAATTACGTGACCTTGCCCTGATCGTTCAAGGGATAAGACGGAATGGAAAAAAAACTAAAAAACCGGGTATTTCGGGGTGGTTCGTTTGCGGGGGTGGGTAGGGTGTTGGGAAGAGTGTGGATGTAGGGCTGGTCCTACAATGTCAAGAATAGGCAATTAACAGGATAAAAAGTGATCCTATCTTGTTTAACAGTGGGCAAAGAGCAGGCAACGAGCTCATTTCTGAAGATTTGGGATGAATGCTCAGGGATACCATTTTATGGCAAAGAGGGAGGGGGGAACTTTTCGGAGTACACTTTTCCACCTACCCTGGAGTCTGGTAGATAAGTTTGTGTACATGTTTTTTTTTATGCACCTCTTAAACATAGAAAAACAAACTCACAAACATGCCAAGTCGTAATCAAAATCGGATACTATTAACATGCCGTGAGAAAGAGGATGCTCTTAGTAACAAATGTTTAGATCAATATATCTCAAAAACGGTTGTGGTTACAGGAAAAACCTTTATAATCTTTTTTGTTGGAAATTTGCTAAGCTATAAATTCGCCATACACTATTTTTCTAAAGACGTAACCGTCACTGATATATTTAGGAAAGGTCACTTTTGGTGACCTTTGACCCCGTATAAAAAGTGACGCAGCACTCGGATCGATGGGGACTTTTGACATTTTGTTCAACACACCAGTACCAAGGTTCACACCAAAATTCAGCTTTCCCCTAATTTTTCCGAAACACCATGTTAGATTTCCCCGGACTAAATCCATATTCGGCGAATATTAACCCTCCGAGAACACAGGGGGTCAAATTGACCCCAGAGACGTTTTTGACCAATCGCAGGGCTTAGGCCTGCGGGAACAGGGGGGTACTGTAGGTTCCTTAGTGTATTTCTGTGCCTTGACTTTTAGTTTAAACCGTTCTCATACAGTCCCATGTCGTCAGTCGTCGTTGAGAAGCCTTTGAAGCAGATCAAGGGGTCAAATAGACCCCATGTGTACTCGACGTCAATTTTGAAATAAAATTCAATATTTTTTTTACTTTATAAATCGATAGATTAATTTAAAATAGCCGAAAAATAATTGTTTTTAATATGTACCAATTTTTTCCAGCTTGTAAAAACTGTTTTTATAAAACCGATTTTTGCTTTCGAAGCTAGATATATTTAGTTTTTGTGACAAATATCGATATTTCGAGGGTAATCTGCCCTCTTCTTCTTCAATGTCCATCGGTCTATCGATAGACACTGACACTGACGCTACCAAAAATAAATCTGTCATTGCTGCCTTGAAAGAAGTTGTGGCTCACCTCGTCGAGCCATATTTACGAGAAAAATTAAATAATACCATTCTACGTGTAGACATTCGAAAAGGGATCGAGAATATTTTAGGAATAAATATCCCATATGTTCCTTCAGAACGTCCAAAGCTCAATAAAAGAGCAAGAAGTTTATTGTGCTCTCGAAAACAGGACCACAAAACAAAAGATGTGTGCGCATCTTGCGATCGACCGATGTGCGACGAGCATCGGGCATTTTTATGTAATGATTGTGTTGGATATGAATAATTTTTGATTTCTTCTTTATTTTGTCAATATTTTTATATATTTTAATGAATAAAAAATAGTTTTTTCTATTCAAAAATGAGAAAATTCATTATTTTTCATACCCTCAAAATTACTACTGCCAATATGCGTAACGAATATCTTTTTTGCAACCCTTTATATAGGGATGATTTTCGTATTATTCAAACCATATAAATTTTAAGCTCAAAATATTAAAAATCAACAAATTTATTAATTTTTTTTTAAATATGCAAATATAAAAAACCTTCAAAATCACCACCGTAAATATGCAAAATAAATACTTTTTTTTGAGGTCCAATATACATCTAATTTTTTTATGATTTTGTCATACCTTGAGAGTATCTGTCTAAATTTTTAGCCAAAAATATTGAAAATTAAAAAAAATAACGAGTTTTTAGTAAAAAACCTGATTTTCGGCAAAACTGTTTTTCGCGAATTTTCTTTAGGTATGTTAAGGACATTTAAGGCACGTCTTATGCATAAGAACTACTAGAAAAGGTCTCAAACTATACCTACAAATTTTTTCAAATTAAAATCTTCAGTGGCGGCGATTCTATAGACGTTCAAAAGTGCTTGGGGTCAATTTGACCCCAAGTGTTCTCCATGATCGAAAAAATAGGTGTGTACTCGGAGGGTTAAATAACGTACAATTAGGTCAACTAGGGTCATTGCTGATAAATTGTCAAAGATATTAGATATGT
This sequence comes from Nemotelus pantherinus, assembly GCA_963978885.1. Lineage (NCBI taxonomy): Eukaryota > Metazoa > Arthropoda > Insecta > Diptera > Stratiomyidae > Nemotelus > Nemotelus pantherinus. The sequence goes on from OZ022263.1 coordinate 25,904,610, forward strand.
TATCGTGAAATGATTATACATAGGTAATACATATCTACAAACGAGACCGGTTTGTGACGTTTCAATTTATTTTTACGATAGGAAGGTAGCATTCACTTCTGGAAAAAATCATTTCAATTTAACTGTGCTCATTTGTCTTATGCACTTATGTTGATCGAGTAAATTATGAATCTTTAGATGCACGAAACTATATTGTGCTGATTTATGTTGATTGAGTTTGAATGGATTAATAAAACCATTTGATTGCTGCTTATGCCGCAATTAAAGATTTTAATAGTTGATAATTATTTACTTGCGAAGATATTTAACAAGAATTGCCTATTGATGTCGTCTAAAAATGGTACCGTTTTGCTCGATTATATTGATTGTACCCTGGAAACAATTGAAGAAAATCGTTTCGTGTGCAATAATAACAATGAGTGCGTAGGCAGTACGATTAAATTATTCGTCTTGAAGCCACATATACTCATCTGATTCTCCTTGATTGTCTGCGAATTATGCAAAGTGAAATTCCCATATATTATACAAAATAATATTTTGCGGCTTTCGATTGATTGCTGAGGTTAATTGCCAATGTCAAGAAACTCTTCCCCTGTTGCATAGCTGAATATTCCTGGCTCACTATTGTTCTCCTACTACTGATTGTACTATTGCTGGTGGTGGCGAAACGCTCCCCCGACTAGATTCATACCAGTGTACGATTGTTTCGAGGTGACCTGAACCTAAACGGCTTTCCCAAATAAAACAAACTCATTGAATATTCCGAGCACGTTTTATTCGATTCACCGAATGACTGACAAACCGCAATCTAAATCAAGTAACGTCATCGAAAACCCACGCATGAACTACATATATGTAATAACGAGTTATGTTGCTTATTATTATCTGGAGACCAAAATAGTATTTTTGGATGAAGACAATCAGTTTTTGAAGCGTTTCGCTATATCCAAACATTTGCCGAGTCCGTAACGTAACAAATGAAAAACATTTCTATAAAATTGAATGAAGTATTTATGTAATGGTATTGTGTAAGGTCGGTTCTGTCACTGAACTGTAGATGCATCAACAAATGTCGCATGAGTATATTTGAAATGAGTTTATATTTTTGGTACTAGGTCGGTGAAAATGCTATCTATATAAAAATTATATTTAAAATCTATAAATCTCCATATTTGAAGATTAGCCAAGTCTTTCAATTTGCAGTTTGACCTAGTTGACCAGGGAGCATACCAATGTCCATGGAAGAGCATTGCCTTTCGCTATGTCCGGGAGACAAGGTGCACTTGTCCAGGAGTAGATATGAACTATCAAAAAAAAACTTAGTTCTCAAAGGAATAAATCAAAATGATTCAAACCAACCTAAATTACAAGGATTCAAACGGGACTGAGATTGAAACAGTGGAATCGAAACCTTCAAGTCACCCGTTTACTTTCCTCTGTTTCAATCTCAATTCGTATTGATAAAACATACTCATGTTGCCTTCATAACTGGACTATGCGAAATCTGAAAGCAGTAGCAATATGTTTATATGGAACATTCAAGTTTCAAAAAGTGTGGGCCCACTCAAAAAGACTTGAAAGCTTCTTTAGCCTAGTAGAGTACTGTTTCCTGGCGTGTGGAGTCCTTAATTCGAATTCAGGTGTGGACCGTGGATCGAGTTTCGAGTTAAACTAGCTGGAGTTAGGTCCCTGAATCAAATCCAGTGAGGCATTAAACTGATCATTTCACACTCGTGAAAATTTATATTATGAAAATAGAATCTTCATTCCGCAAGACCCTAAATGATTTCACCAGAATACTTTGCTGTCCGTTACTCAGAAGGTTTTTTCAAAGTGAATTTAAATGAAGTACATTTCTATTACTGTCAAGCTTCTTCCAGTTGGACATTCCAAAAGATTTTAGTGAAAGCTTAACAGTTTTGTCGCAGTAGCATGAATAGTCTCCTGTTAGAATTGGGGGCGATTTCAATGCATGAGTAATCGAGTGGAATAGCCGAGTCACAAATGCCAGGGACCAATACATCTTCGGATCTTTGCAATTCTGAATGTGATGCTACTCAACGACCGAAAAATGAACTCCCGTTGGGAAAGAGAGTGCGGGATAACTATTAAAGTGATTTTTGGCCCGTCCGTGTCACCATGACCTTCAGTCAGGACAAAAATAAGAAAAGACAAACAACTATCATTGGTTCGTGGAAGAAAGGATTATTTTTTCCGGGTACCAGTATGATTTCGGAAAAACAGTCTCAGCATTCGGCATGCACACAAAAAAAAATTCGCTCTGCTATATGTGTAGCAAAAATAATAATATCCGTAATAGCCATATTTAACTGTAGTGGGCACAAAATTGCCCCTACAAATATATTTTTGTTCTATTTATGTGTGATACATAATATATACTAGCAACAGGTATAACTATTGATTTAAAAGGTATTATGAGTATATGGAAATCCAGAGTTATGCTCATTTTAAGTAAAATTTGGCTTTCAGGTAAAAAATATAACTCGGATACACAAAATATGCACACAACAATCATAATTATGCACGCTACAGATATAAGTTCTATATGGGTTTCTCTGTTTTCTGGTAGCGAAAGATATGAAATCCATACAGTTGGTATATTATATACGCGACAGGTATAAAATGACCACTGAACAATGTCATATGCTTTTCGTAGATATATGGTTTATTTTCGTTTCTAATTATGGGGCATCTTTTGTTTATAGTTTGAGATTGAGCTTGCAAAAGGGTCGGTAGCTTAGCTCGCTAACGCGTCAGTCCGAAGCAGCGATCTACTGCCCTCGGGTTCGAATCCCGCCGTGCCCATGGCTGTATTTGTTCGTCTTATGTTGTCTTAACAGTCAGCGACTGGGCATAATGCCAGCGCTCCATTGATTTAGTGCCACATTAAAGCTTTAGTAGCGACTAAGAATAACATTAGCGCTTTAGAAAATGAGAAATAAATGTGGCACTTAGAACAATAATGGAATAGTTGTTATCGGCTTCTCCCATATGTGTCTTCTTACTGCCATGGCTAAGCGCTCGCTTCAAAGAGCAATCCCCTGAGCTTTTTTCTGCTTAAATACGATAAATATTTATATTATATCTGCCGTGAATATATTATGTCTTTCAAAATACACCCATATACTTATGTGAGATATATTATATTTCCGTCGTTTTATATCTGTCAGCGATATATTTTTTTTTGAGTGTGGTTAAAAATTGTGGAAATTTTAGCTGAAATTGTTGCTGATGAAATGCGAGATTTCAAACCCAAACTCTGGCAAGAAGGGAAAATCCGTTTCTAAAATATTAAAAGAAGAAAAGAAAAGAAGGTGACGTAAAAGTCAACAGGTGCTACAATATACGGTCAACTCTTTTGCCTACACTCAGAAAAATATGTTTCCGAAAATCAAAGAAAATATTTACTTGTTTCCGAGATGTGAAATCTTCCACAAATCAAATAAACTTTTATTTGATATCAGTAATTTGTATAAATACCATTGAAAAATTTCTTACATTCAACGGAATACAATTTTTGCTTTACCTTATTTCAAATAAGTAATTTTCCTCAAATCTTGTAAATTATGTCTATGAATTTAGTAAATTATATCTACACCGCGAATATTTTTTTCTATGTTTCAACAACAACCACGCTCCAATATTCGACGAAAAAGTTGATAGTTTTTTTTCTATCAACTTTTCCTCTACACGAATAAAGGGTCGATAGCTTAGCTCGCTAACGTGTCAATCCAAAGCAGCGATCTACCGCTCGAGGGTTCGAATTCCGTCGGGTTCATATCATGGTTGACTTTGTTCGTCTTCAGTTGTCCCTAACTCCATTGATTAAGTGTCACATTATAGCTTAAAGTGGCGACTAGGCTTAAATAATACTAGCGCTTCAGCAAATTAGAAAAAAATGTGGCACTTTAAAAAAAGGAAAAAATGGAAAAACATTTTTTTTCACTCCCTTCAAAGTAAGCATGATATGAAGGGAGGGAGAGTTTTTACGTGCCAACAACATGCGATGCTTTCAAAGTGGTCCCCCATCTAAGTAGTAACCGCGCCCAGCACTGTTTAACTTCGATGATCGTACGTGCACCGATTTATGCCAGATGCCAGATGTTCTTGAAAATATATCAAAATTTACTCTGGGCAAGTGCAATATCAGTGCTTAAAATGAATAAATTCCTTTCTTTCGATTGAATAAATATTTCTTTGAAACTATACTAAGTTTTACTCCGGCAAGTTCAATATTTGTTCTTTGAAATGAAGAAATTTCTTTCTTTGGATTGAGTAAATATTTGTTTGGCGCAAAATCATTACCAATTTTCTTTGATAACGTGTTCATTTTTCTTAAAAAAATAGAAGTATTTTTCTCAGCGTACAAGGAAAATGAATACAAAAAAGACGATGGGAAACAATTCAGTCATGGGAGTAATAGCATGTACAGACGACGAACATGGTTCGTCAACTTGGCGAGCGAACACGTGCAATTGTTGTTGTACGCAGGTAAACACTTACCATTTAACAACAACAATTGCACGTGTTCGCTCGCCAAGTTGACGAACCATGTTCGTCGTCTATACATGCTATAAGGGCAGCGTTTAATTTAATCCAAAAAATCAAAAACTATAGAAAATCACATTAATGATATGAAGGGTGTCAAAACAAATACTTTAGTTCTTTCTAACTCTTAAGCTAGAACTACACTGGTCTCACGTAACGTGAGCTCACGTGTGGTCACATCAGCTGACCACACGTGTGATAGATCTGCAGTACCAATTTGTATGGTTAGAACTACACTGGCGACACGTCACACGGCTCATGTGAGCTCACGTGTGACGTGTCGCCAGTGTAGTTCTAACCATACAAAATGGTACTGCAGATCTATCACACGTGTGGTCAGCTGATGTGACCACACGTGAGCTCACGTTACGTGAGACCAGTGTAGTTCTAGCTTTAGTGTTTCTAACCTAATGCCGAGATTACATGCTCGCCGAACGTTTCGTCGAGGAACTTGGCAAATTACTTCCCAAAACATTTGACGAGTATTCAAAGGTTTCACTCAAAACTGTTTTGAGCTGACTCTTTTTTACTAATGTTCGAAGAACATAAGTATTAAAATCGATTTGGGCAAAAAATCATATATCCATATATATACGAGGGTTGATCTAAAAGTAGTGATAATCGGCTATTCCCAGTTCGCATAAAATTAAAAAAAAAAATTACTTCCTCAGATGCACACTAAGTGAGCACAATAAAAACATAAATAGCAAACGATTCCAGGGAGGTACATTCATTTGAATACGAATAGTCAAAGAGAGAACATCAAAATGGAGAAAAATGGAATTAGAGTTGTCATTTAGTACCTGTGTTTGAAAAAAATATCTACCAAAGACATTGACAGCGACTTGGTGGAAAACCTTCATATTCCACCGTTGCACGCTATGCCAAGGAGTTTAAGCTGGGAAGAACATCCATTGAAGATGAATACCGCGAAGGAAGGATAGATACCTCACTGAAGACAACGTGAAAAATGTCGAAGATGTCGTGTTGACAGATCGAAGAGTGACCATAAAGCATATAGGTGAGGTCACAGGGATCTCGTATGGCAGTGTTCAACGTTGCCCACGAATTAAATACGAAGAAAGTCGCTGCGCGTTGAATGCCGAGAATGTTAACCGACGAGCAAAAGGAGAAACGAGTCGACATTTCGAGGATGAATGTCGGAAAGTTCCAGGCAGATCTGGAGAAGTTTTTGTCACGTTTCGTAACCATGGACGAAACCTGGATCCACCATTTTGATCCAGAAACCAAACAGCAATCGATGATCTGGAAGCGACCCTCTTCACCGGTACTGAAGAAATTCAAGGTGACAAGTACGGCAGGGAAGGTTATGCATCAGTTTTTTCGGACGCTGAAGGAATTATTATGGTGAAATATTAGGACAAGGAAGCCGCTATATCAGTCTCTTACTACGCAGACAAAATAAGAAGCTTGCGCTATTGAGGAAAAAAGACGCGGCAAACAGGGAGCCGGAGTGCTGTTTCATCAATATATCGCGCCGGTTCACAAGGCTGCAGTTTCGATGGCTGCAATTCAAGAAACTGGATTCGAGCTGCTTGAACGTCCACCCTATTCGCCAGATCTAGCCCCCAGTGATTTCTACCTCTTTTCCAAAATCATCAATATGCCGATGATATGCTCTTATTCGAGTCGAGCGAAGACCCGCTCAAAGCAGGAAAAAGCCTGGAATACTACTTGGCAGAACTAAGTCTTTACTTTGACGAATAGGGCATCCAACCAAACAGCAGTAAGACTCAGCTATTCGTATTTCGCAATCCTTTTAAGTATAGGAGATCTCAAACTATTCGTAACAAGACCAAAAAGCTCGCGGTCTCGTTCGGAACTTCTAAGATTACTCTTAGCTCATCTCTTAAGTACCTAGGAATCCATCTCAAGGAATTCTTAAAGTTAAATCCTTTTGTGCGGCGTAAAATCATAGCTGCCAAATCTGCATTTCAATGCAGCCGACCACTTTTCGCCAAAAATAGGCATGACCATCAAAGTTAAATCCATTTGCTATTAGATATATTCTATCTATCCTGACTTATGCAAAGACTGCCATGACAGAAGCGGAGGTATTCGAAAGAGGAATTCTGCACTTCTGCAGTGGCAGTTTCTACAACCCGGTAACTAAGAAGTGGCCGAAGAACCTTCTCCTGTATGAGGAGTCGGGATTGAAGCCACTTAGGGATCGAGTTGTGGAATTAACGATACGATTCTACGAACAGATAGACGGACATGAGAACGGACTCATTCGGTCACTTGGGGGTACATGTGACTCTAATGAGCCATTTATGCGCCCCGCGAAGATGGCATTATAGCGGCAGCTCATGGATGCGCTTTTTGAATACACTGGCCTCCCGATGAACAGAAGGGGTTAGATCTAAGACCTGAGCTAAGCTTTAGGTTTATGTAGGCTAAGTTAATTATAATTAGACGTAAGTTAGATCGTAGTTTTAGTGTAAGTTAGATGTTTAAGCGAATTTTTCCCCCAGTGTAAACCTAGCTGCTGTACAGGCTGGGTAATACTATTATTGTATAAGAAATTGTGCCAAAAAATAAAATAAAACCAATAAGAGCCAGCAGACCAAAATAGTATAGCCGCTCTTATTAATTTAACTTAAAGTTTCAAAAATTTCAATCTCAATCATTACTATTTGCTTTCAATAGAATGTGGCCATCCCGACAGTTAATCCAATACTTCCCTAACTTAGTACTATCGACTATTTTAAAATTTCTATAACCTTTAGAAACAATTCGCGACTAAGAAACATTTTTCTTTGATATGCACATGAAGCCATTCGAATGCGAATTATTCCTATCTATTGAAATTTCTAGCACTTACAAAATACTCGCATTCCTTTCGGCAATATATCAAAAGCTCTAACATTACAATCATTCGTTCGATTCCAAGGCAACTTGGCGAATCACGTGAGCGTTACAGCCGCTTGAAATATATCGCAATGATATCGTGGTCAGATAATCAATCGGGTCGAGTGATACCTAGTAAAATTGATTGGAACGTTCTTCCTGTACATATTTGCATGCAAACTAGATTTTGTGGTTTCAGATGAGTATCATTTATTTGTCGGAACATATAGTTCTTCCGTGGATGCCAAAACTTTAGTTCTGAGTAATTAAGTTGACAAGTGCGTTTATGCCGTAGCTAAATTAGTAAGCTCTGCTTATTTAGCAGCGGTATAAACCACTTTTAAATTAGCAGAGCTTGCTATTTTGGCTACGCTACTTTAGCGCTGCCAAAATTTAGCGCTGTCATATGTGTGAAGGTAGCAGTGGCATAAACACATAACAGCGCTATTTCGTTGTCATAAATAAGTGTCATAAATAGGATTTCTGGTTTCGAGTGAGGTGGGTGTTTTTGTTCTTAGTATTGAGCTCCTTTCAGATATTACGCGATAATTGCTTTGGTTAATAAGTGCGTTCACGTGCTAAAGCTAGTGGTATAGTTTGTGTGTTGAGTGGTGTGCTCCTGTGTACTGACAAGTCTGTTTTGCAGCCTAGTAATTGAAATAAAGTAAGAATTAGGAATAAGTTTGTAGATTTAGCTCCTTTTGTTAGAATTTCTGGTTTTGATTCACAAATTTGGTCATTTTACGGTGTATTGCTCTCTGCGTTTCTTTTCCACGTGGTAAGGTAAGTGCATCTATGTAACGCATGGTGGAAGGTCCAGCGGAAGGAGGTGCAATGCCGAAAGAAAAAAGAACGAAGGTGGTGGTGGAATGATTACAAAAGCGGCTCTGAAACAAGGTTGTGTTGATGTAAATGTCCTGGATGTGAAGCCTACTAGTATGGAATTAGTGAATCAAGCGAATCAAACCATAGTTAGTACGAGCATGGTAGACAACTTATTGAATGTTTCTACAGCAGTTCCACCTGCTATTGCAGCCTCTCCAGCTACAGACAGGCGCGCAAACATATATTACATCAGCATCCAACAGTACAATCTCTTAAAAGTAAGATTATCACATAGTTTATTCATGAGCCGAAGAGGCTTTTTCTGCTTTTCTGCAGTATACAAAAAAAAACCTAAAAATGTTGGAGTGAGTTTTGTTGGAAAACAATATTGTTATTAAAACTTCTTGAGATAATAGCAAAACTTGAAGTTTTAATAGAAATTATGTATCTGATTTCAAGCGAAGGATGGCAAAACGAATGAAAAGCAGCAATTGGACCAGCAACGAGATAAACCATCTACTGGATGTTATGAACGAATTGAAAATAATGGATTTAATGGACGATAAAAAAACCAGAAACAAGGAAATTTATCGGATGCTCAAAGAAAAATTGGACGATGCTGGCTATAATAGGGACGAGGAGCAAATTAAATTTAAGTTTCAGAAGCTAAAAAGTGAATATTTGAAGCAACAGTGTAACAACAACACAAGTGGCCATAAGAGATTCGAAGACTGTTATTCCACAAAAATGGAAAAATTACTGAAAAACCGGCCGGCTTGTTCATTTCGTGAAATTGGATTTGAATCATTCCCCAGTAAGACAAACAGCTAATACTGATTATTGATTTTCATACTGATTAAATTTTATTTACTTAAGACGAAATTACGCCTGCAATTGTTTTAGAAGATGAGTCTGTAAATATATCGACTGGAGAATGCGGGGCCGGCTCTCAAAACCACAGTATTGGAAGTGGATGTTCTAGCAGTTTGAAACGTGGTATATATTCTTATATATGTTATGGAACATATAATAATTACATTTATTTTATTACCGAAGGTACTTCGCGCAAAAAAGACAAACTTAGAGAAATAGTTGACGAGTTAAAAGAAGTTATGAAGGAAGAAACGGATCGAATGATGGAAAAATTGGAAGAAATCAATAACATAGATAAGAAGTGGCAAGAGGAAATGCAGCAACGAGACCATACTTTTTTCACGAAGATGCTTCGAGAAGTACCCCAGGAGCCTGTAGTATACTGCATATCTCCGGATGAGTAGATATGATCAGCAATAAAATACTTCTACGTATTTGGGAATTTTGAATTTTTTCGCGCTTCGAAAGCATTTAATTGATTTCTGTAATTCTAAAATATTTTTTAAGGAAAGAATTATTTTTCAAATGAACTTTAATATTTGTATTTTATATGTTAAATAATGAATATTGTTTAGTTTTCTGTTTTAAAAATAACATCATTTATCGCATTTCTGATTAGAGAAATCTTCATACGTTCGTGCTTTGAAAGCATTTAATTTATTTCTGTGATTCTAAAATATTTTTTAAGGAAAGAAGTATTTTTCAAATTAACCATAATATTTGAATTTTATATGTTAAATAAAGAATATTGTTTAGTTTTCTGTTTGAAAAATAAAATCATTTATCGCATTTCTGATAGCTGTCCCATCTAGATTTGAGAAATCTTCATACGTTCCAGCCTCTTCAACACTTTCAAAAGGCCCTTCTTTCAAAATAATATTGTGAAGACAACAGCACGCGGCGACAACATTGGGCATAAACGAAACACTGACGTCAGATCGCCTTGAAAGCATCCTCCAGCACGATTTCAACATACCGAAAGCTTGTTCAACTTTTACTCGTCCCCTGTTCAGTCTTTCGTTGAAATTTAACTTCTTCTCTTCCAAGCTTGTACCAGGATAATCAATAAGTATCCAAGGCAATAAGGGATACGCTGGATCGCCCAACAAAAAATGCGGTATTTTCACATCTTTTATTAGATAGTCGGACTGACAAAAAACAAATAATTAAATGTTACCCCACAATACGGCGCATCATATCCCTACTTACCCTCGGAAATATTTCTTTGTGATGATGAAATAAACTGGATCCTTTCAGCACCACGGAATCGTGCACGTTTCCTGGAAACATACAAGATATATCCCGAAACCTGGGTTTTATTTTACATTTACGATGGTTCCATTTGCATGTTAACTGTGTATAGTAAGACTTACAAACACTTGTTGTCCACCACTGCCTGTAGGACTATCGACGTGAAGCCTTTCCGATTGACAAAATCTTTTCTACCTTCCGATGGCACAGTTACAGGTATATGTGTGCCGTCTATTGCGCCCACAATTTGAGGGATGCCTGTGATGGCTTCGAACGCAGTCGCTATTCCTCTACATTCTGCGCTGTCTGGCATTCGTATATGGTGTTTCACCAGGATTCTCACAATCGATGCAACAACTTGATAAAAAATTTTATGCACCGTACATTTCGCGTATCCGAAAATATTTCCCACTACTTGATATTCAGCGCAGCTTTTCAATTTATATATTGTAATGGCAACTTTTTCCTCAACTGAGGCTTTCCTCTGTTTCAGCGAAAGAACGTTTGGCTTTATTGCTATATCAGATCTTAGCATCTCACAAATATATTTAAATTTTGAGCGAGATATCCGGAATTCTTGGCTAAACCTACGATCGTTGATTTGCTCAACTAAGTCAACTGAAAGCTGAGGATAACGATAGTGATAACCTATTGTCCTTGTTCTGCGTGTCCTCAACCTTGTGATGATTGCAATGAAATGCTTACACGCCTTCATTCTATTACGCCACGAATCAACAATAAATCTACAAAAATTTTGTATTACATCTCAATACTCTTCAAATAACCTCAGTTTAAAAACCTTCTTCGAGCGTCAATAACGTTTCTTCTAAATAACTGCAGTCTTTTTCGCATTTTCAAGTGAGCAATGATAAATTTTAAACATTGCTTCTTATTTAGAACCATTGCGTTGCTCAAAATTGAAAACTTATAGCTGTCAAGTTGTACGGCGTAAACGCTACTACTATAGCAGCGCCAGTTTGGCAGCGCTATTTTAGCTACGGCATAACCAGGGCCTGGATGCAAGCACGTGCATATGTAGGTACATCAGTTTAGTTATTATGATCGGCGCAAAAATTAAAGTTGATGAAAAATTACGACTAAAATATTTGCTTGTGAAATAAAATGTTAAGTTATCTTTTACTGCTAAATATACATTACTCCAAAAATCAAAACCTCTACTAATTAGCTAGGATCTACAAGCTAGCATCCATTGCTGTATATATTCCTCGATTTAAAATCAATTCTAATTTACAAACAACATATAAAACGATAAAATCACCACAATCAATCCAATCTCGGATGTTAATTAATTTACATTTGAACTGTAGTGTGCACACGATACGCAAACGATCAAATGTTTTTTCCTGAATCAAATCATTTTCTTGACGTGGATTTCATTGAAAGTTAATACTTGAGCTTACATTCTTAATGTACGGTACTGTGTTTCAAGTTCGATTAGATAATCTAATGAATCTATGCTTTGGGCATGACGTTCTTTATTACCTTCATAATGTATATTTTATTTTTGACAGGTGTAAATACTTTTGCCTTTTTTGCGTACTTGTGTATTTGTTTATTATTTTTTATTTAAATCCACTGTATAATTGCTGATATTGAGAATATTGTATTTTTTTCTCTTTCAGATTAAGTGCTGGTGTATATAATTGTATACCCAATCAGCATCTTTGAAAGGTAAGTTTATATGTTTGCTTTTATAAAAATATGTATGTTTAGATACATTTTCAATAATTTTAAATTCCTATTAATAATTTTCGCAAAAGACCCGCTCGGTTTCATCCAATTTTCAACCCATTCCCTTCAAATGTTATATTAATGCCTTATAATTAGCCAATTTATGAAAAATTCTCCAAATATTCAATGTCGTACATCCTGATAAAACAGCCGACTCAAAATCGGACAGTAATCTTGCTGTATTCGTATAAATATATTTTTCGTCGAGACCTTTTTCAATAAATTCGAATAATGGCGCCTGAATTTGACTCCTTTGTCTCTCGCAACTCATGCCAGTACAATCCATTGCATGGATTTATTAATTGTTAAATCATTCCAGTCTTACAATGACTGTAAGCATAATAGATTATCTATTTCAAACTTATTTATTTACTAAATTAGTTGTTTATTTATGCGTTATTTATTTGTAACTTAAATTTTTCTATTATTAGTGTTGTATTCATTTGTAGTTTTTTTCCTTTTCTTGTTTTAGTCTATTTTTATATACACATGTATTAAATTTATGCCTTGGTTAGCTAATAAATAAATAAAATAGAATTGAAATTTCGTGGCAGTTGTAGTAACTTTTCATGATCTTTTCAAGATGCTCCCTATGCCTTTCAATGGAACTAGATGAATTTCTCTCCTTTGCAGCAACATTGATGCTATCCTCCATGGATGTTGTCATCGCAGCATTCCATTGTGGCTTTCGCTCAGTGGTTAGCTGTCCGTAACAATAGATTCAAATTTGGTTAGGAATTCTTTGTTAAGCTTCCTTCTTTTCGTCTTGGTTATTATTTTGCTTTTCCTGGTACAGTTTGGACTTAGTAGATTGTCAATAGAGATGGGACTGCTCCTCCGATCACTGCTACTAATCACACTGCTCTTTGAAAAGAGCAGTGAGCAGTGCGATTGCTCTCTGCTCATGCTGTTCAATTGCTCACTGCTCTTTTGCAGATCAGATAGTTTTATGAAGAGCAGTGAGCAATTTGGTTGTGTTTTGCTCATGTTGTTCGACTGCTCATTGCTCTTTTGCTGAGCAGAAAGTTTTGAGGCGAGCAGTGAGCAATTTCATTGTTTTCTGCTCATGCTGTTCAACTGCCCATTGCTATTTTGCAGTACAGAAAATTTTAATTGCTCATTTATTCAAATTCCTTCTTTCTACCCTTGCGAGTATTTTCGAACTTGCAAGTATTTTATTCAATTATTCAAAAAGTTTTTAGGGCAAAAGTAGCTGAAATCGGACAAAATCGGCCAATTTTGGGTTAGAGTGGTTTCGGTCATAACGGGCCAAGACCTATTGCTGTGATACAAAAATTTCGGTTTTGTAGGGGAGTAAGGGGTTTTTTGGCCATAGTTTGGCAAAAACTGCCTGTATGGCGCTTTCGATGATTGAAAGTGGTCGGGGAGTATATTAGTGATACATTAAGGGCGACAAAATTTTTGATAGGGGAAATTGGCCAAAAACGTCCATATTTTCCAAAAAAAAAAATTTTTTCTAGCATGAATTCGGGGACCTTTCTGAGTTGTTTCGGGCGAAATTTCCATACAAATCTGGGAAAAAGCGGCCTAGTTTCTAAAATACGTCAAAATCAAATCCACCCGAAAAACTGAAAGTAGCACTAAAAATGTTGAGATCCTTTTTGGTTCGCCAGTTGGCTTCTGCGGCGGTCCTCGTGACTGCACTCCAACCCTAACGAGGTTGTGACTCATGTCCAACCCTACCGAAGAGATTGGCCCCCTAGTGGGTGCATGTTTAATACACGTAAAAATTTTGTTATCATTTCTCAATAAAATTTTCGACAAACTTCATGCTTCGGTGAGGCGAAGTGGAAAACCGATTGTTTTAGACTAGCCAGGAAAAATAAACCTTCGAAATTAAATTATATGCTGCATAATACTGTACATGTATAATAACATTTCACTACGTTGCATGCATCCAATGTATGACATTTTGAAAACCACAAAACTACTATACGATTTACCAAGCACTTGGCAATACATTCTTCTGCTAGCAAGTGCCGAATTAATGCAGGCAACGTATTCCGAAACATACTACATCTGTTCTAAACATGAGCATCCATCGCCACGGAAAAATACAGTCACTTTGTAAGCATACAATGCGATTGCAATGTGAAGCTAGAAATTGCTGTATCAAGCACAAATCGAAGGCGATGAGAAGGTAACGAGCAAACACTGGCAATGAGCAATCAAAAGTAGCGAGCCGTTTTTCGTACGCACGAAACTGCAATCGCAATTGCGATTGAATAGCTGCTACTCTAAACTGCTCTTTGCTCAAACTGCTCTCTGCGATCACTGCTCAGTAAAAAGAGCAGTTAAGCACATCTCTAATTGTCAAATTTCAAGATCCCGCTTTAGATGCTACAGCTTTTATTGAGGTGCTGGAAGGCCTTTCGTATTCCTTTTTGAACCTTTAGCCTACTCCTTTATTCACTAGAACTTTTTTTCTACTTTCCATCTCTACCTCTTAACAAGTAAACTCTTTTTATGTTTGGGATGTTCCCTAGGGTAATCAGTTTTATTATGAGACTTTCCACGATATTAGAAGGGTTGAATAGCGCAACTGATCTTGTTCTGATGACATCTATGTCTATGCAATAAATCACTATTGGTGCATGTTTATTTAAAAAAAAATGTTGAAGCATGATTTCCTGTTTGAAAAAACGCGCTAAAAAGCTATAGAAATATTTCGGGGAAAAAAGGTAAATTTTTTTCTTGGACAGTACGTCATTGTTTGGCACATCTTTTTTTCGTTGCTTATAAAAGTAAACGTTATGAAAACTAAGACCAGTCATGTTTACAAAAATCCTAAATAAGAGGATGCATCCAAGCGAACGGACAAATAAACTGAGCAAATAAATTTCGTTGTAAGAAGACTCCTCTGTAGGTCCATGAACGATAATAAGGCTAATGCTCCCAAAGGCGGCGTTGTTTGGTCTTCCGAGCTAATTTATTTGGTAATCCCATGGAACCATTAGGGTAGTAGAATCAAGTAACATATAGTTTAAAAATAACATACTTTGCGACGACGAAAATATTTTTTTGCTCAAAATCCCTTTAAGAACCACTTTGGTCGAAAATCGCCAAAGTAGCTTACCAAAAACATACTATCTCTGTTGAAAATCCTGACGTACCTACATACAAAATCTCTTATGTTTACTTGATTTGTATGATGTAGGGGGAACAGTGCTTGCTATCGTGGGAGTTTCAGAATTAATATCTTCGTCCTCATCTTCAGCTTGTTATGACAGATCGTGACGTCACCAGAGTAGCTGAGCTATTCTAATGGGCCATTTATATAAGCGTCCATGCGTCCACGCGTCCCTGCGTTTTTAGATTAAACGAGTCAAGTGAACTCAAATCCAGTTTTTTTAAGGCGGGCCTAAGGCGAAAGTGGTCGGATACGGTGATTGATATACCATTGACTTAATTGTTTTACTTTCGCTCTTTGTCATTTCGAGATGATAAGCGGATGGATGGATTGATAAGAGGATGGATATTACACGCTTGCAACGATGGTTTTGTTTATTTTCTTATTATCTCTTTGAATTATAATAATTAATATTTGAAAACATCGTCGTGATCAATTTTAAAACATTACTAATTCCCATTCCTCAATTTTTCCCCATTTTTTTTCTTCCTTCCAAACAAATAAATTGGTAGCAGACAATTGTATATATTTATCCATATGACTATATATACCTTCATATAAAATTGTTTGTGTCATTTTTTTATTCGTATGCATTCTAATTTTTTCGTAATAGTCCTGCACGTAAGGATGCAAAAAAAATATTATCCACATCATCATATAATAAAATAATCATCCACAAAACATATATTTAAATGATCATAAACGAATCATCCACACATGCCGCTGAACGAAAGAAATCATTATAAAATCTATTGTACATGAATCACTCCACCTCCTTCGCTTTAGGTCCGCCTATATAAACAAAATCAAATTGACTCGTGTAAGCAAAACACGCTAGATCGCATGGACGCGTGAACGCATGGACGCTTGTCTAAATGTCCCATAACAGTTTAAAGCAAACCAAAACGAGGTGTCCGAAATCTATGGCTTTACTTCGTTACATTGCCTCAAAACACCATGAAGCCAATAGCCTCGTTTATAACGTGGTTTCAAACCGGCTTGGGATTAGTCAAACCACGTTGTATACGCGCAGTGGATTGATTTGAGTTAAGTCGATCCGATCACAAAATTTTGCTGGATTGGATCGACTTGGGCGTTACAAGACGCGGATCGAGCGATTGAGGATTGAAAAATTAGAAGCTCACTTGAGTTCTATTCATATATGTGACGTTACGATGCGATATACTTCACTTTAGTAGAACTAGCTGCATTTTATTCGGTTAATTCACTTTAATCCAGTCACACCAAAAACCTACTTTGAAGTTTCATTTCAATTCGTTCCAAGCCAAGTCGATCCTGGTAATATACAAGGCTAATGAAAAGTAAAATCAGAACATGACTTCGTCGACTGTTAAGGTTAGTACGCTGCCGAGCCTGAATTCCTGTCCCCCTTTAAAATGCATGGGAAAAGAGTGACGGAATTCCGGACCTGAATTTTTTTTCAGGTAACATGAGAAAATCGGTACGCTGCCCGTCCTGAAACGTTGCCTGAAAAGTGTCAGAATTTCAGTGTTGCTCTTCGCTCGTAGGTGGCTCTGCAGCACAAGTGGAGAGTTTTTTCAGGCACGAGGTGCCTGAATTAAATGGTCTGCTATTTATTTGGTCACGGAAAGCAATCATTTTGGCCATTTTGACCGCGCGTCAAATTTGAATTTTGTTTGAAAATTTGAAATTTGTTGTACGTCGGAACTTTCTGTCTTCTAATTTTATGCGTAGGATAGTTCGTGCAGAACTTGAAGCAATGATTTTCCAGCACATTTGGTTTTTTTGGCAGATACGTTTGCTAGGAAGCACTTTAATTAGCTGGTTGGTTAATTGAATTAGTGCGACGTTATAAAAGATCTGTTCGCGTACTTCAGCAAACTGCAGCAGTAACATAATTTGGCAGCTGGCTTCTTTTTGCTGCAAAATTTGGCTTGAAGTAATTATGCGAATCTATTTGAATATATTATAATAGATTCAGGTACGCGAACAGACCTAAAGTTTTCAACACCGCATGTGTACGCGATATGAAATGCATGGATGGAAATTATGTATTCGTGTGAAGGAAATATATATCAAATAAACAATTATTGAATAGATAACATAATTGTTTTACTTCGAAAAACTACGCCTATTTTCATTCAGTCTAATTGAATTTAAAGTGAAAGTAGTTTTTAAAATTTGCTACTAGAACTTGGTTTCTTTCATAAACTTTGGTTTGGTTCATAATATAGCAGTATGATGAGGCAGCAAACCTGAATGAATTTAAAATTGAAGAGCTGAAAGAAGCATTGATGGAATAGTAACATAGTATTTCACATACAGTTGGTAGATTGTAAAGGTTATTTTCAAAGAAAGCTAATTTCTAAATCCCATGCCGCCAAAGTTGAGAGCAATTAACTGTCACTTTGTAATATTCTACACTTCTCTACACGAAAATTTTTCCGTGTAGAAATAAATAGCACGAGTGTCCGGAATTCAGGCTCACCAGCGTACTAACCTTTATACAGGAGAGCAATGCCAAGACATAGATAACTGAATTCGGACTGGCTCGACATGATCTGACGTCACATTCTGTTATAACAAGCTGAAGGAGAAGGAGAAGACGTCAACTCGGAAGGGCCCCGTGTGTGGTGTGGGTTCAAAGCAAATTGTTTCTCTAATTGTTTCACACTGATACAAATTTATTACCAAATGAAGTTCAAGAAGAGATGATAGTTTGCATTGAGGCCAGAAATTAATCGTTGGAATCGGATTTGTCTGGTAATGCAATCACTTGTACCTAATGAGCATGTACAAAAATTATAAATAAATATATTTCCTAGTTGAGACGCATAATATTTAGTCTTTTCGGAAAAAAATTAATACGTAGTGCCGATGGGTTAGTTACATTTGAAGGAATTCAAATCATATATAAGTCCTACTAATTTTTTGAGATTTTATAGGGCGAACCAAAGAAGAAAAGACAGATAGAGCAAATAAAATTTCGTATATAACTTTGTACATTTACGACCTCGATTTTTTTAATGCAATCACAATCAATTTATGAATTCGTAGCTGCGAATTTTTATTTAAAAACTTCTTAGCTTCCGAGACTGTTGGATTTATCCTACGTAGATACTTGCCCATCCGTTCAATTCTAATTCTCTCAGGTGTTGACTGACTACACATCGGAAATTTAAATTTGAAAATAACTAACCCAGTTTCAGAAGATGATTTGTATTATTTTTAAATTGTAAACATTTGCTGGCGACTAAATAACCTAAAAATACATTTACATTTCGGTACGAAGGTGCGAATCAGATTATCGTAATTTGAATAAGATTTTCTGAATTTTCATAAAATATGTTTGTAATGTATTGTTTATTTAAAGAAGTGCTTATGGCTCTCTGGTTTATCATGGAAGTTATTAGTTAGAGCGAAATTATATCCGGCAGTGTATCGCACTTATGTATGAACTGGACACTATTGATTACTGCTAGAATATTAATCCGTTCCAAAATGGCTGTCATTATGCCGAAACAGTGTCTTAATAAAAGGTTCTAGTGACACTCGAACGGCTATTATGGCAAGTCAATTATTAGATTAGCAATTCCATGCATAATGAATGTGCCATATGAGTTTTATGATCTTGAAACTACATATATTAGAAAGATGTAGGTTGTGGGCCAGCTATATGAATTCGAATGAAAAGTCACGAACACAGATGCCGCTCAAGTTCATGGTGTCTATAGTTTAATCATTTTTCACGTTTGCGCCCTTATAAACGTTATATATTGGTGGGTGAATAATTCTCTATTATTTTACCCTTGCTTGGTTTAGTATGCACAGTAATAAATTAGATCTGTAACAAGGTTCATCAAAATTACATCAGTTGAACCATTTGTTGACAATAAACTGCCTGTGTAAGTTTTGTAAACGGTGAATTTGTAATGGGATGTAAATGGAGAATTTAATTAACACTTTTTGTAATTATAAACCAGAGGCATGAACATTGACATTGATAATGTGGTTGGTGAACATATTGAGACATTATACAAAGATATGTACATGAATTGAAGCGATGAATGTGTATTTGTTAGTTTTTGGTGATAATGAAGAAGAGGAGCTCGTCTAGTCTAACAAACAGAGCACTGGCTCCTAGTTTGTGGAGTCCCTAGTTCAAATCCAAGTTCGGACAGTGGACGGCGCACAGAATCTTGAGTTAACCTAATACAAGTACTAGCTATGTTTAGATTTATTTAATCGAAATTGAAATCAAAAGCATGACCGACTTCGTATGCCTACCAGTTTTATTGATGCTATATAAAGCTAATTGTTCAAAATAGAATAAATCAAGAATACAAATAATACTAACTGAAAAGAAAAATACATAAAATAAAAAGAACACTGCATAGTAGCCGAATGCTTCAAATTCGCAAAATTTTCTAAGTTCTTATCAAAAAAAATTTGAATCAGAAAAGCCTTTTGTACATTTAGTCGCTGTCGTATAAGACTACAAGTCCCTGCCGGACCTTGAATTTTCCGTAAATTTTAGAGAAGTAATAATCTTGCAAATTGTTCTGTACGCAAATATTTTGTGTAAGAATGTGTCTGAAATATTTATTATATTGAATGGTATTCATTCAGTTCTTCTTAAACGTAAAAGCTTGATCTTCGAGAAAAAGTTTTAAAAAGCAGAAAACTCTTAGCAATTCTACTTCAATATTCGTATCTAAGTCTAAGCTAAAAAAAAGATATTCTCAAATACACATCGAAATACATAAAATGTCGTTATACGTCCATTCATTCATGCCCTAGAGCAATTTAAATGATACGCCTAGTTAGTAGAATACTGATCCATGCATGTAGATTAAATTCTGGTATTCCTTAATCACTCCATTTCTGTCATCTCCATAAAAGTAACTGTATCGACTGAGGTCGAGCACTGAATCGATTTCTTTAAATGGTAAAGCAGTCGTCAAGTGAAATGGAAAAACATGCAAAATATCTGATAAATTGAATGTTTTCGCTGATTTGAATATATGTATGTCTGTCTACATCGAAAATGTATGTGTCTATAGAACTCACCTAAAAAGGACGTTGAAATACTTATAGATCTATCCAGCCTTTTTCTATAATTGAAGGCTTACTAAAAACTTGATGGTAATGTAACAGTCAAATATTGATTTATGAATCAGTTAGTTGCCTTGAAATTCACTTACAGAGAAGTTGTGTGCCAAAGTTTGACAGTGAATTGAGTTTTGAAGCTAAACAGTAACTAAATGGTGCATCTGTAAGTCAGAAAAATTTAACATAAAAGTGCTTGAAGTAATAATATAATTGATGGATATGTAAAAGAACTAAGAAAGACTTTGCTAATGTTCAGGCAACCATCCGGGACATTATTATTCACAATCCTACACATATAGAACAGAGTCGAATTTTCTTCTCGTTGAAATATATCCCTGCAATTCAAAATCGATCGTTTTCGGTCCATAAAAGTTGCGAATAATTGATTAGTTGGCATCTACGGTATTGCTATTTTACTAAGAAGAACTTTTTACTTTAAAGCAATAGAATTAGAAATGTTTTTCGGACTATCGCCTGCCGAAATTTCAGTCTTTTCGACATTTGTGTTTGTTAAATTGTTAAAAAAATTACAAAAATTATCACAGCTGGCAGCAATATCTTAATTTTTCAACCAATTCTTATATAAAGGTTAGTCTACTGTGTGAATTTCGTTGTAATCTGATGACGGTATCGGAAGCTATAAGGCAAACACTTTTATTTGGTTGAGCGTTTTTTCAAGATGGTATCACTTCTCTTTCACAACTTTTATTAGATCTGGTCCTCCTACGAAAGACCAATAAATCCTGGTCGTTAGTTCTCGCGATCACAAATTTCGGTTGCTATAAAATGGGTAATTTGGTGATGGATTGCGGTACTTGTGCAATGAGAAATATTGAAAATTTCAATTTGAATGTGTAGACAAAGCATCAAATTTATCAGTTTTTCTATTTTTTTCAAAAGGCATACTGGAAGTTCGATGATTTGATGGTTTATTGTTTACGTACTTGGGATGCCCGTATATTCATCAAAAATCCGTAGCTACAGGACTATCAACATATTGACTGAAAATGACACAAGCGTATTTCTTGTGCATATCATTTTGTCCTGTCAATTTTGCAATGATTTCGCTACTCTGTCGAAAGATACCGCGATTCGAAATTTTACAAATTTTCGGTGTTTTTTTTAGACACTTAGCTTTCACATAGAGTTAAAAAAGTTTTAAAACTTTATCATCTACACTATTATACCGGGTTTCCACCAAAGAGACAAAACAAGAAACACGGACAAAAAAGGTGTTTTGTTTACTAAAACAGTTTTCAGAGACAAAAATGCTCGCGAAACTGTTCAGTTTTTACAAAACATTCGTGTTTTTGTTCAGAAAAACATTTTTTGTACGTGTTTTTTGTTTTGTCTCTTTGGTGGAAACTGAGAAAAAAACTTCTTTTTGCCTTCGTATCAATGTCAATTCCCATCATTTTTTGCCGTACAAACCGATGAGCAAATATCAATTAATACTTGAACTTGATAACTACCATTCACAAGCTAGATATGTACAAAATTCTTACGAAAAACGCGATATTTCGAGAATTTTCCACGTGTCCTTCAGTTTTCCATAAGCTGAAAGATAATAAAGTACAAAGATGCATTTAAATCTTTTTTAAAAAAAATCCGCATGCGTGATGATAGGTATTTATTCGGAAATCAGTGTTTGTACTTGTTTGTGCGAAAGTTTTTTTATGTTATCCACTCAAATGTGGTACGTGTCCTTCGCTGAATCTTATGATAGCTTTTAACGAAATCAGAAGGATTTTCAGAAATCGTTTTATTATACCTTGTGGTTCTTTTAAATAATTTTGATTTCAGAAATATTTCTATATAACGTATTATAAACAGATAACTAATGCATGATCCCAATATCGACACCCCAAGCTCGTAACAATTACTAAACAAATTACTACAGCAATTTCTGCAAGGAACCAAAAAAAACGATCAGAGATGGCATACTAAGTCTGTTTGGGTCCCAAAAACCTTATAAATTATGGTGATTCACAACTTAATCTAAATATCTGCTTGCATGCATACTTTCAAACTTCTGCGAAACGTGTATGTAAGTACATATCTCGTAAGAAAAAGAATTCGTTTACCGTTTGTAAATTATCCGCTTATATGAAATTTGAAGAACAGAAAAAATATAGTCGTTCAGCAATATTTATTTGCAACGAATACGACTACCGATCACGTTCGCTGCATGCGTTTCGTTGGAGCAGGTCGAATTCGCCGTCGTAAAACGATCGTTATAATCAAACAAATGAATGCCGGGCCAGCACAGGTAATAGTGTACAATATAAACGATGATTCGTTCAAAATGTTGCCGCGCTGCAAACAATACAGGGTGAACCAAATATGCATTCATTTTAGTTTAGATAATTTGATATAAAAAATGGTCAAAGAATCTGTCAAAAAACGTTTCATTTAAGGTCTTTCATTAAGCACTTCCTATTTTTAAATTTAAATAAAACAAAGTGTGTGATATATCATCAAAATTTTTTTATTCGTATGAAATGCCTATCAATGCCATTAGGTACGGAATATTACACCGTTCAAATGTCCGCCGCGGCTTCTCTGGGTGGCGCGCATTCGAAATGTCCAATTTTCCATGACTATGGCGCATAAATCAGGCTGAATTTGAGCGATGGCATGGATTATGTTGACTTTGAGGGCCGCTGTTTATTCGCATAGACCTGCGACTTAAGCGAATCCCACAAGAAAAAGTCCAACGTGGTCAAATCCCACAATCTCGGTGGTCAGTTCACATCACCTGCACGTGAGAGGACCATGCCCTCAAATCGCTCGTGCAGAATGTCTAATATGCCATGAGCTGTGGGGCACGTAGCGCCGACCTGTTGAAACCACATGTTGTTGGTGTCATCGACCTATAGCGCTTGCCGTTGACGGTGATGGCCTGGCCAACGTCGTTTTCAACGAAGAATGGACCGATGACGCCGCCAGCCCAAAATCCACACCAAACAGTGACTTTTTCCCAATGCGTTAGACGCTCTGGGATCTCATGTGGAATGGTATCGTCCCAAATTCGGCAATTTTTTTTTTGGCATACCCATTCATCCAGAAATGGACCTCGTCGCTGTAGATGATTGTTTGATGAAAATTATAGTCAGTCCAATTGCTCCAGAGCCCATTCAGCGAACAGAAAACACGACGTTGTCTATGGTCGTTTACCTTCAGCTCCTGGGTCAGTTGAATTTTGTACGGGTGCAGGCCCAAGTCACGACGCAAAATTCTCCAAGTTGTGGTCTGCGAAAGTCCTCGGATTCACCTGCAGACTCTCACGGACAGCGGCGATGTTTTCGGCAGATCTTGCGTTTCGTTGAACTACGGCTGTTGGTTGATTATTTACTGAACCACTGGACCCAAATTTATCTACCACACTGCAAATTTATCTACCACGCTTGCCCGAACAGAACACCCATTTTGATAAAACAATTTTATCATTTGCATGTGCTGTTGAACGCTATATCCGTCCATGGTGATTTGACAAAACAGACTTAATAAATGACAGCCAATTTGACAGAAACAATATGGCCGCTTTCAAGTGTCAAAGTGCGGAAGTCCCTATTGGAAGACCCTTCATATAATTTTATTATTTCTAATATGTGTGGGCTGTTACTTATTCCCAGGCTACAAGGAACGGTTAACTAATCGTCGAAAAATATATATTTTTTTTTACTAAAACAATATTCATAAGATCTCAGCAAACAACGATGTCAAGAAGAGTATTTTCAAGTAATTTCGTATTGAGTTTCTGGGCCCTTGTTTTTAAACATTCTTTTTGATAGTGCTCAAAGAACTAACTGCAAATAAACTTTCCAACATTTTCCCAATTGTAACTAGGAGACAGCATTTCTTAGGCTAACAAATCTGTCTGCTTTCACGCTATTCTTAGCTGGCCAAAACGATCCATTGGGAAAAGCTAATTGCTTTGAAAGAAAATTTCAATGAAAAATACAAATAAAGTGTTTATGAAAAACCTGAGACTTCATTCACAAAAGTTTTTTCTATCCCGGATTGAATTTTCTCCCAGAATGATTAGAATATTCCTCCTTATAACTACCAACACCATTTTGCTATAGGGAGACTCCAAAGATGTCTAGTTTCATTAACTAGGAACACCCTGTAAATAAATAATAATAAATCAAATACTTTATATTTTAAAATATTCTATGTCTTGCAGTGTTCTATATATTGTTAAACACAAGCTGTCGAGAACGCTTCTTTCGCTAATCAGTGACAGTGAAATATAATAAATTGATTGTTTCGTTTGAAAATATCTCGCAACAAATGTGAGAAAAAAGATGTATAAATAATTGTTCTGCTGCATTTTTCGTCAGATTTGATGGAGAAATATTAAAAATGTTAGTTTGATAATTTTAAACTTAGTAGCACGTGCGCTTAATCTCATCCAGGCGAAATGACACTCTGCTCTGTTAAGTGTGCGCTTTGAACTCAACTGACACTGTTTTCTACCACCTCCGTGATTTAATTCAACATTAACAAATAAAATAAGCTGCGGTCGCATTAACTTATTGCAACCAGCAATACGCGAACTGAATTGCTGATGGGTAAATATTGGGCTGATGGGTAAAGCATGGTTAGTCAAAAATGAGTTTTTGTTTTGTCTGCAAAACATAAATAGCATCTTTGAACTATTTTGAGCTAAGTGGGTCATATGAGTATTTGTATAAGCTGTGAAATCGTTAAGTCGCAGCTGAGTGCAATCAAGAAGCTCAAATTATTTTTACAAAGCTCTCTTTAGATTGCTCGTGTAGCCCAGTGGATAGAGCATTGGTTCCTAGCGTACGGCATCCCTGGCTAGAATCCTGATACGGATGAGAAACCTCGCACCAATCTGCGAGTTTATCTAGCTTTGAGTAGGTAAGCACGAGACTCAAATCAGGGACAAATTAAGACGTCGGTAAAATCATTTAACGCTCTTAAATTTCGGTTACATAAATAGAGTCATGATCACCTTGAATCTCCAAGACTCCAAATGGGTTGTATTGGGACAATGGGAGCATTTGCACTTACCGAGTTTGAAGTACGTAGCCACAGCCGGTACTAACATCTGCCAGTTCGCATTGAAGCTGACACACCCTTTTCCCCACCCCTATGATTTTGCGTTTCTAATAAAGCTAAAAGCGTATACTTCGTGATTCTTCTATGATACTAAAATACAGAGTTTCAAGTCTCAAGCCAAATTTATTTCTATTGACAAGACAAACTCTTGCCAAACATTTTGTTAAAAAAATTTGTCGAAATATTTCGCAAAACATTCGAAAAGTATTCGAATAATTCACTCAAAACCCATTTATTTAAGCCATAACTCCTTTTTTTATCTCTATACGCCATAAAATTCGTCCTGTCTGCCTTGAGAGTATTTTAATGCCGAAATCACACACAGGCTAATGTTGGCGAGCTGAGAGTGTAAATGGTCACCTCGTCTATTATCCCCCGTTTTTTTTTCACATGCTACAACATGGAGGGAAGTAATTTTACAAGTTGCTCGACAAAACGTTCGAAGAGAGTGTAATCGCATCTGGTACAAACCTTATCTGTTTGTAAATATCACCGGAGCCAGCACCAGACCTTTTTTTCAAACCCCTTTGTAACGTGACTTAAAATCGAGAAAATTTCCAGCGACTCCGAAGTAAAAGCGAGCATGAAAGGTACCGCCTTAAAACAAGCGAGCGATAGCGAGGAAACCATCCACACTCTCGTGCTCGGCTATGTTTGTCATATCTTGAAAAGAGTCTGGTTACAACATAAAGGCGCAATTACACTCTCCCCGAACGTTTCGTCGAGCAACTTGGGCAATTACTTCCCTCCATATTTTGGCATATAGAAAATAAGAGGAGAGAATACACGAGGTGACCATTTAAACTCTCTGCTCGCCAACATTTGTCGAGCGTGTAATTTCCGCATAAGATATGGGAATCAGGGGTGCAATGCTTTTGGCTATGGAACTCCGCATTCGAAATAATACTTTTTTCTAGATAAAGAAAACATCAGTTTCGAACAGGTCCTCAAGTCCTAACAGAGTGATAAAGACACTAGTGGCGGTTTTATTTCAATTTTTGAGTTTGTTTGATCCTGTAAAGTATTATCCGAGGTATTTACCATATACAAAACCCGTAATCCTAAATCCACCAGACTTTTATCTAATAGCTCGAAACAAGAGTTTGTATATTGAGCTTCTATATGTAAAGATATTATCTTGTTTTAAATGGTAATACTAGTAAGCGGAAGAATTCATGATGATTTGTTCCAGGAAAACTGATTATTTTCAATTTAATCGTGATCTACTTACTAATAATATGGACAAAAATTCGGTCTGATTCCCAGCGTATCTACTATAGAATTTTAAATCAACATTTAAGTTTTTTCTACAATGTCCAACTCTACTCGAATTTTAATATTCTTTGAGTAAATGGTCTATAAAATTGTTAGATTGGTGTAAATGAAGTAATTTCAAACTAACAATATAAACCCTAGTTGTAAATGTTTAGTAGAACCATATTTTGGGACCATATATTAATCCGATTCTCAAATACATTTGAAAATTAAATCCGCTGATAAATTCAGAAACTGGTCTTTGAACATTTCAAAGACATTTTTAATCTTACCATAAATGTAAGCTTAACATACAAGTGGGATCGATTTAACGATAAATTGCTCGTTTTGGATCGAAGCTAAGACAGCTTATCCTCCTGACTCATTTTGAATTTTCCATCAAGCTTTAATTGCTCTTGCAATGGAATTATGGTTTGATAATCTGAGGCTCCGTTTTTAATTTGTTAACCAAATGATATTTGTTGTTTGAATCTAAAAGTACGTACATAGGACTTCACTACGCCAACCCAGAGTAAACTTAGGTGACAGAATGCTCCATGATTGTGCACATGTTTTATGTCATTCTACTTATTGAATCCCGATATATATATATATATATATATATATATATATATATATATATATATATATATATATATATATATATATATATATATATATATATATATATATATATATATATATATATATATATATATATATATATATATATACACACACATATTTATTACTAGTATTTTTTTGATATGTTCGAAAGATTATTGCATAATTGTGCAGGAAAAATAATGGACCCAAATGCAAACTCTGAAAAACCGCTTGATTCTTCAAACATTTCCCTTAAAATGAATTAGTATGGTTTTGACTACTATGGTAATAAAAAGAAGAATAAGTTCGCAATATAATCAGCTTCTGTAAATTCCAAATAAATAAGAAACCAGTTACCAAACAAATATTTTATATTGTAGATTTAAGAAAAATGTTTAAATATTAATTATGCTAGTCACATCGTTAACAATGCCAATTTCGTATAGCACACAAAATAAAAAATATTCATTGCTCTTCACAAATAAATTATTTACCACCCTGTGTTCGTTATGCACCGACCGCCTGACTGCTTCAACTAACAAACGGGCCATTGTTCTTTACGTAACGAACGATACGACCGTTTTCCTGTTATTTTTTTACTCCGATAAATGGAATTTCGCTTCCCGTAGCACAAATTTGATCTTATTTGCAGAATTCGCTATCTTTTTCGTGTGTGAACATGTCGCCGATTCTGAACGTGTATGTGCCATATACATTTCGTACATATACCGCTTTCAAATTCAGCTCGTTGCGCCGTTATAAAAGCTTATGTGGAGCCGGATTCGTTAGTTCATCGCGATCGTTACGGCCGTTACTACGGCGACGGCTGCTCACAATTTTCTCTAAGCTTTTGCAAATATTTCTTGGCAAGTTTAATTATCTGTCTTCGTTAAAATTGTGTTTGATTTTTTATTTCTACAGTGTGCGATTGGTTTGAGCCAAAGATTTCTATAGGTGAGTGGTTTCTACTTTTGTCTTTTATCTTTGAATTTTTTTAAATACATATTTGTGTTACTGTCTGACGAAGGTAGCGCGGCTTTGCTTGCTTGTAGTCTGATCATACTTGGCTGCATGGAATAAAATAAGTTTTATACAAATAGTTTGGCAATGTAATTATTTCGCTTGTGATAAATTACACATAATGTACAATTTACAATTATACAACTGAAATCAGAAAAGGAGGTTTTGTAACTTTATAACAAACAATAAGCTATATAAAAATTAATAAAATATAAAAAAATTAAAAAATAAACAAATAAATAATAACTGTGACTTATGCAAAAGTGTTAGTACATGGTCACTTAAGTGTTAGTACATGAAGTCACTTCGGTCAATATATTTACAGTGGCTCACAGCTTATTTGATACAGTGACTCACAGCTTATTTGATACAGTGACTATTAAAAAATGCAAATCACTGTAACTTTTAAATAAGGAACCTTGTCCAAAAAATTTAAACGTAGGTGACTAGATGCATGTTCAATGAATACAATGCAAACAAAAAATTTCCCAGGAATATTCCTCGGCGTCACGAAAAAGAGAAATACCACTGGCGCAGTAGAATTTCAGCTCACAGCTAATTTGATACAGACACTTCAATGCGAATAAACTTCTATTTATCGTGCCGTTAAACTGTGTTGTTTTTTGTTTTTTGAATTTTTGATTGTGGTAATTTTGCAAGCTGAGGTGCCAAAAATGAGTAGTTGTTGTAAAATGGGTCGTCGCACCACAATTGAACAGCGCGAATAGGTATTAAACCACTTTAAAAAATGACAAAGTGTTCGGAAAATTGCTGAAATTGCAGTGCAGTACATAATTCACGAAAATCGGGTAGAAAATAGGGGCAGAAATGCGCCAAACAAAATTTTCACCGTGTCGGACGAACGATACTTTGTAAGAAAAGTGAAAGCAAACCCGAAGATTTCCGCCCCAAAATTGTTTACTGAGGTTCATCGTGAAAAAGGGAAGTCATGTAGTGTTGAAACCATCCGATGAGTGCTTCGCGACCATGATTTCAACGGGCCAGCAGCTCGTAGGAAGACATTCATTTCCAAAAAATATAATAAGCCGATTTGCCTTTGCCAAAGAGCATGTGGGAAAGCCATTCGCGTTCTGGAATACGGTTATTTTTGCGGACGAGTCCAAGTTTAATATTTTTGGCTCGGACGGAATGTCATATGTCTGACGCAAGGCAAACACTGAGCTAAACAAGGAGAACCTCAAAGCTACTGTGAAGCATGGTGGAGGCAATGTGATGGTTTGGGCCTGCATGTCCGCAGCCGGAGTCGGAAATTTAGAGTTTATTGAGGAAACAATGGCCAAAACAAAGTACCTCAATGTACTCAAAAACAATTTGCTGGAAAGTGCTGAAAAACTGGGTGTTCGCAACCAATTTCGGTTCTACAAGATAACGATCCAAAGCACAAGTCGGGAATTGGGCAGTCTTGGCTAATTTGGAACTGCCCTCATTTGATGTATCCGCCGGTCACCAAATATGAACGTCATTGAGAATCTGTGGGCTTTGTTGGATAACAACATTAGAACATATTAGATAGAACACAAGATTTCTAATAAACAAAACCTGAAGAAAGCACTGCTAGAGGAATGGCAAAAAATTACTCCTGATATCACTCAAAAGCTCGTTGATTAAATGCCGAATAGGCTCCAGGCTCTTCTTAATGCTAAGGGCTATCATACGAAGTATTGATAATTAACCTTATAATTCACAGTAATTTTAATGTTTAATCAAACTGTATCAAATAAGCTGTGATACGAAATTTGTTATTACTTTTGGTTTTTTGTTTTTTAAGATGTAAAACAGCAACTTTGTAACAAATATAAACTTGTTTAATGAACAACAAACATTTTTCTTCAAAATGGCATTCATATTTTTTTGATATTGTTATTATGTTCTGAGTTATTGCAACTTAAATTTTTAAAGATGCACTGTATCAAATAAGCTGTGAGCCACTGTATGTCAATTCCATTCATAAAGTATTAATAAAACAGCATTAATTCTTCTAATTAAATTTCGAAGAATAAAAGAAAGTACTTAATAATTTATTCATTGATGCATAATTAATAACCTAATAAAAATAAAAAAATTTTTTAAATAAATTTTAACCATCTAATAAAATATCAACAATTTAATAAAATATAATACCTAATTATTGTTTGGCGAATATCATTTTGAGTTTGGCCAAAGTGCGATAAAAGTACAGTAGTTTATTTCTTCGAGATAACTTAACAATGGCGTTGATTTTCGTTTAGGTTTGGCCAGGAAAAAGTTTTCAACTCCAGAAATTCTTGATTGTAAAGCCTAATAGGCACGAAGATTCGCTAAAAATGGAATTGAACTAAGGTTTTCCTAGCTAAACAGTACATCTCTAAAAAACATAAAACCTAAAAATGTTTCTGTTAAATTAATTTTCGATCATAAAATTTTTCATATTCTCTAAATTCAATTTATATATTTTTGTGTGCAAAAAAAACATCGATTTTTTTCCTGAAACCAACTTGTACGACCTAATCTTGCCTAAACTATGGACAATGTCATTGCCATTTATTCATTCTTCTTCCCCATCAACAATTTTCACGATATCCCAATTATAGAATAATGACTTACACGCACCAAAATTTTCCGAAGGTCACATCAGTCTTGCGTGCTGATAGAAATTATTGAACTGAACACTCGACATTTGTCATAACTAACATCGTATTGATACTGGTTAGTACCAAAGATATTTACTTACGTCGAATGAAAGTAAATATTATCGACTGTGTGATGAAAGTCGCGTTTTCTGCGCAATCCAAACCAGGAAAATTGTATAGATCTATCATTTACAATTATGTATATAGCACGTTTAATTTTAGTCCAAAGTTTGCATGTAGGTCCTTGTTTGATCGATGCCTATCGAGTAGTTTGTGTATTACGTATTTAAGGAAATTTAATAAATTGATTACGAACAAGAAACTAGTTCTACCAACTACCAGAAAGTTCTGGTAGAATTCTAACACTTTCGTGAACATCCTACCTGCCTGCTAGTTTATACAAAAAAGTATTGCGCAAAACTGTTTTGTACTAATGAGCATTTCGTATTAGTTCGTGTCTATAGAAAGAGTTATACAAACGATTGATGTCAGTTAGAACGAGTGATGGTTGATGTTAGAAAATGATTAGAAAAGTTCTGTATATACTTTACAACTGTTTCAAGGATAAAATTGATAGGTAGATTAGAAAATGAAGAATGTTTGAGAGCTGCTGCCTTCATAATGTTCATACTGCATATTTCTTTTTGTTTGAAACAAATGTGAAAGATCTCTGAAACAATTATAAATTTGTCTGTGTGGATGATTAACAATTTTAAATAAATAAATTAATCGTTATTTTATTAGCTGTCGAAAAAAAGGATAAATCACAGACACTAAATTGAGTCCACTCAGAAATACATACATAGTTCGTATAATTAAGCACCTAAATTCTCTAAAATAATAAGCAATACTTTTCGTTGGCCTCGCCTCTTCAGTTTACCTTTGAATCTACTACTCTTATAATCCAGTAAAATTTTCTAAAATACTTGAATGAAGGTACTTATGAAGAAAATTCCCACATGTATGTGGTGGAACTGTTAATCAAGATATAATTTTAGGAAATCAGCTATAATTTTAGGAGGCCTCTAGAGTGAGAAATTATGGAAATCTTTATAATTTTATGCTAGGTAAATCTAAATTGTGCTATCTGTTGCGATTTACGGGACGTAGAATGGCAGGAAGTGAGCCTGCCAAGGAGCGATGGTAACCCATCAGGCAAAAAAAGAACTTTCCCAACTAGTTGACTCCCGTCTGAATGAGCAACAACATAGCTTTAGAAAAGGTCGCTCAACTGTCACAAACTTGACAATCCTAGTTCCGGACGTTTTGTGTAAAATAGAGAAAGGCTATCAAATTGACGCAGCCTACACTGACTTTAGCAAAGCTTTTGACAGAGTTGACCATTCTATATTGATCCTAAAGCTACACAAATTCGGACTTGCTGGATCTTTACTAAGCTGGCTCAGTTCCTACCTCCACAATCGAATCCAACTTGTTAAATTTCAAGGAGTTTTATCAAAAACTATATTTACTATCTCTGGTGTTCTACAAGGTAGCCATCTTGGCCCACTTCTCTTTAACATATTCATCTCCGATCTATCTGACATCCTGAAAAACATATTTCACTTACTTTATGCAGACGACTTCAAACTGTACCACACCATTGAATCTAACTCTGATGCACTACTCTTTCAATCCAAGCTTGATACTCTTGTCCAGTGGTGCAATATAAACAAGCTCTAACTGAATATTGATAAGTAAAATTATAAGTTTTAGCCGCAAATGCACGGTTACGCAGAACACCTACTTTCTCGGCAACCACTTATTAACTCACATTGATAGCGTTGTTGATCTCGGTGTTGTCATGGATGTGAAACTTCGTTTCACCTTGCACTACGACAAAATTCTTTCCCGTGCGAATAAGCAGCTCGGCTTTATTGTTGCAAGGAGCACTTAAAAACTTATGGGCCACTAGATCAATATACACTGCACTTGTACGCCCGCTTCTTGAATACGCCTGTATTATTTGGAACCCAGCCTTTGAAATCCACAATAACAGACTCGAGTCCATTCAAAAACAATTTTTAATTTCGCCTTAAGAGATCTGTCCAACCCTTACTACTTCGAAAATTTACCGCCATATGAGTTTACTGGGTCATTTAAACTAAACTTCACTTGCATCTAGAAGAATGATGATATAAATTTGTGATAAATATCCCCTTAAGGAACACCAGGTCCAATCGTTTACTAAAGGAATATCCACATTCCACCATATATGCAGCTAATGAGCCGGTGAATAGATGCTGCAGGGTCTTCAATGGCTTTAGCAACCTTTATTCCTCATCGATTTCCAAACTATCCTTTAAATCTTCCCTTATCCAAGCCATTTGTGCACCATAATTTTGAAGCTCTTTTTTTTTAGTCATCGTTTTTAATTGTTATTCTTTTATTTCATTGCTATTTTACTTATTGTCTATTTCAAACTTATTTGTTTACTCAATTAGTTATTTATTTATGTATTATTTATTTGTATTTTACACTTATTTTATTATTAGTGTTGTATACATTTGTAGTATTTTTTTCAAAAAATAGTTTGATATTTCATATTTATATGTATATATATATGTATTGAATTTATGCCTTGTTTGGCTAATAAAAAAATAAATGCCCCTTGAAAAGGATGTCTTATAAATGGCCGTGAAATGGAGCTCCCTTTAAACTACACCCGATGAATGCTGGGGGCTGTTTTACTTGCTCTTTGCAGCTAGTGTGCGTTCTTTAAAAAGTAGGGTAATTTTGCTCCAAAAAAGAGAAGCGCTAAGTGCTTCCATATGTCATCAACAAACACTTTGTAGTGGCAATATCATACGTGATCAGAAAGGACCACTAGACTATCAGGCATGAGCTGGCTAAAGCAGCCAGATATTTTAATTAACACTTTCACTTTATTCTTCTATCAAATATACTTTATTATTCTATCAATACCCAGTCCCAGTTCGGAATAAAATAAAATCCTTACCCAGCAGCTACGATTCCCCAAAAATCACAGAGAAATAGTGGGGAAATTGGCATTACTCAGTCTAAAGTGGAACGGGTTTATCTAAGTCATTCAAGGAGAGTCTTCTAGGACTAAAATTCCTAAATACTCCCCTGAATACACTCTTTTTAAAAAAATTCTTGATTATTATTTCACTAAAATGAAAATGTAACTATCAAAACTTTTGCAAATGATGTTATTTGATACGAAATACAAGCATTTTATATAAGACAGACGAACCGACGATAGAAACTTAATTTTACTATTGTTCAATGACTTAAATCGTATCATTTTGGAACTGTCACAGATTTTCAATTTCGTCGTTATTTGCCAGACAGCAAAAACATTGCCACAAAAACACTTTTCCTAGAACGTGGCACTTAATCAATTTAATTTACCTATCACATTTATGCATATATTTCTTAAAAAATCATACTTCTATAATGTTGTAAATAAATTTAAAGCAAATCATACTTTCGACTCATGCAGTGACATCTTCTCTTTACAGTTTAAAGGACCGTCATAGTATAAATGGAAAGGGTTCAGTCAGCTTGTTGTAGTGGGATATATCCGGAAAATCAATAAACGCTTGCTGAACAGGATTCCCTCAGAGGACAGAGAAGCTCCACCATTTAACAATAAACCATAACTCAAACACAAAATGGCTCGAAATCTTATGGCAGTGTGTGTAGTATGTCTACTATGCGCCGAACATCTTCCTTGCAAGGAGCACTTAGAAAATTTGTATCCAGCAACGGTAACTAATTTAGTTGATCTCGAAACTGCGGAACAGCTTGATAACAGTAAATCAAACACGCTTAACGGAAAACCAACAGTAAACAAACTAACATCGAATGATGAGTTTCGGATAGAAAATACCTACAACAAGCCCAAGGGACGAACGAAAACATGGTTGGATGAGAAAACATCTCAAACTCGTAGCAAAAGACATGCACATCATAATCATCACAACGATGACAGATTATCGGCTAACGAACCCGGCAAAAATGTATCCAGGGACTTTTTGAAGAAAATCTTCCAGCAATTCGGAAATATCGATGGTGAAACCATGGATCTGAACGGTTTCGAAAAGATGCTCACCCAATTGAAATTGTATAACCTGATCGAAGACCGACTTCAAAACAACGAGACAAATAATAAACTGCAAAAGACATCATCATCAGTACCAGCAGCAACATCAAATGAATCGGTAAATTGAATTTCATTCTACTCAATTACAGGCGGCTCTAAAGGGAATTCAATTGAAGCCTTCTTTGAAATTTATTAAATCATTTTTTTGGTAGACGAACGCTTCAATGGGAATTTACGAAAGCAAGGCACCAATATGTTGCCTGTAGATTGTTCGTTAGCTCAGATATATTTCGTTCTCATGCCGAAAAGCTATTTCTGTTTAAATAATTGAGTTAGCAACATATTCGGTTGATTGTAGTGCAACCTTTGTTTGTCTGGTTAATTTTAATTGCTGATGTCTCTTGAGGTGGTACTGCAACTAATCTAATTAAACTTTCTTGTTCTACATTCCAGTGTATCTCTAGTTTAGACCTTGTGAAACGCATGTCATCTGCTGCATCAACTAATCCGCTTATAGTACACGATCACGAGCGTTCCGATGTCCATGAAGAACCTCATGAGCAACAAGCAATCGAAGCCATCATCATCAGCGAAGCAAATTCAAAACCAAATGATACCACCGCTAACGAACATACTGATAACGATGTAAAATCACGAGTTTTTGTCAGTTCCAATGATTTATACAATATTTGCCCGATACTTTTGTATCAATTAATTGCACCAACTTCGTTGGAGAAATCGGGTTGCATAGCAAGCGACCTCATACCGAAGTACACTGAACAACCACTTGAAGAGCTTATTGAAATCGAAAATCGATTTTCCGGTAAGTTGATTGACGGAGGCAATAAATAAATGTTTTCATTGCTCTGAGTAGTCACAGGGCCAATTAGTAGTTGATACTATGTAGTTAAAATGAAGTGTTCTGAAGGACATATACCTAATGACTATCAATTATTTCAGTATGGCTGTACGCCGTCACGTCAGTCCTTGGAGTGAGTTTGGTAGGACTTCTTGGCGTAGCTGTGATTCCTTGTATGGATCGACATTTCTATCAATATGTCATACAGTTTTTAGTGGCATTAGCCGTAGGGACGTTAGCTGGAGATGCACTATTACATTTGTTGCCACATGTAAGTAGCTTTTTATTTAATAAAAAATATAAAGTTTAAAGCGCTTAAAAATTAACGCTTATCCAAACATGCTTCAGAACTGAATGAAAAATTCGTAGCTAAGAATATTATTAGGAAAAAGTACAAAAGGAGTTTAAAAAAGCACTTATTCTAGATGCTCAGACATGTGCTGCGAATCGTAAAATTTGACGAATTATAGAAAACATTTTTAAATCGGCCGTTTTTTATGCATCGTAAATAAATTGACAAATTTGAATGCATAATTGATATCAAGACATACGATATCAGTCGTTGGTCAGACTGTTTTTTTTTTGTTGCTCTTCACTGATGCGTTTGAACCTCACTTGTTTCATTGCCCGTCTCTTCGTGAACATCACTCAATGAATTCGTAGTTGTATGTCAATATCGTAGATAAATTTTATTAGATAAGTTTTATATAAATGAGAATTTTTTTCTGCGTATAAGAACAGAGACGTAGGAATGAAGAAAATATCGAACGACATATTATCAGGAATCATTCTAATCCATTTGAAACCATCTGCGTGCACACAACGTCATCCCTCATCTTTGTAGATATTCTCTACCCTATAATTAATGCAGATTTATTAATTTTTATATAACTTTGCCTGCCTCACAAATGTAGTCCAATAGCTTAAAATATTTTTCTTGATGAGGCTTTAAGATCTCTGTTGATTAAAATGCTTTAATCTAGTGCTGCACATTTTTTTAGACCATGCGATCACTTTTTGAAAATCTTTTGGTCAAATATTGTTCCATACACTTCAACGTCTCTAAATATGATTGAACATCTATAGACAAACATGAGCATCAATATATCCAAAGATCCTGAGGAATGAAACCATGAGTCGATACATTATGTATTTTTAATTGTTTCGCAAATTTCCATTAGACTGAAGCTAGATTAGCAATACATTAATTTGTAATTAGGTATTTTCTTTATGAAACGTGTACTTTAGAATCCTTATGATTCGTTTTATATAGATACTTTAGTCCTGCGTTTTTCTAAAAAGTTCCGATGGTGTGAAAACAATTGATAATTAAATAAACTCTTCTCCTTCCACAATATATCCTTTTCACAAATGCATTATCAACTGCTAAACAACAGTACTAGCCAGATACTTAGTCGATAAACATAAGAACGAAAATTAAAGGCAGTATCGGTACAACTCTACAATTTCTGTACATTAATATATTTCATTTGTTTTATGTAGCTTATTTTTACTGACGTCGGTTTTTTTGCTTGCTGCAGAAAGCTAAACGAGTTTCATTAGTGAAAAACTTATAAATTATTGTAATTCGTATTTTAATGTTGCGAACAGAAATTCTCTACTATCTACTTTCATCATTTTCATTTGCGAACAATCAGGATGTTATTATTTTTTTTACTCTCTTTATAACTATTGTTTTTAACTGTATTTAGTTTTGCACCATCTATAATTACAAATTTTCCTCCGTAATTATATATTTCATTAGTCTATTACCTAGAAGGATATGATGATGATGAGCCTGAGATTTTTGTACATTGATCTCATTGTAATTTCTTTACTAGTTTTACTCTCTCGAGCTAGTATTTTTTAATTTATTTGTTTATACATTCATCCAAGAACACCTGCGAAATGAGTTTTCTGAGTTTTCTGCAAAAATTTGCATGCTTTAATCACTCTCAGGGATTATCAAAAGGATAATATATGAATTGAACTCTGCATTTCGATCTGGCACTGCTCCTTCTGAAATTACGTCAGTTCATCGCTCTTTCGCAATGAAAAAATCTGTGCTATTTAACCGTCTCGCTTTTCAAGCCAACTGATCCCAATTAGAATACGTTGAAGCAGTAATTTTTATTAGTGCATCATGTCTCACGATTCTTTCGAACCACTCTATCTATGATGGAGAAAATGTAATTTCTTCTGCTACACAAGCACCCGCTTTTCCGACCAAAATTCAATCTATTAAAATCATCGTTAAAATTTCGCATCCAACTTTAAAATGCAAGCGATATCGATATTCCCAGCTCTCGAAAATTTCTAAATTGGGCGGTGTAGCGAAAATCATATTTCCCAGATCTAACTAACGCTGGCGATAACGATACTTCAATCGCCTGATCTGCTCAAAATCGCGCAATACATTCTGATATCCAAGTCTATTAGCTTTAAGTTTTATTATGAATAAAGAGCTATGTAATTAGAATCCGGTGGTTTTTAAAATCACTTGACGGCACTAGTTTTATTATATTATTATTTATCGGGCTGCACAGTCGCTCTATCCGATGGGCATGAAAGAAAAGGGCAGATATTGATAACATTTCAAAGAATTGAAATACATCTAGCTTCTAGAGGAGAAATTGGTCTTTAAATTAAAATGTTTGGTCCTATACAAAGGGGTTATATAAATTCAAGTTTTTGAGTGAACATACTATAGCTGCGTGAAAAATATTCTTAAATATTGAACAATGCCGACGATTCAAAACAGGCTTAAGGTCCAACTATAATGCACTTTAATTAGCTTAAGTGAGCGCTGAAACTGATCGAAAATTCACTAAATTGATGTCGATCGGTAAATTTGCCCATAATAGAATTAAGTGAAGCTTCATGAAGCTGCCGCCAGAGTGGCGAATATGAGTTTGAATTTGCAGGCATATGAGATGAACTGATATGAGCATTTGTGCAATATATTTGAATAGGATTTTGCTGCAATTGAAATATAGTTGTCTACATAGCTTGCTAGCCCTGTTGCAAGAAATCGTAGAAAATTGTAGCTGAGCTGAACCTCGGCACTTTGCTGTAGATTATTAGATTATTACGATGGGCTTGGTGCAAGTTCTTAATATGTACTTATATTCAAATGAGTGTACGAAAGAAATGTTTTTTTTGCGCAATATTGGTATAAGACTAGAATATATTTAATCAACAAGTTTTTTACTGCTGAAGAATAATATTCAATAGTGGATAGCTGAAACGTCTATGTACTTCTATTTTTAAAAGTAATTTATTATTTCGTATGTTCGTTCCTTTATTATTTCGTAAATTGTTCAACGCATTTTCTTTTTGAAATTATATTTTGGGTACTAATTCTTATATAACTAAACGGTTAGATATGCAATGGCAATTAGCTATTTTCCAAACAGAAACAACCTCTACATTTGGTGTCCTTTTCTTCCTCCGCAGCGAATCACAGCAGCAAAATATTTTAAATACCTGCTATTGATCTTACAAAGCCGCGCAGGGTCATATCCCAGATATCTAATTACTACTTGCTGTATTGTAAACTGTCAATGAACCGTTTAACAATAAAATATTCAAATATTTTACATAACTATTATTGCTTCTACAATACCGCATACCAACGAACAATCATCAACTCTA
Source organism: Nemotelus pantherinus (assembly GCA_963978885.1). Classification (NCBI taxonomy): domain Eukaryota; kingdom Metazoa; phylum Arthropoda; class Insecta; order Diptera; family Stratiomyidae; genus Nemotelus; species Nemotelus pantherinus. The sequence goes on from OZ022263.1 coordinate 25,944,179, forward strand.
CCTCCTGTAAAATTAAGAAGCGATCCATGAAAACATATTCAAATATTTTACATTTTATTCTATTGGTCCTAGTCGTTATACATACCTCCTGTCAAATTTACTTAAGTGATGTACGGTCCCAGTCGTAGGCCACTTAAGTGGCCCGAATTGAACGAAACTTAACGAAACGGCAGATAAGTACATTATGGGTATGCCGCTTGTTTTCTATGCAACCGTACTGTCGCTTAAGCTAATTAACGCTCACTTAATTGCATTATAGTTCTACCTTTAGGGTTTGTGGCAAAAATATAAAATAATACATATTAGCTTAGAATCTATACTTCGACGCGTTCAAAATTTTCGCCAAAACACAGACATCACCACGCTGTAGCCTGATTTTCAATGAAAGCATTTGGGTTCGTTTTAACCGGCGATATATGCTGCTTCTGAAAGAGATAATTCATTTCTCAGTTAGATAGATCTGCTTTATTTAAAAAATTGACAAAATGTGCAAGAAACATTTTTTATGATGTGATGGATACTCAAAGGTTAAAGGCTCAATGTGCAACTTATGAACCAGTTTTCTAATGAAAGCAAACTTATTATTTATTATTTTTCTTCATCATTACAGGCAATGATTACTCTTAAATCGTTCGACGAAGACCATTCGAGCATGACATGGAAAGGTCTTATTGCTGTAATGGGAATTGTTTTCTTCTTTGCAACCGAAAGAGGTCTAACTATGATCGCGGAATGGCGAAAGAAGATTGAAAAACAAGAGAAACCATCGTCTCGTGTGCGAGTCATGCGAGATCCAGATTCAGCATCAATGAATAATTCCGTTGCTGCCGATAAGTTGTGCAAAGATCGTTACAATTCCTATCCATACTGTTACAATGAAATCGCAATGGAAACCAAAGACGACCATTATCATCATCACAACCAGAAATCGAGCAAAGAATTGGTTGCATCTGGAACCCCGCCCAGTAAGAAGAAGACATGTAACAGTACATACAATAATTCATGCAGTGAGAATAATATCGTCCGGGATACGAAGGACCATGGCGACCATAATGAAAATGCACAGAAGCTCCTACAAAGCATCGACGTTGATGGTGATCGCGATAAAGTGCGTCCGTACCGCGAAGAAACGTACACGATTATTTTACGCGAGCATGAATCTTCTCATCACGGCCACTCGCACAAGCATGGTCATGTTCATTCCCCGCCCCGTTCGTTGAGCGCTGTCGCTTGGATGGTGGTTATGGGCGATGGCTTACATAACTTTACAGATGGGATGGCCATAGGTAAAGTCGAATTAGTTAACGAATCTGAGTTCAATGAAATATTTTCAAATTAAATATAATATCAAAATCCGCAGGAGCTGCATTTTCCAGTAACATTGCCGGAGGATTTTCAACTGCTATAGCTGTATTTTGCCACGAACTTCCGCACGAGCTCGGAGATTTTGCAGTGTTGCTCAAAGCTGGCATGACAGCTAAACAAGCCGTTTACTATAACTTGCTATCATCTGTTTTAAGTTTTCTGGGAATGATACTGGGTATAATAATTGGTGATACTCCGGACGCATCGGCATGGGTGTTTGCATGCGCAGCTGGAATGTTTTTGTACATTGCCCTTGTTGATATGGTAACTTTCTCTAAAATTCAACATTTGAAGTGTCTTGATTATTTTATAAACATTTTTTAAAAATTGCCGCAATCTTTAGTTTCTGAAAAATGTTAAAATCTATTTAATTTTAATTTTCTTCTTTATTAGATGCCCGAACTAACATCTGCACACAATGAGCGCTGTGCCCTCTCGCAATGTGTTCTGCAGCTTTTGGGAATGATAACGGGTCTTGGGATCATGCTCGTGATAGCTCTCTTCGAGGAGGATTTGAAAAGTATATTTTAAGCTGCAATATAATGTAATTTGCACCAACACCTTACACATTTTATTTCTGCACTTGTTTCAAAATACTGATCAAGAATTATTCAATCTATCCACTATTTTTTTAAAATATTTCAATTACAAAATTCTTTAGATTGTTGTGAAAGAGAATTTTATACTAAATTTTACAATAACTGAACCAGCTTTTCAAAGATGATTAAAGTGTGACAAACTGCTAGGAGTTCCCTGCTATGAATCCTAAGTAAGATACGAAATTGATAATAAAATGTATGCAGTATATATCCAAATGTAACACAACTGTACAAAAATCAGAATGAATCACTCGCTATTCAGTGATTAAATTGCATCTGAAAAGGCTTCTTAATATCACTATCGAAAAGTTATTTTGTTGTAATAATGCCCGGATTTGATTAACGCCAAAAATGAAAAATACATGGAAATTGAGAAAAACGAAAATGATGCAGTTTTCTATTCCTTCAGTATTTTACGATTAAAATTAATTACAATTACTTAAAGCAAATGCGAACTGATCGATGGAATCTTGACAATGAAAGTAAATATTTAGATAATAAGGATTGATTTTGGCAAGCTGTAGTCTTAAGATTAGTTTTCTAAAATCAATAAGAAAACACTCCAAGTGAGTATTAATGCACACTTTCATGCTAGCAATTCACGTGCACCGACTTTGAAGCCATTCAGTGCCGTACAATCGTGCAAAGCTTAATGATTTATTTTTGTTGAATATCTGTGCATAATTATAATTAATGTGTTTGTTCAATTTATTCTTAATTTTTCTTAGTTTGTTTTCGAACTGATTGAAGTTGATTGGTGATGATTATCTTTCGACATTTTAGTAACAATTAATCGGGCTGTGCATTTTTCAAAAAATTTGGAGACAATTGTCTGCCCACCCACAAAAAAAAACGAGAATGCGACATAGAGAATTAGATATGGAGCGAATTTTGTGTTTAGACACTTAATAAAATTCGATGTAATTTGTTATTTTCTCCATTTCTCCAATGAAGTTTTAACGTTGTCTCAGCCGAATACCTTATGGTAAAAAGGTCTGAGCAACAATTAGCATAATTAGGAGCATTTTCACTTATTTAAGCTCATCGAAAAGCATACAATTGTAGCAATTCATAATTCATTATATATAAAACAATGCTTTTCTCTGTAGTTTTTACGAAAATTAAATGAAAATTAATTGTGACAGTAAGAAAAAAAATTGGTGGAAGAAACCAATTGAATAGTACTTAGTAATCCCTGAATATTTGCTTCAATCGATTAATAAATATCCTTATTTTTTATACTTTCATATGCACACTATTCAAAGCTGATTTCCTCCGAGATCTAGTAATTCCTAAATCGAAATCTGATATGTAATAATGAATAATGATAATAAAATGAAACGTATCCTACTGTAAGATTTAAGAATTATAATGAACTTAATTATACATTTAATAAACAGATGTTAGTATATAGGTAGGATAACAAATTAAAACAATAAATCTTATTTCCCTTGATTTGTGTGTTTTGCTGTCATCGAAGTTATTGTGAAAAAATTGGTTTAAAAAATAGCATAGTCAATTTCGACAAACACCCGACTCATTTATTTTCATATATTACTGTCCAAATTAACAGATACAAATCCAATGACTAGACAAAGAATAAACTTATATAGATAAAAGAAAAAAAAAACAAAAAAAAGTAAATAATATAAGGTACAAAACTTCAAAAACAAAAGAATAAACAAAGAAAAAAAAGCAAAGAGGTAAGTATATAAAAGGCGGTCAATAAAATCTAATCATTAATTCAATAAAGAAATTAAATTTGAAATTTAGCAACTTAATTAATTTATTTCGTAAGAAAACACACTTGTTCTTAATTTTTCTTTAAAGGTGCGTAACGAAGGCGGAAGAGGACCAATATTCAAGCAATTATGTTGCTTGGGCAAGCGCAAAAGTGAATTTTAAAAATATGTATGAGGGCGAGCAAAGGGTATGTTGAGGGTAAATAAGGTCCTGGTAAATCGTACCGGGTTACGAACAGAAAACTGCGCACTGTGTATATATGTAACAGAACCATTAATAATTTTGTGCAAGAGACATTCGTCAAGATACGCACTGCGTGACTGGTGGGTAGGGATTTCAATGATGGAAAGACGCATACTATACTCAGTAGGGAACTTGAGGAATAACGAGCGAGTAAATCTGCGCTGCACAGACTCAACATCATCAATTAGGAAACGAAAATGAGGACACCAATTTGACAACAATATTCGAGGACACTACGCACGAAGAAGATGTACAGGCGTACGCACGATGAAATATCAGTGAAAGGTCGAACAAACGCGAGGCCTTGGAAGTGAGACACAAAATGTGGTCATCAAATTTTAGTCTAGTGTCAAAGACAACACCAAGGTCCATGAAATTATCAATAGGACTGAGTAAATGACCAAGGATGGAATAGGAAAACGTGATGTGGAATAATTTATATGTAAAGCACATCTGGAAGCATTTAGCAACATTAAGGTTAAGACAATTGACAGAGCACCAGTTGCCCAGATCAGACAAGTCATCCTGCAGCTGGGACCAGTTATCTACTGATTCAATCAAACTGAATATTTTCAGATCATCAGCGTACAAAAAACACGGGGATTTGAAGTGAGAAGGAAGATCATTTATAAACAAGAGGAAAAGGATAGGACCGAGAATCGAGCTTTGGGGAATAGCACAAGTAGGATAGAAGGGGGGAAAAGAACAAGAGCTTCGATGTCATCAGAGACGTGGTTAATGTCGCCTACTTGAAAGAAAAGTTTGAGCTCAATCAGCCCCTGAGAGTCACTAGATCCCGACGATTGCTTATTGAATACCAACACAACAAAACTTATGCAGCAAACGAGCCAATAAATAGGTGCTGCAGGCTATTCAATAGCATGAGCGAGAACTTTTCCCCTACGATATCTAAATCAACTTTTAAAAACAATATTGCGAAGGCTCTCTCTTTATAGTGTCCCCCTTTCCCCCACCATACTAATATAAATTCATGTATTGTATATTTAATTTAAATTTAAATTCACTTAATTATTTGTCATTTGTTATTCATATAATTTTTTGTCATTTATTTATTACTTTATTTGTTATATATTTTTAACTAATTTATTTATGCGTTATTTGCTCTTTTTTTTGCTCTTGCTCTAAACATTAAGCTATATCTTTTATGTCAATGTTTTATTTATTGATTATTATTTATTAATCTAATTGTTTCTTTTTTAATTTGTTTGTTACTTATTTAACTTGTTTGTTTTTAATTTTTGTTTTTACTTTACTTTACTTTTCCATTTTACTTTTAATTTGATATTTTATATGTGATTTTTGTACCTTGTTTGGTAAATAAATAAATAGAGTGAACCGTTACAAAACAAGCACGATCGCGAAGTTATGAGAAAAACCAGTAACGAAGCTGACCTGAAATATTGAATATACATAAACCTTAGGGTGAAACACTCAAGAAGCACTCGATTAATTTGTGTGCCCTTAGTTTTAGTTTTTTTTTTTTATTGGTTTTACGATTTCCAAGATGGCCGTATTTTTCGTTCTGTTGTAGATGTTGAACGTTCACACCTTTGAGAAGTTTGTACAAGAAGAAGTTTCTTACTTAAAATAAGTTCTTAAATTCTTATGCTTTAATGGTTGAAGCGCTACTTAGGAAAGAAGCTGCAGAGATGTCAAAATTACTGATTCCAACTGTTGAATAACATAGTGGACTGGCAAGTAAACGGACATAAAAAACTTAATGGAAGCTTCGCACTCGAACGAATCACCGCTAGGTGTGCTAAAGTAAAAACTTCATGAATCTACTCCAAACGGCTATTCAGAAATATTCGAAACCGGAAAAAATCCCTACAGCATCATGAAATTGTTTAGATGAAGGCGATGTATATCTCATGAAGCCGAGGTCTATGTTTTTCGCTGTGGCTCCCTTTGGCTAAAACTTTTACATAGAACACTATCGAACCTGGGGTCCTTTTATGATTCAAAATTCCGATATCGGAATTCAATCAATGATAATAAATCAATAATGGAGGGAGACAATGATTGTTTGAAAATATGAACCCATGATCACGGTTAATGTGTCTGGGCTCGAACTATTCAAAGTTCACCATGCCCTCATGACATTCATGTCATCAAATTTCATCATGCAGCACACTTTTGGTTGCATCAGCTCAGACAATCAACTCACTGGTAGTTCCAACACTGACCCTATGAACGCAAAAGAAGTACACTTCTGATTCTCCTCAGATGCTACCCTCAGACTGAAGATGAACCCCTTGCCAAGTGGCTCCTCCGTTGTTGGATCCATTAGTTTCGGATTGACCTTGGCATGCTCAGCTTCCTTCGATCCTCTGTTGCTTCGATCGATAAGCGGGGCTAATATCTCGACACCGTACCTCCCTTTTGGGCCTCGAAGTACGACAGTGCCTCTTCATTTATGGTGAAAAAAAAACCTTCCGTCGATTACCAACAGGATCGCCTTAAGCAAAATTCCAAATTTCACGTAGGGAGATCTGGGCTGGAAAGTTAGATCGTTAAACTTTTCAACCCAGATATCAGAATGAAAACAGGGAATCCATGCACTGCATCTAGACTGACGGGGGATCTCTTCCTTAAGCCCCATCTTTAATTTAAATAAAGCTTCTGATGATCCAGCCCCGATTTCAAATTGTGAAAATTGTCTAACAAAGACTATGGGCCAATCACCATGCTAGAAAGTTACCAAATTTAAATACTGCAGAAAAGCTTGCACACATCGAATAAATTCCAATAAAAAACACCTCTCACTTTCTTCTATTTATTTAAAAAATGTATTTTTTTACAAATAACAAAAATTACACTAATTTCTTATTTCAACTGTTTTTTTTAATATTATGCTTAGCATCGCAATTTCATTTATTATTATCATCGGTCCTCGTTTTCATAAACGGAGATCTCTTCTGAATGTAGTATCTTAAGTTTAAAAGTACACGAATTTTGATTCCTCCGCTATGGAAGCTTAAATCATTTACACTTCCAAATGAAGAGTACAAACATCATTTTTATCAAATCTACGATACATATTGAAATGCACATGTGGATATATCTATTTATAGTAGTTTTTTTGTCTACTTTTTCTCTATCATTTCCGGCAACTTTTCATAAAATGATGCCGGAACAGAATAAATGTCGTTAACAAGAAGTAAACTAGAGAGTTTTCAACATTAAATACAATTCACAGAAAAATAAAATTAAGCAGTATGAAAAACGGTTTATAAATATGTGTTGGAAAGAAGATAGAAATAATTTTTTCCGTGTTTTTATACTTGGTGGAAATCCATTTCGATAGTGAAATGAAGTGACTGATGTTCGAAATTATATTTTAAATAAACAGCACATAAATAAAAAAAAATATGAAAATTATAAATCAACGTGTTTTCGAGTGTAAATCCTTGAGCTTGCAATATAAAAATCAATTTAACAGAAATCATGGGAAGAATTATATAATCACATTTTAAATTTTTTTCTCTCCATTAGATGCACATTTTTACAGTGGTGGTTGACTTTATAGATTACTTTAAGCAATCGAAAATTTATCGATATTCAGATCCATATGTAGTGGAAATGTACGATTTGTTTGTTGACAAACCGAAAAATGTTTAAATCGAAATTAGTTCTAGTAGTTATTTAGTAGAATTTCTTGGCTTGTGCTTCATTTCGGCTTCTGTTGGAGATAATAATAATGTGAGTTAGTTTTGATATTTCATTTAAGCGATCGTGAATGCACTACTCACTTATATATACTATATGACAGGTATAGGCCAAGTTGAACAGCTGAAACAATTAGGAAAGTTGTCATACTCAAGCAGGTTTGTGTCGGACAGCTTTGCGGCAAAGAGTTTGGCATCCTAAAGTAACATTAAATTTGTAGTAAAATTCCTGGTTAAACGTAATTGAAAGTTTTACCTTTGTCCTACAAGAGAGACTCCTTGCTTCACTTGATTCATTCCGTCACGCATTTCTGATATAAAGCTCTGCATATCGTAGCCAACAGCTTGCACTTGAGCACTGGGAGCTCTTGCTTGGTTGTTCAGAATATTGTCAGTTTTCGCATGAACTTCTGCAATTAAGGATCTAGCTTCTTTCACAGCGCCCAGTACTATGTTTTGATTGTTTATGATCATATCGAGCTCGGCCTTGGACAGCCCGCCACCAGTACCCTGCAGCTGTGGGACATGACCTCCAGGTGGTGGTGGCGGTGCTCCAAGATGTTGCTGCCCTTGCGTTGCTATTAGTGACATTGTGCGTTCTTGTCTGCCAATCACTTCATCCAACTTGCGTGACATATCCCTCAGTACCTCTGACATCGAACTTTGTGCTTGCCAAATTTGCCTTAATTCACGTTGATTATCTGATTCAAACCAGTCATCAGGATCTTCTTCTTTCGCCTCAATAAAGAGAATTATTATTAAAAACTATTAAAACCGTACGAAAGTCCTACTTACTTCATCTGGATGCTCTTTTCGGTAATCTTCTCGTTGTTGTTCTAACTTTTTTTGATAGTCCTGATATTCTTTGCTTAGTTTTTCGGAGTCTTCTTCTGGTAACTTACTTCCGCTCGGTAACTGACCAGGTGGATGCAATGAAGTTGTCAAGAAATGGAACACATCGTGATCATCTGCTAGACCACCTGTAGCGGCCGACAAACCGAAATAACCATTTTTCGGTAAAATTACACCGTCCGCACGTAAACACATTTCATAGTCATCGTTATTGTTCGTCATTCCGTTATGGAAGAGAACAGTAAGGACATTTTGATAATATTCAATACGCGCTCTTGTTGGGAATGGTTTGTTTCGGAAATCGCGTAAACAGCCCGCAAGTAGCTGTGTAGTACCGTCATTCTGATGGTCAAAGTTTTTGGTGCCATCGTTCAAAACAGCCATGACGTATGGATTGTTGTGTTTATTGTCGTTGTCGAAGGAATCAAAGAAAAGTCCCAAACCAACCCATCGATCCGAAGAGCCGAATACTGCCCCATTGTAGTCACCCTTTTCCGTTGTATACCAGAATGCTAGACCGTCAGCACCGATACGACCACGACCAGTTACTCTGAACACTATTTCAACTTCCCACCAATCGAAATTCGTTCGCGATTTGGTCCAGATAGCGCCTTTTTGTGAACGTAACGACGGAGCGACTCGAACACTTTCCGAGCTTGCAATGGCATCTGGAATGGAAGATTGCTATTGTTAAAGATGTCATTTATCTTGGAGTCAATGAAGGAGAAATGTGTTTAGTTAGTTCCTTTTTATCTCCAGATAGCGGTATACAACTTGTCAAACGTATACTGAGATAAGTCTATTTGCACATTTTCTTAGATATTTGCATAATCTAGCACAACAAAAGAAATTCCCAAAAACAAAAGCCTAAATAAATATTGTCTTATTCTCTCAGGTAGTATTGTGGTGTTTGTTTTGTAAAAATGTTTGCAGTATTTAAGTATACGCCGGCACAGAAGTAATCTAAAAAAAAATTTAACATCGAATGGTTTGATAATTGGCTTTATTTTTTTATGAAAGATCACGTTTTACACATTGAGTGCTCATGTGCGTGAATGAATAAAATAAAACAATACACTAAGATCTTTTGATTACAATAGATGCAAATAATTTAATCAAGCTCTGGTTTTTTATTATTTCGAGAACTGAAGTAGTAGCGAATCGAGGAAATTGTTTTTCATTTTAACTAAATAACTTTCGAGTTTAACTGTATCTACTGAAAAATTAATCACGCTATCGGTTTCATTTTGTATGTATTCCATGTTTTGATAAGATCTACATCTATAACATTGATATTTTAATTAAAAATGATCGATTATAGACTATCATCTTATCTACATATTTTATATCTTCCAACACAGTGTTATTAGTTGCACATGAGCCGTAGATTGGCAAAACCAACTTATTTTAACTGACATTATTCTACATACATAAGAAACAATAGTAAAGTTATTCGACGACATAGTGCTATTTGCTTATGTTAGTAATTTAATGGAAACCATAACTATTTTCATTTGCTACAAGGGAGCGCATGAGAATTACAAGTTTTTAAGAATTGTTGATACGGCAATTCAAGAAAGAAAGTTACACTTTAGTAATTCAGACAATATTGTAACTAACTGCAAATAAATCTGCTTGTATTGTGAATTAATTTCGAAACAAATGAATGAAATAGGAAAGTAATCGTTATTGAATTATACAGATTTTACTTGATGAACATATTGCGGAATTGGCGCGGCATTATAATAAAAAAATACTGTTTCAAAGCATGCTTATTATGAACTTTTGATTGATATTATAAACCCACAATTGATAAAAATATAATGTATGTATGATGCCTCATAATTTTGTGCAAAGTTAGCCAAGCGTGATTGGTCGTCAGTACGATTTCAAATACCGTACATCAGGATCTCAGTTAATCTAATTCTAGATAGAACACGAAGTCGTGTGCAGCAGCGATCTCTAATAAACAATCCAACTGATCTGGAAGATACATGTCAAGTTGGTGTAGAGCGTGAAAAGCAACAATTTCAACTGAACCAAAAGCAAAGGCTTCTGCTGCCATCACCGCTTCAACATCTGGAACTGCAGCTTCATCTGGAGAATTCCCAGTCCAGTATGCCAAATCTTCAGCAAAAGCCTCTGATTCCATCACCGCTCCCATATCAGCAACGGCGACTCCATCATGATAATTCCCAGGCCAGTGTGCATCTTTTACAACATCCAAGTCAGATGGTCTGTCATCCTGCAAGCCAGCAATCTACTGCGCCTAATCACCATGGCCCATCATCCTCTGCTTCTAGCTCTTTGAGTTTTCCTCACACCGTTCCTCTAGTAACGGTTGTGCAACCACCGCTACAAATATTTGTATCACGGCTTGCATACGCCACAACGGGCTACACTGGGCTGCATTCCTTCGTTCCTTGCGTGTACGAAATTGACAAAAGACAACCTGGATAACTCGATTCGAATCACACTGCCATCTGATTCGGAAAAGAGTCTCCAAATCAATTTCTGGCTTCCTGGCGCCTTAGTTAAGGAGTTTATTCCAAGACCTCGGAAAAACTTTCGCTCGAATGCATCGCGGAGCTTTCGAAACTAGACTCATCAACAAACTTAACGTTTATTACCAGAATGCTCGTGGTTTAAGGACCAAGCTGAACATGTTTAACCTTTCTTTTTCTTTGTCTTCTGCTCAAATTATTTGCCATACCGAAACGTGGTTAACTGGGGATATTTATAATAATGAGATTTTCCCTTTTCATTCTGTTTTTCGTTGTTATCGTACTGTGGTGGTGGTGTTTTAGTTGCTATCCACAAGTCTCTTCAAGGAATACTTTGTCAGGATTTCCATCCTTCTCCTCCTATTGAATGTATTGTTGTCCGTGTCACTCTTGCTCGCTCTAAAATTCTGATTGCATCTTCGGTGTTTATGTTCCATGTAATTCATCTGTTAGTGTTTACGGCCGATTTTTTGTTGAGCTGTCCAGTTTCCTCAACAACCGTTTCCCTTTTGCTTCATTTTTAATATGTGGAGACTTCAACTTGCCGAATCTAGCGTGAAATGCTAACTTTTCTTCCATACTTTCATCTACTAATATTTCCTTAATTGCCACTTCCTTCCTCTCCCCATTTCACTGTCTCAATTGAACACTGTTCCTAACATCAACAATAAATTTCTTGATCTTGTTCTTTCAAATATTCCCTCACACAAGATCACTGTGCAATTTGATGACATGCCCTACGTTTCACCTGACCTGCACCATCCTCCACTTTCTATAGAATTTTCGGTTGATTTTGTGTCTAGCAAAACTCCTTCTAGGCCCTCGAGTTTTAATTACAACAAAACGGACTTTGTTAAGAAGGCGAAAGAAATCAACTCAACAAACTGGTACTCCTTTTGTAGCGGACTAGCTGTTGATGAACTCATCTCCCGTTTCACTCCGTCCAGTTGTTCCCGCAAATCAAATGGTGCCCCTTGGTTTCGGCATGATGTGGCGACTGCCCTCAGGGCAAACGATGCAGCTCTTACTAAGCTCCGTGCTTCAGGTTGTTGGATTGACTACCTCGAATTCTCAAAGCTTCGATCAGACGCCAAAAGTGCCGTCAAACAGACTATGCGTGATTATTTCAACAACATCGAATTCTCTATTCGTTCTAACCAACACAAACCCTTTTGGTCTTACGTCCACTCCTTGAAAAATTCTCATCGTTTCCCCGATTTTAAGTTCCTTAATAGTTCCACTGCTGCCAATCCTTATGAGATTTGTGATCTCTTTGCAGTTTACTTTTCCTCTTTCTTTTCCAAAAATAATCCGACCGCTTCTTATGAACTCCCTCATTTTCCTCCGTCACCCATCTTCTGTATGCAAACCAGCCCTCTAGAAATTGAGTCCTTACTTCGATGGCTTGATGTTAATGCCGGTTGTGGTCTTGACGATTCTGTTTGACAAATCTCTTCCGTCGTCCCTATCTGTTCCCTTGTTTATTATCTTCAATGTTAGTTTCTCCTCGGGCTCCTTTTCTTCTTACTGAAAGTCTGCTCATATTTCTCAGTTACGTAAATCCGGCGAGTCAAGTTGTATTTCCAATTATCGTCCTATTTTACTCCTTTCTTGTTTTAGTAAAGTACTGGAAAGAGTTGTTTACAATAGTCTACTTCCCATATATCATCAAAGGTTGTCGTGGGATTGCTTTACTTTTTACAACGGCTTGAGACGAACTTTCCATAAATTAACTTAATTCATTGCATGATTCAATGCCTGACAGAAGGAAGTACATATTATTTTAAAATAAAAAAAATATTTGTTTTTGATAAACTTCGAGGTTTTCATCACAAACTCACAAGTGTCGCTATTCTACCGACCTTTGTGTTTCCAAGCAAAGCTGTCAAAAGATAACGGTAAATCACCAACGCTCACCTATTTAGTATGTGGATTCGTATACTCTTTCATTTTTGATACTAATTGTTATGCTCCCAAGGCAAAAACATAAGACAATAGGTAAAATAATTTCTGAATCGGCTGTCTTTATTCAAATGATCAGCAGTTTATGGGGACTGCATTTCCTTGCCGTTTTCGGGGTGCGATAGGAAACTGATTAAAATAATATTTGCGAACGAAATTCGTGTATGAACTATCATAAAATCTACAGACATTGCAGAAAATCTATTTAGAGAAACAAGTAGCATGAATAATTATCGTTTTATTTATGTAAAAAGTGCACGATTTCGCCATTGCTATGAGTTAATTGTTGAAAAATAGTCATTTGTAAATTTCTCTTCAATAGTCTACGAAACAAAATATGAAAGAGGGTTCAACGAATTGCCGATGTCAGATTAAGATTTAATTTCGGGCTGGCAATAAATAAAGTAATTCCTCAAAAACTCTTGTCGAGTCTAAGGGCTCACGCTAATAGAGTGCTTCTTTTACAAAATGAGTGATTACAAAATTTTGTGATTAATTTAATTTATTTAAAAATTGGTGATTAGTTCCACGATTTACTTTACCCCTGACTTAACTCAGGAGCCTATTGAAAGCTAGGTGAACTAAAAGCTCGGTGCACAGTCTTCCGTCCGAACCTGGATACTTGCAACATATAAGCTCGAAGAAAATAGCACCTTTGAATTTTTAATCAAGATTATGTTAAGAAGTTCGGAATTTATACCGTAAAAACCAAAATGAATGCATGGGATCGTAGTAGAAATGAGATAATACACAAACACTTATTTTTAAGTCAGCAAATCCTGTTAGACCTAGTTTTACCTACAAATGCAAATCATTTAGCGAGTAAGTTCTGATAAAATAAGCCCTTTCTCTTCTATGTATAGAGATATTCGTGAACATAATTCGCCGTACTACAATTAGCATCCATCAGCAAATCAAATTGGGCAGAAAATCAACTAAATACTTGCATAATTTTCATTTCTTTCCAAAAAACGTACGCGTGTCAAAATATTGTACACATTATCCTGGACACACTACAGGTGTATTTCTATCTCACTCGCACTAACGTTTCGACAGGCAGGCGAGAAGAGCTCGACAAGTTCCAACAAATCGTTTCTGACGTGTACTTACTTCCACCGTATTCCCAAAACGGCACCGTTCCATCCTTTTGCGCTAAATACGGCGGCTTAAATGAGTATTTATATTCGAAACGCCTATGTGCACCCGTAACGCCCGTATTTGTATTGCCTCCGGCATTATTGTGTGAACAAATTATAAAGACCAGCAGAAATACGGCACTGGACACACGAAACCTCGGACCGGTCAAAGCCATTTTCGCTCGTGAAGTGGCCAGCCAACTAGCAACGAACGATAAACGTCAAATTGATGACATGATATGTCAGGGCTGTGCTGTTTTGTTTAGAATTCTGTCCATTCTAAACAAAATTATTTTGTGTTTGGCGTGAAAATAAGATTTGAATGACTTCCGCTTGTTTCCGCGATCCGAGTTCGTAAATTAGTGTGGATGAAAATTGTTTGGGAATTCGGTTGATGAATTATAAGAAATATGATGCGGAATGGAGGGTAAGTACGGTGAATTTTGGCAGCGAAAATGGTAAATATTTAGAAGTGGGGCTCCAGTCAAAACTCGCCCCAAAAAATTTTTCACCCCCTGGAGACTATTCTATAGGGTAGGAATATATGTTCTAAGGTGGGGGAAGACATTTTCAATGATTGTTTATAATAAAAAAAATTATTATAAACAAAAAAAAATTTTTTTTTTAATTACTTTAATTTTTATTAAATGACATATTTTGACCAATTTTTTGTTCTTTCGGAGAATTTTTTTACGGTTTCACGATAAATAACGATTTCCATTTTTTACTCTGATATTGAAATTCACTAATAATTTTGATCACAAACCATCAAAATAAATACCCTTATTTCTTTGAACTATGTGAAGTAAACGAAACTTTGCTTTGTTTTGATTTTCTAATATTAGAGTATGATTTTTTTTGTATGATAACAAAGATAACAACGAGATTTCAAATACTAGGAATTATTTTCTTGTTGCCTTTGTTTTCATTTGGAAAGTTTGATCTAATTAGTTTGGTCTAAATATGTAAATAAATAAAAATTAAATAATTGGAAGAAAAAATTTTTTTCGTTTATAACAAAATTTTTTTTATTATAAACTATCATTGAAAATGTCTTCCCCCACTTTAAAACATCTATTTCTAACCTATAGAATACTCTCCAGAGGGTGGAAAATTTTTTGGGGCGAGTTTTGACTGGAGCCCCACTTCTAAATAATTACCAATATATGCACCTGGTTGGATACGGCAGGACAATACGCTCCACGTTAAGCAGGCAAATCAAATGTACTGCTTTTCATCACTGACGTGACCGCCCAAAAAATTAAGCTTTCAGTTTCCACGTTCAAAACGCTTCAAATAAAATATTCATTTCAAAGCCATGCTATATTTTTAAATGACAACTAATCTTTCATACGTTCCACAGCTTTAAATACAATTATATCACAAACATATTATATTGCCTTAACTAGAATGTTTTCGTTTTCCATATTAATCTATACCACATCAAAGCTGTAGCTCCTGACAAACTAAACCACGTTACAATGTAAGAAAAATGCTCGTTTCGTAAAGCAATTCTAGTCTGCCCACCAACTGGACCTCCTGGAACTGATGACTCATAGTTCGCATCAATGAAAACTGGATAAGCACCAGTTACTGAGCACATTTTCGTCAAATCTCTGCAAAGCGGAACGCATCGTTAGTAATAGGATTTTTAACATTGAATTCTAGGTACCTATATAAATAAATTTCTCCTCTGGTTTCCGGAGTGAATTGTGGCCTGTTCTCGTTCAACCTGACGACTCCAACTAATTCGATTTCACCATTTATCTGACCATTCGGCCTTGACGCTGCGTCCTTAAATTTTCTCGGAACCCAGCCTCTGTTTACAAGTATCGTTTCCCTGAAGTAACATTTTAATATTTATTCGGGTGAAAATGCCGATTTGTCTTACTCTCTTCCGCTCAATTTGAATGGTGTGATAATATGATATCCAACGCTATCGTCTCGAGCAGTCATTAAACTACTCCTGGACTCAGCTCCATACGGGTGAATTAATGACCTCGGCCCCATGCAAATTTCTTTGTCGTGCAAAAATTTTCCACGTACTTTCACTGGCCGATACTCCATCGAATTGAGATCTTCTAAACTTGAAGAATTTCTCAGTATTGTACTTCGGAAATTGTAATATGTTTAGTGTACATACTTATCAGGAAGTGGGACTGGTTCGGATTTGGTTTTATCGTTCAAATCCCGGAGTAGATTTTCTTTCCATGTCTTGCGTTTTATTTGCCAGCAGCCTAGACCAAAAGTTGTTACCGGTGCAAGCTAGAAATAATTATAGTAAATTTGGTAATAATACAATATCATGTAGGTAATACTAGGAGAAACCATCCCATCGGCGTAATTTTGTTTGGATCTCTTCGTGTGAAGGCTTTTGCATTTCGGATTGAGCTACTGTAGCATCTAACCGGTGACGTCGTCAGTGTTTTATTTGAAATTAGTATTTGAAGAGGTCGTTTAGATCCACAGCACCGAAATAGTTTCGATAAGAGCATTTTTTTAACGAACAATACGTCCTGGTAAATAAAAACACTTATTATTTATGTTGAGGATTGAAATTTAAGGTTATGATTTTACTCCAGCTGATTGATGACATTTTACCAAATCTTGCGAAACCCAGAACAAGCGGAAGCAATGCTGATTCTTGTTATTTAACCGTTGCAATTCGACATTTGGTAAATATTCTTAATATTAATATTGACTATAATAAGGGTTAATTAATAACTAGCTCTCTTCGAATCATTAACAATAACACAATGGGGTCAGCTTCATTGCAGAGCCTCTTCTTCCTAGCAGCAGTAAGCCACTTAGTCAAGAAACAAGCAATTAAAATTATCATCATCCCCCGAAAGGGAATAGGATAGGAAAGGAATCCCAAACCACACTCTCGACACATTCAATTTGTAATTAAATTATATAATAGTAAAAAAGAAAACATAAATAGGATAAATGGAGAATAAAGAAAGTAAGATAGAGTTAGTTGATGGGAAGTTAGTGTAAAAGATGGATAATAAAAAAAAAAAGCATGCAAAGAAGAAGAAGAAGAAGCTCTTTCATAATATAAATAAAAATTAATTATAGGATTTTTTAGAAAACAAAGCGAGAGAAGACAAGACAGGCATACTTAAATGGAGAGAGCGAAGGCTTTGTTAATTTTGTCATTTCTAATAAAAAACAAACGGTGACCGCATGAGAAGAAAAAATGGTCCACAGAAAATATATCGGACTGTTAGAAACTGAGGGTTTATTATATGGTCCTGAAATAGACAGCTCGGTGTAAGCTAAAAAAAATTCGCTGTGTGAAGTGCTTTTGTTTTTTTTTTATTTCAGACCCAATTCATAGACATCGTTGTTAACCAAAAGACGACTTTTTTAGAGAAGCTCCTGTAGATCGACTGGATCAGCTTCAGAAATTATTCTTTTCGCAAATAAAATATATCAATAAAAATTACTTCAATATGTATACAAATCTTTACGTCAATAAATAACAAAATTAGTAGAATTTTTTTTTGAAAAATGCTTTTTATAGATTGAGGACACAAGCATGTTTGCATGAAACAGCATATCCAGTGCAACAGCACAAGAAACTGAAAAGCATCCAGGCGTAAGACGACCAGGAGCTCAAAACCAACTAACCATGCATCACGAATTCGAATCCTGAAAATCTAAATCTACTTAGGAACGGAGTTTCAATAAAACACCAAATTTACCATCTTACATATATATTTCTTTTTTGTTTTAATCTATTTTACAAATCAAAGCCTTTTGAACTTTATTTGACCTTTTCATATTTTCTAAATAGTACATTTCCATCGTAAACGTTTTAAAACAAGAAGAAAATTGTGGTGTGAAGATATTTTCCAATAAAACAAAATCAAATTTCTTTAAATGTACGTCTATATTGTCAACAAATTCAATTATTTATTTTCGCGCATCACTTCCATCTCCCATCTTTGTTTCAACTATTCATTAATATTTATTACTATTTTATTTCCAATGATAAGATTTTTTATTTGTTTTCTCTGTGGGTGTGTTTCTGTGTATGTGTGTGGGGATAATGAAACGGGATAAAAGCTAGTCGGCCTAAAATTACTGAGCTAGGAGCAATAAAAGAAGGAAAAATTGATGAGCATCGGTAAAAATGTTGACAAATATGACACTTAAAATATACTCAGTGTGTATAAATGTGTGCTTGGGTGTCCATTAATATTTTTTGTTTGTTTCTAAATTAAAAAGTTAATTTTCATTTGATTCTAATGAAAAGAATATTTTTTTATTTATAATTTTAATAGTAAATGATTGACTACATTGTAAGATAAATACTCTATGCATTCGTTTAATTTATAGTTAAACATATTCTTCAGTTTTGATTATTTTTGTCGGATTTTCGGAATACAAAGAATTGAACTGTTTTATGTGTTTTCTCTACAGCTTGTTTGCTCTTGTGTTGGTGCGTGGTTTTAAGAACGCTCTAAATAAAAAAGAGGGGAGGGAAAGAGTCTAAACCGAGAAGTATTTTACAAGATAGAAACTTACTAATTACCGTCAAAAGTTTCCTCATCAACTAGAACGTAATCCAAAAGATTTTCCAAGCGTACTATGTTTTCTGTTGTATAGAAACAGATGTAATTGAATCTGGTTCAAGATAGGGCGTGAAAAGTTCGGTTTTCCACATGATCTAACGGTCTCGGTATGCAGCAGCAGACGACACAATTCGAAAAAAAGTCGTGATCTTACTTTCAGTACAGCCCAAGCTTGATAGAACGTTCTTGAGAGCTGAGGACATTATACTACTTCGATTGCAATATCTATTCCAAAAAGTTAACAAGTATTTCACTTTTAACTTGTATTCATAATTCTAACGTGACCTACATAATTTCCAAATATAAATCAATTGAAGTGAGTGATCGTAACGAATACGACATACAACGTAATTCAAGCAATACGAGAACATTTTATCAAGCTCTAGGCAGAGAGGAATATTACATACTCAAATCGTCTTTTTCAAATCTCCCACTTAACTTGTCTACTCTTATTCTCCGAAATCGAATGGCTACTCGCATAATTCCTAGATACTTCATTCGCTTGTTTTCTGCTCGGACTGTTGCATTAAGTCCTCCAGGGCGAAAAACGTCTCGCCGGCCGTCGATGTGGGCATTGATTGGGTCGTAGCCACAATCTGCTGCTCCGATGTCACAGGAATGGCGATGGTGCCACTATCTTCTGCCGGTTCGTGTCCTTTCTCTTGCTGCTCGTCGTCCTTGGCTTGCTGGTTCACCATCTCAGCGTTCTCTTGTTCAGCATGCTCGGCCGCCTGCGTGTGGATAGCCACCGGCTCACCTTGCTCGTTAGTTGTGTACGCAACGGATACAGGTATCCGGACACCGTCTTCACCGATCGCGTGCGCACCCTCGCCCATATCTCCATCTTGCGACTGTTGGATGACGATATGACCGTCAGCGTTCAGAAGAGACGCATCGATAAGTTGCGCTTCGTTATCGCCTTGCTGCACGATAATCATCTGGTTATTGTCGCCGATCATTTGCAGCTCACCGTCCAGTCCGTCGGCTGATTGGAGCACACCCACGCTCTGCAGCAGTTGTTGGATTTGCTCCGAATCGGTTCCTTGTACCAAAATCTGGTTGCCGTCTGCATCTGTAGTGATAATGTGGTTGTCTAATTGCAGGATCTGACCGTTTTCGTTAAGTATGAATTTGATTTGGTTGCCTTCGACGGCGTTCTGCATGTCCTCCAGATCCATGGGCACTTGGTCGGTGTTAGACGGCTGACTTTGCGAGTCGCCTTCGTCGTCTAAGCTTGGCATACTCACGGGTCCGCCCGTTACTTGCTCTTGCTGCGCACCATCTGACGTCATTTGCAGCTTCTGCTCCGCATTCGCGCGCTGACTTTCGTCAGGTTGGTCGAGGACGGGCATGTCAATACCGACGGCCACGTTTTGTCCAGACGCTGAAGTCGCCTGATCCGCTTGAGGTTGGCTGGTCTGTAAGATCAAAGGTGTAAAACTAGGATTCGCTTACGAAGATCAACTTACCGTCTTTGCTAGTTGTTGCTCGTTCGAATTTTCCTGGCGCGGTATGGTGATGTTGAACGTTATGCCTCCGACAGCATTCTCCTGACTCGTGATCACCAGGTTCTCACTGCTATTACTATTGCCAGCCTCGTTTTCGGCCTTATCCGAATGCATTTTCTCGAAAATACTTTCGATGTCTTCCGATATGTTCGAGCCTTGCGCTGTCGTGGTCAGCAGGTTCGAACTTCTCATATCCTGGCGTATGAGGCTCTGCGAAGTCGTAGCAGTGGTCGTGACCACGGTCGCGGCTTTTTTGCTTTCTCGCTTATGCATCTCCATGTGTTGGTTGTAGTAGTTCTCCTGAATGAAAGTAAGCGAACATATGTTGCAGGAGAAGAAGTGGATCCCTTTGCTGTCCATGGTCTCGGACTCGCGAAGCGCTTCGTCAATCGTCTCTTGGAGCAATTTCTGAGTCGAATGCTGGGTCTGCGCTTGATGCTGTGCCGATTGGTGTTGTTGTTGCTGCGTTTGCTGTGCAGGTTGTGCTTGCTTCTGATGCGTCTCGAAATGCTTGACGAGCATTTCGCGCTGCGTAAACGACGCCGAACATGTTCCACACTTGTAGTAGTTTGGCTGATGCGACTTAGCGTGAATACTGGCCTGTTCGCGGGTCTCGAAACGCACTGAACAAATCCGACACTTGAACGGTTTGACCTTTACATGCTTGCGCATGTGTTCGTCGAAACTAGCTTTGTCTGTTGTCTTATACTGGCACGTATTGCAGGAATGGAGAATCTGTTCACCAGCCATGGTGCCAGCGGGCGATTTACTTTCTGAGTGGTTAACTTCTATGTGTTTCTTCAAAGTGATTTCATTCATGAAGGTTGTGTTGCAGAAGCTGCAGGTGAACTCGTTCGGGTGTTTTTCTGCAACGTGCTGCTTCAGTGTGGTCATATTTACGAAGATCTTTTTACAGGTTTTGCAACGGAAACCGTTCTGCTGGCGACACGTTTCGTAGTGCGGTTGGAATTGTTTCAGGTCCGTCGTTTTGAATTCACAAGACATGCATTTGTAAATTTTGATCGGGCCTTTGCGCGCTGGTGTCTGTTGATTTTGCGTGGGAGTTTGCTGGGCCATGATTTTAGTGTGACCCTGCTGCTTTTCGTTGGCATCGAACACGTTCGACATCTGATTATCCATCGTATCCCTCTGCACCGAGATTTTCCGAGCTCCAGCGTCTTCATCGTCGACTAGTCTACGATTCACGTTTCCGCTATTCAATTTCTGCATTTTCGCAGGAGGCGACGTCACAGCCTGTCGATCTTCTTCCGAGAGACCGTACTTTTTGAATATGAAATTGAGTAGACTCGACTTCACTCTATCGAAATCAATTTCCAGCCGATCTAGATGGTTTATCATCGTCACGCATCGCTTACATATAACATCTTCTAGACTTATAATAACCATGAAGGCTTCGCCGATCAGTTGTCCGATCTTATTTGGTAGTTTTGTATTGGAGTGGGTCGTCACGCAATCTGACAAAAGTGTACATTGATTCCCAACGACTTCGTCGCAAACGTAGCATCGGTTTTGGGATTGTGCTTGCTGTTGTATGATTTGCGTCTGACTATTTTGGATCGTTCCGGGCGATGTTGAGAGCGATACATTCGACGAGAGACCCATTTTTTGTTTTAGAATACGCGGTTGTGTTGGCCCCGTTACAGTAACGGCTCCACTTGAGAGAAGATTGTGAATCTTCCGTACAGCATTCATTTGGCTCTCTTGCTGGGCACTTGGTGCACCATAAACCTGCAATTTTCAGACGATTAGTAGAGAAATTTTTAGAGATCATTGATGTGATTGATGATGGTGACAAGTTGAAGAGGTTGTGTGGACATCAGCGAGATATTAACGGCGTGATTAAGTGTTACATCAATATACGTTTAAACGACATATTGAGAGTAATAGGAATCGATGCAGTAAGTTTTATATCAAAAGACGTTCACGTTTAAACGAATTATTTATCAACCCTCTATCCTTTGTGCTTTGTTGAACTAAATAAAAGTCGTATAACTTAGTAATTAGACGACCAGGAATGGGGCTGGTGAACTTATTCACCCTTAATCCATTTTTATCTGTGAGCGGTCTTGCACGCAGATATGAACCTTGGCTACCTACGATGTTTAGATTGTGTGCAAATGGTTTGCAAAAGTTAGCGATTTTTCTGAGATGTGGGCATGTCTCGTGTACCCTGGTTGGGAATCTGAGAGTATCCATGATACTGATAGTGTGTTGGTCTATGTTGGCGGAGCTTTAAAAGCTTTTCGCTTTTGCATTTTCTGTTTCGATCCTAAAGTCTTTATGTATGTCCACGTTTCTAAAACGGCCCACAGACACAGAGATCTGGTCGTCGACTTGGTTGCAGATATGCAGGATCTGCGACCAAATTCATAGTGTGTGGGCTAGTCTCAGATCTAGTTTGTTCGCAAATATCGCAAGTCTCCAACCAAGTCGGCAACCAGATCTCCGTGTCTGTGGGCCGTTTAATTTGCCATGGAACTCGGGATTTTAGTAGGTCTGTAAATCTTGGTTGATAGTCTTTGAAGTTTGTCCGAATGCTAGACTTCCGTATAATAATGCCGTTCTTAGTATTTGTTTATATATTAGTGATTTTGCTTTGTCTTTGGGATTTTATGAGACGGAACAAGACCTGAAGGAGTATTGCGGTTGCTGCATTTGTTTCGTATGTGGCCGTCCAAGTTATACGACCGTCGAAAGTAAGTCCAAAGTAATTGGTCATCCGATGATATTCAATCTGTTGTTCGTTCACTGTCAGTTTTCGCAAAGTTTATCTTCTCTTCCGCTTGATGAATATTGCCTGAGTCATGTCAGCGTTTATCTTAATCTTTCATTTGTCGAAGTACCAAAGAAGCGTATTTATGGAGAATTTCAGATTATAAGTGGCGGCTGTTGTTTTCCAGAATTTGTGGAAGATGTGTCATCGACATCATCGAATTATTTACGGGCAGTTTATGGATATCTGTAGTGTATATATTATAAAATAGGGGAGATAATGAGGATCATTTATGAACTCCAGCCGCAATTGGCTAAGATAGGAAATGTTTGACAATTTTGACACATAATTTTTGTTCATTTGAGAGAAGATCCAATAATCCGGAAAACAGGAAGAGGCATTCGAAACTCATGTATTTTGCATCCTTAAAGTGTCTGAGTGCGCAGTGGTGGTAATTTAGCCTCAAAAACAATTAAAATGAATAATCGGAAAAGAAATGTCGACAGGATTGACATGTGAGCTCCTATTGGTCGCAGTTAACTGTGATAGCTAGATATATTTACCTTCTCCTCGGGACTCTAGTTTACCCAACTGAAATGCCAGTCTTACCAGCTATAAAGAAAAGTCTACAGAACATTACAAAGGAAGGTTGTGACTCCAGTCATTAAGGTTAGACATGTGACCACGTTGGGGTGTATTAAATTAGCGCAAAAAATTTATCTTTGCGTTTTGCTAGACATTTACAAGATTCAAATTACGAAGTTGAAAAAAAATCTTTATTATACACCAAATATCTCTACCGTATGCTAATGAACTTTGTGCAGGATGCATACTGCAAAAAATTTATATCATTCGAATTCATATTTATGAAAAGTTTCGAGCATACTGAAGAAGTTTCAGGATAAAAGGCTAATGTGCAATAGAATCAATGATCGCATTTACATAGATATTATGACTTGCTGGCAAAAACGGCATAATTGGAAGTTGCTGTAATCTTCGACAGATAATTAGCCCACGATATCATAAAATATTTACCGTATCGTTATATTTGTTTGATGTTTTGCAGTTAAGTAGATTTTCCAAAATTAGTGGAGCTAAGCTAAGTTTTAGAGCAAATAAATGGGGAAAACCCACTTCAAAAACCGTATATTCAGCTCTAGTTTCGCCGGAAGACTTATTCAACCATAATTAGGCAGAGGTAGATATGTTCCTAGGTAAGACAATGATGCGACGCTTCAACTGTACGCACCTTGCATTTCTATTGCTAAATCAATTTCATAAGAAATCACAAAATTTGCTAGCAGACTCTGCCCCCTGAGAAGCCTTATTCAACCGCATGACAGGAATCTATTCATTAAATTGTATATTTCCGGGACTTAAATATTTACAAAAATCTCGCAGAATTTTATTGTGACGTTTGAGGTTGAGACAATTAGGCGAAATGATTGCATGGCATTGTTTGATGCAGTCGAAGAATTCGATATTTGAGGTCAAAAATTGCCGTTCAAGGCAATTTAAATACAGACAAGGAATTGTGCAAACATGAAAACATAACAATAGTTTTTCCAAAACCAGGCAAGCTCCAGACAAACGGAACACGCGTATCTAAACTGTCCTGTCATCCGTCGTTTGACTGCTCCGTTTCGTTGTTTGGAAGCGTGATGAGATAGGGCAATTGCAGCCGGCAGTTGCGCTTATCAACGTTACTACGTAACCTGTTTCCGTATCAAAACCCTGTCGCGTCGATTTTATCAACGCTGAACACGATTTACTACCCCAATGCGTCACATATCTAATTAAAACGATACAGGGGCCCCACGAGACAGCCATGCAGCGTCCAAACATCGAAGGGGCTCACTGTGTAGTATGCCGCCGCTGGCGCACCGTGCTTTCGCTTCGGTCTTGTCTCACACGAACCACGCACCACCGCCGCCTATATGCACTTTGTTTGCGCCAAATTTTTTAGGCTCATTACACCGATTTGATGGATTCTAGACGCGAACTTTCTATACATTTACCTTTCGGATATTCGGTTGAATTACTTTCTTCATTATAACGAATTATTTTGCGCGCCGCTAAGCGCCCTACTGACAAATACCAGAATTGAATTTTACACTCGCGCGGACCACTGAAATGAAACTGCAAAACATGGCGGCGTCGCTGTCGCTGCGTTCTGTTCGAAGGCGATCGGGGTTGAGAGCGTCGAAATTAATTTCAATGAAAATCGTTCGTAGGCACTTCACTCGATAGCAGAAAATTATCAACTAGGAAATTGATGAAAATTTTAATTTGTAAAGAGTGGAAACGTTGCATTCCGTTCGAAGAACTGTTAATTAATAAACTTTTGTCGTGAGCTTGACGCGGCGAAGTAGTATTTCCGGCAAGATGTCAGATTTTAGTTGAAGAGTGGGGAAAGTGGCAGCTTCGGGCGAAATCGGCGATAGGAAGAAAGACGAAAAACCGTTGAGTGCGGCTGTGTGTGTATGGTTTCTACGGTAACATGACAGCTGGTCAAAGACGTAAACAAAAAGCTGGCGGATGTTCGTAGGGAAAGTGTATGATTTTGGTGTTTTGAGAGAAAATTAAGGAAAATTGAGGTATAGTGGTCGTAGAGACGTGTGCAGTATAGTCCCCGCAATGAGGGCTGTGTTGAAATGGGTTGAAAAAATTCATGAACCAAGTGAAAAGTCGGATTATGTGAGGTAAATATTCAGTCTGAGTTAAGAGTTGAGGTTAGCATATTGTTGGTAAACAAATGGAAAGTGTAAAGTTTCTAGTGAACAACCACGTCAGCGCGTTAGGATATTCATTAAGCGAGTGCAATAATAATGCGGGAGTTCAAAAATCGGCGCAATACTGATTTATTCTACACTATGATTTTGCTGTAATGAAAGACATTAGCATCCTTCGGTATCCTTCCTGACCATGCGTAAGAACTTGTGATGTGATTTGGCATGCTTAACCATAGCCTTGAAATCTGTGAAAATCTATTTCACAACAAAATGCGGTATTTGAAAGAAAATACAGTGAAGCCAACCATAAATTGTCCGCCTAATTAAAGCAACTATAAAAACTGAACGTGGGATATAATTCATTCTATGCATTATTATGCCGCAGGAATGTGATCAGAATTTTATCAACTATAATTTTGAATTTGGAGTTGATGTCAGCTTCCAATTTAGCATCGAACAAAATCAATAAATCAGCCCAAATTTTGTTTATAATCTGAAATAGAAAGGCTCTAAAATAAAGAATATCAATTGCACAGAAAAAAAATTGACTACGTTTGGTAGCGTCTTTCATCAGCCACTTTGTAGATACCATTGCGAAAAATATGTCTATTTCTCAAGACATTGGAAAAGAAATAGAAAAGATAGTATAAGGAATAATTTCTCAATATCATTGATCAGAGATAACTATCAGTGCAAGGTGCTATTCATAATTTTAGACTACCTGTGATCAGAACAAATACAGTTCTAAATTACCCTATCGTTTCAGCGTTCTACCATGGCCTTCGTTCTACTTTATGCAACGATCTGTTAATTTTTCTCCAGTGTGCGTGGCCTTAAAGAAGAAGTTTAAGGGTTATGTTTTAATTAGTTTTTAATTTAATGTTAATTATCTGAACTTCGTTGTTTACTATGTCTTTTTGAACTTTTATAACAATGCTTTCCTTCAAATTTCCTTAAACAAAATGTCTTATGCTGCATGAATACTCAACCTCTTTGAATCACTGTTTGCTTTTTGAGGAGCAAACTAATAGCTTGTAATTTAAACAAAACCCATTGTGTCTTATAAAAAATAATTTTTATTCATCGTAATCATCATGTGCATTCCATCCTACACCTATTCGGTTTTGCACCATCGTTGTCAATTAGATACCCTCAGCATTTTCTTGGTGTCCTAACGTATTTTTTTGCTCCACCTAAGATGCAGTATAACAACAACTTGAGTTTATTAAAGAGGGATTTGGGCTGGAAACGTTTTGCATTACTGACTTTATCACATTCCTCTAAAAAAGTAAAGAATTAACCGTGGCCATCGAAGTATATCAATTCCAGTGTAGCAATTTATTTAATCATATTTTTAAATTTCAGCATTCATTCGACCAGCTACAGTCCGGACGGTAGTCAGCTTGTTGTTGGTGCTGGTGATAAAGTTCTCGTATATGAACCCTCCGAAGGTGTTCTCTTGGAAACCCTTAAAGCTCACAAGGACATTGTATACTGTACTGCTTACGCCAAGGATGGAAAGAAATTCGCATCTGGCAGTGGTGATAAATCCGTAATTATATGGACCAATAAATTTGAAGGAATGCTAAAATATTCGTAAGCCCAAAAATCTTTTAGATTATTTTATTTCGAGCTAATATTTGAATATTCTACAGTCATAGCGATGGGATACAGTGTATGTCATTTAATCCCATTTCTCACCAACTAGCATCATGTTCATCTTCCGACTTTGCATTATGGTCAGCAGAGCAGAAAGCTGTGCAAAAATATAAAATCTCATCAAAAGTAAATTCGTGTGCGTGGACGAATGATGGCCAGTATTTGTTACTCGCGCTGGCAAATGGCACTGTTTCTATACGGAATAAGGTATGGTGTAATATATATTTTCAACTGAAAAAGGATAACTGAAAACCTATTATGTTGCAGGCCGGCGAAGAAAAAGGTAAAGTTGAACGACCTGGCGGATCTAATACTCCGATTTTCGGAGTGCAATGTTCTCCCACAAATTCTACCAATTCTGACGTATTATGCTTAGTCGATTGGGGGCAGTCTTTGTCCTTTTATACTCTAGGCGGGCAACTTGTAGGAAAAGAAAGATTCCTTGGATTTGATCCTCTTTGCTTGTCCTACTTTCAAAACGGCGAATTCCTTGTGGTAGCGGGTTGCAATAAAAGCGTTCAACTGTTTACGAAAGACGGTATCAAACTAGGTACGCTCGGAGAAGTATTCGAATCGTGGGTTTGGAGTGCCTCGATTCATCCGAATGGATTGTCATACACAGTCGGTTGTCAGGATGGAACACTTGCATGCTATAGTATTATGTCGAATACCGTTCATGCTTTATATCGCGAACGATATGCATTTCGCGAAAATATGTGTGATGTGATAATTCAGCATTTGATTTCGGGGCAGAAAGTTCGAATAAAATGTCGTGATTTGGTGCATAAAATAGCTATCTACCGAAATCGGTTAGCTGTTCAACTGCCGGAGAGAGTGGTATTATATGAGCTCAATTCGCCTGAGAATCAACCGATGCACTATAAGGTGAAAGAGAAAATTACAAAGAAGTTCGAGTGTAGTCTGTTGGTAAGTAATGTAGCTATTTATTTATTATTTGTAATGTTTAAAATATTTAATGGGAACTATAGGAACATAATTTTGAGCGAAAGAGGTTTGTAGCATTGGTAGATATTTCTTCCCATTTACTAATAGCTATTGGTACAGTATTAGAACTTACTGTAGTCATTAAGGGGGCAGGTGCACTTAGAATTTTGAGAAAATCGATTTTATTTTCTTTGCATTTTCTAAAAGTAGTATATTTCAAAATCATTCTCTGCAAATTTCAGATGAATCGGACAATTCTTTATGGAGTAAATAACTTTGAATGAATTCGTCTCTAATGCATAAAGCGTTTTTTGCATGCTTTAAAATAATTTTTCTCGAAACTATGTTTTCGAAGTCGGTGATCACTGTAACTTGAAAACGGCTTTATCGATCAGCATGAAATTTTCCTCACTTATTTTATATGTAATTATCCTCCGGATGAACGAAGGATTTTTCGATTGGACGATTTTTTTTCTATAGCCGAAAATGTGAGTGAAATTTTGGTGGAAAATATAATTTGGAGTTTCAACAACCGCCATTTTTCGAAAAATCAGAATCTGTCAAAGTCCTTCGTTCATCCGGAGCACTATGTCATTATCTAATAATCCCCGATTTTGTTTTTATTTCGGATGATCCAGTGACAAGCTACAGTGATCACGGCAAAACAATTTTATTTTGGTCCCCTCAAAAATTTACTCTATTTCGACTAATTTTCAACCTTTTGCCTTGAAAAAATTACAAAAGCTTCTACAAATATATTTCTTTCAAGTAAAAAAATATTTGCTATCAATTATTTTAATGTGTGTAAAAAAAAAATCCTGAAAAAGAGCTTTTTTTGGACGTTCTAAGTGTACCTAACTCCTTAAAGAATGATACCTTAGGAAATAAAAATTATTGAAATTTTTGGCTAAGGGTTTTTGAAATCTCCCAGAAACAGTTATGGCTTCCTGACTAGCAGGCATCAGCCAACGTTTACTCGATTTATCTTTATCGCTTTTCCATAGTTTTTCAGTGTTGTCTGTTTTCCTCATAACGAGATTTGATACTTAAAGGTTTTATAGGAACTAGGATATAGGCTATTGGTAGATGATTATGAGGGGAAAAAAAGGGGGAAAAATTGAGTTACATTAAACATTTCTGCATATAATATGTATGTATGTTTATAAATTCAAGTTATTTATAGATAAGAACTTACTAGGTTGCTCCAAGTGACTTTATTGTGTTTTATTAGTAATTTTTAAATATTCCTGTTCGCGTCGAAAAACTCGGAATCGTTTCTTTTCCCTGAGCATTTATTGTAATGAACAATTTTATGGTTTATATCATCAATCTCATCACAATTTTCGCATTTTTCGTATAAGCTAACCTGCATTCTAAATTTATTCCTATTGTTTAAAGCATAGTTTGCAATAGTCTATTTATTATTTTAGTTAAACCACAGCTTATTTATAGGAGCCACAGGCTATTTTGTCTATTATTACTTTTAAACTTATCGTATGTGATTTTATAATTGGATTTAGCTGAGCTGCGAAGTAATGTTCGAAACAGGACTATATTTTTAGCTTTGATCTTTAGCAGTTCTTTAGCTGAGAGTAATTCAGTGCGGTATATGCTTGGCAGCTCATTTGCCATAGCCATAGTTAGAATGTTGGCAATATTTTGCGGTACTCCTAGACACTTTTTCAGCATTCTGCATTTAATTGAATCAATTTGCGCTATTTATTTACATATATGGTCATGCAGCGTAAAATTGCAATAGAAGAGCCTTTAAAGCGTAACATACCTGATCAATACACAAATTTGCAGGGATTCAAACTAATTTCTAGTATTTATGATATTTTCAATGAACAGCATGTAACAAGATCCAAAAGGAGGAGCCAAACAAGATGGTTTGAAGCAGAAATCTTGCAATTGTGAGAATAACGATGTTGCTAATTACAGTGGTTGTCAGGATTTTAATCTATGAAAAAAAGAAGATTCCACCTCGAAATCATATCAACTAGCCTTAAACTCCCGTGCCAAGGGACCAATTATTATTTTTAAAGTAACTGCACCTTCCTGTCAAGTAATACTAAACAACAAATATTCCGATGTGATCAAATCAAATTCACACGCTCCCACCGAAAACATATGTAAAAGCTGCTCGTCTCAGTAAATGTTGATTTCTACAAACCTGGCAGGTAACATGAATCTTTTCATGGCGACGATAAGAAACATTTCAGCATATATATTTTAAAACATAGTCTTTGATTACTTATGATCAGCAGTTGATATTCTCAAGAATGCGCATTATGATGTTAATGGCTTTGCCCAACATAAAACATAAATTGCATGTTTCACTTCAAACTAAGACATTGATTTGTTTCTCGTTTCGGAAATTCATCTCCGAAACAAACACAATCAATTCAAAATAGCTTTGAAAATCAGAACCCTCAGATAATGAAGAGAGAGGCATGCCATCAATTCTTATGCAAGAACGACTGCTTAGCTGTTTGGAAGTAATTAGCTTAGAAAATATTCAAGCGAAATCAGTATGACTATAAGAATAGTCGAGAGAGCTTATTTTTTCCTCTATCTACTGCTCACAACTGCACAATACCTCTAAAGCAATGTTTGAAAGTGACATTTGAAACTTCAATGCTAAATATGCGTTCTGGGGCTCTTAACTAAGAACTTATAAAGGAAAATTACTCTATGATATTTTTAAACTTTGATGCGTGTACACTGAAAAAAATCCACATGGCGCCCAGAGCCATGTAACATAGCGCATTATTTATGGCGCCATACGCTATGTACATAGTACTCTGAGCTATGCAATATGGCTCCCCGCGCCATAATGTCAGAATCTACATAGCGCGTGGTCCTATGTAACATGGTGCAGCATTTATGGTCCCACACGCTATGTACATAGTACCCTGAGCCATGCAGTATGGCTCCCAGCGCCATAATTACATGGCGCAGAAATTATGGCTCCACACGCCATATTACATAGTACCATGAGCCATGTAATATGGCTTCAGTTGAAGAAGATAACTGCAATTATAACTCGCAGCCATACTGTGTGAGGGAACTTAGAAATGTGAGTATCAACAGTAGAAGCACTGTGGTCAGATTTGGCTAATTGCTGCCAATTGTGCAACCTAAGAGTTGAATTGGCGGCGGGAAATTTTTGATTTCGCGGGTTGGTGGCCTTAGGGCTATATAAGGTAATTGAAAAACTGAATTTGAGCTATATAATATTTATGAAAAACTAAGTTTTGGCTGTATATTGTTTTGAAAAACAATGGTCCTCCACGCCATGTACTATAGTCCTCCACGCCATGTACTATAGTCCTCCACGCCATGTACTATAGTCCTCCACGCCATGTACTATGGTCCTCCACGCCATGTACTATGGTCCTCCACGCCATGTACTATAGTCCTCCACGCCATGTACTATGGTCCTCCACGCCATGTACTATAGTCCTCCACGCCATATACTATAGTCCTCCACGCCATATACTGTAGTCCTCAACGCCATGTACTATAGTCCTCCACGCCATGTACTATAGTCCTCCACGCCATGTAATATAGTCCTCAAAACCATATACATGGCGTGGAGGACTATAGTACATGGCGTGGAGGACTATAGTGTATGGCGTGGACGGCTATAAGCATAGCGTCTGCTCCTATGTACTTTTCGCCATGTATTATGGCGTGTGGCGCTATATTTTATCACTATCCCTAAATCGACTATGTACATGGCGCCAGAAGTCTATAAATTATGGCGCCTGGCGCCATGTGTTTTTTCAGTGTACAACCTATATTGCCCTTAAGCTGCAGGACTCGATCTGTCGATAATCCGGACAATCGATCTGTGGATAATTGGAACAAAATCACCACAGCAGCATTTGCGGTCAAAAAAATTATTTAATGTGGCCGATCTAATTTATTTTTTGAATTAGTATTTTGATTTTAATCAGCACGCTCTCGAACCCAACAATCAAAATAAAATAAAATACTTCAATTGTGAAAGCTCCTCAATGAATTTTCTGATAGAGAAGATATATTAACGTCTCCAAGAGCGAAAATATTATGTTGCCTCTCAAAATGAATCCCATGCTATAATCGATAAAAACTCTGTCCTCATAGGGGAAAGTGTCTCATTTAAAAGAAGTATATGGAAGCAAACAAAAGCTTTAAAAGGTTTTGCTCAACTAAAATGTTCAACTTTACAAGTTATTAGAAAGCATATTTAAACATACGTCGCCCAGCTGTGGGGAAGTGCTTCCTTGTATAACACAGACTTTTGTTAAAAAATGCTTTGGAAAAATATTGAATGGTTTCCCTTGACACAGACATTGACAGGTATGCAAATGGGATTTAGAGATTGTTACAAATGTAGTAGATGCATTTTACGCAGAAGCTAAAAAATCATCTTAAATATTTTTCCGTATAAACATAGTCAGTGCTACGTTCGTTTGAAATGGGAAGATTTTGTATTATTTTTTGCCGTCGATGATCAGTTTCTGTTTTTAGATCGATAATCTGGCATGATTTTAGTGTTGTTGCATAATTTTTCATACTTTGTTATTTGAGATTTCACTTTGATTTAAACTTTCTATTACTTTCTAGTCAATTGGGAACTAAATTTCCAAAAAGAAAGAACGGAAAAATTAAATTTTTATATGTATTTTATGTTTAAAATAAATTAGAAACGTCTTTGTGGTACAACAACTTGTTCAACGTATTGGTCCTTTGATGGATGAGCACGGATCCATTCAATGGCACGAACAATGTAGTCTGGGGTCTTTGGAACGAAATCACCAGCGGCTTGGTAACCATTTTCGTCAGCAGTGTAAGAGAAAGCAACTGGGACACCTTCGGGCGATACCCATTGAGCGGTTCCGGCAGCAGAGAGGGCGTTACCTTGTCCTTGAACAGCGATACCGTTTGATGTGTCGAAAGCATATTTGTATGAACCGTCTGGGGAGGCATCGTTCACCAAACTGCGGATCTGAGCATCCTTGTTGATATGATCAGCAGCAACTAATCCAACAACAGCGACTACGAAGATCTGAAATTGAAATAGTTCTTTGTTATTAGTCTGCCGGAAAGAATTGAATCCAATGTTTTTTTTTGATGCACTCAAAGTGATATCCAATTATGCTTTTGGGCGATGTAAAGAAAGATACTCACAAGCTTGAACATTTTGAAGTTGTTAATGTGTTCAACTGGACCACAGAAAACGAATGATGATACTAGTGCTGCGTCCGATATTTATATCAGACGGTTTTACAAGGTTTTCCGAGTGACTGTCGTGCATCTTCATCGTCTGAAATGGTGAAAAAGGTCATTGCAAAAGTATTAGATTAAAATTTCTTGGCTTTTATTCAAATGGAATCATTTATCAACAATAATAATAACAATAGATTGTCGTTGGCATTGCTAAAAAGCTGTTTAGATTCTCAAATGCATGCGAATACCTAATGTGCTAGAAAATGATGAATGAATGTATCGATTCCGTAAAAGTAAGTTTATTGGAGCAACTTCTTGTATAGTTGCGCGTTGTTTTCAAAGTAGAACTGGTCTTTTGAAGAAAATACAAGTCTTACATTTTTTATAGTTTTATTTTTTAAAAGAAAAATATATCAGTTTCAATATAAATTTACTAATAAAACCGCCGGTTCGAATAGAGGTCAAGTTCTTTATTTATCAAGCTGCATTACATTTGATTTTTTATGAAAATAGAAAATACTTTAGACTATAGTTGGATAGAAACTAAAGAAAAATGAGATTTGTCGTTAAAATATCTCAAAATGTGTCTCTTCAAATTATCCAATTCAATTGAATTACACAATATCCTTAAACTCATCGCAGAAGAACAATAGCCATTCATACATAGTCATTTTTTTTCTCGTTGCCTTCAATTCAGCACAAACTGCTTAATCAGCACGAATTAATTAACTCGCCCTTAAATTATGTTTTGAATGATGAACTTCGGAACATACATTTTTTTTTACCTGGAAGCGATATTTAATTGTATCTATTTCTCGAAACACATTCAATTCAAATGTGAACCTTGTGTAAAGTCAGTTATTTTGTAATCTCAAATTGAATATGCATTATTTTGATTTCGAGCTTCCACTAATTCATCCATTTTTCGGCCTCTGTCTGTATCTAAAAAAAAAGTTGAAATCTTTCATTTTAAACATCCGAACTGGACATACTAGATTGATTCCGAACCGCGAAATTAGGCTATGCATAATTTTACGTTGAAGTTTCGTGGGTGTGTGATGAATGCGTTTACAATTTAGAAAACTTGAATGCTGCTGCGATGTTTTGTCTAAAGGTCAATTGAACTGCAACGCTCAAAAGATAAGATAGAAAATGTAAATAGTGTTTACTGATAGATGCTTGAGACCTTTTCCTGATGATATAAAGCATTTGCATCGGTGGCTGTTTGCTTTATTGTGATTGATATTTGTAGTGCTTCCGTACAGTGAGAAATTTTTTAAATATTAGTTGATTAATGACAATTTTTTTTTAAGGTATTTCGTTCCATTCACACTATTCTTCTCTCAATATCAGTTTCAGCTTGAATTGTAAATTATAATCATAACGAAATTGAAATAAGCTAATATCTTATTGTGCATAGCAATTCTGCCCGTAATCTTTCTCACACTGGATAAAACATAAAAGATTAGTTGGTGGTACTAAAACTTTGGAATGCTTATTCCGCTGTACAGGTGAATCGAGAGGACTTTTTTCAATCCTACCTGAGATTGGAAGGATTAGGCTGATGAGTCGACCATAAAAAAGACGAAAAGTCTTTACACATGTAGAATTTATCTAAATGACTTTGGTTGGTTGAGAAAACTCTACTTAAGTCGTTGACAAAGCGAACGAAATTCGAAGTTTTTTTTAAATCTTTGTGCAGTCCAGGGAAACTTCAACGTATCAACTCATATAGAATTTAGACAAACTAAATCCTGATCCTCTTCTTGTTGTGGTTTTCGGCGTTGGTGCGTTCACGACCATATAATGAACATATATGCTTTAGCGAACAATCAACCTTCGATTCCACTGTGTTGGCTAGTTAGAATTACTAATTAAAATTATTAATTATCAAAGAATCTTGTTCAAAAAACCCTTCAAAGCAGTGAAATTAAACTAAGTACATCTACTTCAATAGTATCATTGAAAGGAATCACATAGCAATCCCAAAAACAGAGAACCACTATATCCATGATGAAGTACTTGAGACTAGAAAATCAGCTAAGTATCTTGGAGTAATATTGGACTTCAAGCTGGCTTATGGCCGAAAAATATGCTGGCTTATGGCGCTAGCTATTAGCTGTTATCTCGTTTGGAAGACTCATGACAAATGTTCGCGGTCGTAGTGCGAGTAAATGTAAACTCCTTATGACGATGGCTCACTCAACACTGTTGTATGGCATGGAAATATGGGCCACTGCGTTAAGGTTTGAAAAGAATCGAACTAGGGTGGTGAGCGTCCAGCGTAGGGAAGCACTGCAAATTACAATCATCTACAGAACAGTTTCAGGAAACGCCGTGTTAGTTATAGCGGGAGTAATTCCAATTGATCTATTGGCGAACGAACGCAGGAAGATGTTCTTGAACAGACTAGAAGCAGGAGAAGACATATTAGCTACTCAAGCACGAGCACGTACGCTTGAGCTTTTAGAAGAATCGCTGTGCTACGAGCTCCAGCTCGCCGTAAAACCTTGGCTTAATCACGACCACAGTCAGATGACGCCTGGTCAGCGGTGTCAGCATATGTGGAGCAATACAACCTACCAATTTCCTGACTCTTTTTTTGCTGAAGGGAACTACTGCTTCTATTTATCCAGATATTTGTGATTTGTTTCCTGGGCTTTTTGTTTCTTCCTTCCTAACATTTTTTTCATGGAACTCTCTTTCATCTTTGTCTTCTCATGTGGAAATTTTGATGACTAATCTTCTTGAAATATAAACGTCCCTTTTGGATCCCTCTGCGAACAGTCGCTCTGGTCGTATTCTAAATGTGTTTGTTAAGTCACTTGCATCTTCCTTGTGCATTCTTCTGTTTATTTTTTAATTTGAGTTTATCCGTATGTGTTTTTGCTTCCATCTGAAAAGTGGTCAATGTTTTTTCCGATTTTCTAGTTGATGGA
This sequence comes from Nemotelus pantherinus, assembly GCA_963978885.1. Lineage (NCBI taxonomy): Eukaryota > Metazoa > Arthropoda > Insecta > Diptera > Stratiomyidae > Nemotelus > Nemotelus pantherinus. Next base: position 25,980,589 of record OZ022263.1, read on the forward strand.
TATTGGTAGCATTGCCAATAATCGTCCTGTATCAATCACTCTTCTCTTGCTTCCTTTAGTTGATTAAGCGATAGAATTCACAGTGCTTTTAGTCACTGGTTTTCTAAAGGGAGACGTTCTACGACAACTAATTTAGTTGAATTCGCAACTTCGTCGCCTGGTCCTTAGACAAAGGTCTACAAGCTTTTGTGATCCAGGATCGCATCTGTCGCATTTTTTTTAATGGTACATTCCTCTTCTTTCTATCCTACTTCTGGCGTTCCGCAGGGTAAAAAACTTGGCCTCCTCCTTTTCACTTTGTTTATCAATGACCTTGCTTGTAACATCGCCAGAATCCTCTTTTATGTGCTTTTTTTCGTGCTGTCGCTTCACATGACAATTGCAGTTATTTACAATCTGATCCTTTTGCTTTAAATGACTGGTGCTCTGCTAAATCCTTTGCTCTTAATGTTTCCAAGTGATTCGTGATGTCCTTTTTCATCAAGTTTGATCCTATTACATTTGATTTTTCGTAGTTTTTTGGAGCATATAGATCAGCATAAGGACTTTAGTTTCATTTTTGATCTGAAATTAATATGTGTTCATTTCTGTCTGCTTCAATCAATCTATGCAAGAGAGTAATGTATTCCACTATCTTCGCTTATTTATTAACAATATGCTTTCTGAGATGTTTTTCCTCTGTTTTCTTTCCTATTTTTCCATTTAAAAATCCTAGATTGCCTATTACAACTGACTACTGCCCAATTAGGGTGTTAAGAGTTTATTTATTTTATTTTATTTACTTTATTTTTTTTATAGCTAAGTAAAATTTGTTAATTGTTACGCCTAGATGGATATTTTTATTTAATTTATATGTCTAAATAGATTTTACAACTCAACCATTTTTTTTAGGTTGTTTGTGCCCAGCATATTGTATTATGCCAAGAAAAAAAGCTTCAAAGCCTGGACTTCAGTGGAATATTGCAACGTGAATGGATAATGGACAGCTTCATTAGGTACATAAAAGTAACTGGTGGTCCTATTGGGAAGGAAGGTCTACTTTTAGGTTTGAAGAATGGTCAGGTAAAGCCCTTAATACTTTTTTTTTTTCGTTTTCCATCAACTAAAATACCTCATGATCTCATTTAAGGTTTGGCGAATATTCTTAGACAATGCCCTACCAATTCTTATCACGACTGTAATGTCTTCTGTCCGATGCTTGGATTTAAATGCGACGAGAAATAAACTGGCTGTAGTCGATGATGCAGGAAGACTAGCTGTAAGAGATTTACTGAACGATTCGATGTTGTATCAGGTTGGGAATATTCAACAATATTTTCTGAAAAACTACGGTTATTCAATCGTTTACTTTTCCAGGATACCGGTGTAAATTCAGTAGCTTGGAATACACATTTAGAGTCGATGCTCTGCTACTCGCATACTACCGGTGGTTTGAGTGTGCGTGTGGGTAATTTGCCGCCGCGAAGTCCACAGAGCATGATTGGTGTGGTTGTTGGATTATGTGGTTCAACTGCGTTCTGTTTACGGGGGAATGTTATGCATAACGTTCCGTTGGCTTTAGGTGCAACAATGTGGCAGTTTATAGAAGCAGGGTTTTTCCAGTAAGTTTGTTACATCGGTTGTGGTTGTAAGCTATGCAACCCATTAACCATTTTCCATTTTTTAAATAATTTGAAGGTATTGCCCTCGACTATATTTAAATTTCATTTTTATAATAATAATAAAAGTAAAGTAGTCTCAAAGCATCCCTTTTCGAATCTGGAGGTTGAATTTAGTAGATAACTCACTCATAATTAATGCACCCGTTAACTAACAGCCGTTAACTTACCCTCCATTACACAAGCTTCTAATAATAATAATGACTCAATATGTATTAGAAATTGCCTATAATAAATCTTTAAATATTTCAGAGAAGCTTATCAAGTAGCCTGTCTCGGTGTGCCAACAAACGATTGGGAGGGTTTAGCTAATGCCGCCCTGGAAGCATTGCATTTGCACATCGCCCGAAGTGCTTTCGTCAAAGTTCGTAGTTTACCGTGGCTACAGCTGATCCATGAACTGCAGGAGACACAGAAACGTGGTGGTTTGCCAAAGGAAGCACTTTTGGCAAACAGTTTAGCATTTGCTGGGAAATTTAAAGAAGCAGCTAGACTTTACCAAAAATGTAATCAAAACTCTCGTGCCTTGGCAATGTACAGTGATCTGCGAATGTTTGATCTGGCTCAAGAATTCGTCAAAGATGACAATGTGGCCGACAAACAAGAATTGATCAGAAAGCGGGCTGACTGGGCGTATTCGGTGAATGAGCCTAGAGCAGCAGCGGAACTACTTCTATCGGCGGGAGAGAATGAACGTGCTATTGAGATAGTGGCAGAGCAGGGGTGGTCTGATGTGTACGTTATATTTTGGAAAGTTTTCAAATCATGTTGATTTTTTATTGAATTTTGCAGGCTTTATGATATTGGTCGTCGATTGAGTCAAACTGAAAAAATTGCCTTGCAACAAATTGCCATTCACTTAAAGAGGTTAAAAGCATTGCCTTTAGCGGCGGAAATATACAAGAAACTTGGAGAAGAATCTCAAGTATAAGCATTTATAAAGCAAACAAAAATATTGATATTAATATGATTTATTTTTAGGTTGTTCAATTGCACGTTGAAGCTCGAGACTGGTCTGAGGCTTTTCGTTTGGCTGAAAATGTTCCAGAGCTATTAACATCAGTTCACTTCCAACATGCAAAGCATCTTGCCGAATCAGATCAGTTTATAGAAGCACATCAATGTAAGCGTCTATAATATGTGAAGTGTTAAAGTATATTTCTGAGCCAAACAGCCTTCTACTAGAATAGGTCTGCGTTAGTTGACAGTGTATTTAATTTGGCAAACTATTCAAGATTATATATAAGTATATTTTTAAGTAATTAATATATTTTTAGCATACATTAAGGCCGGGCGAATCAAAGATGCAGAGAAGCTTCTGAAAAATTTGGCTGCCGGTGCCATAGTAGAAGAACGATTCTTGGATGCAAGCTACTTCTACTGGCTAATGGCTAAAGAAATTCTGGAATCTCCAAAGTATAGTGTCCCAGCAATAATATAATGCAAATCTTAGTTAATGAATTCTACCTTATCCTTTGTTAGAGAAAATGAAACACCGACCGAACAGCAACTGCAGGAATTTAAAAAACTTTTGAAATTAGCTAGAATCTACTATGCATTCAACACAATCCACTTGTACCTTAGAGAACCATTTACAACCAGTCCAACACAGACTCTGTTTAATACTAGCCGATTCATTCTGAATGAAATTGGAGATAAGCGGCCACCAAAAGGTGTCAGTTTATTGTTAGTGGTTCAATTCATTGGTGCTATCTTTTAGTAAATTGTATATCCTTATAGTGCAACTTTATACACCCTTTCAAAACAAGCAAAGGCTCTAGATGCCAGAAAACTAAATTTACAAGTAAACAAGAGGCTACAGACATTAAAACCACCGACAGCTGAACTTCAGGAGCAAATTGACGTATGATTTGTGTCCATGGCTTTTTTTTTAGATTTAAATGGAATTTTCACTTTATTTCCAGATTAACTATTTACATAGTAAGGCATGCAAACAGGGATTCAATGATCCGGAAGAATTGTTACCAATGTGTTATAAGTGTTCGAATTATAGCACTCATTTCAGTGGTAATAGCTGTCCCACCTGCCAGCAGGACTATACTTTTTCGCATGTGTCATTTGGTATGGATTCGAATGAAAGATTATTGTTTTTAGCCTAAGAATCTCTAAAAAAACACTTTATTGGAAGAATTATTCTCGTTTTCACCGGAAGTTATTTAAGTTATTGTCCACTATATTGTTCTGCGAAATCTATTCAAGTGGATGCATATGCATATGCTACATATTTAGCGCTTATGATTTGTTAGTGGATCTTGAACCAAAATTCACGAACTCTCTACTGATGCATGTTATTCTCTATTTTGTGGCGGTACTGCGTTCACTATTCTGGCTTTAATGGGGTTTCTTTTTTTTCTTTCCTGCACACAATTAGATTTTAATATTGGCACTGTACATAAAGATATTGGATTTTTGAACAATCTTGATTTCAAAATGTCCTACAGAAATTTTACCGCTGGTTGAGTTTCATCCAGAGATTGATGTGAGCGACGCTGAAGCAGAACGACTTCTGTTGGCTCCACCAAACAATAACGATCAGTCGGATCCGTTTGTGGAGAATGTTAATGAGGTAATATAATTTTTAAATAAATGTACACAGCAAAAATTACTTAAATTTCTATATTCGACAACATTTTTGCGTATCTTAAAGACCATTGTCTGGTTCTTTAAATATACTATGTATCTAATATACTATGTATCTAATCATCTGATCTCATTCAAGGAAATGACATCAACTCTCCCACTAACACTTGATCGTGCATCATTGCGGGCAATCGATCCGAATCATGTCCTGATTATGAAACCCAAAAATAAAAACATGAAAAACATTTATTATCGAAATTTGCTCCCAGATTTGCAGATAACGTTTTGTCCAGAATGCCTTTTGGTATTTATTCATCAGGAAGTTGAATATATGTTCGTTTAATTTTTCTAATATTTCCAGACATTTTACTCGGAAGACTTTGAGCTGCAAGTTTTGGAGAAAGGTTATTGTCCATTTTGTCGTACTCCGGCCGAGAATTTACATGAAACTTGAAAATTTGATGGATATATGTTAAAGTTAGTGACGTACAAAAATCTGCACCAAAAATTCAAAATTTATGATTTTATTTGAACATAAATAAAGTTTTTATTTAATTTATTAAATTTTTTTTATTTAATTTAATTTATTTAATTTAATTTCTCTATCTTTCAAAAACAAATACAAATTTAAAACAAATTTAAGGATCAACTTTTCCTCTCATTTTCTGACAGATATTGATAGTTCGAAGGAAATCTGTCCTCTTCTTCAGTGTCTAGCATTTATCCACAAGTAATAATCATTGCTTTGATTTGTGTGAATTAAGTAATTTATAGCAGCTTTTTTTAAAATATATGTCAGGCCAGTAGGTGTAGTTTTGCAATCGGTGTTTTGCCAAATAATCTAAACAAATAAGATAGCTTGAAATATGTCTATGGATTTACCATGTACGTATAGGATTGCAATAACCGTACAGCAATGAAAGGAGAGTGGCATTTTATTTTATTTTGCGAACACCGCTTATTGTAAATAATGAGAAACTAAAGTTGCTTGTATTCTGATCAATGATACTGATTGAAAATAGTGTGATGAACCAAGATAAAATTTCAACGGTAGTTCCAAGCAGGATTATTACAACAACAAAATTTTACCTAAAAAGGCTATGGTTGCATTATAGTTTTCTTCTTCTGAAAAAGGCAGTTAAGTATAGGCTGGTTAGAACGTGGTTGTTCAAAATCCATTAAACATAAAAGAAAATTATTTTTCTTGGTAAACTTCTTATTGAGTGTAAATGAATCGTGGCAGGACCAAGAGTGGTTCAGATTACTGGAATAAGTACATCATATCTGAAATACATTTCCATCATATCTAAATGATCGTTTTCGAACTAAATAGATGGATGCATTTTAATATTGGTAAAGTAAGAATGCATTGAAAATAGAAATATAAATATTTGATATGAAATATCGCTTAGCAGCAATCTTAAATTGACGGACTGCAGTGCTAATAATTCCATCTTATACAAGGATTTTCATGTTATGATATTGATTAAGAAGGTATTGCAATTGGGCTAATTTCGAATGAGCGCATATTACATTCTGAATCGAGATGTCATCTCGAGAATCTTAGAAAATCATTTTTTTCCAGGAATTTGACAAACGGAGAGAACTTTTTACAGACAAAGAAATTGCTAAGCATATCGTCCTAAAAACTGACAAAGTATGCTAAAATAAAGCTTATTGGTGCACATTGGTCCAACATCTTAAACTCTCAGGTGGCAGCGAACTGTACGCCGAAAGGAGTAAATCAGTAATGCTATACTATCAAGAACTTATTTAGGTAGTAGTTTGGTAACTTGTACGTTTTTTTTTCGAGTTTTTCGAAATTTTTTTTAATGGTAAAATAAAATTAAACGGTTTTGATTTTTAGTATGTTACGGATACAAAAAACTTTTTTTTACATAATTTTACAACGTTTTATTATTATTATTATTGGTCAAATTAGACGCCTCAAAAAAGGTACGTGGCTGGCCCAGGTGATTTCGCCTCTTGAGGACACCTAAAATAAAAAAATCAAATTGATTATTTATCTATAAAAGTGTCGTTCTTGTTGGAACTAGGAATAATACATTTTTTCAAGAAAATTACAAAATGACAGACTTCGAAAAATAAATATGATTTTTCAGGTACAAATTGGGCTGTAAAATGGAATGTTAGGGATGAAAATAAGATACTAGTCCCATTATTAAACACTACTGGTTTACTTTAAAAAATGATACAAATGTTTTCGGCGTGAATGATGAAGTATATGAAAATATAACCAAACAAATCTCTAAGTTTTCGGTATACGTTTTATATATAACAACAAGAAAATGAAACAATCTAAAGACAACACAGTCTGCAGGTGAGGACATCTAATTAGTTGTGACTCAAAAAATGGTCGTTCGGAGTACTTGGATTGTGCGAAGATATAGAGGATAAAAAGTTGATTCGGTCATTATCTTGTTCACATAATGTTTCTAAGTCTAAAAAAGGCTTCCACTTAGAAATTCTACCAAAGAGCAAAAGTATCGAGTACCGCAATATCTGATCATTTAAATATGGAAAGGATAAAAAACCAATTAATTCTGATAAAATCTGCACGATGTTTTTATTGGTACGGCAGTAAGCTCCTTAGCTTCATTCGTAACAACGAGTAGAATGACACGTTTGATGAAGAATGAATGCTAGCTACTTACTGCAAAAATATTGAGTATTGATCCAAGCAACATTTTCAATTTTATCGCGACCAAGTGTAAAGACTTGTCGCGATTTGCGAAGAATAGAGAAACAGCTTCTCCGATATAAGAAAAAGACCCACGGAGAATTCAAATTATTTGCTAGCTTCTGAAACCAAATTTAAAGAGCAAATTTTCCTTTAGAAGCTTAATATATTTCTACTCTCAAAATATTGATATATATATATCAGTAAAATGAAATATGCTTGGATTCTACAAGAAAAAATGGTTTTTAAATTAAAATATTCGACCTAGGGAAAAACTAATTCATGAGCTTTAGCAGGACAGGAAGCCAGAGTATCAAATGTCGTAGTTTGACCAATGATACAGTAAAATGAAGTAATGCGGAAAATTTAATGTCGAAACTTGTCAGCTCAAAATGAGGAAAAAAGGAGAAATATGGCCACTAACCACATGAAAAATTGTAGCCAGTAAAGGTTTGGCGATAAATACGATGATTATTTGGAGGTCAAGACCTGTAACTTCACAACATAAATGATAAGCTCACTTATAAAAATTGCAATTTCTTAATCCTGTTGGAACGGATGGCACTCCGGTTTATATTTGGTTCCCGAGATGAAAATACATATAGGATTCCGTCGCCTGTACGATGCTGAAATACATGGGGAAGTTGTTTTTTGACTGCAGAAAGTTTATAGAGGCAGGATTATTTCAAAAAGAAGCCAAGGTGCGCTCTATCTTCAGTAAAGTGTCGGTATATGCCCGATAGCTAAAGAAATATTGAGATCTTTGAAATGAACTTTGGTGCCATTTGGCGAAACATGGAACTTTATATAAAAGCAGACCTAAACTTAGCGAGTAGTTGTTACGCTTTTGATAATGTATCTAAATCTGTTCCACAGACTTTTGAGCATTTTCTTATACTTTTGGTCGACAAAACCTAAAATTTTTAATAGCTTAAGCTGCCTTTTCTCTGACTGGCTGGTAAAATTTGTAGCTTTTGGTTGGTGTTGGTGGGAAACTTTTGCAGTTTTTACTATTTTGTTTTTCATGTTCTTCACCTTCCCAAATATGGGAAAAGAAGTTTATTGTATTAGCGAACATGCGCAATTTCAGCTTTTTTTCAGGCAATACGCAGGAGGAATCGACTGAATAATTTCAAGTGCTTTTCTGCCTTCTCGTTTAGAACAATATCCTTTTTAAAAGAAGAAGATCTTAATACGCTGTCAGAAACTTTTCCATTAACTTGACTTCTCGGTAGCAGTTATTTAAACTCAAATTATTACCTACCACTAATTTTACACTTATCCAATTTACGAAAACATCATACAATATAGTAGGAGTCACTAAAAAATATCTCAAAACTCAAAGTATTATGTAAGCGCCGGCTACAATTGCAAATAATATTTTTTGCATATATTTTATTAATTTAATTTTGCTTATAAGCATATTGAAATTCAAATGAAATCCTACTCAGCTCACTAAATCTTCATCTACCGTCAGCTAACTACCGGTAAATGAGCCGCGACGATACTAATCATCATAACACCTGATTCACGGAAATGTCTTAACGAAGTAAGGTCATCTTAAAATTTTGAAGATTAAAACTAGTTTTCCAAACGAGATCATTCAAATTACAAACTCATGTTTCTCACATTTTTCTCCAAGCTTAGGAAGATTCACCAAAAAAGTCTAGTTCGAAAAGTATTGTGTAAAATAAAGATTTTCCGCCGGAGACCGTATATTGTTATAATATTTTTTTTCAGCTTCAAGCTAATGCTTGAGATATGTGATATATATTATACTATTATTTTAAGCTATAGCAACAGTTTCGAGAATTTTTTTTATTTAAATCTGTATTGAAAATGAAAAATCTGAACGAATCTGGGAACCGTCAAATTCCAAATACATAATGTCCGAAAGTTACAGTTTGCTATAAGGTCAATCACTGAAAATAATCGACCAGAAGCGAGTTAGTTAATTATCTAAAACACCTGTTGAGATATCTGCTGATAACATTTTGGAATAGTGTGGTCTCAAATAGCTGTTAGCGCGACCGGCATTTGGATAAATGTTGCTCTATAGGGAAAGATGTACGCTACTAAGTTATCACTTTCAGTTTCACTAAGTCGACCTTGAAATTCTGGACCGCAGCTATGCCATAAAGTCACCTGAGTCTGTTCGATGAAGATAAGCTTCAATTTACTAATTTGCATCTAAATCTGAAATTATAGCTTGATAGCACGTGTGTTAGTATATAAGATGTATCCATATCTACAAATAATTTTTTAAGCTAAATGTAGGGGAAAATTAATACGGATTGAAGAAATTTATTTTGAATGGCTATCATACATAAACACATTTTGGGGTGTTATGTATTGTTAGTATAATTCAATAATTTAAATCAGTGTTTCAGACTGAAATAGCAAATGCGCGCAGCAATAAAATAAAATATTATCAGCGCCCAGTTAATGTACCAATTGACCATTAACGTATGTGTCCCTGGTTTGAATCTCATGGTTGACGTCCGTCGTGAACCAGTACTTAATTTTCAGGTTAGCATCCTGAATATTCATAAAATTATGATGAATTATGATGTTGATGAAAAAGACTCCCTATACCAACTTACAAATTGTGGGCAGTTACATAGTAAAACGAAAATATCGTACAGCACATCAATATATCTATATTTAAGACACAGCTGGCATAACTGGACCACCTTTCGTATTGTATTAATTTTTTGCTTGTTGCTATGCGCTTCATTTGTCAGCTTTACGTCGCGTGAAATCATAAGGTATGCATAGTATTATTTGAACGATTGATATCAATCTTATTTGATAAAGTTAGTGATAAAATTTGGAAAATATGCAACGCTTTAACCGGTATGCAAAGCTGTTATGTCAATGGTTTCTTTTACTTTTGTTTCAGGGGTGCTTTCCATCAATTTATGTATGGAGTAGGTATAGAAGCCACTTTTTAGTGCATCATGAGAGCAATGTAAGATTTAATAAATGCTGTAAATTGGATTAGGCAATTATAGCGTTTGAGATCTATAAAATTTTGGTATACTTGACATTGATGATAATTTAACCTTTTGAACGTTTCACTGTGAAACACCGAAAGTTAAATTATTAATGCTTAAATGTGGTTTTAAGAAGTTAACTTTCAGTTAAATCGAAATAAACATAAATGGAAAGCGTTTGGAGGTTAGAAATTTTCTAAGCACTATACTTAAATCAGTAAAAAAAACCAATTTTAACTCATAAAAATCACTAGAGGACCTCTTTTTAAATGAAATGTTATTATATGTAAAAGGGCAACCAAATGGTAACATACAACACAGAGGCGTCACTGGTCGTTTATCGTCGAATCTCAATTTATTTACATTTACAGCTCTGCTAACAGAAATACATTTAAGGTTCAACAATATTAATGGCGACTGATTTCTTTATGTTTCGGAGATTTAAATAATTTAGAAGCTTGCAAGAATAGAAACAAACTATTTCACCTAATTCAAATCTATGATTGCAATTAGACTCCTTCGGTGCTTTTAACAGTCTGCACAAGAGCTTCAATTCTGGTTTCATGTTCGAAGTTAATTTAAATCTTCTTATGGCATGTGAATTTTCCAAACAGGAAATTAAAGAAAAAACCAAACGCGAAAAAATCCATTAAGATGTTAATTTATGAATAAATGCGTGTACCAAACATTTTCCGTCATAGTCTTCATTTCAAACTAGATTAACTGGTAATCAACTACAATCGTGATTGAGTAAAAAATGATGCATTCATGGCTGAAACATACCAAAGCATGGGCTCCCGTCTGACAATTCTTGTAAATTTATGACATCTCGTTTTTGGCTAAAGCGTAGAGAGAATAACTCTTAGAGTAAAAATTGATATGGGTTGGCTTTTCACGTTTTTTGACTTAATTTTTCATTTGGCGCCAACGCTCAATTGGCTTATAGGTTTACACTATTGAGAGTGTTTATCTCCAGTTTTATACAGTAGCAGCTGATAATATTTGTTGGATGAATTTCATGTTTAACGTGTTGGTAATTCACTATCAAGTACTTAGCTCCACCCACGTATGCTCTTCTTCAGGCTCGTGAGCCGGAACATTTGATTAGCATGCTTGAAGGTTAGCGAAATCATATAAAATGCGTGCATACGCTTATTTTGGCAATCAGTTCGATTAAGTTTTCATAAGAAAAATACAAAAACCAGAAAATGTTCAAGCTTGTAAGTTTCCCGAAGTGTAGCTCTCACGATTTGGATAATGGATAAATGAGCTTTCAATTTCAGTTCGTTGTTGCCGTCCTTTTGGGATTAGCTGCTGCCGATCACATCAACAAGGATGCTGAAACCAGGAATTTAGTTAACGATATCAGCCCAGACGGTCAATACCGTTTCGGTTTCGATACCACCAACGGAATTGCCATCCAAGCCGCTGGAAACGCTGATGCTGCAACTGGAACCGTTTCATGGGTATCACCCGAAGGCGAACAAGTCCAATTGGCTTATTCTGCTGATGCTAACGGATACCAACCAACTGGCTCTCACATCCCAGTTGCTCCACCAGTACCAGAATACATCTTGCGTTCTCTCGAATGGATCCGTGCTCACCCACAAAAGGAAGAACTTGTCCGACGAATCTAAGTGGATTAATTGGTTTTTAGCTGAGTGGTATTGATGTGATAAGAAATAATCTAAAATAAATTCCATAAGTGGATAAATATGTAAATTTTTTATTTGGTCTGGAAAACTTTTGCTGCATCAATAATTTAAGACACTGCAAAAAAATTGCTTGCTTCGTCATCCTCAAATATTGAGGGAGCTTGCTTTAGAATGCTTGAATAATTATTGTAAGCTGTAAGATTAGTCAGCAAAATTATGTCTTAAGATTGCAATCTTAGTCTGATATGTCCTAGAAACAGAAACAAGGAATCCATATAAAAACAAAAATGTCCCGCTTCCACCCATATCGGATTTTGAGGCTTAGAGGTGGTAGAGACTCAATTTTCATGATCCAAACTTTTTATGAGTATGAGCTGATTAGTCTTATCTCTTATTTGACCTCTAATTTAATTAAAGTATCTACTTAGAATTAGGTTAGCCCGAAGCTCAGATCACGGTTCTTTGTCCGCCTGTGGATTTGGTACCATAAAAACTAGGAGACAACGCTCTACCCGTTAAACTACATCTACTTATAAAATGATTATAAGATATTCTTTAATTTCATATTAGGCGAAATATTAATTTTCGCTTATAAAGTAATTGTTTTGTATCAATCAAGCTTCATTCTAGTCAAAGTAGCGACTGAATAGGGTTTGTTTTCTCTGAGATAGTAGACAAAAAATTAAATAAATTTTCTTAACTGCTGCGAAATTGCTTAGGAAGACTCTAACATTTCAACCAAAGTGATAAGAGTAATGAATGATGGTGGACTAAATCAAGCTATGACATTTGAATTCTTTTATGTGGTGATCTACGATAGCTAGATTCTTTTCTTACAGGTAGATGATATTTGTAGGCAGATAGTTGTTTACCCTGAAAAAATCCTATTTACTGATTTGAAAACGAGGAATATATTTTTCACTTTAGGCTCAATTGGTCATGACTTACCTTGAGGCAGTATTCTGGTCTAGAGGCTCGATTTTGATGTGATTTTACGGACGCAATAAAAAAAAGCCAGAAACATTTTTGGTATCAATTTTTTGATCAGTTTTTTATTAACATTTTAAAAGTATAAAAATGTATTCAATAAATAAATAAAATAAAAATTGATGTAGATACAGGCCGGCGAAGTGAAGGCTAAAAAAAACTTGTCTCATTGTTGACATGATTCCAACCTTCCTGGTGGTCATACATTTTTGGTGAATTCTGTAAAAAAAACAATGTCAAATTAGTCTGACGTAGGCAATTTTGAAAAACTTTTTTTTTTCACAAAATGGCGTCCATAAAAAAAAAAGTCGTTTTTTTGCCTCATTTTTTCAACTTTGGGAATTTTTTATAAATGGTAGAAAAAAAAGTTTCAAAAATCGCTACGTCAGACTAAATTTAATAGTGTTAAGAGGGTTTGTGCAAAATTTCACGTAAGTCGGTCCATTACAACTAGAGATATCATGTCCACCGTATCGAAAAAAGTAGTTTCGAGAAAAACGCGTTTAAAGCTTGGAGTCTCGTTTCGGGCAGTCTGAGTCTTTTTATGGTATGTTATATATCAATTTTTTAAATCAGAGATCCCCGTCTCACACAATGTTCCTTCTTCAACTTCGAAAGCGAGATTTTTTGGGTGCTCTTTCAGCCACACGAGCAGTTCGAACTTCTTTAGAAGCTCGTAGCTCGGAGCGGTTAATTCGTTGTTGATCGCGTTTGTTGGTTTAGTTGACATGTCACAAAAATAACTGTAACTCCAAAAATAATTCGAATTTCTGAAAATCCTTTTAAATGCTTATTCTTAAAGGTCTAAACTGAAATTATGCAAACAAAAGAAGATCGATTTGATCAAACTTCTAGACCAGAATACCCCCTTAACGCCATTGCCATAGCCTTAGCCATGATCTTAACGACTGAAAGCGACTGGTTGTACCAGAAATAGCTGATTAGGTCAATAGCACCGAAGTAGTTATTTTCAAAATAATAAAATAACACAGCCAGCTGCTTTGATTATGGCAAAAATGTAAAAATTATTAGTTTTTGTATGAATGCAAGAATTCGAATAAAATGAAATGACATCTGCAGTTCAAAATTTTCAATTTTTTTTTTTTCAGAAACCCCCATTTGTTTTTAATCGACATAGTTGAATCTTTAGGCCACTCAGCTACTGGCTTATGCAGACAACGATCACGTCATATAATGACAAAATAGACCATGGGAGAAACTCTTACAAATATTGAATTCTTGGTGACAATGTCAGCCTCGAGGAAAAACAAATTTTGGCAAGCAACACAATTGAAGAAAATGAAACCAAAAAGAACACATATGAAAATGATAGATGAACACAGATTCGAAAAAGTTCAGTCTGTCACCATTCACAGCCAACAAGAAGTGCAACAAGGAATTTACAGACGGATACTGTCAGCCAACAAACTTTTCTACTTGTACTAGGCAATGCTATGTGCTTACCAGGCAAATTACCACAATATCATATAAAACCAGTTTCCTTGTCTGTGTTATTTTCTCCCTGTATGAGAAAATTTGACCTCCAATGAACGTTGTGCACGTTGGAGTTGCTGTAGAAGACTGTCGGTATTTAACATAAACGTACAGACAATGGAATTTGCAGATTACTGCAGAAATTCGATGCCAAAAAGATCAAATGATCTGAACTACATGGTACTGTAAAATGGACAAATACTTTGCCATCGTTTGATTTACCAAATGCCTAATTTTGGCGTCACCGTGTCAGGGCCCAATTTTAACCCAATTTGAGTGAATTCTGTTGATAATAAACTGTTAAACTGGTTATTAAACCGTCATTCACGAGCAAAATGATGAGTTGAAATTTGCGCCCAATGTGGCCCATAATTATTTATGGTGGAATAAGACATCAACTTAAGTCAGCTTTTTACGAAGTTCATTGTCTATGCGTTTACGCTAAATAGAACACTGCGTAAGAATAATTTAGTTTTTATAGTAAATTTGACTATCGTAAAAGAAATTGGAGTTTGAAAATTGAGAGACATTGTCCGCAATCAATATACAGTGGGTGACAGTCAAAATGATGTGGCCAAATATCTTATGGAAAATGATCAAAATCTGTCAGTTTCTGAATGAAATAAAGAAAATAAGTTATGAGGAATTGCAGATTTAATGTTTATTTATCATTTGAGTGAAAAAATAACAAAAATAATAATGTATTACGAAAAAAAGGAATAAAAATCCAAAAAAGTACCGATTTTGCCCTCACAGCCAAAATGATGTGAAATGGTTTTTCCTAGAAAAAATTTATATCAAGCTCTTAATATCTAATCAAATTAAACAAATATTACCTCTAGTATTTCCTGGGATAAACTTTCTGTTTAAGAGATGCGTCCAATCTGCGGGGCATCGATTCCACCAAAGATTTTGTGTACTCTGGCTGAATTTGGTTGCACTCTTCCTGTAAAGCTCTTTTAAGGTCCTGTCTGTTGTTGATTGAGCGATTCCTGATGGCTTTCTCTAACTCTGACCACACATTCTCTATAATATTTAAGTCTGGAGATTGTGGAGGTGTTTGCATAACATGTGGGCAATTGCAAATGAGCCACGTTTGAATGAGTTGGGAGGAATGCTTAGGACCATTGTCCAGATAAAATCGAAAATTATCAAATTAGTAGTAGCTGCATTTTCATAATGACATACTGAGTGCACTCATTGTTGGTAAATATTCATAAATGTCACAACGGCAACTTCATCTGCTTCTGCAAGCAGACATAGCTATTGGAATTATATATAAAGTGGGAGCCTAAGTTTTGTTGTTATCTATAAAAAGGCTTCATTTAATAAATAATTGATTCAAAACGAGCAAATTATTTCACAATTTGATGTCAATTGAAGAAATTGCAAATTTCAAACAGAAAAAATATTTTGTTCACAATTCGTCAAAGCCACATGAATAGGCTGGACAGCACTCGAAAATTTCTTTGACACAAGCGTTTTATATTTTCGATCAACCGTTCCACTTTAATCATGCTTTTTGGTAAATATCTGGTATTCATTATAGAAATCAATTCGTTTCGGATATTCACAATGCATGAAATCAAAAGAGTTCGCAAGTGGGAATTTGATTAAGTGTTTTAAGTAGGGACAACACAAAGTTAGCACTAGTATTTTTTGTGTAACTTCTATAGAAAATCTTATCTGTTTTATCGGGAAAAACTATAACAGTAAACACTTATCAGGTGTATAAATGGCAAATATTGAATAACTTTCACAAATTGTGATCGGCTTAATAGAAAAATTGATGCCAAAAAGACTTTATGCTTCACTTTTCATACTTTAATTTCCATTCAATAAAAACATATGTAATTATCCGGTCAACAATAATTTATTCCGCTTCCGTTATCACAAGAACGTCAATATTTACAGCAATCGATCATTTAGAAACGTTTTGTTACAATCTCTTCTTTTTGTGGATGAGCACGGATCCATTCGAGAGCACGCAAGATGTATTCTGGTACTGGTGGAGCAACTGGGATATGGGAGCCGGTTGGTTGGTATCCGTTGACATCAGCAACGTAGGCCATCTTGACA
Organism: Nemotelus pantherinus; assembly: GCA_963978885.1. Lineage (NCBI taxonomy): Eukaryota > Metazoa > Arthropoda > Insecta > Diptera > Stratiomyidae > Nemotelus > Nemotelus pantherinus. The sequence continues at coordinate 25,996,760 of OZ022263.1, forward strand.
GCTTCACCTTCAGGGGAAACCCATTCGAATGTTCCTTGGACAGCATCACCGTTTCCGGCTTCTTGCATGGCGATTCCGTTTGAGGTGTCGAAACCGAAACGGAATTGACCGTCTGGGCTGATGTCGCTGACTAAGTTCTTGGTGGTGGCATCCTTGTTGATGTGGTCGGCAGCAGCCAATCCCAAGATAACGGCAATAACGAACTGTAAAAGGATGAATTATTAGTTTTAATCCAGTATGTTGGAGGCGAGTTGATTCAGCGTTCGTAAATTGAAAGCAGAACAGCAAAAGCCATCAGTCCATTTCACGATTTAGATAGTATTCCAAAAACACTTACAGCTTTGAACATTTTGAGTTGTTTTCTTCGGAAGTTCGAATGAAACTGATACCGAAAAAAGATCCTCGAACTCTATTTATACAAATTTCCTCGACTTGACAATCCTTGCATGAACCAGCCACCGACCGATAAGCTAGTGGGGATGAGACATAATGTCATACTGGCATACTGAAACACAATATTCTTTGAAAATTAGTATGTATTAGCGTTTTCATAATTTTCGCGTTTATAATTTATTCACAATACTTTCTAATAATATAATACCTGAGTTCTAGTATGGGGACAATGTACCTTAAGGCGCCTCGTTGAAAATTTTTTATACTATCTCAAATAACCCGATATGGATTATTAGTATGACGACCTTGGATTAAAATAATGAAAAATGATCATGGACTTGAAAATCAAATGATGAAAACAACCCAAGAGACAGTAAAATAGCTTGAAAATGTGGTTTTTCGTTTTGTTTCATATTTTGCTGTTGTCGACGAAGACGAAAGTATTCAATAATATTCATATTCGTCCTATGAAGAAGGTTACTAGATTTTCTAGACTAGCAACGGTAGTGTGATTCGCAAACTTGTTTTAGGAATCAAGAAATCAACAGTGATCATTATCAATTAGAAAAAGAAACGGCAATTGATAAGAAATTAGCATTTTTTATATAGTGTGTTTGTATGAAGATTCCTGTTTTTGTTATATTAGTGGTTTTGATTTGATCCGTTCAAATTTTATAGGCTATCATTGTCGGTGGATTAGTTACTCAAAGAAACATTATATAAACCGAAAAGTCTTATTCACGAAACTTGAAACCGATTCGAAGTAAATCGATTATTTTTGTGTCGTAGGATTTAATAGGAATAATACGACAAAGTTTATGGAGTTGCGAAACGTAGCTAGACTAGTTGTTGTCAGAAGTTTTTAGTCTTTAAAGAGCTTCTGGCATGTGTACAAATAGTTTATTTTTGCTTCACTAGGCCTTTGATATTCACACGTATTCCTAATTATGTGAAAGAAAATTTTGATTAGCTAAAAATTATTGCTCTTATGCGTAAGAAAGGTATCTGAATATCGCAGAATTTGCGTCCATAGATCTCACACAATCAATTTTATAATGCTTTCATACTTACTGATCTCAATCATTTTCACTACTCCATTATTTTGTACAGCTTGTTCTAAAACTTTGCTTGCCATCGGTATTCGTTTCGTTCAGTCCCAAATTGTGTCATTTAGTATTTAGTTCAGACAACTTTCATGCTAATAGTATCTAATACTCAGCCTGTAAGGCTGTTGGAATTATCTTGAAATAGCCAATTAAATATATCTTAAGCTACGAATTAGATATAACTTATACCCACCTAGAAACAACGTAATTTCGCACCCGCTGCAACGCTAAATACACAAGGCACATAAATGCCTCATTGGAGCAAACTGTGCGTAAAAATGACTAAATGATTCAAAGAATTTTATCGTTGTTTTCACAGCTCCTAGTTTAAGGCTTCTAATACAAGCGAAGGTTCATCGACCTTACCTTAGTACTGTGTTGTAGAGCTTCTCAGTGCAGGGACACAGGAATCTTCTATGGAGTATTTCTGCATTTGTCGTGATAGTCTTGGATCAGACAATACAGGATAGAGATGCATTAGCCAGTACAGGTCGGATGAGCTTAATTTTGGTGGGTATGCTTACATTTTTGACAAATATATGTATGCTTGATGCTTGGAAATGAAGATTTGGTAGCTCCAATTTTTCGCCGCACACAAACATCAAACTTTAAATAATTTATGGAAATCGATAGCAAGATACCTAAGCGATGAGCTAGGAGAGAATGAGATGTTACGAACGAGTCTTGTTGCGATACTAAGAAAATCGTGCCGACCACAACCTCATATTTGACCGCAATGGAGGATTCTAGTTGCTGTGGAGGACTATAGGCTACCATCGTAGAAGAATTTATGATTGGCGAATTTTTCATCTTGCTGATTGCTTCTCCTGTGGTTGATCCTCACAAAAAAAGAAGGAGGGATACACCGAAAGAGACTACTTCGAACGCTGCCGTTGAAGATGACAGAGAAATAATTTAGTAAAAACTGCAAGTGTTTACCAGGAACATGGATTCTAGGCAGTGTAACTTCAGAGCCTGGCTTGGAAAAGTGAGAGAATATTGATACCGATGTGGTAAGTTTGGAGCAAAAATGTTTTGAATAGATGAGTGATAGCAAAGCTATGCTAACTGTACATTGACAACTAGGTCTAGCTCTCAACCGTTGATTCTGAACAATTCAATGCCTGATGGTATGACCTTGGTCTAGCTCAACTTGCAGCCACCCAGGCTTTATGCGAAATTGTCAAAACTGATATAGCCCCCCTTGCATTGCGTTTGTGCAGAAGCCGTGGGCTCGAGTCAGTACGATATGTACGATTCAACAAGCCAAAAACCTTTTATGATGAAAGGCTAACGAGGCCGAGGACTTATGCTCTGGTCTATCATTTGTTTTATGCCACCCCACTCGAACAATTTGCAAGATGGTACTCGTTACCGATCATCGTGAAGTATTGGGAGAATAGTAAGCTGAAACGCTTTGTTATCGGCTCAGCTTACCTTCCTTTTGACTCCTTACTTCCGCCATTTACTCAGGAACAAAAGTAACTGGTTCATTTTGCTGAATCATGTAGACTATAACTACTAGCGATTTGTGATGCTAACGACCAAAACACCAGTTGCAGCAACAGCAAATACAACACCTTAGTAAGTGAAATCATTGCTTTTATAAATTTAGCGGAGCTAATGACTGTAGACATTGAGAATTCTTAAACCTTTTTCGGCCCCAAAAGAAGGGTTATTATTGGTGTATAACTATGTTCACCTAGAACAGTAAGATGACCCTGATCACCGCTACTTGGTGTTCCCTTTAGCTACAGATCCAATGTCGGTGGTGGAGAGAAAAGATCCAAGAAATACTAACTGGATTGTCTATAGAATCACGCAAGGAACATATATGAATTTGTTGGGAACTCCAAGAGAGAATTGTTCAAATCGTTCTGTGAGGGACTGAAACATGTAAGGCTGTGCAAAATGGTAGGAAAAATACCAATCCGCTAAGTTGCATTCTTCGTTTATTTATTTGTAATTTTTTATTTATTTACAATAACAATAAGACAAGATAATATGTCAACCAAATTAAATCAAATTAATCAAATTAATAAAAATTAATGAGAATAGAAACAAACAAACAAAAAACAATTTATATAATAATATGTGTAAATATACAATACATTTATACTAGTGTGATGGGGGAAGCAGGATGACTATGATAAGAATGACTATGATGAGAATGCCTTGATAATGTTGTTTTCAAATGTTGTTTTAGACATCGTAGGGTAGAAGTTCTGACTCATGCTATTGGATAGTTTGCAGCACTTATTTATTAGCTCATTTGCTGAATATGTTGTGTTGTGTTGTGTTGATATTGAATAAGCAATCGTCGTGATCTTGTGACTCTCAAGGGCTGATTGTGCCTAAATTTGTCTTTTAAGTAGTCGACATTAACCACGTCTCTGATGATATTGAAGCTGAAGCAGGCAGATAACATTGATCTTCTTGACGGAAGGGGTAATAAGTTAATACATTTAAGGCGATATTCGTATGGTGGTAGATTGCTGAACAAATTGAAAAAATCTGCCAGGGCAAAAAGAACTGACGCAAATCTTCTGAACAGACTCAAATCTTTGACTGTGAATTTCGAAAGGATTTAGTAACCCAGCGAATCTGAAACTCTTGGGCTCGTTGCTTAATGAAGTCAAGCTGTTTACTTGCTCGGGAAAACACTCTGTCCTAATGTAGATTGAACCGGAGCTTTTATCCAAGATGACACCGAGATCTTATATGTTGTCAATGAGTGCGTGCAATTTTGCGAAAGTAGCTAATTGCGTGGTACTTAACAATATTAAGATGGAGCTTGTTTGCGGACCAGCAATGGTCTCTAGAGAGTTCAGTTTTGGTTGAAAAAACCAAGCTTCAGATGGTAACCTGATGACATGGTAAGCTTCAAGGTCGTCCCTATATAGTAAATGAGGAATATCAGATACAGCCTTCGATATGTCTGATATAACAATATTAAAAAGCAGAGGGCCAAGATGACTTCCTTGAAATACACCAGATTAAACGAGCCAAGTCACTTTAGTACAGGTCCTGCAATTCCAAACTGCTGCAGCTTGGAAATCAAAATAGGGTGATCAACTTGATCGAATACTTTGCTAAAGTCTGTCAATTTGATCACCTTTCTTCATTTTGCGTAATACATCAGAAACAAGTACCATAAGATTAGTGGTAGTAGGACGTCCCTTCTGAAATCCATCCTGTTTCACGCGTCAAGCATCGACCAGAGGAGAGAGTTTGTAAATAATAAATTATTTTTTCTAATAGTTTGGAAATTATGGATAGAATGACGATGCCTCTATAATTTTGAATAATACGTCTATCACCACATTTATAAATTGGTATGATATAAGAAGATTTCCAGTACGATAGAAATAGCCCAGAGGAGAGAGAGCTATTGAATATAATATGAAAGGGTGAGATAAGTTGTTTTATACACTTAATTAGAAAAGTAGGAGGGAGAAGGTCAGGTTCAGAGATCTTGTTATTGTTAAGCTCCATTATGGCAATCAATATTATACGAGAAGAAAAACATCGAATTTTCACTGAACATAAAAGAGGCGTAACCGGTTGCTCTCCACTTCGTATTGACAAAATTGAAATTTTGTTGGGGTCGTGGATTATAATATATCTGTCATACGCTTTATGACACTTAATATAAAATTCATGAGCAATTAAATCGAATTCTTCCTTACTACGATGATTAACGTCGACTTGATTCTTCATTAATTTGTAAATTTGTTTCTATAGTTTCTCAGATGACTATGAGCCTTGTGAAGCCAAGGTTCAGATATTTTCTCTTTTTTCCTTATCTTAGGTACAAACTTTTCGACAGCGTCTAGCACTATTCTATAAAACAATCATCAAGGGAATGCCACATAAAAGCATTTATCGTATTATTGTAAGTTCTAAACAACTAACCTGTTGCAATCTGGAGTAGAAAGTTCAAGTTTAAAAGCGGAATGGTGAGTGCTATTAAAAAGAAATTCTCTGCGTATTTAGTTGGGATAATCAATACTTTGTCATAAATATTTGTAAAAAATAAGTCTAACCAATTACCATTTTGGTTGGGAGTTGGAACAAGCTGCTGCATATAATGACCATACAACGTACTCACAAGGTTAAAATCAGAAGATTCAACCAGGTCTACCGGTATTAAACAATCAAATTCATTAGAAACAAAACGCAAATTTGGGCAAATCACCCAAGAATAAAATATTATCCTCAGCCCTACGAGAAGCCATAACAGAAGATATTTGCTCGCTGTTTCGTCAGATCTCGGTGGAACGTAAAATAAACCGAGATTTGAATAAACCAGATGGTGAGTTTACCAAGGTCAAAAACGAATTTCTACTGAATTTACTTAAACAAAACTTTACGGACAAACCTCCTGTTATTTGTGGCAGTCGGAAATGATACACAGCAGCATGCCCTGTGTAAACTTCGAATCACTGGGCCTGGATAGCATCTACCAAACAAACATTTTCCAAACAAACATTTTACTGGGCTTAAATTAAACCATAAATTTAATTTAATTTTATTGTGCTACCTTAATATGTCTTAGATCTAACAGTTTTAAAACTATACCAAGATCTTAGCCTAACGTTAAAGTGTCTTTATTATGTATATGAAATTCTTAAACAAACTTATAATCTAAAGAGGTAAGATCAGGAAAGCCCTTCAACAACTTCTTTTTTGGAGCAACACTAGGAGCGGAATAGTAAAGAAGAATGAAGGAAATTTGTGATAAAGGTGTGATGGCTGAGAAGGAAAGCAAAGTTGCAGTTACTTTCGTATTCTGTGAAGGAAAGATTACGTCCAAATTTGTCAAGCCGTTGGAATATATTAGGCCGTCGAGTATACGCCTCGATTATGGCCTATTATATAGCAGCATCTTACCTTGAGGTGTAAGTAGTGTGTGAGAATCATTCAAGAAAATGATGTGAGTTAGGCTAGCATGCTTGTGCGTGAGAGGATTGTGGTAGATAGCATCTACCTGACTATGATAAGATGTGGAATCGATCGCCTGGAGGCAGGCTTAGAGGGAATCCTTTTGGTATTCTTAGTTCTGGGCTGGAGTGTGTTTCTTCGCCATGTGAGCTTACATTTAAACTTTATTTTAATTTTATCCGATCAGCTTAACATTTGTTATGTTCATAAGAGGACAGGAGAGACTTATAAGACACAAGCTTACATAAGCATTAGGACGTTTAGGTTTTATTTCTTAAGTGAGGGACAACATACGTACTAGCAAGGAAAATCATTTAAGTCATTCTCTGTTTTCCAGGGTTGAAAGATCGATTTTTAATGGTAAGTATGCGATTTGGTATTTGTGAGCATTACAGCGGTCTTTGACTGCGCATATTTTAGGAAGCTATGTGAATGTCAGAAAATAACGCAACTCGAAATTTCAAAAATATTTTTGACACTTAGCGCCAGCATAGGGTTAAACCTGGTTGGGTAAATGGGAATATATATTATATTTATTTATATATGTATATACATACACATATGGAAGTATAGACTTTCGGACAATGTCATTCGAATGCTCGTTTCTCGGAATTCGCTAAAAAATTTAAGATCTATTTGGTTGATTGCTCTGCTCAACTTCCTCCTGTGGATGAAAAGTGGACATAGCGTTTTGAACAACTGAAAGGCATTGTTTAATCCAATGATGTTTCTGTTGTTGAAATTTATCATGTTGCTTTCTTCACAATTAGATTTAAATATTTATGTATAAACATCAAGTTCATTGAATATCGATTAACATTTAATTCATAAATTTATTCTTTGATACAAAATCACGTGCGAAATTATACTTGTCTGCATATTTAGGTGAAATCATCTGATACAAGATGTGGTACGATGGCGGGTAGCAACGACAGGAGCAACGCTTAATTTTCACCTAGTATTTAGACAATAATTAAAATCAATCTTCGTAATGAGAGTGGTGAATAATTTGTATCGGACTAAGTAGGCACTTATCATCACCTTCTATGACAAAACCAACATTCCACTCTAAATTCGCAGGTGAATCATGAAATATGCACTGAAATTTATCGAGCACCTTACCTCATGTTCCATTACATTATGTCAATAGCTCATCTGCCGAAATGCAGATGAGGCCTTGAATGCACCATAATATATCAGTCGTAAATTAACTGATCGGAAGAGAACATCTTTTAGAAGCCACACCTTAACATCTTCAATCATACGAAAATGAAGAACAATCGTCAATTGAAACAAAATTGTTTCGAAGGTTACGCATTGTTTAGTTTGGCCTATGTGTTACTTTATTTAATTGATATATGACTTGTCATTGAGTTAATCAAATATACGAATACAGCCACTAGATAAATTTTCAACAGGTTGATTTAATTGAGTAAATATTTTGAATCTTTTCAATTACTTCATTATATGAAGATTGATTACTAGTTTGATCTGACTCGAAATCGCTGTTTTGAATTCCAACAATAGAAGACAAATAGCATCTTGCAATTTCGACAATATTTCCATTTGACGCCAGTTAAGAGAATTACCTAAAAACTGGCTTGCAAAAACTTCTCAAGTCCAAATAAATTCTAGATTACTTCAAAACTAGTTTCAATCAACAACCAGATTTTTTCATTTGAGATGAAATCGAAACTTGGTCGTTTTTGATTTTCTTGGATGTTTCCTTCTGCAGCATTAAATGATTTCAAGAGCTTAGAGCGATCTTTCAGGGTCGGTTTAGAATGATGACACCAGAATGGTTCGATGATACATGTATGCCTGCATTCTGTCGAAAAGATGTTTGTGTGGGGCTTTAGCTCGAACCATAAACAGTATTAGGAAGGTCGCTTGTCTACCTTGAGTACCGTTTTGGAAACTGTGATCGGTGCCGGTTTAGTTTTGTTCTTTGGCGCTCAGGCGAACAAAAGATAAAAAGCGGTCTTAGTTCGACGAAAAAAATAGATTTAGATTTTTTTCGAAGACTTTTGCGCAGAAGATGTTCTGTATTTTGTATTTAGATTTTGTTGTTGATGCATCAAGTATGGAGTAAATACAGAACTAGTTTGAGTTGCAATAGTAACAACTTAAGGTGGATAATACATACATACATATGTTTACATACATATTTAATGATTGATTTTCTATTTAATTTTAGTATTATGTTTGCAATTTCTTCTATGTTGAATTGTACATTAGCTTTAATTTGTTGTTCTTATATTTTCATTTATTTGTTAATTTTTCTATTTTCTTCTTTTGGATTTATTTAATTTTTCTATTTTTGTAATTGGGCAGAAGCCTGTTGAAATGGATTTAAATAAATAAATAAATATTGAACAAGAGAACAATGCCTCTTTGTAGTAATGATATATAAATGTTGATAAATGAAGAATAATTCAAGAAAACCCACCAAGAAATACCTAAATGAAACAAATTTTTTTACCTTGTTTAAGATATCAATTTCAAACAGGCGTTTTTCTACTAGTATATAAATGATTTTCAGGCATATTTTGATATCATTGCAATATTTTCAAGCTGAACATCTATTTTGCTCTGATCTTTGAAATATAAGCTTAGCTGTAAATGTGAAGAGGCCCAACCTGAAGAGGCCCAACTTTAAGACGCCCAACCTAAAGAGGCCCAATCTAGCTCTAAGGACTTAATGATGCGTTGAAAACTCACTTGATTGATAGTCTATTATTGGAGAGTTAAAGTCAGTTAAGCAAATTTTTTCTACTACAGCTGGTTGCGCTTAGTAGAAGCTTCGTTTATAATTAACAGTGACGTACTGAAACGGATTCATAGGAGAACAGTTGCTCCTTCTATTGCACAGCTACTCTTGAAATTTTTTTGCTGTACTTCACTGAAAATCAAAGAAAGTATGTATCAAATCTGGGTGTTTCCTGACTCTATTTCAAATTCCTAGGCACGCTAATGAACCAATGAGCAGAAGTGTGGAGCGTTTAGTTCCCCGAAAAACTTGAAAACTGATTTGACTCAAGCTACACTTACAGTTAAAATGTAAAATAATCTATCAAAAAATGTTTGTCGAACTTTTGTCGATCTTGTTTCTTATCCCTTTTTATCAAAATTTCTTACCCAAATCGGTGCTTGAATAATGACGAAATGAGAGAAATAGTCATCAACTTGGATCGGGTTCTTATATTTTCTGCCGAAATTAAGGTGGACGATCGACACTTTTGTGTTGTCTTAACAAGCTGTGCTCATCCGAAAACGGAATGGTCATCGTTTTTTTGTCCCAAACAGTATGAGAAAAGTCCATGAATATTCTAAGGTGCACTTTCAAATCACGATGCATTCTCTCTACCCAAGGACAGATTTTACCATTTCGCCGCCCTAGGCCTCAGAAATATTTGCCATAGGCCTCAGAAATATTATATTTTGACCTATGATGTTCTAGATTTCATTTTATAGACATTTTTTGTAGAAATTAATTTCAGTAATGAAGTACAATTTAAAAAACACGTCAAAAATAAAGAGATTCGCATGTAGTTGATATACCCTGTACTATAATAATAAAAAAAAATTCTCTGAAAAATCAATGCACGCAAATATTTACCTCTCATAAGCTTTTCCTAAATTGAAGAGGTATTATTTGGGTTCTTTTTAGGATCTTTTTAGGCTCTTTTTAAGTATTTTCAGATACTTTCTAGGTACTTTTTAGGTATTTTTGAGTTTCTTTGGCCCTTTGCCGTGATCGCATTTCGATATTTATTATAAGTCAAACTTTTTAAGTCCCGAAAAAAATCATCACAGGTGAACTTTTGCCTGCATTGATTTTTTTTTTTTAGAGAATTCGGTTGGCTTGAGGTTTTAGGCTCATTCAACTCAGATATACGACAGAAAAAAAAATGCCGCCCCAAAAAAAAATCGAAAAGTGGCCGCCCAAATAAAAATCGACAATTTGCCGCCCCCGAAATTTGCCGAAATCCGCCCCTGTCTCTACTGGATTCGCGGAGGCTCGTGAGCCGCGGAGAAGAGATTTGTTTGTTGCATCCTGTAAAGCGAACAGTTCAACCCAGTAGCTTTCTCTGTGAAGATTCATTTATTTCCTTTTGGTCTCTCAGATAGTGAGCCAAATAGGTAGATGAATATCTGAAGCAGGTTGGTTTGATATTTGGAGCCTATTACCGCTGACACTCTCCACACGAGCGGATGTATTTTGCTACGTAGTCATGCATTCCTGTCTAGTAGTAGTTCCTGGCGATAAAAAATACGATCGACATCATAATGTCCAGTTTTAGGGTTATCGTGTAACACCAGTAATATTGGACCTCATTCATATGCTGAAATGACCAAGCTATGTTTCCTCACCTTTTTCCGATGCATATCTGTAAAGGACTCCAGTATAATTTGAGTTGAATTTTGCAGTTTATCTAACCTAAACTCGGAAAATGGTTTCATAGCAGTCAATTGGCTTCTTTAAGCCGGGATTTTTCAGCTGTTCTACATAGTTGGGTGCCTCTTGCAGATGTTCTTGATACGTCCACTTCAGTGCTTGGGGCTGTCGAGGTATCTATAACGGAAAGCTCTCTGTATCAGTTACCGCATCCACTTTCTATCATGTCTGCGTGATATTTATGCCGTAAGATTGAAGGGTCAAGACGAATCAAAAAAGCTATTATTTTGCCTGAAGAATATATGAATGTGTCTTAAGAATGCACGAGTCCTAACATGGAAACCTGTGGTTTGACTAAAAAAATCGGTCTTTGAAATCTTTTTGGCTTCAAAAAAAAAACACGGAAAAACAATAGTTCTAGTAAATAGTATATAGTAAATAGTAAATATACCAAAGCTACTAAATATTAATAACATCTCAGCATCTTCTACTTTAAACAAATAAAAATGGCCAGTTTTTTATTAAAGTTCTTTTAATATAAACCTTTACGCTGTGTTTGTACCAGCTGATACATATTTACAATGTTTCACCTTGATCCGCTAATTAAAACCGGTAACATTTCAGCAAAGTACAAAGTTTATCCATCAAGTTCACAGACGCATCAAACATGGAAGTAAAATTAACGCAACAGAGGAAGGTTGCATCATACAACTGCAAACCTAAATATTAGCAAGCAACTGCAACAGCATAGTCACCTCATGTACTCTTCTCAGTCTGCTAACAATGACGCGGCATTTTCACTTAATCGAATCGAGACTGGAATGCGAATTCGGGTGTTCCTCCCCTATAAAAAACCATCCATCATACGCACCTGATATGCCCACCAGATCCATCTTCAATAAGCCACGAGACGGCATAAGGCGTTTTTATGTTATAATAATTCTTCTTCTTAATTTCTGAACTGAGTTGTTTGTAAGTGACCTTATTAGCATCAAATCGAAATTAGCGCGTAGGTTTCGTAGCGTAGAAGATGTATCGACAAAAACAGATCAAAATTTTGACTAGTATAAAAGACATTGTGACACTACCGATAGCATCAGTTCCATTGTAACAACTCAGGAAATAATCAAATCAAAATGTTCAAGCTTGTAAGTTGCAGTAGTCGAGAAGTTCTACCAAGATCGATACGAGATCATCAGAATGTGGATTAAAAACTTTCATCTTTTTGCAGGTTCTCGTTGCCGTCCTTTTGGGATTAGCTGCTGCTGACCATATCAACAAGAATGCCGAAACTAGGAATCTTGTCAACGATGTCAGCCCTGATGGTCAATATCGGTACGGATTCGATACGACCAATGGAATTGCTGTCGCAGCTACCGGCAATGCCGGAGGAGCACAAGGATCATTCTCCTGGGTGTCACCTGAAGGCGAACACGTTCAATTGTCTTACGTAGCCGATCAAAACGGATATCAACCTACTGGATCACATATTCCAACTCCACCACCCGTACCAGATCACGTGTTGCGAGCTTTGGAATGGATCCGCAGTCACCCAGTCAGGGATGATTACGTCAGACGCTATTAGATTGTAGCTTTCGGTGAACTTTGGATTGATGTAACGCCGTGAAGTGGAGCGGAAATAAACAATTAAAAAAAAGTTTGGTTTTTTAGTGAATATATTTGAAGTGAGTCTGTGCTGATAGTTCAACTAGAAGTTCTTCTGAGTGCATAGCTCTATTTTCGCAGCGTGCGAAGGTGATTCGAAAATGGTAGGTGTCTTAATTCAATTTTCCAAGACTGAATATAGCGTTACAGATAAAGTCAGCTTGATTGAAGTTGATCTACTGTTTTATCTGGATTCATAAAATAAGTAAATAAAAATAAACAAAATATAATCGGCACGAATCAAATGCTAGCTAAATCACCAGCATATTCCGATTCTCTTTTATCATTGATGTATTTCAAAATAAGATGACATACTATCTTAACATTAAATTCGTGTGTTTGCAGGAATACCAAGTCATCAGAGGAAAATTGAACTAGTTACTTAATCACCTAGATTCTTCCTAACAAAGAATACATTACTATCCCTTCTCTACTTATATGAAACAAAAAACAACCGATGGAGGGGACAGACATTAGGTTTATTAACTTCTCTAAAAAATGTATACTAATACCAGAGTGTCGAAACTAGTCGAAATGCGATGGAACTCAACTTCAATTTTGAAGACTTTGACTACTCTTAAAAGATACACAATATGTGAAAAAGTTTTGGCTGCTGCGTTCTGTGATTACAACTAGTTGTTGTATTACAATCGTATTTTGCAGTTTAAGTGATAACATCGCTTTGTTTTGGAAAGATTTCTAAAAAAACTTGAGATCTTAAGTAAATTGGCAAAAGATAAAAGATTATATATTGTAAAATATTATTTTATAAGCACTTTTAATGCCTGAATTCATTCTATAATGTATCCACACTGGACACTTGGATCATCACTGTTGTAAGATTCTTTGATCATCATCAACTGTGACAAAAACCACTGTAAAGAGTTTGAGATGCATTGGGTTCACACCACTGTCGTTCACTTCCATAGTTTACACATTTTTCGTACGTTACCTCTCCACCGAATATGTTTAGACGTTTCTTTCCAATAATCCTATCCAAGAAGATTTTAAGAGCTGGATGGAGTGCTGGTACCATATATTTGATTTTTTGTTCATCTATGTGCAGTACTATTTTTTGGATAGCCCTCTGGAAAATATCAACTGTCAAATCGTTTATAGTGTTTCAAATTCTAGATAGATACTGCGCTGCTCGATTCTTTTATGCTAAATAAAATAAATTTCTAACAACTATAGTAAATGGTAAAATAAAGTCGGAAATTTCGGAAATATCTTCAGTAAGGCTTTGGTTATAAATTTATCAATGGAAATTCCTTCAATAGCCAGTCTTAAACCAAGTCTTGAAGCTTATCGTGAACTTAAAGCTGACATAAAGCTTCATATTAAAAACGTAAACTTTTCTTATATAAAAAACGTTGAACACCAAATTGCATTAAAATATAGCATTCTGGAGTTCATACAAGCCCTTTCTGGCGGTCTCGTTCGGGAACTCTACAATTATTCTGGGTTCTAAGTCAAAGTACATTGGTATCGACTTAATATGAAATTTTTGGGTTAGGTTTATCTGGCTGATAAAAGATCACACAGAGACATATTGGTCCGTAGCTATGTCAAATAAAAAGACCTGTGGCTTAAAAGTTTGTTCGAAATGGGGATCAAAGGCCACAGACCTTTTTACAAATTGAAAGATGTCCCTTAACCCTCCGAGAATACAGGGGGTCAAATTGACCCCAGATACCTTTTTGACCGATCGCAGCGCTTAGGCCTGCGGGAAAAGAGGAGTACTATAGGCTCCTAAATATATTTCTGTGTCTTGACTATAAGTTTACACCGTTCGCTTCCAGTTCCAAATCGTCAGTCGTCGTTGAGAAGCCTTTGAAGCAGATCAAGGGGTGAAATAAACCCCATCTGTACTCGACGTCAATTTTGAGGTGAAAATTCAAATTTTTTTTTACTTTATAAATCGACAGATTAATTTAAAAAAGCCAAAAAATAAGATTGCAAGTGTTTTTATTTTTTTGTTTTTAGCAATGTGGCGTATAATCTGCGTTCTAGTGTACGCAATAATTTGTTAGCTGAAGACAATGATAACAATTTTGGCGACAGTAATTCCTCCGAAGACGACCATGTCTCGGAGCAATCAGAATCTGATTATTCAGAAGATTATACCTTTTTTTGCAACCCTTTATATGGGGCTAATTTTTTATTATTTTACTATGTCTGGGAAGTATCCATATACATTTTCAGCTCAAATTATTCAAAATTGACAAAGTTATGATTTTTTTTACATTTGCAAATTTTAAAATCTTCACAATCGCCACCTTAAATATGCGAAATAAATACATTTTTTTCAAGGGCCACTATAGGGTTAGTTTTTTTTATAATTTTGTCATATCTTGAGACTATCCACTTAAATTTTTAGCCAAAAATATTGAAAATGAAATAAGTTACGATTTTTTTGGTAAAAAAGCTGATTTTCGACAAAACTTTTTTTCCCGAATTTTTGTTTAGGTATTTTTAGGACATTTAAGGCACTTCTTATGTATAAGAACTACTAAAAGAGGTCTCAAACAATACTTACAAATTTTTTCAAATGAAAATCTGCAGTGGTGGCGGTTCTATAGACGTTCAAAAATGGTTGGGGTCAATTTGACCCCAATTGTTCTCAATGATCGAAAAAATATGTGTGTTCTCGGAGGGTTAACCTTTGCTCTGTGACGTTCGTGAGGTTTCCCAACCAGACTGCAGCGAAGAAGTACTGTCTGGTTTTCAGTGACACAACAAATATTCTTTCTTACACTCCCGGCTCCTAAAGGTAGCTGCTATATCACATTGTCCAAAGTATGCGCATGCAGCTGTTTTGGATCCATCGATGTAAATATAAGGGCTCGTGTGCTCATTTGCTAGTTCCATTCCTGCCCATCTCCTAGTGGGAACCAAGCAGTCAGTGTATCTTGCCCCGAGTTCTCAGGCGTGACAGAATGTTTTGCGGCAAGTCTTCTAATAAAGAAATCAAACGGAGGAAGATGAAGTAAGACGATCAACCCAGACGAAAGAGTCCTGATTAAGGAACCTGCAGTACTGAACTTTGAACGCCATTTAGCAAACGAAATTTTACCGATTGTTGATTACTAGACCAGGCAGCTGTAAGCAAGGATCGATGTTGCTATCGCCGTGTAGATCCAGTGCATTTGAGCAGGGGGCTCCATGTTTTACCCAACATCCCCGAGTATGCTGCTTATTCAGGCTTTCCAAAATGTTTGTTGTATGCACATCATGAAAGATGCCTTCAAAGTAAAAAAAACTCTAGCGCACCTGAACCGCTAGAAACACTAATGTTCGAAGAACAGTAGAAGAATCGTGCAGGTTTTGAGTGCATATTCCACCACATGCGCTGCTTATTACGGCCAAATTGTTTCAAATGCCATGTTTTACTTTTGTCTCAAGAATGCATTATAACTCATATGGGAGAAGGTTTCAGATATTACCACTGGCATGAGTTTCAACGTTTATGAGAGCAAAACACAGGTTAATTATATTCGTTATCAGTTGCTTATTTCACAAAATTTTGAAAGCAGCATCTCATATAATATCAATGAAATGAATGAAAAATGCTCAGTGCCTGCAGCACTGTAACTGAAATTGGAGTTTGGGGCTGCGATCCGAAAAATTTGCAGAACTTTGGGAATTGAAACATCGGTTATTTATTTTCATTGTAAATGTTTCCGGTATGAATACTAACTGTAAGCATTTATTGATACAAAAGTAGCACAACCGACTCGTGCTGGCAACCTTTCGCCAGTATCAAAGCCAAGAATATATCACATCTGCTTCACGTTGTTATATTACATTTGAAGTTATAGGAGTATAAAGAAATTTAGGGTTACCTGCAGCGAGTTTTTTCAAATAATCGAAAGCTTAATATTTGCTGTTTATGGTCACTACCATATCATTACCAATTGAAAATTTTACGATAAAACCGCTTAATAAAGATATTGCAAGCAAACACAAAACCAACAATAGCTGGCAGCCCTATCATGGCTTTTCAACCAAATTTGGCTTGAATAATGTCTATAATAGGTTTCAGTAATTGTATGAAATTCGTATTGATTTCATGACTGCACTGGAAGTTATAGGGCAAAAAGTTTTATTTTCCTGAGCGAATTTTCACAAAAAGACACAAAAATTGCCATAGCTGGCAGCACCAATCGAATTTTTCAACCAAACTTCTATCAAACAGAGTTTAGAGTAAGGTGCAGCTACTGTGTCAATTTCATGAAAATCTGGTAACTGATTCACATTTCATAGGGCAAAAAGCAGTTTTTTTTTCTTTGTAATTTTTCAAGATGGCACCACTGTAACAGAGTTGCCTACAATTCAAAATCGCTTCTATCAGACCTGGCCCTACTTAAGTCCAATGCATTCTGTAAATTTCAATTCTATCTGATTATTGATTCGTGAGTTCCCGTGAACAGAAGTTTTTGAAGCTAAAAATATAGGTTAACTGGGAAAGGGTTACCGTTCTTGTCCGACATTAAATTTCCAAAGTTTTACTTTGACTGTGTAGATTAAGCATAAGATTTGTATACAGATTGGTTTTATTGTAGAAACGGACATTTTTTAGGATATTCGCTGGTTTGAATGTTTTCACTTCCAAATTTTTATTTTTTCAAATTTAAGACACCAAAATTATCATAGCTGGCAGCTCCAACCGAATTTTTCAACCAAATTTCTACCAAATGTGGTTTAAAGTAAGGTGCAGCTACGGTGTGAGTTTCGTCAAAATTGAACGATTCAATCAGAATTTATAGGGCTAAAAGCAGTTATCTTTTTTAGTGATTTTTCAAGATGGCACCACTGGCACAGAATCGCTAGGATTTCAAAATCACTTCTATCAGACCTGGTCCTATTTAAGACCAATACATTCTGAAAATTTCAGTAAATTCTGCTCATTGGATCGTGAGTTTCCGTGAACAGAAATTTTTGATGCTAAAAACATAGGTAACTTGGGCAAGGGTTACCAGGCGTGCCCGTTATACCATATCAAATTTTTTTTTTGTTTATATCAACAAAGCACAAAATTTACATATGAGTGGCTTTTTTTTTAAGAAACGACATTTTTTCAAGAGAAATGATGATTTGGAGGTTTTCACTTTCAGTGCCTGCCCTAGCTACAGGGTTGCCAGCACGCTCATTAAAACGTACATTAATCTACAACTAAATAAAACAAACATGTCCTGAAAATTTCGTAATCATGGAATAGCTCTGTCAAAAGTTATCGCAATTTAAATTTTTTTAAATTTTCCCGTTCTCTTTTTAGGCACCCAGCGCACACATGGGGTTAAAAAAATCCAAAACATTATCCGATTCACATGTAAAACTTGTTCAAAATTTATGTCGTCAACTTTATTTTCGCAAAAATTATTTGTGTACGGAATAATAGGTATATTAAAAAAATCACTAAAATGGCCGCCGGCGCCAAAGGGTTAAAGATTATTAACTTTTTGTGAGACCTGGCACTATTCTGCATATACACCAATGTGTCCTGAAAATTTCAGCTCAATCGGATGGCGCGTTCCTGAGATTTTTTCACTGAAATTTTTTGATGATATATATATATATATATATATATAGAAATATGAATTTTTGGCCAAAGTGATTTTAATACTAATGTTCTTCTTCGAACATTAGTAAAAAACCTTTTAATTTCAAGAACTTTCTATTTCAAGAACTATCCTATGAGGAACGGTCTCGTTATATTTCCTTCACCCTTATGTATGGTGTAAAATTAAAGTTGTAAAACCTATATCCCATCTTGGGTTTCTTGCTCCATAGCCACCTAGCCAGAAGCTGACATATTTGAATGGATATTCGTCAGTTTGTGGACTGGAAAGTTATACAATCAAGCAACTCCAAACATATGTCTTTTTGAATATGAAACAAACTTAAGGATCAGATTGAAGATCCAACAACCAAATAAACAGACCGATGATCATGAGAACGGGCTTTTGAGATTTTTCGGTCAACCAGACAAAACGAGAAATGTACACGCCTGACAATAGAATTAAGCCAACGGCAGCTTATGGACTTCGATAAAGTAGCTCTTGCTGGGTCAGGTTTTTGAAGAGGTTTGTCAAGTTTAGGACTTAAAAAGATTAGATTAGATATCTTTTGATTAAAAACTATTAAATATTCATTAATTTAATTATATGTTAATTTTTTAATTAAAAATTAATTGTATATTAATTAAAGAATTTCTAAAGATGAACTACTGCCTTGAAAATTCCGATTTTTTTTCAATTTTGGTAGAAATTCTGCTATACAAGCTATGGTTGAAAATCCCCAATAAATAACAAAATGCGAACTAGAGCCAGTAGCCCAAAACAAAAAAGCCTAGTGCATCAGAGCCGCTAGTAAACTTATTTTCGAAAAAATTATCTTTGAGTGACTTAAAAAATTGGATCCTTTGAATATCGTTTCCATCCAACTATATCATTGAAAGTTTCAGCGATTAAACTATGTCTGGGTTATCATTCGAAAACCCCCAAAATTCGGAAAATTTAAACATTGGTTTTTATTGTAAATGCTTTGCATATGAATACAAAATGGAAGCATCTGTTGGTGTAATATTTACGAAAATGTCTGGTGCTGGCAATCCTACGTTAGCACCACAGCTAAAAATGTTGCAAATCTGCTTCAAGTTCAGTTAAACCCAATCTGTGAATTGGGTGGAACTTATAGAGGTTGAAAGAATTTTCGGGCTACCACCCTAAAAAATTTGCAAATTTTTGAAAAGTAAATATTTGTTGTTAATTTTTATTGCCGAAACATTCCCATTTGGAAATTTAATGACAACATGTCTTAATAAAGAAATGCCAAAAAAGTACAAACATTACCATAGCTGGCAGCCATTTCAAGATTTTTCAACGGAATATCTATGATAGCTGACTTACAGTAAGGTCCATTTACTACTTGAATTTCGTTTTGATTTCATTATTTGATCGGAAGTTATATGGAAAAAAGTTTTATTTCGCTGAGCAAATTTATAAGATTTAGCAGACGAAAATCATCATAGCTGGCAACCCTATTTTAATTTCTTAACTAAATTTTCACAGAATGTGGTTTAAAATAAATGTCAAGTACAGTGTGATTATCGTAAAAATTTGTTGACTGAAGCGGAAGTTTTTGGCAAAAAAAATACCATTTTTATTCGTAATGATTTTTCATGATGGCACCACTGCCACATGATTGTTTGCGCTTCAATATCACTCCTATCAGACCTGGTCCTATTTGATAACAACATGTTTTTTAAATTTCATATTGTCGGACTATCCGGTCGACAATTCTCGTGAACAGAAGTCTTGAGTGCTGAAAATAGAAGTATTTGGTGCTGCGTTGCCATTCTTGTACAACTCAGTACTTTGAAAATTTCAAATTGACGTGTTGGACGAAGGTTAAAGTTTATCAATAATTTGAATTTTTTGTCAAAAAGCAAACATTTTTCACGAGGGTCGACGATTTGAAGGATTTTTATTCAAGCGCCTGCCGTAGCTACAGAGTTGCCCACAAAGTTTTAAAGTTCCACGTTTGTGCCGTTTTAATTAACATCAGTACGTCCTGGAAATTTCACGATGATCTAATGTTTATGTCAGAAGCTATGACAAATGTAATTTTGAAAAAAATCCTTGCCTACTTTTAGGCATTCACCGCCCACATTGGCTCAAAATTTCCAATTCTTTATCATAAACAAGCATTATAGGTGATAAATATTTATTCCTAATACTTATTTTTAACGAATATGTATTCTGTATATAGGGGTACCAGAAAATTTTTTAAAATGCCTGCTGCCGAGAAGGGTTAAAGATATCTTAATTTTAATAAATCATGGACTTACTCCTTGTATACATCTATGTTCGTCGAAAATTTCAGCTCAATCAGATCGGTCACTCCAGAGATTATCTCCCTGAATCTTTTTACTGATATATATATATATATATTAGGGCGGGCCAAATTTTGTGTCGATTAGACCTGCCCCCTAAGATGATTATATGGACAATTCTAAGCAACTTTGCTGAAGGAACCATAGGTCTATCTCGATTTTCGAGTCTCCCACTTTTCAAAAAAAGATTTTTTCCCTATAACATCATTTTGATTCAAAATTCGTTTTTTTATTCATCGTTATATTATCTTTTTTATGTGTATATGGGGGGTTTTTGGGGTCGAGAAATTCATTTCTGATCTTTATTTTTACCTATAACTACCGCCAGAGGGCGTTTCATGCATATTTTAACTATTTTTCGTCTATTTTCCGAGAAAAATTACAAGTTTTTCGGTAAAATTGATCTTTATTTTATTTTTTTCAACAAAAATTCAACTTAAAAAATAAGAACATGTGTAAAAAATAAAAAAAAAAATGAATTTAGTGGAAGAAAAGCGAAATAACTTATTTTTGAAAGTCTTTTTTGCTTTCAAGTCGGGGGTATTTTGCACGGCTTTCTGATGTAACTGCCATAACACTGTGTCGACTCTTTTCTAAAACACGTTTAGAAACGCTAGCCAGCAATTGAA
The DNA here is from genome assembly GCA_963978885.1 of Nemotelus pantherinus. NCBI lineage: Eukaryota > Metazoa > Arthropoda > Insecta > Diptera > Stratiomyidae > Nemotelus > Nemotelus pantherinus. The sequence goes on from OZ022263.1 coordinate 26,017,793, forward strand.
CATGTCTTTCCGTTGCTTGTATGTGTACCGGAATTCTTGGATCAGGCAATGGTGGATCATCGCATTCTAAATATTGTTCCAAATGATCATACGGAATGCTATACGTAAACGGTGGTTCGAATAAGACATCATCTCTATTTAAATCAATCATATTCGTATAATCTGTACAATTGAAGTTTATCAAAGGTTTTTGATAAACTCTAAGATGTGCCGGGTCGTACAGATTTCTTCGGTAGTGTAAAATTTTCTTGATTGCGATTTTTCGTGTCTCTTTTTTATCATCAAATAACATCGCTAACAAAATATTTTCGGAATGTGCGTAATATGAATTGTTTTTAATGACATTATTCACAACTCCGCGTAGATTTGTATCCAAATATTGTGTCCAACGAATGAATTTGTAAAATAATACACTACCGAAGACCACCGAATTATAGTACTTGATGTTGAAGTACATCGGCACATACACTTTCATTATGTATGTTGCCAAAATTTTCAAATTCCTTGATAGATTTTCAGTTGACACATACAACCGCAACAATCTATTCGCCTTGGTGAGCCAACGTGAATGTGCTATTGGTCCTGGTTTATTGTGAGATAAATCCGCAGGAACAATACCATTCGAAATTGCATTGGCCATTTTGTATAAGTACTTTGAATCGGTGGATAATTCAAATGGATCTAAATCAGGTGGCATGTTCTCTAGCACGATTATCTCGAATTCATCTACAAGCTGAAAAAAAAGAAATGAGATGAATTAAATTTTACCATTTAATAATGGAAAAAATCGATGAGAAAAATGACAAATGATACATACCGGAAGATTTTCACAAGTTTCAATTTGTTTGCCCAACGTTCCAGTTGTTGTTCGTGGTCCAGTGGTCGATGATCTTTCCAAAGTGTCAAACAAATGACGAAATGGCAGCTCGTTAAAGTGCAGCATGCACACAAACCAATGCAGCGGTCTATTCAAATGCAATTCAAATCGACGCAAAATCCCATTTCTTACGCCAGTATTTGTTGGCTCACCATCACAGCATATGCCGATTAATGCATCGAGAGCAATTTCTTTTTCGACGAAGAATGCATTAAATGTCATCAATTTGTGTTCAGCATCTTCATTTTCGACTTTTGTGTAGCCTATCAATTGAGAATTTGGTTCCTTCAAAACAACTAGATGTGGTTCTTTCACCATCCTTGCATGCAACTTCTCATCGATTTTTTCCATTGTTAAAGCATCATTTTTTCGGCCGTCGAATGAAAATGCTATCAAATTGGATGCATCATACTGCTTACGAAGCAGTTCTTCTCTGCATTTGGCCTTTTCTCGACGCACTTTATTTTTATCCATGATGATAGGATTGCCATGTGCATCTTTTACGTCAATGTCTTGCATAAGAGATGTTGCGAGTGCTGCTGCTATTCTATCAGACACACCAAATCGATCACACATCGCAGCGAAGTTCGAAGCATCGTATCTGGGAGTATACGGTCCTCGTATCATTGGCGGAATATCTTGTGGATTTGAACTTGGCTGATCTATATCAGTACTTGGTTCATATGCTGAATGGCTCTGTTCAACGCTTGTTGGTATTATTGTTGACGTTGGTGCTGGCTCTTCAACTTCTAGCACGAATTCCGGTATCGTCAATCTTCTGTCATTATTTTGATCTCGCATGAACTCTTTCAAATGATCTGGAATCAATCCACATGAGCATAATTCTGCTTTCAAGTCACATTGACATTTGCCGATGTAAAATAATTCTTTTGTAGATTGCTCGAACGTTCTGAATGAGGCGATATTTGAATGTTTAGTTTCGATTTGATACTTGTCAATCAATGTACCCAATTTTCTAACAACACTTTGTTTGGTTAGAATTTCAACATTAAGTTGACTCCAAATTTCAATCAATTTGTCTGTTACGTGCGGTACGAATGTTTTATACGAAAACATTTTGTTTTGGAGTTTAGCACGTTCGGCCAAGAAAAAAAAACATCTTAAAATATCCTGTTTCGTTGGCAGATCGAGTCCACTCAAATCACAAGATGCACCAAAAACAGCAACATCGTGCGAAGGCAAATGCTTCAAATGACTTTCGGTACTTGTTGATGTTGTTGCGGTTTGAGATGTAGACGGCAATGCATTTGGATCCATTGTATAATTTTACTAAAAAAATTTTAAAAAACTGAAATTAGTATATTTCAAAACATTTGGTTCGAATATATTTTTTCCACCTACAAATTGGCATAACTCATATGTGCCTAACTCATATATGTATATCAACAGCATTTACTCATATGTCAACCGACATTTCGCCTCTAAGGACCAGTTAATACATTATTCCAACGCACATTATTCCTACATGCTATACATATAAATACATTACAATGTATTACATATTTCAGAAAAAAGTAACCAAGCAAGAGAACAACATCGATGCCTATGTGTATTAAATTACAAAATTTTAACACATACCTTTTAATTCTTTTTGAATTTCACAATTATTCACTGGCAGGAAATTTATAATTCACTTTCACTGAAATGATGCTCAAACACTAATGAACTGAACACTCATAAATGTCATTGTGTTGTGCTCTTTCACAAAATATGTCGGTAATGATGTTTTACCGATGTTTTTTTTTAAATAAATGCGTTGTTGACTTGAAAGCAACAACACTTTGTCGCTTTTTTTCTCACTAAATTCATTTTTTTTATTTTTTACACATGTTCTTATTTTTTAATTTGAATTTTCATTGAAAAAAATTAAATAAAGATCAATTTTACCGAAAAACTTGTAATTTTTCTCGGAAAATAGACGAAAAATAGTTAAAATATGCATGAAACGCCCTCTGGCGGTAGTCATAGGTAAAAATAAAGATCAGAAATGAATTTCTCGACCCCAAAAACCCCCCATATACACATAAAAAAGATAATATAACGATGAATAAAAAAACGAATTTTGAATCAAAATGATGTTATAGGGAAAAAATCTTTTTTTGAAAAGTGGGAGACTCGAAAATCAAGATAGACCTATGGTTCCTTCGGCAAAGTTGCTTAAAATTGTCCATAAAATTATCCTAGGGAGCAGGTCTAATTCGGCTCCATACAAATTGGCCCGCCCTAATATATATATATATAGGGGGCAGGTCTAATCGAATTTTTCGGCTCCATACAAATTGGCCCGCCCTAATATATATATATATATATATATATATATATATATATATATATATATATATATATATATATATATATTTTATATATATATATATATATATATATATATATATATATATATATATATATATATATATGTAAAGAAATATGAATTATCAGCGAAACGATTCTAATACTAACCTTCTTCGAAAATCAGTCAAAATCAAAGCTTTGAAATCTTAGCTATTCAGAAAATTTGGTTAAGATTATGAAGCATTTAAATGAAAGGTGTTTTGATTAAAATATTCAAAAATGGTTTCATTCGATGCAGTTTTCAATCATCTGAACGGTTTATTATATATTTGTATTATTTGAGATGTAACAAACCACAGCCACATTCTTGACGATTATTTCCTCTAATCTCATTTCGCAAATGACATAGCATATCTAAATTCACATCCTAATTTCACACAGTATGAGCTCGATTCGAATAAATTGGTTGAATGAGATTCATTTGGGATAAAGACAAGATAAAATTGAAAATCTAATACGTGAATGTTGTTACCAATGGTAGGTTAAACTTTATCCGCATTCACCTCATTATATTTGCATACTTTCCGGCTTATTTGCAATAAACTGGCTTTTCACCAAATAGTTTCACGTCTCATAGCTTTTATACGATTGCTAAACTGTTTCAATATTTGATTTCTTTCAAATTAAGCTAAAAAAACACATCTTAAAATTAAATGTCATGGAAAATTGGAGTCCAAATCATCATAACATATTCAGGATAAAAAAAAACACAGATTTCCTGAAATTCATCCCAGATTTGAGTTGGTTAGTGCTTTTCTGGGCTGTTACATCTCATCAAACTAGAAATTTGATCTTTTTGGGAAGAAAATGCTGCGGTTTGCAGAAATAACAGCATTCTTGAAAGCCATTGAAGATAGTTCTATTTTCTTTGATTTCGTTCGATAGCCAGAAATATTTAAGATGAAAGGGGTTTAAATGAAAATGATTTTGATGAAAATTTTTAAAATCAGTTTGAATGTCTTAACTAAAGGGGCAAGTTACTAAAAGTGTCAGGTATCATTTTTTTCAAGAATTGTAATAGCTATAAGTTCAAATAAACCCAAAACAACCAGTATTATTTTTCTAAATGTTGAGGTCACGAAATAAAATATTTCTAGACTTCCTGGAGAAGTATATATTTTCTTACACATGCAAATACTAAGCTTCTATTATGGTAAACTATACTGCAGATGAGCAGCCTAGCTCTATGAAAAAACAAATGTCCATGAGAATTGACTAATTAAAGCTCTGATACGCAATGCTGTACCTTTGTATTTTTGCGCCCAACGTGGGTGATTGCTCGACAGAATCTGTTGGGTGCACTGCTCGTGTGTAGAGGCTCCTGCATAGCAATGAGAGACTAAAGCTAAAGCCTGGTGTGAGTGTTTGGTTTGATTATGATAGCTTACTTTAAGTTAGTTTTTTTTAATAATTGGAAAATTCCCGTGTAAAATTAAGGCTGATACTGAGTTAATCGTCAAACTAAATTTTGACATTTCTCCATTATCTGGGCCTTTTTTTCGAGCGAAAATTTCGACAATGGAGAAAAGTGGAGACACTGCTCATTTCTGATGGATAAAATGTCGAGAATTTCCATTTTCGATCGATTTTGTTATTGAAAAGAAATTTGCAAAACTCAATTTTCCAATTCAAACACCAAATATCACTTTTACTTTTTAGCTCGAAAGAATGAACTTTACATACGAAATTCGCACGAAATCATTGGAGACTTGTGTCACTGCCGTCTGCTTTTTCAAAGCGAATGCAACTTTTTTTTTCATTTTTCATGCTAAGTAGTTAGTACAACTCTTGCTTAATTTCAAGTTAAATTTTCGTTGAAACAAATTTCACGTGAAATTGAAATAGTACTAAGCTTTCAGAAATATAAGAGTATAGAAAGATAAGAGTACTAAACTATAAGAAATAAACATTATACAAATGAAACCAAATGCTAAGAGCGAGTAAACCAAATCAGTATATCTTTTCACTGCATGAACATTTTTGCTCAAATCGCATCTAGAGAATCATAAAAACGAAATTCTGCCACTTTGTATGTGTGCTGACGCAATTTTCATTCAAATCGAAGGCAAAAAATGCTCAAAAATGGAGCTCAAATTCTTGTTAGCTTTCTATGAAAATGCATTGCTGATTCTTTTGTTTTCATTAACATAAACATGCAGCATTAAAAATTACTAAATATGCAAAAATAATTCCGATTCGCATGCAAAATTTTTACTATGGAATACTAGAACATAATATGTTCTGAATGTGAAAGTGCCTACCACCGAATAAATCCATTGAATCATAACGCAAACACCGAAAATATAATAAAAAAATGAGAGAGAATAATATGATTTTGAGTTTTACCCCAATTTCATTTTAAATTTCCAGCAATGACAATGACATACTAGCATGAATTCAAATTCTGAATTTTGTTTATGCGGGAAGTTTCGTTTTATTGTCTATAATTTTATGGGAAAATGGCTACAGCATAAGTATTCATAACATGCTAAATATTTAATGGATTAGGGTTAGAAGATAATCTATTGCTGGTTTTACTATGTTTTAGGCATTTACTTTCCTTCCGAGAATTTATAACGCGTTAGGAAATTAAATCGATTCTTATGGAAAATCGACTTTCGATTGAAATAGAACATAGCTTTTGAAGATATGCTATTGCGTGTAGTGATGTGACCGAATGAAAGACGGAAATACTGTTTTGACCTTCGTAGAAGAGTGTTCTGATTTTAAGCGATAGTTAGTGGCCAGGTGTGAAAGTTCTGTTCTGAAATCGAAACCAGTTTAAACTATTCTTAGCCTATTTTTCAAGAGTGCAGGTCTACAGATGATTGATTTATAAACGCTTCTCTTTTTGTAGCCATGAATTTTAATCAATAGTCACAAAGCTATTAGTTATTAAGAGACTTTTGATGTGAAATAAAGTTCAATTGCAAATTTTCGCGCCATTTTGAATATTACCGCATCTGAACTTTCACTTCGTTGCAAAGTAATGCCTTAATAGTAAAAAATGTATCTTAGTTTCGGGTCGCATAGTTTTTTTTTTTGGTAGTCATTACACAATACGATCTAAATATTCATTTCCAATGCATACATATGATGCGAACAGTTTTTTTTCCGAATTCGCATCTAGACGGTCCATTTGCAATGAGAATGTTGAACAGGCAATTAGTTTTCGCATAAAATAAACCAGACGGGCTGCAAAGGTGAAAGTTACGAGTGTAAACTATTTTAAGTGACGTTAGCAATGTGATAAGTGAGTATAGTTCACAAGTATGAGTAATTTTTTAAAAGATAAAATCAATAAAATGAATGAATGACAAATATAAAAAACATTTTATACTACATTTCAAACGATCGTGTAGTACGAGTATATTCTGCGTACCTGATTTGAATTTTTATTTAATTTTTGAAATTGAATTGTCTTAAAAAGCAAACATTATAATCTATAATCCGAATCATTTTTGGCAGTTTTATTAGTGATAGATTTTGTGTTTTGAAAATTTGTTTGTGTTTTTGATGATTTTAGTCAAGCTCTTCAGCAAGTTAGCAAAATAAGAGGACTTCAGCAAGACAAGACAACCGACGAATGGGAAATTACGATAAATAATAGTCAATAACCTTGCCGCACATTTGAAAGATGCTCATAGTAAATGATCGACGATTCGTAGATCGATTTCCATAACAGTGTTTCATGTGAAAATTTTCAATCTTTATCGTCACTATTGAATATGTATGAATACATTAGTGAGGATGAGTGAGTGTGTAATGTTAGTTTTTTTTTTTGAATGCATGAAATATGATATCTGAATTCAACTTGTAAACATGAATGAAAGTTGTAAGAGGCTGCTAAACAGAGTACAATAGTTTTTTCGGAGCATATATTTTTAGCTTGTTTGATTTTTTTCGAGCACATACGATTCCAGTTTTTCCGGATTTAATGAAATTTTATCTTGTTATGGAGATTGGTCATGACATGACTAATAAAAAAACATATACTTCGAGATTTTTTTTTGGAACTAAATAGTACTAATAAAGTATTATTATGCTTTAGATTTGATTATATATGATGGGATCATTTTCTTGTCAGTAAATTAAATAAGTTTATAAAATGAAACTGATATACATCAGAAAACCTTGGGCGGAAATAGTTTTTTTAAAATTATGCTTTGCTTTATTTTTCAAAATCTGGTGTCAAGCATCTCTTTGCTTTGTTTTTCAATATTTGCTGGTTTCTTGATTTCAAGTTACTTGTTTCTGTTTGGACTGCATTCTTATAGTAAAAATGTATGGTTTTATAGCGATTGTACTATGCATTTAAATTTTGTGTTACTGGGTATCATGCAAATAAATTCACATACATTTAAAAAATTTCATATGGGTATAATTGAAATATATCAATATTGCTTGTTCACAAGAAAGAGCCTACCAAATTTCAATAATAATATAGGATTATCCATTTCATGCTTGAAAAAGTAAACTTGAAAAAACACAAAATATTCGAAAAGTGATGTAATTTTTATTTTATTGCAATTATACTCGTATGCGAGACACAATATTGTTCAAATGTTTTCCACGGGATTTCTTACAGGACTAAATTTTTTTGAGGTAATTTTCGAACCGTCGTCAGTGCAGCATAATTTCAGTGTAAGGAATCATCCGAATGTTTGCCCAGCTTGCCTTTCCCAGCCGAATAGTTCAGTTGGTCGTGGGTGATTGGGCGGAGGATTCCTTCGTGCTACGGTACGCTTAAACGTAACATCACAATACATACACGCGGGAAAAAAGACTTCAAGATTCAAAGCAGGAATCATTATTAAAAAACTTATTGACTCATTTAATAACATAATTCAATTTTATTGGTGTCAACTGCGGTGAAAGAATAATACTACTACTAACTCCGCCGATCACAAGTCTAACTTGTGATATGCCGGTCCCAAGCCCGGAGAAAGGAGGAGGGTTTGAGGCAACGAGGTAACTCTATCCTCAGAAAAATGCGTATAGTTGCAGCCTGATGGCTGTAGTAAACGTGAGGATGAAACCTATGGATTGTATCTCTGCAGGTGGCAGCCAGACTGAGTCTGGAAATCCACCCGTGCTGGGCGTGCTCAGCACGGCAGGGGCTCGGATTCTGCAGGCCCCAACCTCATGTATGACTGCAATGGAGGACCCTGGTTGCAGTGGAAGCTCACAGGTTACCATCGTGGAAGACTCCATGGCCAGCAAGCTTTCGGACTTGCTGATAGCATCCCCCCTGATCACAGGCTCCGGAAAGGCGAGTACAGCGTCAGCTGGAAGCCCGACTACGGCCGTACCAGTGAAAAAGATGTTTTTTCCCCGAATCCTCACATAAGAGCAATCATTCGGCAACTCCGGCGAGTGCAAATGAGACGCCCGCAGGCAGTACGGATAGTAAGAGTGTTCATTTCCCTGAACTCTGGAAACCTGTGGAGGCTCTCAGTCGCAGACAACGTAGGAAACTGCGCAAAAGGGGCAAGCTGCCGGCGAAGGCTGACAGAGAGGCAAATGCAGTACTAACTGTAGGTGTTTCCCTGGAGACCGGATGTCAGGCAGCAAAACCTCTGAGTCGACCTGGGGCAGCGAAAGAAAGGTTGGCTGGTGATGCTAAGGTCGCCTGTTCGGAGCAGAAATGTTCTGGACTGGTTGCTGGGTGCAAAACTACGCCGACTGGACTTTGTGAACCAGTGAAAGCTCTCAGCCGTCGACAGAACTGGACTCTGTTCAAGAAATCGATGATTCCTGATGCAAACCGGGATTCAGCGACGACGTTGAAAGGTAAGGAGGGCCCGGCTACACCGAAGATCTCCCAGCCGGCCAGCACAGATACCAAATCTGCCAGCGGTGGTGCACGAAAGAAACGCAAGGTTGAGGCGAAAGCGGATGCCTGCGTCTCTGAGCGCAAGGTGCCGAAAGGTGTCAAAATCTGCGAGAGAGATCTCGCAGAGGCCAGCCCTTCTGGCACAAACACACCATCCGCGAAAGTAGGGAAGAGAACGTATGCAGAAGCTGCGTCTTCTTCGCTGGTTGTTGTGATAGGTGTGTCTCACAAGGGTGGCAAACTGACCGAAGGTCAGTGCGCTGTCCTTAAGAACGAACTGTGACGAGAGATAGCGGAGTCGGGACCAGTTTACAACTTCACGCAAGCGAGGTTTGTGGACGGTCACCTCCAAGTCGCCTGCTCCTATCAAACAACTAAGGAGTGGCTCACACAGATCGTTCTTAAATTGGGTACTGGCAGTCGGCCCAAATTTACCATTTTGGACTCCGACCTGGCCAAACCCTATTATGTCAGTTGTTGGATCCCTGGTCCTCGCAAGAGAGCAGGTGACATCACTGGCATGTTCGGCAAACTGAATCCGGGCATCGATGTGAAACACTGGATCATCAAGTACATGAATCCCAGGAAGAATCTCACCACAGATGAAGATGATTTCAACCTGGTGATCGTACTTGACCAGAGAAGTTTCTCGATGCTAAGAGAAAGGTACTGGGTGGTGTTGAGCTACTTCTTGTATGCGGTTAAATTTAACCAAATCAGGAAGTGGTGAGGCACCACCTTTTGTGACTGTCTATGGACAGATCTCCAAAGCAAAACGCAGAGATCCAGTGGAAATTCTCTCCTATAGAGTTTCTTTCGCTGAGGTCACGCGGACATTGTTCTGCAGGGACCCTTAGCAAAGGGATCCAAAGACATAAACTCCGGACGTTTCTGTGCCTGAAGGTATGAGATTTGTCCAGATCAACTTGCAGCGTGCCAAGGATTCGTCCTATCTTTTGGGCGAAAAATTGACAAAACTGCAAGCTTCCCCCTACATTGCACTTGTACAGGAACCGTGGGTTCGAGGCGGTAGGATCTACGGACTCAGTCCAACCACGGGGTTCAAAATCTTTTATGATGAAAGATCAATACGGCCGAAGACTTGTGTTCTGGCTTCCAATCTGCTTGATGCCACCATGTTCAGACAGATTTCAAGCCCGGACATGACAGCGATCGTCGTACAATACCGAGAAAATGGTAGGCTTAAGCGCATGATAGTCGCCTCAGCTTACTTTCCCTTTGACTCCTTACTCCCGCCGCCGATACAGGAGTTAAAGGACCTGGCCTTGTACGCTGAATCGGAGAGACTTGAACTTTTGGTGGGCTGCGATGCCAACTCCCAGCATACCAGCTGGGGCAGCAACAAATGCAACGCCAGGGGTTACAGTCTCTTTGATTTTATAGCTTCTGCCGGGCTGATGATTTTAAGCACTGGGACTACTCCCACATTTGTCACCCCAAACAGAAGGGCGGTCATTGATGTATCGCTATATTCATCTGGAATAGTTGGATCAATGACTGGATGGAATGTATCAGATGAGGAGTCACTCTCTGATCATCGCTACTTGGTGTTCTCTTTAGCCACGGATCTAACACCCGCGGTGGAAAGAAGAAACCCAAGAAACACTGATTGGCCTAAGTTCAATCGGCTTCTTGCAGACAGAGCGCGTCCTAGTGGTAGGATAAAATCGCCAAAGTCAATAGAATCCCAGTTGAGCACTCTGAACAGAGACCTAATAAGTAGCTATGAAGAGGTTTGCTCGATCAGTAAGAGCAGATGTGGCAAGACGGATCCCTGGTGGAATCGGGAACTACAGAAGCTAAGGAAAAGTACCAGGAAAATTCTCAACAGAGCTTGTAAGAGCAACACTGAACTTTGCAGAGAACGTATAAGAAGCTGGTGAGGACGTCCAAGAGGGAATCATTTAGATCTTACTGTGAGAGACTGGAAGGTGCACGGGAGACGTCTAGGCGTTGCAATGTCCTAGAGAAGGATCAGTCAGCTAAGCTAGACTCTCTAAAACGCTCGGATGGTGAATTTACCAAGTGATCCATCTTATGTCAATTTGGTATAAATTTATACATGTTAAAAAATCGAAGTTACAGTTTGAAAAAATGTCAGAATAAAATTTGGAATATAAATAAGAGAAGCAAGCTGTGTTTTTGTTCATTGGAATCCGATATTTGTGAAGAAATAGCTCTCAGGAGACTCAGTTGATTGCCTCAAGCCATTTTAAGTAGGGCTGACGTTTTCAATCATTCTAACATATCGAGAGTTCAAGACAGTTTTAGTAAAATTGTAAAAAGTAAAAAGTAAAAGGTGATAGGGACATGCCAAAGGACAGCAGAATACTCGACGAAGACACAACCGACGTTGTCCATCTAGAAAATGAAATCGAGAAGATTATGGCTATAGAATATGACGCTGACGCATCAGAACTAGATATTAATCTGAGTCTCGGTCGGGAGAGTAGAGAACAGTTACTCGAAATAATTACTGATGAATATTTATACCGCCGTACAGTGAAATAAAAATAATATGAAATGAAAATAAGGGCTACCTCCGATGTTCCTTTCTACTTTCAACCGCGGGGAATATCCTTTGAGGAACGAGAGGCGTTACGGGAAATTATTGACGATCTGCTAGAAAAAGAGGTCATACGTCCGAGTGAATCGTCATATGCGTCCGCTATTGTAATGGTAAAGAAGAAAACAGGAGGCTATAGGAAGTGTGTTGATTATAGGGTTTTAAACAAGATGACCATTCGTGATAACTACCCGCTGCCGCATCTAAGAGAAAAAATAATATTTTTCGACGTTAGATCTAAAGAACGGATTTTTTCTCGTAAAAGTCGACGAAGATTCAACGAAGTATACGTCTTTCGTTACACCGTACGGTCAGTATGAATAAAGTTTATGAAACAATAAAAAGCGATTAAATAGATTTTTGAGTGTTGAGCGTTATAAATTTTCGGGCGTGTTACAGTATATTGTTTTTTTTTGTATATTGTTGTTTTTTTGTTCTTTAGTATCTGCTTGAACATTTTGTCTGAGGAAGCTCTCGCCTTAAGAGCTCGGTGAGAGAATTGATGAATTTTACTAAAATAAACTCAGTTCCACTTTGAGGGCTTTTCGTTGGCTCATTGCTTGCCTTCCCCAAGTCTGAATGGCACCAGCGAATAATATGTACCATATTTAGTGGCTTTACCAGCAAGTAAAAATTGTTATAGATTTATAGTCACCAGTTGTGAAGGACTATATCACATTGGCAGTTTGAGAGCGTACTTCGAATTTCATATGCGTATGTGATGCATCTTAATTTAGGCTTATGATCACATGCTAAGTAAGTTAAAGCTCCGGACTACATATACAATAAAAATGGGCAGAGAAAAACGAGATTGGAAGATCAAAAACCTGAAGAGGAATTAAAAATAAATGAAACCGTACGTCAGTCTACTGATCATCGAAAAAAGTGCTGGTAATAAATTTTTGTTAATTTCTGAGCAATTTTATTCAAAACTCTAAATATGTCATTATGTTCTGTTAAGTGTTTTGAAATAAATAACGGTTAGTCAAGGCAAGCATTATCGCTGTATTGAAAAAATTATTGGTAATAAAGTGAAACAGTTTTTCACTTGTCACTTGTTTAATCAAACAGTCATTACGATTTCAATTCGTAGAAGAAACTTAAAAAAAACATATTGAAAGAAAACATTACCACAATTTCAATAGTGAAACGCATTCGGAAGGAACCTTCTTGGTAGCCCTCAAGTATTTTGTGGAAAATATTGGTTCCTGATAAAAAAATGTGTAGAAGGAAATAGACTTCTTTCTAAGCTAAGCAAATTTTTAGCACAAACAGAAAGTGTTTGGTTATACTTAAGCAAAACATAAAAGGTATTTGCATAATTAACGGGGCTCAAGTTGCGATACTCAATTAAATCAAGAGCGCTTGAAGAACATCGATAATTTTTGAAAAATTGCTTCTCTGATTCTTCAAAAGAACTAGGTGAAAAATATCTGCACGGAAATAGCTTTCACACTGTTGGGTGTCATTACTCAAAAACAGCAAACTGAAGGTTAAAGGCATGAAATAATGGGCATTCTTCTTGATTGTACAAATCACCGATGCAAATGCTATTTGCTTAGAAAATTGACTGTATAAACAGATTGTGCCTGATTTATCAGCTGCAAATAAAGACGTGTGATAAATATATTAAAATAAACTTTCTAGAACAAACAATATCAGACGAAAAATAATAGGAATTTCACATGAAACAAATTTTTAAAGGCAGAAAAGATTCATTCGTATTACATTTTGATTCATTATTAACACTGAATTCTTGAAACGTTTATAAAATTGAGGTAAGCGAAAATTCTAAAATTCTAAAGTATAAACCAAACATAAATTCACTATCCTCAATTTCCGGTAGAAACCTACTCTACTGTTCATCAAAATAGGCTAAACTGTGATCAAAAAGCCTTTATTTAATTGATACTGGCTGTGTGGTTAATTTTTTGTTCGTTCTCAATACCATGCTGTCAATTTATAGCTCAAAACATCGTTTTGATATCATAATTTGGTTCACACAAAAACCACACGGCAAAAAAAATCGATATCATCAAAAGCGATTTGTAATTAATCCTCTTTGAGCTTAATTTCTGTCGAAGAATTATTTATTTCAATTCATTTCTTTTGTTCGTCAAAGTCTTACAATGCTTGATTCTTATGAAACTGTAAACAATAACACGAGCAAACTTTCGCAAATTTGTTATATCTGAAACGATACTGTAATATGTGGTTAAATCTCATTTAAGAAGCTATTAAGAAGAAATAGAATACATATATTCACCATATTTTAGGTGAATAAAACTCATTGAACGTAACAGAAAAACGGTTTGTAAAATAATTTGGAGTCATCGTGCACAGACTTACTTAAGTCGCTGAACAAGCGCTGTTAACATGCTTATTATGTGCTGATTATCATTCGAGCGTCACTCGTAGCAAGAAATCTCTTTAGCACTCTGACTATGTAAAGTTCCGGTCTGCTATCGTATAGACAGCACGACTGAAGTGAAAACATACAAGTTCACGGGTTCATCTTAATACAAAACGTCTTCAGAATGCACTTTGAATGATTGCTCTTGAACTTGGCGGTGCATAATTTGTCTAACCTTGCACCTCCGATGCTTCTGAAAAGCCTCCATTCATATTTGAGATTAAATCAAAACGATCTTTGAGCATTTTTTGCATTGTAATAGATGCAGTTGAAGTGATTTGTGATATGTGAACCCAATGAAATCATGATGTGTACTGCTAAGTCCGGATCAGGTTACTGGTTTGAGTCTTTCGTTTGCTGGGGCTATGATGCGTGCAATCGTGTTTAGAGTCTATTGTGATTATTTGCTGTCGGTTTGATTTTTTTGCAAAGGGAATTAAACAATAAGTGAGCATTTTTCTGACAAGCTTTTGCGAACGGTAATTCTTGTTGTTGGATTCTAAACGAAGCATGAACAAACCTTTTATCAAATTCGCAATGATGAAAATATAACGAGTTTACCGTAATGACATTGATTTTAGAAATATTCCAAATGCTTTTCAATACAAATTCAAGCAGGACGATGTCTTTGAAGTGATGATAAGTCGATAATAAGTTCATAAAAAAGCTAAACGGTGATTACATGCACATAGAAGATGTTTTCTTCCCAGCCACCCTAAAAATGTGTGTTTAGTATCAATCTCAAGCATCAAGGTGTCGTTTCAATCTTGAAAACTCGATGAGCCTAATCAAGTTTCTTGCCCACTTAATTCATTTTTTTTTCAATTCTTTCAAAAAAGTGAAAGAGCGAAATTAGAGCGAAATGAAAGCGAAATCAGAGCGAGATTAGAGGGAAACGAAAGCGGAATCAGAACGAAATCAGAGCGAAATCAGAGCGAAATTAGAGCGGAATCAAAGCAAAATCAGAGCGAAGTAAGAGCGGAATCAGAGCGAAATCAAAGTGAAATAAGAGCGAAATCAGAGCAAAATTAGTGCGAAATCAGAGGGAAATATAAGTGAAATCAGAGCAAAATTAGAGCGAAATTAGAGCAAGATTAGAGCAAAATCAGCGCAAAATTAGAGCGAAATCACAGCGAAATTAAATTAAAAATTAGAGCGAAAGTAGAACGATAAAAGGCGAAATCAGAGTGAAATTATAGCGAAATTAGAGCGAAATAAAAGCGAAATTGGAGCTAAATTGGAGCTAAATTGGAGCGAAATTAGAGCGAAATTAGAGCGAAATCAGAGCGAAATTGGAGCGAAATTAGAGCGAAATAAGAGCGAAATTGAAGCGAAATTAAAGCTAAATTGGAGCGAAATTGGAGTGAAATAGGAGCGAAATAAGAGCGAAATTAGAGCGAAATTAAAGCGAAATCGGAGCGAAATCAGAGCGTAATTGGAGCGAAATTAGAGCAAAATTGGAGCGATATTAGAGCAAGACTGTAGCGAAATTGGAGCGAAGCTGGAGCGAAATTAGAGCAAAACTGGAGCGATATTTAAGCGAAATCAGAGCGAAATTAAAGCGAAATTGGAGCGATATTGGAGCGAAACTGGAGCGAAACTAGAGCGAAACGAGAGCAAAACTGGAGCGAAATCGGAGCAAAACTGGAGCGAAATTGGAGTGAAATTGGAGCAAAACTGAAGCGAAATTCGAGCGAAATCAGAGCAAAATTAAATGGACATTGGAGCAAAATTGGAATGAAACTAGAGAGAAATTGGAGCGAAAATAAAAAATTCACATATGTAAAAATTTGCACAGCTATCTTTAATAAAAATTAATAATCATTTACTGCAAGTGGTCACATCTGCCAGAACTGCACTATGGGCAGTCTGATGAGAAACAGTGCATACTTTTGAAACCACTCAGTTAAATTTAAATATTTGATCATCTCAACCAACAATTCCATTTGGTGCTTTGGGAGGCTTAACCTGCGAAATGTCAAATCAAAATATCATCAAATATTTTTTACTTGGAATAGCTTTACAGCCAATATACATACGTTGTCTCTGCTATTAAAGGCAAGAAGAGAAAAGTGACAGCATATTAAAACTTCTATGAACCAACAGCCATTGTCAAATTTAACAGGAAACTGATGCCACATTAGCGTTAAAATGATGGTACCAAAAATATAATTACACTTTATGACCTTTAATTCTTATTCTGATTGACAACTTCTGAGGAAAACCGTCTCATCATCATGATGATAGCCCCCATGCTAACTCATTTTTCCCGCTCTAATATGCTGTACCAACAGGGCTGCTGCTCGGGCTCCGATAAACTTGCATGCTAAATTTAAAAACTCTAGCCCGTATGAATCTCTAAAAACACTGATTTTTGAACAAAACAAGAGGAATAGCGCTGATTATGAGTTTCCAGATTCGCTTCAGTTTCGCTCCAGATTCGCTCCAGATTCCCTCCAGATTCGCTCAAGATTCACTCCAGATTCGCTCCAGTTTCGCTCCAGTTTCGCTCCAGATTCGCTCCAGATTCACTCCAGATTCGCTCCAGATTCGCTCCAGATTCGCTCCAAATTCGCTCCAGATTCGCTCCAGTTTCGCTCCAGATTCGCTCCAGATTCGCTCCAGTTTCGCTCCAGTTTCGCTCCAGTTCGCTCCAGTTTCGCTCCAAATTCGCTCCAGATTCGCTCCAGGTTCGCTCCAGATTCGCTCCAGATTCGCTCCAGTTTCGCTCCAGATTCGCTCCATTTTCGCTCCAGATTAAAGCTATTCCAAGTAAAAAATATTTGATGATATTTTGATTTGACATTTCGCAGGTTAAGCCTCCAAAAGCACCAAATGGAATTGTTGGTTGAGATGATCAAATATTTAAATTTAACTGAGTGGTTTCAAAAGTATGCACTGTTTCTCACCAGACTGCTCATAGTCCAGTTCTGGCAAATCTGACCACTTGCAGTAAATTAATATTAATTTTTATTAACGATAGTTGTGTCCAACGATGATATTTTATCATAGAAGATTTAATTTGTAACCGCTTTTTTCTACCTGTCTAACAGTGCCTACCTTCGAGAACACTTTGCTGAATTTCAATTTTTGATCATCTCAACAAACAATTCCTGTTGATTGTTTGTATATCTGAAAGGTTTCCCTAAAAAAAAGTTGTTTGAATCATACGCATCAGGTTTCATGATTTCAAGTGATTATTTCTATCAGCTCAGAGCCCTTCTTAACCATACCAGCCTTTCTCTTCGATTCAATTTTTTCTTGAGATACTTCAAAGCTACTCATAGTTAATATCTCAGTGACATCATAACTTCCTTAGTAGCACATTTGTCTGGCTTTCGTGACTCCAATATATAAATATGCATTTACTGACCATACTTTATATTCAGACCAACACTGTTTTAGAAATCAATTTACAAGTCGCTTTTTTGTTTACTGACTATAAGATTGTCTTTTTCAACTGAAATATCTGTAGCTGGTAGCTCATCTAATTGACTATCTTATATTCCTTATTTTCCATGTGCGTAAATATTAATGTAGAAAGTGTGACACAAAATTGGACGTTTGCTTCTAATTATCTTAAACTAGTCTAATCTCAGTTGACATAATCCCACTAAGCATGCTTCAGGCTGATATTATATACAATAAAATCCATGTAATAGCTTATGTCTGCTTTGTGCAAGTAAAATCAGATACCGAAAATCAATCAAATTCCACGCTTGACAGATACAATCAGTTAATATTTTGTCAGTGCTTTCATTTAATCGACTAGTATTTTTTTTTGCGCCGATTCTAATGCTTGAATTTGAATACTAAACGATTCAATTGCTTTCGAGATCTTTGAATGCCTTTAAAATACGATTTAAGTTATTTTTCCAGACATAAATGATTGGAATGTAGTCTTTAATGCCAAGCAATTTGGCATGGGTTTTTTTCGATAGATTAAGTAGTTTGAAAAAAAGCGAGTTTATACTTACCTGATATGAGTGCTAGTGAGTGAGGTGCTAAAACTGAATGAAATTTAAAATATAATTAATTATCATTGCAAACACATAATTTAAAATGAAATGATTGCTAAGTGAAAGTTTCAAATTTATTAGGGTGATTTGTGAGGTATTAAATTGAACCATGCTAGTTTAATTGTATGAACTTTTTTTTAGCATTTCTGCTAACAAATAGTCTGACCAAACTCAAAATATAAGGCAATGGTGAAAAAAATTCTGATGCAATAATATTTGAAGCTTCTGTGATGCGAACGCTTTTTTGGGCTTATTTTTTCCCAAGGCGCTTCAATCGATGACCACGCGCAAAGTATATTAATATCATTGTGCTTGATTATCTACGTTGGAACAAAGCTATAAATATATCAATTACTTTCTCCTCATTCGACCGCAAGGAATGCTGTAATTAAGAGATACAGGCGTGGCTACAGCTAGGTTACACTGTTAGGTAACATACAAATTGTAAGTGCTGCGTTTGGAGGTAGCGTGTACAAAGACAAGTAACAGCAAGGTAAGTGACAGCAAAGTAATGCCCTTTGTAATAATTACTTGAATTGCATAATACAAAACTGAAAAATAAGAGTTGAACCACCTATGAGCACCAGCGGCCAGAGAAAATGGACTTAAATGCAGGTAATTATCTGAAAGTATTTACTCGCTCAAGCTAATTGTGTGTTCTTTGAACTTTGCAAAATTAATAACATAGACTGGGAGTATATTTTTAAACCATTTTTCCGCAGAAGCATGCAATTAAAATTTTTTAATGGTAATAATATTTGTTCAACTCATTTGTACAACACTTTAGATGATTTTTCTTGACGACAATTAAATACAACCGGTTCTGGTAAAAAATAATTTTTGGTATTGTTGCTTCGGAAACTAGAAAATATTTCAGACTGCAACAAATCGATTAAAGAAGTGATGTTGAAAGAGTCTTCAACTTTTACAAGATGTATGCATACCTTAAACATAAGGATATTAAAAATTGCTCTAATTGGACGCAAAATTGCATTTGAGCTGCCTTCTTTTGCATATTATTACGATAATTGTTTGTTACTCTACCGGTAACAGTATCTGTCGGCTGGCCAGATGTTGTATATTAGACAATCGTGGAGTTTGATTTGAACCATCGGTGACAAAAGGGACGGTATGTTCAGAAATGATAACACAAATCACAAAACTCGAGTGAAAAGTGTTGCAAACTGTTTCCATCATAATGAGTATCCTTCAAAAAAACTTGTTGAAGGCGAAGAAGTACTGAGATGAGAGTTAAAAGAAGAAAAAAATTGAGCAAAGAGCTCGCAGGAATCCTGAGGTAAGGACGCAGACTTATCATGAAGATACATGACAGAAGAAATGCCAGAGGAGGTTTTAAGGGATTTGATATAAGACCAAAAAGGCTTAGGATTGTCGGAAGTAATTAAATCTTACGTACCTGCAGTAGCTATAGAGCTTCTCGTGCATTCATCAAAAATCACTTTAACTGATTTATGGTAAACGTTAATATGTCATGTTAATTTCATAATGATCTTATGTTTCTGTCACAAATTATCACAAACCAAAATTTGCAAATAAATATTTGTCTAATTTTCAGCACTCTGTGCACACATAGGGTTAAAAGTTCCCAAACCATTACCGTATTCAAGCATAATACATTATCAGTTTTGATTCGGATTCCTTGTTTTTCTATAATTGCCATTGAAATATAGAAGTGCATGAAAGTTCACTGAAATGGCCCCACTGCCAAAGGGTTAACGATAGCCTAATTTTAGCTTTATATAGACCTATTTTTTGTATATATCCATTTTCACCAGAAATTTTAGCTCGATCGGATGACATGCTTCAGAGATAATCTCACTGAATCTTTTTGGTTATGTAGTGCCAGGGTATATATTTTCTACTTTAGATAGTTGCTCACTAAAAATATTATTTATTAAGATATTTTGTTTTACTAAGTACGAATAATTAATATCTATGCTATTATATTTTCTGAAGAGATAGCCATAATTTCATGTTCTCGTCTAAACGTTAGTATGCAATATAAAAGATAATTTGCTTGTGAATAGAATTTTCATATTTTACATCGAACGTGTAGAAATCATTTGATGAACTGAATCATAGTTTGCAAAAGGTAGAAAGTTTGGCAAATGTGCAAGTTTTGAAGAGAATCCATTTTATTTCAAAATGGATGTACTCAACGTTTCACTTCCTATTTGTTCATGAGGAAAGTAATGCATTTTGCAATGCTTCGATAGCATAATGGTCCTATACTCTTAGACGTCTTTTTCATGCATCATTTTTAATCCGAAATCGAAAAGTCAATTATTAACAGTGATCCGAAGACATCAATCAAATAACATTCCAACCTCATTGTCTTCATTAATAATAAATCACACATCTATGTAACGGTCGACGTGATGATATTTGATAAATCTTACAAAAAAAAACTAAAATTTTGGCGCATTTCCAGCAAATCATGCCAATGCCTTTCTTTGCATACTGTTGTAACTTTCAACGGACATGTGCCTGCGAAAAGCAACAAGCACCCGCCGAGAGCACTATTCGTATGCCAGCAACTTTCTTCAGCAACTGCTGCAGACGCCAAGTCAAACCATCGCGGTGATGCCAACCGTTTTTTCGCATTTCTTCGGGGAACATGCTTCAAGGTGATGGTGATAACTTTGATCTCCAGGGTCGTTTGCTCTTCAGTTTGCTTCTGCGCCTGTCTTAGATCGGTTCGTTTTTCGATTCGTACTCGGTGTGCTTTCTTAACAATCTGCTAATCAGTTTCGAACGAGTATCTCTTTACCGAATCACCAATCAGTGTGAATATTTTCTGAACAAATTATCAAAGTTCTACTAACCAACTAAACAATTACCATTGCAACGGTTGTTTTAACAAAAAAGTGAATTCGAAACAAAACTGGAAGTGCCGGTTGAAAACTGTGTAAAACGAAGTTTCGTGTAACTTTTTAAAATAAAAGAAAATTCCACAACGAGAATTCGCAGAAAATTCTCAGGTGCTCAATTTGATTATTAAATTGTGTTTGTGGTAAGTTAAAAGAACTTTTTAAGTAGTTTTCGTAATTTGGAGATTTTACTTTTCAACAATTACTGTGCTGCTTTCGGATTAAATGCTGATTGTGTTTTCTTTGAAATTGGTAATATCATAAATTTGAGTTATGTCTAGCTAGTAATTTGTTTACATGAAAATAATAGTACAGGTGTGTTTAATTGATGTCTGTACGTGCAATCTGAATGTTTTCGGGCACGCACTTAGCAATATGTGAACTAACCTCGTTTTCTCTGTTTGTGACTTTCATATGAGATTACTCATTGCTGACGT
This sequence comes from Nemotelus pantherinus, assembly GCA_963978885.1. Classification (NCBI taxonomy): domain Eukaryota; kingdom Metazoa; phylum Arthropoda; class Insecta; order Diptera; family Stratiomyidae; genus Nemotelus; species Nemotelus pantherinus. The sequence continues at coordinate 26,039,226 of OZ022263.1, forward strand.
GATGCCAGCTAGCAGGCAAGTTGTTAATGCTATGTTATAAGCTGATAAATAAAGCGACTTACCGCTCTTCGTGTAAGTACTCGCGTGGTCAAGAAACAGATGAGGCGGTTAAAGAAGGAAATTGCTGTTAATACCTGCTCTGTTTATTTTGGTTGTCGCAACTTACCATTGCACTTTAGTCCGTATATGTGGGTTTTTTCTTCTACGTGAAGAGTAAGATACTTACTTGAGGTGCATAATACCATATATGCATTTATTGTTATCGAATGGAATGCTACATTGTGTTTGCAAATTAAATAAAGTGTTTTCACTTGTGAATAATGTTCGATGGAAGGTTTCTTTAACGGGAAATATAATGGCTTTGGCAGAGCCTACACGAGTTTTTTGATAAAAAAGTCAATTCAGCTCGTAGAAATCGTTGGTGGTTATTTGTTTTTGTGAAAACACAATTTCATTGTACCTTTGTTAAAATTTTACTTAGCTAGAACTATGAAGTTTAATGCAATAAAAATCAATCACTTCAAGCTTATTTCGTTTTGCCTGTATTGTGTGGAATAGTTAAGACAGTATCTATGGTATGTAACTATGATGTTTAGGTACAGTAGAACTGCGAAAATAGTATCACAAAACTATTTTGATAAAATACACTATACCTTCATTGCGATTTATTAGATAAGAAAATCATAAAAGTCTTTTGAATTGTTGTTTAGGTTTTTGTTACTAAAGAGCAAAATATTTAAAATAAATCTGGATTTCTGAGCATTTACTGTAATGAGTATTAATATGCACTGATATTTTGCAATGGTCCTTAATATATTTGCTGACTTAAGATTCACTTAATATAAGTATGTATATAACGACATTCTTTCCTAGTCATGCTAGAATCTTTACTGAGATTATGGAAAATTTCTCAGTTGCAACATTTAATTGGGTTTGTTTCATTTAGCTACTCGTTTGATTAAATGATAGTTTGTAGGGATATTTAGCAATATCTTGCCAGGTTTATAACATTTTTTCGGGTAAATGTGAACTGCTTCAGATAAAATACATACATGAATCATTTTATCATTTCATTCTATTTTCATGGATCTTGATTAAAAAAACATGAATACAGTTCTTTGAAAATAATAAAGACAGTCCGAAGAAATTAGATATTAATTTTTTTCATGACCAAATTTTAATCTTTGCTTCACCTTTTATGGTTGAGAAGAACTAGAGACTAAGTATTGTGTTTTCGAACTGATCACCGTAGACAAATTATCGTTAGCATTTCAAAGGTTCATCAAGTGTTTAATATCAAACTTTAATCAAAGCCAAATAAAAAACGCAGGAAGACAATTAGGTTAGGTTAGTGAAGAGGGCTCCCGGGAATGCGGCCACCAGTTTGGGCCCATTTGCCACCCTCATGGACAATCACACGCATTCACACTTACAGCCATGGCATTGGCGGGATTCGAACCCGCAGGCCCCGTAGCACGCCGCTTTTCGGCCTGACGCCTTAGCGAGTAGAGCTACCGGGCCCCCTGAGGAAGACAATAGTAAAATATTTTTATTTAAAACTTAATATTGCAATTAATATTAAATTAATAGTTTAAAAGGAAAAAGTGGTCTTTAAATAAAAATATTTCGGTTCGAATACTAGAAAAAAATTAATCAGATTAAAGTGACTAAAAAATTGTCACTTTGATTCATCAAACGCAAATTAATTCATTCCTTTTATTTGATAGCTTCTAAAATATCTTCCAATTTTACCTGTAACTAATTTAATTGAGTATGACTGATCATTTTTTCTAAATTAAAAGAAAAAGAAGAGCGGTCGTGTAATTCAGAACCTAAAAGAAATTAAAGCTCAAATCAGATGGAAATGTTTCTGGTACCTACGAAAAGCCCAGGAATCGTTTATTCAAAGAAAATACTTATTTCTGTCTCTTTGAATGATTTTTTATGAGAAAACTTTTGTTCATAAGGTTTTGAATTTCAAGGTTATGTAAATCAAATTGTAATTGATATCTAGGGCTCATTTTCATGAATGATACTTCAATCCGTAATTCAGTGAATGTCTTATTTTGGAAGTCTCTTGAATAGTCTAGTAGATAGAAGACTGGCTTCTTGCGTGTGGGGTCCCTGGTTCCAATCCAGGTTCGGACGAGAATCCACGCATCAAGCTTTGAGCTCATCTGGCTTTGATTAGGTATCTGATTTAAATCATTAGTAAAGTGAGTCGTGTATTCACAATGGTTGAGAAATTATAATGAAGCTCTCTACCAGCTTCAACCCCAAGACCCGTACCAGGGTTTTCGTGGAATTACTTAACTTTTACTTGTACACCAAGCTAGAAGAAACCTGTAAGCTTTTAAGGCCATTGACTTTCAGCTTTGATCAGTAATTTTTTTTCTGATTAGATCAGTGGCCTCAGAGTCATAATAGTTCTCATATATATTCGAGCTGTGAGAGTGAAGTAATCATTGAAGACACTGTTTCGACACTCAACCAATGGGAAAATGTGACCTCGTGCCGATATTAAAATATTTCGCAACTTATTTATGTCTAAACAATTCTGTATGAGGTCTTCACTGGCAAAAAAGCTAATTGATTATGGCTTCAAAACATTGCAGCCGCCTCAAAAACAAACTTGGTCTTAACCGAAGAAAATATATTTATTTATTTTAAACCAGGCAAGTATATACCAAACAATAATTAATTTGCTTTAAATATCTTTCCATAAGCTAAATTAAAATTAAATACTTATAAGTTACCAAACTTTTATATGGAGATTATATGGAATTACTATATAGATTATAGGGAAAAAATATAAGATTTTGTTTAAAAATCAAAGGCTTCGAATAAACCATATTCGAAACTGGATTTGAAAACAGACAGGGAATAGTAATTGAAAATTTTTTAAATATTTTGTAGCGTATATTTATGCACTCCGTGTCTTCATAGATATTTTGATGCTGATATTCGTTGAGAAGACGTGTGTGTCTAGCCCATCTTATAGGACTATTGTTCAACTTAAACAACTATCTAATAGCACCAAAAACGAATCTTGAGCATAATTTCACTCACTTTGAAGAAAATATCCTTAGATTTAAGGAACTTAGTCTGTAACTATAAGATGATAAATTTTGAAAAGTAAGTGGACTACAAGCAGTGTGGACTACAAACTGCTTCTGGACACATCCCAGTCTACTTCTACTCTATAAATATAACATGTGATGTTTTCATTCAATTTTCAGCTACAGAGTAAGGAAGTCCTTTCACAAAAATACTTCGCATTTTGGAGGTGATTTTTTTCTCGAGGCAACTGATTTTGGTTTGAGCTTTATTCAGGTGTTTAATTTGTGCCATTCATCCTTTGTCACTTGTCTCGAGGGTGCCGAAGTTGAAAATTATGTTTCCGCGCTGATTAGCAGCTATTTTCGATAAGCTTATGCTAGGAAAGCCCCAACAGAAGTTTATCCTCACGCTTTACCTTTGCATTGGTGGTACCGGCAAGTCATTGTGTCGTTGTTGGTTTCAGAGACCAGTTATAGCTCTATCTGTGCTACACATCATAAAACACAGACTAACATACAAGAAAAACCTGTGCAAAAGATAGATTGAGAGTCCACTATCTCCTAGTTTCAGTTAACCTATTATGCGGGGCTTGGAAACCCAACGACTTCTTTAAAAATTAAGGCGAGAAGCGACAAAATAAAAAAAATAAAAACCAAGAGCTTTATATATTAAAAAAAATAGATGATATAGCATCAAATAAGAAAAACTCATAAATAACACTTGATGGTGCTTTACTACTTTGGTTTTTCGACTTTCCTTCTAAAAACATTGAATATTTTAAGCAGTCTTGGAACTGTCTTCCTAATTATCGATATCAAAAACGAAGCACCACCAATTTATTTTTGAGGGTAACATGAAGTAAAAATCTGTTTTTTCGGTTTCAAGATTACGCTGTATACTCGAAACTTTTTTCGCTGGCGGTCAGAATTCAGCTCCTCTAAAAAAATTGATCACCGTTTAGTTCCCCTGGCAACAGCGAGAAGATCCTTCTTTGCATTCTCGGCTAATGCCGTCATTTTATTGCAATTTCGGTATCAGCTACGAATAGAACAATGTCTCGACTTGCAATTGTCTAACGCCAAATGCACGTACATTGTTGCAGCCATTATAATCATGCTGGATATTTCAAATTTGGTCGCTCGGACATGTTACCATTGTCACTATAAAACAGTAATTGGGTGGATTTTATAAGAATGATACCTCCGGGTGTATTGTAGCATTCAGAGAAAATGCTCAACCCCTGTATATTTAACGAATGAGTTCTGGCATTGTAGTGATTCTCAGCACGCACAATGATTCCTGTATTTAGTAACTAAAAATCTACTATGACATTCAGATTAAGGGGCCAGGTTCACTTGGGATGTCCAAAAAAAGCTCTTTTTCAGGATGTTTTTTTAGACATACATTGAAATAATTAATAACAAATGCTTTTTTACTCGAAAGAAATATATTTGTAGAAGCTTTTGTAATTTTTTTAAGGCAAAAGGTTGAAAATTAGTCGAAATAGAGTAAATTTTCGAGGGGTCCAAAAAAAAAATCTTGTCACTGGATCATCCGAAATAAAAAAAAATTCGGCGGTTATTAGTTAATGAGATAGTGCTCCGGATGAACGAAGGACTTTGGCAGATTTTGATTTTTCGAAAAATGGCGGTTGTTGAAATTCGAAATTGTATTTTCGACCAAAATTTCACTCACATTTTCGGCTATTGAAACAAAAATATCGTCCAATCAAAAAGTCCTTCATACATCCGGAGGATAATTACATATAAAATAAGTTAGGAAAATTTCATGCTGATCGATAAAGCCGTTTTCAAGTTACAGTGATCACCGACTTAGAAAACATAGTTTGGTGAAAAATGCTTTTAAAGCATGCAAAACACGCTCTATGCATTGGAGACGACTTGATTCAAAGTTATTTATCTCCATGAAGAATTGTCCGATTCGTCTGAAATTAGCAGAGAATGCTTTTGAAATATGCTACTTTTAGAAAATGTAAAGAAAAGAAAATCGATTTTCTCAAAATTCTAAGTGTACTTATCCCCTTAAAGGATGAAGAATTTGATTGAAGAATGAATAAAGAATTGGATTGAAGAATGAATAAAGAATTTTACCGTAACTCACGGTCTGAATGCTATGATAATGGAGTTCGTGATTATTTTGGCTAAGATTTTTAACTTAAATCATCATAATACCTATACTAATTATTGTTCTTACTTTCTTCTTATTTGTTGAGCTACTTTATATTGTCTCTTCCAATTTCATTTACTTTGCTATACTGATTCCATAGTTTTTCTTTAATATTAATTTATTTCTTCTTCCAAACTCATAGTGAAATTCAGTATCCTTATTATTTTGTATTTATCATTTTTGTACAAAAAATATAAATATCTAGTATATTATTCATTAATATTTCATTAATTTTCTGGATCGAAACAGATTTGCTGAGTACTTTTTGAGTTAAAAGTATATATTAACTTCATTTTTCAAGATAGAAAAATGTATTGAGAAAATTAGATATGCGCATAAATTAAAAAATATATATGTGCCCAAGAATACATAAAAAAAAAAATACCACGCATCACTGTCCAGAATTTTTTTTTGTCTTGAATAAATACCAAGTTAATTATGTTCAATGTTCCAAAACCTACTAAACAGGCTAAAACAACGGCATTTTGGAGTTTTTGTTTCATTTTAGATGATTTGTAGCGTATTAATACCGCACAGTCAGTTAATAAGACTGTGAAGATGATTGGATTAGAAAGATAATGAAAAATATACATAATCTTCAGTTTAGATAGCACGTAATCACGTGTGAACAATACAACCTAAATAATCAAAAAATTTAAATAACAAATTTCATGTCCATTTAATTCTCTGAAAGGCCTAGACTTGCTTTCAAAACATAAAGAATGCCTAATACTATTCACGAAAAAAGAAGAAGCATGAATAAACTTTACAGCTTCCTCGAAAATTTTCCGACAAATTTTTAGGTAGAAAAGAATTGATAAAATTCACGTAAATATGAAGAAAACCATATTTTCAAAAGTTTTTCAGTAAGATTCATTTATTATAGTGAACTTTACTCTGCATTTAGTGTGCAGAAATAAAATTAATTGACCTCAATAGTTTTGTTTCGGCCGGTCAACTTAAAAATCTATTACAGCATCCAAGTCAAAGATATCGTTTGTAAGTAATGCATTCAGCTTTGGATTAGAAACCACTTACGGTTTTCAAAGCTTTGCTTCTGAGAAAACTCACGATATGTTTCTTCTGATGCAAATTCATTAGCCTCAATTACTACAAAAAAATTTGAGAATCGTTCTAATAGATTCCGACACGCAAATATTAGAAAGGCAACCAATAATGCTGTGAACTAAGCTTCCAACTACCTACTTTTCGAATCATGAAATATTAAATTTTGGCAAACTTTCTTTCTCCTAGTTAGGCTGAAGAAAATTGCGGAAATCTAATTATACTGTAAACTAAGCAGATTTATGAATTTTGCGATAGTATTATTTTATTTAAAAGATGATAATTTCCATAGTGCCAGAATATGAAATCGGATAAAACCATGGTCTCATGCCAACGAACACTTTTCATTGATCATGTTGACTTTTGCTTGAAAGTTTAATTTTAATTTTTTTTTTTAAATTAACACGCAGGCATGTTACCTTTTACACAGACTATTTGCTTATTCTATGTCTTATGTATCTGCATATTAATGCTTTCAAACTCAACTATACTCGCAATTGAGTATATGTATATTATTTTACTTAAACTTTCATACAACTCTCTTTAATCATGGTAATAAATTTAATTAATCGTGGCGGTTAACATTGCGTATTTGTACTTGCGTTTAGTAAGGTATATTATTATTTAACGATCCGCTTGATTCACCGAAAAAGTGTTAAGTACGTGCAAACTGTTTGAGTACACATAATTGCTCAAAGCTATTGTCATCAATTTATGAGGCGTCATCCTATGTGGAAGCCGGAAGAAGTATTGTAGTTGTTTTGCTACAGCTACTGAACTGTCATATTTATCTGATCTATCTGAGGTAATCCAAAACAATGGGTGGCTCGACATAGTGTTTCCCATGGCATCATCATTACTTGGAGCCGAGTACAATCAACATATTGCTTTCCTACTGAACGGAAGTATCGTTAACTGATCGTTGCAGTATATTTATGCTTTGCTTTGATCAGTCGAGATATGACTACGAGATATAACATTGTTTCACTTATCTTTTGGGCTTTCACAGTGAGATTCTTTGCTACAGTTTCGGAGTTATAATACGAATCTAAATTTTTTTATGATGTGGATAAAACTCGGAATGCGCCAATAGTTGGTAAGCTGGAGCAGGTCGAAAAATATACTTTATCTCAAGCAGCTAAAGCAATTCAGATTCATTCTAGAATATTGTTGAATATCTGATACCGTTTAAGAACACTTCTGATAAATATTTGATGTTTAGCGCATTTTCGCTTCTGTACGAAACGGTAAATTTTATTTGATCTGTATCAATAGAAGTTTTTGAACCAAAAAAAAAAAACTGTAATATTTTTATAGAAGAATCAAGAATGAAACAATCAAACAGTCAATTTGCAGCTAATAAAGCTTACGGGCATCAGTTTTGATTGCTACATGATATGCAAAGTTTTCTAGTAATTAACATTTTGATTGCTCGTATTAAAAATGGCATGTGTGCTATCAATGCAATCTCTCCGTGTTCTGTTATAGAAATAGCAGTTTTATTCTGAATTATTGTCCGATCAGTGAAGATTTACAAGCCTATTAATTAACGATGATCTAGTCGATTCACAACTAGCCAAGATTATTTCATCAGCTGTGCTCAAATGAATAGAAATAAAAAAGTATTTTATCGGGATTTTACAGCTTTGAGAAAAAGTTTTGTCAAAAAGATCCACTAAAGTTCGTAAGTGTCCATGTTTTTGATGAAAAAATTAAACAATTCAAATCTAAATCACTAAATCGAAAGAAAGCTGCTAATTGCAATTTTATCAGTTACTACAGTGTAATGTCTATAATGTACTATAATTCGATAACGCTATTGTTGCAATATCGTCTTCATTGCTGGTTGATGAATGATCTCTAATTTTTAATGAAATGTTTCCAATTGAAATCAGAATGCATATAAGTGCCAAGATAAAGTGTTTTTATGCCCTACATTTGTCACAAATTGGTGAGCCGTTTCCAAATTATCAACCAGCCCATATTTTTATCTATTAATGGTTGTCCGTAGCCGAAACGAAAGTTACGCTTGATTTTTTTGAGATCAGTAATGCCGGCATAACACTGCAATTAATTATTTTCGGATCGGTGTGACTTGTTTTGATCGCTTACAGATGTTAGATTTTTTTGGTTTCATTAACTTTTTGGAGTTGTAGCTATACAGCTTACTTTCTGCAATATTCGTGGAGCAAGAAAGAATTTATTTTTTATCTACTGCCACTTATTCATGCATAAACCGGCGATTCCGGCAATAAATGAAAATAAGGTCATTTCTGATACTGGCTACCACTTACTACTAAACAAGGCGTATTGAAAGAAGAAAACAATAACAATTCAAGTTTCACGCATTAAATACAATTATAATGTCATGTGCCATGATAAAAATACATACCAAAAAAACCAATATCTGGAGATGGTTGAGGAATAGTAGTTTCCGAGCCTGTTGAATATTTTGCAGCAACTGGTAATTAGTTCAATGTTTGGGTAGACTGTGGTGTCATTTTTCATTCAGTAAGTAGACCGTGGTGTCACGTTCCGGGAAATGCTAGGCCCTGATATGGAATTGGAGGGAACTGCATGAACGAAGGCCGTGTGAACCGTCAGCGAGATACAGCGGGCATGTTATGCTTCCATGCCACGACGTTCTCTCCACAAGACCAGGAAAGAAAATTATTTGTGGAATGCAGAAATCCAGGAGCTTCGGAAAAAATGTCTTAAAGCTAGACTATGTAGCCAGCTCCGCAGGAATATCCTAGATTACGAGCACTTGTAGAACCAGGATAAAAACGCCCGGAAGAACCTACAACTTGCAATCGCTAAGAGCAAAAGGGAGGACTTTAGTAAGCTGTGTAACGAGGCCAATTCCAATCCATAGCGTGGAGCGTACAAAGCCGTTATGACTTCAATAAAGCGTACGAATTCTCCTCAAATAAAGTGTCCGAATATGCTCCAGGAAATAGTCACAACGCTATTCCCACAGAATTGAGGCTATAGCCTATCGGTACTACAGGTTGACCCTCAAAACGTGCCGGCGGTAAGCAGAAAAGAAGTATTGGCAGCCATACGAAAAATCAGTGACGAAAAAACGGCCTGGATTGGATGTGATACCGAATAAAGCACTTAAGCTGGTGGTAAAATGGATACCAAATGTCTTCGCTGCTACATTCAATGCAGTGGAAGCAACAGAAACTGGTTCTCCTGTTCAAGCAGGAAAAACCTATTAGAGAGGCATCATCTTATAGGCTAATATGCTTGCTAAATACGATGGGGAAAATGTTCGAACGGGTGATATACGAACGACTACTGTCGGAAATCGAAAGCAAAAACGGACTATCAGACCGGCAATTCAGTTTTAGGAAAAGGCGCTCAACTGTGGACGCTATCAGAAAGGTGTTGGACATGACAATGAACTCGACAGATAAAGGAGGCTACTGCACCTTGGTCACGTTAGACGTAAAGAACGCCTTTAACTCCGCGAGGTGGAGCTGTATTGTAGGCGAGTTGGTCGATAATGGAGTGTCACGCTATTTGGCTGGATACAATTCAGACGAAGGACCAAAACTCTATCTAGTAATGGCGGGAGTACCACAGGGATCTGTCCTTGGCCTTCTGCTTTGGAACGTAATGTACAACGGGATACTAAGGATACGAGTACCCCTGAAATGTGGTAGTGGTAGGTTTCACCGACGATATTGGCTTTGTGATTCTAACCCGTCATGTCAAAAAAGTCGAAATCTACGTAAGCAAAGAGATCTGGGTGGTCAAATCATGGCTTGGTTGCGCTGAGCTTAAACTAGTCGACCATAAAAATGAAATGGTACTAATCACGAAGCGGAGGAAACTAGTAGTTCGGATAAATATTGGTGACTGCATAATTACCCCGCAGCCTGCTATAAAATACCTAGGCGTAACTATCGATAGTAAACTGAGCTTCAAACCCCTCAACTGGAGAAAGCAGGCAAGAAGGCATCCGTTGTTCAATATTGGCGGCCCGAAACAAAGCCGAAGGCTACTGATCTCAAGAGTGGTTTCTATTCTAATGTACGCAGCACTAGTGTGGGCACCAGCGCTGAAAATAAAATCAAATCGACGGAAAATGCAAGCAGCCTACCAACTGATTGCAATTTTAACTTGCTGCACCTTTCGAACAACGTCTTACGAAGCAACGTTTGTTATAGCCAGTATGCTATCCATCGAAATTCTTGCCGATGAAGCGCTTCGACTCTATAAAAATGAAGCACGGACAGTAAACACGCGGAAGATTTAAAGACTAGTGTCAATACGCTCATGGCATAGTAGCTAGGAAGAGGCGCAAAAGGGCGTTGGACGTACAAAGTAATCCCCAATGTTGTGCAATGGGCTTCAAGAAGCCACAGAGAAACTAGCTATGACTTAACCCAATTTTTGAGCGGACATGGCGTGTATCGTTATTATCTGCATCGCTTTGGACACGACTCCTCACCGGACTGTCCGCTCTGCAAAAATATACCCGACGATGTGGAACACGTTATGTTCAGCTGTCCTCGCTTTGATGCATGTAGAAGTAGCTTAGAGACGGTACTAGGTACAAGGATATCAGCGGTAAATATCGCAAACTGCATGCTGAAATCCCAAACTGCATGGAATGCCGTCAAGACAGCACTTAAAAATATTCACCTCAAACTGCGTGACGCGGAAAGGGACAGAAAGAAGGAAGAAGAAAGGATATTGAAAGGCAGCTAAGGGCTGATCAACCCCCGTGAAGTAATGCTGAATAAGTAGTCCAGTGGGGGACTGTGGAGAAGAAGGAGGTGGTTTTAGTCGGTAAAAATCTGGCATGTTCCAGGGCAGGAGCCACGAAACATCTTTTAGAAGATTTTCACCTTCCAACAGCGAAAAAAAATTGTGCTGCCAGGGTGTCAATGAAGGTTAAGCCCCAACATTCAGTAAGCCCTTAATAACATCAAACGTACAACAGGAGCATATGACTTATTTTCTACGATGTTAGAGGCATAGATTTAAAAGACTTAGTCAGTATCCGTATGATAGTTTATTGTCAAATTCGTATGGACTCTCAAAGCAAAGAGCAAGAACTGTTTCTGGGCTGACTCGAGCCCATCATTCTGGATCTTAGAAGTAGGGTGCTAAGTAATGCACTTGTATTCGAGCAATTTGCGAACCAGAACTGTGTTCAAAGTCTTTGTTACACATCGGTTTTTAAATTTCTTCGCACGTCTTCTAATGAATCCAAGCTGCTTATTAGTATTGATTAAGACTTTGTTATAGTTTAAAATAAACCGCAGCATTTGACTCCAAGTAACACCAAGGTTTACGACACTGTCAACATTATTTAGCGGCGCATTATTGAAGTGTTAATCAAAATTTGAATTAATGGTTTTACGGGAAATGATTTTACTTGACAATTGCTGACGTTAATATCAAGCTTATTTCAACAATACGGCATTCCGAGCTTTCATACTATGTTTATCTAAGGAAATCCAAAAAATGAATTTTAATTAAATGAATGAAGTATCTTGAGTTGAGCCATCTTATCAATGACCACCAGTATGGTAGTCATTTTGAGCTTTCCAATGGGAACTTACTTACGTTTTTCAGAGGGAAATTGAATTGTTGTCTTCATAATTTTAACTTGAAATTCCAAAGGCTTTTGCCAGAGCGTGACATTCAGGTCTAATAATCAAGCTTCGTGCACTTGGTTTTCACCGCATCGTTGTCAAAGGGACTGAAAGTTTCCTCGCAGATTATTCCTTCTAAGTTGTTCTGGATAAGCTCAAATCTTCACTTTCTTTTATTTATAAATGACCTTCATTCTTCATTTCCAATCCGATTCATTGTTTTGTCGACGAGAACACATTTGACTTTGCATACTTTTTTGTCAAAATGGCCGACTCTCGCAGAAACGCTTCATCTCGCGTGTTTACCTCTTTAGACATGAACTTATTAACTATCATCAATTGTAGCTTGGCGAACCGTGTTTTTTTGAATGAGTATAAGCCAAATGCTGTCTTCTATCATTCAAGCCTTACCCTGTTTCTGTTAGCTACACTCTTTCCATTGATGGTGTAGTTATTCCTGATTCACCGTTGCTAAGCCCATTAGGTTTTAACATCTCAAGTAAAGTTAGTTGGATGGTCCACGTTTCCGAATGGCGAATAATGCCTGGATTTCCTTCAGAGAGACAAGAAATACTTTGCCCCATTAGACGAAGCGTGCACCTATAAGACTCCCACAAGATCAAGACTTGAGTATCACTCCTATATATACTATGTGCTGGATCAGGCCGTACAAAACGTTCAACATTATTGACGATAAACTTTTGCTTTACATTTTGAACCCGTTTCGCACCCACTTATTCTGGGCCGCCTTTGTTTTTTTTTATCGCTATTACCTAGACTTTGATCTAAAAAAAATATAAAGTATGATCCCTTGTAGAGCATTTTCACGTGCAACATCCGAGCCTTTCAACACTTTCACTCTCACATCCTTTTGGTCAGTTCTAGTCGTACCATTTGATTGCACGATCTGGTGCTTCTCTTTAGTTTTATCAAACGAAAAAGTTGACTTTCTAATTAGAAAAAGTTGCTGAATTTGTCTGAGTTTTGAAAATTGCCAGCTTTAAGCCGAGTAATTTATAGAGGGAGTCTCGATGCTTCATTTCAAAATAGCTAGCCTTATAACATATCAATCAAAGAGAATAATAGCTCAGTAAGTAGTATCAAACCTACTAATTGCGTACATGATAAACATAGCTGAAATATTTTTTTATAGATCACCGCCAAGAATTCTAAAAAGTATTGATTTCCTGTTCAGCCACCATATCAAAAGTGAAACCTAAATAAGTGTTGATCTAGCATGCTTTTCTGGCTACTATTATTACATCTGAGTATATATGTATAGAGTATGAGCAAAAACTCCACACAAATGCTCTTCAATTATCACCTACTCACTATAATTTGCCCAACTATCTTAATTCTTTCCAATCAAGTTTGATTGACAACTATTCGCACTCGTTTGACGCAGTCAATTCATTACTCAAATCTCATCGCTTTAATTGACACTAGTGGTGATGCTTTCTGACCAAAATTCATACACATCTGGCGGGAAACGCTTCGAAAACGGAAATCATTGGAGAAATGAAGGCGCGCCAAAATTTTCAGCTTTTTCTTCAGTTTTATATAACGCGATTAAACCGATATGAATAAAAACATGGCGATATTGAGTTGTTATTGAAGCACGATAGGACACGATGTCGTTTGGATGCGCCGAGGTGACTATAACTGGTGAAGCGGCGGTGACCGTAGTAGCTATGCGTAGCCGCTATTCATTCGAATCATATAGATTATGTTTAAGTGCTGGTGCTGACTGGCTAGGTTTTTTTTTATTTATTATGTGATTCGTTAAATTTCTCCTTGTCTAATATCAATATTGGTGCTAGTTTTTTTTGTTGTTGATAAAATGCGAAATTTAAGTGGTAGCAGCAAACACACTAGATGCGTGCATTTCAGTGAATTAATTAATGCGAGGAAGATACAAGTTGTCGATGGCTTCACTTTTACCTTTACGTAACAGTTCGCATCAAATTGTTTTTCTAATGCTTACTACCTACAACTTGTTGCCTAAATTGCAGCAGTCAAATCACGTTCGAATCAGATTTTAATGACCGAGAAGGCGGATGAAGTTGCAAGTTGAACGTTTTCAGAGCAAATCAGATGATTTTCGCCAGTTTTTCGTTTGTTTATGCGATGAAATGGGCAGATGGCTTACTTTAAAAGGAAGTCAACATAAAATATCAAGAACATGAATAGCATATTGAGTGGTTTAGCCCAATTCTGGTGTGATCTTGAATTCTTATAGCGAAAGTGATATGGTTGTATGTTAAAAGATTTGGGTTATTATGGAAACTTTGTTGGATGCTAGTGAAAGTGCTCCCGAAAGCAATTCTAATGAATTCTAATTGAAGATTATATTCGATAAACATTCTTGAAATTTTATCCGGGAACTAATTAGCCTAGATTCTACAATATTTTTCTTTTACTTTTCATTTGAAATCTACATGTTCTGTGGTGATTAACCGTTGTTTTTCTTTTCAGGTAAGTTCAACAATGTAATTATCGTAAGTACTGCAGAAATTGATGATTACTGCATTAGTATTTGGTATTAATTCAGTATTTTCACGAAATGAGCTTAGATAAGACCATATATTATATCAAAGGAGAAATCAAGAAGGAAATATAGAAGCTGAAATTCATCTAATTTTGGAACTGATTGAATTTTTGTGCCTGCTGTTGATTTTTGGAACGAGTAAATTATTAGTATTTACATAAGACTGTTTCGGAATTCAGCTAGTATTATGATTAAGTATTCGAAGTGGTTTTAGATGGAAGTAACATTATTTGATTTTCTCTTTGAATTTTGGAAATTTACCGATTGAGGCACCATTAAGTTTACCTAATTTTAGTTTTGTGTTTACAGCAGAACATTTCCTTTCTCATATTCCTAAAATTTTGTTTCTGGAGGCCTAAAAATTAACATCGAACGACCTACGACCGATTCTACAAATAAGTTATGCCTCCAAGCAGCAGTTTATGATGTTACAATTGTATGAATGGGCATGATACAGTGATTTTTGGTTTTCTAGAAGTCCCAGATTATTAGTAACACAATTGTGTAACGAAAAAGAAGACTTGGCCAGTGCCATTCTAAGGAAATTGGGTGCAGTATTACCGACTTCCAAAGACCAAATATTCAAATGCAATATCTCATAGCAAATGAAAGGTTAACAAGCTTGCGATTGATCAATTTGACTAGTTAAGGAAGGTGTGATTTGCAATTTGTAAGGAAACACATTATTTTTTTCAGTCACAACCGCAGAGAATATTTACATGTTCTTTGAAAGACCTGTTCAAAAGAGAGCTTTAGCAGCAATACTCTGACGCTGTATCCAAAGAACAGTATTCAAAGACTTTTAGTGAAATAGTCAAAACTTTGCTGGATTTCAAGAAATATCGACATCTATGTGATCACTGCACACTGCAATGGACGTTGGCTTTGAATTATAGAAATATTTCACTAACTGAAAAACCAAATTCTTTTCAGGAACATTTAAAAATTTCGATACAAAATTTTAGCGCCCAACGTGGTCGTCTCTGATAGATGTCGCTTTACGGCAATGAGGCACTTAATACGTTTTTTTAGTTCGAGTACGCAATGGTTGGACCCAAACAGTTGGATATGCTATCTGGAAGAAGTCTAGGTCCAAGAGATGCTAAAGTGCTATGACGACTTCGACCAAATTACTTTTGTGAGAAAAGTCTTCATAAGAGATCTAGGGAGTTTCATAGTGAGATTTTGATAGGGAGCACTAAAAGTTTATAGGGTGCATGTAAATGTCTCATCTGCATTTTCTTTCCAAGTTTGCATTGGTTGCTTTGTAAGGGCTCCAGTTTCACTCTCAGAGTGAAATCAGTTCAAGGGTAACTGTGAAACAATGAACCAGCGTTTATATATGTAGAAGAACATATTGAAGTCTGAATATTAATCCACTCCACTGACACTGACAGTTAAGAATGAATTCGGATGTTGAAGGCGCTAAAAATTTTAACAGAAATTGAAGGATTTTGGGAAATGGAGGTTTGGAGAATTTCGGAGAATTATTTTAAACATTCTCCAGTACGGAATCAAGTCAAAGAACATACTCGTATGTGTACCACTGTCATTTGTATAGTCTGACCTTTGTATGCCTAATTTTGTTAAAATGCAAACGACTGGTTTGCAATTGTATGCTTTTAAAGATAAATTTGTTGATTTCGTTGTCTAACATATCAAATTTATCGCTCCCAGCTCCGGTTTTTCTAGAAGTGTTAGAAGGTGGTTGTGGAAATGAAGTAGAAGGTTTGAATGATAGCCGCTGAGACGAGGGTTCAAGAAGTGGAAATAACGGTTTATGGACCCTACTGGCAGCGGTCATAACCTATAAACTGCCTTGGTAAACATTCTTCATGCTATTTTTACATTTACTGGTCGCACTATTTCATTTAGTCCAGGAATTGTCTCCACGATGTGACGTACATTATCTTTCAGGACAACCACAGGGCTCACCTTGATATTCGCACGTTTGCCGCTTCATTTCATTTCTTTTCGAAGTCGAAGGTCGTTTCGATATACCGTTGTCGTCTTCTCCAGAATTCCTGCCATACGCTGTAAACTATTTTCCACTGGTATGCTACTGTAAGCTTATCTACTATATGTTTCCTGCTGATTCACTAACTTTGTATACGCCTCCCGAATCCCTCCAAATTATAGTCATCTAGGGGGTGAGCATAAAAATCAAAGCTCAGGCAGCATAAAGATCACAGATTATAAGAATTGTGTGAATGTTATACATATATAGTTTATTTTTCATATTCTTTACTCTCCCTTGTAGTCTTTGGACTTCGTGTGAATGCAGTTTTCATCTTGGATTTTCCTACATACTATAATTCATTTATCGTATAGATGACACACTTTATGTCTGCTTATTGGTGATTTAAGATAAGTACGTATTTGCAAAAGCTGTCCTCATTTCACCAGAGTAGAAGTTCCCATTGTTTTCTCTGAAAATAAAATAACATTTCCGAAGGAAATATGTAATTGCCTTTTCGGGAACAAAATTGTAATCTGTCAACCGAAATTCCAAAAAATTCACCATGAAAGGTTCAACTTTCGACTATTTTAATATTTTTGACAACATTCACATAATCGAGCCGAAAAACTCTAACCACATGAATCGTTCTGATTGCCCATAAATTATGAATACCGTGTTTTATACTGTACATCCACTCGTTCCAAATGTTTACTCTCTTCCAACGCGTGTTTTCTCGGCCGTACCAATTTAAACAAAGTGCTAAGGAAATGTGGAAAAAAATGATGGTAAGCATACATGTGCTTACTGAAATTGCCACTGTCGTATAATTTCTAGGTCAAGGTTTCAATTAATTCTGAAAACGTAACATTAGCAGGTATGTGTGACCGATGCAGACTAGAGTATTTGAAAAGAAGATAGATATGCTGGCTTAGGAAAATGGTCGATTAAGTTTTTGTATTGCGGCTTTGGGGTTAATATCACAACATGTGAACTAAGCACTAATCGCACATACATAAGTGATGCATAAAGTGATGTATTTCCATGTGACAAATTAAAAAAAATTGAAAATTGTGCACTTAATCAGCTAATTTCGAAAAATAAAAATTGAATGGACTGGTTAAGTGTGGAAAATAATGTTTTTGCATTAATACAGTCGAAACTTCTACCTTCTATAAAATCTCCCGCAGCGATCTCCATAGTAAAAGTGCTCTCAGTGATAGGTCTGATTCAACCTAGTTCCTTGCATTCAAGAAATTTACGTTGAGCAATAAACTAGCATCAAATAGACCTGCTGATAAAATGAGTACGTTGTATGGGCTTGAAATAGAAAAATAACCCTCCGGAAGTTTTAATGCTTAGGAGCACTATACAGTTGATTCTTTTAACCGGAATATACCCTTCTATTATTTTATGCCAAAAGGTAATTTAACTATAGGGTGATTCATTATAAAGTTTGGTTTTCAGTCTCAAATAAAAGGCATAAAGTTGAATTCTATAGTAAAAATTTTCTTATGAGTCGAAAGAACAATCTATGACATTCACTTTTTAAAGATTATCTTATTGAAATGTTGATCGCGACTACGCCGTAAATGGTCAATCCTGAGGGACTAATTTTGGACGACGCGTTCCAGCATAGCGACCGGTATCTCGCGAATAACACGAGTAATGTTGGTTTTCAAAGCGTTGATTGAAACTGGCTTATCCTTGAAGACCAGAGACTTCGTGTAACTCCGAAGAAAATATTCTAAAAGTGTGATATCACACAATCTAGGCGGCCAATTTACTGGTCCAAAACGTTAAATCAGGTTCTCACCAAAATGATTTCTCAATAAGTCAATTGTTTCTCTCGTTGTATGCAAAGGAGCGCCGTCTTGTTGAAACCAAAGTTCACCGATACCACAGGCTTCAATTTCAGGTAGCCAAAAATCCGTTGTTATGGTGCGATAGCGGTCGCCATTGCCGGTTACGTTCTGTCCGGACTCATTTTGAAAGAAATATGGACCGATGATTCCACCGGCCCATAAACCACACCAAACTGTGCATTTCTGTGGCTGTAGTGGTAGCTGTTGAAGCTTTTCAGGTTGCTTATCAGCCCAAGTATGGCAATTCTGCTTATTGACGTATCAATTGAGACAAAAATGCGCCTCTTCACTGAACAAAATTTCGCGATAAAACGGTGGATTTTCGTTTAGCTGATTCAGAGCCAATTTGGATACGTTATTGCGGTGTGTCTTTCCATGTTGATTTGTCAAACAATACTGAATAAAAATTACATTACAGTTTGGCAGGAGTCACGCGTGATCTGTCAAAAAAAAGCCTATTGAAAATCAAACCTCATAATTAATCACCCTGTATTTCCAATCGTTTAAACTCTGTTAAAAAATCACAATATTTCTAGCCCATGAAACACAGTCCAACAAAATTTATTCCTTCCCAAACTGAAAACTGAATTCAATTCAACTAAAAACTACATCAAAATTAAAACGTAGCATAATAGTTTCTACGGCGTCTAATTTAAGACACTCGTAGGTAGTATAGAAAGCCTAAAGAAACCAAATTACATATTATTCTTACACAATTTTATATTTTTCACATCAACCGAAATGCCATAAAAAATTCGGAATCCTAAATCTTAAGTAATTAATTTCCTATTTTTACGATACAATCTTATATTTTTGTTTATTCCTGAAATATATTTACACTATAATTGGAAACGCATAACATACTCGCGAATTCAATTAAATTTTGTGTTGAGTGTCTATATAAAACTTCCTGTCTTCATAAGATCACTATAATTTCTAACACCTGAAACATATTTAATATCTACCGGATAACATTGATTTTTGTTTGTTAAATATTTGCAAGTAATTCAACTTCTTCACCTGTTTTTACTAACCGATTATATTTGCTCGCACTATAGGAACCGCACTGTTGTAGGGAAAAGCTTTTTAGCAATATCTTTAGCGGTTATTGACCTACATTTTTAAAATTTTTCGCATATCTGCGAGATTGTCTGAGCTTTGCATCTACTCAGATATGAATATTACTCAGAGGCCTTGTTGATATAATCTTCTAAGAACCGAAACTAGCTCTATGTGAACATTTCGACTCTGAGTATTGCTACTCAAGTTAATTGCAGTGTTTTCGGCTCAGAAGAAACGTAATCAGTGTGTAACAAAAAGGTTGTAATGATATTTAAGAGGAAAACATTTACATTCGCTGGATTCAATTTGGTCGGTCAGAGAAAGTGAGTAGAGTATTTTTTTTGTATATGGCTTGGAATGTGTATATGTTGAATTGATCGTATTTCATTCACGACATTACAATGAATTTATTTAGTGAATGTGTAAGTATGTTAAATGCAAGTAAATCTTGGAATACATGAGAGTTTTTCTGAAAAAAAAAATCGCGATGAAATTGAAAGATAATAAATTGAAATAAAGTGCATTTACTCAAAGACTTGTTTAAAATTCCAACTAGATCAGTTATCATTATTTTATTGGAATGCAATTAATATGACTTTATCAGATACTTTCTGTGGCAAAAAAATTATAACCTATTAATTTTCAATACAAAAACCAACCACTAACTTTACCCTTAGAAAAATAACTTCTGTTACCGAAAATATGAAAAATAATATCAATTATAGTTTCTCTTCTGTTAATATTAAAAAACAGATATAGTGCATAGTGACCGTTAGATTTTCGAAGAAACACGTAGATTCTGTTTCAGATTTTATGTGTCGGAAATGTTTAAGAAATCACTGATTCAAAGTCATTAGGTCGGATATTTACGAGTAGCATTTAAAAATTTATTCCAAGCTTTTCACATAGTCAAAAGTGGTCAAATCACGCCATCATTACAACCAAATGCTAAAGCCCTGTTTCATTTCAAAGCTAAGTTGTCCAGTAAATTTGGTTTTGAACCGATGACTGCATTGAAAGTCATGGTTACAGCAATACTTTAGACGTTACTACTGGTTTAGGAGTTTCGATTTTTTGGAAATTGAAACATTTGTTGGTTATTTTTAGTGATAATCTTTCTATGATGGATTGGAATGCTACTATAATAAGACAGCGTATCTAAAACTGACGAGACGCTTTCTTCATTCTAGATAAATGGCGGTTTAGAGCCCTAAAAGTCAATTATTAAGTACAAGGTCGAGAAATTGGTTTTACATTTGTATAGGAGTGATAGAGTTAAAGGCTCAGGGTTGAAGGATCCTGAGACCATTAAGCATAACCTGAAGCAAAGGGCTGAGGAAGTAAAAGAGTTTACCATCAAAGAGTCCATAGCTTGCTCAGAGGGGGCATCTAAGGAAGAAACATATGCAGAATGCCATACCATTGATGGAGATACGTTTGGGACTACTTTTGCATCAGGTGGTGGTCTAAATCTTCTGGCCCTGAAAATAGAGGAAAGAGTAACCTTGAAAGTTCTTGAAGATAATCCTAACCACTACAAATGAGCGACAGCTACCCTGCTTCTCCGCTTGTAAAAGACAGAGGTAGAGGTAAATTTGATCAAAGAATTATGGGTTTTAAGCTACCGAATTTGCGGGCCACGCATCAATGGTTGCAAAATTATAATACCCATTAATGTTCTTGTTTTTCACGATTCTCATGACAAGGAAAACGTAGATACTGCAGCGGATGTAAATCAAAAGACTTGCTGGTTTGTTTCTTGCAAAATGGCACACCATGACAGTAAAATTCTCCCTGTGATACCGTCAAGGATCTTGTGGTTGCAGCCAAAATAATTTGTGTGCATTTTAATTTAATGTTCATCGAGATATACGGGGCACCTCTAAACAAATAGTCAAAGTGTGACACTCTGGCAAATTTCATGTTGGCCTATGTATACGTTCATTGCAAACTTTGGCAACGAACCGGTCTTCCTTGTCTACATTTTTTTTCTTAACTTTACCTCAGTCAGTGGGGGTCCGGTAGCTCTGCTCGCTAAGGCGTCAGGCCGAAAAGCGGCGTGCTACGGGGCCTGCGGGTTCGAATCCCGCCAGTGCCATGGCTGTAAGTGTGAATGCGTGTGATTGTCCAAGAGGGTGGCAAATGGGCCCAAACTGGTGGCCTAATGCTGGCCGCGTTCCCGGCACCCCTCTTCATTAACCTAACCTAACCTACCTCAGTCAGTAGGAAGCAAAAATTTCCTGCATAACTGGAAAGTTATTCAGAACTGCTCATTTTTCGACCACAAAATTTCAATAAGCAGGGAGCCAGTATCAACAAGGGAAAATAGACTGGATAAATTGATAAGGGTATTCGAGGCAACTGTTTTGCCGACGACCTGATAAATATTGGCACCTTGCTGTTTGAGTTCTCATAGGCCCACCAAAGTTATCGGTCAAACTAACCATTAAGCCAAAATACATTGAGGACGCTGAGAAGTACTGGGCAATCGCAAGGAAGTGCTGATCCCTCTATGGACAAAGGTCACACCAGGTTACTCTTGAGTTAAACCTGCAATACACTTCGTTGTTTGGTGGCCGTTATCAAGAGTCATTGAGATTCGCAACAGTTAGGTGAAGGATTAAGCGATTTATATCGGTTCGGTGGTTTAGAAAATGAAGAGAAATCATTTGAGGAACTTATTTGAGGAGCTTAGGGGACTCTTTTTCAGGATAATTGATGATTTCGAAGACAGTTCCCTATAGTTTCATCAAAAATCATGGGCGTTTACACCTTATAAGCAGCAATGTGCCTTGTATATTTCACAATGATCTGATGACTTTATCGGAAGTTAAAAGAGCTTGAAGTTGAAAAAAACCTTTGCTCACTTTTAGGTTTACTCAGCGTCTTTTAGGATTAAAAATGTTCAGAACTTTATTATAATCAAGCTGAAAGTTTTATCAGTTTGCATCCTATATACTTATTTTTCTCGGATATCACTAATTCAAAAAAATTAAATTACTAAAGCACCCAACACCGCTAAATGTTTAAAAGTATCTTCATTGTTAACTAAACACAGACGGATAAGGAGTATCTTATATTATTATTTCGAAGATCAGTAAAAATATACAAATTTGATTTTAACAACAATTTCTAGGTTACATTACCATCAAGTCCATACAAATAAATACTAAATTAAATAACAAATGATAATACGCAATCTTGTAGTCTTTGTGACATGGCATTATCAACGATTCCATCAAAAGATGATTGTTCTCAGGCAACAAATGCAGTTGTTGCCTCGTAGTTACAATGCACCGATCGAAAAAAGACGAATGAATTACAAAGACACATTACCTATTATGATGTAATCTTGTGTGACAGAATGAATGTGATTTAGTTGGTCAAGTCTGGGTTTGAATATTGTATAATTTTCTTTTTGGACGCACACTTGATTGATATTCATTGAGTACCGTGGTTAATGAGATCAAAAAACGTGCATAAACAAACTCGTCTCGAATCGATATGGCGGGAACCTGTTCAAAATGGTATTATATGGGCTGTTTTGATTATATAAGATGAAAATGTCATTGTTCGATGATTGCAGTTGTTTAATCATGGCTCTCAACTAGCTGCATGAAGTTCTGGATCATCAGAGATTTCCGCCCTTTTATAGTTTTCATATGTTATTCAGTAGCTTTGATGTGAAGATAGTCTCAAAATCAGGTCATTGGGCCGATGTTTTTATGTTTACTGAAACACTTATTAGATACCTATGTTCAACCAGACCAAACTGAATAGAATGAATGAGGTGATGAACATTTATTTGCAATGAATAGCCGCCAACCTCAACTTGAATGTTCGCCGTAGAGAAACTACAACAATCGGAGACCTTCATGATTTTTTGTTGTTGTTGCGATCCATTCTTACTACATGTGACGCAGTGAGCCTAATGCCTAATTTATTCATACCGTTAACTCCATCAGACCATGCATTGCAACCGGACACATATATACATATGTATATCTAATTTTTTTATTAGATACTTACCGATAACGTGTTAGCGGTATATATTTCTAACTGATCTCAAAAAAGTTCACTGGGTTGTGTCTGAGAGTTTTTAATCTGCATATTTTAGAAGAGCACGTACCGGTTTGTTTCCCTCAGGTTTCAAAAATTGCAAGCTCCTGTTGATACAAAACATAAGCTCGTAAAGCCCGGTGAATGTTTCTACTTCCTCAACAAATCTAAAGTTCAGTGACACGTGCTCAACGTATTTTTGCATTTTTTGTGCGGTTCGGTTATTTTGATATGTATATCCAGACAACAGTTCAGATTGATTCTTTTGCATTGATTATCATTAAATATCGCTTGTGGATGTAGCTTGTAAATCTTTGGCATAAGTCTGACTAGGCGAATACATTTTTGCGGTGATACAGGTTGAAGTTGATTTTTAAATAAAATGCATTTCTGATTCAAAGTATTAACTACAGTCCGTTACTTCCATATAAATGTATATATTTTTTTTTGGCTTAAATAACAGTGATGAACGCCAGCTATTTCTGAATATTTTGAAAATTAGATATTTAAAGTGTAGGTGATTTTAAAAATTTTTTTAGATGGCAATTTAGTGAAAGTTGATACGTCATTAAATAGTAAAACAGTACTTTGACATTTGTGATTCATGGGCAGCGAAAAATGGCGCTTTACAAATATTTGGAGCAACTTAAGAAGCTTGAGCAGCCTAGTGGGTAGAGCACTGGCTTTTTGTGTGTGGGGACCTTGGTTCAAATAAAGATTCGGGCTTTGAGTAAAGTGAGTCGCCGAACTAATCACTCCACACTCGTATTCACATTGATTGTAAATTTGTGACGAAGTTCTCTATACCAGCTTCAACCTGTAGACTCGCAGGAGAGTTATCCAGGGATTACTTTACCTTTTAAGAAGTAGCTCGTTTGTAAAAAATTCTCTGAAAAATTGAAGTCGCAATTATATAAGGGTAAGAAAATATCAAGTGCTTATCAGTTGCTTTTAGGCTATTAACTTCACCTTTGTAGACATGATGGACTTTGGTTTCAAAATACAACCGATTAGATTCCTCTAATTCCTGAAGCCCGTGTAGTCACCTCTGAAAAAGGTCAGATTGTTCTTTTTGGCATTAATTCGTAAGCCTTCTTTTGTATAATAAGCTTGATAAACGTTTATAATAATTACAAAGTGAAAATGTTGCTAAGAGTTCCAGGAAAAAACGTCACCTGCGTACAGATTGACCACGATGCTTGTATGTAGTTAGAGTTATTTGAGATACCGTAGCTATTAGCTGAAACAATGTTGAAAAAAATCGGTCCGAAGATGGAGCCTTGTGATACACCTGATTGTATAGAGAACTCATCAGGGCTAGTGCTGTTAAATGTGATGAACGCCCTTCTGTTACTGAGAAAACTACGATCTTAAATCTTTCATTTTGAATAAGAGGTTATCAACCTATACAGAGTCAAATGCCTTCTGTTGGTCATCCATGTAGACACTCAAATCTCTTTGGTTCTAAATACTATCATTTACTGTCTTTTGTAGGGTTATTATGGCGTCGACAGTTGAGTTGACCTTAAAAAACGGTCTTAGGGCATTATACTATTTTCATATTTGACATGAATTAACACTTTTTGAAGCGGTGGCTGTCCAAAGAACACGAAAGTGTTTTAAAAAAGCAGGTTTGATGCATTTTTAAAATGAAATTTGAGAATCCAAGTTATCCTTAAGACTTTTTTGATGAAAGGATCGACACCAGGGCGAGTAGAAATTCTTTGTTGACGAAATTTTCGTGACCACCATGCTTGCAAATTTTTTCTGCCATCGTTTTATGGCCAATCCAACAGCATTATCACTGCCGCGACCCCATGTCTGCGAGTGGGCATTGAAAGAGCCCACGAGGATGTTTAGACCTTGAGAAGAGCCTTTTTTTTATATTGTCTCGGGTGTAAGTGGAGTAGAAGGTGAACCCTGCTTTGACCAGCTCCGAAAAACACTGATTCGTCTCAGCAGCCTTTGGGAGCAGCGTTGTTTTGTGGGAGGTATTGACTTTTACTTTAAATTTGGGGTTTTTTTCTCTTTCCACATGCAGGCTGCTGCAACTGGATCCTTAAAACTTTTCAAGTCTAGTTTGTGACAGACAATCAGTGTTATTTTGCCACTTTTGGCCATTACTTTCTGAAGTCGGAACGTTTCTTCCGGCCAGTTTCGGAGCTAATATGTATGATTTTGCAGCAGAAAGTGAGCTGGCAGAGGCGTTAGCCTTTTGAAAAAAACTGCTGACAATTTAGAGTGTCTCGGAAACCTTCTTTTGTATCTGATCCATGAGAGATGAGGATATAAAAGTGGAACTTATGCATTTGTATATTCAGAAAACATTTGATCCCGAAACCCCAAAACGGTATAATAATCTGAAATTTTCTGCTCTGTAATCTAAACTGACTCTTCAATGTGGCAAGATCAATTGTAGACACGTCTGAGCAGTCAATGCGCTTAACACAGCAATGAATTCAGCTTCTATTGCTATACCTCATCATTCGACTCAAAATTTGACGAATTTCTGGCAATTTGACGACTTTCTGGCCTAGTCATTTGAAAAAAGAAGAATCTAAGACAAAAGTGTATGTGATGGTTTCTCAACGGAATTATCTTTACTGTGATATACGCGAACATATACGGAGGAACATATACAAACATACTCGTATACGCAAAATGAGTTATTGAATGTCAGAAGTAATGAAAATCAATTTTTTGAAATATGTCATTAATTATTCGTTTTACGTATATGTTTGATGGATCTGAATTTGTTTTCCGTAAAATTATAAAATCAGGCCTTATACAAAATCTACGTAAAACTATTAGTTCTCGAGTTGTGAGCCCCAGGAAACTTCGACGTTTTGATGTTATTATCGTTTGTACACATCACTTTGCATAGATAACAGTCGTTTATGTGCATAACGTTGAAGTTTTCTTAGCTTCACAGCTAATGTGAAAAATCAAAATAAAACACACATGTGGCTATTATTTTTAAAATAAGCGATGATGCAAATTTACATCATCGTCATTTCTTTGACACTATTCACACCGTAATTTTATAACACTAAACTCTCATAAACACAATATATTATCCAATCGACATTTTTCGATCACCTCCTTTTTTATATCATAATATTTGATATCATAATATGATTATACTGCATTCGAGCTACATTCTGATTATTTAATATCAACAATCATAACATAACATTCCTATTATCCACCGGAATACTTCAAACAGATGCATTTTAGTGGACACGATTTGCTATGGTGCAAGCAACACTATCTATTATTTGCGATCGAAGCTGATTACGAAATGTTTATATCAGCTAATCAAGATTAGCGTTCGCTTGATAACAGATTTAAGGAGATCAGAAAAGGAAAACTGAGACAATGTGGTTGTAAAACCAAAATTTCATTTAGCGAAAAACTATGTCACTCGAAACATTCGTCATAAAATGCTTTTGATGAACATCTTGACATGCTTAGTTTTTTTAGCAGATTGTTTATAATATATTTTTATTAGATCATTGTTATCTAAAATTCAACTAAAAAAATCAGTAAACAAATTTTTGTCGGGGAATAGATGAAATAAGGTTAAGTAACGTAAATTGCACGTCGATATGGTGAAAAACATCTTCCTGCATACGAAATTTATCTTTTAACGGTCCGAAGTCATAGCTTAGTATGTTTATCTACCTTTCTAACTTATTTGTAATCCATCTTCAACAAATAAATTTTATTCAGTGACGCTCAACTTTTTCATCTCATCTCAAATAACAAAACAAGCTCACATTCAAATGATTTCCTCTCTAAAACAGAAAGTTTGAAATTTCCGTTCGCTCAGACTAATGTACTCTCCCATTCAATGAGCCCATTACAATAGTGAAATTAGACAAATTAATGCTGTGTGCTTGGTAGTCTAGAAACACATTTCCTCTTCATTGAACATCAGAAGCCGTTATAAAAATTATACCATTAATCTGAAATTTGCAAAAAGCTGACTGGAAGAATATCATTAATCATATTGCTCATTGCGTTCGATTGTACTTTATTCCATTTCATTCATGCTTTCGTTCTTGTTTTTCATCGATATCTTTTTGTTTGACATTCCAGATTCGGTTGACAATACGCGACCATGATCTTGTGCGCAAGACACATTGCATTTATTTCACTATTGCTGACTATCGGTTTAATTGGCTGCGCGGACGCTAGGCAAAGTCGGATCCGGATATTTCCCAATGACGTGAATACTACACAACTGGTACCGTCAACAAGTCGAGCGCTAGCACCATCGTCAGCATCGTCTTCTCTAGCGGCTTTGAATTCTGAGGATGATAGCTGGTTCAGTTGGCCGAATTGGCGACGAATGTTGTTACGAAGTTTCAGCGAAAGTAAACCTGAAGGTAAGATGCATTGTCAATATTAGTTGATGAAGTGTGAAAATTTTTGTTATTGATAATGATATTGGAATTTCGTGGAAATAGTCTAATTAGTTTTACTGTGATATGATGAGGTGTATTCGTTACCAATTAAACGAATGATAATTCATAAAATTAGGAGCTATAAATAACATTATTATGTTGGTATAGTTTGAACAAATGACATATCAAAGAACTATATATTCAGGTTAAGATGGCTTCTTATTTATTTATTTATTTATTATTAATATATATTCAACAGACAAATTCAATTACTGAATATTATAAAAAAAATCATAATAAAATAATAAAAAAAAATAAATAAAAATATAATAGAAACATAATAATCCTAATGAAAAAGAAAAGCCAAGATGAATATAAAGAACAAAAAAAAATTATTAGAAATAAAATCAAGTTAAAAAAGTACAAACTAAAGTAAAGAAAAAAAAAAACATTAAAAAAAAGAAAAACTACAATAAGTTACGTACTAGTATATAAAATATGATTTTTTAAAAAAGTTTCAAACGCACGCAATGTCGGCGGTAGAGGACCAAACTGTGAGTTATTGTGTTGCCTTGGTAACCGCAATACAACGGTAGAACGCGTGCCATGAACTACTTCATGGACCGAAACGTGGTTACTGATGTCTGAAACAACTATCCTATAAAATAATTTATAGAGTAGGCACTCATCTAAAAAAAGTCTGCGTGATTCGTGGGAAGGAAGATTTAAGAACGTAAGGAGATCACTATAAGGACGGCGAGGAAGCTGAAACTTGAAGAACAAGGTACGACTAAATCTGCGTTAAACAGACTCCAACGCAGTATTTAAGTAGACATAATGAGGACACCACACTTGACAGCAAAACTCATGGACACTACGTACAAAGGAGAGAAAAATGTGTACACAGGTGGAAATATTAACGAAGGATTTAGAGGATCTAATAATGAAACCCGACAATTTAGAGGCCCTGGCAGTTATATATGAAATATGCTTATCAAATTTAAGCTTAGAATAAAATACTACACCAAGATCTCTAAAATTATCAACAAGATTAAGAGGAAAGCCAGAAACAGAATAGGAGAACATTAAAGGTAACGTTTTATAGGTAAAATACATTTTGTGACATTTTGCGGTGTTCAAAGTGACAGCATTGGTGTAGCACCAAATCTGTTAACTATTAAGGTCATTTTGTAAAAGCGTACAGTCATTTTGTGACTCAATCACTCGAAACATCTTGAAATCGTCAGCATATAACACACAAGAAGATTGAATTAAAGGAGGTAAATCGTTTATGAACAAAAGAAAGAGAAAAGAGCCGAGAATAGATCCTTGCGGGACACCTGATACAGGAAAGAAGGGAATTGAAGAACAGAAATTAACAGTTACAATACAGGTACGACCATATATGTAAGAGCTAAACCAGCAAAGAAGAGGACCAGCTATGCCACTTTTCCTTAGCTTTTGAAGAAGGAGGTTATGGTTGACAGAGTCAAGGGCTTTGGAGAAGTCAGTTTATAGAACATCGACCTGCTTTTGATGGTCAAGAGCGGATGTAACCATATGTGTGAAGGAAAGAAGGTTGGTTAATGTGGATTTACCTTTGACTAAGCCATGCTGCTCATGAACTAAGGTAGGTTGGATAAAGAAGTAGACTCGCATGTAGACTACTTTCTGAAGGATCTTGCTGAAACAAGGAAGAAGTGAAATGGGACGGTAGTTTGAGATGCATGTACGATCACCAGCTTTATGTATAGGGAAGATATTGGCAGTCTTCCAAAGAGAAGGGAAAGAGCCAGAAGATAAACTTATATTGAACAAGATAGAAAGAGGGACGCACAGGGATAAGAAAAGAGATTTAGCCAAGATATTTGGAATATCCTCGGGACCACTACTGGTATTGGCGTCGATATCCTCCAACAGAAGTTCAATTTCTAAAGGGTTTGTCCGAAACGAATGTAATTCAGGAGAAGATGAAAAGATGGAGGAGGGCATTGTTGTGAGAGAAAAAAGAGGAAATTTAAGAAGCAAAAAGTTCACACACTTCAAGCAGAGTGGAAGCAGCTGTATCACCCAAATGCACACTATTGGGGATGCTGGGAGAGTTTTTCAAGGAACGAATGAATTACCATAAGAATTTTGGTTGGTTGGTTCTGATTGACGCTTCAATGCTAGCAATGTAAGTGCACATCGCCTGTCTGGCAGCTTCTTTCGCTTTAGAGCGTAGTTTTTTTTTTTATACAAAAGGAGGTCAGCAGGTGAACCAGATCTTTTGTATAAATTAGCTGCATTTTTGGCTTCGAGTGCAACTGTGACATTATTGCTGAACCAAGAAGCATAATTGTGTTTTTTATGCATAAGCGGAATAAGCTTTGAGTGGAAAATATACAATTTGCACAAAGCATCATCAATGTCAAGGCCACGAAAGAAAGAGAACCAGTTAATTCTATTTAATTCAATTGCCATGCCAGTAAAATCAGTTTACCAGCCTTGTAGCGGAATTATTCTTAAAACAATAATTAACTATGTGCACGATACTTTGTAAGTGGTTCCAAACATTGAAAGGTGGTAATCCGAGCAAAACTGTGTGTTTAAAATTTTGACATCGTCTGTGTCATAATTAGGAGGAAGAATTTTGCGGAAATTCCAAAAACAGTTTAGTGCATACGATCCAATGGGATGATTGGTTTTCGAAGAAAATTAGGGGAAGTGTGTGGGCTTTGAATGTAAGTTGCACCACTTTATGCACACTTTAATCTGATATATAAATCGGTATTCACAGAGCAGACAGATTTCCCTCGCAAGAATTACAAAATTAGTTACAAAATCAGCTGAAACCCGAGGCTCTGGCACGCCAACAAGAGGGACCATCGCCACCAAGATCAGCCAGATACTGGCTTGCGCATATGACATGAGCAGCATCAGAATATCTGAATTACTTGTTTTAAAATCCTTCATCCCATTCGAGTGGGTGGCACAAAAGCTGGTCTGCACATAAATGATCGAAAAACAAAGGACATGGTTGCATCTTCTTTGAGAAGAATTTCTATAGTAGGCCAAACAATCTTGGGAATGGATCATAAATATGAAGTAGTGCAAACCTGCAGACATGAATAAGTACACTGGTAGTTGTTCAAATCCAAATAAGCTTGCTTTGGTCTATCAAAGCTCTTTAAATCCCGTTTAACCAGACCCTTGAAGCTACTGCTATTCAAGACCGAGATTTGGTTGCCGAGCAAAGGTACTCTGACCTCTGTTCCGCTCGAGACGAAAGTCTTATGGACAACCCCGAACAAAGAGTCTTGCTCTAATTTTCTTGAAAAATCTCAGATTAAGTTGCCACCACAGCATATTGTAAAACAGAAAAATGGTAAAAACTTGGATGGCAGTAGTGTCGTAATGTGCGATTCCGACTCAATGTGAGTTATTTGGCTTTAAGTTAAACTCATTTCAATCAATCTAATCATAAGGTTTTTCATGAAATACATGATGCACATTTTGTTCAGAATGAAGATTGCAGGAGAAAGTTAAAATTATGCACTGAGTGCTATGAGTCTTAGTTTCATTTCTAAAACCATGGAGTCTCCATATTTTATTTTAAGTAATGTCCTAAATAATCCATAAGTATTTTGATGGTTTGATGGTTGGAGCAAGGTGATAGAGGCGCAGCGGTGTTAAAGCTACTCATAATAGGTGAAAAAGATAATAATTATTTGCCAATCGTAATAACAAATGAGGATTAAAATTGTTCACTATAACTAGTTACAAATTAAGATAAAAATTTAAGAGAAACATAAAGATGAAAATCTGGTATAAATATAGCTCAGTTACATGCTAAGAAGTCATGGATGATGACGCAGCGGTCTCTAGCATATAAGTGCCATCAGCAAGTGGGTTCATTGTTGCCATGATATTGAAAAGCTTTCGATTGCGTCGTTATAATCAAAATGGAGCTTACACAAAAATGTGGCTATATAACTGCACCAGAGTGCCTTTTCATGGCGAAACCGAGGTGCGCCACCTCACAAATCTCACAAGACCCTCTCGATGACCTGAGTGTTGGTGTTGGTTACCGGACCAATTTATACAATAATTTATCACTATCTTCTGTGTCTATCTCATGGCAAATACCAATTGCTTTTGGTGTGATTACATTTATCAATTTTCACAATATTGCCAGGAGTACCGACTTTTCTTTTGTTCATACTGACCCGAAAACTGCATATTTTGTGCCGAAAACTGAGCCAATCATTGACTGTTTATCTCGAAAGTGTGAACTTTTTTCAAGCTTGGTGGCGGCGGATTTGCTTCTGTTCTGGTGAAAATTACGCAGCTGTAATATGCAATGAGTCAGCAAACATCGTCCAGACTTAAGCACGTACTTGAAAACTATTTACCCGACATCGCAGCAACATTAGAAGCGCTTCTAGGAAACAGTGCTGTCTGGATGATGGTACCATCACGCGAATGGGGATGAAGGGGTGGATAGGGTAAAAAGCAGGGCTGTGGAGTTGGAGTCAGGAGTCGGAGTCGAGGAGTCGAACAATTTTAAATGGAGTCGGAGTCGAAGCTAATTTTCATCAGCCGTTCCCGACTCTGAAATTCATCACCAAGCCAAAAAAATGTCTGGACCATTTTTCAATTTTTGACTGGATTGGGACGAAGCTAAAAAACTTCTAGAGCTGCTATATACACCTTATATAATGACGAAAGAATTTCAGGTAGATGACCTTACACCTGGTTTTTTTTTTAAATGGAAAATTCTTACCTTTCGTCTTTTTAAAATGGATGGAAACTTGGTCGATGCATTAAAAAAATCACTTCGTCGTAAAGAAATTTGTCTCTTTTAGCTACTACATATGTAGATCCTTCAGTCCGGGTTATCCTGATAGAAGATCAGCAAGCGTGTGCTAAAATTGCGTTATCCGAATTAACTTTTCAATTCAGTGAAGCCATGGCTAGACCACAGCAGAGAACCATTCAGTCGTCATCACTTCCACCAAGTACTGAAGTTGACAATGAAGATGAATTCGAAAAATATCTTGACGAACGAGAACAAGCAAAGCGGCAGCGCTTAAGCTTGGAAAAAAGTAACGAAGGAGGAAATTCATCGCAACTGGAAGCCTTCAAATTGGATTTTAATAGGGCACTGAATGATGTTGAGAAGTTTGACCGAAGTTCAGCTTTGGAAGTAGAAGATGCCATAACGAAGTATCCCGAAATCGTCCAAAATGCAGCATTGCTCGTTACGGCATTGCCCCCGACTCAAGTATCTGTGGAACGCTTGTTTTGTGCCCTTAGAATAATTAAAGCGGATTTAAGAGGAGCGATGAAGTCAAATCTGATTGAAGCAATATTATTTTTAAGAACTAACTCGAATTAAGTGTTTTCTGTGTTTTTATATTAGTATGTGAAATGTAACAGGAATATTTCGGAATAATTCTTTTTGACAATATACCGTACTATATAATTGAATGTTACTAAAGGAAAAAAACTAGTAGGAAAATATGATCTAATTGTAAGACAAAAAAACGACTTTAACCTTCTGGCTTTAACTATATATTAAAGCTACGAATGTTTGGAGTAGAAGTACAGAATTGGAGTCGTTACTCGGGAATCGGCTTATCATTAGAGCCGGAGTCGCAAGTTTTTCTTCCCGACTCCACAGCCCTGGTTAAAACTAGCTGGATGATCGAAAGATGGATGATCGATTGAGAAAGCTGATGGCAGGAAGATCGAGACGCAGTAGTAAATTTGAAAAAAAAATATATAATTGAATTTCTGAAAAAAGGGAAAATCACCCTGCCACTAAACATCAACTGGACCTGCTCGATTGTGAAAGCAAGATCTCTTGCGGATTTCGTTTCGTTTTGATTAATGGATCGGTAGTTATAGCTGTCAAAACATATTTTCCGCTCGAAAATTTTGTCTGATTTTGAGAAACTCAAACATTTGCTGCTTTTTTATGATGTTTATCACGTGAAAACTGAATGGCTGCATCTCTTAGTACAAATATGACATAAATGTTAGATGCTGCCAACTCAAACTTAGTAACGCAGCTATCACTTGAAAACACGCTTTGCACTAAGACCAACTTACTGAGTGATTTTCGTTTTGATGCAGTCGTTCGGCATCGGAAGTTGTAAAAGTCGAATATTTTTATTTGGCTGAGGATGTTTCTAGATGTAATAGGCTCAGTTTTGACCGGATAATCACACTACGATAAGATTTGGTTTTACCGAAAATCAATATATCCTCTTAATTCCCTAGTAGGGGAAAATAAGCGCTAGATGCAGCAATTATTTATATCTGGTAAACCCTCACTGGTAAATTATAAAAGCACGAATAAGTTCATATATGTTTAAACAATTATATATTATGAGACCTAACGTGACACATTAGGTCCTGGCCTTAAAGCACAACTAAAGACAAGTGCTCCAGAGCACATCTGTATGAATAAGGATTTCATTCCTTCATGCAAAAAGATGTCAGCTTCACCCGAAAGAGAGAAGTCACTTGGTTTGCATGACCTATGTGACTAAGTATCGGTACTGCAGGGGCAGGTGCAGCCCCTAACTGTAAAAGTTAGATCCTGCCGCTGGGAGTGGGAGCTCCGCAGGGGCTGTGGCTTATAGGCTATCTCCTATAGAATTGTTAGGCTAGTTGGCGGCCAATCATTTCTGGATGCAGCGCTTGTTTAGGAATGATGTGAGCGAGGCATACATTCCGGTTGGACCCGGGTTAATGGGCTATAAAAGTCATATGAAGATAGGTATGCTTTCTTACCATTGATAAATTAGTCTCCATAGGATTAATCAAAAATGGTAGTATTGTAGCGGACAATACGGTGTTGTCTATTCAAATTAATGGCCACTGTCCTAAAGTTGGACCGTCGATTTGCGCTTCATTGCAGGTATCAACGTAAAACCTTAGTACAACTATATCCTCTTAATTTCATTTTATCTGGTTTCATTCGGTCAAGAGTCGTCAAACACAATTATCAGGCACTCAGAAGAAGGAGAAGATTTTATTTATTAACTGTCCAAATCAGCAGAAATAAATCTAATTATAGATTAGACAAGAAAAAAATACATAAATGCAACAACATAAAAACTAAGAAAATTGATAGATTCAGAGAGCAAGATAGCAATACATAAAAGAACCGAAAGAATAAGCTAAGCAAATATAGCAAATTAGGACATATTCAAAGCATATGAGAGAACGTTATTTTTTAGAGCAGTTTTGAACATAGATAAAGTTCGAGGAGGACCAAAGCTAATGTTATTGTGCTCACGAGGAATAAATTAAGTGCCGGTACGGGCAAATGCAGCATTAAAGTTGAATAAGGTTCAAGGGTTACCACTAATATGCAATGCGGAATTTCGAAAATTTAAAGCTGGTGAGAAAAACATTGGCTTTCTACATTATTTTCATTTTTTTCATTAAAGTGAAAAGCTTTCAGGAGACTCCATGGTTTGAAGGTTGTTTATCGTTCTTGTCGTAGCTACCTGTTTGTCCACACATTCGTCAAAAAATACTCAAGTTTATATCTTACAAACATCAATGTGTGCCTGAAAATTGATATGTAAATTGATGACCTTGTCGGAAATTATCGCAACTCACAATTTCAAAAAAAATATCTGCTTACTCTGAAGCACCTAGCGCCCACATAGGGTTATAATTAACTAAAACGTTAACATAGTCTAGCTAAAACATTATCTATTTTCATTTCGTATACTTGTTCATCAAATGCGATAATTATCTTGATAATAACGCATCGTTTCTAGAAAATATGAACCAGTAGAGCAAATTTGGCGTAAAGACAAACACCAATTTATTTTTAAAAATCTTAAAATATGGAAACAACCAAAATATGCGCCTCCCGATGCTCCAGACAATCTGAAGTTATTGTTCGTTTTGCTTTTGCAAAAGTTGATGCAAATCAATCTAGTCTCTGATTTTTGTAATAACATAATCATAGCAAAATATTTTACATAAAACTTTATAATACCGATTACATACTATGCTTATCAATGACCAAAATTCCATCTACTTGTATGAGCTATATTATTGGCTGTAAGTTCGCACCAGCTTCCGTACCTACAAAGGGCAATTGCACATCTGTCACGGAACTAACAAAAACTCTCTTCGACAGAAAATGTTGTCCCCAAGCTTATCAATGATGTTTTTATGGCCTTAGATGGCCGCAATTCGGAATATTTAATTTGTTTCTCGAACGAATTCGGTGAAAGCCTTTTCCATAAATGTTACTCAGTTTTACGTAATGTGTCCGAAACTGGTCCGAGCTCTGCTGGATATGAGGAAAAAAATAAAATAAACATCACCCAAAGGTAGTTGATTCACCTTTATGGCATTGCAGAATATTTATGTGGATTCGATACGCATAAACGCTATCTAATTGTACCAGAGGGCTGACCATCAGGTAGTCTTCGATAGCTAATCAATGAACCTAGGAAATCATGTTTCGTCAAAAATGAAAGTCATCGCTCGAAAAATATTTGAAAATATTGAATACATTATGTACGAGTGTGTATAAACTTCCGATAGTGAACTGTAGCCGTATGTCGCGGAATCTGATAAAAATCAATGACTGGCTTAACTATTTCACTCGTCTTTGATTGACTCGCAAAAGTTTGTTGGCTTTTCGAAGTCGAGTTCAATTAACTGAAGCGGCGTCAAGTCGATTTGTGACTTGCGATTGATTGGAGGTAATCTTTTGTGATGAAGCCAATTACAATTTGCTAATCAATTTGTCACAGTGAAAAATACGATGAACGTGTTGCGCAAGTAAGATCATACTGGTACAACTATGGGTATGAACGGGTCATGCATTTCACAGGAAATTGAAATGAAAGTGAAAAGAAATTAGATCGTGGTGAATGGGTATTTTCGGTTTAGGTTTAAATATTTTGCGGTTGATTAATGATTTTACACTTGCGAATGTAGGAAGTTTTGTACATAGCTTTAATTACATAGATTGCGAAAGAAAAAAGCTTTTCAAAGATTAACTTGGAGTCAATTCAAAGAAGACATAAACAACTTTTGTAACATTGAAACTTAAAGGGTATTTTTTTATTGCATTTGCACACCAAAACAAGAACATATTCAATTGTTTTTTTTATAACTTAAAGCAATTTTTTTCCTTTTGAAGCAATATATATATGTTTGAAATTTTTGACAGATATCGATATTTCGAGGGTAATCTGCCCTCTTCCTCAGAGTCTATCGGTCTAGCAGATATTTTTGTAAACAGCCATCAGCTGTCTGAAAT
Source organism: Nemotelus pantherinus (assembly GCA_963978885.1). NCBI lineage: Eukaryota > Metazoa > Arthropoda > Insecta > Diptera > Stratiomyidae > Nemotelus > Nemotelus pantherinus. The sequence goes on from OZ022263.1 coordinate 26,076,342, forward strand.
ATCAAGAATCGATTATCTAAAACAAATATTAGTCAATGTATTAGACTAATTAATAGGTTCCAAGGTTCCAAGGTTCCTTAGGTTCCAAGGTTCCTTAGGTTCCAAGATCTATTATTTATAATTTCTGCTTACACTCGACGATAAATTTGAGCTGGCTGATTTGGCTGAACTTATTTGATTAATTTTTCACAGATGTAGTAAAGATAATAAATCAAACTTTTCGCCATTTGATTTTTTTTTTAAAAAACGTGTATGAAAGAATTTTTATGCTTGAAATTATCGATTGTTTTGGCCACGTGGGATTCAACTCTCATATTTGTTTATAAGGTTTATCATACTGTGATTCTTATCCGATTTCTTATTGTCTTGTTTTCATTCATTATTCGACCAGTTAAACCAGAAGCTTGTGCAGCCGGGTGAGCGGAACTTCGGCTACTTCCATGTCCGACCCCTGGTTCGATCTACCATGCTCACGCATCGGACTTTCAGTTAACCTAGCTTTGATTGGCTACGTTAATCAAATTAGGGGTGAAATGTACACATTGATTGCGTATGAAGTTTCTGCCAGCTACTCGTATGTTCCTCAAAACGGCAACGGGTTGCAATGGGCTGAAGCAATGTTCGTGCATTATTTGCAACTTACCTTATTTATATTTTTAATAATTTGCTTTAAGCATATTCTAGACAGTTCACCCACCATATTATTTTTGATAAATATCAAAACTCGAATTTTGTCTATGAGGAAAATACAAAAAGCTTTTTAGTTTGTTATTTATTTCATGTAACTTTTGCAATTATGAACGACTATTAACTATTTATTTATTAAATGTTAGCTAAACTGTGCTTAAAAAAACAATTTTATGTTGCCAAATGATCAGTAGTAGCTTTTTATTAAATTGATTTGACCGTATATGTCAGCAGTTTTAATTCAAAGAAAATTCTTCAACATGCGCACGAGTATCCCAAATATAATTTTATTTTCTGAAAATTATAGTTTGCAAGATGACCTTTATTATGAGCTCGTATAAAAATGCAATCATATAAAAGCTTATATTTTCCAATGAGTCGCTTTAACAGCTTGAGAAAATCAGTAAGCATTCATTAAAATAAAATTCAATACAATTCCGATAAATGAGTTGCATCGGCACTAATGTATGAATTATTAATCATTTGTTTAAAAAATCGCGTTCTTTCTGCCGATCAGAACCAGGACAGTGAAAGTTTTTAAATTTTTTTGCTGAGATAGGATAATTATTCTGAACTTGGGTTTACTTTAGCTTGTGCTAATTTTCGTGTGACAATATTGATTTTTTTCAATAATATACAAAGTTCTATATTTTCACTTTTGCACGAGTATATTCTAAATCTAGAATAAAATTTGAATAGCCGTGTTTTTGAAGACCTTGAACATAGTTTTCATAGAAGTTTTCTAACCTAGAATGCATACCTGCAGCATCGATATTTGAGTAAAAGTTCTATCGCATTTTATAAATTATTTATTGATTTATAAGTTTTCGTGAGCTACTTGCATTTTCTGAATGAGTTTTGACATCGTTTTGTTTTTTCTAAGGATTTCAACTCGACTTGAATTCTTCACTAGTTTAGAACTCAACATATTTAATTAGCAGGCATTTTATAGATTTCTTTTTGTTAGGCAATCGTGATGAATTCTAATCAATTCATGGGCATTTTTAATGAAAAGTTTTCTATTAGATCAAATCAAATTAGATTAATGGGCCGATCACAAAGAATGTGTATTTTTCTATTAGCACATAAGTGAAAAATGATATTTAATGGCATATTTCTTCTGAGTTTTCTTCCCTGCATATATTTCTTTCAATGAGAAAGAAATTTAATTTGATGTTTTTTGAAAAAATTTTATAGAAAAAATTATTTTCGAGTAAAATCTTTCTAATTAACGATCCTTGATGGTATGGATGCCAATAGCTTTTGTAATCAGAAGTAAACTTTAAACTCTTATCAAAATATCACTTGTACGATATATTAAGATTTTAAAAAAACATATACTTATACTATTAAACTGATAGCCTTTGTTTGAATAGTTGATGAAAAAATTATTATCAATTAAAGGCCTTTAACACAAATTAAATCTGAATATGAGATATTTAGCTTTAACATTTACCTGAGTGCTAACGGTGTCGAGTTTGGAAGAGGTGGTATGATTCCATTTTTCAAAGATTGAGCACTTGTGAAGGAATGGACCTTTGCTTTTTTCACTACTCCGCTAGTATAAAAGAATAGACAAAAAGCTGCAACATTGAATTTAGGTAGAAAAGATGCCTCATTGTTATGGAAAAAAATACCACTGTTTTATAATGATTTTGGAAAATGCTATAACGATATTTATTATGAAATTACTTCATTATCATCAACTTAAGTCTTGAGTCCGATCATTATGTTTCAATTATTTTATAGCTACCAAAAAAAGTCGTAATTTATTTTTATGCGTGAGTACTTTATTTGAACATTCTGAACAGAGCCATATTAGAGAGCAGAAGGTCAGGAAAGATACCAGAATACTCCTCAATCAAGTTTGTAGCCGTAACACAGAGGATGACCGAATCGCCTGCAGAATCTCACAAAGAAGAATCCCAAGAATTCCAAGAGGGAATCCTTTAAATCGTTTTCCGAGGGACTGGAAGGTAATACAGAGGCCTGAAGGATGTACTAAGACCCAGGAAAAAAATCAGTCAGCTGAGCTGGACTCTCTAAGGACGATAATTTATCAAGTCCAAAAAGTTTTCTCTAGAGATTTTACTTAGGAATCAATTTTTGAGTACACCAGTAATTGAAACTCAGAAGATATCTCTGCCTCTAGCTAAATTTTAGCCCCAGAAATATATCATGGCGGTGCCAAATCCACTATCCACAATATAAACAAATAACCGATACACAAACTTTTCTTAATTCCTGCGGAATGTTTTGCTGGCGAACACAAACTCAGTTCTACTTACATTCATATTAAGTAACAAACATGTGGAAAGACACGCAAACCACGCTGTATCTATGCTGCCCTACTAAGCATAAACGTTCTACATACATTTTTGAACTTTCGAGATATTCAATAAATTGTGTTTTGATTTGTACTGAAGATGTGTATTAAGAGTGCATTTTCCATATTTATTTTAGCATACTTCTACGTAAAATAGGTTTGTCAAATTTTGTAGAGTGATGTAATAGAGTAAGTAGTTTTCGAATCTGGTGTTGACTTGGAAATGAGAAAAATGCAGATGGAAATGTTATGCTTAGTAGAGCAGTATGCTTCTTTTTGCTATCTTTACAATTTTATCTTATTTTCTTATCTAAATTTTTAGATATTATGCAGCTAAAATACAAAAACTGATTTGATTGTAAACAAAAACCACTAATCACGTTTCAAATTAATACGACATAACATAATTATTCGCTTTCTATATCACTTCCTCTGAAACTACAATCAACAGAGCGTAAGTTTGACAACAACTTCGATACTGTCCTTTTACATAGACAAGGATATAGGGCCAGAAGTGTAATGCAGTCCCCATATAAACATTCTATGATAAAAATAAATAACAAGTGTTTTACTTTCCCAAATTTTGGAATTCGTGCTAACGGTAGCACTGAAAATCTTTCTACCCAATGAGTTTCGGTGCAGTCATTTGATTAAAGTGGTATATGATCTTTGCTACAGGTTGGTGGTAGTAAGAAGCACGTTTAGTAGAACATGCTTTAAAAAATCTGCACGATTTTTTTTCTTTCGAAAATCAGTGCTCCTTTTCTCCTGCAGAAGTTTATTTATTAAATGGCAGGCCACTGAAGACAAAACTGCTAAAAAGATGACCATGGGTGGAATGACTGCATCGAAACCCTTCTGGTCCTCTATCTGGTTCCTTAAAATAATCTGTCTCCCTATATGTATTTCTGATACTACTTCTCAGAATAGTCCCCGAATTTTTTATTATATTTCCTCTTCAGACTCTTGTCTTCGCTTCATACGTTCCGTTTGAAAATTGACAGTACAGCTAGTTGTAGCCACTTTCAATATTTTCCTCTTTTCTGTGTGTCCCTTTATTAGTAGTTTTTAAACTGTTTGTATGGTCCAGTATGTTCCTTTTGTTTGAAATTTCGTTAAATAGCCTTTTCTTTGGACAAAATTCTTCAAAGGTAATTCTAGTTCATGTCAAGCTTTTTAATCAACTCAACTATAGAGACACACTTCGTCACCAAGATACAAAAAACAAACATATTACTAAGCAAGTATTCAATAAAAATCTTCACAATTGAAAATAATGCAGATTAATTATTTTATGCTTTTATTTTGTCTACATTCATATCACTATGTTCAAATGATGCTATGATATAGATAAATATGTATGCATTTATGCATAACTACACAAATAACGGTATTATCCATAAAAATGCAGATATGTATCTGAGCATGACACACGTGTAAGTTTTATAGATATGGGAAAACTATGTCTGCGTCGATTATGATTCTTTTCATTGGCTCGAGAGCAAAACCAGCCCGTTTGACCTACATTCGCATGTGTGCTTTTTTCCTGAGTTCTTTCTTCGAAGTTGAATGAACTGGGAACTGAAATTTGCATAAACTGCTCGCACTGTGTCGTATCAGTATTGGCTTGCATTCTTTGGTGTCAGTAATTTATTTGATATATTCTTTGATGTATAGACGGCTAACAGTAAGTAACTACTTTGAAGATACTTATTTCTAATGAAATAACTGCATGGTTAATAAACATTACATATTTTTATTTGACTTAAATATAGCTAGAATTAAATTCTAGGTGGCATGTAGATTAAATTGTTCGCAGGCTACTGGCATATTTTTGTTGATTATTATCTATTAGACGGCAGAAGTATAAATTGATTGTTCGTACTTCAAAGAATTAATTCACAACTAGGCAATGTGCCACTAATTATAATCAGAATGGTACCCATTCTGTAGCTCATAAATTGTTTTTGTGTTCATATTAAGATTATTCCCCACTTTCAATAAGTTCCAATATATGTTTGTGTTCTTACATCTATCTTGAGCATCATGCTATCCCGTCATTCTCATTATCTTACTAAATAATAGCTGATTTTTATGTAAAGTTGAATATTGCCTGAAAGCCACAAACCCTAAAAAATAGTAAAAAAAACAAAACGTTTGTTTTTAAATTTAAATTCTTACGATTATAGTTATGCTCTCAAACAGTATATGATTTGTTACTTGAATTAAATAATAATAATTCAAAAAATTCTAATTATATTCCATACTTTTTACTTTCAGAAGGACGAACATTTGGCTTGAAACGACGTCTACAAATGGCAATAATACCACTCGTGTTCAAATTTGGAGTGATTTCAACATTGATTTTCATGCTCGTTGCTCTCGGACTCAAGACCGTCTTCCTTCTTAAGGTTCTACTGGTTCTCAATCTGGCCGGAGTTGTTGCGAAATTATTCATTTGGAAATCGGAATTGACTGGTCCAAAGCACAGTTTGACATATGCCAGTTGGGTTCCAGCACCTCCATTCCCATCGCCCGTACCCTACCATTCTGCACCGCATTCCAGTCTGGGTGGTAAGGAGGTTCATTTGCACATTCACAACGGTGGTCATCATGATGATCGCGATCAAGGATCATGGGAACCAGCACAATACCAACCACCGAAACAGACTAGTAGTCATATTGAACCATACATTGGCTATTCGAACCCCGTGCCCAGCTATGTTCATCGAAGCCAACGAAGAAGTTACAATAAAATCCCACTTTCGTATAATCCGCAACAATAGTAACTTATGACAAGTGAATACCAAAAATAGTTTAAGGCGTGTATGTTAAATTATTTAAAGTATTGTTATTTGTATTTAGGCTACTGTGGCTATAAGTTAAGTATGATATAGTAAAGCGTGTTATAGGTTATGTAGGAGTAAATGAGACTGTAAATATATTTTTAACTGAATAAATTACCTCAATCTGATGTCATTACTTATTTGCATTTTTTTATGTTTAAGAATATTGTAGTATTAAAAAGTGAAACTTTTTGTGAGACAACACATCTGATTGTCTGGACTTTCTTGAATTCTAGATAAGTTGTCCTGGATAATTTCCATAAAATTATTGAAAGAAAGATATGTTGCTTTAATGTTTAAGTTGAATTTTAATTGAGAGATCAAAACTCGAAACATTGCCTAGCGCACACTTAATTTATTAATATGCTATGCTTTCAAATACATAAAATTAACATCAGATGATACAAAAATAGTGTTGCAGTAACAACAAGCAGAGATCGATAAAGCTCTTACTAAAAAAATCCATTAAGCCGAACGTACTATGGCGAAACTGTCTGTTGCGATTAACGACATGAGACGGGAGTATAATGCAGCTAAGTCAGAGTTCGATGAAGGTCTGATGAACATTAGTTGAGTCTTCACTAAGTCATTCACCCCGAATCATTCCAAATCCAGCTGCTGTTATATCTCGCCCTTACCTTTGACTTCTTTGAATGTTGTTTTTAATTTTGTGGTGCAATTTCCAACACAGAACTACGATGAAGTAGCTCAGCTCACTGAAGCCCAACAGAAGTAAAGCACAACAAAATCATTCAAAACTGCTAAAATTTAAATGTAATAAAAGCCACAAATGTCTTTCAACATCAAAAGTCTCACCAATGATTTCAAATGCAATATACTTTTGGAATTCATTACCAAAATGTGTACGGCCTAAGTGGTAAGGCCAACGAAATTACCTTATTTTCTATATAATGGAAGATATGATTGACAATGAAGCTCTACTTTTCCATGTAAAACTTTCGCCAAAAACATGATCGTACACTCACTGGAATATTGGGTGGTCGAGTTGTCCTGATTGGAGTAGAAAAGATGAACTCAGAATCTCTCCGATGTGACTTTCTGTTTTTATCACCCGTTGAATCAATTGTAGTGAACGTATTCTTAAAAATCTCTAACTTTGTAATTGTTGCCTTTGTTAACGTTCCTTTTACTAGTTCTGTGTCAGTCTACGAACGCTTCTTTGCGAATTTCTTCAGTTATATCAATAGTCGCTTCCCAGTCGCTATTATGTGGATTTTACAATCTTTCCACAGTAGCATAAGATCTTTCACTCCTTTATTTTATCAAAAAACAACATCTTCTAGCAACATATATCTTTATTTTCTATTTCTTTATTTTCTCTCTCTTCTAACACATCATTGTTTTAAAACGAATAGAAAAATTTTAGACTCTGTTTTCACTAGGTACTCATCTTCAGCTATGTACTTTATCTTTGCAGCATCACCATATGCAATTCTTGATCCTTATTACACTCCACTTTCCTTATTACACTCCACTCATCCAATATTTTTCGAAGCAGGATTTCTGTTCGCACTTTTTCAACCTCTTTCTGGTATGACTTAAGAAATAAAATTACTCAACTGGTTTTTCTTCTTCCATGGGTTAGACGCTGATAATGCCATCTGCAAATTGTACGCGTTTCTCTCCTATTTCATCTAACGGTGTACGGACACTGTTTCCCCAAACAAGTCCGAACAAGAGAGCGGATTGTTCTCAAAATATCCGTACCTGTCGAAACATTGAAGTATATCTAGCTTGTAAAAAATGAAGGCTTTCAATAAACTTTTTTGTTTTGAAAGATAGGCAAATAGAATAAAAAGAAAAGCTGAAATAAATCGATATTTACTTATAATTTTTACACTATTTGAAAAGAGTTGCTAGTGATTGAAAACATAAGATATAATTCATACTATCGGGAAACGTTTCAGACTTTTATTTTCACTTATCGACAAAAATTTATAATGAACGTTGAATAATTGGAAATGTTTTTGCGGGATGATTAAAATTGAACAACTTTTTATTAACATTAAAAATTTTAATCTACATTGAAAATTCTATTTTGACAAAGTGGTTTCGAAAGTATGCACTGCTTCTCATCAGACACCAGCACACAGTGCATACTTGACTGGCGTGACCACTTGCAGGTGGAAATCATTACATTTTTATTTATGCTAGTTGTGACAAATTTTAACATCTCCGACTTATATCCATGGATATAATTTTACTTAGCAAAGGTAATTGAATTTGATCACGGTTCCCTTTTTGTCTATAAATCAGCATAGACAACGTATATCATTTCTACAGCATAATGTTACTTGAAGAATTATATACAGGCGAACCTCGGTTTACGTCGTTTTCGGGAACCGAAACGACGTATGTCGAATCCAACAGAAATGTAGTCCATGGAAATGAGGAACGTGTGTCGTAGAACGACTTTTTATTAACGAAAAGCAACATTTAAAGTTCTTTGTAAACTCCAATACTTTTATCATATTTACAACCTCGCAAAATACTCTTTATCCGGATAGCAAGGCCAAAGATATTTCCCACTTGATAGAAGAAGCTGAAGGCTTTTGACATTTTTGTTAATGTTAATGTGCATCTCTGGTCTTCAACATGGGCTCATCGGATTCTGCTGATTGCTCAAATATACTAAAAGTTCTTCGGTAGATAGGAGCTCTTCATTAGAAGTTAGAAATTCTTCCACATCATTTTAGGGAAAAGATTTTCAGACTTTTTCCTCTTCGGTTTTCTATTGAAATCTGGATTCTTAGACAATTCTATCGGCGAATCCTCGTTTTCCGCCTTGATAGCTTCTTCAGGCTGGTTCTTTATGATTTGTGAAACTGGAATGTCGTCCATGTCGGGAGTTTCTCGAACGTCCTTTTCTCAAATTTTCGAAAGAACCCGAGTAGAAATACATATCCATGAATTTTACACAGTAATGAAACGAAATTTCTACGGGAAAAAATGGTTATGCTCGCGCACGTTATACAGGTGTATGTTTCCGGTAGTAAGAATGAAGAACGAAGGAAATTCCCATAAATTTTCATGCAAAAAATAAAAAAAATATCGAAATTTTGCCGACGTAAAACGAAATTTTTCCGACGTAAATCGAAATTCGGAATTGAAAAGTAAGACAACGTAAACCGAAACGACTTAAATCGAGGCGACGTAAATCGAGGCCCGCCTGTATACTCAAATTTTATGTTGACCAAAATATATTTCTGCTCAAATCAAAGTTAACTTTCATTTCTTCTTTCGATTCTTGTTAGTACCTTAATTAAGATTTATGAGCATTTATAGCTTGTACTTACCAATCTATGCGGATATAATCGATTGAACGCTAAAAGCAAATGATTGGATAAAGCTATGTATTATAAACACACAAAAAAAATGTTTAGTACGCAAGTGTAGCAGCTGATTTACTTGATCCATATCTAACGATCCATAATTATCTTCCCATGGTCAGATTAAAAAGTGCAATAACAAATCATTCAGACAACCGAGAAAAAACCAACTGAATTGCACGTGATTAAATGCATGGAAAACTAATTGGCTTATGCTGTTTGTGAATCTATTTACCTATAGTTTGGTTGCTCGTTACATTTGTGATTAGTATTCTGATTTTTTATGGGCATGGAGAAAAGTGAAATTTTATCCCATGCAAAGGCTATTATGAGTGTAATCTGCACTAGGAAATAAATCTTTGTATGGAAAATTTAAGAAATTGCATTGAAAAGCGAAAGTCTTGCATATTCGTATTCGCAAACTCTTATTTGTTTATTGCGGAAAATTGCTTTAAAGTTCGTTTCGTTCAATAATTTGAAAGATAGCCGAGAGTTCATTGGTTTTTTGTTGCTCATGAGCGAATTTTTTATTGTTCACAGGAAAAGTCTGATGAAATGCACAAAATTTTACAACAGTACTTACTAGTCTTATGCGAAACCAATCATCAAAACAAAAAAAAAAAACAAATGGTTTGCTTGAGATATTTAATTTTTATTATCATGATACATTTGAAGCCTTTTTTGTATGGTGATCGCTGTGAGTAAGTATGTACTTGAGTCAAATCAGAGGTAAAGTGAGTCGGGGAACTTATGATTCTATACTTTTCTTCATTCATTACATACTACCAGCTTCAACTTCAAATAGGAATATTCAATTCTCAATGGAAGTAAAAGAAAAAATGACACGATATCCGGATTTGGTGTTTATCAGATTAGAATTTAATTTAAAACCCTTTTTAAATTAAATTCTAGGCTAAATTAAATATAGAAACTCGATGCATAAGCGATGTTTGTTGAATGATTATATACTGTTTATCATCATTATTTTGACGTATTTGGCCTGCATTTCTTATATGAAAAATTACGATATTTATTTATTTCATTTATTTATATTATCGCAAAATCCATTTACAGGCCAAAAGCCCAATTACAAATAGAAATAGCTAAGAAATAGATAAAAATTAAAAACCAAAACAAAAACTGATAATAAAAATTGAGAAAATCAAAAATATGCAAAGAAAAGCCACGAATAACAAAATAGAGTTAAAAGTTAATCAGCAGAAAATATTGGACTATGGATATTACGTTTAAAAGTGGCTATAGAGTGTGGAAAAGGACCAAGTTAGAGGCAGTTATGGACACCTAAACATCGTAAAATAGGAAAATGAAAATAAGTAATTGTACTAGCAAATGGTACTTCAAAGAGAATAGAGGGCCTGATTTGCCTCTCGCACTGCCTTTCGCTGATCACATGTGCTATGGATGAAGTTAGATAACCACAGCAGTTTTTGAACAAAAAGTATTCGTCCATGTAAACTCTACGCTTTGCTAGGAGAGATAGATCAAGGAGCGATAAGCGCTCATCGTAAGGTATGTAAGAAAGATTATACTTAAAGAGTAAGGTGCGAGTGAACCTCCGCTTTACAGATTCAATGGCATCGGAAAAGTAAGTGAAACGAGGAGACCAGACTTGACTATAGTATTCAAGTACAGAGCGAACAAGGGTAACAAATATAATATAATTTTAACACATGTAGATATGCTATGTAAAAGGATTGTGGGAGGAACGTATAGCAAGCAATCCGTGAGGCATTATTAGTTACCGTACGAACATGAACATCAAATTTTAGTTTACGATCGAAGGTGACCTCCAAATCAGTAAAATGTTCCACAGAGACATGAACGGAATTGCATATCACATAAGGAAAGGCATAAGTCAGGGTCTTCAGAGAATAAGAAGAAGCAAAACATTTAGAAATATTTATCGATAGGTAGTTAGAGTTACACCAAGTAATAATGGAATTCAAATTTTCCTAAAGAAGCAGATGATCATCTGAGCTTTCAATTGCCTGAAATATTTTTAAGTTATCTGCGTTGGAAGTTTTGGAAGATGATTGATGAAGAGTTCGAATAAGAGTGGTCCTAGTATCGACCCTTGAGGTACAAAAGAGGAGGGAAAAACGGTCAGAACGGCATGCCAGAGAGGGAGACAGAACAGGTACAATTAATTAGGAATGAAAAGGTATTGAAATTATTGAGACATTGAAATATTTCTGGATGAGGAACAAAAATTGATCATTGATGATTGAATTGAAAACTTTGGCTAATTTCAACGTTTGACGAACTATCCACAAGCCCGTCGATGCAATTGATCTATTGTATTCAATTGTCGGTGTGGGCTTGTCACACCTAAATCAGCCAATATAGGCTATATTGTATTTCCTTAATCCATCTAATGGTTATCGGGTAAAATAAAAATAATAAATTTTTATTAATTTTCAATTCTATATAGATCACTTAAAATAAAAAGTATTTAACATGACAAAATCTTATATTTAGCGGCTATACTATATTGACCTGCTGGTTCTTATAGGATGGTAATTATTGATTTTTTTTTGCCATTTATTTATTTGTTTCCTAATACACTTGTAGTAATTTACCCAGGCTGTACATGAACTGGGGTTGCCTTAGCTATTTTATACTTAAATATTAACTTTTACTACTAAACTAAATCTTCCTTATGTCCAACTACAATTAACTTAGCCTAACGTCGGGAGGCCAACATAGTTGAACAATATGTCCATGAACCGTTGTTGCCCTGCTAAATTGGCCTTTATAGCCGCTCATGCGTCCGATACCTCAGATCAGTCTCTTTTCATGTCCATCTGTCTGTAAGTAAAATCTTGTCGTCAGTTCCACAACACGGTCTCTAAGCGGCTCAAGTCCTGTCTCTTGATATAGGAGAGAGTTCCTCGGCTTCTTTTTAGTTACCGGGTTGAAAGAAGTGTAGTATTCTCCATTCGAACATCTCCGCTTCTGCTATGGCAGATTTGAAACAGGTAATCAAGGATGGGGATGCATATATAAGGATTGGTCGAATGAGTATCTTATAGCAAATGGATTTAACCTTTGTACTCATGCCCACCTTTTTGGCGAAAAGATGTCTGATACGCTGAAATGCGGACTTGGCTATTTTAATTTTTCGTCGGACATGGGGATTAAATTTCAAGAATTCATGTATGTCCACTCCAAGGTGATGCAATGTAGTGCTAGGAGTAATTCCAGACGTTTCGAACAAAATAGCGACTTGTCTGGTCTTGTTGCGGATTGTTTGTGATTCATAATATCTGGAATGGTTTCGAGCACAAATAGCTGTGTTTTGCTGTTATTTAGCTTGATGTCCCATTCATCAAAATATAATCTAAGGATAACCAAGTGATTTTCAAGGTTCTTCACAGCTTTGAGCGGATCTTGGCTCGACGAGAATAAGAGGATAGCTGAGGATAGCCCACTGGAAAAAAGAGGTCAGTAGTGAAAATAGTGAATAAAACAGGTCCTTTTACAGAGCTTTGTGGCACTCTTGATGTCACAGGTCCCCGAGGTGAATTCACTCCATTGACGCTTTAACACACAATACCTTAATGATCACCATCAATTTATGGACAGAAAGGAAGGAATTTTGGTGCAAAATGGAGCCAAGGCGTATGCAGTTTTGAAAACTATGAGGTGATTTATTAGCACTTTTTTAATGTGAGTATTGATTAGTTTAGTGATTACTCCGATTCAAACCCAATTAAAAATGTATGGAACAAACTAAAAGAGAATATTTTTAGAGATGCCGGATCATAAAATAGGCAGGAGTTGATTCGACGTATACAGTTAAGTGGGATGCAATTTCGGTAGAGTGTCTAAAAAATTGATGTGAAAGTTTCAGAATGCGGATTTCAGACTGTATAGAAAACGAAGGAGAATAAACTTTATACTAAGTACAAATTATGTTTGCCTAATTATACGGGAAATACTAAGGGTAGACACTTTTGCGCCATGTAGCTTGCTTCTCACACCAAATTAAATGATTGCCTGACATTTACTTTAGTGTTTATAATATATAAAACGTACATCACACAGTTTGATAGCTTATTACTTGAAAACCAGAATAAAAATAATTTGTTTGCTTTTTATCTCTCTTACGACGAATTTCATTTCATTTCATGCTCTTTGGTAAAAATGATGTGTTAAGTACTTAAGGCCCCCATTCACGAACAGTCCAAATGGCCTGAGTCCATTTGGCTTGAGTCCGTTTGGTTTAAGTCCAATTTAGCTCGCCACTCACGATAGAGTCTCGATCCAGTCAGTCCATTTCATTTTCTGTCATTCATTTAGAAAAAACTAAAGACAAACTTGACGAAAAAATTATTTTGAATCTATTAATGGATCAGAAGCATATGGATGAGTTTTTTTACAATTGCAACTTGCATCTACATAAAGCAACAGTAGCCAAAAAGGAAGTGGCAAAAATTGTAAATTTGGAAAAAGAACTCACACTTGAGCCTTCTGATTGGCAAAATTATTTAAGAATGGCTGATACGACATATAACACGTTGCTATAGTTGTTCACTCCATTTATCAAACGAATGGATACAAATATGAGGCAAACTATCACTCCTCACGAAAGATTGACCGCTACTTTGCGGTACTTAGCAAGCGATTGCTGGCCTTGGGTCAAATAATATAATATACATTCAAGTGACCTATATTATTCGATAACTTCCATAACAAAATCATGGCCACCACTATCCATTATGCTGAATTTTTCGATTAAATGAAATAATCACAGAACAGTCAATGAGCTTCTCACAGGTCAGCGTGCAAAGCAAGACTGCCACGTGGTTCGAACTGAGGCTTCAACACACACGACTAGTCCTAGTCCATTTTATGGATTGTCCAAATTCGCTATACTATTTTCCCACACACGGTCGAGCCTAAAAATGGCCCGATGTCCTGAGTCCATGGACTTTGGATTGATCGGAAATCCAATTTGGTTCCTTGAGTCCATGAGTCCTTCCGAGTTCTCCCACACACGGTGAGATTTTGGCCTGGCCGCAGGCCATTTGGACTGATGGACTGTTCGTGTATGTAATTCCTATGATATGAACTCGTCAATATATTTCTTCAAACAAAAATATATATTTACTTACAATAAAATAAAATATTTTTATTTCAGAGCTGAGCAGTTTCAAATCGCTTGCATTGATTTAAAAAATGAATATTTGAAAGTTTCAGACAATGGTTACAATGGAAAGTTATTAGCAGCTCAATATTTAAATGAAATCCGAATCAAATATTTAAAAAAATAGTTTTTAATTTTTTATTAATTTTCATTCTTATCTATTGCTGTTTTATTTCTTTACATCAAAATATTAAATTTTACATGAAAATGAATTTATTCAATGAAATCCAGTATGGATTTTTCCATGTGCTACAACATTTTCGAAATTATATTCAAACCATAGAGATTCAAACTATCGACCGCACTATACGTGTTAAAAAAATTAAATCTTAAAAGCTTTCAAAGCTTTACGAGCTGAATAATCTTAAAAAACATCAAAATTGCGCCTAAGACTATGTGTGCTGCTGCAGATGAATTTAGTGATGATTGCTTAGAGCTGCGAATGATAATGGCGTTCTATATAGCAGTTGTTGTTTAACTTCAAATCAAATTTCTGTTTGAGATGTGGTGATTTATTCCAGATAATACACTACATACCCGTATATTTGGTAAGGTGTGGAATTCACTCACCACAATTTACAGAGGCCTAGCGTGCTGTAAGACAATATCTGCTAAATAAGGGCAGGACTTATTTCGCTTTTGCATCTGGCGATTCCAAGGCTCTTTTTGGGCATACGAAAATCACCCGAACTGTGTTCATTAAGAAAGCAAGCTGATTTTATTATTACATATGAAAAGTTCCATGAAAAGTTTTTCACGTCTCAGTCATTGCCATTAATTTAATTATTGAGCCCTGCTATTTAATCAGTTTGAGTTTTGAAAAGTATCTACAGTACAACTATGCTGCTTTGATTATCGTATGATGAGAGCTTGAAAATAAAATATTGATTCAAAGATATTATTTAGAATTATCTTGACGTGAATGGGATGACACATTTTAAACAATTAACTAAAAATAGATTCACAAACCAATGGCTATATGGATATTTTTCAAAATATATAGCAGAATTGACTGAGATTCTTATTTTGAGCTAAGCTGATGACAGTATCCGAAAACAGTATCCGAAAAACCCAAAAGTAAATAATGGTGTCAATAATATATCAGTAATAATTTCTCTTAAATTAGTGATCTGGCAGCTCATTTGATGATCTGAAACTAAACTTCAAAAACGCTACCATAATTCCTTATAAATTTTGATCTGGACGGCAACATTAGTTTACGCCCACCACTCTATAGGGTCAATATCACTGAACGAATGATCTGTAGGAAGGCTAAAGTATATTGTTAAGTTGCTACCTGGTCCTGCTAAAAAGTCTGAAGTCAAAACTTGAACCTAAACTCAACTATTTATCAGCCTGACTAATAAGCATTCCATTTTTCAAAATGATGAAACTAATCACTCAAATTATTAAGAGATATTAAAGCATTAGAGTAAAGAAGATGGCTGCCATTTTCCTCATCAGTACTAATGTGCATGTGTATAAACTGGATCTTACTCCTAGAAGGCCTTATTTCCTGGCTGGAAATCATTTAGAAAATGATTGCTCAACTCTAAATGCACCATCAAGATTAGCAAATTGTAATTAATAGCAAAACTGAGGGATTAATAGAGAGCTATCAGCAATTGGAGGCTGCTGATTGATTGCTGAGTTCCAAATAAAGATGTTTGGCAGATTAAATAATTTACCACAGATTGGTTGCCATTGGCAAATAATCATCTGAAAAAAAGAATTAACTCAGCCCATACAAATGACAAACAAAGAATTTGCAAGACTTTCCAAAATAGTTTGCTATGCTATTATTTTCAAACAACTTTGTGAGTTGTCCGGTATATGTGATATTACGTTTTTCCTTCAGATCGTTGATTAGCAACTAGTATTTCATTGCTTCTTTGAAAAAAAAAATCAAATTTAGTATAAAATTCTGAAAGAAATTTAGCGAAATTTTTCTTGAAAAAAAATTCAACCGCATTCAATCAAAAACATTATAAAAAATTCACTAAGTCTTTATGCCTTTTTATGAATGCATTATTTTCAGAAGAATATTAATTATTTGGGATATTTTGCTGCCAAAGAAACTCTGTGTCGGTTTTTGTTCGAATTGTTTTTTTTTCACTATTTCAATAGAATGTTTTTTTGAAGAGACTATATCTATTAGCTTTTGAAAAGTCGAAATTTAGTAGGACGGAAAAAACATTGACAAGCTTATTAGCACGATTCTGGTTAATATCATTCTGTAAGAAATGAAATTAAAACATGCATTTGACTTTAAACATTGCTAGCTTCAAAGGATTTATTTGTTTTTCCTTAACACTTTCATTTGTTTTCCTATTAACTTTCATGGATGTATTTGTAAATTTTCCATTTGTAGATGGTTCTATACAAATTCAAATGAGGATAGGTATTTTTGATTAAAAATTTGTAAGAATATTAAATAATAAACATAGTAAAATATTTAAAATATTGTAGAGAGTGCAACAAACAATTTTAACAATTTAGTTTAGTTTTTAGTTTATTTTAAGCTAGTAAATTTTACATACATTTTATTCAACGATATTCTCAGAGTATTCAGTTTTGTTAGCGTGAATTAGATGAAAATTGGAGAAATGGTTTTTAATAGCTGCTGAAAAACTTAATATTTGGTAGCCCATATTTCAATATAAAAAATCTCAGTATAAATCTCAATATAAATCTCTGTCTTGTTAATGTCTTGAAAACGCTTGGAATTATATGAACTGATCATATCTGATTCTGTCTTTAATAGCAGGTAGCATTAAAAATAAATAAAAATTAAAAACTAAATAAACTTTTATCGATAATTATGTTTCTTTAAATTTTTTACTGAGCCTTATTTATGTTTCCTAGCTATTTTCAATTCTACCCCGATTTTATTTTTCTGTGAAAAACAAATAGTACCACAATGCAGTTGAATATTTTGGAGTTCAAATAACTAAAAAGTAAAAGTGTAAAGATTGAAAAAAATGTATAAATGGTGCCAATTGTCACAAAGGTGCAGTAAGAGCATATTTGTTTAATCAATTTTCAACACGTTCATGGAAAATCAGAGAATTCATTGATGTTTCTTCGTTGCACGTTACACGTATGTACATCAGATGAAAACGAAGTTGAATTTCTATTTAGTCTGCATAAATAGTATTTTTGACATACAATGTTAATCATCATAGTGCTAATGGACATGTTGGCCAGATGCCAAGTGATTTCAAACACATTGAGCGTGAATTAATTTACACTTTCTTTCAATGGTACGCAGTCAATGCCTGTCTATTCATTTGAATTTACCATAAATGTTAGTTTTTATTCCAAAATGCACACAAAGTTTCGAGCGATAGTTTACCGCTTGACTACTGCATGATATTTTAAAAAAAATTTAAGTGCATAGTTACCGTAGTAGATTTCGAAAACATGTTCAAACAAATGTACTCCTTATCACGTCTAATTTGTTTGAAGCCGTAGAGTTGAAAAATTTCCTGGGTTGCCATTTTTAAAGTTTTAGAATTTAGAAGAGTAAAGGAGAGTATAAGGGGGCCCCGTAGCTCTGCTCGCTAAGGCGTCAGGCCGAAAAGCGGCGTGCTACGCGGGGCCTGCGGGTTCGAATCCCGCCAGTGCCATGGCTGTAAGTGTGAATGCGTGTGATTGTCCATGAGGGTGGCAAATGGGCCCAAACTGGTGGCCTAATGCTGGTCGCGTTCCCGGCAGCCCTCTTCACGAACCTAACCTAACCTAAAGGAGAGTATAGTTATAAGATGCTAATCGTATGAAAATTTGATGGCAGCACCTCATAGTATAAAAATGATGAAAATGTTCAGTGGTAAGCACTGCAACCGAAAATCTATAACATGTCAAGATCTTAAGATCTGATGATTGAATCGGGGCGAATGGAATTGGAAAAAGATTTGGGGCTGCCATCCGAACAAACCCGAAACTCAAAAAATTACTTGTTGGTAACTCTTTCTTGGCAACATAGCCAAAAATATATGAAACTTACTTCAATTTTTACTGATTTTCGAAGAAAATTCACATTCAACTCGTTTCGCCGAAAATTCCAGAGATTGAAATGATTAAGGGAGATAATCTCTGTAGTGGCTGATCTGATTGAAAAGAAACTTTCGGAGAACATATATGTATACAACAGGTAGGTCCATGATTTATTGAAATCAAGATATCTTTAATTCTTTGGCGGCGGCGGGCATTTTATTGGATTTTCAGGTACCCTTATATTTCTATGTAGAGTACATTTTTGCTAAAAGTAAATAATGAAAATGAAAACTTATTATGTTTTATGTTTGCTTATGATACAAAAATGGAAATTTTGAGCCTGGTGTGGGCGCTGAGTGCCTAAAAGTAGACAAGGATCTTTTTTTCATATTTCGATTACTCATAGCTTCTAACAAAAACAATCGATCATCGTGAAATTTGCAGAGCGTATTGATGTAGACTAAACTTAACATACATGGATTTTCCAGATTGTGCGGACAACCCTGTAGCTTCAGAAGGTTCCTGCGAAAAAATCCTTCAAATCATCGACTCTCTTGAAAATTTTTTGATTTTTGAACGTAAATTTAAATTATTGATAAATTTTGACCTTTGTCCACTACGTCGAATTCAAATTTTCAAAATTCCGCGGTGCACAAGAACGGCAGCCCATAATCAAATTACCTCTATTTTCAACACTCAAAAATTCTTTTCACGAGAACTGACGACCGGATAGTGCGATCAACATGAAATTTACAGAACATGTTGAGATTAGCTAGGACCAGGTCTGATAGAAGTGATTTTGAAATACGGGCAACACTGTGGTAGTGGTACCATTTTGAAAAATCACCTATAGCTTCCGATTTAGCCACCAGATTTTAACGAAATTCTCGCAGTAGGTGAACCTTACTCTAAGACAGATTACATAGAAATTTGGTTGCCAGCTATGACAATTTTGTCAATTTGCTCAGGAAAATAAAGGTTTTTTTCCCCCATAACTTCCGATGCAGTAACGAAATCAAAACGAAACTCATGTGACAGGTGGACCTTGGTGTATTTCTAATTCTATACGAATCTCGTTGAAACATAATGAAAGGGCTGCCAGCTGTGATGAATTTCGTAATTTATTGACATCTCTTTATCGTGCGATATTGTCATTAAATTTCCAAATGGGAATGCTCCTGCAATGACAATTAACAACAAATATTTAGGTTTCGAAAATTTAAAAAGTTTTGAGAGTGGTAACCCAAAAATTTTATTCACTCCTATAACTTCCAGCGCAGTCATTCAATCGAAATGAAAATCACACGGTGGGTTAAACACAACGTGAAGCAGCTATGGTGCTAGCACATGATTGCCAGCGCCAGACATTTTCGTAAATATTGCACCAACAGATGCTTCCATTTTGTATACATAAGCAAAGTATTTACCATAAAATAAGCAACCGATGCTTAAATTTTCTGAGTTTTAGAAATTTTTCGGATGGCAACCCCAGACATAGTTTAATCGCTCGAAATTTCGACGATATCCTAGGATGAAAACGAAATTCAAAAGATATTTTGACTAAGCACGAGCATGTTATGGTAGACTTATTGCTGCTGGTATGATACTACAAAGAAGGGTTTTACGTCTTCATACATTTTTAAGTCACTCAAAGATAATTTCTTCGAAAATTAGTTTTCTAGCGGCTCTGACACGCTAGAATTTTTTATACTTTGAAGTTAGTTTCCATCATATGAATGAGTTGAAAACTGCATATATGAGTAGAGAGATTTTAAGTATTATTGGCCGCGAAATCGAAACCTCTGTTGCTTTTTTACGTTACAAGATTACTTTAATTCGAAAATTACCTCTGTAACAAAATTGTCCAAAAATTGCAGCAGCTAGCAGCTCTGTTTCAATTTTACAACCAAGAGTCTAGTGAATTTGGCACAGTTTTAGGTCAACTTCACATATGATTTTTTTTATTAATTTGATTTTTTTAATCTTATAAGACAAAGTTATTTACAGATGACATCGTAGCAAAAGGACTGTAAGCATATTCGTTAAACTTCTATCAGACCTGGTCCTACTTGAGGCCAATATATTCTGTGGGTCTGATTATCGGGTCGTGAGTTCTCGCGAACACAAATTTCGGGTGCTCAAATAATAAGTTGAACGTTGAACGGTTAGCGTTCTCACAGGGTACAGTTTTTTTTTCATTTAGACGTTCAGGAAAAACAAACATTTCAAGGATATCTAATCACCCCTCCGAGAACACAGGGGGTCAAATTGACCCCAGAGACCTTTTTGACCGATCGCAGCGCTTAGGCCTGCGGCAAAAGAGGAGTACTTTAGGCTCCAAAATATATTTATGTGTCTTGACTATAAGTTTACACCGTTCGCTTCCAGTCCCAAATAGTTATTCGTCATTGAGAAGCCTTTGAAGCAGATCAAGGGGTCAAATAGACCCCATCTGTACTCGATGTCGATTTTGAGGTAAAAACTCAAATTTTGTTTTACTTTATAAATCGACAGATTAATTTAAAAAAGCCAAAAAATAAGCTTGCAAGTGTTTTAATTTTGTTGTTTTTAGCAATATAGCGTATAATCTGCGTTCTAGTGTACGCAATAATTTGTTAGCTGAAGACAATGATAACAATTTTGACGACATTGATTCCTCCGAAGACGACCATGTCTTGGAGCAATCAGAATCTGATTATTCCAAAAATTATACCTTTTTTGCAACCCTTTATATTATATATTATTATTTTACTATGTCTGGGGAGAATTCATACACATTTTCAGCTCAAAATATTAAAAATTAACAAAGTTATGATTTTTTTTTTATACATATATGCATTT
The DNA here is from genome assembly GCA_963978885.1 of Nemotelus pantherinus. Taxonomy (NCBI): domain Eukaryota; kingdom Metazoa; phylum Arthropoda; class Insecta; order Diptera; family Stratiomyidae; genus Nemotelus; species Nemotelus pantherinus. The sequence continues at coordinate 26,097,558 of OZ022263.1, forward strand.
TTTTAAATCTACACAATCGCCACCGTAAATATGCAAAATAAATACCTTTTTTTCAAGGGCCACTATCATATCTTGAGAGTATCCACTTAAATTTTTAGCTAAAAATATTGAAAATGAAATAAGTTACGGTTTTTTTTTGTAAAAAAGCTGATTTTCGACAAATTTGTTTTTTCTCGAATTTTTTTTAGGTATGTTTAGGACATTTAAGGCGCTTCTTATGTATAAAAACTACTAAAAGAGGTCTCAAACAATACTTACAAATTTTTTCAAATGAAAATCTTCAGTGGCGGCGATTCTATAGACGTTCAAAAGTGGTTGGGGTCAATTTGACCCCAATTGTTCTCGATGATCGAAAAAATAGTTGTGTTCTCGAAGGGTTACGCATCTGGATAGTATGCACTATACAGAGCTAAAAGCTACACAAACATATTTTTACTGTGTCCTGTGAAAATCGTAATGAATAGGCGAATGTGTGAGAAGTTATGACAATATTTTTTGCCTAATTTAAAGCACTTTATGCAATCTGAGGTTAACATTTTCAAAACCATATCATAATGTTATTAGCATAGTCCATTTTTATTACATATCACTGAAACACCAGCACTGAAAATGTTAAAGATAATTTACAGTAAATTTTAAAAATACTAAAGCTCATATATAGTGCATCAATTTTAACTCGAGTGGATTATTCAATCCAGAGGAAAATAATTCAATTATTTCTATATTTATGAATAAATACAAAGTCATATGAATGTTAGGGCGAAATGATTATTATACTAATTCTCTTCAAAATTCAGTTTAAACTACTATCAAACTTAAGCGTACTGACATGAAATTGTACAGAGAAATGTACAGAGCAGTTGAATTTTCTTCTCTGTACACGATCAGAATGGAACGGAACAGATTTTCTTTTCTGCGTTTCGTACGCACATGACTCGCATGAGTCCAAAGCGGATTTGTCGTTTTATTCCAGTTCTTCCGGTAGCAGTAGTGTACGCCGTATAAAAGACAATCAGAGCAACAGGTGAGCTTCAATTGCACGGCGGCAGCTTCGTATTCATCTTGTAGACGAACATCGACGATGACAGTGAGTAGCATAAGTGTTTAATTCTAGAGTGATTTAATTAATCGGCCGACGATAAAAAAATGATATTGTGCAAGAAGTGAATGTTTAGAATTTTCGAAGTGTATACGCAACATTTTGAAGGTATCATAGCAAATGTGAATCGCTTGATAAATACAGGATTTTGTGTTAGTTTGGATACAAAAGGAAGTGTTCATCAAAATGAAGGTTAGACTGTTATCCCTCTTGTTTTGTGTGCTTCATGTAGTGAGCGGTGAGACTGATTCGACTGCCGCTGCAAATGCTTCGACAGATAAAGGTAAGTAAGATACAGGATCTTCTTAAAGTCCTCATAGCAATCTTTGAAAATTTCTTTTAAAATTTGAATTTTGTATTGTGTAATTGCTGTGTCAAATTCATTTATTCTTTGTGTCTTTAAAAGATTTTCTGCTTGATAGCTGATTTTTTTTTTTAAGTTTACTCTCCGTTTCCTTTTGAAAGGACGTACAAAAAGCATTTACACTGAAATCGCTGTGAAAATAAGTTATGGTGAAAACGATAGAATTTTTCATTTCCAACAAGAATAGCTATAAGCAAAAAAAAAGTAAATTCTTCTTCAATTATTAAATATTTATTGCATATTTAAATGTAATTTTCCCTGAAAAGTCAAATGTATCTATTTTTTTTATGGTTGTATCAACATTTGAAAAATTAATCTGCTCTTTTTTGTGTGTCACACAATATGTTTATTAAATATTCCATAGTAGAAAATCATAATAGAACTATACATTTATTTAGAAAGTCTTTGTTTTTCAAACAAATATTTGTAGGAAATTTGATTTCAGAAACAAATAAATTTATGTTTCTGTCATAATTTTCATAGAATTTTTGTATTTGCTAGTTTGTGGCCTTTTGTGATTGTGGAAGCAAATACGTTTTCTTCTAAATCCACATTTAGGATTTCAAATTTATTCAAACGAAAATTGAGGCCCACTTTTTTTTATATTTAAATTAGGTGTTTAACGCTTTTAGTTAGACATTAGCTTATTGTTAATATAAACATTTTGAAACAAGTGGCTTGGAATAGGTTAGCATTTTGAGGTTTTTGAGGTTAGAATTTTGAAATATTTGGGGTTTTTATCATTTTTAAGGGAAGTACTAGAATGCAGTTTCCGCAACACTAGACTGCAGCCGCAAGAAGTAAATCATACTCTACTTTTTCATCCTTATTTCAAGAAAATTCACTCGGTAAAAAATACATAAAGCACGTAGTTAGTATCATATTGCAGCATTTATGATCGTTCGTGCTATGAACATAATACCCAAAATATAGCTGAAAAGCTAAACTTATATACATTCTGAACTTTACTGCTCTGTAAATAGCTCCAGCTTCTATATAACATAGTCGTAACTGCTATGAAAATAATCGTGGCACATATCATTAAATTAGGCTAAATATTGTTAGTTCTATAATAATCTCGTGTAGTTTAGTAGGTGGAGTATCGGATTCGAGCAGAATTTTTAAATATAGAAATTATAAAAAATTAAGGATTAAATTTTCAACAATATAGATAAGAATTTCCTTGCTTACAGTGGTCGAAATCCCAAAATTCTCTCAAATCTATATTGAGAGTTTTTCTAACCTACTTAATTTGATTCTGGAGTTTTTTTTCCACTTCTCCGGTTTTTTTTGTTTTGACGAAGAATATCATTTCTGAATCGTATTGACCAGTTTTGACGTGGATAAATGAAATAGTAGTAGATGCTTAAATATTAGAATAATAGCACCACCCAATATCAAATGTAAAATATCTTTTTTGCGTAAAACAATCAGAAAACATTTAAAATTCATTCTTAGCGATCGGAAGACTCAACTTCTCCACTGAGTACTTCATGCTTTCTTGGACTAAAGACATCTAGAGAAGAGATTTTTCTTGCTGGTTTTTTTGGGCATGGTGTTCTTGAAATTGTTTAAGCATTCCTATAGGTACCTGCTCTGTCGATGAGTATCCTGAGCATAAATACAGACATGCATCTGACTGTTTGCGATAATATATAATTATTACAATATGATTTACAGTACATCTACATCACAGAGTTTTTATTATGATACTGCATCTGTGAACTAAATCTTTGCTCAATATTGTGATATTTGCACTCAGGACAGGGTTTCCAAAAAGAATGCCTGCTGAATTGTCCAAAGACACAGTACACGTCTGAATTTTGGTTGAGAGACGTATTGCGTTTACGCTGCACTTATACTTTCTTACAGTCAATTGGTAGGCAAGATGAAGGAACCACTCAAGACATAGGATGCAGGCATGTAATGTTGAGAGTTCCAGGCAGAAGTACTCAACTTTGGCTTACCTCTCTAGTATCTTCAAGCTGAGCTCTGCATTGCCAATATGAGGAGTTTGCATCGGATCAAGTGTTTATATTTGATAACTCGAAATTCTTCCTCTTTGAAAACAATACAGGTTGTTTTTTTTAAACAAATTTAAGCTTAAAGGGTTTGCAGAGCTTTGTCAAAGTGGGTTGTGGATTTTTCCCTAGAGCTAACAATTTGCCATTATTAGATGAAGGAATACTAACAATTCTTACCATAACTAAACATGTCTAGAATAAAGGACTATCATCCAGAAAATCATCCTTTCTCCTGTGTTTGTATGGCATATAACTACTATAACCATCAAATCACGCTTGGATAATAAGCTTAGCTTTATTCATTTCATTCATTGAGAGAAAGCCACTGACATCAGAGATATTCTTCTCGCCAGAGAATCAACCAAGACCTGCAAATTGATTTCAGCCTTTCTCTCAAAAACTGACACTTTTTATTTTGGTGGCTAGCATTTTTCTCGTCGTCCAAAGTTTTGTGATCCCGTATTCAACAAGTGCTTTTCTTATCAGGCTGTAACAGTGGTGTTTGAGATCAATATTAAGCATTAAAGCTGGGAAAATTTCTTTAGTGACTAGAGTGGATTGATCCTGAAATTTTTTCAGGGGGTTGGTGTACAAACACAAATTCTGAAATATTCATTCATTTAATCAGTGTTGACACAACTTAATCTGATGATAATCGATTACTCAGTATTGGGCTATTGAACAGAATTACTTATATTATAACAAGAGATGTTCTAGTGCATAATTTAAAATTCAATCAACATGTGCAAACTAGATTTTAGATCGCAAAACGCAACCTGAGTTGGAAAAATTGCAATCTGTCGATCACCATCTATTTCTTTTAAATTCTACTAACCTCTTTAAATAATTCACTAAATTACCGGTCTACATATTCTGATATTTTTTGTGAAAGTGCTGATTTCTCGTTTCAATGCATCGCTTCGCCCTTCGAGCATTCGTTATTCCGTGCATCAGTTTTATTGGAACCAAACCACGATAACCATTCCTAAAGCCTCGTGGGCCATTTAATGTATAGATTATCATAAATTTACGTGCACCGTGGAATACCAAGAAGCCTCTCCTCAATCAAATTGAATTTCGTTCACGCTCAACTAATAATATCAAATATGCACACTTTCAGGTACATTTCAACCAACAGTTCGTTTGGAGCCCAATCGTTTCTCAGTACGTTTCCAAGACGAGAGATGTTTGTCACCTATTTAATGACTTACAGATAGATAACATTAGCATCTGTCCACATCATTCTCCTAGTGAATTTCACTTTTTATTGCATACAACCTTTGAATCATAGACGATCTAATTGCTTGTAATGTCATCGTGAGCATATAAGATACGGAAAGCACGTGTGAGAAAGACATGCCGCGGCCAAACCATCCGACATTTGTCAATAAAGTATTTTCGTGTTATACCAAACCGCAAGAGCACGCAAATCATCTGTTGATAAGATCCTTTGGTGAAATTCGTACGATGCTAGAGGAATGGTATTAGTTTAATGTGAATTGCGTGCGAGTAAATGAAAATGTTTGTTCGAGTGATTATCACGATATCAATTGTGCGAGTATTTTTCAGAGAAGTCGTTAAATTTGGACTTGTGTGCTTTAGTACTTTCCCATTGAAGCTGTTACTTGTAACGCATCACCATTCATGACTTTTAGACGTTAAAAATGTGTTTAGCACCCATTAAGCTCCACAGGTTTCAATCCGATAGTAGGAGTGGGTGCTAATTAGACTTTGCTCTTAATTTATCTGAGTGATAATATGAAAAATTCAGGCCAGTCATGAATGAACTAAGTGAGATTATAGGCTTATTATGTTTTAATATGACTAGATCTAACAGATTTCACTTGTTTATATGAGCCTTAAATATATTTTATCTGAACATCAGCACCAACCCTGCGAAACGTTTGTAACTCTTCCTTAAGGATCGTCTGAGTGTAATTGTCTAAGCCAACTTGCACTACGGTTAGGTTTGCCAACTTAGTGGATCTGAAATCCGGGAGGAAAATAAAAAAATAAGTAACAATTTTATTTTTTTAAAAATGATATTTCTTTACACTACGAGTTGCTTGCAATGCTTTTTGATTTGCAATGATAAAGCTATAGAATTCTTTACATGTGTAATTAAAATTTCTGCATACCTGTATTTCTGATTTTACATGTGTTTCATTAAGCTGATTGCGATTATTTGACCACAGTATCTATATAATACCATTTCTGGCGCACTTAAGAGGAGCAAAAATGCAGTAAATAAGAGGAGCAATAAGGACATGATGCCTGCGAGTATAGGCACGCGCATTCCACGCATGATGTAAGCGATGATCCCGAACTGGTGAACAGCCCAGTTGAGCTGATAAACAGCCTAGCTGAACTGATAAACAACCATGTTGAGCTAATAAAGAACCCTGTTAAGCTGACAGCACAGTTAGGCTGATAAACAGGGTAGTTGAACTGATAAACAACCCTGTTAAGCTAACAGGCCAGTTGACCTGTTTATTAGTTCAAAGATCATCGCTTACGTCATGCGCGGGCCGATAATCGAAGGCACCATGTCGTTATTGCTCCTCTTATTTGCTCCTTTTTTGCTCCTCTTAAGTGCGCCAGAACTGATATTATAACATTTGCGATAGGGATCAATGGAGCGAATGTAACAAGTTTTTTCATTTCTTCGCTCGATTCTTCTTTACGTTTTTCAACAAAATTAGCCCAACGCAAGCATAGGCGTGCCGTGACCTAATATCTGGCAGGGGCCAGAGACCGAAAGATTCAAAACATGCGATGATTTTGTCTTTCGTAAGGTATACGTACTGTTCATACAACTTATATAATTTACTAACACATTATATGTTTGTTAATTTATTCTTTGTTATTTGTTAATGCATAATGCATTATCAAATAAACTTCCTGTCTGTGAATACGTATGAGCTACTATCACATGCATATAATGCAAATGGTAGGTATGAACTACACATGAATTTTTTATTACCGCTAAGAAATGAACCCCTGTATGAATTATACGGGAATAGTATGGAAATAATTAGAAATATAAGACTATTTTTTCGTTTAGAAGCTAAATATATTTCAATTGATGCTTGAAGAAGAGGATAGCTTACTTTCAAAATATCTTGGAGGAAATTGGAGTATATTAAGCTTACAAGGAAGCAATTGATATCTTGCTTCAATTTTTTATTACCTAGAAAATCTAGAAAAAGCATAAATAATTTGCCAGGGTGAAAAGTGCTGTAACTTACTCTTTCCGAGCCATTTGGTTTGCAGAGATATCTTTGTAGCCCCAACTGCGTGTCCGAGGCTGAATGAAATATCAAAACCTTACAAACTAGTGCTTTTTGCTGTTTTCCGTTTCCATGATCCTCTGTGTTTCTTTGCGAATGATTTAATTTTTCCCAAACTACATACAAGTTTTCTCGCTCACTTAGTAGTGTTTTAATCGTTGTATTCACAAGATCTTTCCCACCTCTAGGAGTCGCATTTTTAGTTTGGAAATATGTGCTTAACATGTTCGCTATAGAAAGAACATAGTGAAAGATGAAAAGATTTACTGCAAACTTAGGATTACTGATTGAATTAAAGATGCATATGCATAAACTGAGTCGTTGGATTTTCCTTCATTCATTTCTTTTTCTAAAGCCTTTTTTATAGTCCACTAGCTATCGATCACATATTTGCAATTGTGAAATCTCATTGACTAATGAGTGGAGCTTAAACTTCTCATTTCACGCCTTGTATTTAGACCAACTGCTTCTTCAAGCTGCTTCAACAATTGGTGTTTTGATGGCATTTAAATGTGTAGGTAAAGGGATACGATGGCATTGAAAAAGGTTGTACACGTTTCGATCGTGAAAGGGTGTCCATCATAATAAGGATGATTTTATGAGCTAGACAGTGTACAAATGTGGCTGCAGGGTGTTTCATCTTAATTTGGATTTGTACACACATGACATTACCACCATCATAGGCTCAAAATTATATCTGCTAAATACGAGGCATTTCTAGCTCCTGAACAGTCTACAAAGCTTAAGAACCTTTCTTCGACTGCTAGCTCTTTAGCAAATCTGACAACCACGAAGAGTTGTTCCTTTTTGTGGACCGTTGCATCGTCTGCCATAACGGATATCAGTCCGCACTCTTTTATTTCAATTGTTTTTATTCATTCATTTTGTGTTTTGCCTTTACATTAGTTCGCAATCTTGTTTTGAAAATGTTTTTCAAAATTCAAAAAAAAATTCACGGTTATCACTGGCACCACTTTCATCATGTCCTCTGAAAGCACGTCCTTGGCAATTGAGACACGTCGTAAAGTCGATAATCTTATCCAAATAGTTTCGATTCATCTTGACAATATTCCAAGGCTATTCAAGCACCATATCACTTACTGTCTTTCAACCACTATTAGAGTTTTATTATTGTTGAGTTTTTATTATTGTATGCAGTATGTCCTTCAACACATTGTGCGTGAATTTTACTATCCGGTGAATTTATCCGAATCGCGAAGTTTGGTCGAGCTGAAATTTTGGTGTATTTTTGGCGACAATGGAAATTCTATGGAAAATTTCGCATTGTGATGATTTCACACCGAGTCATCAGATCATCACGAAATTTACAAGACTCATCAATGGGCATAAAAAATAAGTTTCTGTCGTTTTTAAATAATGTCTGGGCAACTTTGTAGTCACCATAAGTACGTAAACACAAATCTTTCACACCATTGACTCCCTGGTATTTTTTTCGGCTTTTAGAATAAAATGCAAATGATATACAGTTAAATTTAAACTTGTGAAATTCCCAACCACCTGGTACTTGCGTGTACGGCGTCTCGCGGCCGGATAACATTCACAGGATATATTGGTCTTGAGTAGATACAGGTCTGACAAAAGTTTGATGAATATGATAGGAACTACGTGACGGTTGTGTCACCATGAAAAAACGCTCGGTGAAATTGAACTGCTATGCCTTTTAACTTCTGATGCAGTTATCAAATCATAATGAAATGCACACACATTTAACCTGATTGTAAACCACGTAAGTCAGAATTTTGGTCGTAATGTTAGGTCCGCGCTGCCAGCATCAACGATTTGATTCACTTTTTCGTGAAAATCGGTACTATTATATTTTCAAATAATAATGATTTCATAGTGAAAATAAGCCGAAAATATTTCAATTTCAAAAAATTTAACACATTCGTGGAAAGTAACTCTAAACACCCTTTTTTCCTTATAACTACCAACGCTTTCAATGGATCAAAACCAAAGTTATAGAGTAAGTTATTTTAACGGGATGCAAATTTGGTGTAGTCTTTGTTGTGGTGGTGTCAAAACGTTTACAGCAGCAATCTTGGACTTTCCGAGCTGTTCAGTTTTGACTCAAACCTAATAAGTATACTTTATTATACGCAAAAGTCAAAGATACATGCTCTCAAATATGGAATAAGACTGTGTTTGGTTTGCTTAATGTTAGGTATGAACGTGCTAATTGTATATGATCCCATCACGAAAGAGTAAGCGCAGCGAAAATTGCTCGCAATAAACAACATTGTCTTGAGGAGGTAGCATAAAAATGGAAGGGATGCGATTTTTGTTCTCCAAAGGACTTCGAAAATTGTATTCTACGTTAATTACCTTATTGCCTACCATTTTAATACTCAGACTATGTTTTGTGAAAAACATAATTGCATAAAACGCCAGTTTATATAAGAGTTCTTATATAAATACCTGTATATTGCCTATGAATGAACAGATAATCTTAGTGAAAAAGGGATGATTGGCGAGGCGCTTTTAAACTTAACGCGTTAAAACTGAACGTATATCTTGTCGAAATTAGATATTGCCTTCCATTTCTCGAGATAAATCCCATAACATTATAATTAATACCGCAAGTAACGCAGTCTCTATGTTATAAGTAGTGTGTATGCTTTGGTATAGGCTTACACTACTGGACTACACAACTCTTGCTGTAACCACAAAAACCAAAGAGGCGAAAACTTAAGTGTCTGCTCTTGGAAATATTTATTTTTCTGGGAGGGGCCAGCCTAGGGTCTGGGGGGGTCCCGGCCCCCCCTGGCCCCCCCTACGGCGCGCCTATGAACGCAAGTCTACTTTCTTTGTTTCACTTGCCACAAAGTCATGCACATCTCGCAGCAAACAGTAATCGTCGTACAATTGAACCTCATTAATTGGCACGTTTAGAGAAGCACTCAAATCTTTTATGTAATCAATTGTACAAATCTAGTGCAATTTACGATTTTTAATCATTAATATTGTAGTATTTACAAGCATATAAAAGCGAGCACAAAATATAAATAAAAATATAAAAATACCATGAAGGCAATTTTTGTTAAATTTCCGGGAGAATTTTACTGCATTCCGGGAGCCGGGAGATTTTTTAACTGAACTGTATTTTTTCCGGAAAAATCCCGGAATTCCGGGAGAGTTGCCAACCCTTACTACGGTTCATCAAATGTTTTCGTACATTGTCTGTCTGATCCAGATGAGAACTTTCTGGATCAAATGAAAATCTTCCATAAGAGCTTTTTAGTTCATTGATCAATTCTTCGAATTTTCACGAAACTTTTCTATTGACTTTGGATTTGTTTTCGTTAGAACTTACTTAATTTAGTAAGCTAAATTTATCTCATAACTAACGTAACCGCAAAATACTTAAACAATTTACTCATAATTACTGTAAATTACTTTGAGAGAAGCCTTGACTTAAAGTTGTTAAAATTAGACCATTGCTATGCAAGTTTGTTTGCACCTTGAGTCTTATTTTGTAATTCACAAGCTGGATTTATCACTTGGTGGCTACAAGAGAAAGTTTGGACACTTAACAGAAAAAAACCGTAATGAGTGCAGCCAGTGCAGAAGCATGAAACGCATATACTACATATACTTAAAAGAAAAAAAGCATCTTTACAACGCAACATTATTGAAACGAAAATATGTAGCCAAAGAAAATGTATCTTTTTTTCGAGTACTTATCCTTCCCAATCGACAATAAAAATTCAGGGAGCCAATAATGATTTTCGCTTATGATAGCCAGCGAATTATTTAAGCAGACTTAATTTAATCTAGCAGTATTTGACGCGATCAAAAGACATGTCCTTTAAATTATGAGAAGGTAAACCATTTTTTGGTCTTTGCTTGGCAAAATTCTCATATAATTTAAAACCCCAAAAAATCTTTACTTTGTGAATATAAAGCAAAAACATCCGGCTAAAAAATTCTATGCCTCCTTCTCCTCTATAGACCTGCAATATTCTTGCGGAAATTTATAAAAAGTTCTTAGCCCTTTATTTTTTCATCATTCCATCGATCCTCAGGGGTAGGTTAGGTTATGTTAGGTTAGTGAAGAGCGCTTTCCGGGAACGCGACCAGCATTAGGCCACCAGTTTGGGCCCATTTGCCACCCTCATAGACAATAACACGCATTCACACTTACAGCCATGGCACTGGCAGGATTCGAACCCGCAGGCCCCGTAGCACGCCGCTTTTTGGCCTGACGCCTTAGCGAGCAGAGCTACTGGGCCCTCTTATCTTCAGGGTTAACTCAAGCAATTTTTTATCAGAATATGGTAATTTCAAAAAAAATCATATTTTTAAAGCTATTTGGAAGCTTGGTAATAATAAAGACCTTGGACCTAATCTTTATTGTCCTTCTTTTCTAGTTAAGAGCGCTGAACTGTGAACCACTTTATACCATATTTAATACATATATTCCCATATTTAATCCATCTCTTTCCATCATACTGGAAATATTCTTAATCCACACAAATATTTCGAAATTGCCATGAACGATGAATGCAAAATTATAGAAGGGTCTTAATTTCATACATGGTTCTTTATAATTCCTTATCCAACGTGAATTTAAGAAAGGGCGTTTTACCACCACCATCTTCATGTTGTTTGTTTCTCATGTTTTATGCAAAATGAAGAAAGGCTATCAGACGCCAACTTTTTTCAGTCGAAGTTAAGCTCGTTGGAGTATTGGTGGTCCATAAACAATCTCCTATTAAACATTGCAGAATGTGAGGCGACTATGCCATCTTTCATTCGAACTGACAAATTAGTTTTCAGTTCGATTTGTTACCAAAACAAACTACATTTACTAAAGCCTCTTGGTGTCTAAAGTTCAGTATCAAGCATCAAATTTACTTTCCAGTGTGTGATTGTTTTTAAGTATCAATTTACGAATTCCAGACAAGAAGAAACAGTGCATAAACTTTTATGACACTTTGAAACGAACTTATCTGGTAAATTCACGAAAATTCCAACACATAAAATGAAACATAAATCAATCTTCTGCTTCACGTGATTTAAAATTGTACTTTTACCGAAAAACGCATAGTTCTTTCATTCACAAGAACTTTCGACGGCAAACGTTTGTTGCAATACGTTACATCAACATTGTTATTCATATGCTCATTATATAGCTCTCTGCGGTGCGATAATTTCCATTATTAGAGATGGCGTTACCGTTCTTGCACGTTTCAAGTTCAAGTTATGATAAAAGATTTATTAAGCGGAGCGGCTACTGGTGCTCAGCTAAAGGCACAGTACGTTTAACGACAATACTGTCTGGACTTTAGCAAACGTGCTTACTGTAGCAATAAACCCAATGTGTAATAAAGCGTAACAGAAATGCTAACAGGAATAGAGCCAGAACGTTCAATGAACGAAAATTAAATTGAGGGACGCATGTGCACAGTTGGGAGCACACAGATTATGTATAGTTAGTATCGAATTAAGATTTTTTGAAATTGAATCATATAAAAAAATCAGTATATTACTATCAATCCGTATCTTTTTTGGTGCTTTCAATGGGTGAAGGTTTTTCCCATGCGCATAGAAAAAAATAAGATACTGCACCGAATTTAAGTTAAAATTTGTTGCTGTTCCATATTTTACCAAGCAAATGTGACAAATGAAATGAAATTCATATCTTGTACATTATGCATGCATTTTGAAACTAATGACCAGTTGAAGTGTACCCAGTATGAAACATTTATTTAGTCTGTTGACACATTTGGGTACGAGAGAAAGTTGATAATGCAAACTCGTCAAATATATGCACCGATGAGCTGAAAATGAATGGAATATGACGATGATGATTCCTATCATACCATAGTTAGATTGTATTCCTGCATAGCAAGTGCAAACATGTCAATGATTTCTTCAATCAACATATCATATCGAACATACGCAAAGTTATTCATTCTGATTTAACTGTACACTTGTTACTTGCAAGCATTTTTGTCCGTATATTCGCTTGCATGTCCATTTACATATGCAAAAAGTGGAACAAACCGATACCAACCATAGCGTACCATACAATTATATCTCGTTTAAGCTAATCGTCTAATATATTCAAGCGTTGAGTCTCTCTTCGAATGGTGACAATCGATTTTGTCGCGTGTACGCATTTATGAATTGAAAGAATTTTAATCGTGGACAATTACACTTTAAGTTCCAGTTTACAAATGCAATCAGGAATACTTCATACTCAGCGATATTTGTTTTGCTGGTGGCACATTTTTTTTACAACAGAAAATTAGTGCACAAGCCAGATTGTCTTTATTTAAAGACTGGAGCTTATACCACCATAGACATAACCGTATTCTTATTGTAAGTACAATTAGGTTCTTTTCATTATTTTATGTCGATGGGAACATCGACTACCTTATATGCTACGAAGAATCAAGAGTGGCGGCCAAATTTTTATAGCTCTTAGATTTTTACATTTCAATTTATGGCTGGACTAAACCAAGAACTGTTCTATGAAGACCAAACGGTAGCCACCAAGTTTATCGAGTTTGAGCATTTCCACTGTTGGATTATGTTTAAGATAATGGGAAAGGTATGTTTCTGCAGTTAGTTTTACTTGTACGTGCAAGATAGATTCAATTATACCTCATTCATCTATTAAAAGTACACATTATCAGTTTGATTGGGAGTAAGTTACTGGCCTAAGTCTTTTGTTTTATGAAGGGATTTTGATGTTGATCAGTCCAAGCTGCATGAATCAGGTTTTGTTTATGATTCAGCTAGTTGAAACTGAATAATTGAATGAAGATTCTTAATGTTTAACAGTTTGTAATTGACTGGATTTGAAAACCAAACCAAATAATAAGTAAGAAAATCTCAAAAATTATAGATTTCCTGTGGTGAAATTACAAGATAGTAATGCAGCATTTGTTGAAACTGGTGCATATAGTCATCTCGTATTAATAAATAAATTCAAAAAGTCACCAAGAAGGCGGTAAATATTTCTACAACCAACTGAAAATAATATTTCGCTAATAGATATAAATCGAAGAAAATATAGTGTAGCTCGCTTGAAGTTGTGGATATATATTTATAGTTACAAATAATTTATGGTATATAAAATGTAAACATTTACCTTTACCACATGCATGCAAAAAAAAATTAGTTGTAAACTAATATGTGAGTGTTTGATATAGATGATACTTATGAAAGAAATCAATAAAGTTTGAGTTAAATTATTTCACATTCTACAGATAAAACATTATTTCTCGTGAAAAATATTTCTAACTACTTTATTGTTATCCTCAGTCTCCAAATTATAATATGTACTTTTTGATGAAAAAGGCAATACAGTAACAGAAACATTTTAAAGCCAAGAATTTTTCACTATGTATGCTAAAAATTATTTGTATTCCCTCAATCGGTGTATTTGGGTAGAAATATCATGCTCTATGAATTAGCAAGGGTACTTGCTTACTAAATTTCTTAATTTTGTACCGTCATGAGTGAGCAATTAATTTTTTCGAAATTGCAGCCTAAATCAAATAAAATTATTTACTCCACATTCATTTAAAAATCTTTCCTTTTTCGAAGTGAATTTCCATTTCACTATTATCAAATCGATCAAATATATTGAATTGAAAATATTTTTATTGTAAATTAATGGTTCATTTTTAGCCTGACTTAAAGTTTAATTGACAAGGAAAACTTAAAAACTAGTGGCTATAATATTTTGGCCTGGTGGTTCTTATTGGTTTTTTTATAAATATTTTTACAGTAAAAATTTTATTTCTTACACACTAATGGTATTTATTGCAAAGCCTGTACAACCACTGGGATAACACAGATAATAATTTGCTTAAAATCTATCTGACACTAAAATTACAATCTAATTTGTATTTAAATTTTACTACGAATCTTAATTTCAGTCTTCTCCATATCTGATAAGATATTTGATTTGTTTTATTGATGAGATTAGAATCATTTAGAAATAATTATAATCAATATTTGATTTGTTTTATTGATGAGATTAGAATCATTTAGAAATAATTATAATCAATCACCTTATTTTATCCTATCCACTTAAAACTGTAAAATTTTCGCGTATTAGGTGTGTTTGATTTGTAAAGGTTGGTTATTGATTATGATCATGGGTCCCTTCTTGTCTATAAATCAGCAAAGGCAACGTATATCGTCTCTAAAGCTCATCAAAGCAGAGAATAAGGATACGGGAAACTCGATCGTTTTTGCAATGTAAATAAAAATTTTCAATGTAAATAAAATTTATTTCAATTTTAATCATCCCGCAAAAACAATTCCAATTTGATTCTGCTTTCGGTGGCTGATTCCGCAACTGATGAGAATCAGTGCATACTTTCGAAATCACTTTGTCAAAATAAAATTTTCAATGTAAATAAAATTTATTTCAATTTTAATCATCCCGCAAATACAATTCCAATGTGTTTGATTTATTATTGTTGTTCAAAAAATTGCCTTTATTTAAATATTAATAATACTCTTGATTTATTATAGTTTTCCGAAAATTTCCATAATTTGAATAACAATAATAATCTTGAATCTGTCAAATATGTTATATAGTTTGAAAAAATTTTCCACACATGGTGAAAGACGTAATTCTTTAGTAGTTTATTTTTCGAAACCATAAAGTCATCAATTAGAACTTATGTTTTAAAGATTACAGCAAAAGTAATATTATTTATAAAACAACATAATGGTTATTAAATCAATTTTTTCATCCATCAACTAGTCTAACTTATCTTGTAGAAAGCCGATCAAATTTAGTACGAATGTGTAAAAATTTTCCGTGATGAAAATATTAGACGTTCTAGCTTTTTGAAGGATATACGAAAT
Organism: Nemotelus pantherinus; assembly: GCA_963978885.1. NCBI lineage: Eukaryota > Metazoa > Arthropoda > Insecta > Diptera > Stratiomyidae > Nemotelus > Nemotelus pantherinus. The sequence continues at coordinate 26,113,191 of OZ022263.1, forward strand.
CGGGAACTTGAAATATTTCAAAGCATACCTCAATTACTATTAGCAGATACTTAAACACTTAAGATTTATCGCATCAGCATACGCATAATATTATTCGAGCTTCAACAGGTTAACATGAAGGACTCGAATATGTTTTCTTAGCTGTGTTTAGGATTTTCCGCGCCCTACTTGTAGCGATTTATACATACTGAAAAATGAAGCAGGCTATCAAATAAACAAAACTTTTGTCTTAAGCATAGTACTGTCTTCAATTTCACGTGAACTTTTCATAAAAAATTTCACGTGAAATTTATTTCGGCGGAAATTCAGCTTGAAAATAAGCAAGAGTTTTACTCACTTCTTAGCGTGAAAAATTGCTTCTTTCCATCAAAAGTTTCTTTCAGAAATGAAATGCAGATGGCTTTGACACATGTCTCCAATCATTTCACGCTAATTTAGTATGTGCAGTTCATTCTTTCGAACTAAAAAGGGGCATTTGGTGTTTGAATTTGAAAATTGAGTTGCGCAAATGTTTTTCCAATAAGAATATCGATCGAAAATTGAAATTTTTAATATTTTATGCGTCAGATATGAGCAGTGTCTCTATTTTTTGCCAAAATTTTTGCACGAAAGAATGACCAGATAATGGAGACATGTCAAAATTTAGCTTCACGATTAACTCAGTACCAGCCTTTACCCAATATATTTTCGAAGTTCATTTTCAACATTTTATGACTAAGCAGATGATACCTGTGTTCTGGGTGGAAATTTGACAACAGCCAAAGAAAAAAAATGACAATAAGCAAACCAAGCTAATTGACTCTACTCACGTTGTTTCATAACTTTCTGTCTGCGGATATTCTAATAAGTACTACGCCGAAGCATTTGAATTCGCTGCAATACACTCTTGTTTCGGATTGCATATTCATAATATAAACTTTGAATTTTAAAAAATGATTTAATTTATGTTTCTATGGTCACTTGATTATATTAATTAAGCATTTGAAAAAATCCAAAACGAAAGGAAATTTTGATTTGCTGCTTTGAAATACAAATCTGGATTTAATAAATCCTTTGCCTAACTTTACAGAAATGTTTGTGCGAACATTTCTACTTATTTCAACAACATTCGTAAACCGACTTACCCTTGATACATCTTCATAGATTCACATCACACCAATAAGCGGAAATTGTAGTGATGGATATCAAAGTATGTGTGTGTGGGTTGAAGGAGAAACGCTTGGCACCTCTACGCACTCCGGCCAAAAGACTCATTGTACTCATTACCCTCGCCTCCAATAGCTTCCCGGACTTCTTAACAAAATTTAGGATAACTGATAGGGGAAAAGAGGCTCTCTTCTGCATACGCATCCCACTCATAGCATTGATATCTGAGACGCGCAAACGCTGGGCATTCATAGAATCAGTCTCTTCTAGACAGGATGAACAGAAGTTATCCTGCACAGCACCTGTGTCCAGTCAAAATGCCTATCATGGCTCTGCAACTTTCCTGCTTGTGTTGAGCAGGATGGGTGGGCTCTGAGAGGAAGACCTTCAGCATCAACTACCCACTTCCGAGGAATGGTATGTGCAGATGCAATCGGACAACCAGAAAAAGTTCATGGCCCTGTAGTGAAAGCGTCGACCTTACTTTGCAACAGCGTCAGCAATTTCATTTTCTCAACACCACAGTACTCCGGTACCCAAAGCAGACGCACTCTTTTGAATCTGACGACAAAATTCAATCGTGCCCTGCACTATTGGGCAGTTTTCGAAGTGATCGAAAGTCTACGCAGCGCCGTCAGCGCAGCTTAACTGGCGGAAATATCGAGAACATTTTCTTGGAGGAGAAAACCCCCCGAAAATCAATTACGAGATTCAAAGATAAGATGTGAATTAAGAAGTAGTTAATATGCAGCACCAGATGTTAAATCTAGTCTAGTTTTGTCTAAGCAAGATGATACTTTATGGCTTGCAGCTGATGGATTCTGGGTCACAGTTAGAACACAATATACAGCCAAGATATCCGACGGGGGTATAGTCTGGCTCTATTTTTAATTACTATAAGATGTACATTGCTTTACACACTTGTATATGGAACAATACACGACGCTCACGCTTAGGTCGCTTACACTGCAGCTACTGTTAGGCGTAACGTAGTGCGTTCTTTCTTTGCCTTTTTCTTTTCGCCCTTAAAATAATTTTTATATTTTTTTAAATTATAGGCTATTTAATATAATCTTGGAAAAAAGCCCTGCACAAACTATACACTGTATACACACTATGAGTCATAAATTTTTCTGAAACTGTATATGGCGATAGTTCTAATGGGAAACCTTCCGTAATTGACGATATCTGAAAGGCTTTATCAATCTTATTCTCGTACATTTTTTGGGGGGTTTTTCACCTGAAATGACACCATTTTGGAGATTTTTGAGTCTGATGTGGGGGTTTTTTCAAATGTAGTTCTGACAGCACTGCCCATCGGTGATTCGATGAATGCAGATAGACATCAGCTTCAAATCTATATATATGTATCAAAGTGATTTATATATTTCAAAGTGGTATGGCTCGAGATCTATATACGAGTATATATCAAAGTGACACATAGCAATAATTGCTACGCACGGCCTACAAAAAATAGATAACTCAAAAGAACATTACATATTTATGCACTGCAGCAAAACAGACTTCTCGAGCTCAAAATTTAAGGAGACAATGGTGTATATTAGTTGAAAATGGTGTATATTTCTTTTATCTCACAAAAAAATATACTGAACCCTTTGGCGACAGCGAACATTAATTGCATTTGTAATTCATTGCATTATTTCATCTCGATTGTGCAATATAATGGTCTTGCTGACAAAAAAAAGACAGCTCAGAAAAGGTCAAATACTTCTTTCAAGTAATTAGCTGAGTACCTTAAAACCTTTGTTATATCAAGAAAAAGACTTGTAGAAATTGAAAAGAACATTTGGCGTTGTATTTTACTTAAAACACACTACACATGTGCGGCCAGAAATTGCGGGTAAAAACTGAGACATATAAAAATTTACCATAATCTTTTAACTTTGCGAAAATAGGCCTGTATTCAACAAATAAAAATCCCTTCAAAAAATTTAACTCAATTGAAAATCGTGTAATTTTCTGTAACCAACGCAAAACGGCCAGGGTGTTCAAATTAGCAAAATCTCTTCAGATTTCTATTTAACTCAAAATCGTTCTGATGAATTTAAGATATTATACAAATTTCTTATTATCCGGAATACAACATGTTTCTCATATTTCTAGTGCCGCTTTTTTGCAAGCGTAGACACTTCAATGTTGAAAAATATTTAATCACTTGCTATATTGTCTTTAAAATTGCTGTAACGTTTGCTCTTTTTTGCTGCAGTGTTGCATGCAGTACGAGAGCAGTTGAGTACTTGTTTGATAATCTTCGCTTACAAATATTTACTTACAAATGTCTTTGTATCTATTTCTTCCGTGCCAATTGGGACAAGTTCTCTACTTCAAAGTTATCATATTTACTATTTCTTTTGTGTCTGTCATGTTTTATGTTTCTGCAGTTCTGAGCTGCAAAGTACTGGAAAAAAAATGTTCAACAAACATTGCATCTATACAATTGTTATTCACTCCTACTGTTCTTTCGATTATTGAATATTTGTTAACTGCAATAATTTTTTTAACTATGGCTAAATATTTACCAATATACTCGCTTGTTGACACAGAATAAGTCAAAATTATGTATTTTTAAATGTGAAACTTATGACATTAATATGATTCAATATTGCCGTACTTAAGTATTTGTTGCGTCGTTTATTCGAATCAAACAAAAATCGTCAATGTTTTTAGATGAATTTTCTTCTTCTTACAGACTACCCGCCATATATACGAGTCATTCTTTGTCCAATGCAAAAACAGCCATGGGAGTGCTTTCGAGAGCAATCCGGTCGTGTAGTAGATCTATTGGATGAAGCGTACCAGACAAAATGGCATGAATTCAAAGGTAAATTCTTTTCAATATGTAATTTCAGAAATTATCAGTCATTTTTTCGAGAAAAGATCAAAAGCGCTATTTAAATTTTCGGAGGTAAAGAAATTGTCAGAGCTACTATCATAAGTATGACATGAGAATTACTAACAATACTTCGTTTTTATTTCACACTAAATAGGTTCGGAAAAAATCTTAGCTCAGGTTAAAAGTGCGTAAACCAATTTCCAACGACAGAAAACGTTGAAATTTGTTTTAGTAGACTTAACGAATCAAAAGCTTGCGAAAAATTCCGTTTCTGCAAAAAAAAAAAAAAACAGGTTATCAGTACTGCAGAATTAGTGTAATGTTTTAGAGGCTGTTTTTTAATTTATAAGTTACTCTAAATGGCAGCAACATAATCTAACGCAAAATAAATTTACTTCGTTCTGTGTTGCAGTTAGTAAAATCACTTAACCACAAGGCTAACCTTATGCAATTGAAGAAAGTTATTCCACACAATACTGTATCTTGAAGATATAATTTGATTTGGTAACGAATGTATAATAAGCAATAGCAGATTTCAAAAGCTGGTAGGTCAAGGTTAGATGCGGTCGCAAAACTGTTGCAACCATTTATTCGCCGCACGTGCAATTTATAATTTAATTTTGCTCTACGGATTATGCGTGCACTTCGACAATTCACCACAAGATATTAATCTGCGCACTCTGTGTCACCACCCACATGTGCTCAGTTTTCCGGTTGAGCATGAATCAATGAATATTTTCCAGCTGACTCGATGAAATATCTAGAGTAGACTAAGAATAATTACGTACTTTAGTTTTTTACTAGAGCATGAAATCTACTTAGTTCTAGCTCTTAAGTGAAAGAGTCTAGGCGTGCGTGGTGCAGTTACGGATAACAATTGCCACCAACCGAAACCAAAGTAAAAACAAGAACCGCATATTTTTCAATTACATCAATTAATGTACTTAGACGAAAGATATGAAATTAACACCTCTGAATAGATAAGAAAGCTCATCAGCTGAAACCAATTATTACTGATGATGAATTATATATCTTCTCGTAAGCATGATTGATATGTGTGCAATGCATTGCAAATTCAATCGTGTGATGCGTGGTAAAACAGTTAAAAACAATTTTCATTCTCTTGTTCGCGTTGATAAATTCGGAAAAGTGGCCAAAGCTATGGACAGCGTCTTGATGTCACCGAGCAAAGCTTTAGTTCAAGACGCGTCTGGTCGTACATGTCAGCTACATGACTTTTGATATAGTTTTCACTTTTCAAAAATATTTCTGAGGAATGTTGGTAGTATATGACATGTTCATGTCAAAAAATCATTCTTCACTGCTTTCATTGCGTTTCACTTGGCTGTGGCAGAAAAAATCAAAACACCGTGGTGTTTCGTTTACTTGTATTTCAGTTTTCAGTGACTCTTGTTAAGACAGGAATTATCTAATTTAATGGGTTATTTGCTTAAGTAATAAGCTTTCGTTGTTAGGGTATATGTTGAGGACAGATTATAGAAGTAATAGAAGTGAAATATAGATGTGAGTACATTAAAAGGCATTTGACATTGATTTTATTTTATTTATTTACGAAACAAGAACTATATACAATAGGAATCATTAAAACAATAAAATACAAATTGTCCCACATCTGAGCAAACATTTAAAAAATGCATCACAAATATTTTAGCAGTTAATTTAATTTATTTTAATTTAAATTTAGGCTAGTTTTGATGAAAATTAAGAGGAGACTAGAATGTTGCATGTTAAATATGGATAAGTTGTTTTTGAAAGTGGATTTCGGGATCCCCGAAGAGTAGTGACTGTTTATAGAATTGAATATCCTGCAACACCTTTTTATGGATTCATTATATGCATAAGTAGTGTGGTGATTGTACTTCTTGAGAAGAAATGCATACCTAGTGCATCTTGGTCGGTTATTGAAAGTAATTTTGTTAGAGAGATTTTCGACGTTGACTGCGCTATTTATAATATCAATGGTTAGACAGGCGTTTAACAGTGTTCTTCTAGAAGAGAGAGATATTAAATTTAGAAGGCTCAGTCTGTATTTGTATGATGGAAGATGTTGAAACTCATTTACGTCATAGAGATTTCTCAAAGCGAAAGGTAAAAACTGTTTCTAAACAGATTCTACTCTATCACTATGTTGCACAAAAACCTGCTTCCATATTATGTAGGCATATTCCAATATAGGCCGCAACAGCCCATATATCGTTGAGCTCTTTAGCACGTTTTTTAATGAATCTAAGCTGTTTATTAGCCCTGGCTAGGACTTTGTCATAGTGGGGGTTAAAGCGCATTTTGTTGTCCAATACTATGCCGAGATCTAAAATATGATCATCCCTATTCAATTCGATGTTGTCAAGACAGTAAAAAAATATTTTGATTGACTTTTTACTGGAAAAACTTATTACTTGGCACTTTTTAATGCTAAGATTCAGATTATTCTCGTTGCACCACTGTTTGAGAGATTGAAGCTTGGATTGAAGGAAAATTTAAGCTGTCTGCATAAAAAAAAAGATAGGGTATTCCAAGCAATATCAATCTCAGACAAATCAGAAATGAAGATTCTTTAAAGCAAGGGGCCTAGATGATTGCCTTGCGGTACTCCGAAAGATACGAAAATTCTTTTTGATAATTGACCTTGGAATTTTACAAGCTGACTTCGGTCGTGATGATAAGACTGGATCTAATTAAGAAGCAACCTGGATATACCTAAGTTTCGAAGTTTGTATACCAGTATTTGATGGTCAATCCCGTCAAAAGCCATACTGAAGTCCGTATAGACCGCGACAATTTGGCTCCTTTCTTCCATTGAATAGAGCAAATCAGAAACTAGGGTAATGAAAATGGTGGTAGTCGATCTACCCCTCCGAAATCCATGTTGTTGCTCATTTAAAAGAAGGTCGATAATTTTCACAAACTGACTTCTGAAAGAGTTTGGGGATAACAGACAGAATAGATATCCCCTGATAGTTATCGACTGATCCTTGAAAATAAGTGTTAGGTATGAAGTCTTCCAGAAAGACGAGAAAACACCTAAAGACAGGAAATCATGTGCAAAGAAGTGATCAATGGTCTGCAAATTGTATCACGAAAAAAGAAAAAATCATGTCAGAGCCTGGTCTTTTGCCCATCTTTAGTTCATGAATAGCTTCAATAATAGCCTCTTATGTAAGGAAAAACCAGTCGAAAGGAGGTCTTGCAGTGATTCTAGTCTACATAGTTTTGGGCCAACATAAAGTCTTTTGAGAATGGGCACCAAAAAAGTTACATATGGCTTGTCAACAGGAAGAAACCGTGTTACCTTGGGACATATAACAAGTTTAGCCTCATACGCTTCGCGAGATTTGACAGAAAATTCTTTGGATAGCTTATCTTACAATCTGATTAGATCCTCATTGAGCAAGCTTTCATTTTGAATTGCTTTGTATACTTCATTTCTATGGTTCCTGAGACCACTTAAATTATTGTCGAGGCACTTCGGTACAAATTTGTGGATAGCATTGAAAATTATTTTCTAAAAAAGGATACCGATTCATCTAAATCTAATGCCGAAAAAGCATTTGTCGAGTCCACTGTGTCCAAATAGTTTCTAATGCTTAAGTAGTCAGCATTTTGAATTAAACGATTTCATTATTGTACGATTGGGTGAAAGAAATATTTGTAGTGGATAGCTCAACTGTAAAGAAAAGAGCATTTGAAAAAAATTCTCGGCGTAAATAGTTGGACTAACCATCACTTCGTCATAAAAATTCGTAAATGTAAGATCAAACAAATTGCCATTTTTGCTAGGGATAGGGATTATTTGTTGTAAATCGTTGCCATAAAACGTACTTATAAGGTTGAAGTCAACGGAGACAAAAATGTTAATTGGAAGTAGACCGTCATCACTTTCATCGGAAGCGAAACTGATTTTCAGATGATTGAAGTCCCCAAGCTAGTTAATCATCTTTGTAAGAAGTTAGAAAAAGCTATTACAGAAGATATCAAGTCACATACGTCCTTGTAAGTGTTTTGTCAGACTGAGTGGGGACATAAACAATACCGAAGTAGAAGTAATGCTTGTCGAATAAGACTCTGACAAATATGTGTTCAAAAACATTGATTGTAAGAAGTGGTCACGACAAGATTGTGAATCAATAAGAACATCCGGAGTTCTTCAAGGCTCCATCTTAGGTCGCTCACTTTTAATCTTGATTGTCAATGACTTTCCTTCTGTTATCACTTCTTCCTGACTTTTAAATGCGGATGACTTTAAATTATACAGAGCAATCAAGTCTGCGAACGATTATCACCAATTGCAAGCTGACTTGTTTGCTCTTAATGTCTGGTGTCAAAACAACTTCCTGCCACTGAACACTTTAAAGTGTCACCAGATGTCTTTCTCATATAAAAATACTCCATATGTGTCCTCTTATTCTTTGCCTGGTATTTACCAGTCAGTTGTCCAGCATTTTAGAGACCTGGGTGTGGTGTTAGATTCTAAATTAAAATGTTATGTTCATATAATGAATATTACGTCCAGGGCTTCTAGGATTGTATGTTGTATGTTTCTCAACATTTCCTCCTGTATTCATTTATTTGGCTAATTAGTATGCAGTATTCTAGAATACGTGTGCCGAATCTGGTTTCCGCGTTTTCAGTATTTATCTGAAGTCATTGAATCTGTTCAGCAAAGGTTCATTCGCTCGCTGCTTTTTAAATTCAATATCCCCTATTTTCCCTATTCCTCTCGTCTTTCCACCCTTTGTATGGCCTCGTTGGAATCACGGAGATTGTTTCTCGATGATATTTTTCTTTTCAAACTTTGCCAAGGCATTTTTTGGTCTGATCTTGGTTCCCAGATAACCAGATGCGTATTTAGTCGTCCAAGTTGTTCATCAGAGGTTTGCTCTGTTCCGTTTGCAAGTACGGAAGTATATTTTCATTCGCCTATGTTGCATCTACCCAGGGCGCACAATGCCCTTAAGCTTGGTGCCCTTAAGCTTTTTTCATATTTTTTTTTGCCTTTCTTCATCACTCAATATGGCCGGTCCCTGTGCATCACAAAATCATCACTAAGTAATTCTTCCTAGTACTTTCCAGATAATTGGTGTATTGGTATAAGAGATAGTACCATCCTGCTTATTATAGTTAGTACATTATGCCACGTTGTGTACACTTCATTCGCCTTCAAGACGTGCGTCCAGAGAAAAGTTTTTCGATGTAGAGCTTTAGATTTTCTTTAAACTTTACTAAGTTTTCCGAATGTTTAACCAAATTAGGCAGAGTGTTGAAAAAAAAGTATTGCTTCCTGTACAGGGTCGATTTTCATTCTTTCCGTCCTTGAGGTTTGCATTGATAAATTACCCGCATTTTTTATTGGAATATTGGTGGAATCACCTACAGTTTGAAGAATGTCTGGCCATTTGAACTGTTTGATTAAAATCTTATAAGTCAATTTACCAAGTTCAAGCAGTATAAGTTTGTTGATATTTGGAAGACCAGTTCTAGCATATACCGCTGAAGTTGGGGTAAGTGTGGGCATTTTATGAATTATTTTGATAGCTTTGGTCATAAGTCTTAGACAATACTCCATATGTGATTAAGGAAACAATAAACGCACGGTAAATCATAAGCTTGGTTTGCAAAGCTATAAATTTAAATCTTTTTATTACTCCTATCTTAGGTGCCACATTGCATCTGATGTTGTTGATGTGGTTTGCTCATGTCATTTTAACATCTAGCAGCAATTCAAGATATTTAATTGAATTTACATTTGCAAGCTGTACCTCGTTTATTTGCATGCGGAGGCTCACTGGACGTTTGTTTCTCTGCTGAAACACAATGTATTTGGTCTTATGGGTGCTAACAACTTATTTAGTAAATTTTTGGTTACTATCCGCCTATTAATTAGGTAGTTTCTGACTAGTAGATTTATTTTATCCCAAAATCCCATATTTGCTTAATCGTTCTAGTAAAATTCCATGGTCGATGGTGTCGACAGCTTTTTGCAAGTCAATGAAGATAGCTGCAGCATGATTTCCCTTATCCAGCATAGAGTTTATAAAGTGTACTGCGAACCAAGGTTGCCGCTAACGTGCCACTATGTTCTTGGAATCTGTACTGAATTGGGGCTAGGATAGAATTTTCTTATATAAATTGTGATATTCTTGAGTTTATTACCTTCTCAAATATTTTGCTCATAATACTGGTGACAGTAATGGGGTGGTAATTAGATGAATTTGCACGATCACCTCCTTTGAATACAGGAGTAATTCTCGCTAACTTAAGGCAATCAGAGAAGGAACCAGTTTTGAGGTGTTCATTGATATTGGCGGTTAATATATTTATTATGTAGTTCTTCAATAGTTTGATGTCTTCGGACGTGATGGCATCGAGTCCTGGGGATACTCCTGCTCTTAAATTATCTACTATTTCAGATATTTCATTCCGTGATGTAGTGCATAAATGCATGGATGTTAAAATATTCACTTTTATGTTGATATCTGGATCATAGGTAGCTTGGTCGTGCAGTGTAATATTTTATAATTTAGATGTTGAGTCACTAAAAAAAGATCCTTTAGCAGGGTTCCATTAACAACAAGTATTGAATAACAGTTCATCTATGCATGTCATATGCATTGTATCCTTTGAAGTTTATGTCACTTCTTTGATTATTTTCTAATATTTAGCACTATTACCAGCTGCTTTCTCAAATTTATTGGCAAAATTACGTTTGTTTGCCTCTTGCGTAATTTCATTTGTCTCCTTTTTTTAATTAGATAATCTTGTTTTTTCGTTGCACAATCTTGATTTGCCATGTATCTTTTGTAATTTGCTCGTTTGCGTTTAGCAGCATCAATAACTTTCTTAGTAATCCATGATTCCTGCCGAACTCTTACGTGTTTGGCTGATACCGCTTTTTCTTTTGCGTTGGATATCATGCCAATTAAACCTTCTATAGTAACATTTGGTTTCATTTTTAAATCATCAATTACATATTTCACGAATTTCTTCTTATCAGTTGATTTAATGGCTAACATCTTTGTCTTTCCGCATTCAATGATCGATATTTTTATGATTTTGTGGTCTAACCGGGGCCAATCATTATCCTCGTATGATATTCGATCTAATAATTTTGGATGGTTTATTATCAAAGTCTTAGACGTTTGTTGGCTTGGGTGGATTTCAAATAATTCCATTGTTAGACACAATTATATCAAAGTATACTTTCATTAGCGTTAATGTGCCCAAAAGATCGATGTTGGTATCGGCTATCGTAATTAATTTGTCATGTAGAGAAAGAAGTTCACCGATGTGTTCCAGAAAAAGGATATCGTCATCATTAGGCGCTTTGTAAAATGTTCTGATTTTAGTTTTTAACCTTAGCTCCACTATAATACAACTGTGTTTGTCTGTTATCATGATCAGTCTAGATCGAATATGGGATTTTTTTATAGATATAGCTGCGCCTTCACCACGCCCTGATTTCCTGCAGCAAACATAACCATCATATCCATTTGGCGTGCATAACACTTCTTCGTTTTGGTGTATCCATACTTCGTTTAAAATTAAGATATCAATATCATTCTCAGAAGAAAGGTAGACATTTATGTCATCGATCTTGTTCAAGCATGTATTGAGAATGTTACCTAGAATTGCTTTTTACCTTAGTTCTAATTTTAATTTTCAAATTACTCAATTATTTCTGTTATTTCTTTTTCTTTTTTATATTCCTTTTTTTTTCTTCGTGTTGTAATTGGCGTTATATCTGTAGCGCAAGGGAGACATAAATAAATAAATAAACACCCCCTTCTCTTGAAACTCCAGTATAAAGGTAGTTGCGATCAGTTTTAAAGATGGTCCAAGTTTGCAAGTAAGTTCCTGGCATTATTTGGTTTCATCAAACATCTCTACATACTGGAGACCCAAAAACCTACCAGTTAAACAATATTAAAAGTTAGTGAGAGATAAGTTGTGCAGTTTCCTCTTAGACTTGTAAATTACTCTAAATGATTGCATCACAATCTATCGCGAAATAGAATCAATGCATTCTATTTTTGCAGTACACAAATTATTTTTGGAAAAAGCTAGCCAATGGTTTGAACATTTCACCTTCTGAGACCTTAAGTTCGAATACGTCAATAACTTTCACTACTAGTTTAAGTAGCCTAGTAGGTACAACACTGGATGCTGACGTGTGGGTCTGGGAATGAACTGGGAACTGCGCACCGAGTTTAGTTAATCACGGTAATCAAGTAATCATTTCACACTCTTAAAAATTTTGATTATGAAAATGAAACTTCTACTTGACACTTAGAACCCCAAAATGGTTTTAGTGGAACAACTTTGCTGTATCTACTTAAGGATACACTTTGACCAAATGGAGAATAAAATTTAACGGAGAATAGTTTTGGCAGGCAGCAAATGCTACTCCGTCTGCTGTTCATATAGAAAATAGCCTTTTCGTAAAGCAAAAATTGATTGGACACCAACTTGCAATTCCAAAGAGGCCATGAACTTCATTGAACACAAAATAAAATGCAGAATTTTCAGCCTTGTTAGCTAAAGGTTGGTGGATAGCGGAAAATATATTAAAGTAAATTGCTGGCTGGTCAGCAGGTCAACATTTACTTTCAAACCAATAAGAGATGAAGGCTGCAAACTCTGGTGGTAAAAATTAAATTTTCTTTTCCAACAGTTTTTACAAAAAGAAGCTAAGAAGTAAATTTGTATAGCTCACCAAACTATGCATGTGTGTTGAGTTATAATTTTAATATAATTTAATATAACATAATTTTTTAGTAAACCTTAAGAAGCACGATTGTGATCAAAACGGACCAGAACTTTTTATCAAGTTTTGATTGTTCAACCCTAGTAGCTTGAACAAATGCACTTGTTTTTTACTACTTCAAACGTAATACTTCCTTATATTTGTAAACAAATGGTAAATCATATGATTACATCAAGGTAATGAAGAAGTTCTTAAAGGAAATCAAATAGAACTCATAAATTTTTATGCACTGCTACTTTGGATTGGAGTTATTACTGCACAAGAGCAGCATGCATGAGAAAACTGGCTACTTAAACACCTACGTTAATTTATCCACCACTACTGAGCATTCGCTCTAACATTTCCACAAGAACTGTTTTGATTCTCCGGTATCCAATCGATTTTCCGGTTTAGTTCGATGCATACTTTCGCATATGAGTGCATGCAAAACTAATTGACTGGACGAGGAAAACTGTGAACCATCAGCAATGGCTCTGGAAACTAACGTTATGAAGCAGGGTCAGTCATGGCTACGATCCGTAATGAGAATGGAAAATACAATAAGAAGATGATCATGGATTTCCACTTCCGAACTGGAAGAACCTGTTGCATTTTTATAACGAAAAGAGTAGCAGCAGCAACAAAAACAACAGTGTATTGAAACTGGTAAAGAAGTCATACATTTGTAGCTAGTTACGTATAAAGAACGCGATGTGATATTATTTCACATGCCCGATGAGCCACACTGACCCAATTCACAATGCTTGCATAATATTGCTGTTTTTTGCGTACATACTTGATTTGTTTACTTTGTTTCCGAGAATTTTTCTGCTTCTTCAAGTAGGTAACTTTCTTTGTGAAGGACAGCGAGTCAATTTAGGTCAATAATTTTAAGCTGAGTGGTCGTTGATCAAAAACCAGCAAAATAGGTCGTATTCAAAACGCAATTATATAATTATACTCTTTTAGAAGCTAAATACAAAAAACATGATTTCAGTCAGATACATTCTAGAAACAAACTTAAATTATAGGAAACAAGAAAATATTAAGTTTTGATTTTAAATGTTATTTTCTATCTCGCACTTTCGATAAATCTGCATCTTGGCGATCGAATATTGGCTCACTACTTATCAAATGCGTCTATTTGCGATTAATCTTTAATAAACTCCTGAGGAAGTTTATTGATTACTAGATAGATGCATTCGAAAAATCTCACCCTAAATGTATTTTACGAAGTTTTCATTAATAAATATTTTTAAATGAATTAATTGAATGTATTAACTTACTGCATCCTACTTGCGTTCCTCAGTAAATCATGAAAATAATAAAAGTAAAATTGATTCGAATGGTAGATGCTAACATTCTTTCGATTTACCACCAAAAGTTTCTTATTGCTCCATGAATAACTGTTGAAATGATTAATCATTTATTGGTCAATAAAGGCCAGAAAAAAATTAAATGAAATATTTGATAATATTATCTATAATTTTGAAGGTATTAGTATAAAGGGTGACGAATAAATAGTGAAAACTAACCACAAAATCAGCACACATCACCATATATTTCTTTCTAAATGTTTGTCGGTTTCTATAAAATTATGTTTGGCAGTTAATTTCCCAGTTTCTCATAATTCCTGTAAATTTATTTTTGTTGTTGTTTTTAGATGAAGTGAACAACGATATTTCCACTCGACTACAGGCACGAGGTTTTAGTGCCAATGAGAAAGTAAGAGAGAAAACCTCATCTATTTTCGAAAAAATTGAAACTGGTGTGGCAGAGATTAAAGAATATGCAGAATCAACAGCTAATCGGTTCGTACAAATTGTCTTAAAAGTCTTGAAACCTTCGCCAGTTATTAAATTTTTTTCATCCATTTAAAAAAAACTCATTTCAGGCTACTTGGTCGCGAAGAGGAAGACGGAGAAGAGGAGGTTGAATACGAAATCGAAGATAGTGTAGAACTTGATTTAGAAGACGACGAAGATGTTGAGGAGAAGAAGAAACCTGGCGGTGGTATCAAGCTCAAAAAGAAGAAAAAGAAGAAGCCTTTCCACGGTGGTGTTGCAGCAGTAGACGAACATGATGATTTAGCAGAAGAGTGGCTTAGCGGACAAGGAGGAGGACATGGCGGAGGACACGGAATCAAATTTCCACACAAATATGGTAGAAGTCTTGGAGGTGTGTTTGGGGGATTTGTGTTGCATCAGTATTTTTCTTGATGGTTTTAACTTTTCATGTTTCTTTTTACACCAATTCCACTGAAACAATTGTTGTCTGCTTGATGTTGTCAATTCCTAAAGATACAAGAAAAACGGAAAATGTATCACTTTGACTCAAAAATTTCACTAATACCTACATATGATTTTATTCCGCGCAAATACCGTAGCTGATAAAATACAACTAAGGAAAGTCAATATCAAGCAAACATATTTTCAGATCTTCTACTTGCAGATTTCTTTGTGACGTGTGTGTATAATCAATTGTGGCATGAGACGATCAGTACATGCGATTTTTCTATGACAGAACAATGGTGAATGACGATGTATATTTCATACACTCGCATGGTTTGCTCTCAAATTCATACAGTATTTTCACTTGACGAGTAGTGTGTAGTTATTGTGCATTGTGCGGCAACACCATTTGTTCATTTGAAATGCAATTTACACCATCTACACCAATTACTAGAGTGTGAATTCAATAATTTTTCATACTCAAAACTTCACTTGAAAGCCAGGAATAAATATTTCCTAAATTTTTCATCAGCAAAGTATTTTTTTTTTTGATTTCAAGCTATGTTTTAATTTTTTGTGAGTTAGCTGGCAGTTTAAATGATAAAGAGCTCAACTTCGGAGCTGAAAATGATAAATCGGAAATCAAATTACTTTGCCAAATAATTTCAAAATAGTAAAAATCAATCGAATAGCAATAATTGAAAAACAAAAAAAAAATAATTCATCTAAAACTTGTTGAATATATTCTTTCAGAGCTTAACCGAAGCATCAAAATTTAACAGTTTTATTTGAAACTCTACATTGAACTTGAATTTGAAAAAGTGATGTCCTTTTCGCTCCAAAATTTTTGTAAATCAATTTATGATAACTAAGATGTGCAAGTCTTTTTGCATGCTTAGAGGATTTTCCAGTTCAATCCACTTGAATTTGTAATTGTTTTTTTTTGTAATCTATGTTTTCTACTGTTATCATTTGTTAATTTTCCGATAGGTGCAGCAAGTTCCTAATATTCATATGGCTGTGTTTTCGTTTGAGAGAAACCCTGTTATTGAAGATTCAATTTGATTGTTAGTTTGAAGAGTACTTTGCTTTTTTCCCCAAAATAACGAGACCTTTTGAAAATATTTGTTAATTTTACTGCAATAGCTAGTTTCTATAGCTATGCTGTAAGCCACTGCAAATATTTTAAAAATTTTAGTTAATTTGCTCCCAAACTCAATGTACATTTTGGATTGTAACGCATGTTCATAGTAGTTTCTTCATTTGAACGTATCGGTTTGAAATGATGAGATTGATTTTTGCCCACAAAGTTATGTATAGATTTAACATGTATAGATTCAACACAAACCTCCAACTGCAAACTAGTATTCTGACATTTATCTGAACTAGCTTGCTAAAAAACTTCGAAAATTTAAAGAGAACTTCCATCTTGAGTTATATATACTACTGTTAAATACCGCATTTATAATAGATTTTGAATTTAGCGCATGTATAGCAAGTACTATAATACCAACTTCCCCATCATTGATGATTTCAAAGAGGTACTGACTACTGGCAAAACGAGTATCTTTTTCAAAGAGGTAGAAACTCTTGCTGACAAAATTGTATTAAAATTGAGAACCAATACTTCAAAGCTGCAATCAATGTCAATAAAGACACTCGCGTGCAGTATTTTGACTATAATAACTAATGCAAATATGCTAATGATGAACTATTCAACGGTGAAAGACTCAAAAAGGATCGTAAGTAACGTCTGGTTTGTGTCGCAAGATAGATCACCATGTGGTGTGGCCATGTGTTTAGAGATCACCAAATGTGCTAACATATGAGAGAGCCCACTTCAGCTTTAACCAGTTCGTTCATAAAAGATAGGAGACAGTAAAGCAGCTTGAATTAAATCGAAATTCACTCGATTGCAGACAACTACTTACGGAGTATTCAGCGGCAAAAAAACCAAAGAAAAAGCAGAAAGCAGACTAGAAAGCGTTGGAGAAAATGCTGGATTCTTGAAAAGTGGAGAAACTCGGCTAACGAAAATAGTTCATAGCCTAATGCTAATGTTAATGTATCATAATAATCATCCTAAATGTAAACAAGAACGAGAAGCTCGATTACTAACAA
Source organism: Nemotelus pantherinus (assembly GCA_963978885.1). Classification (NCBI taxonomy): domain Eukaryota; kingdom Metazoa; phylum Arthropoda; class Insecta; order Diptera; family Stratiomyidae; genus Nemotelus; species Nemotelus pantherinus. Next base: position 26,130,304 of record OZ022263.1, read on the forward strand.
AAAAGTGAATCAAGCCACCAACAATTGATCTCAGGAAAATAACAAGCAATACTTCAGTCAGCATGTTGGTGTGAATCATGGACAAAAACAACTTCCGAGTTACACCACTAAAACGTGACCACCCTTGAGAAACTTAAATGCAGATTTATTTGGAAGGAGTCTTCAAGAAGATGACAATAGAACTAGAACACCAATTAGCTGAAAAATTGCAAACAAGGAGATGATCTGACTGAGATGAATGATACTGAGCTCCTTAAGTTTTGATGTAAACATATGATTATATATATATATATATATATATATATATATATATATATATATATATATATATATATATATATATATATATATATATATCATCATCGGGGTACTACAGCCCGAATCCAGCCTTGGCCTCCTTAATTCTTCGCCTCCATTCGTCTCGGTTCAGTGACCGCGTCCTCCAGTTTGGTGCTCCAAAAGTGACCTGCTATCATCGAAGCATCTATCATAGCATCTATCGAATTCTCCCAGCGCTTGCGTGGCTTACTGACTGACTTGGCTCCGCTCCCTCGCCCCTTGAGAGATCGCTTGGGGATTCGATTGTCGCTCATTCGTTCGACGTGGCCAGCCCATTGTAGTTTTTGTAGTCGTATGAAGGTAGAGGATTCTGGCTCATCATATATGGTATAGAACTCGTTGTTGTATCGGATTCGCCATCCACCTTCTCTCCGTATTGGACCGAGAATCCTTCGCAATACTGTTCTTTCTAACGTACTCAAGGCTTTTTCAGATGCCTGGGTCAGTGCCCAGGTTTCGCTTCCATAGCATAGCACAGGTCTCATAATTGTTTTGTAAATGCGAAGCTTCATATTTCTGTCTACGCATCGAGATTTCAAAGTGGGAAGCACCGAAAAAAATGCCTTATTGGCTAATTAAAGCTGTCGTTCGATTTTGTCGAGCTCATTCCCATCTTTCGAGAGGTTCGTCCCTAGGTACTCGAAGTTGTCTACGCTTTTAAGATTACAACCTCTATCCTTATGTTTTGTCTTATTGGTGTCCTTTTCCTTGATTGAGTCATAACTTTTGTTTTTTGTTCGTTAATTTGAAGACCAACTTTCTTGGCGATTTCGTCGTTGAACGAGCGTGACTTAATGTTATCATAATGTTAATGTCATAATGTATCTTAATATTATTATAAAAGAGTTCAACGGGAATTTTTCTGATAACATACTCAAGCGCTAAATTAAAGAGTACCGGAGCTAATCCATCCCATTGTTTTAGCCTTGTATTCGTCGAAAACGAGTTGGTCATATTATTTTGAATCAGCACTTGTGACGTGGAGTCGGTCATGGTCATTTTCACCAGTCGTACCAACTTTGCTGGGATTCCGAACTGCAGCATGATGCTATGTAATGCAGTTCGGTTGATGCTGTCGTATGCTTGTTTGAAGTCGACGAATATTTGATGGACACCAATGTTGAATTCCCAGCATTTTTCCAAAATTTGTTTGACCGTAAGTATTTGGCCAGTTGTCAATCTTCCGCGTCTGAAACCACTTTCATATTCAACAAGGATTTTCTCAACGTGATGGGAAGTCCTTAACTCTTAAGTCTTTGTCTAGAGCTTGTACGACGTACAAAGTAGTGATATGCCCCTGTAGTTTTCGCATAGTAATTTATCTCCTTTCTTGTGAATGGGACATATAACACTTTTCCGTCACTCATCCGGCTTCGTGTTTTGTTGCCCAGGCATCTGGCACCAATCCATAGATTGCCCTTAAAATAAAAATCCCGCCTGTTTTCAAGAGCTCCGCGGGGATCCCATCGATTCCCAGTGCTTTGTTGGGTTTCAAGCGGTCCATGGCCTGTCGGACTTCATCTAGTATAGGAGAGTGAAATGAAGCACTGTCAAGGTATGTTCCAGTTAATGATGGCAATTTGGCGGGTGCGGGGATATTAAGTGCCTCACTACTTTGTACGCTTGTCAAGTGTTGTTAGCCATAAAGTTGTCATTTATGTTATTCAGCATGCTGTCAAAGTGCTTTCGTTTCTTACGTCTAATTATTCTATTAGCTACTCTCCGAAGATCGTCAAATTTTTCTTTCTTGGCTCTAGTCGGTCATTCAATGTGAATTTTGTAGGCCGCATTCTTTTTGTCCAACGCGGTTTGACATTCTTTGTCGAACCATTCATTTCTGCGTTGCCCGGGTGTATATCCCACTACTTTCGGTTTTTTCGGCATTCACTGCGCTTTTGATGGTAGTCCAAACTTCGTTGATAGACATGGTGTTAGGCGTAGAAGCTAGTTCCATTTCCAGGGCATATATATAAATATATATATATATATATATATATATATATATATATATATATATATATATATATATATATATATATATATATATATATATATATATTCAAAGAAGTCAAATCACCACATCCACTCTTCAAAGTAGGATTGGAGCTCAAAAACAGCAAGCTCCAAACCATAAATTATAAAGCATACGATATCTTGAGCGTCATGAAATCTCTATAGAAGAAGCAACGGGGTTAATCTTGACGGCATGACGCGCTAAAAAAATACCTTGACTTTAATAGGAGTTCACAATTCTAGGGATTTTTTTCAATGTGTCTAGAAGAACAATCGAGGGAGATTGTAATTTTGTCCATTTTTTGTTCACCAGTGTACAGCACTTCAAAAAACAATACTATTTCCTGTATCCAGAGCTTCGTCAAGAAAATTATTCATTTGGGTTTTCACAAAACATGTTTTTAGTACCACAATGTCAGAAAATCTCCGTATCATCCCTTAACTCAATGTTGTCTCAAGTAGCTTTTGATTTTTTTCCCCTTTTAGTAGATTAAAAATATTTCTGTAGAACTATGATATATTCAAATTGTATGAAAATTGCGTGCTGGCAGCCTATGCGGGAGTATGTGAACTTTCTGCTTAAAATCTCAACAATGTTTTTCGACGAATTTTCTGCTGTGAAATTCAACTTCATATGACCATTTTAATATATTTCCTTAAACGTACAACATATTTTCCTGAGCGTACAACATAACAATTTATATTTTGCTAGAAAATGTTCTAACCTCACTGTGTGCCGATTTTTTTTTTGTTAAATACAACACTTGAGTGCTACTAAATTATTTTTTTTTTTGCATCCAATTTGATCCAAATAGTACTTTGCACGCAAGATCGTTGGCTTCTTGCAATTTCAAGAATGCTGTGATAAATATGTTTTAATGTGTTTACTTTAACCTACCTTTGTGTTTATTTGTGATATCACTAATTGGAATGATGGCGCTGGTATTAATTTTTGTTTGACATTTTCTAATCAAAAATTTATTTCTCTTCAAACAGTGACTCGTGGAAAAAAGAAGAAAAAGAAGAAGCTTCTCATGCAAATCGTCTTGATTGGATCTCTTGTCAAATCGAAAATCGAGCTACTTCTCAAACTATTGTCTGCACATCTTCAGATTAAGTTCTTCGCAATATCAGTTATTGGTCTGCTACTGAACTTAGCCAGGTTCTGGATCGATCTTAAGCGTGGACAGGGACCGCAAAAGGTAACTGGGTATTGTATGTTATTTTTAGAGCTTTTCTATTTGTTGCGATTGTGTTGTGTTAATCTTGACTTGACTTAACTTTTCTCTGAGTGCTTCGTCTGCAGAGTACTTAAGCTTTTTGAAGTTTTTCTGTGTTTAAATACTCCTGAAGCTTTTTCGAGCGAAAACTCATGCAGAACTTTTCCTGAAACACAGCTAAGTGCACGAAATTACAAAGCTTATTTTCATTGATCACTTAAATTCTTGGGGAATATGAATGGGATTAGTAAAAAATACTGACTTATAAGTGTAATTTATAACAGCCGACATTATCATCCATCCAATTCCATTATCATCACATCCAACAATACAATTATCCGAAAAATATCAATGCACTCAAGAGATACACTGAAAGCTATACACCCTCTCAACTGAGAAACACAGCAATCGATGATTCCATAGTTTTTGGAATAAAACCACCATTAATAAACTTTTGACTGACATAAAAAAATCTGATATTGTGCTAACTTTAAAAATTTCGAATATTTCCTTCCTTTCCAATCTAGCTATGCAGCACCAAAATTGTTTGTGCCTAACTCAAAAATAAATTTTTTCATGCTCTTTCTTTCAATGGCGTTGGTTTTCTATGTGTGTGTTATTTCAAAGAATAAATCTTCCAAACTGCAGGTCATCTACTATGAACACGCTCATCATCAGCATCACTATGACGAACACGATGACTGGGATCAAGGTGGCTACTGGCGACGCTCCAATGGGGCTTCAGGAGAGTACGGTAATGAAGGACTTGATGAAGAGGCCTATTCGAGAATAGGACGAAATGACTATTTGCCATCGAGATCACCTTTGCCGTCATCATCGTCGTCTTCGTCGACGAGTTATCTTCGAGAGAGGCCGCATCGGATGGCGTACATACGACAGATACTACCGAGTAGTATAGTTGATTAAACTTAGCAAAAATTGTCATTTTTCGATCGTATGATTGAATACCTGTCGAAATTTTTCGAAGCCTGAAAGTACATGCTGAAATGTAAATCATCCATTGAGATGCGAAAAAAGTCAAATGTTCTGTATTTATTAATATTTATCGTATTTATTTATTAACTTAACGAATATTTATTGTAAATTAGAGCTAATATAAATAAGTAACTGATCTATATTTATGCTTTCAATAACATATTAAAATAAACACTTAGTGAGAGCATTGCATAATTTATAATTTTTATACGCGTATCAACATCCTGCACCACAAATGGTTCCACAATCTCATCAGACTTGATTTTGTTGAAAACCTTCTCAGTGCCTTGAAAGGTAAGAAACATACATTCCTCAGCAGTGAGAGATTTCTCCATTGGCTCAATGAGAACATTAAGAACAGTTTCAGTAAGCTGACCTTTAGTGTAAGCATGCTGTGATGGTTAGATAAACGTGGGATATTTTTATTTATTTTTTAATATAATACTAATGATATTACGCGAATCTGTAATGCGACAGAATTCAGACATATTGGGCATTAGGTTTGACGTGTGGAATTTTTCTTGCTTTACGAATGATCACAACAGTGGCGGCTCGTGTTTTCGAGACTAAGAGAAGCACAAACAAAATAATTTGACATGTAATATAGATACATGCGAATTTGTTGAAATAATTTTGTTGAAATAAATAAAAAATGAAGTAGGTATTTCAATGCTGACCATATTTGTATTTAAAGTTAGCAATTGATTGCCAGCAACTTGTTTCAGTGATTTTTCTACTCATTAAGATCAGCAATCTCAGAAAACTTCAAATTGTGTATAGTATTTGAAAGCAAACAAAATTACTTATTTAGTTAATTTTTTATTGAATTATAAAAAAAATTAAGTTGAAAACATATTACAGGTTAAATAAGTGGTCAAAGTTGTTTAATAGCTCCAAGTTGAGGACTTAATGCATTTTTTAAAAATAATTACATAATTTGGTCTACCATTTTCAGTCTTTTTCTGTCTGTATTACGGATATCGCAGTGCATATCTAACTTCGTTATTTTTAAAGTATTTTGTCGAATTTATGCTTGCTACTCGTGTGCATAAAATATATATGAAAAATCCACTCTAATCAGTCAATTCAATTTTCTGTGATATTGATTGCTTTGAACAAGAGCATTTCAAAACACAAGAGAGTTTAGAGCACTCTTGCTTTGAAGAGACGGTGTGGTGATCATGGTTTGAAGGTGAGAAATCAGAAACAGTAGGAGAAGAATGGGAAGTGAGTAGATGAAACAGCAAAAAGAATAATTATAAACTTAACAAGAGCACATAACATTTACAAGAGCTCATAATATATCTAAAACAAAACAATACCCCAACAAAAATAAATTCCTCATTTGGTTTACTAGAAAAGTGCCTAATATAGTTATCTTTTGCGAACGGTTGACTGAGCGAAATTAGTGGCCTTGTTTGTCTCGAATCAAAAAGATCGATTTTACGCTCAATCAATCTAGATGAAAAACACTGTCTCAGTAAATCTTTTATGGCACAATCTCAGCAATTATATTTTTCCACTTTAAAGTCCATATTAGAAAGGTAAATATTAACTTTTCGAAACAGAATCTATTCAATACGCTTTCAATTGAACGAATTTTATTTTATAATTTACTTAAAAAACAACCCTTTTATCTATCTTTAACTGACCGTATTAATACCGACAATATAAAACACTTGATTCAAAATAATTATAACACGTGGGTTTTTTTTTGCAAAAAAGACGTAAAAAATCACACCTAATGTAAACTATAAATACTAAAGAAAGCACTTCAGAATTTCAACGTAGAAATAACATCAACATAAGTGTCCAAAACAATATCACCCGAAGCACCTGAACCGAGAAACTAATTTTGTGAAAGTAAACCCAAAGCAGATACAAAAAACCGATCTGGGGAAAATTGCACATGAAGCAATGTAACTCCTAAATATTCTATTCTCCACATAAACATCACAATAGCTTGAGGAATAGGTGCCATAGCATGCAAACAAAGCATAAAATGCATGAAATCAGAAGGGGAACAGCTCATGAGGAGAGGAGCAGAAGAGAATCTACAGATTTTGTAGCGTATGTCATGAGGGGAATCAGGAACATAACAGAGACACTGATGACCTTCCAGCGTTTTAATTTCATTAATTCACAAAGATTTCATGGCTGTTTAGCGGGTGGATGGGCAAGGGTTCTCTGAATTTGTTTATCTTGCAAGACGCTGTGAACTGAGCAGTGTCCGCAATGCTTTTTCTGTAAATTCATTGCAAAGTTTTTGGAAGCATCATGTGGGTAAAGTGTCTAAGTAGATCTATGGAAGAATCACGAGTTTGAGTATTGAAGCAAAATCACTTCAGTGTTCTGTGTAGTATATACCAATGGTCCCAGTACGTGAGGTTTTGAGTAAAACGCGTGAGTTTTTGTTGCGTTGCTGTAAACTTATCTTCGAAGCTCTGTAGTTGGACTGTTATAAAATAAATCCACTTCATGCATAGTGGCAATGGAATTTTGTCTTTTGAAAGAAAAAAATGATTCAAAGACAAAAATGATTGATTGTTAAATATTGATTGTAAACTAATTTATTTGTTTATGCAAAGTGGTTCAACAAGGGAAGCACTGCTTTCTTTGCGTTCACTGATGAACCACTGCATCACAGCTATTCATTCCCATCAGCTAATGGTAATGCATAACAAGAGCAAACACGCAATATATGTCCTTCCACCACGGTAGTGTTACTTCTATAGGAATCTGATGTTCAGCTGAAAAAATACCAACACGGCCTGGGGATTTGATCGGTTCATACGGAGAGTCAAATTGTCAGTATTCGAATTAGTTCAGATGCCATCACAGCTCTGGATGTACCCTTTAGCTTTCGGTACTAGTTTAAGGATTTATGGATCCAGTACTTAACATTATCTATGCTGCCACAGAAGGATCTCCTTGAAATTCGATTTCGATTAAGGCAACGACTAACCATTAGATTCTTTTACCAAATCGAACTTGTTCCTGCACTCTTTCCACAGAGTACTGATATCCTCATTCCTCCATGGTGCTTTAAATTCCTTCTGACTGTCAGGAGTCAATACACTGACCTTTCTGCAGATCCAGATCCTGGCGACAGTCGATGAGGATCTAGCTAGTGATTAAAATAACGCTAAGAGGTTCCCCATACTTCATGGTAAGCATTAGAGTCAACTCAGCCATATTCACTACATTTTTGAGAGAGTTGCATTGGAAATTTTCAATAAAATTTTGGGCTACATACATAGCACAAAGCAAATCAGCATACTTTTCGACGGATTTTTGCAGCAATAGCCATGTTATTCATGTCACAAAAATTGTGAAGAAAAAAATCATTGATTTTATTTTTAGCAAGCAGCCACACGCATGCATGTGTGGTTTGTCCTTCATGCGTCCCCAGTCTTAAACAAGTGGAGGAGCAGAACAGTTGGCGAAGAGTTTGAAATACCTTCACCATTACGCATAAGAGACGAGTGAAGGTCATATTCAGACGCAATAACTATCTCACTTCATTTGTCTGTATCCCGAAAGAGGAAGAGTGGAGGAACTTTTGACTTAGAGGCAATCCTGATACTGAATACATCAAGGCAACTTGATTTCTCATTTGACTCTGCCGCAGCTGCAACTCCTAATGGAGTGGTTGATCACTGGTTGGAATTATGTTTTATTAGAGCCTTATTCTTTGGGTTTTGCATAGTGCCCTCAGAATCTCCTGAATTAAAGCCCTTTGTCATATCACCCTATCATTTATATACAAACATATGGTTGATTTCTCAACATCGTACTTGATAATATCTTCCCTAGTTCAGTGCTTCTAGGAGAGGTATTGCTTTTTCATTCAGTAAGAATAGAGCCTTGCGTTGACGCTTAAGACGCTCACCAACTTTGGTGGAGGACACATGCCAGTTTTTTGAAGTGATGACTAAAATTTCTTTCATTGGCATCAATAACAGCCCAGATAGGACACTGTTTTGCTACTTTGCTGAATGGCTGAACTAACTTTTTAGCGGTCGCCATGAGTTGAAGATTTTTATTTGTTCGCCTGATTTAATTCTAAGATCGATTGATTCTTTATCGTTTCTCAATAGAATCTGAAGACTGAAGGAGTGAATGGTTCTCAATTAAATGTTCTATCCATAAAAAGGACCATTGCTTTTATCGGAAAACGTCTCAAGAGAGACCTATTGCAGAGCTTAGAACTTTGGAAGCTCGCCTATTAGTTCCTTAAGCATGATACCAAGTAAAATTTGTATGTGCAAATAGAACAAACAACAGACGAAATAGCTGGGGGCGCCATAAGACAAATGTGAAGAGATCGAGCTCAGTTAAATGCCATCTACCAATGACTACAGCTCAGTCAGTCTTGCAGTATTTATTTAGCAAAGATGAAGCATAAATGGTTAGGATCACCAACAGAAACTACCCTAAGTGCGAAACAAAGGACCACTTAAAATTGTATATTCTCTTCGCATTGTGTCCAACCTATTTTGTTCTTTCCATATTGTGATCGAATCAGTGATCTCGATTAAACTGTTTGCCAAGAAATACAAATTTAATAACAAGGTAAAGTTCCTGGCACATTTCACAGAGGCAATGGGCAGTCACATCAAATATTTAAAGATTTAACTGATAAAAAAAAATTTGGTGCCATAATTTTTGTTTGTTTTTAAAGAAGAAAGAAAAATCACATCCAACGATCGCTTAGACAGCCTAGGGCTCTATGACGACGCAAAGCGCATTTTTTTTTTAGCACATATAGGTCAGCGACAGATATTGATCAACTCTCTCTTAATATTTAAGTCAGAGGTTTAATTTTGAGAGTCCGACACAGAGTGCGCTCGAACCTTGTAAAAAATTACTGTTATTATCATCATTATTATTATTAAATTGGAATGATTAAATGGTTATGAATGATTAAAATTGAATTTTAACGAAGTTGTTTATTTTAATCATCCCACACAAACAAAGGCTTATTTCGCAAATGATCTATAGTCCCGTATCAAATATTCTCTTCTTAGAAAAGCTTAAGAGCCAATATAAACTGTCTATACTATTATATTTATTTATTTTATTTATTTATTCACCAAACAAAGTACAAAATCACATATAAAATATCAAATTAAAAATAAAATGGAAAAGTAAAGTAAAAAGTAAAAACATACAAGTTAAATAAGTAACCAACAAATGAAAAAAGGAACAAATAGATTAATAAATAACAATCAATAAATAAAACATTGACATATAAGCTATAGCTTAAGGTTTAGGGGTATGGATATGCCGCAAAAGAGAGGATTTGAAGGATAATTTGGAAATCGTAGGGGAATATAAACAACTTATGCTGTTGAATATTCTGTAGCATCTATTTATTGGTTCATTAGCTGCATATGCGGGCAAATGTGAATATTCTTTCAGGAAATGATTGGACCTGGTGTTCCTCACATGAATATTTATCAAAATTTTACTATTTTTGAATTCTGCATTAATAGCGCCTCAAATGACGTCGAATGTGAAGCAGGCCGATATCACCATTCTTTTGGAGACTAGTGTCGATAGGTTTAAATGACCCAGTCGAAACTCATAAGGGGGCAGGCTATTAAATTCATAAGGGTTAGTTCTCTCAAGGCGAAAAGTAAAAATTGTTTTTGTATTGACTCGAGTCTGTCACTGTGGGTTTCAAAAGCGGGATTCCAGCTAATGCAAGCGTATTCGAGAATAGGACGTGCAAGTGAAGTGTATAAGGATCTTGTGACCCACAGACTACGAAATTCTTTGGCACGTCTTTTGATGAATCCTAGCTGTTTGTTTGCATGTTTGCACGAGAAAGTATTTTATCAAAGTGTAAGGTGAAGCGGAGTTTTTCATCTCAGATAACACCGAGGTCAGCAATGTTATTAGCTCGAGTTAGCATATTATTGCTGAGGAAGTACGTATTGTGTGTGGCCGTGCATTTCCTAGAAAAACTAATAACTTGGCATTTATTAATGTTGACAGAGAGAACTTGTTCATATTAAACCACAGATCAAGTGAATCAAGCTTGGATTAGAGAAAGGGGGCATCCGAATTCGATTCAATAGTCTGATAAAGTTTGAGATCGTCTGCATAGAGTAAATGAAGTATACCTGCTAAGACGTCAGGTAAGTCGGAAATAAATATATTAAATATATTGACCAGAAGGGAACCGCAACAACAAATTAATAACCTTTATGATTATTAAATTTGCTTGTTTAAATCAATTCATTGCTTTCGGTACTATTTCATTATTTGTTCATTGCATATGTTTAAAGCTATGTTTAATGTTCAAGTGTAAAACATGATAAAATTTCAATGGTGTATACTTCAACCGCGTTATTCTCGAACCCAGCTTGATCGTTTCTCCTGCAACCAGTGAAACTGAAAAATACGAAATATCACGCACGCAAAATACACAAAAAAAAAATTGCTTTTCGCGTTGCCTACATAAAATATCTACCGGAGTATATGTAAACCTGTCGAAATAATAACAGACATTTCAACAAAGCATGAACATCGAAACCACCCAAAACAAGGAACATGGGAAAATTTATGGAAATTTAATTCTTGTAACTACTGTCCCGTCGAAGCGAAATTGAAGACAAAGAACACATTTAAAGTCATTGCATCGCATAAATTAGATCGAACACGAAATATCTTTCAAATTATAGCAGCGATACTTGCAATTGATTGTGTTCGATCGATTAACCCGCTGACGGATGAATTTATTGATGTATTCGTTTTGAGTTTCCAATTGTCTTTTTTCAGAGTACGTAAAAAGCATATTAAAGGCAGATTTTCGAAATTTGAAAATGAACTTAATCATTGTTCGAGTTTACTTTAGCCTTACCAGGTTGATCGAAGATGCAGCGAAAGGTCTAGAATAAATGTAAGTTCACCCATGTCATACCTATTTGTACCAGACACCATATGGGTTAAATAAAGTTCATATTGCTTCCTGGTACATTACGCACGTCCCGAAATTCCAGGTGTAATTCTATAATGTGAGCATTCGTGACTACCCACTGCAGTCTTCAACGAAATCTCAGTACATCAGGAGCAATTTATGCTATACGACATTTTGCTTTCCTTTGCATTTCTCGGTCCGCAGCTTATAATTCTCAACCGGGGTCAATGTCTTTAAATTATTTACAGATTTTTTTTTAATGCAAAATTCACTTTTATGTTGTTTGAATTTCATAACTGACGGGACGTCATGTGCATTTCTCTTTTTTTGGTGTTGTTTTTTATATTGATTTTTAGTAAGTAAATATTTTAATAGCTTTACGTTTAGTTTAATCAAGAAGATACTGGAATCTTAAAGTTTTTGAACTTTTTTCATGCAACTTTCAGAGTAGTCATATATCTCGACCGTAAATAAAATACACCTGTCAACGGAAGACATGTTTCTGATTGTGAGATAAGTACCTTACAAAGTATGCACAGAATGCAATCATCCGTAAAACAAGTGTCGATCGATGTCCTTTCCAACTACCAGTAGCCACAAAACCTACCATCGCTAGAGCGCTCGTAGAAAATTTATGAATATCCAGCACAAACTAATCGATATCGATAGTCACAGCGCCAACAAATCTATTTTAAGACTATTGAACTGCTTGGGAACCTTGAGAAGACCGGGGACAATTGAAAAGTATCCATCTGACACTGATAATTCTTGGACATATGACAATGTGCGCGCAACGACAGTAGGTGTTTGTCCGTTAAAAAATAGATTTCAGAGAATCTTCAGGGCTTGGAACTTCTCGGGATAGATGTGACATGAACATACTAAGCAGGGAGGTGCATTGCCGTTTGTGGTGCTTCTGCATCGGACATAGGATGTGCACGTGCAACGAGCAAAAAACAAAACTGTCAGCATTTGCATATTTCGCGCACTCGGTTCCGGCTGTGCGTGATAAGAATTCTGCAGCGATTAATGGAGAAGTCTTCACGCACCGGCCATAATGCAAAATAATAATTTCAAATGTATGGTCAGGTACACAATCGAAAAGCGCGCATGAGTAGCGGGAAAAGTGAGCAACGACTTCATTTGGTATACAATGCACAGTAAACGACAAATATGTCCATTTCATTCATTAGGACTTGCAAAGCTGCTGCTAGATGTTTTACGTTGGATTGAAGTGACTCATTCAAGTGATTTTTATTGCAGCATTAAATTCTACGTTTTCGACAATTAGGAAAATGTGGACTACAAATTGGCAATATATATCAATAGCGGTGGCTAAAGAGAAAAAATGAGCTTCAAATATCGTCAGATATTGTACGAAATATTTACGTTTTATTTGCCTAGTAATTTAAAAAACACAACATTTTAGCTATCAAATTAGGCAGAGAAAAATATGTTATTAGATTAAAAGCATTCCTTATTAATCACCGATTAAGCTATAATATCCTAGCTTAGATATTAAGATTACATAAAAAAAATGCGAGCTTCGTTGTAACTTTCTTTTGGTGTAATCAAACCAAAATAACGCAAAAAGACTGATTTTTGAAGAAAAGCAGAGGTGATCTATAGATTTAGTTTCAGATTTTATTTGGTTGATATGTTTTGCATCATCAGGTCAGGTATTTAGCATATGATTTGGATTTCTCAGTACAATAGTGGTCAAATTGTCCATTCGCTGCCACCCAAAATACGAGGATGGGGTGAAAAGTTTCCGGCCTTTACTAAAAATGCCGCCAACAGAACTGTTTGATAGCACAATCCATTGCAAGCTTGTAGGCAAAATTTCAGGTCGATTGCTCTTTTACTATTCGTTTGGTAACCTATTGATTAAGTCGTGTCGAGTGCTTAAGTGAAAATGGAAAAAATCGAAAAAAGCTGCGGTTATGAAATATTTCTATTTGAAAGGCTCAACACTACTTGATTCAAGAAGAAATGAATTCAACACTGTGAGACCTTTTTCAATCGTATTCAATGAAGAAACAGTGGATTTAAGGATTTAAAAAGGTTGTACGAGCATTGATTACGCACCCGACGGAAGGGAGAAACCTACTACCTGCAGAAGGGAGAAACCATCACTGGAGAATATTACGCAAGGTTGTTGCACGATGTAGTAAAAGCAAAACGACCTCATTTGGCGAGGAGAAAAATCTTGCATCACCACGAAAAAGCACCCGATGATGGCTAAAATAAACCAACTTACGTTCGAATTCTTACTCAATCCTACATATTCACCAGATTTAGCGCCTAGTAACTATCATCTGTTTCCCAATCTCAAAAAATGGCTCGGAGGCAAAAATTGTTCAACCAACGAGGACGTCATCAATGCTGGTAATGCGTATTTTAAGATGCTCGTCGAATTGGACTTTAAAAACGGTATAACTGCTTTAGAACACCGATATGAAAAATGTATTACCATTATGTTGAAAAATAAAACTGACAAAAAATTGTTTTTCTTTACTAGGCCGGATATTTTTCATCCCACCCTCGTATGTTAGAATTGCTTGGTTTTTAAAGAAATCTGTCACCTGAATTTCTTTTTGTTGCGATGTTAGGATTGGAAGTCACAGACGACGAAAGACTTTGATAGCTATCAGATGCAAAAACTACACAATTTAGAAAATTGAAATAATTTATCTCATGAATATTTCTTTGTTGTCCTTTTTTGCATTTTATTGATTTGTTTTCGCGTTCCCGCAAAAATATACTTATAAGCTGTGCTTGATGAGCTACTTTAGGTTGAGCTAGATTGAGATATTTCAGCGAAATGTGTTTCATGAGCAATTCAGTTTCTCTAACTAGCCCAAAGGTGTCCTGATTTGTGTTTCAAAGGTTTGCTCTAATTTGAAATAGAGCAATTTAGAGCACTATTTTTGGGTCTACTTTTTTTTGTAGAGCTATTTGTTAGTTGTCACAAAGCCGACACCAGAAATTAGCCTACTTTGTATATGTTGAATTTTCGTGTTTGTTGAAGTGTAAAGTATTTGTGGATTGTGAATGTGTAATTGTGGATTGTGTATTTATTTCCACAGATATATCAGCTAAAACTTCTCCGTTTTTGAGCTTTGGAATAGCAGATTCCTGCGAAAAACCTAAACAGGATCAATTTTTTTGGCGATTGCTCACGAGTTTGCCAAATTAATTCAAAATTTGTTTTAAAGTCATAAAAAAGAATTTGCGGGGCAAGAATTCAGGTTATACAATATACATGCAATAAAAATTTTAGAAGTTTTTGAGGAATTTCTGGAAACGATATCATTTTGTTAAATTTTTTTATCGTTATTATTCTTATAGGTCTATAGAAACTTTTGCGCACCATACAGCAAAATTTTTCGCGTGCCGCTCCTCTGATACTTGACTAAAAAACTTTACTTTAAACAAATTATTCAGCTTCTACCTAGAATTAACTGCGTCAGTGACGAAAAGAAAATTAAGGGACAGTTAAAAAAGGCAAGATCACAGCTTAAACTCAGCGCTTATTGAAATCAGGTTAAATCGGTTCATACTACTATTATGATTATGATTAGTAAGAATTCGAACGACATTTAGACGTGTCCACTTAGATTAGAGAACCATCAAGTGTTCACGTTTTAGATCAAAATAAACGGGATAAGCACAAAAAGTTGTTTGTACAACAACTCTAAACAGTTTTCCAGAAAGAGATACCGAACTTAGATTTTCAGAAATACTAACGCTGCCGGCTAATTTCGATAAAGCATATAAATTATTATTTGATTTGGATTAGTGGTTTTGACATGCTGATTTCAGAAGCATAACAGAAAAAAATATCGATCCCATATTTGCCGGGAAAAAAACCTGGCTCAGAAATCAGTTTTAAGATGAATGAAGACTATGTATTAGCTTTTGATACTTTCCAAAATTTACCTTTTTGTAAGGAAACCATCAGACAGACCGTATGGAAAGAATTGATATAAAGGTCTCTAATTCATGCAGAGAGTAGATTGCATACATAAAGCGGAAGTAATTGTCCATTTTTATTTTCTCAAACATTATCCTCTAGTTCGTCGATAGATCCTCATATTTTGTAAGATTCACGCCTACTTATCCGTTAAAATTAGTTTATATGAAATAATCATTTTATCATAGATAAATAAACGATTAACACTGTTTTTTTCAATGGAGAGATTTTGTGAAAATCAATGAAATATCAAGGACATTATTAGTTGATAAAATTGTCACATGATTAAAGAATGAGACAAAACCTTATTTCTGGGAAAAAAAACTTGAATTCATATCACAAAGAATGGCATCAGTTTAAAAGTTCGTGTTTTATATTATATTATTTTGAGTTATATTTTTTAACATAAAAAGTGAAATGAAATTATCTATGAAATATTTCCCGTGGTTTTTTCATTGACCATGGGAAATATTAATTTAAGGGGTTACATAGGTCTTGAAGGAAAAAAAACAACTTTTTCAAAAAATTATATTTTAAAAACCAAAAATCTATTTTGTTTGAAATTTGCACATAGAAAAGTTTAGCACTTCAAAAAGTTGTTTAAAATTTTCGGCTGAAAATATTGAAAATTGTCGATTTTCCTGCGGTTTTCTTCGTGCAGTCTTTTTTTGCGGTAGGCAGAATGTTTCGACGAAGGTTTATCTAAAATCAAAAATTCAAAAAAACTTTCTAATAGTTTCTACCCTTGAACGAAATGATTTTGAATCGATCGACTTGTTCTTGTTTTATACGAAAAAAAAAATGTTTTAAAAACGATAGAATCGGAAAAATGCTAAAAAATATGGGACGAAAATACATTCAAACTTATTTCAAAGCTTTAAATTTAATTTTTTTCAATTCTTTTGTTTAATCACGAGCCATTGGTATAGACTATAAGAGCATTTTTGAACTTTTGATTTCAGATGAACCTGCACCAAAATATTCTGCCTACCGCAAAAAAAGGCTAGACGAGGAAACTGCAGGAAAATCGATAATTTTAAGTATTTTTGGCTGAAAACTTTTTAAAACTTTTTGAATTAGTAAACTTTTCTATGTGTAAATTTCAAATTAAATAGATTTTTGGTTTTTGAAATACAATTTTTTGAAAAAGATGTTTTTTTTCCTTGAAGACCTATGTTACCCCTTAAAATTAAATTAATAACAACGGGAACTCAAGGAATTTGTTTATATTACCTAAATACCAAATTTGGGTACAATAAAGATAAAAATTATCCATGTTGTTAGCCCTATCTCAATTTTAATTTGTTTAAAATTTTTACCAAACTTATATCACGCTAAGACCATCCTACTGTTGTAACATCGTTTTGTTTCAATGACAGAATCGAAAGTTATAGGGCCGAACACATTTATTTGGTTGAAGGTTATTTTAAAATAACAACACAGCCACAGAGCTGCCAACATACATAACATAGTAAGACACAGATCAATATATCCAGTGAATTTAATTATAATTGCATGGTGTCAATCGTCAGGTCTAATAAAAGGAAATTTAAGGTGATCAAAAAATATGTGATTTGTTTGTACCGTTCTTTTGGGATAAGAAATTATGAAAACTTTAAACTGACAGGATGTACAAAGCATTGATTTTTTTCTAAAAACCGAAAATTTTTCAGGTGATTCGACGTTTTTAAGGTTTCCGTTCACGTGCTTTTTAGCATATTTATCCAAACTCACAATGTTAGCTACATATCTACCAAAAATCACAAAGGCTTTTATCTTGCAAGCATCAATGTGTTTTGATTGATTACTGATCAATGCAATGATTTGTAATTTGTCGGGTGCCAACACGATTCGTAATTTTAAAAAATTTCTTGTAAGCATTTAGGCATTATGATAGCGAACCAATTTCTTTCGCCCGAAAAAACCGTATTCATCTTAAAATGTATCGATTCATGTAACTGATATATTTCCATGCCCCATTACTTACAAACTACTCGTGCCAAACATAACAGTATTTTGCTACGCATTGTCTCAACAAGACGCCACCACCACTCTTGCTATTGTTGACTTATAAAATTTATGAATGGTATCACAGTTGGGGAATTTCACTGTTCTCATCCATACTTACAATGATTTTAGTAATTCAAAAGTTGTTTGAGACAGTATTTCTTCACAGGTCTGTCGACTTAGAAGCCACGATCTGCACATATGGGAGAAATTAAAAAAATTCGCACGTGCAAATAGCCGCAAATAGAAATATTCACAAACTGATGTGTTAGAGTTGTTGGTACTTTGGGTTGGCAAATGTCTTGTCAACGTCAGAACGCACGTACATTATGGACATTGTTGAAGGTTTACGTCTAGAACTGAGACATATTTGGAACACAAACTCCAGTCGAATGCTTGAATGATGTTTCGGAATTTCATTCAATATTTCCCACACACTAAATCATGCATTGAGGATTATTTTCAAAATCATCTGCTAGAAATTGAATAGGAAAATATTCTTAAGTTTTAAGTTGACTTTCAAGCCATTTTGATTTTCAAATCTTCGCCAGCAAATTTATTAAGATTACCTTGAAATGATTGATTTTGATCAAAGTCGATGATCTGAAATAATCTCGTGATATTTGATATGCATGACATGCATCTTCAACCAAACATGATTCTCATCAAATACCAATGCACCTGCACTAATGTTTGCATTCCCAAAATATTTCAAAAAATATTCAACAACTGCTATCTGATGGGTACATTCCTATTCCAAGCGAATTCCAAATGCAGTTTCTTAAAACTGCAGTTGCAGGCTATTTGCATTGATAATGGACTATGGTAGCTCGAAACATTTCCGCAGTCCGATTATCAGATCGCGACCGAGACCGTGATCAAGATCACAAGATGGCATCAGTGCCATGTGGTATGCGCCATGCCTGGACGTTTGTGGCGTCTCATCGTTATTCACGACGAGCACTACTAAATAAATTATGTCATCGATCTACTTTATTCCAGTGCCTTATGCAGACTTGGTGCTTAGTGGTATCAGCAACATAGCTAGAAGGCTTGGCTGTAAGTGGATGAACAGGTACCAAAGAGACAATTCTAAATATTGTCGTGCCAAATGATGATTAGATGGCTCTTTCTTCACCTGTGTTGCTCGTGCGCTGCCAGTTTTTATGGAGTTCCAGCCGATTCTAACGTTTTTTTCGGTAAAAATGTTAAAAACCCAGTTGACGTGACCAGCATACAGTTTGTATGCAACGTACATATTGTCCTAATTATGAGGTATTAAGAAGCTTTAGCTGATTTTCATGGGTTGATGTGCTATTCCCTGCATTAAAATGCATTACTCGTGTGCAATACGATTTCTCTAATTTATCTGTTAAGTTTTTATGCAGTGTCTCTGCCAGTGAATTGCGGAGAAACAGTTTTCACTCTGACAAAATACTCTGGTGTGAAATAAAAATATTTTTTCATATGTTTTTTTTTTCGAATAGACAAGTTTTTATCAATAGAGAATGACAGTAATTAAAATAAATTTCAATGGAACGACATCACTGTTTTGTAATAAATAGGGCCTTTGTCAAAAAGACCCTAGCTTTCATACAAGGTGGGTATGAATGATTGACATCTAATACCATTAAATTTTGAAAAGTGCTTACTAGCCATATATCTGGAACAGCATATCCAATAAAATTAATTTGTCAGATATGCTATTCAGTAAGGTCCAAATACACAAATATTTTAGAATACAACTTTCAATCATTCATTCACAATCAGAGTTCCACCTCGAGAAAAAAACTAGTTCATCACCAATTAAGTGTGTTTATGGGCGAAATAAATGTATCACTGATAAAACAATGACCTAACGTAATTGCTAACCAATTAATGAGTTTTAGCATACCTGCAGCAGCCTAGTACAATTAAAACATCAAATCGATTTGCACACAGCTCTGAATGATAACGAGCATGTAGCGTATGGCATACCCTACAGATTAGGGCCTAGAATGGGAAATAAAAGTAAAATGTACCAGATCTGCATATCAATCGCTCAAAGGTAAGTACTGTGTGTTTGGCTATTGAAACAGTTCACCTCAGACTATTCCAGCGCATTTTTTAAGCGAAACCAATATGCTCTGAGAAAGCAATGTGTAGGTTTCGCTTCAGTAGAATACTTGAAGTATTTTTTTTTTTTCATTTTTAGGAGTTACTTTAGGAAAAAGCGTTTGATAGCAACGAAGCCTATGTTTACGTTAACGAATGGAATGCAGGTGCTTATTGCTGCTGGGAAATTGACCTGATTTTATTCCGGAACTCCATTTTCTCATGTTATTTGCGATGACTTGATGAGGAGAAATTGATATATTGCATTCCGATTTAGAGGAAAGAATGGCTACACATATGAAAGTGCTGTGGTATTTTTTGTCATATAATTCAAATAATGAATTAATGATGAATTTTAGTTGTATTCCTCACTTTCTTTGCTTAGATGTTTTCTTCAGTTAGTGCAAGGTTCATAATATAGTCGTATCCAAATTATCTTATATATCATACAAACCAAAAGTGTCTCATCCTTTTCAACGATTTTAAATCAATTTTCTTCTCTTAAACGAACCATTGGAAACATTTTTAGCTCATACTCAACTTCAAACGATAGTTAGGCGACAAATATGCAAAAAAAAAACTTCAAACCAACGGTAAACCGCACATCAATGTGCATACACTATACTGTTTCAACCAGATCAATGGCATAGCTATGCAGTAATTGAAGTTTAACGTATGGAGTCCGAGCGTACCCGTAAAGTTGCCAAACGGACTATTGGCAGAATTTTAAATGTAGTCTAGAACGTGATCATAATAAAATGCAAGAGTCTAGCGTTGTGAGACAATAACTCAATGCTGGAGTTAACGCACATTTCGCATGGGAAGATAGTCCAAATGGCTCCAGATATAATACAAAGCCCACACGCTTTACAATTGCAATAAGATAGATAGATACGTGCTAGTTAGAGCCTATTATATGCACACAAAAATGAATGTCGTGTGTTCGTAATTTCGTGTTAGTTAACGAAGACCAATGCTGAGCTAGGCTAAGAAAAATGTGGAGAATCGAAATCATTTCTAACCCCAATTGTTTTACGAATGCAAACTCTCAAGTGCTTCGATATGTAAATTGTAGCAGTGACATTTGGAAATTACCTGAAGTTTGATTAATTACCGTATAGTTTGGATTATTCAATGCTTTCTTGTGTAGACATACCTCTAATACAAAACTTGATCCTTTTTTTTATTAACGAAATTGGCAATAGTTACAATAGGAAAATAATATGTTTTCAATAAGATGTTACATGAAAATCTATCGTAGGCTAACAGCCTGTTTAGTTCGTCCCTCTTAAATTTTGAGGTGTGGCGGCTCTAGGTTCAGAAGGGCCTCCATTCCTTCTATTGTGGTGGAACTCAGTGCTGCTGTAATCCCATTCCTTGATATTTTTCAGCCTATTGACATATGTTTTTTGTGTAGTTTTCTTCCATTGCACTGTAGCTCTATAAAGGACGATAAATCTCACCATTTGTTTGTATGTCCACAGTGTCTACCATGGAGATGTTTCTCAATTTTTGCCAAGCTGTGGCAGCACAAAATAACAATCTACAATTCTACATTCACAATAAACAACACTATAAAACAAATCAAAATTATTTAAAACACAGTAGGCTAAGAAAAGTGTAATTTCGAAGTGAATTTCAAACAAAACCTTGAATATTTTTTTCCCCTGTTTGTCCCCTGAAGTTTTTAAAATATCCCTAAATCGAGGGTTTAATTCCCTATTATGGCAGCACTGGTGCAATATGAATTTAGTTTGATAATTCACCTCGATTTTTCCATCTGTGCCTGCTCTCAGTCGGCTAACTCCGTGACGTTGTGGGCATTTCGGGCAGATGAGTTATCCATGCTACGGCACACGGACGGTACAATAACAGAATAGTGTTCACTCAACGTTTTTCTGAAAAAAAACATACTGTATTACATTTTTACCCCTTTTTATTTTACATATTTATTTTATATCCTTTAATTTCAACCTCACAGCTGCACCAGCACGAGGCACCATCCTTAAGGCCGGACAGGAAGCGAACAATATTTTTTGTTATTGTTCGTCACTTCAGCCGTCGATAAGAAGCACAAAAAAATCTCGAGGAATTGCTCAAACAGTTGCCACCACTCGTATTCTTTTAGCTTTCTAATCTGTTAAGGGCTACCTTCCGAATCGGGTTTTTTCCTGAAGCTTGGAAAACAGGCAAATTCATAATGATCCCCAAGCTTGGTAAGGACTCTTCTCAATTGAAGTCATACAGAAAATTCTAGAACACCAATTCGGATTTCGAAGACATCACAGCACCATCCAACAGGTCCATCAAATCGCGTCATACGTCAAAATAGCATTCAAAGATAAGAAGTATTGTGCAGCAGTCTTTTTAGTCGTAACGCAAGCTTTCGACAAAGCTTGGCATGAAATTTTAGTCTTCAAAATAAAATCAATGCTTCTGAAAAGCTTTCACGAAATACTTTCCTCCTACCTACCCGATCGCACATTTTAGGTTAGATATAAAAGCTATACTGCCACAAAATATCGAACGCTCGCTGGTGTACCTCAAGGAAGTGTTCTGAGACCTGTACTCTACACAATCTCTACATCTGATCTCCCAATAAGCAACAAAACAGCTACAGCTACCTTTGCGGACGACGTCGCCATTCCATTCACTGATTCGAATCCAGTTATGGCATCACGAATACTGCAAGCTCACATCTCACTTCTAGTAGAATGGTTAACGAAATGGAGAGTCAAAATGAACGAAAAGAACGCTTGAGGGTTGCCCGACCACAGCCGCAGACGGTCGTGCGAAAAATGCGCCACTCGTTCGTTCCCGTGCGTTCCTTATGCTGCGGAAAGAGCCGTAACTCACGGATGAGCGAGGAAAATGTTTCACAGTGACGCCCACTCACTTTAATGTATCGTCCCAAAATCTATTAAATAGGGAGAGTCATTTTTTAGGAATATATTGAAAATAACAATTGAATCGAAATCACAAATGGTTCGCTTACCCGGAATACCACATTTTTTTTTTAAATATGAAGTTTACTAATGATATTTAATGAAAAGAATTTTAATTAAGAAAATGGTAATATATATTTATATTTAATTGAAATCTAAAACTCTACCTGCGGGGGTTCGTTCGAAAGTCGACTTGCATCAGAACGCCAACTGTCCAACGATATCTACAATGTGTTTCCTTCGGGTTCAAGAACTTATGGTCTTCTCGCTACGTCCTTTGGTTTCAAGAACATATATTCTTTTCGCTGCGTCCTTCGGTTTCAAGAACATATAGCCTTCTCATTTCTTTTTTTTCAATTCAATTTTCTCGACTGTCTCAATTTTTTTTCATTTCCAAGCTTACTGAATTTCATTTTACAAATCAAGCTCAGACTCAACAATTTCAAATGTATGCCCCATAGCATGTCAAAACTTTCTCTCGACTCTAAAGTGCTCATCTATAGGTCCGTTTTAAAGACCTATAATTTACAAATCTGGGGAGCAGCTCGCCCATCAAACATCAACATCAGCCAGAGGACCCAATCAAGAATACTTCGATCTACCACCGGACCGTTGTACTTCCGCAACGTTAATATCCACAAAGGCCTGCAGATTGTGACGATTGCCGATGAAATTATGAGCTGCAGTGTAAGATATATAGCAACCCTCGATCATCACCCCAACAAGCTGGCAAAAAAATACTAACTCATTGGCAGTTTAAGCAATTGAAAAGAACTGACCCCTTTAGATCTTCCATCTCTTTGGCTTTCGAACTCTTTATGTAAATTGCAATAACACTAACTTTGTTCTTTGCTCTCTGACTCTAAGTCAGTAATGTTACATGCGTCCAAAATGTACACGTCCTCAACTGTGAGGGGTGCACATCACTTGTCTTAGCATGTAAGATTTAACAACAAACTTAAACTTCTTATACGAAGGTAGCAGGTTAATAGAGTTATTATAAAAAAATGTTTCTGTTATGGATTAGATGTCCTCTGGGGTTTTAGGTGTCCTGTATTATACATCTAAATCTTGTGTAGGCTAATAGCCTGTATTGCTGCTTCCTCCTGAATTTTAAAGTGTAGTGATTCTAGAATTAGAACGGCCTCCATTCCTTCCGTTAGGGTGGAGCTCAATGTTCCTATTATTCCATTGTTTGAAATTTTTTTCTGCCTATCAACAACAGTTTTTTGTGAGGTTTTGCAGCTCTATATAGGATGATAAGTTTCACTATTTGTTTGTATGCCTACAGTGTCTGCCATGGCGATGTTCGCCAATTGCGTTCAAGTGTTTGTTTTTCCGCTCAGAATGCCATAGTGACCTTCATTGTCATTTTGCTAAGATGATTGGCATTAAGACGAGTTCGGTTTCTAGATAGTTTACCTCTTTCTATTTCATATTTTTCTTTTCTGTTGAATGGTTCTATTCTGGTTTTGTGAGGGTTTATGGACTTTTCACACCATTGGATTGTTTCTCAATTAAAGTTTTTTGCATTCTAGGTTCCAAGTTATGAGACCTGTGAGACATATATTATCCGATATATCTTCCGTGTAGCCGAAAGCAGTTGGGCCGTTACTATTACAGTCACGAAAAGGTAATCAAGTAGCAGGGGCCATAGAATATGCGATAATAACCCTCCCTGTGGATATCCTCTCTTAGTATCAACCTTTCGCTTCGCTTCTCGTCTTTTGCACGCTTATTTCGCTACTTCTTGAGGGGTTTGTCTTCTCCAAAGAGAGTGGCATCTTTACCAGGAGATCACCTCTTATGTTCAAATCAACCAGCTTCTCTATTGTCTTCAATATATAGGATATGAAGTTGTATGGTTTTGGTAGGTCGGGATGAACACAGGCCGCATCTGTCTTAACGACTTTGGTACATAGCTGAGTTCCAAGCTCACTCTAAACATGTATAACACAATATCTTTAATTTCCTCGTGGCTCTTTGTAGCAGAGCTGGGTGGATTTCACTTGGTCCTGGTGATTTAAAGATCTTGAAGTAGTTTATTGCACACTTAACCTTTTCATGTGTAATAATTTTTTTTTTAGTAAGATGTGAGGGAAGTGTCCGATCAGGATTTTTCTTTTCTGTTTCAGCTTCATCTGCTTTTTCTGACATCCTGATCCATTACGGCATCCTTGTTTGGAAGCACTGGTTTTTTCGAGGCAGTTATATTGATAGGTTAGGTTAGGTTTAATTGGCTGGCACAGGGCCACACATAGACCCATTTGGTCCGTAGCGATACCAGATAAATGGACCCGGGGAAGGAAAGTTCAGTCCAAACGGCCATCGAAGACCCTGGACTTTTTTGCGAACTGAAGTATGTCACTCAGCCTCTGTTTTGCTACATGTGAGAGATCCACCTGCCAGGGCTCACCGAAGCAGTGCTGCCTGGTGCTCCCCAGTGCCAGACGCACAGAAGGTGTTGGATTGTTTCTGAGACTCCCGGCTCTTGACACTTTCTACAGGTGTCACTGGTTAGGAGTTCCATTTTCATGGCATGAGCTGCTACAAGACAGTGGCCAGTAATGATGGCGACCAGCCGCTTGCAGTCAGTCCATGTCAATTCGAGCAGGTCCTTAGTCACTACGAGATTGTACGAACTCCACATGATTTAAGTTAGCTTGCAGGTCTGAATTGCACGCCATCTGCACATCGCAACTTGCATCATATTGGAGTCGATTCAGTATTTGATTGTTTGGATTGGAGTAGGAATGTTAACATATCCTGATAGGGAAAGGCTAGCTCCGTGCTTGGCTAACGCGTCCGCCTTCTCGTTTCTTTCAATGCCCCTGTGACCAGAAACCCAGAAAATTTTGACCATTCTGTTGTTGCCCAGTCTATTGAGGGCCTGAATGCAGTATGTGTAAGACATCAGAGCTTTAACCGCCGCTTGACTATCTGTAAAGATGTTGATTTCGTCACTTGTGGTATCTCTGGCATATGCTATTTTTGCGGCTTTACGTATCGCGAAAACCTCCGCCTGAAAAATACTACAGTGATTAGGAAGCCTGAAAGCTGCTTCCATAATTGCATCCATAGTTCTAGATGCTAAGAGTTGCTGATTCCACTCCTGCCCATCCCCCACAGTCACCTGATATCCCCGCTCGATGCATAGAGTGGGGACCAAGTAGTCGGTGCTACCTGCGTGCGTACCCCCACTCAGTTCTGCTGTGGCCGAAGGTTCGTATCTCGTAGTGTTTCGATTCCCTAAGCCTGACAGCAGCTTTTGCGGTAGCGCCCCTAACAAAGAGGTAAAACGGAAGGAGATGAAGCAGGACATTCTTAACAGACGAAGGAGTCGATGCTAAGGCACCTGTGGTACAGAGAGCCACCAGCCGCTGAACATGATGGCAAAGGTAGTTTTATTCACTGCTGACCACCAAACCAAGCATTCGTAAGCAAGGATAGGCCTATGGATTTATTGCGTTAAGGCAGGGCTTAGACCCCACGTTTTACGCAGCACTCTCTTGCTGGCGTAAATCGCATTGCTTGCTCGCTTTACTTTCTCTTCTAAATTCGCCTTCCAGGAGAGCTTGCTGTCCAGAATAAAACCCAAGTACTTAGTTTGTGACTTGAGGCGCCGCTCTACCTGATTGGAGCTAATTCAGAAATTTTATACTTCCTTGTGAAAAGTACAAGATCAGTTTTATTGGAGTTGATGCCGAGACCCACGGTGGGCGCCCATTCTTCAACCAGCCCCAGAGCATACTCGATGAGCTGGTCGACTGTGTGCGGAAGCCTGCGCGAGACTAATATCGCAATGTCATCCGCATAAGCCATAACTGAGAGTCCTTTGCATTCCAACTTATCCAAAATTCTATTTCTAACCAGGTTCAATAAGAGAGGGGATAGAGCTCCTCCTTGCGGTGTGCCTCTATGGATCTTCCTAGTGATCTGTGACCCCGGCCTCTCAGCTGCTATGAGCCTTTGCTTAAGCATATTGCTTATCCAGTTGGAAATATAGGGATGGGTGTTGGTTGCGTGGAGGCTCTCCATAATGGGTGTTGTGTGCACATTATTGAAGGCGCCTTCAATATCTAAAAAAGCACCCAAAGCGTATTCTTTGTAGCGGAGTGCCTTTTCTATTTCGAAAACTACCCTATGGAGGGAACGGTAAGCACACCTGACTTTTGGAGCATGTCCGGTAGGACTCCATCCGGACCTGGGGACTTGAAGGGCTTAAGGGTGTCAATTGCCCCAGTTATATTGATATGGTTCGATAATTATTCTGGTAAACTTGCCACAGTGTCCTCAAATTCTGTCTTTGTTATGAAACTCAGGTGCAGGCCATGATCTCCCGCTGTAAGGCTATTCTGATAGCATTCGCAGTCCGTGCATGATGGTCGCCTGCACTTTATCCTTTTTACTGCTGTCCGTCGTTGCCATGAGCACCCAACGATTGACCCCTGTGTTACTCCTGAGGTGATAAGTCTTCTGATATTCGTCGTCAGTGTTCACATAAGTCTTGTCTGAGCTTCGTTGTTACTAATAAAATGATTAATCTGGCGCTGTGATGATGAAAATGGAAATGATCTCACCTGTGGAAAAAATGCCTCAAAATATGCTGCAAAAATAAATACAAGAAAGCAGAGCTAGAATAATCCCATCATTTGAATATTATTGATATCATGAATTAGCCAAGACTGCATACAAGGAGCAATTGCTCTGCACTGCCAGTCATTTTGTTCTCTCCAAATTTGGAAATTTTTCAAACGCAACTACTCAAAGTCCATAGTTCACAAGTAACAAAACTGATGTACATAATATTTGCGATAATTTTGATGGAGCGAAGAAACAGAGAAACCATAACGAGCACTTATCACGCAGAGCTCTGGAAGTAAGCTGTTCACTAACGAACCACGTGAGATCGAATCACATGCAAAAATTGAACTCGCAAAAATGACGCAATTTGCATGCACAAAATCTTATCCTGACTTGAATGAATTTCTTTGGACTTCACTGAATGATTGGAAAAGAATGACGAAAAGAATGAATGGAAAGTCACCGGCTCCATTTGGCTCCACTTGACTCCGGTGTTTCACGTATGCACTGCGAAAATTATTTTAGCTCGGGTAATGTTTATTCTAAAAGCGTATTCGGGGTAAAGACTGCAAAAGACTGTATTGAGTCGGTCTATCTGCTATTTGTTGCGATTCATATCACATTAAACATTTCACACCACGATTCCATGTCATTATGCTTGGGCGCAGGAAGTTTACATATCTGCAATGAGAAGCCATGGGATTAGCGAGAAGATATCCAAATGAAGTGGATGGCAAGCGATTAGATTGCATGCAACTGTACTTTAAGACCAATCGATGATTTTTCGACCTCATAAAACTTTTATTGCAATTCGTGTCTGAGTTCTGATTTAGTTTTTAGATGCACTTGGAATATCTAAGAATGTTGCGAATTTCTTACGCACGATTTGAATACGAGGAAGACATACCACGATATCAAGTTCATGATGAATGCTCACAAGTCTACCAACTGAGAGTACGGATTGACGCAATCTAATTATTGGTTTTGTTCCTAGATTGCTGTTTTCCATGCAGGACGAGTATGATGCGAATAAATGATTATTTGTGATATACTCGTATATGTTGGTTTAATATTTTCAACTCGATAAAGTGACATTTGGTGCATTGTGAATATGTTTGATGTGCCTTTTCTAAAAAAAAAACTTTTGCAATTATGATTTGTCCGTTCAAGTAACATATGTTGAATGTAAGGTATTGTAACTACATAGTTTATTTTAGAATGAAAAAAAACAGAAGTTTTGTATGAAAAAATTAGAGTACGTTTAGTAGAGGAAAATATCTCCCTTATTATGACGCTATTTAAAACTAAATACCATATACATCGAAACTCCAGTTTTGGGACAAAAATAAGTTCGCTAGTGGTGAAATGTTTCGGCGAGTAGCGAGTGGTTAATACATTGTGGCTAACTTATTCACCATTCGCCGAAGAACTCGCCTAGTTTTGTGACAAAAAAAATTATTTCGAAAAGTAAATTTGAAATTGAGGTGACACTATGACATTGAATTTATTTTCTAATAATCGGTTGTTTTCTTAAACTAGTACATACACTTTTATAAAACAAACTATACAAGCGCAAAACTCTGCTGCTACCATATAAAAATATATCCAATATTTTCTGAAAATTCGAACCAAGCAATATTTTAAAAAAATGAACTAAAACGAATCATAAGCAGAGAACATATTTTCACTCCAAATACTCTTCAAGTAAACGTTGATTTTTTTTAACACCTGTGATTTTTATTTGCACTTTAAAATAGGAAATGAACCAGGGCACTTGCTTCAATTTTTCATTATTATCTATGACAATAAACTGCATAATACTTTCATTAGATAAACTTCAAACGTAATTTTTTGTTCATTTCACTGCTTGATTAGTTCATCGAATATCAAAACTAATCTCAGGGTCAAGGTGAGTTACTTCAACGGCTGACACTCTCAATAGGATATGTACAAGTTTATTGTTTATAGTGAGCAAATATCAGCGCTAAATCTTCA
The DNA here is from genome assembly GCA_963978885.1 of Nemotelus pantherinus. Classification (NCBI taxonomy): domain Eukaryota; kingdom Metazoa; phylum Arthropoda; class Insecta; order Diptera; family Stratiomyidae; genus Nemotelus; species Nemotelus pantherinus. The sequence goes on from OZ022263.1 coordinate 26,159,401, forward strand.
TGCACGCTTTTCACAAATTTGCGAAGATGTTATGAAATGTAACACTTTCAGTAATTTATATGAGGTGTTGAAATTAAGTGACCGGCGTCAGTCATTTGTAAAAATACCACAATTAACGATGTTAATTAATATCATAGTTGTGCTTGTTTTTCTGGTGCATATCGCCTTTGATTTTAGTGTGCAAGTATTCTAGTATCAGGAGCAAATGCCTATATAAAGATTGAAAAGTTTATTGATTGTGTGTTAAGGGGGTATTTTAACTAAAAATATATGCAATGTTTATTTTTCAAAAATGCAATTGGTTTGTACGATCCCGGCCTTTGATATGGGTGACTCTCTTCCCGCCTACAAAAAAACTGTCCACACAATTTTTTTTTGGTCACCAAACAGATGCATCTACTTCAGTATCTGCCACCAACTTCTGGGGATCTTCAAGCAAACGAATACTATTGACGATGTCAGAGTTCGTGCCGGTCATTTCTAAAATCTCAATGAATTCTTGATCAAATTAAAGCAAATCATTAAATTATTAGGCCAACAGGAAACTCAGCGATTCTCCAGGAATATCTTCCGGAGCAAAAAATTATTCAACGGCAATTAATTTCGGAAATGCAATCAACCACGATACTCATATAAGCTCCATTGTGCAAATCAAAGATTATCATAAAACATAAAATTCCTTCGCCGATTATCTTAAGTGTTAAGTAATAAAAAGTTGCAAACATAAAATTTCGATTGATCATCACCTGTTAGACTAGAAGGGGAATACCGAATAATTTGTTGAGGAGCCAAGCAATTCATATTATCGGCGGTCTTCTTTTTGGGAGAGTGGTGAAAAAACTCTTATTAATGCCACTTTAGAAACAGTACTGCAAGTTGGCTAGTACTGCAAATTTGCAAGAAGATATAAATACTGTTCACTTTTGAGAGTCTTTTCATATGATGTCATGAAAAAATCAATGATCTTCGCCCAAGTCGCATACTGTATTTTGTTTAAGCTCAACTAAAATGTTTCTTAAAAATTTTATTGCCTTTGAAGCAGACTTAAGGGAAATGCTCCAGCAATTGTTTATTCAATATATCAAATTTAAGGAATCTTTGATATATTCATTAATGAAACTGTAGCGAATTGTCAATATGAGAAGAGCCTTAGCACAACTCAGAACCAGACCGAAGTCTAGAACCAAGAGTGCTAGGACGCAAAAGTGGAATGGCTTTTGCCATTAAAGAGGCAAATTCGAAAAAAAAGAATTGCCCGAGAGAAATGGCCGTGAAGGCCCCTCGTCCGCATTAGTGGAGTACCCTTTAACCGACCCCGACGGATGCTGGGGTGCCGCTTTGCTAGCTCACTGCGGCTGGGAGTCGGTTTGCTCTCCGGAAAAAGGGATGCTACCTATAATTCATCCGTCTTAAAGAGTAGCCGCAAACTGATATATAAATATACCCAAGGGAATATGGGCTTGATTCCGTTAAGGAGGATGAGGATGATGCATGGAGCCTTCAAGAATATATAACTTTTTTTTCCAAAACTCAGATAAAAAGAAATTCCAAAACTCAGATAATTTAAGCATCGGTTGCTTATTTTATTGTAAATGCTTTGCTTATGCATACAAAATGGAAACATCTTTTGGTGCAATATTTACGAAATTATCTGGCGCTGGCAATCATGTGTTAGTACCATAGCTGCTTAACGTTGTGTTAAACCCACCCTGTGAATTTCGTTTCGATTGAATGTCTCGCTGGAAGTTATAGAGGTGAATAAAATTTTAGCGCTACCACCCTCGAAACCTAAATATTTGTTGTTAATTATCATTGCAGGATCATTCTGATTTGGAAATTTAATGAAAACATCGCTCGAGAAAGATATGTCAATAAATTACGAAATTTATCATAGCTGGCAACCCTTTCATGATTTTTCAACTAAATTCCTACAAAATTAGAAATAGGCGCAAATGGACGATCCCAAATAATTTTTGGTATCTATCATAAACAAGTGATCCAGTGGGCCTAGGTCCTTTTATCACATGAGTTTCGTTTTGATTTCGTTACTGCATCGGAAGTTATAGTGAAAAAACCTTTATTTTCCTGAGCAAATTTACAATATTTAAGAGACCAAAATTGTCATAGCTGGCAACCCTATACTAATTTTTCAACCAAATTTCTACGTAATCTGTCTGAGAGTAAAAACCAGTTTTTTTCTCGATGATTGTTTGTCACAGTATTGCCCGTAATTCACAATTACTTCTATCAAACTTGGTCCTAGCTAATACCAACATGCTCTATAAATTTCATGTTGTTCTCGTGAACAGAACTTTCGAGTGCTAAAAATAGAGGTAATTTGATTATGAGTTGCCGTTCTTGTGCACCGCGGAATTTTTAAAATTTGAAATTGACGTGGGGACAAAAGTCAAAATTTATCAATAATTTGAATTTATTTTCAAAAATCAAAAATTTTTCAGGAAGGTCGATGATTTGAAGGATTTTTTTTCAGGCGCCTGCTGTAGCTACAGGGTTGTCCACACAGTCTTAAATGTCCATGTGTGTTAAGTCTTAGTCTATATAAATACTCTCTGCAAATTTCACGACGATCTATTGTTTTTGTTTGTAGATATTTGAAAAAAAATCCTTGCCTACTTTTAGGCACTCAGCTCCCACACAAGGCTCAAAATTTCTTTTTTTTTATGATAGGCAAACATAAAACAAAATAAGTTTTTATTTCCAATGTTAACTTTTATCGAAAATGTACTCTGCATAGGAATATAAGGGTACCTGACAAATCACTTAAATGTCCGCCGCCGCCAAAGTGTTAATGATATCTTAATTCTAACATATCATGGACCTACCCACTATCTACATATATGTTCTCCCAAAGTTTCATTTCAATCGGATCAGCATCGGATCAGAGATGATCTCCCTTAATCATTTTGCTGATATATATATATATATATATATATATATATATATATATATATATATATATATATATATATATGATTAATTTTGGCGAAACGAGTTTAATACTAATTTTCTTCGAAAATCAGTAACAATTTGAAGGATGCAAAGGTAAGAGGAGTGACGATATAGAGGTTATAGAATTTAAAAAATAATGAGCTAGTCAAGCTACTGAAAAGCTATTGAAAACGAGGGGAGCAGATTTTACCCGCATATTCAATAATATTACGTACTAAAAAAGTCAAATGAATACAGTAGATAGTGTTATTATCGACAGACGTGCGCAATTTCTGTTCATGAAAGTGTCAACATGGCCCTGTCGTAAACAGAAATATACCATTAGAATTTGATGAATCATTCACACATTGAGGCAATATCATTCATTTCAGCACTTAGCTCGAAAATAGTTGAAAAATGTCCTGGTAGTATATATGTTCATACTCATATATTTATATATTTTTATATTTATCTATATTTTTATCCAATTTTCTCTATCCAAATTCAATGTAAACAAGATTCCACTGCAAAGGAACGCCATTCACTGAAATGCTGACAACAAGAACTTGATTTTTTAAAATAATCCTTCACTTAACTGAGCAAGGAAAATGAATATTGAATAAATTAATAAGCAAATAGTGGTTGCGTTGGACCTGTACTAGACCTAAAACTAGTTTGGTACTCCCGAATGGCATTGTCGGCGTAATCTTCAATCTTGTTTTTACCGATTTTGAGGAAAATTAATATTAGAACCGAAAGCTTATACTTCTATATAAATATAATATAAATATCAACATGAATCTTTACTGGATTTTTCTCGATTGTATGAGCCAATCGAGCCGAAATTTTCAAGAGAAATTTATGTATATAAGCCTGAAGCCTTTTTTTAATTTACAAAAAAATATATTTAGCCCTTTGGCGACAGCAGGCTGTAAACAAAATACTTGGAAAAATAAGTACAATATCTTAAAATTTGTTATGTTTTTAGCTTGGTCTCGATAATCTTTTGGAAATTTTGAACCCTATATTGGCGGAAAGTGCCTGAAAGTAGGCAAAGAAGATTTGCAAAATTTTGATAAATTCGCACAGAAAATTACAGAGCTCATTGATAAGCAGAAGGACAATTTTTGATGAATGTACTGCTAATCCTGCAACTATAACAGCTATGTAAACAGAAAACATTTAAACCAAAGACTCTTCAGAACTTTTTTTTTTCATTTTTAGGAAAAAATGTGATCAATTGATATTATTTGGAAATTTTTGTTTAGATATTCGACATAAAGATTTTCGAAATTTCTCATTGCATAAGGTCGATAATCCTTCGTTATATTACCCATACTTTTAGTACCCGAAATTCATTTTCATTAGATCTCACGGCCTAATTATCAGATTTAAGTAAAATTCACAGTATGAATTAGTATTAAATTAAAATTCACAGTGTGGCTTCTACAGAACCTAGTCCTGGTCATTTGAAAATATAGCGACCTTGCAAAAATGTCGCTAAGAAAAATAAAAGTGATTTGCTCTACCACTTTCGATGCAGTTGATTTTAACAAACTTCACTTTAGTGTAATCCAAATTTCAGTGGATCGGAAATCCGGGAGGAAAATAAAAAAATAAATGAAAAACAATTTTATTTATTTAAAATGATATTTCTTTACACAACGAGTTGCCTGTAATGTCTTTCGATTTGCAAGGATAAAGCTATAGAATTCTTTACATGTGTAATTAAAATTTGTGCATACCTGAATTTATGATTTTACATGTATTTCATTAAGCCGATTACGATTTTTTCACCACAGTAGATACATAATACCAGTTCTGGCGCACTTAAGAGGAACAAAAGAAGAGTGAATAAGGACATGGTGCCTGCATTATCGGCACGCGCATCCCACGCATGACGTAAGCGATGATCTCGAACTGATAAATAGCCCAGTTGAGCTGATAAACAGCCTAGCTGAAATGATAAACAACCCTGTTGAGCTAATAAAGAACCTTGTTGGGCTGATAAATAGGGTAGTTGAACTGATAAACAACCCTGTTAAATAAGCTAAAAGCTCAGTTGAGCTGTTTATTAGTTCAAAGATCATCACTTACGTCATGCGCGGGTCGATAATCGAAGGCACCATGTCCTTATTGCTCCTCTTATTTGCACCCCTTTTGCTCCTCTTAAGTGCGCCAGAACTGGTATTATATATCTACTGACCACAGTTCGTTTACTACGCTGAAAACACGATCAGCGGCAACATTTGCAGATAGGAATCGATAGAGCGAATGTAACAAGTTTTTTTATTTCTTTGCCCGATTCTTCTTTACATTTTTCAAAAAAATTAACCCATCGCAAGTCTTCTTTCTTTGTTTTACTTGCGACAAGGTCCTGCACTTCTCGCAGCAAACAGTAATCGTCGTACAATTTATCCTCATTTATTGGCTCATATAAAGAAGCACTCAGATCTTTTATTTAATCAATTGTACAAATCTAGTGCAATTTACGAATTTTAATCATTAATATTGTATTATTTATAAGCATATAAAAGCGAGCATAAAATATAATAATTCCGTGAAGTTTGTTAAATTTCCGGGAGAAATTAACTGCATTCCGGGAGCCGGGAGATTTTTTAAATGAACTGTATTTTTCCGGAAGAATCCCGGAATTCCGGGAGAGTTGGCAACCCTAGCGGTAGCCCTTAAAGTTTTTCTGCTAATATGATTTTAAACGCAGTCATCGATTCCAACACAATTTAGAGAATGAAGTAGATCCGATATACTTTTGGCTGCTGTGTTAGCAGATGGCTGTCTGCACCAGGAATTTTCGTTATTTTCATACTAACAGATGCTACCATTAAGTTTTCTTATATAATGAACAAATACAAAAAAAATAAGTAAAAAATTTTTAAACCTCACAGCTTTTGATGGCACCCCCAAAAATCTTTTCTCCGTATGACTTCTGATGCAGTCATGGGGAAAACAAAATTCGAAGGATGGTTTTTTTTGTCGTAGAACAGTTGTGATAGACTTTTGGTTGCAGTGGCGAAAAAGTGTTGCCAGATTGAGCATTTTCATCATTTTTGCACTAAGAGATGCTTCCGTCGAATTTTCTGATGTGCTTATAATGAAAATAAGAAACAATTTCTTTATTTTCTTTAATTTTGGATTTTTTGCCCATGAAGCTATTTGATCACAGTTGCACATGAGCTTCGTTGCAGATTGGTTGTAATAAAGAAGAATATATATTCTAAACATACAAAGTTTCTTAAATTTTCTTGGAAAATTAGCCTTTCTAACAGATGCGGTGCGTTAGAAGCTGCTTGGAGGCAGCGGTGGAGAAGACACTTTGCTCAAATGAGTGTGAGAAATACTGCTCGAAAAGCACATTAGCAGGATTTTTGGGCTAAAATCACCTGTGTAGGTCCTGTTTTTCGTCAAGTGATTACTGACTCCGGACGTCAAAATTGGGGTGTCCGAATCTATTTACTGTGGCAGGCTTTTTTCGCTGTTATACCGTTGGTATTGAGGATTGATGCTTTGAACTTTAAATCTTAAACCATTGTGTACTGAGAAAAGAAAGATTTATTATCCATGGAACTCTGTTACCCGCAAGCAATAAAAATTATTCTATTGTTTCTATATACTGAGGGATTTTGTTCTATTCAGACATTTGTGGGCGATTTTTTTTAGTTGCGAACCAGCATTTTGTTTTGTTAATATTCGGGCCATATTATGAATGTTTTATTTCAGACGTTTTGATCCTCCCAGGTGAGATATTCAATCAGCGAAAAAAAGGTCGGTAATCAATTAAACCGAATATTTGTGTTCCGTTTTACCAATAGATTTTAAAAAAAGGATGATAGCAGATACATTTTTTTTCGATAGATACACGCAAATATATTCAAGCTTCCGCTCCAATCTTCCGCGCATAAAATCAAATCTGAACTTACAAGCATACGAGTAAAGCACAAATCGCACCCGACTGGAACATTTACCTTACTCAATTTGCTTGCGCACGCTCTTGTACGCGTTTCTTCTGCTACTTCTTTTACTTAACTGGCCATCGCCAATACGATACTGTACTTAGTGTGTACTGTGCCTCATGCTTCAGGTGTAAAGCTTATCTCTCTCAGTACAGCACCGTCGAAGACATACAGTGCGTCTTTGAATATTTAATAAATTGGAAGTGCGCTATATAAATTGAGAGCCCCGACCCTGAACCGTGCACAGTAAGAGATAACCGATCATCCGAGCCGTTTGGTACCGGCCGATCAGGAGCTAATTTGGGCGATTGGCAAATCAGTTTGTGGATTTATGTACATTATCGCAATTCGAGACCAGCAAAGGATACAGCCACGTCAGCAATTGAAAGAGGATTTATCTTCAGTTAATGAGTAGTGTGAATTGAAAGGAAGTTTAAAGTGATATTTCAAGAGACCGGACTAATAGTGTTAAACCGGAAGCTCATCAGCTTGGTTCTAATCATAGTGATCTAGTGTGTGACAGTTTTTAAGAAGACCCTTGAGGAAGACAGTCATAAAGTGTTCATAATTCGATTTAAAATGTGGAAAACTGTGATAATTTTGGGATGCTGTGTGGGAGCTGCTTTAGCATCGCCGCTTGGAACCGCTAAGGTTGGTCAAATTTTAATCTATTTTTACATGTGACTAAAGTGTTTTACCTGATGAAAAGCAGTTAACGCTTTTCATTTTTGAAATACTGCATATGTTTCAATGAATTTTAAATGAAATTCAAAAAAGCATAGAATCAGCTAGATCTCAAATATAATATCTGTTATTACAAAACTTTTACTATTGCTGGAATTCTTAAAAGCCATTTTTGAATACTGGTAGACCTATAACAGTTTTATAAGCAATGTTCGTCGTTTTATCGATGAATAGAAGTTTTATTTGATTTTAATAAGATAACTTTGTGTATTTTTAAGATATATTCTGTCATAAATTCTAAACAGCGGAAACCCGGATGTTTTTTATGATACTATGCTGTAGAATAGAAACCGCACTACAGTAAGACACATGAAAGTGTAACAAAATCAACCACAATGCGGTTCGATCATTCAAGATTTACTTTTAGTGAGATAAGATTATTCTAGATGCTCAGTTTATGCGAAGCGTAATTAAATGACAGTAGATGCAACTAGAATCGATTAAAAGTCTGAGCTATAGCATTAAGATAAACAGATCGGAAATCAAGATCACGGGCTGTCTGTAATTTTATACTATTTCAAATCTTTGCGTTAGTTGTGGAACCAGTAGATATGCGGAACATTTTCCGCAAATTGGCAGTAAAAATAGGCTTCATAATTTGATATTCTAATTGATGTCGCCTCGATTCGCTCATCGACATGTGCATCAAATGTGAATTTATAGTTCGCACTTGGCTGCAAACGTAACACTTTGACGGTAGGTGTTAAATGATTTAGTTTGAACAATGGCACAATAGACGAGGCTGCCTGAAAGTAAAAGATGAAATATGTTCATGGATACACATTCGATAATTGGTGATTGCCGGATGATTTCCGTATCATGTTACAATGCCTTTTAGTTTGATTAAGAGAGGTGAACAAGCTCTCAACTTATTAAGATTTAACAATACTGTGTAAAATGTGGTGAATTGAACACTTTCGTATCATGTTGGTAGTATCTTATTATGATGTAATCGTTACGAAAATCTAAATCTATAAAAATATTTAACATAGAGCTTAGCTAGAAATAAGCTAACCTTGCAATATTTTATTGAAACCAATATTTATTGATAATTTTATCTTCTCAGCGAAATCAGACACCAAGTTTTTAGAAAACAATTTTTGACATCGTTGACTTCTAAGATAATTTTGAGGTAGGAAAACATTTGTATGATGTTAAAAATTCAATGGATGTAAATCAAATGAATCTCTTCAATGGCTGACCGATTTTTTTGAACGGAAAATTTATCATTAAAGGAAAGAAAAAGTAACGTCCTTTTTACAAAAGTATTGCAAGATGTAATTTGTAGTGCTCATGTGCATGAAAGTTTGTTAATAGATCAGGGATCTATGAGTGTATTAGAATTCCAACCTGAAAGTTATTTCTTTGGAATTAGTGAAATTTTGATGAAATTTTTCTGCAGCTTCTCCAAGTAGAATTTGATTTGAAATAAAAAACATTTTCAAAATTTCATGCACATCTCAATCGTAAAAACAGTTTTTTTGATTTTTGATTTTTCAAAAATTATATACGAGTGAATTTCAGCGTGAAAATAATTTTAAGCTAAAATATCACTTTAATCACAGCTTTATCACAAAAAATATGGCTGCAATTAGTTAAGAAATAGTGTTCTTATACTCGAATTAGTAGGACCAATAATGTGAATTCTTATCTTTGATGTATATGCAAGTTTGGATTGGTTTTCTTGTCAAAAACAAAAATCAAAATCGATGTTTCCTTCTATAATTTTTACATAATCAATAGATTTCTTTTTCCAAAATTTAATTGTGTTTTAAACTAAAACTTGTAACTGTAAAATAAATGATAATTAATTTTCATTAACTTAATTTGCACCCAGTACTTTAATCCAGTACTTTTCGCTGTAGTGTATTTTGCGTAAAATGACATGATTTTTCTGGGGATCAAAATGTATGTCCACCTGAATTTAGTTAAAACTTAAATTATTTCGTTGCATGGAAAAAAAATCACAGAGAAATAATTTGTTCCAAAAAATAGATTCGAAATTAATGCTAAATCAAAATGACTGTAACTCACTTGGAAATAAAATGATTCAAACCCTCTTTGGGCGCCACTTGTGAGCACACACTGCCAAACCTCCACTTAAACTTGTACAAAATAGATTTGATTAGAAAGACCCTGTTAGGTATTAACGCAGCTTGAATCACTTTTGTAAATTTGTAAAGCATAAAATAAAACTACCCCTAACTACCACTAAATGTAAATACGGAGCTCGCGGGAAGTGGTTTAAAGGCTTTCTGTAGCTCATTCGAGCAGCTGCTGCTAATTGAACTAACCTTATTTAAGTAAGTCTCAGACAAAAATTTTGTTTTGCAACTATTTTTTTTCTCAAAGTACCCTTAAATACAGAGCGCAAAGTTTGTTGAATTTTGAAAATATCTCATGTGTTCTTCATTAGGCTTTTCAAAAATGAGATGAAAAAAAAAATTCCTGAATTTTATTTGGTTATTTAGGTCAGAATTTATATTACAGATTTTTAAAACGATAAACTTTAAGCACAAATGTCAAATCGAAATTAGTAAAATCAGTACTTGAACTGTTTTGATTTTTATGCTACTTTTTAAAGTTTGGAATGTGTTTTTTTATGCATCCTCTTCTTTGACTTGCCCGTACGTTTTCATAAGATTGGCACATGATGCCTATGATGGTTTAAATATTATTTTTTTGTGTAAACTTTTTACAAAGATCACAACATTATTTATGGTTGTTACTTTCCATCAACATTACAGAATCCAGAGAGCAGAAATATATTAAAAAACCTGCGGTTTTTTCCTTTGTCATTCGAAAAACTAAGACATCAGCAAGCTTGAAATATTAGCCTTTTTACATCAATTGCACACAAACTTCTCATTAAGATATTCAACCACTGATTTGATGAATATATTGAGTTCTTAGTGATATGAGTCTGAAACGAGAGGCTGAAATATCCATTTATACCATTTATTCATTCAAATCTTGGTTGCTTATTTTGTCATCCTTATTTTAAACCAAAAAAAAATGACTTTTCGAAATGAATAACTTGACAAAAAAATTTATACTCCTATATTTATGATCTTTAAGATTTTGGTGCTACCACAAAAAAGCATACGCTTTGCTCAAACTCATAATATATTTGAACGAAACAATTAATTTTTGAAAACATGGGTAAAACTTGAGTCGAAAAAAAGGAAAAGAAAAAAGATAACGTTAGGTAGCATCATGGCTGGAATTTTATTAAACAACGTCTAAAACGATTTTGAGTACGTCATTAATTTACTGGTAGAAAGAAATTTGCAGCTATGCGATGAGCATCCAAGCAAGTTTAAGCTGCTATATACCGGTTAAATAATAGCCAAAACATATATATATATATATATATATATATATATATATATATATATATATATATATATATATATATATATATAATAGTAGATACAGACCGATAGACACTTGGCAATAAATGCGTTATTTTAAATAAAAAAACATCGTGATTGGAGATATGATAAATAATAATAATTATAGATATTTTATATCTATAACATGTTCTTATTACTAAAAGCAAATAGGAATTGTTGAATATTTTAGTAGTAATATGTTTCTGGCTATATTTTTGGCGACTAGAATAATTCCTTTTTATTACAGTCGCAATTTTAACTTTTTTGTGAGAAATTCTAACTGTAATTACTTTAAATTTGAACTGACCCGCATAGCACATCGGTACTGCTACGGAATAAAATCGGAATTCCGAATGTATTGAGCAGTACTGATCCATGCAGAACTCTAGCGGAACATTTCGTATACTGAATAAGTGAATTGAATCTGTACTTATACAGTATTGGATAAGGAACTAAATAGATACTGCTCCAATACAGGTACAGTACCTATTGTCGTAGTTGAGTTCTGATTTAATTCAGTTTGAAGATACTGTGACAGTATTCATTCACCAAATAATTAATACAAAAAATTGAGTGAAAGTACTTTATTTTTCGCTAATTTGATGTGTTTTTGATTTCTTTCCGGTTTTCTTCTATTTACATGTTTCTATAACTATATAAATCTGTGTAAATTTCAAGGGATATGAGACTAATTTCTATTACCTTCTAATGCAATTCAGCTGGATTTGAACTCAGGGCCTCTGGATCTGTATCGTTTAGGTATGAGCACGCATCGATCTGAGCTACTGTGGTTGATTGCTAATCTAGAATAATGTTCGGCTCCTATCATCACAAAAGTGACACACAGTTTTTGGTAAAACTACCTTTTAGTTTTTTAAATGCCTAGAAAAATTAAATTTGGCAGTAAAGTGATGGTGAACCTAAGCGAGAGTTATTCTGATCACTATTATTGCAAAAGTCTGATCACGGATTCAGAAGGAAGCGTTCCCCATGGTAAATTGATGACGTTTTGGGAGATATTGATTTACGTATATTATTCTAAAGTATTCAAATATAGCTAAAAATGTGAACAGAGATGACTTGCAAAGTATTGATTACGTAGAGCAAATGTCGGATGCCGAAGTAGTATCAATTGTACGGAATTCTATTTCATTTGCAGCCAAGATCATAAACTGGGCATGTCTCGTAGGAATTTATCACACCGACATCAATAAGTTGTTACAGATACTATCAGAAGAATGTAATTTTCCTCATCGAGACGTAAGATCTTTACTTCAAACAACAAAAAACACTGAACAGCATTATATTGAAAACATAGATATAGGTCAATATATTCACTTTGCAATAAAGTATTCGTTAATTGCATACATTCAAGCCAACAGGCAAACATTTACAAAAAATAATATCACCCATTTTGATATATCTTCCAACATCGACCTTCTTCAAAAAGTGGTTGACATAGTTTTTGGATAATTGCGGGATTTGTAAATAACCTAGAGAACTTTTTTTTTCAATAAAAATATTTAAGTCCTCTAGTAAACCTAAGAACTTTAACGTGGTAACGAAGCGATTCGTTGATTATGTGTTGCAGCTCGTTACTGAAGGTCTTGACTTTCAATCAAAATCATGCAAAGTTAGGATACATTCATTTATTTGTGATGCTCCAACTATGGCCGGTATAAAGCAAGTAAAAGCCGACGGTGGTTACTTTTGCAGCCAAAAGTGTTTCACGAAAGGTCAACGATTCATGACAGTTAGAGGAGCAAGCAAAATAGTATACCCAGAAGTAACGGCACCATTGAGAGATGATGAAAGTTTCAGAAGGAGGTTAAATTGTGACGGCAATACCGATGCAAATCATCATAAAGATTCTCGTTCCATTTTAGAAACACTGCCAATTGATATGATCAAACAACTGTCAATCGACAAAATGCATTTAGTTGATGAGGGTGTATGTAAAAATATTGTCTCTATACTACTAGGAAAACCGCATAATCAAAAATTTTGCAAGTTATCAAGTTCTAAACAAGCAGTTAGAAATCTTCAAAAAGTACACTTGTTCAGAGTTTCAAAGGAAAATAAGACCCTTGAAATATGTACCACATTTCAAAGCATCCGAAGTTAGAATTTTGTTATTATATTCAGGACCTATAGTGCTGAGAGGACGCGTAAAATCTGATACTTACAAGCACTTCTTATGCCTTAGCATTGCGATTCGAATTTCAACATCGAAAGTTTATTATTATGAATTCATTGAATATGCCAATGATTTACTTTTATATTTCATACATCAATTTTCAAAAGTGTATGGATTGGAACATATGACGTACAACGTTCACAATTAGGTTCATATAGTATAGGAAGCATAAAACCTAGGTCCCTTAGATGAGAATTCTTGTTATAAATTTGAAGCATTCATTAAAGCTGTCAAAAGACACGTTCATTCACCAAACAGGCAACTAGAGCAAACAGTGAATAGAATAGTGAATATTTTCAGTACCGCTTGAGTTCTGGTTAAGTCACGAGTTTCAGTGTTGCTTACTAGTTTAATGTAGTTTGAATTTCAGTATCGTTTAAATTCCGATTGAGCAATGAATTTTAGTATTACTTTATTCCGAGTTTTCAGTACCGCTTAAATTCTAGTTTACTAATGAATTTCAGTACCGTATTGAGTTTCTGAATCAGAACTGATAATGAACTCGCAGTTCATAATAAATTCCGATTTCCAGTACTGCACTTACAATACTTAAAAATGCTATACGGGTGAATCTGATCTGTAGCTATCTTTAATCTATCAGCACTCAAAACAATTTATTAAAATGCAGTTCTCAAAAATGAGCTTAGTTTGCAGCATTGTCATCTATTTATGAATGTATTTTATTTTAGACGCACGTAAGTGCCGATATTTAAGCTAATTGGGCCCAATAGTTTTTCTTTGAAGGTTCATTAAAACATTCCATCATTTTGTTCAAAATTTGAATTGAATCAAACGTTAAATGATTTCTATTAGCTCAACAGATGGAAGAAATTATTAATTGTTTGAACACTTTTTCTCAAATCTGCAGCCGCATGAATTCTGTAGCTTAAAACTTGTAAAAAGCGAGTGGGTGGGCTACTTTAATATTAGCTTGACTTCAAAATAAACTTGCTGGAATGAAAAGAAAACTATCGAAATGGTCGAACTAGGGTAGTCGACTAGGGATTAGACCTTTGTTCGGCATATGAAATTGCTCTATGCCAAATTAAAAATTCGTAAGGAAAGCGATTTGAGGACATGTAACTGAGAATATATTAGGCATTTTATGCATGAAGCGGTAAATTTGTGAGCTGCAGCTCATAAAATTTAAATCCTCATTTGCGCAGATTCCTCAAATATATGGCTTGGTGCCCACGTTGGGCGCCATTTTTATTAAGGCTGAAAATTTTAGCGTGTAAATATGGTCTTCATAGCACTTAGACCGTTTATTTGATACTGAATTTACGTAGATTATAGTGTCTCTATGGCAGTTTAAAGGCCACTATGTTTTCGGAGTAACTAAAATTTTCTACCTCTTTTTCCTCATCAACCTGACATTCTTTCTTATTTGAATTTTGGGCCAGTCCTTGCGAAACTTTAGCGCAACTTACCTTAAGCTCAAGCTTGGGACCTGGCTATCTTTCTGTCTCATTGTTACTTATTCCTTGAAACTGGGTAAAATCTGAACGATTATAATGCGTATTTAGTAGTTATTTGAAAAATTATTGTTTACAGAATGTTAACGTTTTAAATATTCACAAAATCATCCTCCAGTGTTAGTTTCAGCATTGCCAAATTGGGGTTCTTCCCCCCAAAATGGGGGATTAGAAGTTCTCTGTGCGATTTTTTTGGGGGAAAAATATCGAGAACACAATATAAGCGTATCAAACATTTCTGACAGGGGTATAGCCCGGCTCTATTTCCTATTACTATGAACTGTACGTTGTCCTGCACACTTGTATATAGATAGAACAATACAACTTCAACCTTAGCTTCTCCTTCGGCTTGCTGCTAAGTGTGACACGAGCTTAAGGGGTTACCCCCACTTGTAGCGCAATAAAATAGGTCATTTTCATGAATTTTTTTTGAGAAAACTACGAAATGTTTTTCAACGACTGTTATATTTTCTTAAAGTACATACTTTAAACACCTTTCAGTAATTTTTTTATTGAAAAATATTACATGATTTAATTACAAATGGCGGTCAAAACAATGGAATTTTAATTTTCACCTTTTGCGGTGACCAAAATTGTGTCGAACTGGATCATTTGAAACAAAAAATAGCGATGGACTTAGTTAAATAACAGTATAAACTAGTGTTTGATCGAAGGATTTAAAACAATATTCATTTTTCACAAAATGGCGGACAGTCAAAGTTAATATTTCGATTTTCACTTAAAAAAATGGTCGTCTTTTGGCTATAAAACGGCCATTTTTAATTTTAAAAAAAAATCGAACGATCAAACACTACATTTTTATGTATTAAATAAGCCTGCTAAGTTTCAAAAAGATCGGTTCAGTAGTTTTCGAGTAATTTTGGTCAACGACTTCAAAGATGTCATTTCGAGAATAACGCGTTTATAAGTATAAGTAACGGTTGTATAAGCAACAGTTTCTTCTCTTTCAACGCTCATATCTCGGTTAATTATGTTTGGATCGACTTGAAATTTGAAGGACGTATTCTCAGATAGTTATATTTAAAAAAAATGCAACAAAAAAAAACCAAAAACTTCAAAGTTACAAGTGGGGGTAACCCCTTAAGCCGCTAGCACTGCAGCTACTGTTGGGCGCTAAGTAGTGTGTTCCTTTTTTTGACTTTTGTTTTTGACCCTTAAAATAGTTTTTATATTGTTTTGAGATTTTAGGCTTTATATAATCTCGGAAAAAGAGATCCCTGCACAAAATTTGTACTTAATGTGGGACATATAAATATGAGCCACAAATTCTTAGGAAGCTGTACATGGCAATCATTCTAGTGTGGAAACTTCCGTAATTGACGATATCTGAAAGTCTTTATTTTATTTTAAATATGTGCCTAATTGATTGGTCTTGTTGTTCTTGTACACTTTTTTTTGGGGGGGTTTTCAACTATGATATCATTTTGAGGATATTTGAATGTGATGTGGTAGTTTTTTCAAATCTAGTGGTGGTTACACTGATCAATTTAGCTTCAAACCAGTTCCCTTCACAATGTTTGAGCCAACGAAAACAGCTAAGCACATGTCCTTTTTTTAAATAAAGTATTTGTAGGTATCTCAATATATTTAGTACCTGGGCTAGCTAAATTTCATCAGAATTAGCAAAAAGGACTTTACATATTTAATGCTGTACTAGAATCAGCTGCACTGCCAAACATTGAAAGTAGTTTAATTATTGTCATCATTGTTGTATCTATAGTTAATTATAGCTCTAGAGGTAAGAAGCCTTGGAATGTCTCAGAGCAGCAGTATATTAAAACACTGAAATTTTGAGTATTGCGCGCAACGAAAAAGGAAGCATAGAAAAGATAAAAATTAACCGAATTAACCGATTTAGTACAATCTGTACATATAAGTATAATCTGAAGTGTATATCAGGAAATATTATTAGATCACAGAAAATTACAATAATACCCTTCGAGTACAAATCAACTGTAGCTGTCAAACTTTAAAATAATCAAAGGAATTTTTTCGAAAATTTTACCTGAAATCCAAAGAATCTAGCACGGTAACTATTTCAAATTCCAATTCCTAATAATTTCGCACTGATTCTAATTGGTCATACTCGAAGCTCTATCGCATAAACACAATCAGAGGTATTGAATAAATTATTAAGCATAGTTTTACTCCCTGTTATCTGGAATGAAAATAATTGATCACGTATTCCATCCTAGGTCGATGCCATACATCTCAATGAGATTGAAATAAATCGCCCATCAACATCAATCGAACACATGTGAAATGTATTTATGAATGTGTTCAAATATAACTACCCGCATTAGATAAATATTTGAACCTTATTGTTCCTGTCGACAATCGCACTCAGTACTGTGGGAAGATTTTGCTAAATCGACCTATTCGCATCTGTTCTGTGACTGAAGGTTCAAATTACGTATTCAATTGGCGCCACATCGAATAACTTCGATTTATTGAATTGTTGTTTGTGTGATTCGAGCATGTGGAAGTATGTACAGTTTGCTACATAGGATTGTTTTTTTACAGCAAATTCTTGTTTGCGCGTCAAAGATATCACTTGATCGAGTAGAAACTCTGACAAAAAACACGTGAAACATGCTGATTTCAAAAATTTCCGCCCAATGTATCCCCAAAAGTCATTCAAAATCGAAAATTTACGTGTCGTCTGCTAAGTGTCGTCCATAAAAAAATAATAATCGGTTCAATTAAAGCTACTTTCACTAATTGCGCCAAAAATGTTACTGTTGTAGAAACCGCCGATTAGCAGTCAAGCCGGTAGCAAAAAAAATGTTGTATACGCTGATGAAAATTAGTCAAGAGTACTTAGAGAACTGGAGAACTAGCTTTCCGATTGCCTTTTCGTTTCAATTGTAAGACCTAATTACAACTTATTTCGTATTCACGCGGCTCGGATAGTTACGGCGACTTCAGCGGAATAGAAAGTCTAAATGCACAGGCAAATTTGGTCACTCTACGATTTTTACTATGGAAAAAGTCTATCGTCAAGGTTTGTTGAACTATTCGTTAATAAACAATCTATCGAAACAAACAAATCGCTCTGACATTTCGAAGCATTCACGACCATTTTGCGTTTCTTAGCCGTACCACGATGCACTTGTCGAGATTTGTAAAATTATGTGGAATCCATCGAGGCGTCAAGCCCCTTGAAATTGAACCCGTGCAATTTCGTATGTCAAAGTTGCTGGTAACCTTGCACCACATAGGCTCGTTTAGGAAACTATCGTATTCCGAAATTCGGTGTTTTTTATTCGAATTAATTTGTTGAATTATGTAAAGTTTTGTTTGATTTTGCCATTTGCGGGGCAAGAATTTAGAGTGGAATGTTGGGTGACGACCAGATGAGAGCAATTGTGTAAATAATTTTAGCAGGTTTATTCTTATGTCAGTATGGGTTATTGTTCTTTACTTCGCTTATATAATACGGTGGTGCGGAAATTAATTCGATTAGATGAATGACCTGAACTTGAATTTATTGTTCAAGAAATGATAGAGTATGATAAATAAAAATTTCTGCAAACAAAGTAGGAATGACTACTTTCGAGCATAATTTCCATTTTCGAGCCGTTCAGAGGTTGCCAGAATGATATTTCAAAAAATCGGAAATTCCATTTGCGGAATCAAAAGAATATTCTTCTTCTTTATTATGTATTGAACTTTTGATTTTTCATTTTCTAAAAAGAAGAGGAACTTCAATATATCAGAGTGGTGCTGCATAGAAGCATAAGAAAGCATTCTAAAAGCATAAGAATATTAACATTTATGGAACTAGGAAAAATGATTCCTACGCGTTTAGTGTCATAGTGCACATCCATCTTTGGATTTGAATCAAGCTTACTTCTACTTAAAAGCATCAAAGGCCATATTAATATTGTGAACGAAATTTCTGATACAAATGAAATCTTTATTTGACTTACTTAAAAATCTAACGCTACACTGAATCAGACCATCAATAAATCTTCACATTGTCAGTCTAAAATGTAATTTCTTCGCATACTTTCAATAACTAGCTGATTGACGCGCGTAAATCTTATCACCGTTTTAAAATAAATCAACACAAAAATGTTCAACATTTTTTATAGCCACCTGAAACATCCGATGCATACAAATTAAAATTTTGATTGAAACTTACTGTTTCCATGTGTGGAACGCAAGTTGTCGCTTCATCGGAAACAAGCTATGATTTCTCCAAAATGACTAATGAGCACTTACTAAGATCAGCAAATTGAATTGAAATGCAACCAATCGACGTGCTAGCGGCGTTAATAAATTTCGGAACTATTTACATACCCATCTTTTCACAGAAGTCAGACATATAAAATTACCCGGGTTTCCAAGAAAAACCACGCGGTAAATAAAGCACAGAAAGTCCAACAGTTCAATTGGTAAGCTCATTCACCATTCGCAAGTTCAACTACTCCATCATAATTATACACTATTGACAAATCAGTTCGATGATCTTTTTGCTCGGCTAGACTTCGACTTGACTATGTCATCAAACAATGTTAATTCTGGCATAATTAGTAGCAAACAGAAGTGGCTGAGTGATTTCGGGCGTAGTGTCAAAGTGTAGTCGTGTTTTTTGGCTACGCGAAAACGTATAGCTTCCAGTTGTGGTGACTTGTGAAGCTGGCAGGATGTAAGGACAGTTTAGGAATGGTGATACTGTTTTGGCATCATTGTACAATTGGAGTTCAAATGTATGATGCAAATTAAATATGACTCTTCGTGATTTCGTTAGTAAACTTCTTGAAATTTATTCATGAAATTGAAATTTGTTTCATTGACTTTGATTGATATAAGCTTCCAATGTTAGAATTTATATTTTTTATTTAATTTTTTTTATTTGTAGTTTTTTTATTTTTAGATTTAAGTTTTGATGTTGTTTAGTCTATATTTTTGATATGCAGTGATGAGGAGCAGGGGTTTTCGCAGGAATTTTTCTTGGGGGGTGTGTTCAAAATTTAAGGAGGGGTGTCCTTTTATTCAACAAAAATATCTAGAAATAATTTTCGCACTGAAGGTTTGAATGGCTAAAATACTATTTTTGTTTCTTTTATTAAAGAATATGTATAGCTACTTAACAGTTTTTTCTACATATAAAAAACTAAAATTGAAAATACCCCAAAACGTAAATATGTCAATCAAATCTAAAGTTGTAATTGTCACTAATAAGAAAAAAACTCTAGGGTAAAAGAACCACTTGAAAATTTTTGAAGAAAAACAGAGGAAATGTTTAGATAGCGTTTCAGATTTTTTATTTTATATTATCTACAAAATCATTGTTTCGTACTAACGACCGGGTACGAGTATTTAGCATTTAATTCAGAATATATCATAAAAACGGCTAGCACTCATAAAAGTCAAACACGTGTGGTTTATTTTCATTATAGGATGCTTATAATATGGAAATCTGAGAGCATCTCCTAGCACAATGCTCAGTGCTGGCAGACCTTTGCTGCCACTGCATTCGAATTTCGTTTTCATCCAATGAGTACATTGGAAGTTATAGGAGTAGAAGGGTGTTTAGGTAACCGCCAGCGAAAATTTCAAAATTTTGGAGATTGAAACACTTGGTGCTCTCTTACTCTACAAGATTATTAAATAAAATGGAATAATATAAATAAAATATATAAATAAAATGGAATAATTTACGTTATCAAGCAAGTCTATCCTAATTTTTTCCTAAACCAAATTCCTACCAAACTTACTGAACCATAACTGTGTGAATTTCTTTAAAATATGATACCTGCAGCGGAAGTTAAAGGGCATAAAGCATTTATTTTTTGCAATTATTTGTTGAGATAACACCACTGCTCCAGAGTGGCCCACATATCTTAATGACTTCTGTCAGACCTGTTCCTACTTAAAGGCTACACACCCTGCGAATTTCTTATTGATCTGATGGTTCGGTCGTGAGATCTCGTGAACAAAAGCTTCGAGTGCTCAGAAAATAGATAATATGGTGAAGGGCTACCGTTCTATGTATTTCAAAAAGCAGCTTAGTGATTAAAATTTTTTTCAAGTGCTTGCTGTGGCTACAGGATTAGCTGCACACTCAGAATAAATCATTCGTGTATAATTTTTATCAACATTAATATGTTCTTTAAATTTCGTGATGATGCAATGCTTCGTGGTCAGAAGTTATGACTAATCGAAATTTGAAAAAAAAATATCTTCTTTTGCGCACTCAGTGCCCACATAGAGTCAAACATTTTTAATTCTCCTCCTTTAACAAGCATAAAAAATTATCAGAAAAAATTCTTTGCATAGATATACCTCAAAACTCATCAAACTTCCCGCTGCCGCCACAGGGTTAAAGATTACGTAGTCCAGTGATTAGTTTCCTTTTGACATAGTGGATATATTATTCAAGCCCTCTGAATTTCAGCATTAATGAAAACAACAAATCTTATACATATGTATTCATAATTTTAAGTCACAACAGCCACACACTACTTGTTCAAAGTTCAAAATCATATGATGTCAATGTCATAGAGAAAAACTCTTTCCAAATTTGGAAATCTTTCTGTTTTCATTTTTACACCGTAAGTGCATATAATTGAAAAGGTGTAGGAAAATTGTCCGTGTTAGGGGGGTGTATGTACTTTCTAGGGGGTATTAGGGGGGTGTTAGGGGGGTGTAGGAAAATCTCTGATGAGGAGTCACATCGGTTACGATTCTAACCTCGTCCGAACATAGCCGTTGATATTATTTTGTCTATTCAATTTATAGTTAGTTGCCAGAAAATCCTAAAAATACTATATATTTCTACGACGTATTCTAAGATAAACGAGCTCAACGCCGAAAAGTTCACCACTACTTACAGTTTTTGTACTGCCAATTAAATTTTTTTTTTTTAAATTTGCCCAAAACTTTTGATATAAAGGTTGCACATGGATTATTGCCTGTTCGAGCAACTTTTGGCAACAGCTGAATTCAAACGTGAAATGCGCTGGGGAAAAATCAAAGACAAATGTCTAGATGACGGTACTCTCGATCAGAATGGGGAAAAAGAGGGTGGGTTGAGCTGACGTTGCCCAACACTATAAAAGATTTTTAGGTGGGGCGGGGAAGTGGATGCACAGGATGTTGGGGTAAACAATCGATTTTTATATTTTTAAAATTTAAAAATGCTTGCCTTATCTCCTCGCTCCTACTTTTGGCTCATCTGACAACGCTTTATTTCTTCAACTCCCTGCACACACACACGCACGAACTGCCTCTAGGGGGTAGAGAGAAATTGGATAATACTATTCACCATTTAACCATCAAAATATAGCTCATCAAAACAGGTGCATTCGTATCTCGTTTCCCCTGTTCCTTCATCTCTCCGTCCTCAGCTTTTAACTATCAGAATAGTGTCATCCAACCAAAACAGCAAGCACGCGTCTAGGAACGGTGTACATGATTCCAAAAAACTAATTTGTGCAACATACGAGGATTGCTCAATAAGTAATGATTATCGGTTATTTCTAGTTCGGATAAAATTAAAAAAAAAAATTTTACTACCCTATAAGTCATCATAAAAAAATCATAAAAATAGGCCATGATTCCAGGGTGGTACATTCATACAGACGAAGAGAGAATATCAAAATGGAGAAAAATGAAATTAGAGTTGTCATTAAGTACCTCTGTTTGATAAAGTCTAACAGAGACATACACGGCAACATGGTGGAAACATTAGGGGACTCTGCTCCTCCACCTTTCACCGTTGCACGCTGAGCCAAAGAGTTTAAGCTAGGAAGAACATCCAATGAAGGCAAACAAAGCGAAGGACGTCCAACCACGTCTCTAGATGTATTAGCTTGTTAGGAGACTATGTTGAAAAATAAATATTTCTATTAAGTTTAATCACCTTGTTTTATATTCATTATCATTACTTATTGCTCAACCCTCGTAGGTCGAGCAAATGGTATTAAATTTGAAGAATAAAGAGACTGAGAGCCACACTCGATAGCTTACGCAAGGTAATGAAAACGGGAAGTCCACGTCTGACCAGCACACTCGAAGGCACAACAAACTACCGTTCACAAAAGATGAATCCATGTGCATATGTCAAGAAACTTATTGGCAGAACGAAGGACAAATTCAGAGATTTACGAGGTTTTGATGATGCCTTCGGTAGCATGATGATTCGATTTCACTTTAGGGTCAAAAATCACTCCAAAGTCTCTGAATTGATTAACGCACGGACAAGTTATCCTGGAAAATGAATATAAGAACATGACAGAAGAGGAAGTGAGACTCAGGTCATTTATTGAAATAAAATAATAAGAACTAACGACAAGGAACGCGATAACCCTATTGAGAGCGGTCGATTACTCTGTTTACTGAGGCGCCAGTCCAAAGCACAGGTTCAAATCCCGCCACCGGTTCGAATCCCGCCACAGGTTCGAATCCCGTCGTATACTCATGGTTGTACTTGTTTGTCTTGTATTGTCCTATTAGCCGGTTACTGGGCATAACACCAGCGCTCCACTAATTAAGCGTCACCTAGCTTAGCCGTGAATGGACAAAGAACCAGCACTTCACATGAATAGCGTGTGGCACTTAAAGAATAGTGGAATTTATTGTAATCACACCAACTGCCAAAGCTAAGCATCCGCTTTAAAAGGTAATCTGCTGAGCTTTAACTGCGAAATCTGCGCGATCGTCTAATTTAAAAATATGATGTAAGAACTTAGAGAAATAAATTGGGCTACAATGGTTCTGAAGACTTAAATGAAGAAGAATTATATCACAAACCAATAATCTTATCTTCCCTAGTCAAAACAGATGACTCGAGTTTAGATGTTTTAAATTATAGATTCAAATCACATTTAAAGCTTCTTTAAATTTCATTATTGCCTTGAAGATAATCAATGCATTATCTGTAACTTTCGCTTGAGGAATAAGTTCTCCTGCCTTTATGTTTTCCAATTCTATCAACAGATAAATAATTATTAGAGACACTAAAGTACGATCATTTAATAAAGAAACAACCAGTAGAAGAGTACGATCATTTAATTGGACAGTGTGTAATACAGAAGGCTATGAAAAATCATTTTGTTTTGTTTTTGTACAAGATTGCCAGCGTAGTTATACATTCGTTTATTTCATATAAGTAATATGAACTTTTTTTTTGAAGGTTAATCCTCCTAGAAGAAACTTAGTAAAAGATTTTACAATAGGTTATGTGGAAGCGGTTTTACTCATAATTTGCTCTGAGCCCAATATTCCTGTGCTAGGTGTTGGTAGCTAGCACAAAAAAGTAAACGGATAAGAGCACTATTACAATTTGACACGTAAAAAAATATCGACACGAGACAACACAATATGAGGCAAAGCGAGCGGTCTCTCAATACATTCGTATTCGTAATGCTCCGAAATCTTTCAGCGATTATGTGGATGGAGCTGTAATTTTTTTCGGAATAGTTCAAGACCTCATTGCCTTAAAAACCTCAGTAACACCGATTTTTCGAACTTATACGACTATTTGATAATCTAATGCGCAATTTTTATTATACATCAGCAAAAAATGAATGGAGATTATCTCTGGAGTGTCTGGTTCGATTGGGCTGATATTTTCGGAGGATATATTAGGAGTTAGTAAAATTAATATATCTTTAACCTTTGGCGACGGCGGGCATTTTAGTGAATTTTGATGTTCTCCTTTATTTCTATGCAATTTTTTTCTTCTAAAAACCAAGTATTGAAAATTAAAAATAATGATGCTTTATGCTTGTTCATAATAAAAAACTGCAAATTTTGAGCCCTATGTGGGCGCTGAGTGCCTAAAAGTAGGCTAGGATTTTTTTTAAAGTTTTTTAAAGTCAAAACTTCTGACTGTAACGTTGGATAGTCACGGAATTCTCAAGGCATATTGATGTTGGCTAAAACTACACATAATTTCAACTATGCATGCTACGGCAAGCTCGTGAAAAACTAAAGCTTCCATTTAATCGAACTTTCTGAAAATTGTTTGCTTTAGTTTAATTAGATAAGGATCCGACAAAGAATATAAGAATTAAGTATTTTACTTCCCAAAATTGTGGTAGTGGTAGCCCTGAAAACCTCTCTGCCCTATGAGTTTCAATGTAGTTTGTGGATCAAAGTGGTGCATGACCTTCCAAACGGGTTGGTTTGTAATATAGAGCACGTGTGGTAGAATATGTATTCAAAATCTGCACAGTTTTTAGAATCAGTGTTTTAGCGATTTATATCCTATAGAGTTTTTTTAAAGAGCTAAGTTAATCAAACCACGTATTATTCCGACGAGATTCATTTTGCTGCTTTTGTAGAATTTTTAAGTTATGTAAGTGAAAACTTACAATTAGCCAACTAAAGGACTTGAAATAAAATGTGACAGATTCGATTAAGGAGATAAGCTGTCAATGTGATGTACAAAACCAACAGCTTTATGGAAATTTGTTGGACATCTAATATTATAGTAACTACGATACTTCTTTTAAAGTTTTATTTAACATAATCAGAGGAATTCTGAAGGTTAACAGTACCTTTTTCTCAGGAATAAAGTTAGAGACTTTTCCATATTCAGAAGATTGAGATCAGCTAAGAGTCTTGCATACTTATTTTGAGGGCTCGAAAATATTTTTAAGTAATGTAAATAGTATTCGTGCTACAAAATATATGTAAAAAGTTAAAACAAATGCGTCAAATATCAAGAATACACTAGCAAAAAATCGTTTTACTTACCTGTTTGTAAATTTAAATTAATTACGTACACACCTGAATTGCAGGCCAGTTCCATATATTATAACAAATTAAACTTCTAAATGAACCTTTATGCCTTTGGAGGCGAATTTAATGTTAAATTCAATACCCGTACAATACGTGCACATTCTCAATACTATTCAATAAAACCATCCACATCGAAGTAACTACTCATAGCCATCAGAACCATGACAGCCTGGTTCCGTTTCATATTCGTATGCCGTCACACACCTGAAGTTTTTTCTTTGATCGACCTTTGCCTCCTATACTGAAACCATACGGCACCAGCCCGGCATGTTTCAAATAGTGGAAGTAAAACTTTGATAGCTGATTTAATTTCAGCCCACACAAGATCCACACAGAAGTTTGAAAAGAATTCTGCATGCATATAAATGCAGACGTATTTAAGAGGAGTAGCTTAACAACACGAACGAATTTTGAAAATTTGAGTAATACTTATTTTTGAATAAATTTCACTAAGCAAATTTTATTGCCTCTTCGCCATCTTATTTGGGTCCCACATCGAAGGCTATAATGAAAAGTATATGGCTCTAGATTGCTCAATTAAAGATGAATAATATGTAACTTTGTTTGCGTTGAGATCGGTGGTATTCGCTTGGTAGCCACTGCTTTACTTATCAGCTACTTCCCCCGGGGTATACGTTTCTCCATCCTTAAGATATCCAATTTTATAAATGCAGACGCGCTAAGACTCTACAGAATTGCGTGCTCACCGTTCTAAAGTCAATTGATATTCAAAGACTGCACTTCTTGTAAAGTGTCATGCGAATGCTAGCGCGTCTCTCTCTTCCTATTTCTGTTTGGTATGGACTATAGCTTGAACCACGCATTGCACCTGTTTCAGTTGCCGGTCACGTCAGTTGTCGTCTATCTTGATGTCTACGAAACCGCTTGCAGTCGCATAGGTCTTTACTTGGATTTAATGCATACTTAGCCAAAAAAAAAACACGGCAAGAATCGCAAAGCTCAAAATGTTAAAGAGGAAATTGTCTATCCAGAATTGACGGTTATGATTCCTCGGAAGTAAGGTGGAAAGTGTTCTTATGGAAATGTGAAAATGGATGCCGATAGGATTTTGAAAGTTAAAACCGGCATTTATCTGTATCAAATATGCCAAGTTCATTTAGAGCAAATGGCGCTTATGCCTAATTAGTATTGCATTACATTCCAATATATCTTTCACGCCCGTACCAACTTTTTAATATAATGACACCAGCTGCTATTGCTCAATTTCGTAGCTAAAAAAAGCACGTCAAATCTCCAGTTTCAGTCTTCTCTTGGTAGGACATCTTTCAATAATCTTACCCATAAAAGACCTATCTGAAAGATTTGTGGCGGTGGGACTTCCGTCAATCTTAAATATTGCAAAAATGAGTTTTTAGAAAAGTTTTAGACAACCAAAGATAATCCTACAAAATGGTGAATTTAAGTGAATATTCGTGAAAAATCCTCGAATAATTGGAAGATCAAAACAACAACATCAAAACACACCGTCACTTTAGTTCTAAATTTTTCTTAAAAACTATTTATGCATTTTTTTTTATTTACAATGTAATGTGAATAATTTTTTTTTTCAGGACATACCAATGATTAATGATGAATTAATAAACGAAAAGACTGAAATGGCTATGTCAACTTTAAATCTACCAAGTAATGCTACATCGATTCGCGCAGATATCACTGATGGATTCAGTTGTGACGGAAGATTATATGGGTACTACGCTGATGTCGAAAACGATTGCCAGATTTTCCATGTTTGTTTACCAGTCACATATCCAGACGGCAAAGAGAATACATTCAGATGGAGTTTCATCTGCCCCGATGAAACCCTATTCAGTCAGGTAAACAACATTCTGCAATTATGTTATTACTTTCGAGCATGATCGCTAATGCAAATTTTATCATTGTAGGAATCTTTTACATGCGTTCGAACTCTTGATATGGGCTTTGACTGTGCTGAATCGATCCGATTCTATGATCTCAATCGAAACTTTGGTATGACAGCCGAAATGGATTTGGAAATGCATGATATGCTTCGGAAAACACCCACCGACGAAACAAGAAAAGATCTGCCCGAAATATCGAAACCTGTCAGTCCGACTACTACTGTAGCACCACTTCCCACTCGAAGGCGTACAGCAGCACCAATTTACAAAGCGCAACCTACAAAAGCTGCAACACAAGCTCCCATCATTCGAAAGAAACCATTTCGAGTAACCAAGCCAACAACAGCGGCACCGGTAGAAATTAAGCCACTTTTAAATAGAGATCAGTATGTAGGAAGTAGTCCTAATGTTGGTCTCCGCAAGACTGTGATCAGACCTCAATTTGTTACGGAAAAACCAGCGCCTTTAGAGAATGTATCTACTCAGCCTAAAACTACCCGAGCACCTGTAATGGAAGAGGAGACACTGAAAACATCAGCAATTTACCAAACGAAATTGACAGAAAACAAACTTGAAACTACTACTGCAAGTATAATGGAACTTCCATCGCAAACTGAAAAGGCTATAGAGCAGCCTTTAATTCAAAAAATTAAACTATCCAAACCCGTCGCAGTTCGTGCAACTGAAGCTCCCACACAAGCCATGAATGCTGCTGATCAAAAACCATCGACTCAAATGCCAATTCTGAAAGATGAAGAACAAAAACAGGATAACAAACCAATAGATGAAGTAGCTGTGATGAATAATGAGAATGTTAAATCTGAAGATTCTACAAGCTCCGCATCAAACGAAAATGAATCTTCACAACAATTTACTTTACTGCCAGTCACCACATCAGCACCATTGGCTTCTATGGAAGCTATGGATAACAAAAAATCAGACAATGGGCCAAGTGTGAACAACCCCGCTCTATCGCCTTCACTGATGGCAGACACGCAACCTGAAATGGCAATGGAAATGCTCGAGCAGACTTTGCTCATGAAAGATACTGCAGCACCCGTAAACTTGAAACAGCCTGGTGTTGAGCCGTTACTCATGGTAACAACGAAACCCGAAGATGAGATTCTCAATTTAGATTCACCTACGAGTCGACCAGCAGGTACACCGTTGGTAGAAAAAATCGCTGATAACTCAATTCTTAATGAGCATTCGACACCGCTGCTGGAAAAGGATGAAATGAATGTTTCTTCTGAGAAGGATGTGACGTTGGAAAAAACCACACCTGCTTTCGAAGACGCAGCCTTCGATTCGAAGGTGGACTCTTTGCCGAGTGATTTACAAGTCAGTGATGAGCAAACTAAAAACGCTGAAGATACTGCAGTAACAAAAGACACATCAATGCAAATGAATCAAAATTTGAATGGAGGTGAAAGTGAAAGTGATAATGATCCGACAATCAACAGTGAATCTCCTCAGATCGAAAAAACAAGCCCTCCAAACACAAAAGAAACTGAAAGCATCACAGAAAACTCTGAAACAAATCTAGATCCACTGAAAAATTGGTTTTTCATTCGTGAAACAACACCAACATCTGACATCAGTGCATCTAAATTTGGGTCAGGAATGCCCCAGCTGATCTCAGAAATACTCATGGATCAAGGAGAAAGCGCTGACTCTGAAAACATAAAAGATATGAATGAAAACTCAGAGCTAGCGATGCAACAAAACAAATCAGACTCTTTGAAAAGCGAACCTGAGCCAATGACTGAAATGAAAGTAACCCTTCCCCAAAATCCTCTTGCTGATCTTGAATCTGATAGCAACTTGAACCCTGATATACAAAATGCCGATATCATAAAAGTTATTTCGAGCCTTGTAAACCAAGCAGAGCAAGATGCTAACATGAAACAGCAAGACAATCTTCCCAGCGTACTTGAAATGAGATTGCCGCTTCCTAATGAAATGGCACAGCTTCGCCCTCAAGCTAATATGAACATGCCATTGGGTCTTGCACCTCATTCAAACATGAACACTCTGATGGCGACACCAGCTCTTCTCGACGATCCAATGTTCATTCCGGTACAAATTATAATGGATAACGCACCTCTTAAACAAGAAACGATCCAACCTGAGACACAAATTTCGAATCAAATGAAAAATAATGACGAAGAAATGATTGAGAAAGCTCCAAGCAAAGAACCTTCGAAATTGGATGCGAGTGGACCAACCATCATTGAAAGTTCTCCGAGTGAAGAAATGATTAGCAAAAAGGACGAGACCGAGCAATCTGAAAAAGAAGTCACACATATGATGCTGGAGACGAATCCAGTAGCGATGAAAGAAAACATGGGTGAAGCAACTTCAGCTCTGATTGAAACAGGTATTCCTCTCATGTCTGCTGATAGTACCAAATTAATGGATGAGCCGTCTAATGTTCAAGTAAACTCGGCGCCGAAGCTCAGTGAATCACAAACTGTAAAGCTCGAACAGCCAAGCTCACAACCCATCGTCTCCATAGCATCTCCAATGTCACCTGATGCACTCACTCTAAACTTGGGCTCACCTGATACAAAGCCCATTCTCAATCAAATAATGGATCTAGCATTGAACCTTGTGAAAAGCGAGAGTATGTCAGCGCCAGCTGAAGATCAGCCAGTGGTTCACGACTTGTTCGAAGCAGCGAAAGAAGACCAAGCCGACGATGCCGGGAATTTTCATAAAAGCACCTCAGATGCTAATCATCTCGATGGAATTGAAATGGCTGGCATTAGCGATCCCCAAGAGATACCAATGGCACCAGAACCGATCGAAAAAATGGAACAGCAAAATGATCTCGTAAATGATCTTCTGCGAGTGGTTGCGGCCGAAAAGATTGGTGAGCTGGTCGAGCGTACCGACTTGCCTGACAGCATACTGACTCGACCGGACGAAGCACGCAGTCTGAGCAGAAACATCGATCCGCGAAAGCGTCGATTCTTATTCAAATCATTGAAAAACTCCCGATAAAACAATTATCGGATTCACTTGAATGTTTATTAATTTTATAATGACTTATGATAATCGTAATTATTATTATGAAGTGCCAAGAAATGTTTAAACGATAGACTATGCAACGATATTCGTGTGGCGATTTCGGCACATCAGAAAGTCGCTGCTGTAGTTTTGAACGAAATTCGGTTCGAAGCCAAAGTTAAGGTTGACTTGCAGTACAAATGTGTACATTTTTTAACCTTGACTTTGTCGTATTTTTTTTTACAATTTATTATGTGCTTCAGTAGGTATCAAATAAATTATTGATTTTTGAAATATGAATTCATTTTTCTTTTTGATGATATGAGTAAAAAATTAATTTCATTTGATTGATTTTCAATATTAATTGTTAGCTATTTGGATGATGGGAGGTTCGTGGTGGACGCTTTCCCGCGCATTTGAGACGATGTAGAAATCTTTTATGAATTTTTTTGTCGTGAGCCGTTTGTAAAGTTTCTCTGGAGCTCAACTCTGTAAAAACGTAGTACTCTCATTTTCGTCAAAGTAAAGTGGATTTGCAGCAGTGGGTAAATATTATGCCGTAGTCGTTACTCAAGGCTATTTATGTATGATAGATGTCATAAACTAAGGCATCGAAAATAATCTGTTCACATGCTTTAACGCTTTACTGGAATGACAACGGATGCAGGGATTGATCGATTTGAAGAATCTTATTCATCTGGTATAAAGTTGTCAAGGATATCGACAAAACAAAGGAAATCCTACTATATTGCATTTATTTCAAAACCTAACCTGGATCTATATCCACAGAACTCATGCATATATTTTCGGGGTTTGAGCCTTGCTATGCTTGCACTGTGGTTGGCATACCATGTTAGGAGGTTTTTAGCATAAAAACGTTTATTAGAATCACAGGAGCTTATGATACGAATAACGAGAAAGGTTAAATCCTGAAATAAAGCAGAGGGCAAAAATAGAACTTTATAGTACACCAGAATCTAAATCAACAGCCTAATATCGTTGTTCCATCAGATGTAGGGAACAGCAAACTGATAAGTGCGCAGAAGAGTAACATAGTGAGGATCTTGTAAGAGCGACGATAGAGTCTCCCAGGGGACAACGAAATAACTGGTATCGGTGGTAGTAGATAGAGCGAGAGCCGCGTAGTTGATTCGTTGAATTGAAAAATGCTGTGCATAAACTAAAAATGCTGCACTTCAAATAAATGAAATAAAAATATTAATGCGAATATCCTACTAATAATAAAGTTAAAAAAACCGTAGCGCATCAGAACCGCTAGAAGCACTAATGTTCGAAGAATAGTAGAGGATTTGTGCAGATTTTGAGTGTGTATTCTACCTCTATTTACTTTTCCTACTTAAAACTAATACACCCTAAGTAATAATAGAATCTAAGCTTATTTTAATTTCGGTGACTTCATCGAAAGTTACTGCGGTAGAAAGGTGTTTGGGGTTGCCATCCGAAAAATGTCCAGAGCTTAGAAAATTTTAACAATGTTTCCTTATTTTCATCGCAAATGTTTGTGATGAAAATACTTAATGCAAGCATTTATTGGAACGAAAATAACAAAAAGGTCTAGTGCTAGCAGCCCTTTGCTAGCACCGAAGCCAAAAATATATTTCATCTGCCTTACGTTGAAGTCAACCTGCTATGCGAGTTTTACATTGATCCGGTGTCTGCATAGAAAGTTATAGGGATCAAAGAAATTTAGGGCTACCATTCGCAAAAGTTTTCAAATTACCTAGATTTTAATATTTGGTGTTTATTTTTACTATAAGATCACTACGATTCGAAAATTCTATGCTAAAATCGCTTACTAAAACTCTGTCTAAAAAATACAAAAACAACAATAGCTGGCAACCCTATCATTGTATTCAACTTAATTTTCTACTGAATACTGCCTACTGTAAGTTTAATCTGCCATTGAATTTCGTTGTGATTCAATGACTTTACTGGAAGCTATAGGGCAAAGAGCTTTATTTTCCTCAGGAATTATCAAAATTTAAGACACCAAAATTACCATAGCTGGCAATTCCAACCGAATTTCTACCACACGTGGTTTAAAATAAGTTTCAGTTATTGTGTGAATTTCGTCAAAATCGAATAACTGAATCAGAATTTATAGGGCCAAAAGCAGTTATTTTGCTTAGTGATTTTTCAATACGGCACCACTGGCACAAAATTGCCCGCCAAAATCGCTTCTATCAGACCTGGTCCTTTTTAAGGTCAATATATTCTGTAAATTCCAACTAAATCTGATTATCGAATCGTGAGTTTCCGTGAACAGAAGTTTTTGATGCTCAAAATATAGGTAAATTAGGAAAGGGTTACCAGGCGTGCCCGTTGTGAAATTTCAAATTTTTTACTTTAACTATAGAAA
Organism: Nemotelus pantherinus; assembly: GCA_963978885.1. Lineage (NCBI taxonomy): Eukaryota > Metazoa > Arthropoda > Insecta > Diptera > Stratiomyidae > Nemotelus > Nemotelus pantherinus. The sequence continues at coordinate 26,192,183 of OZ022263.1, forward strand.
CAAAGCATAAAACTTATTTATGAGTGGCTTTTTTTCCAAAAAGCAATAATTTTTCAGGAGATTCAATGATTTAAAGGTTTTCACTTTCAGCATCTGCCCTAGCTACAGGGTTGCCGACATGCTCATTAAAAGCTACACCAATTTACAAATAAATAACATCAATATGTTCTGAAAGTTACATAATAATCGAATAGCTCTATCAAAAGTTATCAAAATTTAAAAATTTTCATATTTTCCCGTTCTCTTTTTAGGCTCCTAGGGTTGAAAAATTCCAAAACATTACCCGATTCACATGTAGAACACGTTCAAAATTAATTTTGGTAGCTTCATTTTGGCAAAAATTATTTGTGGACGGAATAATATGTATATTAAAAATATCACTAAAATGGCTGCCGGCACCAAAGGGTTAAAGATAATTGACATTTAGTGAGACCTGGACCTATTCTGCATATACACCAATGTATTCTGAAAGTTTCAGCTAAATCAGACGGCGCGTTCCCGAGAAATAGTCACTGAATTTTTTTGATGGTATATATATATATATATATATATATATATATATATATATATATATATATATATATATATATATGTATATATATATGTATATATATATATATGTTTATATATATATAATATATATATATATATATATATATATATATATATATATATATATATATATATATATATATATATATATATATATATATATATATATATATATAGATGTATGGAAATATGCATTTTTGGCCAAATTGATTTGAATACTAATGTTCTTCGAACATTAGTAAAAATACTAAAACTATTTCAATAAGATATCTACGAAAATCAAGGGAGATGAGTTTGTAAATCAGGCCGTTGATCCATTTGATTAGTTTCCTAAGGGTTTTGTACCTTTTGAAAAAATTCGTGGACCTTTGTAAAAAAAAATTGCTACAGGTTAATCCCAACTGACATTTTTGTGGCAGATGATGCTGCGTGATTAGTTTAACTTTCCTTGGAAGTTTATGCTTTTTGTATGTGTGTTTATGTGTGTGCATGTGTGTGTGCTCTAAGCACTCCGGCTTAAAGACCCATTGTACTCATTACTCCCTGTCTACCATAGTTTCCCGGACTTCTTGATAAAATCTAAAATCACTGTTAGGGGAAAAGAGGCGATCTTCTGCATACATGCCACATCACAGCCAAAGCATTGATATCTGAGACGCGTAAACGCTGCGCATTTACAGAGGAATTCTCCGCAGAGTCAGCCTCTTCTAGAAAGGATGAACAGAGCTCATCTTGTACAACACCTATTCGGTATATATGTCCTCCTAAGAAACTGTGCCCAGTCAGAATACCTGTCATGGCCTTGCAAATTTTCCTGCTCTTATTGAGCAAGAATCCTGCAGTCACATAGGACATTCGTGTGTTGTTTTTATTCTGTACCAATTTTTTTCCTAGCTTGTAAAAGTATTTTAATTTAAACCAATTTTTTCCTTTCAAAGCTAGATCTATTTGGATTACTCGACACATATCGATATTTCGAGGGTAGGAAACAATGTAGTTTTTCTCGGTGACATAAACATAAATATTTTGAACGACGATTGTTCTGAATATGTAAATATTTTGTCCGAACTAGGTTTTAGATCATATGTGAATCAGGCGACACGTGAGGAAAGCTGCATTGATCACAATTACTCCAATATTAATCCACAATCCTTTCAGAAAATTCAATCTGCAGTAGTTGATACATATATTACGGATCATAAGAGTACGGTTTTACTATTATATAGTGCACTGAAGACTGAAACCACAATATCTAGTCAACATAGTTTAAAAAAGGTCGATTATATATTACTATTAGAAAAATTGGCTAACGAATCCTGGCTGGAAATCGTAAACTCCGAAGATATAAGCTTATGCTCGAATTTTTTTCACGATAAATTAAAAAACTCATAGAAGAAATTCTAAAAGTAGAAAACAAAAACCATGGATGTCTTTGCCTTCTAGCATCAATTAGAAAACGTGATAGATTAGGACTTGCTCTTAAAAATCATCCAGAAAATGAAAATTTGAGTTAATATTTTCGTAAGTATAGGAACAAATTGAACGAAATAATATCGAAAACAAAAGCTATATATTTTAAAAACAAAATAATAGAGGCGGGAAATAACGGAAAAAAAAGTTTGGAGAACAATAAATATAGCAACAGGAAGAAAACTTCAAATAAAATCTATAAGCTCAATTGACAATGGAAACACAAGATTGTATGTTGACCGAAATCCAGAGCAAATAGCAGATGTTTTCAACAAACATTTTTGCACCGTAGGGAAAAGTATCGCTGATAATATAGACATGAGCAACACCAGTGAGTCAAATGATTCATGGGAATCAAACTGCGATGCACCAATCGAGCCCGTTCAAGAATGGGAAATTTTGCGAGCAATAACAAATATACGTGGAGGATCAAGTCCGGGTTTCGATGGCATAACTGGTGAATGTCTAAAAAAAATAAGCAGATTTGTAATAAAACCATTGACATACCTAGTTAACCTTAGTTTTAAATTGGGTATTTTTCCAGACACCACTATTGTGACTCCAATTCATAAGGACAAAAGTATACATGACGTAAAAAACTACCGGCCTATCTCTTTAGTATCAAATATAGCAAAATTTTTCGAAAAAGTAGCTAAAACGCGTCTAATGCTTTTTCTTAATACCCACAACATTATTAACGAAAATCAGTTCGGTTTCAAGGAGCAACGCAGCACTCATGACGCAATCGCACTTTTAAACAAATTTATAATAGAGTCCATTGACTTAGGAAATAAGCCATTAGCTATTTTCTTAGACTTAGCCAAAGCTTTCGACTCCATTCCCCATAAGAAAATTATTGGAAAACTACATAAACTCAACTTAAGTAAGAAATGGATAGAGTGGATAAGTGCTACCTACTGAAAAGGTAGCAGTCCGTTAAAATAGAAGGTACAAAAAGTTCTGAGCGCACATTTGAATTTGGCATTCCACAAGGTACAGTTCTTGGACCAATTTTTTTCTTAATATATGTAAATGATATATTCGCATTGCAGTTAAAAGGGCAAATTATTTCATATGCCGATGACACTGTACTGCTAATAGAGGATACTACATGGAATGATGTAAAAGTTAGAGCAGAACATTGTTTAATTATTTTGAAGGAATGGTTAAACCTTAACTCTCTCTCATTAAAAGTTGATAAGTCAAAATTTATGACATTTAGCATTACACAACGCGGAATACCAACAAATTTAAAAGTTACCATTCACACAAGCAAATGTAATTCGTGCTGTGATTGTGAACCAATGCAACAAGTAACAGAAATCAAATATCTACGTATCATAATTGATCAACATTTAAAGTGGGACAAACAAATAAACCATACAATAGTAAAAATAAGAAAAATTAGTCCAATTTGCTTCGAAGTGCGATCATTCTTACAAAGGGAAAACATTAGAACTTTTTATTTTGCTCTAATATATCCGATAATCCAATACGGAACACAGAACGCGCTCAAGCCGTTGTTTGTCATGCAAAAATTGGTTGTAAAAATTTTATACCACAAACCTAGACTTTTTCCCACCGACCAGCTCTTAAGAACTTGTAATATGCTCTCAATTGAGCAAATATTCTATATGATCTCCGCAATTCAAGTTTTTAAGGAATATAAACAAGGAAAACTTAGAGTAAATTCAAATTCAACAAGAGGTGGTGCTGACGTAACTATTATACTCCCTCGTAGCCATACACAAATAGGGCAGGATCATTACTTGTACACAGGCATTAAAGTATATAATGTTTTACCACAAGAATTAAAACGAGCATATAATTTGGATGTGTTTAAAAAAAAAGCTAAAAGATATTTATTATTCTCGATAAAAGCAACACTTTTTAACATTAATTTCTGATATTGAATTGTTTGTTTTAATTATTATTGTACTTGTAATAAATATTATTTATAAACAGTACTATTTAGGCATAAGTGCAAAATGTTTTTCGTTTAAATATTTTTATTATTTTTCTTTATATATATTTTCTCAAAATTATCTTAATTTTATTTTTATATTTTACCTAAAATTATTGGATAGTTCTAAGTTTAATTTTCTTTTTATTTTTTCCCCTTATGCAAACTCGATTGATATGTGAACTAAGAGTTTTTTTTCGAGTTTTTTTTTTTTTTGTTTTTTATTTGTTATATAAATGGAAATGAATTCTAAAAGGTAGTATCTGAACTAAATTGTATTTATATTAAATATCACAAGGCAACTCCTCACCCCTGACTCAAGGTGGATTTTACCTTAAAAGGGAGAGTAGTGCATTGTGAAATTTTTTTTGAATTTAAAATTGTCAAATAATGTAAAAAGCACTATTTTTAAATAAAAAAAAAAAAATCTGCCCTCTTCTTCAGTGTATATCTCTAAGAGGGCAGATTACCTTCGAAGTAATCATACACGCTGAAAAAACATTGTTCTACCCTTAATATACTTTGCAGCTAATATATTTATATTAAAAACATGTCTTAACATTATTATATTGACCTTTTATATATTTTTTTATAAATTTTATATATTGGCATGCGTGTGGTGAATTTGTCTGTTACAATATTATATTAGTAGGTCAATATTAAATATTAAAATGGCAATAAGCTATATTAGCATCTTACAATACTATTGGTATACCAATAATTAATATTAACATGCCAATATATTATAGTAACATGGCAATAAGTTATATTAACGTCTTACAATAGTGTATTGGTATACCAATAATTTATATTAACACGCCGTCGATACGATTTTTCCATAGTCCCAAGAGGTCCCCCATCCAAGTACTAACCGCGCCCAACACTGCTTAGCTTCGATGATCGGACAAGATTAGGTTATTCCAGTGTGCTATTGCCGTATTTAATATTAATATCCTAACTAACAATACCAGCAATGTACTTTGTTGTATGACCAACAATTTCACCACCCTTGGTTAATACATTTATATTGGCATAGTAATATATTTATGTTAAGATGTTAAAACATTTATATTTACAGATGTTCTTAACATAAAAAGTTAACAGCTTAATATATAATGTTAAACTGCAAATATAATATTGTAACTTCCTAACATAAAATATTGAGCTGTTAAAATTATGTATTAGGGACAATGCTGTTACTATAACAATATCAAGATGTTAATATATTGATTTCGGTCATCTCTCAGCGTGCAGTTCGTCATTAAAAATTCAAAATTCTTCTTAAAACCAGCATTAAAGCTACTTTCAACTTTATCATCCATGTGAAAAATCTTCAACTTGATCATCGTTGAAATGCTAGCACCCTTTCATGCGTCCACTTTCATTACAAGGAGCAGCTCCAATTCTATGAGCTTACATTCTTTGTTGTTGCTTGTTTTCCACATCAGAAGACGAAGCACCTATCAGACGCCGGAATTTTTCGCAGGGTTTCCTTTAAAGCTGTAATACAGCAATACTACCATTTTATATCGAACGAAATTCAATTATAAAATGTAAAATATTTATAAGAGCCAGCAATTTACAATTTATTGCTAAAAAACCATTTATTTTACAATACTTTTGATAAGTTTTACCAAGATTCGCATTTACTATGCAGTTACTACCATCTTCACGTGTTTTATTGTTTACATAATAAATTTCAAGCCCACGTGACCTTTTCTTTGAATATCGTCGTTCATTGTCCTCCTAAAAAGTCACATGCGCAATTATTTAAAACGCATAAACACATTTTCCAGCTCATAAAAATAGTTAACCATTGTAATAAGGTCAAAAATTAAAAATTACTTCTTATTGTGATATTTTTGTTCATACATAACTCTGATAGCGTGCATACACTCGTGGTCAGCACATGGCCCAGTATTCGAAGACATTCGACAGTAATTTATTAGCCATTCTACGGAAACATATATACATAAATACACAAAGAGCGTGGAAAGAATTGTAGTGAATTATACGACTTTCGAGTTTTCTTCAGGCCCGGCATGTGTTCATTCGGATTCTCCCCCCATATCAAAGCAAAGTAGCTACACCTGTTCAGGTGAGTCATATTCGGGCTTAGACTGTCCATTGAGTAGCGTCTGCGGGTGTAAAGTCTCCGAACGGCGTCTGTAGTAAAATCTAGTTGTGGCCGGAGCTCTCGAAAAACGTTTCTCACGCGTGAAACCCAAGACTTTCTCAGATGCACGTGCTTAGGTTACCTGGTGGCTCCCGTATTTCTGTATCTTTTGTTTGAACCCTTTGAATACGTTGTGTAGTCGAGACCAAGTATGCGTTCGCCCACATCTTTGAGATCTCGGATTCGGTTCGAAAACTATAACGTGCGTTTCTTGTCGTCAATTCTTGAATTTAATTTACCAGCAAGTGGAGTTGAAGTTGATCGGGTTGAATCTCGTGAATAGTGCTAATCCCCTCATTACGTGCATCGAGAGTGGGAACCTAACGATTCTGGTCACATCACCAACCGGAAATAATTCGATTTTCCACTTCGTCAGATTAAAGTGAGCTGGAAAAGTCGATAGATTCATGCCCTGGTGCAATCGAATCTGTAGACAGCTAATGACGGTGAGTTGAGGTGATGATGATGATGGACACAAAGCAAGAACGGCTCGCGAGCAACACTGTGGCCACATTTTGAGTGAATTCTGTAATGATGCGCCCAGAGCCTATCGCTGTTCTTCTTTGTAGACGAGATAATATTCGAATTTAAAGCGGGTCAGCGATTGGAAGATTATCTGAGCTATCATTTAAGATTTGAGTGAGCTAAGTGAAATTTTCTTTCCTTCGGCAGCATGGATTTCGAAGCAGTTTGCCGCGTGGTATTGTGCGAACAAGTAGTCAATTTTCGAGTGCAAGTGTTAATTACGCGGGTTTCGTGTTCGCAACCAGATTGCAAGACAATAGATGCTTAGTTAGTTTACAGCAGGATAAAAACTCGGGTTGTAATGTTGAAATGAATATGTATATATTGTTTAGGTTGGAATCGAAGTAACATAATTTGCATACTGAAACATTTAACTAGCGTGCTACGGCGAAATTTGCATTAAAATAGTGTTTGGTAATAGCTGTCCCAAAGATTTATCGTCAGTTATTTCAGTGGTGGCTTGCATATGAGTTGAAGTGAGTGTAAAAAAACGATTCTAGTTTGGGTTTGATTTGATTATGATTCGCTTTGAAAATCGTTAAAATTTATTTTATGTTGGTATTGACACAAAAACAAAAATGTAAGTATTGCATGTTAATTAATAAAAAAAAATATCATGAATAATTTTTCTCGTTCAACAACTAAATTTCAAATGCAAAAAAAAATGAATTGAATTTGCATACTTTTATTCACGTTTAACATGTATTTTTTAAAGCTACGATCGAAAGCTTTTTTACAAGCTGGTATAAAATTTGCTGTCTTTGATTTGACCTATGGATTACCCCCAACAATGTGGTTACTGCTGGACTATGGATGGCATCAAATTAAAGACTAATGCATATCTAACAAATTTTCGTTGTGTTTTTGCTGATTTTCAAACAAAATTAGTATTAAAACCGTTTTGCCAACGTTTTTCTTCTTCTTTCTTCATTTATATGTACTAGTGATGGGCTCAAAAACGCCAAACAGTTTGAAAAAAACGTTTGGCTGCAAAAAACGAACGAACAGTTTTTCCAAATAGCGACAAACAGTTTTTCTAAAACGAACTTTTTTTTCTAGACCGAACAGCATTTCTAAAACCAACCGTATTTCTACAACGAATAGTTTTTCGAAAACCAATTATTCTAACTATTCTACAACGAATAGCTCTTTTAAAGCCAATCGTTTTTCTAAAACGGACCATTCTTCTCAAACCAACAGTTTTTCTAAAACGAATAGTTTTTATAAAACCAATCGTTTTTCTAAAACGAATCGTTTTTCATTTTTTTCAAACGAACTGTTTTTTTCAAACGAACTGTTTTTTTCAAACGAGTCGTTTCTCGTTTTTTAAAAACGAACTGTTTTTTTCAAACGAATCGTTTTTCGTTTTTTTCAAACGAACTGTTTTTTTCAAACGAGTCGTTTCTCGTTTTTTAAAAACGAACTGTTTTTTTAAAACGAATCGTTTTTCGTTTTTTTTTAAAACGAACTGTTTTTTTCAAACGAGTCGTTTCTCGTTTTTTAAAAACGAACTGCTTTTTCAAAACGATTCGTTTTTCGTTTTTTAAAAACGAACCGTTTTTTTTAAAACGAATCGTTTTTCATCGTTTTTCGTTTTTTTTTAAACGAACCGTTTTTCGTCTGTTAAAAGCTAATCTTTTTGCTGAGATTTTTGCTACAAACTCTTACTTGCCACCTTCATCATTGAGTCCTCCTATTCCTCCAATGTGCGCTTTCAAGCAAGGGCCTCTATTTTTCCGCACAAGAGAGGTATTGAAAATACTCGCCAAGCTTGACGTTTCCAAATCTGCCGGTCCTGATGGTATTTCGCCCCTCGTACTAAAGTGCTGCGCCTCCGCCTTGGCTAAACCTCTGCGCAAACTATTTTACCTGTCATACTCGACTGGAATATTTCCTTCCGCATGGAAGCTTGCACACGTTCAGCCCATACCTAAAAAAGGGGAGGCCTGTGATCCCTCTAACTATCGACCTATTGCAATCGTTTCGGTTCTGTCTAAGGTATTTGAATCTCTCGTGAATTCAAAATTAATGAAATATCTTGAGTTGAACCAACTTATCAGCGACCGCCAGTATGGTTTCCGTTCTGGGCGCTCCACTGGGGACTTACTTACATTTCTCACTGAGAGATGGAACCGTTGTCTCCATAATTTTGGTGAAGCAATGGTCGTTTCTCTTGATATTTCTAAGGCCTTTGACAGAGTCTGGCACCCTGCCCTATTAGCCAAGCTTCGTGCATTTGGTCTTCACCCCGTTCTTGTCAAATGGATTGAAAGTTTCCTCGTAGATCGTTCCTTTCAAGTTGTTCTGGATGGACACAAATCCTGTGTCCACACCACCAATGCCGGGGTTCCGCAAGGTACTGTTCTTTCACCAACTCTCTTTCTTTTACTTATAAATGACCTCCTTTCCTCCACTTTCAATCCGATTCATAGTTTTGCCGATGACAGCACCCTTGACTTCGCATACTCTTTTGACAGAGTAGCCGACTCTCGTGGCAATGCTACTTCTGTTAGTAGAGATCGCATGTTTGCATCGCTAAACAGGGACCTATTAAACATTATCGCTTGGGGCTCCGCGAACCGTGTTGTGTTTAATGCGTCCAAAACCCAATGCTGTCGTCTCTCGCTCAAGCCTTACCCTCCTCCTACTAGCCACACTATTTCCGTTGATGGTGTGAGTGTTTCCGAATCACCTTCGCTGAACCTATTAGGATTTAACATCTCCAGCAAACTAAGCTGGACCAGCCATATTTTTCAAATTGCGAAAAATGCCATGCAATGCTTAGGATTTCTTCAGAGAGGCAAGAAATACTTTACACCATCAGACATAGCGCACATCTACAAGACTCTCGTAAGGCCAAGACTTGAGTATAACTCCCATATTTGGGCTGGGGCAGGCCGCACTGCTTTAGCGGAACTAGACAAAGTCCAACGCAAAGCTTTTAAGCTTAATGGCGATGAAACTATTACTTCACGTATCGAATCGCTTGAGCACCGACGTAATGTAGGTTGCCTTGCTCTTCTTTATCGCTATTATTATGGTCTTTGCTCTAATGAAATATCAAGTCTGCTTCCTTGTAGAGCACCTCCTACGCGCAACACCCGAGCCTCCCAACGAGCTCACTCGCATACCCTTTCGATCAGTGCCAGTCGTACCGTCAAATTTCACGATTCTTTCTTATCTAGGTCAATACGATTATGGAACAGTCTACCATCTACTGTTTTCCCCGCCAACTATGAGCCACAATTGTTCAAACGAATCGTGCATCGCTATCTCCTGCAAATGCAACCCTTCCCTTCTTCCTTTCCTTAAATTTCCTTCCGCCAAGGCTGTGCTATAGCATAATAGGGCATCCCCTGAGCCTTGGCATCATCATAGAAAAAAAAAAAAAAAAAAAAAAACTGTTTGGCATTGGAAAACTGTTTAGCTGCGGAAAACAGTATTTTCGTACTTGCGAGTTTTTAGGGCAAAAGGAGCTGAAATCGGACAAAATCGGCCAATTTTGGGTTAGAGTGGTTTGGGACATAACGGGCCAAGACCTATTACTGTGATATAAAAATTTCGGTTTTGTAGGGGAGTAAGGGGTTTTTTGGCCATAGTTTGGCAAAAACTGCTTTTACCGCGCTTTCGATGATTGAAAGTGGTCGGGGAGTAAATTAGTGATATTTTAAGGGCAAACAATTTTTGATAGGGGAAATTGGGCAAAAACGTCCATTTTTAGCAAAAAAATTTTTTTTATCTAGCATGAATTCGGGCACCTTTCTGAGTTTCGGGCGAAATTTCCATACAAGTCTGGGAAAAATCAGCCTAGTTTCGAAGATACGGCAAAATGAAATCCGGGGGAAAAACTAAAAGTAGCACTAAAAGTGCCAAGGAGGAAAAGGTTGAGATCCTTTTTGGTTCACCAGTTGGCGTCTCCGGGTATGCTAAGGCCCTCCTCGTGACTGCAGGTCACCACCAGGGTGTCTCCATACCTAACGAGGTTGTAAAATTTACGAGACCATGGGAGGTAAAATGCCCCTGGACTCATTCCCAGCCTTACGGAAGAGGTTGGCCCCCTAGTGGGTGCATGTTTAATAAACGAAACATTTTTTTTTATTGCTTGATAAAAATTTCATGCTTCAGTGAGGCAAAGTGGAAATCCGACTGTTTTAGATTAGCCAGGAAAAGTTTGGTATCAGAGATCGCTCGATGAAAAGTCATATAGATGACAAGAGGATTAGTTGGTCCTATCTCAGTAATTTTTTTACTTTTGTCATTTGAACGACAGGAGGTGTTTTTTGCATATAATAAAATGAAAAACAAATTAAATGGATTGAATTTGATCGTTTTTCTTTAGATGGCCCCTAGACTGGAGAAAGACTTGCCAAATAAATGACCGACCATTAGAAAGTTACGAACAAGCTGCACAGACTAATGACTCGGTATTCTTTTAAGTCAATCTTGCACCATCACCATTCTAGCTTGGGAACGTTGTGTCTGGAGGGTGGAGGAGGGCATATTAGTCAATTTCATTACTTTACTGCAAATCGTATGCATTGTATGTAAACATGTACATACTTCAAATAGGTATTTGGAACAGGTATTTTTTCGTACTCGTACTAGTTATACCTAGTACGTGAAAATCCTAGTACGACTCAACTCTAATTGTCGTACAGCATAAAATTTGTTTCTCTTATTAATTCCAACTGTTTTTTTCAAACAGTTTTAAAAAACAGTTGTTTTTGAAAAAAAAACAGTTCGTTTTCGTTTTTTGAAAACAACAGAAACGCCCATCACTAATATGTACATAAGAAAAAAGATTAAGGGAGATAATCTCTGGAGTGCGCGATCTGATTGAACTGAAATTTTCAGCCGACATAGATGTATACATAAGGACTCGTGCAGTGACCAATTAAAATTATTCCTAGAACGGTAACGATTTTTTTCACCGTATTCTGGTAACGTGTGGTGAAAGAATACCCCAATTTTCAAAAATTCGTTTCTCACACCCATTATGACTATGAGAGCCCTATGGGGCTAATTTTTTCGGTTTTACTAATGTTCGAAGAAGAACATTAGTATTAAATTTCATATTTCTATATATATATAATATATATATATATATATATATATATATATATATATATATATATATATATATTTATATATATATATATATATAAATATATATATATATTTATATATATATATATATATATATATATATATATATATATATATATGTATATATATATATATATATATATATATATATATATATATATATATATATATATATATATATATATATATCATCAAAAACTTTCAGTGAAAAAATCTCAGGAACTCGCCATCCGATTTAACTGAAATTTTCAGGATACATTGGTGTATATGCAGAATAGTCCCAGGTCTCACAAAAAGCTAATAATCTTTAACTCTTTGGCGTCGGCGGCCATTTTAGTGACATTTTAAATATACATAGTTTTTTGTTAACAAATAGCTATCATAGAAATAAAGTTTATGAAATAAATTTTGTGCGTGTTTCCAATGTGAATATGATCATTTTTAGAAAAAACTTCTGTTCACGAGAACTCACGATCCAATTATCCGATACTGTTGAAATTCACAGAATGTATTGGTACTAAGAAAGACCAGGTCTGATAGAAGCGATTTGAAAATGCGGGCAACTCTGTGCCGGTGGTGTCATCTTGAAAAATTATGAAAAAAAAACTGTTTTTTGCCCTATGAATTCTGATTAAGTTACTAGATTTTCATGAAATTGACATAGTAGCTGAACCTTACTCTAAGCCATCTTTGATAGAAATTTGGTTGAAAAATTCGATTGGTGCTGCCAGCTATAGTAATTTTTGTTTCTTTAGTTTTGAAAATTCGCTCAGGATAATAAAGTTTTTTGTAGTATAACTTCCAGTGTAGTCATGAAATCAAAACGAATTTCATATGATATATGGAACTTATTAAAAGCATTATTCAGAAGGAATCTGTTAAAAAAACCATTATAGAGTTGCCAGCTATTGTTGGTTATGTATTTATTTGCAATATCTTTATTAAGCGATTCTATCGTAAAATTTTCAAGCAGTAATGATCTTGTAGTGACACTAAAGAACAAATATTAAGTTCTTGAAAATTGGAAAACTTTTGCGACTGGTAACCCTAAATTTCTTTGTACCCCTATAACTTCCAATGCAGTCATCGGATCAAAACGAAATTGTTTAAAAAACAATTTCATATAGAATGTGCACTCAAAATCTGCACGATTATTCTACTGTTCATCGTACATTAGTATTTCTAGCGGTTCAGGTGCGCTAGAGTTTTTTTTTAATTCGTGTACGATAAGCTCCAATAGCCAGAAGGATTGCTGATCAATAGCAGAGAATAAAGAATGAAATGATAGTTCAACAGAGCTCGCCAACTGCGCTTGCAGTTCATCTTTGGTTAGTTTGCGGCAGTATTTTTTTTTAAACCAAGATTGATTTATAATTGATAAGGCGTGCATTCACTACTCATATTCAACAAACATTTTTTTTAGCTATTATGTGCAGGGTAATAATCGCACATGGTTTTCTAATCAAATTTTCAGTTGAATAATTATCGTAATAGCGAAAGTTAAAACCTCATTGCTTCAAAAAGGCATTCATTGAAATTTATATCAATACGTTTAATGCGCTTTATTCTTGCTATTCACACAATACCATGCGTTGCATCTCTGATCTCAACTTTCATAGGGCTAATTCGCGGAATTTGAATCATCTCAGCCAGAGAAGAAATGTTTCGCTTCCGCAAGCTTCATAATTTCATAGTTTACATAATCCACCATCATAAGCCGCCACTTTCTTTCGGTGCAGCACTGGTATGCCTGCCGCTGCTTCTGTAATCGCTCGAACAGCATCAAACGGAAATTCTTGCTCGAAACAGCTCGTCGAACATCAAACTTACTTCAAATTTTCGAAAAACTAGCGTCAGTTACCTTATAATAGTCCATGACTTTTCCGAAATGAACAATAACAATAGATGGGATTGTGTAGAAATTTTAACGGTCCAAACAAATCGTAACGGCGGAATGTTAGACTTGTTATCGTATTTTTTTTCCAGAATTGTATGTAATTCAATGTGTTTCTTTTTTGTATATGTTTGTACCTAATGTGTTCTCAATTTCAAGCTATTTCATGTTCCCGGTTGGAAGCCTTCGTTATAGTTTATGTAGCTATCGAATAATTTGAATTAAGTTCGTACGTTGATTTATTCATTGCAAATAACTTTACTTTATTGTCAGTTGATTTTTTTTCGCACCACATTTGACGTAGTCGGATATTTTTTTAATAGCGAAAGTCATTCGCATTATCTTGAATTTTCACTTGAGCAGAACCATCTTCGCAGTGCGACTTCCCAACATGAAAGAACAAGTGAAATTATAAAGCAGTCAACAACTGTACATGTACCAATGATGACTGATTATCTGAAATTGGCTGTTGAGATTTATCATGTCTCGAGTGACTTATGATTATTATTGTTGATTGTATGATCTTTATGTAAATTGTAGTGTTACGCAATTTACGCTTGGTGGCTATATCCAGTGAAAATTATAATATATTGCGGAAATAATTTGGAAAGAAAACTGTTTAATTTATAATAATTGTCAAATATATGGGTATTTTACACTTGTGACTAAGTTATCTAAGAGAAAAAATATATTATTATTTTCGATTAAAATAGAACTTTAACCAAAAGCATTAGGTACATTTCTTGGCTACCAAGAAATTTTTCAATAGCTTTTTTGAAAAAAAAAACCCTAGCGCATCAGAACCGCTAGAAATACTAATGTTCGAAGATCAGTAGAGGATTTGTGCAGATTTTGAGTGTATTGTTATATATTGTTGTCATATTGTTGTTATTGTCTTATATATTATATATTGTATGTATTGTCATATATATTGTTATATATTGTACATTCGCGATGTGAATACTTAATGCAAGCATTTATTGTTGCGAAAATAACAAAAACACCTCGTGCTAGCAGTCCTTTTCTAGCACTGAAGCCAAAAATAACTCATATCTGCCTCACGTTGAAGTCAACCTGCTCTGCCAATTTCGTATTGATCCCATAACTGCATTGGAAGCTATAGGGACAAAAAGAAATTTAGGGTTACCATTCAAACTTTCTAGATCTTAGTATTTGGTGTGTATTTTCACTACAAGACCACTACTATTTGAAAACTTTATGATAAAATCGCTTACTAAAGCTATGCCAAAAAATACAAAAACAATCATAGCTAGCAACCCTATCATTGTTTTTCAAAATAGATTTTTACTGAATATTGTCTACACTAATTTAAATTTGCCATATGAATTTCGTTATGATACCATGACTGTACTGGAGGCTATAGGGCAAAGAGCTTTATTCAAATAAAATAACATTATATAAACAATTTGGTGCAGTTGCACCAATTTTGGACGATTCTAAAAGCATATAGATATATAACTTAGATGCTTTGCTTTTATAGAATCTTTTAGTGCTTTTATATAATCGAAGTCGTTTGTCATAAATTATGCTTACCATAGAAGGAGGATGATGCAGATGAATAAGCTAATAAACTTGGTTATAGATTCAAGTAGCAAACAATAAAATTTCCAAAACCCGGAACATTTAAATATCGGTTGCTTATTTTATTGTAAATGGTTTGCTTATGAATAGAAAATGGAAGCATCTGTTGGTGTGATATTTACGAAATTATCCGGTGCTGGCAATCATGTGCTAGGACCATAGCTGCTTCACGTTGTGCTCACCCTATGAATTTCGTTTCGATTGAATGGCTGCGCTGTAAGTTATAGGAGTGAATAGAATTTTAGGGTTACCATCGTCCAAACTTTTTAAATTTTTGAAACGTAAATATTTGTTGTTAATTTTCATTGCAGGATCATTCCCATTTGGAAATTTTATGACAACATCGCTCGATAAAGCAATGTAAATAAATTACGACAGTCAACATAGCATCAACCCTTTCACGGTTTTTCAACAAAATTCCTACAGAATTACAATCGCAACAAGATATGTCTTTCACATGAATTTCGTTTTGATTTCGTCACTGCATCGGAAGTTATAGGGAAAAAATCTTTATTTTCCTGAGCAAATTTACAATATTTAGGAGACAAAAATTGTTGTAGCTGGCGTCCCTATACTAATTTTTCAACCAAATTTCTATGAAATCTATCTTAGAGTAAGGTTCACCTACTGCGTAAATTTCGTTAAAATCTGGTGCCTAAATCGGAAGCTATAGGCCAAAAACCATTTTTTTTCTCAGCGATTTTTCCAAATGGCACCACTGCCACAGTGTTGCTCGTTTTTCAAAATCACTTCTATCAGACCTGGTCCTAGCAAATTCCAGCATGTCCTGTAAATTTCATATTGATCGCATTATCCGATCGTCAGTTCTCGTGAACAGAAGTTTTGAGTGCTGAAAATAGAGGTAATTTCATCACGGGTAGCCGTTCTTGTTTACCGCGGAATTTTGAAATATTTTATTTGACTTGGTGGAAAAAAGTCAAAATTTATCAATAATTTGAATTTATTTTCAAAATCAAAAATTTTTCAGGAAGGTCGATGATTTGAAGGATTTTTGTTCAGGAGCCTGGTGTAGCTACAGAATTGCCCGCACAGTCTTGAAAGTAATTTGTGTAAAATTTTAGTCTATATCAATACGCTCTAAAAATTTCACGATGGTCTATTGTTTTTCTTAGAAGTTATGACAAATCGAATTTTGGAAAAAAATCCTTGCCTACTGTTAGGCACTCAGCGCCTACACAAGGATCAAAATTTCCACTTCTTTATCATAAGCAAATTAAAAACATAATAAGTTTTCATTCCTAGTACTTTTTTTGAACAAAAATGTACACTGCTTGGAAATATAGGAGCACCTGAAAATTCACTCTAATGCCCGCCGCCGCCAAAAAGTTTAAGATATCTGAATTCTAGTAAGTCATGGACCTACCTGTTATATACATCTATGTTCTCCAAAAATTTCAGTTCAATCGGATGGGCCACTCCAGAGATTATCTCTCTTAACCATTTTGCTGAGATATATATATTTATATATATATATATATATATATATATATATATATATATATATATATATATATATATATATATATATATATATATATATATATATATATATGACGAATTTTCGGCGAAGCGATTTTAATACTAATGTTCTTCGAACATTAGTAAAAACTATATATATATATATATATATATATATATATATATATATATATATATATATATATGTAAATGTTCGATGTCTATTTGACCAGGTCTTTTAAAAGAAAATATACATATACTTAATGAATGAATTGCATAGAGCAAGCTCAGATGATCCATAGCAATGCGACTTCCTTGGGCACATTGTGCCTCGTTCGCATTATTTCTTATATGATATCTAGGCTTCTTATGAACCTGACTATGTCTCCTGATTTTTTCAGGAAATGAAAACAAGAGACTTCACAAAATTGTTTCTCCTTCTTTATAGATGAAAGGACTAATGGAAGGCTATAGTTGGCAAGCTTATTCCGCAAAACAATTGAGCTTCCCGTATCAATTATTCTCTGCTTTGATAAGCTTTAGAGATGATATACGTTGTCTAAAAATTAATGATTTCCAACTGTTAGTGGTCACATCAGTCAAGTACGCACTGTGAGCTGGTGTCTGATGAGAATCAATGCATACTTCCGAAACCACTTTGTCAAAAATAATGTTCAATCAAATTTTCAATTTTAATCATCCCGCAAAAACAATTCCACATTAGTAAAAACTTTCTTTGCTTACCGTTAGTCAATCTCTTAAAAACTTTCTTAAAATTTATCAAATCTAAATTAAAAGCATGTTCGAATTTTATTTTCTGGACTAAATTATTTCAAATGCAATTTCTTCACGGAATCATGGGGGTGGTGTGATTATGTCCACCAGCGTCAAAGGGTTAAATGTGAAAAAATTTGATTGAAAAGTAGACTTATTTTGTATCTACTATAATCCATTCTGTAAATTTTAACTCAATTGGATTTTGAGCAATATATGCATTATATATAAGATTTATGAATTTTCGGGCAAAGTGATTTTGACTCCAACTTTCCTTGCAAATCATTAAATGATACAAGAAATTCATATTGTAGTATTCCCGCGAATTCTTTCATTTTTCATCAAAAACCTATTCGAAATAACAATTGTTAAAATTTGAAATGCTTTGTTTTGTTTCGTATGCGAATAGCGTCTGCATAAACATCTTTTATTCAATAAATATGTAAATCGGTTGATCCGAATTAATCATTCAGCATAATAAAAAAAAATTTCAGATACAATCATTCAACTATTTCAATGTCATAAAGTAATGTAAACAAATATTTGATTATTCGTCGTCAATGTCATTTATCTATCACGAATACAACTTGCAGCTAATCAAGATAAGTATCGTTTTTGGCGAATCCACTTGTTAATCTAGCAGCCAACATAGATATTTGTATAATCTGATACCATCATTACGTTAGGCATTTTTTTTTTTTCGAAAAATAAACAAATTGACAAATCCATAAACGCAATATATTAATTGCCTTCAAATAAAAGTTTATTAATGCTGAGCCGGATGTTTTCAGTGAATTGATATCGTTTTCTTATCTAGAAGAAAATATAAACCATAGTGTGAATTCCAACTTCGCATTTCTATAACTATTTGTTTATCACATAACTGAGCCGCACAAGGCAAAAACCTGGCAATGAAAAAGTATACATTAAATTTCAATTATAATGATTGATAGAGTTTTTATTCAATTTTCAGTATAGTTCCATTTCGAAGAGAGCTCATGAAGCGAATGCGATTAATTTGCTTTTCACACCTATGCTTATTTAGCTCCTAAATATTTCAATAAACTCGTGAATTCAGTTCTCCAGTACAGTACCAATTTATCATTGCGCTCTAGATAAAATGGCAACTGTGACATCACCCGCATCTGCGAACGCAATAACAAAACACCATATCAGTTCATATTATAATATTTTCTCCAGATAAGATAAGAAACAATATTTCTCTGTTTCACGACTATCTCGATAAGCGACGCACGCCCCGTAACTCACCGGCTGCCCTATAACATCTACGACATCATTTTGTCGCATTTCTTGACTCGATCGGGAAATTAACTTTTATACGAATAATAATCGTTTGAGTTGAGTGGAGTTCTCTTGGGCGGTTATTATCACTCGACCGTGGGTGTCCCGCCGGGAACGTCAGAGAATAATTGAATTTAATGATGTTGTGTACTTGGAGAGTGCTGGGCCTATCATTGTCACTCGCGTAGTGTATGGGGAAATTTCGATTTCGACACATTGCAAACATTTCCGGTACGAGCGCGACAAGTGACAAAGCAACAAGCACCGATCGTACTTGTATCTTTTAGTACGTATCTTTTATTCTGGCCCGTCAGTTTTCACGGTGCGTGTTCAATTAGCGGACATTCGGAACGGGGATCGCGGATGTAAAGTTTCCTGGTGTAGTTACGTGCACGCGTTCTTAGGTCATCGGCATCTTTAATCAGTGTCTAATTGTCGCATTGTAGATTAACTGGCAGACAATACATGCATAATTGAGTCGGTGAACGATTTGAATTGTGTTTTGTGGTTTCAGTGGGCGTAGCTGCTGCTTTATTGATAATAATTAACTTTGTTCGTGTTTGACGCTTAAGGAGGTGAGTTGAGAAATTGCTATTTCAAATTTGTATGTTGTTAGTATCTTCTTTTTTACTCCTTAAAACGATCCTTTAAATGAGCTCGGAGTATATATTAAAAGTTTCAAAACTTAGATGTGCATCAATTTTGAACACATAATGGGATTTTACCTGTGCATCAATTCTATAGCCCTTATTAGTAAAACTGATATATGATTAGTACTGGGACTTCCACAATTCTTTTGAACAAAATTAGTATTCCATAAATATCTTCAATTTGCAATTGCAGACAATCCAGGTTCGAGAGGTATCAGTTTATTTCTTTGAGCTGTTTTTTCGACATAATTTTGATTTTATATCATTGTGATTTTGCAGAGATTTTGATTCAAACCATTTAAAATGTATCTTCAAGAAGCAAAATTTTATCTGGCCATCTCTCTTTTCTTTATAAGTAATACTTTCGTTAAATAAGATAAATTTCGTTCGAGTGTGCGTCGGTAGTAATTTAATCGTTAGTCGATTCAAAATTATTTGAAATATTTGCGCATGTAGCCCAGAAGTTACTAATCAAAAGTACTACTCCTGCAACTCCATCACGAGGAGTAAACGTGCCAAATGGCAGGCTCTTTGTGAGGAGGTCAACTCAGACCCGTAGGGAGATGGCTACAAATTGGTCACTCGCAGACTTGGCTGCATGCGACCTAGCACTCTCATGGATGCGATATCCATGGAGCGCATTGTTGGCTCGCTGTTCCTGGTGCATCCGCCAAGGATTGATGCGCCCATACTCGTCACCCAGGCGGATGTTCCTCTTTTTACGGACGAGGAGCTGAGCAATGCGGTGTCCAGGATGAAGAACCGGAAGGCCCCGGGGCCTGATGGAATTCCGGTCGAGGCACTTAAAGTCGTGGCGGAGAGTCAACCGCGTCTATTATTGAATTTGTATAATTCATGTTTAGTCGCGGGGGTCTTCCCGTCGCGGTGGAAAGTGGCTCGACTGGTACTTGTAGACAAGGGGAAGGGTGACCTGGGCAGCCCATCGGCATACCGCCCGCTGTGCATGCTGGACACTGCTGGAAAGCTTCTCGAAGGGTTACTAAAGCCGCGATTGCTGTCAGCAGTGAGATCAGCTGGTGATCTTTCTTGCAGGCAGCACGGCTTCCGGAAAGGGCATTCAACAATCGATGCCATCTCAGAGGTTGTTGGGGCTGTAGCAAGAGCGGAAGAGGCATGTCATCAAGCCAGACCGGTCGTCTTGCTGGTAACGCTTGACGTGCAAAACGCCTTCAACTCGGCGAGGTGGACAGACATCCTTCGGGCCCTTGAGGGGAGGTTTAGTATCCCTGGCTACTTGCCGGCCATGATGAGGGACTATCTCGGGGACCGATGGTTGCTGTACGACACAGAGGACGGAGTCAGAAGGAGGCCTGTCACCTCAGGTGCGGCACAGGGGTCGATCTTAGGACCTGACCTCGGGAACATCATGTACGATGATCTGCTGCACCTGGAAATGCCTGCGGATGTGTTCCTAGTAGGTTACGCTGATGACGTCGCAGCTGTAATCACTTCTAGATCTGCCGATTTTGCTCAACTTAGACTAAATCAAGTTATGAGAAGAGTGGATCGGTGAATGTCTGAGCACGGCCTCCAGCTGGCAGTCTCAAAGACAGAGATTGTCATGCTGACGAAGCGGAGGATACCAACTGTCATATCCATGACAGTTGGCTCCGTTGAGGTCCAGACCAGCAAGTTGGCCAGGTATCTGGGAGTGATCCTGGACACCAAGCTGACGTATTGGGATCATATCCGCAGGGCATGTGATAGGGCTCTAGTAGTCGTCACTTCGCTGAGTAGGCTAATGGCCAACGTTGGCGGACCCAGTGAGACGAGACGGAGACTGCTGATGGAGACGACCAATTCCATCTTGCTATATGGCGCCGAAATTTGGGGAGATGCGCTTCGAACTAGGAAGTTCCGAAAGCGCATTGCCAGTGTCCAGCGCAGGGGTGCCCTGCGAATTGCCTGTAGCTATCGCACGGTCTCGGAAGAGGCTGTGATGGTTGTATCGGGAGTAATCCCGATCGATCTGCTAGCGCGAGAGCGCAAGGAAGGGTACCTCTATCGCTCAGAGCTGGACAGAACGGAGGCTTTGACGCACGCGCGTACATTGACCCTCCAACTTTGGCAACAACGTTGGAGTGAAAGTAATAAAGGACTCTGGACGGCTAAGCTAATTGGTCTTATTGAGCCTTGGCTTAGCCGGAGCCACGGAGAGGTAAACTTTTACCTATGTCAATTTTTGAGATGGCACGGTTACTTCAGGAAATACCTGAACAGAATGAGTAAGGTGGTCACACCGCACTGCCGGTACTGTGTGACTGAGCTCGATGATGCTCAGCACACATTCTTTATGTGCAGTCGCTTCGCAAGTTTGAGGCGTACCATTGAGTCCAATATCGGCCTGGTAGCGCCTGAGACGATCGTGGATGCAATGCTGCGAAGCGAGGAGAACTGGCGCGCAGTCTCAACATACGTTGAAAAAGTGCTGCGCATAAAGTGGGAGGAGGGTTGTCTTACCGACCCATAAGCTGTGGTAGTTCTTGAAGTCCGTGGTTACCAATGGGTGAGTCAGCACGACCGGGTCGAAGCAGTGCTTAGGCGGGTCCCGACTCGGAACTTCGTGGGCTTGTAGATGGTCCTTTTTTTTTAGTGAGTCAAACAAACCTCACATACCCCGTGGTGAAAGGTCACCCGGGGATCTGATTAGCAGATTTTTTTTGCCATCTACACTAGGGGGGAAAAAAAAACTAACTAGGCTCTGAAATATATAAATACATAAAGAGTTTACTCAAACTTTTACTCCATGAAAGTGATGAAATTGATAAATAAATGAATTATTCATAACGTGGGGATTTATTATATCTTCTTACTGCAAGGTTATTCAATTACAGCCCTTTTGAAGTCAATCTAAAAAAAAATACATTTCTTCAAGAAAACTAGCACTCACGTTTGCTTTCGTTTTTAGGTAATTATCTGCTTCAGAGAAGTACTTATTATTAGAATTTAATAAAATTTCATGGTATATGAAGTTAACAAGATTGGATAAATATAGGATTATTTTCATATAAATAACCACAGCTACCTCAGCTGTAAAGGAACTCAGCTATCTCAGCTGTAAAGGAGCATAGCGAATAGTATAATCTTTCACCCCTTATAAAAATGAGTTTTGCTAATAAGCATACGGTTGCCTACTTAACACAAAAAACCTTCTTATATTTCGAAATCGATTATTAAGTGATTGAAGTGAATTAATAAATATGAGCGAAAGAAGATCTTACAAGGTTTTCCTATTCTTTCCGTAGACCCCGGTTGTCAGCCCAGTGTGCACTAGTACAGCAGTCCACTCTAGGATAGTATTAGCAAAAATTTCCATATATTCCGGCTTCAATGGAGTAGTAGGTTACGCTGATGACGTCGCAGCTGTAATCACTTCTAGATCTGCCGATTTTGCTCAACTTAGACTAAATCAAGTTATGAGAAGAGTGGATCGGTGAATGTCTGAGCACGGCCTCCAGCTGGCAGTCTCAAAGACAGAGATTGTCATGCTGACGAAGCGGAGGATACCAACTGTCATATCCATGACAGTTGGCTCCGTTGAGGTCCAGACCAGCAAGTTGGCCAGGTATCTGGGAGTGATCCTGGACACCAAGCTGACGTATTGGGATCATATCCGCAGGGCATGTGATAGGGCTCTAGTAGTCGTCACTTCGCTGAGTAGGCTAATGGCCAACGTTGGCGGACCCAGTGAGACGAGACGGAGACTGCTGATGGAGACGACCAATTCCATCTTGCTATATGGCGCCGAAATTTGGGGAGATGCGCTTCGAACTAGGAAGTTCCGAAAGCGCATTGCCAGTGTCCAGCGCAGGGGTGCCCTGCGAATTGCCTGTAGCTATCGCACGGTCTCGGAAGAGGCTGTGATGGTTGTATCGGGAGTAATCCCGATCGATCTGCTAGCGCGAGAGCGCAAGGAAGGGTACCTCTATCGCTCAGAGCTGGACAGAACGGAGGCTTTGACGCACGCGCGTACATTGACCCTCCAACTTTGGCAACAACGTTGGAGTGAAAGTAATAAAGGACTCTGGACGGCTAAGCTAATTGGTCTTATTGAGCCTTGGCTTAGCCGGAGCCACGGAGAGGTAAACTTTTACCTATGTCAATTTTTGAGATGGCACGGTTACTTCAGGAAATACCTGAACAGAATGAGTAAGGTGGTCACACCGCACTGCCGGTACTGTGTGACTGAGCTCGATGATGCTCAGCACACATTCTTTATGTGCAGTCGCTTCGCAAGTTTGAGGCGTACCATTGAGTCCAATATCGGCCTGGTAGCGCCTGAGACGATCGTGGATGCAATGCTGCGAAGCGAGGAGAACTGGCGCGCAGTCTCAACATACGTTGAAAAAGTGCTGCGCATAAAGTGGGAGGAGGGTTGTCTTACCGACCCATAAGCTGTGGTAGTTCTTGAAGTCCGTGGTTACCAATGGGTGAGTCAGCACGACCGGGTCGAAGCAGTGCTTAGGCGGGTCCCGACTCGGAACTTCGTGGGCTTGTAGATGGTCCTTTTTTTTTAGTGAGTCAAACAAACCTCACATACCCCGTGGTGAAAGGTCACCCGGGGATCTGATTAGCAGATTTTTTTTGCCATCTACACTAGGGGGGAAAAAAAAACTAACTAGGCTCTGAAATATATAAATACATAAAGAGTTTACTCAAACTTTTACTCCATGAAAGTGATGAAATTGATAAATAAATGAATTATTCATAACGTGGGGATTTATTATATCTTCTTACTGCAAGGTTATTCAATTACAGCCCTTTTGAAGTCAATCTAAAAAAAAATACATTTCTTCAAGAAAACTAGCACTCACGTTTGCTTTCGTTTTTAGGTAATTATCTGCTTCAGAGAAGTACTTATTATTAGAATTTAATAAAATTTCATGGTATATGAAGTTAACAAGATTGGATAAATATAGGATTATTTTCATATAAATAACCACAGCTACCTCAGCTGTAAAGGAACTCAGCTATCTCAGCTGTAAAGGAGCATAGCGAATAGTATAATCTTTCACCCCTTATAAAAATGAGTTTTGCTAATAAGCATACGGTTGCCTACTTAACACAAAAAACCTTCTTATATTTCGAAATCGATTATTAAGTGATTGAAGTGAATTAATAAATATGAGCGAAAGAAGATCTTACAAGGTTTTCCTATTCTTTCCGTAGACCCCGGTTGTCAGCCCAGTGTGCACTAGTACAGCAGTCCACTCTAGGATAGTATTAGCAAAAATTTCCATATATTCCGGCTTCAATGGAGTATTGCCGCGATCGCTAGCCTCAACATTGTACAATTTAGAGATTTTAAGATCAAATAAAGTTCTCGTAGAATATCAATTACAGAACAGGTTCCGCTGAATAGATTAACATAAACCTCAACTATTACTACTCGGCTAAGCAAATTTACACTATAAATAACGGGGTGTCTATCCTAGAAATGTAATTTTTTGAATGCAGTTTTTCATTAAAGTTTTCTAGCTTCAATAATCCTACTAATAAATATATAAAATTAAAATTTCACTTGATAAATAAAAAAAATTGTTTTGACTAAAAATTTGACTAGCACCAATACAGCCTTAGCATTTTCTGGCGTCTATGTATCAACTATCACTCCTCCGAAGACGGAATGCCTTGGCGTCTATTCTTCAATAAATTCGATTTCATTTGGGATGCACTGGTATGCGCCCAGGTGAAATGTTAACGTGTGGCTTGCATATTCTTCTGCAAAAATTTTAATTCATCTTAATTAATGGTTTACTTTTAACTTGAACACATCTACACTTTGAACACGCAAAAGAATTCTCATCTCTCCTGTTGAAAGCAAAAAGTAAAAATAGATCGAAAGTATTGAGGAGTGAACAGAAATTCACACCCCCGCCAAAAAAATTTTGCGCACTTCAGGTACTCTATGTTTCATCGTTTTGAACAAATGGATCACTACCGATCTCTGAGAATTTCGGAAATTATTGGAAGAAAAAAATCTGCAAATCATATTTACCTAAAGTATGAAGTAAAAACAGATAAGAGTACATTTTTATTTATTGTGGTGCATAAACATAAATATATAAATAGATACTTTTGATTTATCAATATTTCAGTTTGATTTGTATAAATTTTAAAACGAAAAATGACTTGATTATCCGATTAGTAATAAATAGCACCTCCCTTAGACTTTATAAAACTTTCAACTTGTTTGGGCATAGATGCCTATAGCTTTTGCAAATAATCTGAAGGAAGGTCAGTAAATCACACTTTTTTGATCAAGTCCTTTACCTTTATTGTTGCTCTAGGCTTGGAATCTCTTAGTTTTTCCACTTCTATCGCCCAAAAGGGACTGTTCCCAGGCCAGTCCACGGATTGTCTTTCCAATTGTGCCTTGTATTCTTTTATCTTATTAAAGAAAACAGAGCATCAATTATTTCTAAGCAGCGTCGTCCTGAAAAATGAAATTTTCGGAATATTCATTGTATCGCTCTATACTTGGTAACAATCCATTATCCAAGATTTTCTTCAATTTGGTTGCATTAACCGTACCTTCTAGAAATTATACTTCACCAACTCCGAGTGTTATGATACACCCCCAAACCATTACAAATGGAGAGTGCTTCATAGTTTTGGTGATGCAATCATCAGAAAATCTTTCACCTTTTCTTCTCAAAACTGTGCCTCTTCCATCAGGACCAAAAAGATTTTTTTAAATTTATTTATATGATTAATTTTAAATTGTCCAGACATAACTTAACGTAAGAGATATTTAACATTAAAATTCTTCTATTTATCGGCTATACTATTTTGGCCGGTTGGCTCTATTTGGGTGGTAAATGTTAATATCTTTTAGCAGTTTTTTTCGCTTACACTTATTACATAGGATCCAGGTTGTACATGACCTGGAGCAGAATTATTTATTTTATACTTAAATTTAACTTAATTTACTAAACTAAATCTAGCTTATATCTAACTACAGGTAGCTTAGCCTAATTAGACCTACACTTAACGTAGGTCTTAACTATCCCCTCCGATTCGTCGGGAGGCCAACATAATTAAACAGCATGTCCATGAACCGTCGTTGTCCTGCTATATCTGCAGGACGCATAAATTACTCATTAAAGCCACTCACGCGCCCAATATCCCGGATCAGTCTGTTTTCGTGTCCGTCTGTCTGTGAGTGAAATTTTCATCATAGTCAGCTCTACAACCCGGTCCCTAAGTGACTCAAGTTCTGCCTCCTGGTATAGAAGGCAAGACTTGACTGGAACTTCTGCCAGTGCTACTATTTAGCTTGATGTTCCATTCATCAAAATAAAATCTAAGAATGGCCAAGTAATCTTCAAGGCTCTTCGCAGCTTTGAGCGGGTCTTGGCTTGATAACTTTAGTGGGACTTTAACTTGAGGATCGCCCACTAGAAAACGAAGGTCAGCACTGAAAATGGTGCATAAAATAGGTCCAGTGATAGAACCTTGTGGCACTCCTGATGTCACAGGTCCGCAAAGTGAATTTGCCCTATTGACGCTCACATAAAATTGTCTGTTGCTATGGAAACTTGCGGTGAGTCGTATTACTGCCCCAGATACTCATCAGACCAAAACGTTTGCTTTCTGATCGCTTAGTGTTCAATTTGCCCTTTCTTGTGCCCATTTGAGCCTTTTCTGTTTTAAAGAAGCAGTCAATAGGTGGTCTATGCGTTTAAAATTCAAGCTGATTTGCCTAAACTCGAGGACGTGTTCCCCATAGCCGTTATCGATAGATTTCTGGCTCATATATTTGTGTTTTTGTGGTTGTGTGTCTTTTTGGGTTTTATTTTGTTTATTGTTTATCATCATCTTGCTGTCTTCTTATCTAGTTTCTATATGTTTTTGGGTATTTTTTCGATTTTTTGCTCCTGCTGCCATCAGAGGACAATCAGGGATCAAAAATTGAAGAAAAACTCACAAAAATGTTTAAAAATTACACGAATAGATAACAATTTGAAGATAAGCAAATAAACAAAAACACTCCCAAAAACAAATACGCAACCACTGGAAAACGAACATACCAGCCAAACATTTATCGATAAAATTGTTTAACGGCTATGGAGAACACGTAGTCAAGTTTTACCGTTGATCGTTCACGCCAAATAATGGCGTGAAACACTGTCCTTGAATCCTTTTTTGATTGCAGGTACAGTTTTAAGCCGATCCCCCAAGCTGATTTGACACAATTTATGTTCATTCCGCTCCGTCGTAATTTTCCGCCTGCTGCTTTCTTTTTTCCGAAAGATCATACTGTCGATTTATTTCTTTTTATCCTACGCTATTTGGCGAATTTACACACTTTGATCATGTTTAACCTCTATTTTTGCCTTTTTTCTATTTTTGCCTTTTAACCTCTGCTTTTGCCTTTCATGGTGAAATTAGCTTCCAAGTTAACATAAACTTAAAAACTCAGACCATCAAAACGTCGGACGACACTATCTGTTTTTATTTGGCTGCTTATAGAGTAAGAGTTCAATAACTGAAACAAGCAATTCTATATTTTGAATTTCTGGAAAAAAATTTAAAAAACTGAGTGCATGAAATTTTTTGGCGTGGGGTGTAGCTCGAGTCTACGAATCACACTAAAGCCATGCTATATCTTGAATTGTCCCTTACCCTCCTCAAACTGCTCGAAAGTCTCTATAATTCGAATTATCCTACTACAAGGATATCTTTTAAATCCCATTGTTCCATATTTTTCGATGCATGCCAAGTAGATTAGATTAGAGATTTTTTGTTACTTGTTGGAAGCTTCCGTTTATTGGAACAAATCGGATAATTATAGATTGGCAAAAATATCGTTTGATTATTAGAAATATGTCAATTTCAAAAAGGAATTTTCTAGCCTACAGAACTTTCTTCAAAAAAATTACCGATGCGAAGAAATCTATGCTCATCATCGTAAAGGTATCTTCACGCGAATTCACTTTTTATCTTCGAGCAAAACCTCCATAAACTTTGCAGTCATGTTTTGGCAATAAATCACCTGTAATGTGCATTATAGCGAACAATTAAGCACTCACTGCTGCTTAGACGATAAGAGGCTTCGGGCTTTCGGCAGCGATTTTTCATTTCGCATTCGATCCGATTTTCACTGGCATAACAAACGTACTGCTGTGCTATATTGGCCAGGTAAATCTTTTGCTGCAAGTTCCGGGCATTCGTTTCAATGGTTGCCACATAGACCGATCCGTTCCGATATCATTGTTTAATTCGATTATATAACGTGCTAATGAGAAACTGCGAGGCTAACTATTAAGAATGCGTTATCTTGCTTAAAAGAGGCTTTGTATTGCTATTGAAAACTGAAAGTTTTATTGATGAGAGAAATTCCGTTCGATTGGCCGAAAGGGGGCGTTGTTCATACCCGAGTGATTGCCTGAATACAATTAGTTTGGGATCTACTTAATTAAATGAATTCACACACAACTAGCGAAACGATTCATTTTGATTCGATATACGAAGAAATTTTAAATGCGTAGCTGTTGGCCTTGAGATGAGGCAAAACAGCGTAAAATTTTCAGTTAAATGGCAAAAAAAACGCAAATTAGCGCGATAAAATTTAGCTGTATTAAGCAGCATAACGAAATCGTGCTACATTTTTTACAGTTACAAATTACTGAACTGTGTGTTTTTAAACTATATTATGTTAAATCAAATAGTAAATTCCTTCTGGTCTTTTGGTCTTTAACATGTGTGTGTGTTTTGGTCTTTAACATGTGAATATTGCACCAGCTGCAAGCGCTTGTGGTCTCCGGCTCAAATCCAAGTATCCACATAGACCAGATTTTGAATCAAATAGCTCTGAATAGGAGCATGAGCTATTTTATTTTTATTTATTAACCAAGCAAGGTACAATTCAAATCGGGTAAAAAATAAAGCTAGTTACGGATAATATGTCTCCAGACTCGTATATATTCTTTGTGAATGAATTCTCTATCAGGTTCAACCCCTAGATCTGGAAAAGAGACCTCTTTACTTTGCTGAGCTTAGCGACTTCTTAGTGGCTTTAAGTTAAGCAGTGTCCTCAGGAATATGAGACATACCAGACATACAACTCGAAATAGAATAATGGTATTACCAACGCAATAGATGCCAGCAAAATAGTGATGCGAAATCACTCAGTACAAGCGAGTAACGTTGTCGAAATGGTATCTTAAAAAAGTCGGTTAGTTGAGTCATTTGGGTCGATTGGATATATTTTGCAAAATTAATTCGACATTTTCATTCGTTTCTTATTATAATTGTAAAAAAACACCCTAACGCATCAGAACCACTAGAAACACTAATGTTCGAAGAACAGTAGAGGATTTGTACAGATTTTGAGTGTGTATTCTACCACTACTTACTTTTTCTACTTAAAACTAATACACCCTAAGTAATAATAGAATCTAAGCTTATTTTAATTTCGGTGACTTCATCGGAATTTACAGCGATAGAAAGGTGTTTGGGGTTGTCATCCGAAAAATGTGCAGATTTCAGAAAATTTAAACATTGTTTACTTATTTTCATTGCAAATGTTTGCTATGAAAATACTTAGTGCAAGAATTTATTTCAACGAAAATAACAAAAAGCCCTAGTGCTGGCAGCCCTTTGCTAGCACCGTAGCAAAAAATATGTCGCATCTGCCTTACGTTAAAGTCAACCTGCTGAGCGAATTTCGTATTGACCCAATGACTGCATTGGAAGTTATAGGGATGCAAAGAAATTTAAGGTTACCATTCGCAAAAGCTGTCAAATTTTGTAGACTTTAATATTTGGTCTTCATTTTCACTATAAGATCATTACGATTTGAAAATTCAATGATAAAATCACTTACTAAAAAATACAAAAACGACCATAGTTAGCAACCCTATCATTATTTTGAAATTAAATTTCTACTGGATATTGCTTATAATAAGTTTAATTTGCCATTTGGATTTTGTTATGATTCAATGACTGTACTGGACTATAGGGCAAAGAGCTTTATTTTCCTCAGGAATTTTTCAAATTTAGGGCACTTAAATTACCATAGCTGGCAGCTTTAACCGAATTTTTCAACCATATTTCCACCTAACGTGGCTTAAAGTAAGGTTCAGCTACTGTGTGAATTTCGTCAAAATCGAAAGACTGAGTCAGAATTTATAGGGCCAAAAGCAGTTATTTTTCTTAGTGATTTTTCAAAATGGCACCACTGGCACAAAATTGCCCTCATGTCAAAATCACTGCTATCAAACCTAGTCCTACTTAAGACCAATACATTCTGTAAATTTCAATCAATTCTGATTATTAGATCGTAAGTTTCCGTGAACAGAAGTTTTTGATGCTAAAAATATAGGTTAATTGGGAAAGGGGTAATAGGCGTGCCCGTTGTAAAATTTCAAATTTTTTACTTTGGCTATGTAGACAAAGCATAAGATTTATATCTGATTGGATTTTATTCCAAGCCGCGACATTTTTTCCGGATATTCGATGATTTGAAGGTTTTCACTTTCAGCGCCTACGCTAGCTACAGGGTTGCCAACGTGCTCATCAAAAGCTACACAACTTTACAACTAAAAAAAGTTGAAAAGTTTCATAATGATTAAATAGCTCTGTGAAAAGTTATCGCAATTTAAAAATTTTTAAATTTTCCCGTTCTCTTTTTAGGCACCTAGCGCACGCATTGGGTTAAAAAATTCCAAAACACTATCCGATTCATATTGAAAACACGTTCAAAATTTATTATGCTACCTAAATTTTTGCAAAAATTATTTGTGTACGGAATAATAGGTATATTAACAATATCACTAAAATGGGGTAAAGGGTTAAAGATGATTGACATTTGGTGAGACCTGGACCTATTCTGCATATACACCAATGTATCCTGAAAGTTTCAGCTCAATCGGATGGCGCGTTCCCGAGAAATAGTCACTGAATTTTTTTGATGATATTTATTTATATATATATATATATATATATATATATATATATTTATTTTATATATATAAACATATATATATGTATATATATACATATATATATATATAAATATATATATATATATATATATATATATATATATATATATATATATATATATATATATATATATATATATATATATATATATATATATATATATATATATATATATATATATATATATATATATATATATATATATATATATATATATATATATATATATATATATATATATATATATATGGAAATATGTATTTTTGGGCGAATCATTTTAATACTAATGTTCTTCGAACATTAGTAAAAGAGAATCGTAGAGAAAGCGTTGCGGTATGGAATAACATCATTTAGGTTCACTAAAAATAAAAACTATTTAACTCAGTGTTTTCTATTATCTATTTATTTATTTACAATCACAAAACAAGGTTCATAGAATAAAAAAATAAAATAACATAATAATTAAATAAAATGTCAATCAATTTAAATTAAATTAATCAAATGATAAAAATTAATGAAAATACAAAAAATCAAACAAAAAACAGTCTTTGTAATAAACTGCAAATAAAACACACAAATTTAAAATTTGAAAAAGTATAAATGGAGACATAATATACAGGTGTATTAGTGTGATTGGGGATGACTAAGATGAGAAAGGCTTGATAATGTTATTTTTAAAGATTATTTTAAACATCATAGGGGGAAATTCTGGCTCATGCTATTGAATAACTTGTAGCATCTTGTAATTGGCTCGTTTGCTTCATATCTTGTGTTATGTTGGTATCCAATAAAGTATCGTCGGGGTCTAGTGACTCTTAAGGTTTGATTGACCAAAAACTTATCCTTTAAGTAGTCGACATTAACTTATCACGCCTCTGATGACATTAATCTTCTCGACGCAAGCGATAAATAAGTTAATACATTTATGGTGATATTCGTGTCGTGGTAGATTGCTGAAATCATAAGGTTAGACAAGATCTAACGTAAAGTAAAAACTGCTTCTGAGCAGGCTTAAATTTTTGGTTGTGTATTTGGGAATATTCAATTTCGTATTCTAGAAAAGAAGACACGAGTGAAATATATAAGGATTTAGTAGCCCAGCAAATCTGAAGCTCTTTGGCTCGTCAAGCCAAGTTGCTTGCTTCCTCCTTCCTTATCGTACTGTAGGTTGAAGCGGAGCTTTTCATCCAAAATGACTCCAAAATATAATATATTGTCAACCTTACTGAGTGTCGTTTCGCTGAGGCGGTATGTATAATGAACACGTGCACTTTTGCAAGAGTAGCTAATTGCCTGGTTCTTAGTAATATTAAGAGGAAGCTTGTTTGCGGAGCACCAATAATCTATCGTCAGATGGTGACCTGATGACATGGCTAACTTTGAAGTCGCCCGCATATAGTGAGTGAGGAATGTCAGATAAAGCCTGATAGGTCTGATATAAAAATATTAAAAAGAAAAGGGTCAAGGTGACTTCCTTTAGGTACACTAGATTTACGTGGACTTTCTTAGCGACCTTGAAATTTAATTCTCACCAAGAAAATATCAATAATTGTTCGATAAATTATCCGCGAATGGCATTCTTCAATATTCCTTCACTGAGCTCTTAAGCTTGAAAATGGTCTTAATTCTACTAATTTGTTTCTCACCTTGAATATTATTACAACCCTTCTTACTCATCACCAGCTGCAGCATTTGCATTTTTTATTTGAGAGCTGAACCCTAAAGTAGGTTTTACTGCTACATAAATTTCCTGCACATGTATCTTTTGGTACTTTAATCGCTACTAAATCCTGCAACCAATTTCATGTGGACCTTCCTTTAATCGAAAGAAAAATACCTGTGTAACCACCCCACACACAAGAAGGTCGAAAAGTTAAAATTCAACTCATTCACATACATACTCATGAAATTATAAAATTCGCTAAAGATAAAAGTTTCGCCGCCACCACTGCCAAAAAAAACATTTTTTTTGTTAATTTCCATTACATGAGTGTTAAAAGCAATTAGACTGTAAAATAAAAACAATGTAGAAGTATGGCACTTATCTGCTCTAGTGCGAGAATAAAACATTACCTCTGCAGGCAATCAAAACTGTTAAACTGCCGGGGGCCACAAAAGTCTATTTGCTACACATGTGTTCGTTTAGTCGAAGTTGAAATTTAAAAACAAACATTTGCACGCACTTGTTTCTCTGCAATACCTTTACAAACGTCGCCCCAAACTCCATTCAGCAGTCAGTTCGTGTCGCAATCGCCGGAAAAGTCGTGGGTCACCTGTGTGATCGCGAATGTTTGTCTAGTATATTGCTGCAAACTAAGCAATCGCAGGGGAATTTAGAAAGACTAACTCGCGGTCTGACTCAGTTTGGTGGTAGGAAATCCAATTCAATTACTAATCGCTCTGTTATCGTTGTCACTGCAGTAATCGAATGATTCTCGTTTTCATTGCAGGCATTAGTTGCGGAGACAGGTGCTGGGCCGAAGTGCTGAATTTTCCGATCGTAGTTGGTAAATACCGGGTTCTATGTGAACCGAGGCGGAAAGCGTACTGGTCAGGTTGTGGAGTGATAAGTCAATTTGCGGAGGAGTAGTTCCAGAACGACTACGATCGACGTAGGCGGGAAAGTGAAGTTTAGTTGCACCACGAAATACCAAACACCAGCGGATGTTGGCGTCTACGAAACAATATCAGAAAGAATTCAGGGCAGACTTTGAATCATGTCAGGAAACTACAATATGGAAGCCCAAGTTAAGGTTGAGGATCTTCCAATGACTTTTAAGGTGAGTAGAAATTCAGAATTTAATTTTAAAGTGACCTTATACATAAAACGGTGTCTATCCTGTTCAATAAGCCTGTAGGTTTCCAACGTTTTTTTAACCTTTTCTCCCTCAGATATTTCCATTTTATAAAAACACAAATCATACTGTCGTCTGGTTGGCTAGTTGTAGATTACTTTGCACTTAAGTGTCATGCTTTAGTGATCACAATAATTATCCGGATATGGGGAATACGTACATGTTTCGTGTTGATTCACTCCGAGTGAACAACACCACTCTAACGCTCAAATTCTATAGTTCGAATAGCTAGTGAATCATGCGCCCAATGCGGGTGAATCTGTCCATCAAGCTGTCGCTTTTCACAAAGTTGTTTTCGCCGGAAGCTGATATGCTTTTCATTCACAATGAAAAGTTACAGTTCACCTGCTTTGAGCGGATGTTGAATAATTTAGGTTGCTCAATGCATTGATTTGATTGAAACTGTTTGAACTTCAAAACGGTGGCATTTCGATTTTATCATGTGCTGTGTCAATCATTTTATGAAATCAAAATAATTTTATTTCATTTCAATCAAAAATCATGTTATCATACTGAAAGAAAATATCTGTTCATTGTGCTTTCCAGACAATAGCTTCAAGTTTCGCAATAATATTCGCTTATCGCTAGAGTAGAAAATCACAGATAGTTGAAGCATATTTTATAAATTTATCGGAGTGTACTGTTACTGCGTGTGTTTCCGATAAAAAACTGTGTACAAAGTTTTTTTATTGTTATCTAATCACGCTGCACGAACGTTAGCAGAATTTCAACGATAAAGTTAAATATTTTCTTGTCATTTTACTTATTGCAATGCCGTTATGTGTTTAAAGTCGCCTCGTATTTACTTTGGCGAAGTCATGGTTAAAAGAGATGACTAGCTTCAATAGTTATTCGTCGCATTTCGTAATAGATAGATTTATTAATGCGTGTATTTCAAATTCGTTGTAATAGATACGATGAAACTTAATAATGAAGATATGGCCATATACTCAATTAGAGTTTTTTCTTCAACGTGTCATCCGAACATCTATAACTTTGGTAAACTTTTGAGCTTTATTTTTTGTTTTGCGTTATAGTTAGGTATGAATTTAATGCTTTTGCTTTAAGTATCTTCTTCAACCGCTAATTTACATATGTTGCAGGTGTCTACACATATATATATATATATATATATATATATATATATATATATATATATATATATATATATAATATAAACATATATCGTTTTGAAAGATATCGTATGCTAAGCTATGATCTTAAATTGTAGAGTAAATTTAGCATTTTAAAATAAAAACCTAATTAGTTGACTTGGTATCAAGAACATACAGCTGCCATTGATTTTTATGATGGATATGTTTGCTAATGTAAGAATTTTAGAAAAAGATGTGAAAAAGCCAGATAGAATCGTGCTCAATCCAATAAGTAAAGTCCCTTTTGCACCTTATAAATGTGGGTAAAACGTGGGGTCTAAGCCCAGCTCTAACTCACTGGTTCTACTTGGCGATAGCTAGGCCGATCCTTGTTTACATATGCTTGGTCTGGTGGCCAGCAGTGAATAAAACTACCTTTGCTAGCATGGCGAATAGAGTTCAGCGGTTGGCAGCCCTCTAAACTACAGGTGTCTTAGCCTCGACTCCGTCTCAGGACACTTTGGGTCAGGATTTTTCGGCCACAGCAGTATTAAACGGAGATACGCAGGAAGCACTGATTACCTGGTTCCCACTCTATACTTCGAGCGGGGATATCGAGTGAGGGAATGGGCAGGAATGGGAGATGGGCAGGAATGGAATCAGAAAATGTGTCCAGCAGCTATTATCATCTACACTGATGGCTCTCAAACAGTTGCAAGAGTGGTTGCTGCAGCATATTCTGCAGATGCAGCTATGGATGCAGCTTTCAGGCTTCCGAATCACAGAAGTATTTTCCAGCCGGAGGGTTTTGGGATACGAAAAGCCGCAGATCTGGTATATGCCACAGATACTACAAGTAAGGAAATAAATAGCTTTACGGACTTTCAAGCAGCGGTTAAAGCACAGATGTCTCACACATACAAATCGCAATGTGTACCCGATTGCATTCAGGCCCTGAACAGACTGGGTAACAGCAGAAAAGTCAGATTCTTCTGGGTTCCCGGTCACAAGGAAATGAGAAGTTTGATGCGTTAGCCAAGTATGGGACTAGTCTTCTCCTTTCGGGATCGGTAGACATCCTTACTCCTATACAAACGATTAAGTACTCAATCGACTCCAAAATGATGCAGGGTGCAACGTGCAGATGGGATGCAACGCAGACCTGCAAGGTAATAAAAATCATGTGGGGTTCATACAATCTCGCATCGACTAGATACCTCCTCGAGTTAACGCGGACTGGCTGCAAACGACTGGTTGGCATCATTACTGGCCATTGTCTCCTAGCAGCACATGCTATGAAAATGGGACTCCTAACCAGCGACACCTGTAGGATGCGTCAAGAGCCGAGGGTCTCAAAAATAATCCAGCATCTCCTGTGTCTAGTTATAGTTCGTGAAAAAGTTCGTGAAAAACCCCGGGGCCTTTGATGGCCGCTTGGACTGAACTTCCTTCTCGAGGTCCATTTATCTGGTATCACTATGGACCAGTAGGTCTATATGTGGCCTTGTGCCAGCCAGTTCAACCTAACCTAACCTAACCTTATAACGCTTATACCCTTAGCTTAACACTAAGCTTACTTGCGAGATAAACATTGACTGCTTGCGTGCCTGTCCATTTGCCACTTTCACATTTCTTACTTTCAAATATATTTATAATTAAGATAAATCAAGTTGCTGTCAGCCGGAAAATCCAACTTAATGGCTTACATAGGCACATTAGAGATCCTTTGTTATATCGCCCTCTCTCAGTCAATGTAATCAGAAAATCATCTGGTTTCTTTAATAAGCTGCGCTACTCCCTTTACACCAGAACCAATACACGCATAATCCTTATCTTGATAGTTGCATATTTAACTAACCAGTAGTTCAAAATCCTTACAAATCAAACTGTCCTCAGTTTTACCATGCCACAAAAAAATTTCCATCGCTAGCCACTCAACATAAAATAATCACTTCCCAACTATGTTGCGAAACATTTTAGAAATAGAATTTGTAATAGTGATTTTTTTAACATATTCACTTTTTATTTTGATTATTTTGGAAATTTCCTGTTCGTCGAAACCAAACTCAATGGCCTCAAACTCGCTTTATTTATTTGATTCAATGATTTTTTACTAATGAATTTACTAATAAAAAACAATTATTCTCATTTTAGGTCAAATACATTGGATGCGAAATCGGACGTGGTCTATGGGGAATTAAATACACTCGAAGGCCGGTCGATTCCTTAGTCGAAGCAGCAAAAAATCTACCACCGAATAAAGTGTTACCTTTCTGTGAACTAACCGTTACACTCGATGGTGTCAACATCGAAATCATAATGCCAAAGACAGATGCTCGATCGTGGAGCTATCCAATCGATACAATATCGTATGGAGTCCAAGATCTTGTATATACCCGCGTATTTGCAATGATTGTCGTCAAAGACGATAACCGTAATCCGTTCGAAGTTCATGCATTCGCTTGCGATAATCGGGCAACAACCAGAAAACTAACGTTTGCTTTAGCGGCAGCCTTTCAGGATTATTCGCGACGCGTGAAAGAAGATGCCGAACGAAACAATACTATCGCCCCGGTGCAGAAGAAATTTGCTATAGATCTTCGAGACCCTGAGGAGATGCGTGGCGAAGAAGAGGAAGAAACGGAAGCGTAGCTTTATTCTTATATATAACTAAAAATAATTTAAATTACCGTTTAAATGTATTTTTTTTCGCTAAGATTTAGTGTGTTAAGCTTACCATACAGCATCATTCCAAATAAAAAATCGCAAGAATTGAAATCATTTCCTTGAAATCTAGCTGAAGCGTGCAATGTTTTGCGATTTGAATTCGTTTTGTGGTCTAATATATTTCGTGTTCGTTTTCCAGACTTTTTCGATTTGTTAACTGTTTTAGTTTGAAAACATGCAACTTGTGTGATAAACTAGTCTTATTGACTTTAGATAATAAGTGAAATTTATTTTTCACTCATGCTGGTATTAAGAAAATTAAACGAAATATTCTGAAGTATGTAATTGTATTAGCAACATAATTTCCAAATACAATAAAATCCGCACAAAGAAACTATTGGTTCATTTTTTGTTATAAATCTGATTCAAACTATTAATGCATTATTCAATAGCTAACGTAAAAGTAAAATATTTGAATTCAGTATAAGAGCAGAAATATGAACAAAATGAGTCTGAATTTGATCTTGTTTATTTTGTTCTAATCGTACGAATTCAATTAGGCTTATTTTTCTGTGGTACGAGAGGCGTTTGATAAGTCCGTGGCCCAAAAACGAAAAAATCATTTTTTATTTTTCAACATAATCTCCCAGGGGGTCAATACATTGGTCCAACGTTTTTCAAGTCCTTTCATACCATTCAAAAAGAAATTTTTGCCGCAGTCCGCAAAAAATTCATCTCTTGGCTCGATGACAATTTTTGTCCAGCGAGATGGGTTTTCAATTTGAGGAACAAAAAAAATTCACTTGGGACTAGGTCAGGCGAATAAAGTGGGTGGTCAATGATCTCATACCGCAAATCGTGTAATTTAGCCATGGAAAACGCGCAGATTTGAACAATGGCGTTGTCGTTATGGAACAAGATCTTCTTTTTCTTCAAACCGGGACGTTTCTTTTTGATTGCCTGGTCCAAACAGCCCAAAAGTTTCGCGTAATATTCCCCGTTGATAGTTTTCCTCTCTTCTAAGTAATCGATCAGAATAATTCCCTTTAAATGAATGAAATATATTATTATTAAATTAAATATTACTATCCCAAAAAATGGTAGCCATCACCTTCTCCGCCGATTCGACCGTCTTTGCCTTCTTTGGAGCAGGTTCTCCCATCTTAGTCCACTGCATCGACTGTCGTTTCATCTACGGGTTATAGTAATGGAACCAAGTTTCATCACCAGTAACGAAACGCCGCAAGAAATCGTCAGGATTTTTACGATAGCGTTCGAGAGACGCCGTTGAAGTCACGACTCGGTCGACTGTGAGCAGGCGCGGCACCCAACGCGCAGCTAATTTTCTCATGTCCAAATAAACTGTTAGGATGTGATGCGCCCGTTCAGTTGAGATGCCTATGGACTCAACTATGTCACGCACTTTGAGTCGACGGTCACTCATAACTAAATAGAGCACTTTTTCAATGTTTTTGTCCGTCGATACAGTTTTTGGGCGCCCGGAACGCTCCTCGTCAAGAACACTCGTACGGCTGCGTTTGAATTCAGCAACCCAAAACTTTACTGTTTCATATGCGGGCGAAACTTCATCATACACGGGCTCGAGTTCGGCTTTTATCTCGGCTGACTTTAAACCTTTTAAATGGCAGCCAAAAAAAAACCTGTTACCTACAGAAACTTGAATAAATTCATGAGACCATTCGAAAGTGCCGCCTATCTAGCGACAGCAAAAACTTTTTCGTGAAACGACGTTTTATCACTTGGGCCAGGGACTTATCAAACGACCCTGGTATATTGGGTAAACAACTTAGCCCTTTTACTCCTAACCTACTTGGTCTTCTTTGTATTGTTATTTTATCAAGTTTTTTCTTCATTATAAATTTAATTTTTTTTTTGTCATTAGTATAACCCAGCATGTGCGGCAGCAATATGTGTCTTGAAAATTATCTAAGCTCCCTAGACGTGTCTTTCAACCACTGTTATGTAGAATTTGCTAATGTAGAAGCGGAAAATGCTTTTTTCAAAAGATTACGAAGCCACCTTCATAGCTACCAGTTTTTGAACAGGTGGGTCTTATGAGATTATGATAATTGATATCGACTGTCATTAGCCAAAAACGATAGCCACCATCAAATTTAGAGTATTGGCATCGCAACTTCAACGATATGATGTACAGAAATTTTCTTTTCACCTATCGCCTATCATGTACTCAAGACAACGATATCTACAGCTCTCATGCCACAAGTCAGCGATAGTCGTCAAAAGATTTAAAAAGTCGATGTTCATAGTTTGACATTTCTGCAGTCTGTACTTTCAATCCAGGGTTGTGCAGTTCGAGTCGTGGCTCTGCGGTAGAAATTGACTTCGACTTCATTTTAAGTATAAAGGGTGACGACACCGACTTCTCAGCCCTGTGTTAATCGTCAGTTGCGAATCATGCCCCTGGACAAACCGGATAAGGATTTTGAACCTGATGAATTTTACTTTGCTGCTCATAGCCATTTTTGGGTGAGGACATATATAAATATAATATAATATAAAGTCCCGAAATGCAAATTTGCCAGCTTCAATTTAATGTTGAACATTGATTTATATTACTGGAACAGTGCTAGAATGTTCGGACGAAGTAGTGATTATGTATCGAATAGTTTTGAATGAAGGATGATTGGAAGGGTTTCATTTTCTTATATCCCGCATAAAAATATAGGTGTGTGTGTGGTTTGAAGGAGAAGTCCTTGGTACCTCTAAGCACTCAGACCAAAAGACTCGTATTCGTACCCTAAATTTCTTAAACAAAATTCGCGATCAATGATAGAAAAAAGTCTATCGTCCGATATGCGCTACATTTGAGCCGAAGCTTAGATATCTGAGACGCGTAAAAGCTAGGCATTCACAGAGAAAATGGTTTGCAGAGTCAGTCTTTTCTAGCCAAGATGAAAAAAGGTTATTCTATGCAACACCTATTCGGTACATGTGCCCTTCTAAGCAGTTGTGTACAGTCAGTATACCTATCAGGACTCTACAATCTTTCCTACTCTTGTTGAGAAGGGATCCCACAGTCACATGCCTGGCTACATAAGACGACTTTCGTGCAAAGCACCCACTTTGATACAACCGTACAAATATGGCACGATTTGTATTTTATCAAATACCTTGATATGCTGAAGCGCTATCTTGTTATTTTGAATTACTTTTGCCTCACATTGCTACATTCCATATAAGAATTTTTCACCAAGCATACAAACGTTTTTAATTTATTTATTATTTACAAGGTATAAAATAATTACATATAAATGAAATAAAAATAGAAAACTAAATAAGTTTAAAACAATTATAAAATACGACTGAATACCAATGAATAAAACAAATACATAACTGCTGAATAATATGTAGGACACAATATTGAGCACGCAAAATTATTAAACAAATTAGTGCCAAATTAAAAAACAATAACGAAATTAAATAATTTACTAGTCATGGAAAAAAACAAACGTAGCATTATACATTGATATAATGCATTGACATACAATCTAGGCACTTAAAAAGGATACTAGGCCAGTAGACTAGAAAGGATAGGATAAGAGAGCTTTGGTAATTCTGTTTTTAAAGGACGCTTTGAATATCTTTGGGGAAAAGTGTTGGCGCATGGTGCTGAATATCTTGCAGCGCCTATTTATTGGCTCATTGCGGAACTATGTTTATATTTAACTAGCACGCGTTGAAATCTAGAGACTCTTACGGGCTGATTAACCACAAATCAATCCTGTATGCATTCGACATAAACAGTGTCTCTAATGACACCAAAACTGAAACAGGCAGATAACATTAATCTTCTGGATGCAAGTGGAGGCAAGTTTAAAATCTAAGTCGAAATTCATTTGGCGGTAAGCTGCTAAAATTACAACGATGGTAAAAATCTCTGAGAACGAATAGCAAGAATTACTTCAGAACAGATTCAAATCGTTGGCTTTGAATTTCGAAAACCAGGTTTCAGATATTGCAATCATACTCAAGAAGAGGACGAACAAGCGCGGGTTATAGTGATTTTGTAGTGATTTTCGCGCAGCACCATTGTTCGAAGGAATTTAGTTTTAATTGAAAGAAGTTGGCATCTGATGGCAACCTTATAGTATGATAATTTTTCAGGCCGTCCACGTTACAGTAGATGAGGTCTAATATAAAAATTTTAAAAAGCAGAGGGCCAAGAAGGTTACCTTGAGGTACACCTGAGTTGACATGCATTTTTTTAGAGATAAGCCCTTGGAATTTCACATGCTGTCTTCGGTTGTGGAGGCAAAAGCTAAGCCATCTTAGTAAAGATCCTGCAATTCCGAATCGCTGTAGCTTGGAAATCAAAATGGAGTGGTCAACATAGTCAAGCACTTTGTTAAAGCCAGTGTAGACTGCGCCAATTTGATCACATTTCCCCATTTTGCACAGAACATGGAAAACCAGCAACATCGGGTTAGTAATGGCAGCACTATCTTTTCTAAATCCATGCTACTGCTCGTTAAATCTAGCATAAACCATAGAAGATAGTTTATCACATATAATTTTTCCTACCAGTTTAGGAATAGTGCATAAAATGGCGATGCTTCTTTAATAAAGAATTGATCTTCTATCGCCATTTTTGAATATTGGTGTAACGTAGGAGGAATTCCAATACGAATGAAAGGGCCCGGAAGAAAGAGATGTATTAAATATGATGTCAAGAGATTTGATTAACTGTGTAAGACATTTAATAAGAAAATTCGGAGGAGGAAGATCAGGTCTAGAGCTTTTGTTACTACCAACCATCAAGATAGCTTTAGAAAAATAATCTCTACAAATGGTTATAGCCTCAGCAAAAATTGTTCTAGTTAATTCTGGGGATTGACAGGATGATGGAGGCTAGGCTTAAAACCTCTGGAAAGTTATCTACGAAAACTTGCAAAATCCTTGAGGAGAAGAAGACATTGAGTTTCTACTACACATAAAAGAGGGATAGCCAGTTGTTTTCAGCTTCATGTTCACAAAGTCAAAGATCACAAAATGAGGCTATTTTGACATTATGGTTACCTTACCATACCACTTTACCTTACCATACCACAGACATTATGGTTACGTTACCTGATTACGGAAGTTTACACAATCGAGATCTTAGCTCTGGACACACATACACACCCTTTCGTGTAGAAGTGTACCTAAATTAACTATTTAGGTTCAACTATTTTCTTGAGGTAGTGTTTGTTTGAGAGCATATTGTATGCTTGATCCACTGTTTTTGATTTTGAAACGCATTCCAGAAATTTTTGATACACTAATTTTTT
The DNA here is from genome assembly GCA_963978885.1 of Nemotelus pantherinus. NCBI lineage: Eukaryota > Metazoa > Arthropoda > Insecta > Diptera > Stratiomyidae > Nemotelus > Nemotelus pantherinus. Next base: position 26,235,574 of record OZ022263.1, read on the forward strand.
CCTGAGTTCTAACACTGCATTTATTTCTCTTTAAGGGTATCAACTACCCACTTCTGATTGAGTGATACTATTTAACACTTTGAGCGGTTTTTTGCTGGAACGTGCTATTTAGGGCTTTAGTTTACGTTTAGTACACTAAAATAAGAGGCCCAAAGGTCGATTTGATGCTCCTTACTGAGATCATATATTAGCCCTTGCAGTGCCCAGCTTATTTTGATGATATATACCCCGTGTCTGAAACCAAATATTTTGTGTTTTACTTTAATCATACAACGATTGTTCAGTATTTGTAAGTCTCTCGAAACCACCGCTGAACATACTATTTCTTTTCGAAACAGATCAACTTAATTTTCATACAAAATGAGTTGTGCTTCTGAATTTGCTATTGAAATATGAATGTCGAGGTGCTCAATGTGTTAAGTGATGCAAGCCATCAAAAATGAGGAACTACTCATTAAAATATTTTTGAACAAATCGATTTTTTTAGTGCAGAAGAGATCATTGTTACCCATCGAGAAAAAATGGATGGTACACAACAATTAACAAACCATGCAAACTAATTTATCCTTTAATTTATCCTGTTTTTCTTTTGATTATTGCTCTTAAGACACCGTCAGTAAAATGATTCCATTCTTTAGTAGCAGCACCAATTCAGACGATAGCGAAAATGTTGTGCTACATGCAGAAATTTTTTGAGATGATAATTTAAGAAATTTAAGATATGAGCAAGAGATAGAAGGCGATACCAGTAGGAAAAATTGAAACTATAGAAAAAATAATCAATTTTCGAAAAATTTCGTGTCTTTCAAAAACGGTTTTCTTCAAAGCAATTGAATTCGGTAAAGATATTTCCAATTCAAAGATATTACATTTTATGGCTAGCTTAAGATACATTCAGACAAACTGGCACAATCGTTAATCTTCGAACCGAATAGCTTAAAATGCGAAAGTATTTTCAAGCTTTGCTGAATTTTTCAATAAAAGCTTGCCAGATAGCTTTAGTACTGGGCTATCTGTCGGCAGATGGTGAAAATAAAACGAAATTCCAGTGGTGTAGAACTTGTGAACTTGTCGTTTGGAAACATATTTATAGTTTTAATTTAGCGTTCCAGTTAGAATTGGAATGCAAGATTTCTGATGTTACAATTTGAAATATTTTTTAAATGCGTGTGTTTAAATGAAGCTTGAAATATTTTGTGAACATAAAAATTAACCATATATATTTGTTAATTAAAGATATAAAAATTCAGATATTTATTTTTATATTCAGATTTCGCTTAGAAATAATTTTTTAATTATCTCTGAATAGCAGTAAAATGTTATGCGTATGCTCTTCTTAATAATATTATTAAATTGTTTCCATAATTTGCTTTTTGTGAAAAAGTCATCAGGAAAAGTTATAGCGTCTGATATAGATGAAAACACTGCTGGTCGAGGAGGGAATAATAATAGCACAATCGAAAGACAATAAATCCGAAAACACGACTCAAAATATTTTGAAGGGTTTTGGAAGCAGAATGCGTTTCGTTTTGATGAAATATCGGGATCGAAATAAATAGTGTGGCCCAAAATGAGGAGTGCTAAGCAAATTTTGAAGACAATTTCAAAATCGAACCTGGAAAAGAAACTCTGATATCAAACAATAGAAATCAGGAAGTTTCTTCCACCTTATTTCCCAGAGGGTGATCCAAACGTCGTTCCTAGATTTCGATTTGTTTTTATATAAGAAATATTTGAAATAACTATTGATTAGTGCTAAAGAAATGTTTATAAATGCTGAAAAATTGAAAAGTGTTTTAACTATGTATGTCATATGAGTACTGCAAACGGCCCAAAGCTAGAAACTGTTCAGTTTTTTCAATTAACATAAACAGCTCGAGGACTGACAAACGGACAAAGAATTGCCAACCAACAGGCTAACTTTTCAACGATGAAATAACAAGTCATATCAAGCCTTAAAATAATATTGATAGGCTTTTTGCACATTTATCAGCAACATTGATGTTGACACGTTAACAGAATTTGGTAAGAATTTTGTTCCTAAATTTAATAATATTTGCTAAATCCTGCTAAAGTATATTTACAAAGCTTAGTCGATAATTTTGAACCGCGTTTCTGCAGCTATTTTTGTGGTATGCTTCAAAAACCGGAAGCTCGCATTTCTTCGAACAAACCAGTATACAATGCAGAATAAAATTTTTGTAATTGATTGTTAAATTTTTTAGTCAAGACATTTGCATTTTTTTCAGAAACTTGAATGAATATAGTTAACATCTTATTATAGATGGAAAATTAAAATTAATCCGTCAAAAACAACGGCTATATTCTTCTCTCGTAAAAGGAGTAGACTCAATTTACCTAGCCGAAATATAGATTTCCTCGGCAAAGAAATCCCTTGGGCGGACAATGTTCGATACTTAGGAATCGTCTTCGACAAGAAACTTACCTTTAGAGACCATATCGAAGAGACGTGCAATAAAATCTAAAGCCATTTGCGCTCTGTATCCACTGATAAATCGTAAGTCAAAAATGTCCACAGAAAATAGGACGATGATTTATAAAGTGGCTCTTCGGCCAATAATACTATATGGAGCTCTTACTTGGACACAATGTGCCAAAACCCACAAAAATTAGCTGCAAGTCGCGCAAAATAAAGCCCTAAAATTAATAAGAAATAAAGCATTTTATTACTCTACATGGAGAATCCACCAAGAAGCCTATGTATGCAACTTTGACTCCCTAGCAAGTTTACAGTCTTCCAGCTTTAAAACCAACACCCGAAATATTCAAAACCTAATAATTAACAGGCTGTTTTCCTAGATTTACACCAACCCCCACCCCCCTTCGACTGTAAGTACTCCCTAGTTTTTCATTTAGTTATAAGTAGCCGTAAGTAGCCTTTGTTATATGTATACAAAAATAAAAATATACAATCAAGGTTTTTATCAGATTTTCCTTGTAGCTTTAAGTAACCAGTCCCTGTAAATAGTAATCTGCATAAGCTAAATTTTACACCTTAGAGCAAAGATATTGTCTAATCTCTAAATGTTTTACTTGTTAAGCAACCTATGTATGAATTCTGGAATAAATAAATAAATAAATAAATAAAAAACATAGTTAACATCTTAAAGTTGTGCTTATCCATAGCCTTTAAATTGACCTATTGCAGATAAAACTACGGGATACATAAATAAAAAAATATATTGATGAAAAATTCCATGTTCATAGCTGAGATTTTATAAATAAGAAATATTTTACAGTTTTTATTTAATGATTTTCGAATTATTCAGTCAAACTTGGATAATTGCGTTCCCACCCGGAATCACCGTTCACAAGTTTTGCAGCTTCCGGGTTAATTATTTGTGTGTGTCAGCTAATTGGAAAACGGTGAAAAAATTTGATATAGCATTTTCTAAAAATGCTTTGGGAAGGAAATTACTAAATAAATACTCACAGGCAATATATAATTGTTTATATATTTCCTCAAGCTAACTACTTTTGAATTTTATGTTGTCTACCTCTGTGTAAAATAATAGGTCGATACTAGCATCATCATAATTTTGATTCTTTTTTCTTTCTGACGATTAAGATTTTACATTGGAAAGAAATCGGAGCTAATGCTTTAAAGCTATCATTGCTTGGCTTGATGTCGCCTTGGCTTCAAATATTTTCGTAGATGATGAATAAAAAATGTCAACTAAAATATCCTAAAACAGAGCCATAAATAGAGCAAGAAACAAGTGATAGAGCACTTAGTACTTAGATATAATCAATTTATTTATGGAATCAAGCAGAATTCCACTGAAGAGCAATAAATAATTTTCTGCGTTTAGTAACAACATGATCACTCCGTTACAAAATATCAGCAAAATATTTTCAATTCATTGCATGGTTTAATTTCAAATACATAGCTCTCAATATTAAAAAGCATTTTCAATTGAAAGTCCACGAAACATGAATCCGACTGATTCAGACTCGGTAGTAAGCAAAATAGTTTGAATCATTCGATTTGCATCGGTTGCTAGTGGATCTTTTGTGATCAGAATCACAATCAGCAGCATCATTTCAATTCCAAGTTGAAAGATTACTTTTACGAAGGCATCGTGACATACCTGTGTCGGATGTTGAATCATCGCTTGGAAAGCTTTAACTTCGACGATTCTATTAAAACGGTAATTGCAAAACTAAAATTTTAATCTTCTGTGCTATTTTGAATAATGCAATTAAAATTACGGCACTGCCCATACAATAGCACAACTATTTTATGGTGGCATTCAATTTATTTGTCAAATTCAATTTAAGATATCACTTCCCACAATTCTATCAATCAAAGTCTGAATGACCGTCACAGAAAACGACACACGAAAATTGTGTTAATCTATTGGTAAATGACTCCATGACACAACATGTTTATAATTTTTGACGGAATTGTGTAATCCACAATTGTATCTATCGGATTAGTTCTGAGCACATCAAAAAGATGTCACGGTCGTGATACTAGCTAAGCCCAGCCTGGACTGTAGGCGAACATGCCGCCCGATGAAGAGGAGTCGCAGTTGCAGAAGATGGGCCAAGTGATGTGCAAATCATTTGCGGACAAGAGCCAGTATTAGGAATTTTCAAAAGAAAAGTGCATTAGTGAATGGCATTATAAGTGCTGAATAACGTACAGTCTTTCGCGACGGAGAATATGAGATTGACAAAAGCATTTCTATTGATGATGAAATCAATTGAGACATGGACCTTCGATAGCCCAACCTACTTTATGCAATTCACGGATTTTTATAGTTGGAGAGTGTTTACTTTACTCTAAATCGAAACTATCTTGACATGTAAATCACGGAAGATTCAACCCTAAAGATAGACAGGTCAGAGACAAGTAAAGTACCTTAATTGTTTTACTAATTGCCACATTATCCAGAACTAAAGTTGTAGCAAAGCTGTGGGAAAACAATAGGCGTCTCATCATGCATCCTCCGATTACATCACCCATCGTGCTCTTCTTTGTAAATTTCTTCGTACCTTTCAGTTCCGTCGACTCGCTCGGTTACAACATTTTTAGCGAATGCAGCTGCATTAGACGAAACTAATTTTTCGCCAACAACACCAAAGTGCAATTGTCGTTGATTAATTACAAAAAAGTCGAAGATGGCACCTTTACACAGAAGATTAATAAAAAGGGGGCAAAACAAGTTGGATCATCGTCGCCGTACATCAATGAAAATCGTTAGCCTGGTGGTACATTCGAAAAAACCTCGTAGGTATCGCTGTTTTGAAAATCATTTTTAGATGTTCTGTTTTGTGAGAAATCACGAGTCAATTATACCAGTGCTTGCTTCCATTCGAATCGGATAATGATTTATTCGGTTAATTATTGGCTTTGATTGATGATTTATCGTTACTTAAATTTAATCTAAATTGACCAGGCATGTAGATGAAAATTGTGGAATGCTCTTTAGTGGTAAAATTTTTGAATGAATTGTTCAAGATGTAAGATTGTTAGAAGCTTGTATGATGATAATTAAGCTAATAAATATACAGTGACAACTTACAACAAACAAATTGGTGTAAGCTAAGCAAAATAAATCACTATTAGATAAAAATAAATTTTTTTTTTGCTTTGCTTGCGATTTCATAGTCACTTTCCTAATTTGGAAATATGTTAATTCAGCATAACATCTTTTCGAAGACACAAAATTGTTTTCTTGTAAAATTGCATGATTCACTATTTCTCTAAAAATAGACTCTAAAAATTCTTTAAAAATAGAGACGTCAAACCTTATGAATTACTCAATGCTGTAGATAATGTAATAAACCTGAATAAAATTCATATAGACTAAGTGAAAATACTACAGTATCTTAAAACTTTTAACATTAATAATCCTGGACTTGATCAGTTGACTGCAAAGTTTATTCTTTATTGTGCATATTATTTAATGGAACTGCTCTATATTTTATTCAACCAATCACTTGACAAGTATGTGTTTCCTAATGTATGGAAAATTTCACACGTCGTACCAATTTTTAAATCCGGTGATATTGATGAAATTTCTAACTATAGACCTATCTCTATTCTATCTACTTTGGGTAAAATTTTTGAGACCTTTGTTATTGAAGAAATTAAGTCCGATGTTTATAATTTAATAATTGATGAGCAGAATGGTTTTTGTCCAAAAAAATCAATTTTTACGAATTTAGTAACTTTTTCGCAACTCTTAAGTACTAAATGGATAAGAAACAGCAAGTCGACGTTATTTCACCGACTTCAGCAAAGCTTTTGATAGGGTCAGTAATCCAATGTTAATAAGTAAACTATGAAGAACTGGTATTCACGACTTGCTTCTGAGTTGGGTTGAATAATATATATATATATATCAAATCGCAACGTAAAAAATAGATTATATCTTTACCTAATTATAAGTCGAGACTGAAATATTTCAATATGATCTCGCTTGAAGATAGAAGGACAATAATGGATATGGTCTTTCTTTTTCAAGTTTTCAGTTACGTTATATACTCTTCATCAATTATATCATTTTCCAATCTTTCAACAAATCCTACAAACACAAGACCCAATACATTATTTTATTGACCTTTTTCTAATACGAAGAATACCTCCAATTCGGCCACGAACAGACTAATGTCACATTACAATCAAAGTTTTCTTATATTAATCTATTTTAACTCTTAAAAACTACATTTAAGAAAGTAATATGAGATACTGCTATTAACAAAGCACTCTTGTTATATAACCTATGCTGCTTTTATAATTCAGTGGAAGCCTATGATTGGCATTATCATAAATGCTGCTGTTTTCTAAAAAAATAATAAATAAATAAAAAGGTAGCTTAGTTCAACTCAATATCATTAACTTAAACGTCAGAGAAAACAGCACCTGCATTGGCGTTCGTTTTCAATAAACTCGCTTATGTTAGCGCTATGAGCTAGATCTTCCTTACTCAAACGAGATAATTGCTAGAACATCGTATACAGCCAAGTATCATCAATGACCTCCATGGTCATGATATGAGTTGTTTGGTGCTGCCCTGGCAGCCAAATAGCCATTGTACAAGTACCATTGATTTTTTGAACGTATGTATTAAATTTGGAACTTTGTTTGCTAAGGTCTCAGTTCTCTCAAGAGAATGTGACAAAAGCGTGAACGTTTCAGTGAGATTCAAGTGAAAAAAAACACAATCAAAACACTGGTGAAACGCACCTATTTTACTAAAAAAAATGGTATATTTCCTCTTTCCCAGCCTTTCTGGTCCTAAATTCGCTCCTTCAAAATAAGCAAACAACATCCCGATACTGCGTCTACGAGTAATGAATCTTATGTGTCCGAACTTCTTCTCTTTCTCCTTTGTATCCTCTTATAATCATCTTATAACTTTTTTTTTATCGAAATTTTTTCTATTAATCTTCTTTAAGTAAACCACATCAAAGAGGAATCTTTAAGGCCCCCCATAGACAAAATCGACAGCAATGAACCTCGAATTTGTCAGTGTTGTGTCTTCTCTTCTAGACAAAGAACACCAGACTGGTATAATATATATAGACTTCTCGTAAGCTTTCAATAAGGTTAACCATTTAATCCTACTTCATTATGCTATCTGACATATCTTATCTGGCATATCTGGTCCCTTCTATTTTTGACTTTCGTCCTTCATCGTTAATTGTGCCTGCATCGATCTACTATATGGTTGTTCTTTGTTCTTTATTCTTGTTCCTTGTTCTTTCTTTCTCCTCGTGTTTCACAAGGTTCCGCTCTCGGTCCTCTATTGTTCATTGTTTTCATCAATCGCCTTCTCTCTACATTTTCAAATAAGTGTCATTTTTATGCTTACGATCTTTTTTTTATGGGGAAACCTCATCTATCAAAGACAATATTTCATTGCAGCTAGATCTAACAACCTTAATTGCGTGGTTTACTAGGAACGATCTCTCCCTCTTAGCCTATCTAAATATCTAGTATATTTTCTATTAGAAAATGTTGTCTTTTGAAACATCTCTGTCATGTAATATTTTGCTTCATGTGGATGAACATACAGATCTTAGTGCTGTGCTTGCTACCAAGCTGATATTTCATTCACACGAGTCGTTTTTTACCCCTAGGCATCAAAAGTTCCGGATTTTGTTGCTCGTTGGTCACGCTACTCCTTTAATGTTTCCATGTATGCTCGTTTGTTTCCTCTTTAGTTTCTTGAAGCGTCGAGTAATGTGGTTTTCCCGTTTCGTATCCTTGTCGGATGCCGTTGAATTATTTTTACGCCAGGTTACTCGTCGTTTACTGTATGAGTTAAGTGTTCTCTATTATCCCTATAAAAAGCATCTCATCAAACTAAATGACATTTTCTTAAGCGTCCGTAAATTATACCTCGGTCAATGATTCTTGTTCAAACTGTTTAACGGCTTGTCTTCTCCAATGTCTGTTAATTCCAGTTTTTGCGTGATCTAGGAAGACCCTTTCGACAATTGGCTGCATTTTTGTTTGTTCAGACTAGTAGTATCACTTCAGATTGGATCGTTATGTCTAAATATTTCATTTTCTTTAAAAACATATTTTGGATCAGCTACGTTTTAATCAAATTTATTTTTAATTATTTGCTAATAATTTTTATTTCCTTTTTTGTTTTATTTTTTCAACTTTATAAATGAATTTTATCGGTAAAATTTTCTAATTTAAATAAACGACTGAAACAGTTTTGAGATTCATTAACTTTGGAGACTTTTGTTAGTTGCAAAGAAATAAATGCACATTGGTGAAAACTAAGCATCTAGTACATTTACAATTGACATGTTAAATGAGTAAATCAACCTCTCATACGTATCAGATCAATAATATAAAAAATATTCTTCATGGATCTATCATTACACCTCAATACCAAACATTGTATGCTAACGCAATAAATTTGCATAGTAACGCCACATACCATGTTACTCTTCATCAATTTCCTCGGCAAGAGTACTTTTGTTTATTTATTGCTGAAAATGATATGGTACTTTTGAGTTTGTTTCATATGCAAAAATCTTTTCCAATCAAATTTTAAACTTCTCTTAGAAACATATATTCTCAAATAAGCTAAAACGATTTGCACTCGTCTTCGCCTTGTTAACATTGGACTATGCGATAAGCTTTTGTCATGATTAGTTTGTTTAATTGCGCAAGGTTTACATTATACTAATAGTACAGTTTTAAACAGATAGTGAGAAGCTATGTAATTTTCCTATAAATTACTCCATTCCGTCAATATAAATTTCAAAAAACTCATCGGTGGTACTACATGGGCCAAATCTTTGCTTCGTCTTGAGTACAAAATTCACATGTCAGAAATATCACGACGCTAATTGAACCATCCAATGACGAAACTCCCAGTGAACATGTAGTGAAAAACCTCTACTCGTATCCGAATCTTTGCAATCCAGCCGAGCACCATGCAAATAATAATCACATTGTAATACGAATAAGACAATAGATCGCAAATTTCAGAATGCTGCCTAATTTCGTAGTCGGGCAAGTAAAGAAGTCATCTGCCAGCGGGTTGATGAGTCGACTTAACGGCGGCTAGAGCCAATGTTGCTGGGATTACTCTTTCATAAAAATTTGCAATGGATCAGACGATTCCCGAGACACTAGGTCTCGTAGGATCTATCAATTCGGCTCGCTGGTCTTATGCAAATTTGCGGCTATCATTTTATCGGTGCCTTTTATCTTGAGCCTGGAAGCAGCTAAGACATAGTGGTGGTCTACCAGACCGATTCTGTGAAGCTAACTTCAGCGTTGACTTGACTCCATCGAAAGCGAAAGAAGTCGTTTAGCATCTACCGGCCAGCAGAGCAGCATTCATTTACACTTGACCTTCTTTGCAGATATGTTGCAATGATTCAGATTTATTTTAAACGTATGCACAATTGCTTCATTTTTTATGCATTGAATCCGCAACGCGTACTCACTCGCACAATAGATACAATAAGATACGATGCGAATTCGCTCGTACGTCGGATGGCAAATGTTTATGTGTTTTGTTCAAAATCAGCGAGTCTAAAAGGAGGCCGAACGCAGCGAAATGAAACCACACATTAAATCACGGATGTCGCACCGTATTACTCCATTGTTCTTTTAGATAAATGATAGAACCGAATGCTAGTTAAGCTCTGCGCACTGTCAGAGGTAAAATGCAAGTTAAGTACCGAATGCTTTATAGACTGCTTTGAATTGATTTTTTGATGCAATGCATTAGATTTGTGGCTTAATGAATTTATAAGATTTAAAGGGGGATTTGATATGATCGGGTAATGACTCTGTGTGCAGCGAAGGTCAAAACAGTTTGAAATAGTAGGAGTCTAAGTAACTAGGGAAAAGTCCTCGGAGTTTTTTCATTTTGCGAATTTTAACTAAAAATACGTTTAAAATTTGTAGAAAGATATTTCACGTACATTTTTTATTGAAAAGTCAGTAAGAGAAGGTGAAATAACGCGAGGGATATCTACTTTGGGACCAGTGATGCCCATTCCATCACTGGGAAGAAAAAACCATCACCAAAGAAGAAAGATAGGAAAAATTAGACGTCCCACAATTTTACGTTAAATCAAGTGATGACGATTGGGTGGATTTTCTTTTTTCATTCTAAACGGAGATAAACGCCCGGAGAAAAGAAGCAACCAAGGAAGTCACTAAGTAGCGTTATGTACCTGTGAGCTTGAATTAGTGATGGGTAACACCAGCACACTTTACTGTGCTAGCACACTTCGCACACCACACTTAAGTGTGCTAGCACTGTGCTCCCAGCACTGACACAGTGCCGCACACTGACACAGTGCCGCACACTGACACAGTGCCGACACACTAGCACAGTGCCGACACACTAGCACAGTGACGACACACTAGCACAGTGCCGGCACACTGACACAGTGCCGACACATTAGCACAGTGGCGACACATTAGCACAGTGGCGACACACTGACACTGCCGGCACACTGACACTGCCGACACACTGACACAGGGCCGACACACTGACACAGGGCCGACACACTGACACAGTGCCGACACACTGACACTGCCGGCACACTTGTACTGGCAGGCACACTCCACGGGAACGAATGCTGTACGAGTGGCGTTGATTTTGCCCATTAATATGATGTGCTTCGGTAACAAGGCGTTGTTTGCATTGCAGAATGTGTACACATTTTGCGGTTTTGAAAGCATTAGCTATTGAATGCATTAGCTGATGAATGAGATAATTAGGGAACGAAAAAAGGCAGATAAGATTTGTTATTCGTATATTTTCTGGGTGAAAGTTTTGATTTCGAGTACACTACCGATGATTTGTGTTTTTCTAAATGCTGCGGACGTCTTCAAACGGGATGAAAGTTTAAACACAGATACAAATACGTTTACTTGCGGTACATATGAAAGAAATGGTTTCACGTTGAAAATATTTGTGGAAAGTAGGTTTTGAGCTGATAGAAGGGTTTTGTCGTAACATGCAACGATAAAACGATAGCGATAAAATGATCTGCTGCAGATAGAAGGTTTATGCTAAGTAGTGCTATGTTTTTAAATATTCAAATATTAAAGGAGTTTTTAGGGCAAAAGTAGCTGAAATCGGCCAATTTTGGATTAGAGTGTTTTCGGACATAACGGGCCAAGACCGATTGCTGTGTTACAAACATTTCGGTTTTGTAGGGGAGTAAGGGGTTTTTTGGCCATAGTTTGGCACAAACTGCCTTTACGGCGCTTTCGATGATTGAAAGTGCTCGGGGAGTGCAATAGTGATATTTTAAGGACGAAAAAAATTTTTGATAGGGAACTTTGGTCAAAAATGTCCAATTTTCGCAAGAATTTTTTTTTATCTAGCATGAATCGGGGGACCTTTTTGAGTTGTTTTGGGCGAAATTTCCATACAAGTGTGGGACAAAGCGGTCTAGTTTCGAAGATACGGCAAAAGTAACTGAAATCGGCCAATATGGGGTAAGAGTGATTTCGGACATAACGGGCCAAGACCTATTGCTGTGTTACAAACATTTCGGTTTTGTAGGGGAGTAAGGGGTTTTTTGGCCATAGTTTGGCAAAAACTGCCTTAACTTCGCTTTCGATGATTGAAAGTGGTCGGGGAGTGCAATAGTGGTACTTTAAGGACGAAAAAAAATTTTGATAGCAAACATGGGGCAAAAATGTCCAACTTTCGCCAAAAAAATTTTTTGGTCTAGCATGAATTCGGGGACCTTTCTGAGTTGTTTCGAGCGAAATTTCCTTACAAGTGTGGGAAAAGGCGGCCTAGTTTCGAAGATACGGCAAAATGCACAGCCGGAGAAGCCAACTATCGAACCAAAAAGGATCTGAACCTTTTCTTACTTAGCACTTTTAGAGCTGCTTTCAATTTTTCCGGACGGTTTTCCGGCGGATATCACTTTTCCGTATCTTCGAAACTAGGCTGTTTTTTCCCAGACTTGTATGGAAATTTCATCCAAAACTACTCAGAAAAGTCCCTGAATTCATGCTAGACCAAAATTTTTTTTTGTGAAAATGACGTTTTTGCCCAATTTTCCGTCTCATTATTTTTTTTCGTCCTTAAAATATCATTATTGCACTCCCTGACCACTTTCAATCATCGAAAGCGCCGTAAAAGCAGCTTTTGCCAAACTATGGCCAAAAAACCCCTTACTCCCCTACAAAACCGAAAATTTTGTATCACAGCAATAGGTCTTGGCCCGTTATGTCCGAAACCACTCTAACCCAAAATTGGCCGATTTCAGTTACTTTTGCCGTATCTTCGAAACTAGACCGCTTTTTCCCACACTTGTATGGAAATTTCGCCCAAAACAACTCAAAAAGGTCCCCCGATTCATGCTAGATAAAAAAAATTCTTGCGAAAATTGGACATTTTTGACCAAAGTTCCCTATCAAAAATTTTTTTAATCCTTAAAATATCACTATTGCACTCCCCGACCACTTTCAATCATCGAAAGCGCCGTAAAGGCAGTTTTTGTCAAACTATGGCCAAAAAACCCCTTACTCCCCTACAAAACCGAAATGTTTGTAACACAGCAATCGGTCTTGGCCCGTTATGTCCGAAAACACTCTAATCCAAAATTGGCCGATTTCAGCTACTTTTGCCCTAAAAACTCCTTTAATATTTGAATATTTAAAAACATAGCACTACTTAGCATAAACCTTCTATCTGCAGCAGATCATTTTATCGCTATCGTTTTATCGTTGCATGTTACGACAAAACCCTTCTATCTGCTCAAAACCTATTTTCCACAAATATTTTCAACGTGAAACCATTTCTTTCATATGTACCGCAAGTAAACGTATTTGTATCTGTGTTTAAACTTTCATCCCGTTTGAAGACGTCCGCAGCATTTAGAAAAACACAAATCATCGGTAGTGTACTCGAAATCAAAACTTTCACCCAGAAAATATACGAATAACAAATCTTATCTGCCTTTTTTCGTTCCCTAATTATCTCATTCATCAGCTAATGCATTCAATAGCTAATGCTTTCAAAACCGCAAAATGTGTACACATTCTGCAATGCAAACAACGCCTTGTTACCGAAGCACATCATATTAATGGGCAAAATCAACGCCACTCGTACAGCATTCGTTCCCGTGGAGTGTGCCTGCCAGTACAAGTGTGCCGGCAGTGTCAGTGTGTCGGCACTGTGTCAGTGTGTCGGCCCTGTGTCAGTGTGTCGGCCCTGTGTCAGTGTGTCGGCAGTGTCAGTGTGCCGGCAGTGTCAGTGTGTCGCCACTGTGCTAATGTGTCGCCACTGTGCTAATGTGTCGGCACTGTGTCAGTGTGCCGGCACTGTGCTAGTGTGTCGTCACTGTGCTAGTGTGCCGGCACTGTGTCAGTGTGTCGGCACTGTGTCACTGTGTCAGTGTGTCAGTGTGCTGCCGACACACTTATAAAGTGCCGCACTCGCACAGCACACCGAAGTGTGCTAGCACACTGTGCTAAGCACGCACAGGTGCTGCCCATCACTAGCTTGAATTGATATTTTCGCATGTGAATTCATTCTTGAATTGATAATTTCGCAAATGGTAGCAAAGCTTAGTGTCAACATTGTATGCAAAAAGTAGTTCTTAAAAATGTTTCCTGCATTTTGTTTCTGATCATAAATTGCTTACAGTTGCTTCATAAAAGAAGGTCAGGTTAATCACATAAAACGCTTTTAATCAATTCTGTTTTTTACTAAGTTATGAGTTTGGTGTAGGTATGTGTATTGTAATAACAACTTTTAAATACTTATTTTACAATATCTATGTATGTATATATTTATGCATATTTTTTAGTCTTATTGTACATTTTATTTAGCCTGATATTAAAACATTTAGTCCATTATTAATATGACTTTATGTCATATGATGTAAACCAAATCCCGGCCGGGTTTGGGTCATAAGGCCAATGACACATATGGCGATTCTACCGAAGCGTTTCTCGAGAGGAAAACCGAGTCGGTATAGTCGTGCATTACTTTAGCATTGTGATGATTAGAGCTCTAATAGCTATGCACGAAAAAAGGTTGAGATATGCATGAAAAATCACTAAAATATGCTCATAAACATGCTATTAATATGATCAAATATACAAAAATCTTCCAAAAATTGCCAAAAAAAAAATTGATTGTCAGATTTTTTAAAATTTTTTTTAGTTTGTGCACAAAACAATTAGAAAACGACGCACATAAAGGTGACTCTGATGTACACAATGCTTTTATATGCAGTGGTATAAAATGTGCTAAACGTCATCGTTTTGTAATTGCTTGTGTATTTGTGTCAAGATTTGGAAGAGAAATACCCTAGTGATGACACCCACCACGGTTTGGTCGCCTCTCGGTATTGTAATCGGCCACTAAACCGACTCGGTTTTTCTCTCGGGAAACTGTGCAGTAGAAACGCCGTGTGTATAATTGGCCTAGCGAAGCCCACGCTTTTGTTCTCTATGGTCTGATCAGGCAATCTTTCGTGATGTTGGAGCTATAGAATAGTTTATTAGTTGTTTTTGTCTACTTTTCTTTTTTTCTTTGCCAATAAACTGTAATATAAATATAGTGTAGAGTATTTTAAAACTAAACTGTTTGATGACATCGTTCCTTTAAATAAAGTGTTTATGCTCAATGTTTTGAAGTGTGCGAACCGAAGCACAAACAGAATCTTCCGCCCGCAACCCACGCCAGACTGAGCTAGTCGGCTGGGAAAAGGCACTTAGGGAAATTTCCAGGAAGATCCCTTAGAATTAACACGCCGCGCTGACGACGGCTCGGTAGTGCTTTGTTGGTCACAACACCCGTTAAGACAGTTTTTTAATGGTAATTGAAGAAAGTAAAGGATTAATCAGTGATACTTCTAAAAGGACGAGAGGAAATTTAAGGACTTCAAGCGGATACGTAATTATAAATACTGTGTTAAACCATAAATGAGTTGCGTAGTGGGAAGAGCACTGGCTTCTTGTGTGTGAGGTCTCTGGTTTGGTGGTGAGGTCCCTGGGTCCCCTAGCACCAAGCTTTGAGTTCACCTAGCTCTGGCTAGGTGCCTGAATTAATCAGGGGTACTCCACACTCGTATTCACATTGATTATAAATTTATGATGAAGCTCTCTACCAGCTTCAACCGCTGGACTCAACAAGGGTTGTCATGGGATTACTTTATTTTATTTTACCATAAATGGGATAGTAGGCATGTTATTAATGAAAAAAAAACCATTTGCAAACGTTGCAGTTTAAACGTGATATTGAATGTTTCAAACATGTTTTTAATTTCAAAAGTGCTGGGAAATGCTAAGAATTGCACTCCTCTGGTTAGACAAAAGATTGTAGAATTACTAGGACCCTATAGTGTTCCATAAAAATGGTTTACGGTTTAATGGTCCACTCAAGCACATGGAAGATATTCCCAAGGCTAAAAGAGTTCGAAAGACAACTACTAGAAAGGATGGATAAATTGTCATCATGGATTTTTCTATGAAAGTAGTAATATTTTGGTAAGAATAGTCAGAAGACGTCTTGTGGGAGCAGCACTACATGCCGCGGTGACCAAAAAGAAGCACTTGGCTGCGGCAGCCATACGGAAGAAATGAATGAAGTTCGCACGGAAACATTTAACCTGGAAAAATGAGAGGAAATTCATCCTTTGGAGCGACGAAACACAAATAAATTGCATTTGCCCTGATAGCTGGAGATTAGTAATGCGACCAATAAGTAAGAAATTTGGCCTTCACTACACTTGAACCGTTTGAGGACAGCAGTGTGTCCTTTTTAGACTGGTCATCAACAAATCCAGATTTAAATCCAATTAAGCACTTGTGGGGGACGTCAAAAGCCATTGCAGTGAGAAATTTCATAAACATGGAATCGGTTCGAAGCGGTGAAAGAATTATGGTTATCCATATCTGTGAAGAGATGCAGGAGACTTATAACGACAATGCCGAATCGCATACAAGAAGTTATGATGCAGAAGGGACTTCTTTTACGTTCCCGGTATTTTTGTCATTTATGTTTTTATTTGAAAAAATACTTACGTAAATAGTTGAATTTAAAAATAATTTTTATGGATTTTTCTTAAGCATATTCTCCCAAAATTTCTTGTTTTGCTGGACTTTCCTGTTGTCCTTATAAAGATGACACCGGCTAACCATTTTCCTCCCTCAATCGCCATTGATACAGGTAAAAAAAACTAACATAAAGTGAATGAAAGAATTCAAAGGATTCATGTATAAATTGGGTTTTTCTAAATAGCCTACAAGACTTTCGAACTATATATCCTCAGTTGTATGTAAATATTTTTGAAATATTAAATACTCAGTTGAAATTACCATCGAAAACGTTCCAATAAGAAAATTCAAAACAAGTTCACACAAATAAAAAGAAATATCCACTTCGTTAAAAAAACCAATTGTGAGCACTAAACAATTTTTAATAAATCTTTAAATGAGTACACATTTGCATTTCTTTTCACGTCGCATGGCAAAATAAAACCAGACGGTAGCTTTTATAACTTATATCAAAGATATATAAAATTACCTCAGAGTCTTTTCCATAATTGGTTATTCGAAAAAGCATCGAGTACCTAAAAGAGGTATTTGAAATAATGCCGGGAATTGAAAGCCGTTGGGAAAACCCAGAAAATCGTATAAAAATAGTAAGATCAAGCTTTTGTGCAATAGGAGGACAAATTTGTACCCATAGGCTTTACTATTCAAACCAAATTTGTTTTTCCTGACTGCACTCGTGGATTTTTGGCCTCAAATAAATGAATGACTTAATTTTTTCGAAGCTGAATTCTCCTATATTATTCTGACGAATATTTTTTGATGTTTCAATTTTTGTCTCCGCATATTTTTATACATACATACTATAGTTTTTGGTGCCTCTTCAGTTGGCATGAAGGATTAATCAACGGCTCCTTCATTTTGGCACATGATGGCATAATCGTCAGCGCAAGCCAGTAGCTAGAGGGACTTAATGAGGATAGGAACTCTTTAAACTTACTTGAACATTCTGATTAAATGATCGAATAGGACTCAAAATAGGGTGTATATTAGACCTTTTAATTGGTATTTAAGACTTATAGTAGATCATCCCCTTCTGATTGCAAAAAATCGATATTTTGTACCTTCACGAGCAAAGCTGATGTTTCAATAATTTGCCTCTAGATAAACAAGGTGCTCGTAGTTTTTTTCTTCAAGCTAGTAATTGCCAAAAATATTAAGAGCTGATTTCTTTATTGTGTTTCAAAATAATATCACTTTCCAGAAAATTTTTAAAAAGAAAGAAAGAAAAGAAAGTTTTTTTTTTGTACATTATTAATCTAATTTAAGTCCTATTTACAATAATAAAAAAATTACTGACTAGCGGCTATAATATTTTTGACTGCTGGTTCTTGATATTTTTATTTTTTTTATGTTTATCGTTTGAATTTTCTTTTAATCTTACTCGCTAATTATCATACCCAGCAATGTACGGTGACTGGGATTATCCTAGCAATAACCACTTAAAATCTAACTTACGCTATGACTTAAGTCTAACTTATATCTAACTAAAACGAACTTAGCCTAATTAGACCTAATTCCTTATCCTAGGTCTTACATCTCACCTCTTCTACTCGTTGGGAGGCCTACATAATTAAAAAGTGCATCCATGAGCTGTCGTTGACACGCTATTTCCGCGGGGCGCATAAATGGCTCATTACAGCCACCTGTACGCCCAAGTGACCGTATCAGTCTGTTCTCATGAAATTAATTTTTATAAATTAATCAACATATGTGAGTTTCCCGCTGTTTCGATAAAAACACTGAAATTTCTTAAAGTGAATACTATATAATTTCTTGCTTTCGACATTTACGAGTTTCTGATCTTCTATATCAGTTTTTCACTTGTGAAACTTAATGGTGAAATAATATGGGCCATTGATTGTCGGTAATAACGACGTAGGTGCTGGGGGTCGAGTATGATATTCATCCCCAGTCAAAGCTTGAACCATTTGCAAATCCGAGGCATTTATGCTTGTATTACTTCATGCATATCGTTATTTTGAAATTTCTCATCAGCTGCGAAACATTCTGTTCACATACTTTTCTTTTTTCTATACAAATTAAATGTGATTTTAAACTAATCGTTTTTCTGTGTCCATTCAACATTCAGCGAGTCTATAGATCGATTGATAAATAAATCACTAACAAATAAATTTGGCTCATCAAAAACTTGCCCTATTCTCCCAAAATTATTATTTTATCTTAATTGTCGGCGATAAAAAATGAATTTGATTTCAAAAACAATAAATAACGGCCTGTCATTCCATCATGCTAATATTCGTATCACAAAAACAAAAGTCATCACTTCGCACAAACAATAGCCGCTCAATTTGTCGTTACCTTGAGATCTTTTGTAATCTGCCAAAGTACCGCAGTTTTCAATTCACAGTCCAAGTTACAAAACTTATCCAATTAAACAGGGAATTTCATTTCATATTGTAATTGTTCAGCCATTAGTCTCATTTGACAATATCCGAGCATATTTCTGACTACGATGTGATTCTCCATTCACACTCAGATTCAAATATTCAAATCGACCGCAAAATTCACACGAGTCCGCCGCCGCTGACTTTGATGCGAATTTGCGTACTCCGGCGCGATATAAAGTACCTGTACAAGTGTCTTGTACTAGTACGAGATAAGCGTGAGCGTCCCGTAGTGTTTGCTGTGTGAAGTTTTCGTTGATCTGGCTTTTATGATGAAATTGCCGCATCTAAGGTTAAGCCTGCACTTATAGTTCGCTTTGATTATGACATTATCTGGAGTATGGGGCTCCCGCGTGCTCTTTGTAGCGAATTCCTTGCGTTTGTGCAGTGGCTAGATTAGAGCTTCCCGCCCCGAACGAAACACTGGTGTTGATCAATCATCGCGGGAAAGCTGCTACCAAGACGTTGTTATGAGCGTTGAATGAACATTTCAAAAGATTCAAAAATCTGCATTCCAAGCTGCGGTGCGATGCTAGAATGTAATTGAAAAATTTTAACTGCTTTGTACTGCGATGAAGACGTAAATTCGTTTTGCAGCGACATTTGAATATGTTCCCACATTAAAATGGATTTTATTATCGTAGTGAGCATTGTTTATTAAGTGAAGTTGGATGCAAAGAAGCGTATGAATCAATTGACTGACAACATGGGTAAAAATTGATTGAGGACTTTTGTCAAGTATAATTAAAATAAATATATTTACTTACTTAATTTTCAGCCTGTGTGTTTCTGAGCATGGTGTGAAAACTAAATTACTAAGTAAATTTATCATAAATGTGTTTGTAGTTTTTGCTAGTTGTAATTTTACCCTTGAATCTGAAGCTCATCTTAACATTTCGGAGGGCATAGTGTGTTTTTTCAGTTAGTTTGAAGAAGTGCTTCATTGGACGTGGAGTCAAATACATCGCAAAGCAAACTTAAGCTGTCCCTCTGCACCTGGTTGGGGAACTGATGGTTGAAGTTTCAAGGACTTCATTTGTAAACAGTATATACGAGTATCTAGTGATTAGTTCCACAATTCACTCTACTCCTGATAAAACTCATATTCCCACTCGCTGCTACGTTGGTCAAATCACAGCTCATACATTTTATATTCTTAGCTTCCTAACTCATTTCACCATTTCATGCTCCAATTAGTATACTTTCAAGCACTTAATATAAGTTTTTAATTTTTTCGTAAGTTCATGCATTGGGCTATTTGAATCAATAGAGCACCATCTTTGAAAATCGTTAAATATTTTATGTTTTAAAATAATTGCGATACAATATTTTCTAAGTTTTATAGCATGGCTAAAACCGTACGATTGATAAGCTGCTTTTTTAAAGAACTCTTACATAAATTTAATTTTTTCCCCTGATTTCGTATACCTAAAAAATATTTACATACTGCACAATATGATGAAATCAAAAATAAATCAAGTGCATATCCAAAGTTCAATCAAAATAGAAGTTGTATGGTCACTTTCAATCAACACTCCATACAAATCACACACCTTTTTAGCATTGTTTTCATTACATTGCCAAAACATTAGGATAAGCCAAGCCTATGTGATCCCACAGCAAGCGAGCACAGTATGTGCTAAACTTTCGGCAGATTTTAGCTTATTATTTATTATTCGCTCATTATTCATGAGTAACGGTCCATACTCGACTGAGCCTACATAAAACTGGACAATGAAAAGGTTTTTCAAGTGCAAACACAAATGATAATTTGATTTAGTGTAACATTGGCCCAGAGGTCAGTGCTGACAATGCGCCCAGCGGCCAACAGAAGACCAACGCTAGCGTGCCATCTTCCAACACTACTTTCATTGTTGACTACAAAAAAATTGGCTGTTTGCGGATGATGCGTTCTTGAATTAAATCTGAAGATGCGGTCGGAACAGCTATGATGTATTTTGGGTGCTTGGTTTGTTGACTTCTAATATGCGAAATGTGGAATCAAGGTCGATTTCAGAAACTTAAGTACCGGGTAGACAACTTTAATTCTATGAAAAATGTAGGAAATTTATTAAACTTTACAAACAATTATAATCATCTTAACGAGATGAAACTAGCGGCGGAAACCTTTTGTTTTGCATGATTAAGCATTAATTGTTCACAAGCCAAGATAAATTGATGCTTGTCGGATGGCAAAGAAATAAAGTTAAGCTGAATAAATCATATAAGGACGATGGCGTAGTTTGTCGAATTGCGTGCTTCGATGATGAAATATCATATCATTGAGTCGCTAACTGAAGGGTACGCACAAACTAGCAAGACAAGTATCCAAAAGATTCTTTTACACCAAAAAAATATGTTAGTCAGAAGCAAGAAATCCGGTTCCTTCCAAGCTTAACCTTCTGAGACCGAGTCTGATTTAAAGGCATCATAAGAACTGGAGTAATCTCACGTATCGAACCTTGAATCGTGCAGTGCTCCACATCGTCGTTGTCATAGTGCCTTTGTAGTGTGGCCAATTTCTTGCAAGCGTGCATGAGGTTCACAAAGGTCCATCACACCACGGATGCGTACGTGACATCGCTTTGGATACATCCATTTCCCAACTCCGTTCTCAAGTAGCCGGTGGATCCAGCTTTCGACAACAACAATCCTTGCATAAGCATGGCAGACATCCATTCTAGTAGAATGTTCATTGTCAACAAATACTCCCATCACATACTCACCATTTGAGATAGCTCCTTTAGCTCTGGAAATGAGAGAATAAAGGGCTGATTTATATGATTTTCCTCGCTGTTGCGCATGCTGCTAATCATTTATGAGCTCACACTGAAACATTTTAGTGGTAAACAAGCTTCTCCATGCAGTTCATTATAAATGATCTTAGGCTTACCAATGTAAAGTTCCTTGGATTTGAATAGTTATCCCTCCCAGGTTTTGCTATAAAAAATACCTTAAACAATCGACAGGAGACAGAACATACTCCTGGGCTAAGCATGTCTAAAAAATGTCCTTTCAGGTGGCCTGATAATTTTAATTTTTCACGGAACATTATTGAATTGCTGACGTTTTCGCTGGTGACGACAGATCTAGGTATATATCAGCATTTTTACTTCTATGAAAAGCACGGGGTTTAGTCGGAGGCCCAAAAACTTTTTGCGTTTCTTTCTGCTCCGCCTGGAATGTAGTTCCTCAGTAAAGTCTGCGAAAACTCCTTTCCTTCTAAATTCACCATTCGGGAGTGTTCGAGAGTTCAGCTAAGTTATATGATATATTTTATTTTAATGCTACTGTCAAAAACATTCTACAAAAATTGAGTTTGATGAGCCAAACCCCACTTAATAGCTCTGGGTCAATAATTTGGGTTTAGTGATTCAGTAGAACCGACGAGTTGAACTACTACGAGATTCGATAGAATAAAAACGTTTTAGTTGACATATTACTACATACAATTTCAGTAATTTTATGCTATGCTATACACAAAACTGAGAAAATTGTTCAAGCTGACCAACTAATTTGAGTTTATATGGCCAATATGGCATGATCAGCATACTTCATATGAAAGCCTCTGAAATTTATTGTGTTAGATTTATGTCATAAAAACAATTCGATGCAGCTTTTATATTTATTATACCTATTATACCTATTAAAAGCTGTTTAAATGTAGAAATTAAAGTGCTACAGTAGCTGGCTTATAGTTTTTAGTGTCCTTTCGTCTTGAATTGAAAGTTACAGCTGTTTTATGATTCGAGAAGTTTGTGTATATATTAGGTTTTTAATTCTATTGATATCGATTTGAACTCTGTAGATATCCGATGGAATACAAATCGAAACATTTGAAAGAATATATCAAGCTCTTCCTTTAATTAAGATTGTGACGTCAATAATATGATCAAACACGATCATTTAACATACGCGCCCAACGTGAGTGCTTACTTTGAAGCAAAAATCGTTGTACAGGCGAATATTTGCCACCATTCAAACTGTGCCAAAGGACAAACAGTGCAATATACTCCTTTTTCTTCCAAAAATATGTCACAAAATTCTTGTGTTCAATACTGGTGAAAGCCAAACATTATTTATTTCGCGATTCTCGGCATACATTATGTTCCGCATTGCTTTTAACTCCACGAATGATTAAGGGGGTATTCCGGTTTTTCGGTTTGAGAAAATCGAAAATTTTTTTTTTGCATTTTCTTATTCCACTATGATCATATAATCTTGCTTTAAAATTTTATCGCAGTATCTGTTTTCGTTTTGAAGTTATTCGCATTTCCACCACTATCATCTCTGCACGCTTGAGGCGAGAGTGTTTGAGATAAAACTTTAAACGCGATTTTCTCAAAACCATCTTTTCTCAACTTCTTGGCAAGATTTCTCGAAAACGGTCTTACAGAATTTAATGAGTGATATATCAAATTATTCGCTATAATTTAAGGAAAAAGATGAACTACGATTGTGATGATACAAAACAATTAACTATAATTTTTAATAAAAAAACTAAAAAAGAAAAGTAAAAATTAGAAATTTTTTTTATTATAAGCTGCCATTTTTTAACGAATAATTGGATATTGATAAGCGTAGTTCATCTTGTAACGGGTATTCTCCTGAGTAAAATGACACCTCATTTGCTAACTTCAGATAATTCAAACGGACGCAATTCTGCCAAGATTGATTTTCAAAGGTCAACTTCAAGCCCTCATAGCAACAACAATTTTCAACTTTTTTTTTAAATCCAAGTTTTTTCTAAAGTTTAAATCCTGCAATAAACGCAAAATAAAACCATATCCATTGAGTATTTATTTTTATGTATTAAAATTCATATTGAAATAATGAACGATTATCGCGTGAAAAACCGGAATACCCCCTTAAGTGGATTTTTGCTGCCTCAATTTTATCACCCATCATTTAGAAAATTGCTGCTAAAATGCCAATAGAGCGACTCGTGTTTATAATACTATCGGCCTATCAGTCTGAGCTAGTAGTGTGTTTGACTTTCTCATACCGCTAGCCGACAAAAACGAAGCAAGTGTAATGCTTTTACAACAGAACGTCCTTAAATAACTAACTGCTCACAGTTTTCAGTTTTCGAAAAAGATTCTTTGTTTTCCTACTTCTGATGAAGGGCATAAAAAAAAGACAACAGAAAACAGTGGAAAAGCTTATAGGCCTGGAATGCGAAAAGAGTATGCAGTGATCAAACTAAGCGCTTACCTAGATTGATCGACCTCTGAATGTATGTATTCAGTTTCAAAGAATTAAATCATTATGCACTAAAAAAAAATTGCACTAAAAAAACTTTTGGTAGTTGCTCTGGCTTTCTATTATTTTTTAGACACATCAGATTGCGTGCAGGAGGTTGGAAATTGCTGCTTTTATGAACTGGGCAATCTAATTTTAAAAACATTTTTGTATTTCCGATCTCGTTAAGTAGTTCGGTTGAAACAAAGCTGAGTACATCATATTGTCAAAAGGTTCGAACTTGTTGCTTAAGTGCATTGAGACAAAGAAAAAAAAATGAGATTTTCTGAACCTTCAATTTCAATGGTTTACAATTGCAAAATCTTTTATTTTTCCAGTAAAAACATTTTACACAAAATATGACTGATTCTACATAAATAATTTTTCCAAACATATCTCGAGATGTAACTGCACATTGAAGTGATAATAATAAGCGTAAAATACATTACTTGCGATTAATTTGCCAATAGCCTACCTTCGAAATCGTTTTTGGCCTACCATAAGTTTGCACGTAGCGTTTGAGAAGATTTTCCAAACCAAATACTACTGCCGGCACATACAAATACTATCGAAGGCCTTATTTGGCATCATTAGAGCTTCAAATGTCCCGAAAATACCGATAATGATTACTTAGAGTGTAAAATTGGTTACCCAGACGAATGTTGACCTGCTAATTGAAAAAACTCGATGTGAGCAATTATTAGCGACCTCGAGTGCAGTAGTGAATTACTTCCGATGTTCGTCTTCATGCCAATTGATTTAACGATGAAATGGAGGAATCAAAACAGTTTCCAATTTCAGATAACAAGATATACACTGAAGAGGTTTTCGAATGACCGTGATGCTTTAGCTTGGGAAAATATGAGACAGAATAGCAAA
Source organism: Nemotelus pantherinus (assembly GCA_963978885.1). Lineage (NCBI taxonomy): Eukaryota > Metazoa > Arthropoda > Insecta > Diptera > Stratiomyidae > Nemotelus > Nemotelus pantherinus. Next base: position 26,260,657 of record OZ022263.1, read on the forward strand.
TATTGAATATGACAATCAATTGAATCGAACCGAAGCTATTCTGTAGAACTTACCTCACGTTGAGATACCACTTCCATCTCGAGTTTCATTTCATCGATTGGCCGTGATCGATTCTTGCGCTCATCATCATTATTAACATTGAAACCGATGTTAGATTAACGCTAGTATTTAAATGACAAATGATCTGATGGTTTATTGGAGACATATTTCCGTATCTCGTTTTGTCGGATGTAAATATAAGATTCAAAACCTTTTGTACTCATTGATAGGTTTAAGACAAACTGTATGATAGTAGCTTCAATAATTGCCTGTCAGTTGCGTAAATGTTATTCTTGAAAAACCTCTATAATTATTTTTGCTTTCGTTTCCACAATCTCCCAAAAGATCTTCAACGCCGTTCCTCCAATGCCCTTGCACTTAATAAGAACAATAGCTGAATCACTTAAGACGTCCTCAATGATGTTCTGTTTCACCTGTGAACTCAATCTTCGTGCAAACTGTAGATTTTATTGTATCGATCGCGTGGTCCGCAGCCACAACCATCATCGTACGCCGTCTTAGGACCGTAATTACAAACTTGCGACGAAATACTCGAGTAATTGTAAACAATGAAGAAGCTATCTACTAGCCCGTCTATTGTTGATCGGATTCATGGTGTCGTAACAACATTCTTAGTTGCTTTTGGCAAAATTTCGGCGGAGGTGAGATCTTCTCCGAGATCTCAACTTCTTCATCGGAAATTACAGGTGGCATTCACCACATCTTCGGTCCGGTAGCTTCTTCTTGCAGTCAATTTTCCGAAGGTCAGACGCACTCGAGATGCGCTGAATTGTGAAATAAGTCGATTCAAACCAAAGGCCATTTTCGGACATTGCCTGAATCTTGGCTGGGAATAGTGGTAGCCAATGAAGCCTATATCATGAGTGTGTAAACTTAATGAGGCGCGTGATGAGCTATTTAGGTCATCGGATGATGGCTAAGGTCATATGATCCGGCGAACTGTTAGCCAATAGAATTCTAAGAGAAAATTGAATCGTTTTTTAGTCGAGTGACTCACGTTTAGCGTCAGTTTTTTTTCGATTGAGGGTGAAAGGTGCAGAGACTATGTGTTAACAGAAATCAATGAAATATTGCTACCGAGAGAGGCATACTGGTCATTAATAAGCAATAGTTAGTCATGCATTAAATGAATACTCAGCATATTTTATTGTTACATCAAAAATTGTATGTTATAGCATACTTCCTTTCTATTGCATTAGCTAAATTACGTCGTTATTACATATACATAATGATTACGTTCTAGAGAGTTTCAAAAGTTAGATATCTCCAAAAGTCTGTCGAAAATGTATGACAGCATACGAGGGTTAATCCAAAAGTATAATCAATATAAACTAAGGTGATTAAACTTTAAAAAAAATATTTAGTTTTTAACATAGTCTCCTAACAAGTTAATACATTTAGGCCATCTTTTTCCGAAAACCAAGATACCCTAAGAAAAAAAAAGATTTGTCTCTACTCTGCCAAAACGCCCCAACAGCGGCCATCACTTCGCTATCATCTTAAAAATTCTTGCCCCGAAGGTATTCGTTGAGCCGAGAAAAGAGGTAGAAGTCACTGGGAGCTAGATCTGGCGAAAGCTGCTCGAATTTTTTTTCTTGAATTTCAGCCACCGCAACTGCAGTCTTGTGAACCGGTGCGTTGCCTTGATGAAACAGAACTACGGCTCGCAGTTTGCCGCTTTTTACTAATTTTCGAAGAAAATTAGTATTAAACTCGCTTCGATGAAAATTCGTCATGTATATATATATATATATATATATATATATATATATATATATATATATATATATATATATATATATATATATATATACATATATATATATATCAGCAAAACGGTTAAGGAAGATAATCTCTAGAGTGGCCGATCCGATTGAACTGAAATTTTTGCAGGACGTAGATGCATATAGAATGTAGGTCCATAACTTGCTAGAATTCAGATACCCTAAACCTTTTGGAGGCGGCGAGCGTTTAAGTGAATTTTGAGGTACTCCTTTATTTCCAAGCAATGTAAATTTTTCTTCAAAAAAAGTACTAGGAATGAAAACTTATTATGTTTTTAGTTTGTTTATGATAAACAATTGGAAATTTTGAGCCTTGTGTAGGCACTGAGTGCCTAAAAGTAGGCAAGGATTTTTTTCAAATTTCGATTTGTCATAACTTCTAAGAAAAACAATGGATCATCGTGAAATTTTCAGAGCGTATTGATGCAGATTAGAATTTAGCACACATGGACTTTCAAGACTATGCAAGCAACTCTGTAGCTACAGCAGGCTCCTGAAAAAAAAATCCTTCAAATCATCGACCTTCCTGAAAAATTTTTGATTTTTGAAAATAAATTCAAATTATTGATAAATTTTGACTTTTGTCCACCAAGTCAAATCAAATATTTCAAAATCCTGCGGTAAACAAGAACGGCAACTCGTGATCAAATTACCTCTATTTTAGCACTCAAAACTTCTGTTCACGAGAACTGACGATCGGATAATGCGATTAATATGAAATTTACAGGACATGTTGAAATTAGCTAGGACCAAGTTTGATAGAAGTGATTTTGAAATACGGGCAACACTGTAAAAATCACTGAGAAAAAAAACTGGTTTTTGGCCTATAGCTTCCGATTTAGCCACGAGATTTTAACTACATTCACGCAGTAGGTGAACATTACTCTAAAATAGATTTCATAGACCTTTGGTTGAAAAATTAATATAGGGACGCCAGCTACGGCAATTTGTGTCTCCCAATTATTGTAAATTTGCTCAGGAAAATAAAGATTATTTCCCTATAACTTCCGATGCAGTAACGAAATCAAAACGAAATTCATGTGATAAGTATATCTTGTTGCGTTTCTAATTATGTAGGAATTTCGTTGAAAAATCGCGAAAGGGTTGCCAGATATGATGAATTTCGTAATTTATTGACATTTCTTTATCGAGTGATGTTGTCATAAAATTTCCAAATGGGAATGATCCTGCAATGACAATTAACAACAAATATTTACGTTTCAAAAGTTTAAAAAGTTTGGACGATGGTAACCCTAAAACTAAATTCACTCGTATAACTTACAGCGCAGCCATTAAATCGAAACGAAATTCATAGGGGGGGTTTAACACAACGTGAAGCAGCTATGGTGCTAGCACATGATTGCCATTTCGTAAATATTGCACCAACAGATGCTTCCATTTTCTATTCATAAGCAAAGCATTAACAATAAAATAAACAACCGATATACAAATTTTCCGAGTTTTGGATATTTTTCGGATGGCAGCCCAAGACATAGTATAATCGCTGAAACTTTCGATGACATCCTCGGATGAAAATGAACTTCAAAGGATAGGTTGATTAAGCACGAGCATGTTATGGTAGATTTATTGCTGCTGTGTTGGACAAATGCTGCCAGCACTGAACATTTTCATCATTTGTGTTGTAAAAAATGCTGTCAGAAAATGATATTTGTTCCTTTGAGTAAGAAAGGGTTGATATGATACTACAAAGAAGTGTATAACGTCTTCACACATTTTTAAATCCCTCAAAGATAGTTTCTTCGAAAATTAGTTTTCTAGCGGTTCTGATGCGCTTGACTTTTTTTTCCTTAATCGCCTTCCGCAATCCTTTTATTTGGCCTGCGTAGTAAGAACCGGATATAGTGGCTTCTTTTTCCAAATATTCCACCATAATACTATTTTCAGCGTCCCAAAAAACTGCTTCAAACCCTCCCTGCCGAGCTCGACACTTTAAATTTCACGACATCTTCGACTTTTTTCACGTTGTCTGGGACGTTCTTCGCGGAATTCATCTTCAGTGGATGTTCTTCCCAGCTTAAACTCGTTGGACCAGCGTGCAGCGGTAGAATATGGAGAAGTAGAGTCCTCTAGTGTTTCCACCAAGTCGCTGTCCATGTCTTTGGTAGATATTTTTATTCACACCCAGGTACTTAATGACAACTCTAATTTCGTTTTTCTCCATTTTGATGTTCTCTCTTTAACTATTCATATTCAAGTGAATGTGCCACCCTGGAATCGTGGTCTATTTATATGTTTTTTTTGCTGACTTAGTGGGTATATGCGGTAGTAAATTTTTTTTTTTCTTTAATTTTATGCGAACTGAAAGTAGCCGATTGTCACTATTTTTGGATCAATCCTCCTACATTGAAGGAATGTTCTTGTAAAAAAAACCATTCTCAGTTTCATTTAATTTAATTTATTTATTCATCAGGCAAGGTACAAATTGAAATACATACAATGAAAACAAAATTGAAAATTAATGTGCATAGAAAATATTAAATAAGTAACAAATAAATGAATAAATAACAATTGTTAAATAATCAGTAAATAAAACATTGACACAGAGGTTAAGATTAGGATATGCGAATGGCTTGGAAAAGGGAAAATTTGAAGGATAATTTAAAAATTTACAAAGTGTTTATGTATTAAATATCCTGCACTATAAAATTATCGGCTCATTAGCTGCATGTGTAGGGGAATAAAGGTATTATTTTAGCAAACGATTGGACCTGGTGCTCTCTACTGGGATATTTATCACCATTTTACTACCCAGAAATTCAACTCTTATACTGCCTCTAATGATGTCGAATGTGAAACAGGCCGATATCACCATACTTCTGGATGCAAGTGTCGATAAGTTTAAATTATCTATTCGAAACTAGGCTAGGCTAAACTATTAAAGTCGTAAGGTTTGTATAGCTCTCTCAAGACGAAAAGTAAGAATAGCTTTTGCTACACTCGAGTCTGTTACTCTGCATTTCAAAAGCGGGAATAGGGTGTACAAGTAAAATGTATAAAGATCTCGTGACCCATAGGCTACGAAATGCCTTTTGATGAAGCCTAGCTGCTTGTTTGAACGGGAAAGTATTTTATCATAATGCAAGGTTAAGCTGAGTTTCTCATCCAAGATAACACTGAGATCAATAACGTTATCAACTCTAGCTAACGAACTCTTGTCGAGAAAGTACGTCTTGTGTAAGACCGTTAATTTTCGGGGAAAAATTTATAACCTGGCATTTATCAATGTCGAGAGAGTGATTGTTTTGATTGCACCAGTGACCAAGTGAATCAAACTTAGATTGGATAAAGATTGCATCGGATTTAACTTCAATGACGTGGTAAACTTTGAGATCGTCTGCATAAAGTAAATGAGACACATTTGTTAGGACGTCAAATAGGTCGAAACCGTATATATTAAAAAGAGGTGGGCCATACTAGAGGTAGAAGAAACATTTTTCGATAAAATACCTAGAAATTTCTAAAATTGTGTTTGATTGCGAAGGTAGGACATCAACCAGCTAAATGAAGACCCTTTGTCCAAAATGTTGAAGCTTTAGAATTAAAGTAGAATGGTCAATTCCCTCAAAAGTCTTACTTAAGTCTGTGCAGACTGCGTCGATTCGGTATCTTTTCGCCATTTTACTCAGAACGTCTGAGATTAGGAGCACGTCTGAGATTTTGTCAAATTCATGGTAGTTGAGTGAATTTTTCTAGAGCCATGTTGTTGCTTGTTCCGCCTGGAGTCGACAAGTGGGAAAAGTTTATCGTAGGCAATATTTTCAAAAAGTTTTGGAATTGAAGATAAAATAGGAATACCCCTATAATTTCCGATACAGTGTCTATCATTATTTTTACATATGGGTGTGATATACGAAAATTTTCAACAGGTTGGGAAAAGTCCGGACGTACGTGATCTGCACATACTTACGCAAGAAAGTTGGAGGAAGAAGATCAGACCCAGGGCCCTTGTTGTATTTATTCAAGTATTCATTCATGTGAAATGTCTGAGTGGTTAACAAAACCTGTTGAAAAATATACTTCAACTAATATCTATAATATGAAAGAGCTTCTTCTTTGCATGTTTTTTATGTTTTTTTCGAACTTCCCAGCATCTAACTTTATTTTGTTATCTTTATTCTCCATTTATTTATGTTTTATTTTTAGCATTCAATTTTTTATTAATGAAATGTGTTGAGAGTGAGAGTTGGGATTCCCTTCCAATCCTATTTTCTTTCGGGGGATGATGATAATCTAATTGCTGGTTTCTTGACTAAGCGGCTTACAGCTGCTAGAAAGAAAAGGCTCTGCAATGAAACTGAGACCATTGTTGTTGTTGTTGTTGTTGTTGAAAAACTTTCTGAAAAGTATCTGCGAATAAATCACATATCTCTTTACGAAGATGTAGTGATATTATTATGGAAATATAGACCAGTTTTTTTTTCGCTTAACATTAACAAAATCAAAGAAAAATTTCGGATCGCGCATTATATTTTCGCCGGATGTCCTAATGTAAGTGTCATAAACCTCATGAGACTTTGCTAAAAGCTGCTTAGCAACTTCATTATATTCTTCCTGAATAACAGGATTATCGTCAGTATTGTCTCTACTTCGCTTATAAAGCTTTTTTCTACGATTTCGCATATTGCTCAGACGACTTTTTCTTGTTTTTGATCTTATAGGTACATATCTTTTAACGGTGTCATATATTTTATTGTAAACATTGTAAATTCTACCCTCAATATCTAACGTTGAAAGAGTATTTGTCCAATCTATAGAGTCAAGAACATGGTGAATGCTTTCATAATTAGCATTAAGAAAGTCATACAAAATTTAATTATTGTACGTTTTTAAGTAAATAGAATGAAGAGTGATAAAAATTAATTTATGTGTCATCTTTATATAATACACGAGGTACCATTTGCGAAGCATGATCAACGATCGCTGAAAGATTAGGCTAGATTTTCCTGTCTGCCATTGTCACGCATAGAGCTATTGGTCCACAGCGATACCAGATACGACGTTACTTCCAAGTTATCATCGAAGGCTCCAGATCTCTTCGCAATTTGTAAGATACCCTTTAACTTGCGCCCCGGCACATGCGTTTGGCAAAGATTCATACATTTTCTAGCTGATTGCATATTACTATGTTTTAGCTCGAAAAAATTATCCAAGAACAATTTCTAAAAAGATCATTTGTTTCGTCAATTTATGATTGGTCCTCCTCAGTTGTAATTAATGAACAAATTTCGATTGGCTAACTAATCGTATTTCATCAATCAAATTCCAGGAAAAATATTATTATTTTATAAAATGAAAGAAATTAGCGAGCTCCCTGCAAACTTTTCTACTGACAGACGCTCTTCAATTTTTCTCAATGATTTCATTGCTGAATTTCCAAACAATATACATGTCAATATAAACGTCATTATAATTAATATTCTAGATCTTATAGATAGAATATATTTAATTAAATTCTATATCCAAACTTTGTGGTTGGTCTATGCTACCTGGAAAATAAAATAATCCCGATTACCTTCCGACTAATCATTCCATATAAGCATGAAAAATAATGAAGTTCAGCCTAAAAATCCTCACCATCGAATTGAGCGTCAGTGAATCTTGAACATTATATCTTTCAACCAACCGCATTACCTGCAAGCCTAAGTGTTAGATAATTTAATCGGCCATCATATCGAGAGTCATCAATTAAAGCAGAATATGCATTCGTAAAAACATACTGATTGGGCGATTTTGTAATGAAATTGCTCTTAACGAGATAATGAGCTTGAAAATCGCATTGGTTGCCTTCAGTGCCAACTAATCGAATAGTTACAGAGAAATTCCTTTGCAGCCGTTTTTGAGTACACTTATTAAATAGCCGACAGTCAGCAGCTCAATTACTGAGTGTGTGACCCAACTAGTTACCGCACTTATCCGTTTTTCTCGATAAACGACCCCGAGCGAGAGCTACTGTAATAATTTTTGGTTTCGATTACCAATATGAAGCACAGTGAAGTCTGTGACAAGACTCATATTTTTCGGTAATTTTGGTCGGTATAAATTGCAAATGGAAAAATGAGGAAACAAGCACCTAGCCAACGTTTTAATCATGCTTAGTTAGTGACAAAAATGACCCGGCATTAGCTTCTTGTTGATCGGTATTTTGATGCATTTGAGCTGCAGCGCATCTAGGGTCAATCTCAGCTTTGATACCTGACTAGGCAACAAATAAACTTCAGTATCTTCCGTTTTCAGAGGTAACGCAGAAAAGATCAAGTTACTTTCTCGCTGGCATATTACAGCCATTTAGTTTCCACTATCTGTCACACAGTCCGATAAGTCACAATGAATAGACTACCGTGCACTTGTACAATTATGTAACATCCTCAATAAGTTAAATTGTGGTGGGTGCCGATGGCACTGGCAAATCGCAGCATCTTCGTTTCGATGCAAGTTGCCATCAAAACAATATTAGCGAAAAGTAAATATTGCCAATGGTCCCCAAGACTATCAAGTCATCTGTTGGATGGACTCTGGGCCATCTTTAATCGAAATTCGTTTGGGAGATATTTTTCGTATTTGCTTTCAGTCGATTGAGTGATGGTGTCTCGTTAAGTTGGAAAGTCTGTGTCGGAATCCTCGAAGAGTTCGATGTTGCCAACCTCAAGTGCGGAATCGAATAATGATTGAAAATGAGTTCACAAATATTCATTTATGATGGTTTGAATTCGTCTATGCACTTATCATTTTGTCAATATTCGCAACTTGACTTTTCGTAACAGTAGAAGGAAGCTTCGGGCCAAATGAAATTTTAGATGCAGTTATATGATTAGAAAAATATTGGAATGTTCAAGACCAGTGGCTAACAAAACCACAATTACGGCATTTTTAAAAATCATGCATCGGATTCAGAAATCTGCTGTGATTGACAAAACAATCAATATTAAATTCGAATTAAGTCATGCGGAATGAACGATTTATAATTATAATTATTGTTGCATTGAAGATTATTTAATGTACTCACTTTATATGCTATCTATGTTAAATGGATTCGTGAATTGCTGTAATGAAAATTCTATAAACCAACATGATTTGAAGCAATGAAGGTATTCAAATTCACGAAAAAAACAAAGGCCACATATCCCAGAAATTCACCAAAGCAGGATTACCAAATTAAGAGGACTCTCCAACTATGCTCTTTTAATAATTTGACAATTATGACTTTGAGACAAGGCAAACATTTAAAACAAGGGCATTGAACCGTATCTATTTTATTATTTCGGAATCTTAGTTATACCCATTACCTACCAACTGTTGCGCCACGCACGCTTTCCCGCCACATCAGGTTCGAACGAACTGTATGCGCAGGCTTTTCCGACAACCTGAATTGGTGCTACCTTGTTAATGTTCATTCGAAATTCTATGATGAGCCTAAAGATCGAAATAATTGATTTTGATAGACTGACATTGTATAATAGCCCAAAGGCGTAGAATTTATTGAGTCAAAGTTTGGTGGCGTATGATCTGAAAATAAAATGATATTTTTTAAATTGTTTTTAGAATCTATATATCACTTCCTAAAATAAATAAAAAAAACTCTAGCGCACCTGAACCGCTAGAAATACTAATGTTCGATGAACAGTCGAAGAATCGTGCAATTTTTGAGTGCATATTCTACCACATGTACACCAACCTGTTTCGAGTGCAAAATCACTTTGATCTTCGCAGTGCATTTAAACTCACAGGGTGGAAAGGATTTTAGGAATTTTAAGATTTATGAAAGCCAAACACTGCAAAACTTTGAAAACAGCATAACACAACATAAACAAAGAAAATGCTTAGTGCTTGCAGCACTTTACCAGCACTGCAACTAAAATCAAATAACTCTATCGACTTCGACTTTATCCGATGATTTCGTCAAAAGTTACAGGGATAGAAAGATATTTAGGGTAAAAAAAATGAAAGATGTTTGCAGCCAAAATATTTCTAGAGCTTAGAAAATTTAAACATTGGTAACTTATTTTCATTGTTAATGTTCGCGAAATGAATACTTAATGTAAGCATTTATTGAAACAAAAATAAAAAAACGCCTCCCGCTGGTAACCCTTCGCTATCATCAAAGCCAAAAATATATCACACCTGCCTCACATTGAAATCAACCTACACTGCGAATTTCGTTTTGATCCAATGACTGCATTGGAAGTTATAGGGATGCAAAGAAATTTAGGGCTGCCAGTCGCAAAAGTTTTCAAATTTTTGAAAACTTAATATTTGTTGCTTATTGCCACTATAAAATCATTATCGTTTGGAAATTTTACGATAAAATCGCTTAAGAAAGATATTGTAAATAAATACAAAACCAACAATAGCTGGCAACCCTATCATGGTACATTACCAGATTCCCTCTGAATAATGCCTATGATAAATTCCATACATCATATGAAACTCGTTTTGATTTAAGACTGCAATGAAAGTTATAGGGCAAAAAGCTTTATTTTCCTAAGCGAATTTTAAAACCTAAGACACCAAAATTACCATAGCTGGCAGCACCAACCGAATTTTCCAACCAAATTTCTATCAAATGCGGTTCCAAGTCAGGTTCAGTTACTGTGTCAATTTTATGAAAATCTTATAACTGAATCAGAATTCATAGGGCAAAAAGCAGTTTTTTTTTCTTCATAATTTTTCAAGATGGGATCACTGACACAGAGTTGCCCACATTTCCAAATCAATTCTATCAAACCTGTTCCTACGTAATAGCAATACATTCTGTGAATTTCATTTGTATCTGATTATTGGGTCGTTAGTTTTCGTGAATATAAATTTTTGAAGCTTAAAATATATGTAAATTCTCGTCCGATGCGAAATTTCAAAAGTTTTTCTTTGATTGTATAGACAAAGCATGCGATTTCTATATGCGTTGGTTTTCACTGTAAAAGACGAAAAATTTTCAGGAGAGTCGATGGTTTGAAGGTTTTCACTTTCAATGCCTGCCATAGCTGCAAGGTTACCAGCACAAGTCTACAACTTAGTAACAACAATATGTATTGTAAATTTCATAATGATCTGATAATCTGGTCAAAAGTTATCGCAATTAAAAAATTTTCAAATTTTAACAATCTCATTTTAGGCACCTAGCGCACACATAGGGTTAGAAATTTCAAAAATTTTACCATATTTACATTCAAAACACGTTTGAAATTTATTTTATAAACATTGTTGCTGCAAAAGCTATTTGTTGACAGAATAATAGGTATATTTAAAATATCACTTAAATTACCACCGGCGCCAAAGGGTTAAAGATTATTAACTTTTTGTAAGACTTAACACTATTCTGCATATACACCAATGTATCCTGAAAATTTCAGTTCAATCGGATTGCGCGTTCCTGAAATTTTTCGTTGAAATATTTTGATAATATATATATATATATATATATATATATATATATATATATATATATATATATATATATATATATATACATATATATATATATATATATATATATATATATATATATATATATATATATATATATATATATATATATATATATATATATATACATAAATATAAGTTATTTCAATACTACTCGTAGAAAAGTGTGTTTATTTAATAAAAATATATTATAGCTATAGCAAAATTTAAAAAAATTGTTAGCTATAACAAAATTAAAAACTTACTAGACTTACACTCTATAAACTACAACTATCTTAGCCTACTTTTTGTATGTTAATTTTGGTGTTTGGTGAATTGTAAAGTGTTTGTGGATTGTAAATGTGTATTTATCGTTGTGTATTATGTGTTCTCACAGGTCCATTAATGTTTATGATTCAAATGATTTTGGAATCGATCTTGTCTGTATTTAGATTATTTAATATTTTGTTTATATATTTTAATACACAAACCTTCATCGGTACTTTTAATGTCAACAACAATATTAGCTGAGTTTTATTTTCATTCAGAGTGTAGTAGGTATCCTGCATGCATAACAAAACGATCCAGAGTAGCATGCAAGTTTTTTTCATTCCTGCTTGGTTGGCAGCAGTTTGTTTGTCAGACATTTGTCAGTTCAAAATTCAAAACTCACATTTTGAAATAACAAATGTCTACCTAGAAAATTAGAATCGTGTGAATTTCTTTTTAAAACGTAATCGAAGAATATTCAAAATGAGAATTCAGTTGATAGCATTTATTTTATTATCACATTCATCCGTTTCAATGTTTCCTTGCTGCTAGGTTGGCTGGAAAATTTTGGGCAATTTATCACTGCACACAACTGTTTCAGCTGACATGAATTATTGAAATATGTTCCACACAGCTCCACTGAGTTGACGAGTGTTCGTACTCTGGATGTTGTTGTTTCGCGTGCAAATTGCTATCCTGCACTACTCCGGATGCAAAAAAAACGAACCTATTATTATTTGTCCTAGTTATATTATTATTTTCCCAGGCCTATTTACAGGCTTGGTTGTCAGGTAGCAGTTGAATGATGATTCTTTTCTTTGACCTGGTATGTTTTAACTACATTACTGCTTAATTTTATGATTCAAAATCGGAGTGCAACCATTGATCTGGCCAAAATTGCAGCTCGATTAGGATGAGGATTGGAGTTTCACTGCGAGGATATCAATCCAAAGTCGCTAGCTGTGACATAGTCCAATAACTATTAATCAAATCTTCTCTAATAACTATTAACAAAAACTTCATAGACATTAAATATTCAATTGGCAGCACTGTGTAGTTACCAATCCCGAATTTTCCCACGCCTTACAAGCATTCAGATGTAGATGCTTAACGTGCGATATGTCGACAAAACGATAATTACACGACGATAAAATTACCAAATTAATATGAATCACATTGCAGGGCAAAGTGAATGAGAAATCTCCGCCAATATTTCACAGAAGACTGAGTACACTTCCATCCAGTTCAGTATTGTCTCGATCTTCTAGAGCTGCTCAGAGCAGTCATGAGAACTAATCTAGAGCTGAAAACACAGGTTTGCTTGCATTGCTTCAACTAGTCAGTCAGTTAGTTCCATAGCCAATTTGCAGCAGAATCGCATCGGCCATTCGCCATCAAGCTTTGGTGTTGTGTCTTCAGACCATGACTTCGGATGGCTCATCTGAGTATGAAACTGTACCGCTGTATACTGGACGCTTCTTTGGCGAGATATAATGCGAATCAGTTGCGAATGCTGCGACGACGGCGGCATCTTTGTGGTAGGAGGATGCGCACCGCGATCTATAAATGAAAGCGACAGTGGATTTTTTGGACTTTGTTGCTGCAGAATCGTTACTATCGGTACGTGTCGCGCGGGAAAACGATTTGCTCACTATTTGTTGTTCCGAAAATCATCACGACACGCGATCGCAGTAGAATTTTCCCAAGTTTGCATTCGATATCATTTCACGTAAAGGTGAAACCCATTACAAATTGCCGATTGCTTCAAGCGCGTCTTGTCGTCTTTTAGTCGTCATCGTCCCGGCAAACAGCGTTACGTCCCAAGCGATATTCCTAATCGGGTTCAAGAAGTTTGAGTGATTTACTGTGTGAACAGACATTCGAGCGAGTTTCCATCAACGGTACGAGATACAATGCAGAAGATGATGTGCCCCATGCGAATTATGTGCATTCTTGCCATTGGATTATTCCTTGTGGATTTACTAACAGTTAGTGGAGTAAGTAATGTTTTGTGTCAGTAATAGCTGTTATTTAGGACTTTTCGTAAGCTATGAAGCAAACGTATTAATTAAAGAAGAAAATTATAAAACTAATCGGCAAATAGCTTCGAAATTGACAGAAAAAAAGTGATGAAATGAAGATGTGCAGCCATGCACCAAACGCAAAGTAGTAATTTACCGACTTTGATATGGTGAGATGTAATAAGTAGGTGCGGTATTGATTGGAAGCTTTATTAATGAGGAAGTAATTACAGGAAATGTTAAGTTACGCATAAACATTGAGCCTGCTTTTGTGTACTGTTTTGTTGTTGGTATTATTGTAAATTGTTAAGTGCTATAGCTACGACTAAGATTGAATGAAGTAATATTTTATTACACGTAAAATGTGATAATTTGATCGGATGAGTAAGTTTAAACACGTTAGTTTTTAATCACGATGGACGTTATGAGTTGTTAGCAACAATGCATCATTTTCGCAGTACGACCTAATTAAAAAAATTATTTATGTAAAAGAGATATGATATTAGAGCTAAAAACTTATATTATAGACAAAAAATTTACGGTATGGGCTATGCCATTGGCTATGAATTAATTTACCCAGTGGTTTGACTCAACAATGAAGAGATTAAATTTAATTGATTAATTTAATGAACAGAGCGATTAAGTGCAACTCTTAAATTGAACTAAATGCAACGTTTTACAATCGCTGATTGATTTACCCATCTTATATGTATTATAAATTTAACATACACAAAGCAGCATTACTGTGGCTGTAGTAGGGAAGGAAAACTATGAACTCAAAGCTATTGAATAAATGGCATGATTTTGAATAAAATTTTTAGTGTTACGCTTATCGAATGATAGCGTTTAAAGGCTTAACTATGATGCTAAGTAAGTATGCTGTTTAATTCATTATAAAATCTTGACTGAAAAGTCTGACAATTGTGCACAGTTTGCTAAAGAAGTCCATTTTCAAAAATAATGCAATAACGTTGGTATAAATCATACTGTCTACTTATAAATCAGGAAGCGAAGGAAACACATTCCTCCAAAAACCCAGCAGCCAATTATAAGCACTATTGTCACCAAAAGTGGGTCCCTTCATTTGATCAAAATGTTGCGAATCATAAAATTTTTCAAGCTTTTTGAAATAAATAAGTCAAATCAAATATATAGTCCGATTAATTCATTTATTATGATCCCTTCAAACAACTGCTTTGCAGTCTGGCATTATTTTTTGAAAGAGTCGCCCAAAACATGAACAAATTCATTAAAATAAATATATATCATTCAAAAAATTGGGAGAACTTGGATAGATGGGTCAGTCAAAAATGCAGTTCACAGTTTAGAGTTCTTTAAACAAAAATATTCACTCTCTAATTATTGTACTTCAAAACAGAACAATTGAATGATGCGTTTTCAGAAGATATGTCGATACATCCATCAATATCTATTTTCTGCGTCTTGATTAAATTTAATATTGTCAACTAATTCAATGGAAACGTAGTCGACTCCATTCATTTGACAACCTATGCTAGAGGACAATTTGTAGTGTTCTTCACAACTCAAGCATCGGCACAACAGAAATAAACTAACCGCGACTACTTAAGTTCTCTCAAACTGAAGCTGGCTCAAACAAAGCTCTGAGGGAACTTAACAAATTTTCGAAGGACAGAATTTCTAGTTTAAAGTCAATCTCAAAAGCTAAGTACCAAAAAAAATCTGCATAAATTAACTTTAAGAAATCACTTACTTGCAGATAGAATATTCTAGCAGCCACAGCGCCTGTTTTTTTTAGGCCTGAAGCGATGTGAAAAAAACGCAATTTGCAATGAATCTAGAGGGAATTTCTAATATTTTCGAAATTTTCTACCAGAGCGAAATTGTAGTCATCTGTACTCAAGAAGAAGTCAGCATTGTAAAATGTTTGCTAAATATTTTACCAAGCTTTATTTTGCTGATTCACAGCTTCTCTATATAGTCTATTTATTTATTTAATTGGTGCGTATTCAATACAACAGGCAAAACTGCCCAATTACAGATTGGATACAATGAAAAAAATAAAATAACAAGAACTAAATAAGAATATATAAAATTACGTACACAAAACAATAAAAGTTAGAAGAAAATAAAGTAAAATTAACTAAAGCAAAGAAGAAAAAAAAATCCATTACAAACACGAATAATCAATTCAACAAGAAATTAACCCAAAAACAGATAAGGTATAATGAAAACAATAAAAATAGTAAGAAGTAAATGAGTAAATATAAATATAAACATATAAAAAATAATTAAAGTGGTAAATCAAATGAAGTCAAGAATAAGTCAAACAAAAAAAAAGGAAGAATCCATTGAAAAGAATAGAAAATAAAATTAATTAGGAACAAAAAAAAACCAAAACCAAATTAGGATCTGAAGAGCAAACATATATGCAAACATATAAAATTAAAAATATACCAAAAATCTTTAAGTATCAAATAATAAAGTAAAATTAAGTAGAGCAAAAAAGAAAAGAAAGAATCCATTGTAAATAAGAATAGAAAATAAAAGTAATGAATTAGAATCAAAAAGTTTGCTTCGAACCATATTTTTGAAAATGGCAATAGATTGTGGAAGAGGACCAAGTTGAAGACTATTGTGAGTGCGTAAGAGTCATAAAACAGGAGAGTAGAAGGAAGTGTCAGTACGAGCGTACGGCACTTCAAATAAAATGGAGGACTTGATTGGTCTTACGGATTCCCACTCAATGAACAAAAATGCTAATGAGGAAGATAGGTAGCCGCGACGAATTTTGAAAAGGAAACTCTCATCCAAGTAAACTCTGCGCTGCTCAAGGAGAGGAATGTTAAGAAGAGATAAACGTTCACTACAGAATATACATGTAGCTATAACCTCCTCTATATAATAGTTCCATTTAGTAACAAGCATTTCAAATAAAATTTTCTCTTTTAAAAGGACTGAGTAGAACATCGGCTGTTCAAAGGTCCGGTTTCAAAACCAACCATTAATATACTTTCAGTTAATAAGCTCTGAATAGGTAGCTGAGTCAAAATGAATATAAACTCTGCATTCTACACTAGCGTACAGCGATTTCGAATGAAATCGCTTTCAACTTTCAACTAAACTAGAAATGATTTGCATTGGGACGACGTTGCTTCTTACCTAAAAGTGCCGAAATAGAAAATAATATCCTCGCCATATTATGATTTTATCCATCTAGAGCACTTTTCAAAAAAAAAATCACTTTGATATTAAATTAAAGCTGTCTGCTCTTTTTAAAGTTTATTAGCATTTTTTGGGGCTATCTGAAAGTTATTTTAATGATAAAGTTGTTGAAAAGCATAAATCAGTATAAATGGCTCTCAGACTTTTCTAGAGATGCTACAGTTAAGAATCCTTTTGCGATCGTTGATCGAAAAAAGATATTAACTATGCGTCTCTTTCTAGTAAGCTTTTTGCAAGTGGCTATAACCATCAATGCCAAAGAGAAAATGAAACCTGTGGTCATCAGCTTCAAAATAATTGACGGAAGATTGACAGGTGCAGTTCTTATAGTATCAGCTTTATCAACATCAATGCATGTACGAATTAGTCAAAAATCATACTGGATGCCTTTAATAGCGAAATAGAAGAGACTTCATAGAGTCAAGAGCTTGCACGAGCATACTAGTGATAAAAGCTTGCTATCACTTTGGTTAGGTTCCGAAAATATTTTTTTTGGAGCACTTGATGTACATCAAAAAATGTTCGACAAAACTATCTAGACCCAAAACGTCACTCTATTGTCTTCATCCCCAAAAACTTATCTAGTTTTCGCTAGAAACTCTCCTGTGCTAATAATCTACTAGTTAATATTGTTCTTTTGGCTGTGATACTTTCTGTGCAAACGTCACAAAAAATCATACAATTTCATTCGACAAATTTTCAGTAAAATAAATAAAATTTTATTGTCTTCATATCAAAAGTAATATCCATTTCACAAAACAAAGTTGCAAAGATGCTATAACATACTGATTACAAAAGCCATCTTCCGTTACTCTTCCTGCATGTGACGGACTATAAATTAACCAATAAAACATAAATCACACATTTCATCTTGATCTAAAAGAATACCTTCACCACAGTCTGAACTACCAGCACTTCTAGAGGCCCCTTGAATCCACTTGTTTTACTATTCAATTCGAACAATCAATCCAATACCATCATGTCGTCTAATCCAGTTCACGGTGTCTTACGAAAGACCAAACAAACTGCAACGTACGGTTGCACTGCCATCACAATCACTCTCTAAACTCTAATCAAATGCAAGAACACGGAATCCTAAGTGTAATTGTATTATGTGAACTAAGATGTTGCAAATGCATTCCAAAATGCATCTTGAATTTTCAGATTTTATTAGTGCGACCAAGAATAAGACTGTAATGTAATGCAGACACCGTAGATTCGTACAAACAAAGTAGCTTTGCTGCCAACTTGGAAAAGTAGTATTCATTTTCATTCATGGCTCCGGTGAGAAGGTTTGCCATATGTGAGAAGTATCTAACCGTGCAAGAAACAATGCATGTATCTATGTACATAGTCATCAGAGCGCTTCGGCCGGAAAATGAACTGTCCATCGCGAATGAAGCTGTTGGAGTGTTTCCATTTTTTTACAAGGTTAACAAGATCGGTAAACTATCTTGAATTTCATATTCAAGCGAAAAATTTCAAGGATCGGTAAGTTTATGTAGACAGCTTTTAGGAGTCCATTTACCATACTGATGCCATACAGTAGAACTACTTAGCAAACAAATTATAGAAACCAATTGGAAAATGTACACAAACATTAATGCCATTTTCTAAAATAATTTATGTAGACTAGACTACATGTAGACTGACAAAGCTTAAGTGGCTAAGTTTGAATTGTGATCTATGATTCATCTTTTTCGTTAGCTACAGTTTAGCATGCTAAGTTGAAACTCTTGTAGCAGTCGTTACACAACGTTCTGACTGGTATAATCTAAAATCCGAATTAACTTGGCATTTGGTGTAACCCGGCTCATGAGTTGCAAGGTGCCAGCCATAGTGTTGATATTGTAGAAGATGATCCATCAAGAGTAATAAGCATTGATGAAAAGTTCTCAGCATTGGTGAATGAAAAAAATACTTCAGCACGCGCAAAAAAGATGGTGGAAAACGACTGGGATCTGATAGGTCGGTCAGAGATCCACACAAATTCGGAAACAGGAATATTGATAGAACAAAGGCCAACATAAATGTTGTACAAGAAACATTCATCAAGGGACAATCTGCGGACGTGCAACGGAGAAAGGTGTAAAAAAAAATCAGAACCGCTACAAAACTAATTTTCGAAGAAATTGTCTTTGAGTGACAAAAAAATGTGGAAAGACGTTATACACTTTTTTGTAGAATCAACAAAGCAACAAAACTCAAAACTCAAAACTGTTCAGTGCTGGCATCACTTTCCCAACGCAGCAGCAATAAGTTTCCCATAGCAAGCTCATACTTAAATCAACGTATCCTTTGAATTTTGTTCTCATCGCAGGATTTCATGGAATGTTTCAACGATTAAACGTTGTTTGAGCCTGCCATCCAAAAAATCTTCAAAACTCGGAAAATTTAAAAATTGGTTTCTTATATTTATTGCAAATGCTTTGAATATGAGTATGTAATTTCAAGCATCTGTTGGTGCAATATTTACGAAAATGGCTAATGCTGGTTACCCTGTGTTAGCAGCAAAGCAAAATATATACCAAATCTGCTTCACGTTAAGTTAAACCCAAGCAGTAAATTTCGTTTCGATTGAATCACTGCGCTGGAAGTTATACGGGTGAAAAGAATTTTAGGGTTACCACTCTCAAAACGTTTCAAATTTTTAAAGCGTTAATATTTGTTGTTAATTTTCATTGCAGGATGATTCCCATTTGCAAATCTAATGATATAATCACTTAGTAAAGAAATTCCACAAAATTACAAAAATGGTCATAGCTGGCAGCCCTTTAATGATTTTTGTACGAAATTCCTACGACATTTGGTTGACATTAAGGTCCATTTAATGCATGAACTTCGTTTTGATTTCTAGACTGGACCGGAAGTTATAGGGAAAAAAGCTTTATTTTGCAGAGCAAATTTGCAAGATTGAGGAGACAAAAATCACCATAGCTGGCAACTCTATTCTAATTTTTCAGCCAAATTTTCACCAAATGTTATCTTAAGTAAGATCCAAATAGTGTGTGAATTTAGTTTAAATGTGATGGCTGAATCGGAAGCTATAGGCCAAAAAGCTGTTTTTTTTCTCAGTGATTTTTCAAGATGGTACCACTGCCACAGGGTCGCCCGCATTTCAAAATCACTTCTATCAGACTTGGTCCTAGCTAATACCAACACGTCCTGTAAATTTCATTATGCTCGGATTATCCGATCGTCAGCTCTCGTGAACAGAACTTTCGAGTGCTGAAAATAGAGGTAATTTGGTGATGGGTTGCCGTTCTTGTACAAATCGGAATTTTGAAAATTTTAACTTGACATGAAGGACAAAAGATAAAATTTATCAAAGATTTGAAATTTTTGTCAAAAATCAAAAAAATTTCAGGAAGGTCAATGATTTGAAGGATTTTTTTTCAGCAGCCTGCCGCAGCTACACGGTTACCCGCTTTATCTTGAAAAGCCATATATATTAAATTCTAGTCAATTTCAATACGCTCTGTAATTTTCACGATGATCTATTGTTTTTCTTACAAGTAATGACAAATCAAATTTAAAAAAAAAAACCTTGCCTACTTTTAGGCACGCTGCACCCACACACGGCTCAAAATTTCCAATTCTTTATCATAGACAAGCTTAAAACACAATAAGTTTTCATTCCCAAACATTTATTTTAACAAAAATTTACACTGCTTGGAAATATAGGAGTACCTTAAAATTCACTAAAACGCTCGCCACCGCCAAAAGGTTTAGGATATCTGAATTCTAGCAAATCATGGACCTACCTACTATACTATACATCTACGTATTTCGAAAATTTCACTTCAATCGAATCGGCCACTCCTGAGATTATCTCTATTAACCATTTTGCTGATATATATATATATATATATATATATATATATATATATATATATATATATATATCTATATATATATATATATATATATATATATATATATATATATATATATATATATATATATATATATATATATATATATATATAAAGAAATATGAATTTTTGGCAAAACGAGTTTAATACTAATTTTCTTCGAAAATTAGTAAAAATTGGGCGTTCATTGTAAAGACAGTAGGGGAAATTAAGCTTATACAAAAGACAACGAGTAAACTAACGTTGGACAGATTCGACTGCATCTGACAAGTACAAAAAATGAGGAAACCACACTTCCGAGCAGTATTCTAGTATGCTTTGTACTAAAGACGTGAATAGAAGGACACAAGTTGCGATATTAAGAGAGCAACGAGAACAACGAAAGACGAATCCTCTTGACGCTTTCGATGAAATGTATTGAACATGCAGATCAAATTTCAGACGAGGATCAAAGACAACGCCAAGATTCTTATGTTGGTCTACATGCAGCAACATAATACCGAAGAGGGTATAATCAATGTGGATAGGAATTGGCTTTGGTTCTTTACATAACAAGATATTTAGGAATATTGAGAGAAAGAGAGTTAACAGCACACCAATCACTCAAAGCAGTAAAGTTTGATTGAAGAAGCAGTCAGTGTTCATAAGAAGAAATAGTATGTAGAAGCTTAAGGTCATCCGCGTAGAGGAGGGAAATTGAATTGAAACAATTGGGAAGATCATTGAAGAACAATACGAATAGGAATAAAAATCTATCGTAGAATGTTACTTTTGAACTTAGGTGAATGGTTCAACTTCCTCAAAGCTATATATCACTATCTTTCGGTTTATATCCTTTTCAGTTTCTTATTTTTGCCCGCTTTTGATATGCTGCTGATATATTTCGTGGTCTTTCAATTTCGTAGCTTCTTGACTGAAATATATGTTCGTACGAAAAAGATAGATAAGCGTCTTTGATTATAGAAAAAATATAACGAATGTACATGAAATACTTTGAATAATTCACGTCTAAAGCGATGCTTTAATTCAAACTGGAGTAATCAATTTATTTTTATATTCTTTAAACTGTGAATGGCATCTGAGAACCATAATACATAGCTTCTATCCCTACAAATGTTTCGCCGTACATTGTGATTTTAGTTGTTTGTTTTAGTTTGCCGTACATTGTGGTTGTCATTCTGCAAACATGCTTGCTGCCATACGCCGTATGATGAAGCTCATTTCCACATTAAGGCTGGTACTGAGTTCGAGTTCACGTGAAATTTTGACATTTCCCCATTAAGCATAGTACTGAGTTCGATTTCACGCGAAATTTTCATACAAAATTTCGCGCGAAATCTGTTTCGGCGAAAATTTCGCTTGAAAATAAGCAAGTTTGGTACTGTGTTCTTCGCATGAAAAGTTGCTTTGAAGTTGCTTTCGCTTCGAAAACATAGATGGCACTGAAACATGTCGCGAATCATTTCACGCCAATTTAGTTTGTGCAGTTCATTCTTTCGAGCGGAAAAGTGACATTTGGTGTTTCAATTTGAAAATGGAGCAGTGAAAATGTCTTTCCAATAAGAAAATCAATCGAAAAGTGAAATTCATGACATTTTATCCGTCAGAAATGAGCATTGTCTCTGCTTTTCTCAATTGTCAAAATTTTCGCTCGAAAGAATGAACAGATAATTGGGAAATGTCAAAGTTTCACGTGAACTCGAACTCAGTACCAGCCTTTATCTGGCCATTCTTTCGAGCGAAAATTTTGACAACAGAGAAAAGCAGAGACGCTGCTCATTCTTGACGGATAAAATGTCAAGAGTTTCAATTTTCGATCGATTTTCTTATTGGAAAGTCATTTGCACTGCTCAATTTTCAAATTCAAACACTAAATGTCACTTTTTAGCTCGAAAGAATGAACTGCACAAACTAAATTTGCGTGAAATGATTGACAACATGTTTTAGTGCCATCTATGTTTTCGAAGCGAAAGCAACTTCAAAGCAACTTTTCATGCTAAGAACACAGTGCCAAACTTGCTTATTTTCAAGCTAAATTTTCGCCGAAACAGATTTTACGTGAAATTTTGTATGAAAATTTCACGTGAAATCGAACTCAGTACTATGCTTTAGTGGGTACATTAACAAACAGACTATGCGATACTGGAGCGATGAGAATCGTAGAGAACTTCACGAGAAACCCGTGCACTTGGATTGGGTTACTGTTTGGGGTGCCATATCCATCCAGAGTAGGACTCATGAGCACTTCGTGTCAAAACTGTGAATTCAGAACGTTACCTGACTGGGTTGGCGGATTTTTTTCGCCTGTTTTTGAGACAATGCAATTAAACGATTTGTGATTTCAACAAGAGGGTGCCACAGCGCACGCGTGGCGAGTTTCAATGGAGTTTCTGAGACAAATCTTCATTGGGCAGCTCATCTTACTGAGAGCTGTTGCCAACTGGCCTACATGCTCGCCTGACTTGTGATTTTGTTCCAATGAGACTAACTGAAAACAAAGATCTATATCATTCGTCTCCGAACTTCGGATGCATTAAGGGACAAGACAGACCTTGAAATAGCCACTTTACACATCAGATCGCTCCGACAATTGCATGAAAACTTCAAAAAACATCTTCGCCAGTGTGTGGTCTGTGAAGGACTGCACTTGGCGATATGCTTTTGGACAGCTAAAATCTCCAATTTCATACTATTTACAATAAATAAAAAAAAAATTAGTTTTTAAATATCTTCTATTTTTTTCATTCCCAAATAAGACAAGTGCCGCGCCACCCTGTATATAAATAATCGTCTCTAGCGCAGTGTACATTAGCTAATATGTGGATAGTATTAGGTCTTTGTATTTTGAAGTTGAAGAATTTTTAAAATGTCTCCTGAGCCTGGTTACTTAGACATGATTTCAGCTTATATTAAATTAAATTGAAACATCAAAGCTCAATATAATGTTGATATTGTGTTTAATAGTCAAAAGAAAACAATAGATCTTTGGATCTTTGGCTTCATTTGCAAATTATTTTCTAAGGTCAAAACGGAAAATTTATGTTATCAACATTAAAAACTCATGTTAAATTATTACAAGATTTGACTTTAAAAAAGCTGAACTTTCATTATTCACTTGTTTCTTGAACTCGAACTGAAATCTTAAACTGACTTTCTTATTATGTTTTCAGCAACTTGAAGGATACACGCCTGGAGTAGATTATCCAGCATACGATGTAATACCAAAGGATCTATCATTTTCTTGCCGTGGAAGAATTCCTGGCTACTATGCCGATGTGGAAACGCGTTGCCAAGTATACTCTCAAAATACACTTTATCATTGAAACTATCGATTTCATTTCATTAAAACTTGTTTTCTATTTTGTAGGTATGGCATTGGTGTTTGCATTCCGGACATGTTTACTCTTTCCTTTGCCCCAACGGAACTGTATTCAACCAAGCAGTACGTGTTTGTGATTGGTGGACTAATGTGAACTGTCCGGGAGCGGAGGAACTCTACTCTAATAATGAGGAATTGTATAAGGACGCGTCTGGGAACCCGATTTGATATAAGGCCCGTAATAGACATCAATCCACAGCACAAAAATCAGATAACACTGCACTAGCATTACCCCCATTCCAAAAACCGTTTCAAAAATCCCAAAAAACTACAACGCAGGATAGGCCCCGGCGTCCGTCAAACAATCGCCAGTATCGAAAACTAGAGCCTCATAAGTTTAGAGGTTCCGTCAAATATGGAAGCTCTAAAACAACAATAGAAAAATCAAACCAAAAAGACTACAAACAGACAATGCAACTGAGTAGCGCGAAAAATAGTAACCAAATCGATGCTGTTGAGAAGGAAGAGAGTAGAGCTCAAATTAAGAACAAATACAATATTGACTACGATCATACTCTGGAAGATGAATACGAAATTATTGAGGCCATTGAGTGATAAGGCAGTAGAGAAGTGGGGCATTGTATATAGTAGTTAGCCAGTAGGTATTTAAAGATTGTACATAAGATTATGTGATAAATTTCAGTATAGGCTTTTAAACTAACCGCTGAGTGAAATAAAGTTTTGTATTAAAAATGTATTTCCCCCATTACTTTTACTCACTCTGGCAAAGAACAAATCAATTATGTATTTTTCCTAGAAACATTTACTCGGCCACAAAATTCCGCAAAATATTAAGGCGCAGGAAATAGCGGAATATGCAAGCGATGATCGTTTCGAGCACGCCAAATCCTAATTTATGTCCATCTGCAACAAGTAGCTGACAGTTGCTCGCTGGTTCCACCCTCCGTTGAAACGGGATTCCAATCCAATACAATTAGATTCAAATGTCATTCACTTCACGCAAGTCATCCTCCTAGTTCAAGAGCAAGCAACCGTTACACACCTGTTGGAGGAGCAGTATCCATGTAATGATACGGGGTGGCTAAATAACTGCCAGTATGTTGTGTTGGCGAACGGAAACGCCAAAGTGTGGCCTGCATTGATATCTTATTGTAGTTAGTCGGAGTATTTACCGCTCAGGGAGCTATGAACGAAAGTTTTGTGGCTTCGATACTGGAAAACATTTGGTATAACGGAATTTCAATTGTATGTGTGTCTAGAAACATGGAAATAACCAGGATTTCATGAGCAAAACAGCGATGAATCTACATTGAAAACATTGAACTGAAATCGGTTAGATGGATTTACATAGCACAACGATACTTTTTTCCAGAAGAATCGTTCCTGGTGGCTTGCTGGTTTTTTTTATATTGTCATTTACAAAAAGGGTTGGGCCATCCCACTCAACATGGCATCTACTAACTAACTACCTCTTCGACCGGTTGCCCGTCATGTGTCTTATTTCAGTTACTCGTAATCTACGCGGAAAATATTGTCTATCCATACACTAGATATAAACTTCAGCAAAGTACTTTACAATCACTTGCGAACGTTCTGCGTATGGACATTGTAAAAATCAGTCTGGCTCAGATGACTGGGGGCCAGTTAGTAGTCACAGTTAGCTTTATTCCCGGAGGGTGTGTATTGTGTATAGACGAGTGCGTCTCTCGGTGATATTGCAAGTTAATTTATGATCAAATCGTTATTTTAATTAGGTGGTTTAATTCGAATAAATTAGGATTTAAGTAATTAGCCATGTGGGACCAAACACAGAGTGGCATTTATAAAAAACGAGTGAAACCAGGTATCCTGCGATTGGATATATCGAAGCCTAGGAGATCATCTGGTGGTTCGGTGGAATTTAAGATGCAACCAGAATTGTTGGGTGAGGTAAGCGGATAGTGTGTTGATGTGACTTATGTTTTGAAAAGTGTAATATGCTTTCGTATGATTTTTTTCGTGTAAAATGGGTTTACAGGGTGCGATTACGCAGCTCCTCAACCGACTCGGATTACTTTCTATTCCTAGAAAAAGTCCGGGGAATTGCTTTTTCGTTACTGTTATTTCATTAACATCTGTTATTTCATAAACATTACAAACTTATTGTGAAAATTCAACAAGATGGCCATTTCCATATGACAAGTGCAAAACATTATTTATATCATGACCCGCCCACAAACTTCTATCCCACAACTGAACTATCAGTATAAACTAAATTAATCCAGACAATAAGTCTACTGTCCTAATACAATCACCAGTTGCACGTCTAATACTTGCCTTGATTAATAACTTTGAGTCAGGATGACCTCAGAAGCAACAAGTAGAGTTTAACAAATGTTGTGCAATTAGAACAATAGGCTAAATGTAGTGATGAACTCCTGATTAACTAGATGAAAATAATTAATAACTCAACTGCCGGAAAGGCGACTATTACATGTGTAATACATTTCATACTCGTACTAGACAAGTAAAGGACGCTCCTCCGATGTTTGGTTATGAGTAGGAGGAATGGGAACGGAGGATAATTATTCATATTTTCTGCGCTGCTTGTTTGCTTATGTACAACAAAGATTTTTTCGTAGCTAGGCTGTTTTGCCATTTCATTCTAAAATTGAATGTCTCTTTCAAAAAAATAGGTTGAATCTCGTTAATGCTTGCTTTGTGAGTATTTTATAATTTCCATGTCGTTTCTACACTGAAAATGGCGCCATGTACGTAGTCGATTTCGGGATTGTGATAAAATATAGCGCCACATGCCATAGTACATGGCGAAAAGTACATAGGAGCAGACGTTTCATGGCGACGAGGACTATTGTACATGGCGTGGAGGGCTATAAGCATAGCGTCTGCTTTAGAGATGACCAACGAACTATTGTTTCAATGAATAATTTGTATTGGATCAATTGGTACTTGTCATTGAAAACATTGATGTAAGCCCAAATCAAAAGTTTTTCGCTACTTAATATTTGCACACATGCTGTACTTTGCGCTATGCAACTTGTATCATATGGGCTATTTTGCCCCAATTTCAATTATTGATAGCGAGTTGATATCAGTGTGGCCAGATATTTACGAGAAAATACAGCCCAATTTCAAATTTTCCTAGCCCAACATAGCCAAGATTTCTTATTTATAGCCACACCAGATCTATAACTAAATTAATTCATTTAAGCTGATTAAACTATAATATATAAATAAATGCTCTAATTGTAACATAAATGCTCTAATTGTAGCACCATATACAGATAAAATTTTAATCACAACGTATTTGAAAACGGAAAAATGTGAATAAATTACAGGAACTGTGTGGAAATTTTAGAAAAGTCCTTGAAAAAATAAGTGTAGAGGCGCACTTATTTTTTCAAAGACTTTCCGAGAATGTTTACACAGAAAATAAAAGCTTTCAAAAACAGCTTGCAAATTTGGGTGGCACCAAAATTCAATCAGTATAAGAAATAGTTTTAATGGCTAGAAAGACTGAATATTTTATTTAAAATGTAAATTTGTTTATCTGATTTGATATATTTAGAACTATGAACGAAAGTTTTGATATAAATTATTTTGTTCGATTAGACGATCAACTGTTAACATTATGTTTATATGTATGATATATACGTCAAACAACTTCACTTGCAGGTCTCCAAGCGACATTTCGCGAAAAAAAATTGAAGTGTGCTTTGAAATAAAATGAATAATTTTTAAACATTGAATTTTGAATGAGTGCATTTGAATTCACTATCGAAATTAACAAAAGCTGCTACGGCTTCTTCGGTTTGAAATTAAAAAAGGCATCATCATCCTTAAAAGAGACATCTACTCAAATTTCCGGGAGAGACTCGTTTGTGGTCGTAAATTGATCGTATCCTGCCAAATTTTGAATGTCTGCTGGAATATTTGAATTCTAATCACTTTGAATTTGAACTCTCATCACGGTTCCGCTTTCGACCCTCAGAATAAATACTTTTTTTTTTAATTCATTCATCTAATTAATCTTCCATTTTCAGAAAGGTAAAGCGAAAATAAAACATACGTGATTCTGTTTTTTGTTATTCATTTTTTTCATGCCACATTGGGCGCTACTGAGAATATAAAAATTGATGATTATGATAACAAAGATGAAGAATTTTAAACAAAGCAAGTATAGAAAATGAGAGCTGATAATGTTGTATGCATGACTATGACATTTTTTTGAAATATGCAATCGTATGAGGGGTCAACATACCTAAAACAAGAAAATATATTGTTTTTTTTCAAATTACGGTTGATGATAACTACTGGCATAAACATCTAAGGTAAATGTCTAGATGATGGGACCGTCGGCCGGAGGGGGATGAAAAAGGGTGAAGCTGGTAGAGCTGACCTTGCTTAACAGTACAAACAACAGTGATTTTAAGTGGGGGCGGAGAAGTGGAGGCGCAGGAGGTGGGGTTGTAAAAAATCTTTTTTTTTTTTGTTTTCATACATTTCAAATATAAAATGCGACTTCACCGCCCCACCTCTATTTTTAAATAATCTGAATTTAGTCATTCGAAAACCCTCCTCCTTCCAGGGAGTGGAGGAAAGTCGGATGATTCCATTCACTTTTTAACCATTAAAATGTAGCTCTTCAAAATGGAACAATCCGACGATCCTCTATTGTCTGCGCCTTCACCTCCCTGCCACCACTTTTAAACGATCAAAACGGTTTTATTCAAACTTCTCCTACGACCTCCGTTCGATAGTGCCATCATGTACACAGCACTGTTTTCTTTGGGTATAATTTACTATCGCAATGAGTTTCCCGATTTTATTTTCGGTTGCGCATGTTAAGAGCGGAAAAACTGTCTTGATTTTAAGGTGTCCTAGAACGACACCATAAGTGGCAAAAAATCAGGTGCATATTTAAAGTTTCTGCTATGTTGGGTACTTGGTTTCCGGTACCCACTTAAGTTTGGAGGACATTTGCCGCATTGTTGCTATCTTAAGGTATGTATCCATATGTATCATTTTCGCGTATCGTATCGCCGTTGCGTATCAGTGGATATGACAAACGTATCTTCGTTGCGTATCAAAATATGATACAAAGAAACGCAACGAACTCGATCGGTCATTTGGCGGTTTCTTGCCGTCGCATCAAAGAGATGATACGATACGAAGTCGAGTCATGTGTGAACACGTTGCGTTGTACACTATAGATTAGTGAATAAACGCGTTACAGCTGCGTATCGAGCTTTTTGCAACGGATCGTATTGATGATACATGGAATATTGAGTAGTGTGGACACCGTATCCGTTTAGTGAATGATACGCAACAAGGATACGATACGGAAGAAATGCAACATATGGATACCTACCTTTACATTTCCACCGCCACATGTCATCAGGCTCGAGAAAGAATTGATGCTTCCAAGACAAACGGTCATTGATTGGCTAAGTTTTCGGAAAATATGCTATTTTTGGATCAACATGAAGAAAAGTAAAATCGGTGATCGCGACACTATTGTTGGGATCGACGAATGCAAGCTGAGCAAACGGAAAAATTATTGCGGAGCGCTTGTAACGGGTCAATGGGTTTTTGAAGGTATTTTCCGTCAGACAAGAGACGCGTTTGTGGTTCCTGTTGACAAGTGAGATAGCCAAATGTTATTGGCAGCTATCAGAAAAAATATTGCAGATGGCACGGCCATATATTCAGATTGTTGTCGTACATATGACTGTCTGGAACAGACAGTCTATCGACATCTGACAGGTAATCACTCGATGAATCTTATCGACCCGGTGACTGGCGCCCACACTCAGAACATCGAGATGTTCTGAAAAACTTCAAATTATTGATAAGTTTTAACCTTTATCCATCATGCCAAATTGAAATTTTCAAAATTCCGACTTGCACAAGAACGGCAACCCATCACCAAATTACCTCTATTTTCGGCACTCGAAATTTCTGTTCACGAAACTGACGACCGGCTTATCCAATCATAATGAAATTCACAGGACATGTTGGTATTAACTAGTACCAGATCTGATAGAAGTGGTTTTGAAATGCAGACAACACTGTGGCAGTGGTACCATCTTGAAAAAGCACTGAGAAAAAAAACTGCTTTTTGGCCTATTATCTTCCGATTCAACAATCACATTTTAACAAAATTCACACAATATTTGGATATTACTCCAGACAACATTTGATTAAAATTTCGTTGAAAAATTAGAATAGAGTTGCCAGCTATGGTGTTTTTTGTTCTCCTAAATCTTGCAAATTTGTTCAGCAAAATAAAGCTTTTTTCCCTATAACTTTTGGTCCAGTCATGAAATCAAAACGAAATTAAGGCAGTAAATGAACCTTAATGTAAACCAAATGTCGTAGTTATTTCGTAAAAAAACCATGAGAGGGCTGCCAGTTATGACAATTTCTGGAATTTTTTTGGAATTTCTTTACCAATTGATTATGCCATTAGATCTGCAAATGGGAATGATCTGATCTAATGAACAACAAATATAAACGTTTTGAAAATTTGAAAAGTGTTGAGGGTGGTAACCTTAAAATTCTTTTCTCCCGTATAACTTCCAGCGCAGTAATTCAATCGAAACGAAATTCACAGGGTCAAACGTCAAGCAGATTTGGTATATACGAGTATTTTGCTTTGTTGCTAACACAGGGTAACCAGCATCAGACATTTTCGTAAATATTGCACCAACAGATTACATACTCCTATGTAAAGCATTTGCAATAAAAATAAGGAATCAATTTCTAAATTTTCCGAGTTTTGAAAATTTTTCGGATGGCAGCCTTAAACAACGTTTAACCACTGAAACTTTCGATGATATCCTGCGATGAGAACGAAATTCAAAGGATAAGTTAATTTAATTATGAACTTGGTCGGGTAAACTTATTGTTGCTTCGTCGACAAAGTGTTGCCAGCACTGAACATTTTCATCATCTATGTTATAGTTGGGTTTTGTTGCTCTGGATACTACAAAAAAGTGTATCGCGTCTTTCCACATTTTTTTGTCACCCAAAGACAATTTCGTCGAAATTCAGTTTTCTAGCGGTTCTGATGCGCTAGACTTTTTTAACTTAATCTATCATTTTGTAAAATGCCTCAACGCAATAAATTTCATGCCATATTTTCAAAGGAAAACATTAAACTATATTACTTCAACGTGAAATTAATTACAATGCGAAATCATGTAAAATTCAAACTAAACCTGATTAATGTTCAGAACAGAACAGTCTATAGCCTTCCGTCACTTCATTTTATATTATGTTCCCATAATTTTGACACTCCCAGCCGTAGCATCATAAAAAATGGAAATTCCAAATACACATCATACCCTGGCTGCAAACAGCAGACGGAAGAACAACCCAACCAGCAAAATGAGGAATAGCTCGAGAGCAGGAAAACGGAGCGGATTAATAGAGTGACGAGTGTAGCATGATAAAAATATGAATAGGTCTTAAGGAAAACATACAGTGTATGGGTGGATATACAATATATACGTATGAGCATAGCTCGCGGAATGTGCAGGCATATATGCAGGGGCCAACTAATAGGACACTAAATTCCTGATGAAAGTAGGACATCGCATCACCACATACAGAGCTGATTATGTCTCGGAAGACCGTAGAAAGCGAATATTAACTAATGAAGCGATTGCTTTCGGGTGAAAGAATGATATCTAATATTAGAAATGACTTCGAAATAGGACATTCACTTTTGTGTTTTGTGTCTTTGCAAACCTACGATTATGAATATATTAATAGTGACTCGCTTTCGTAAAACGTTCTTTTTAAGAGATTCTCAGGACATTTAATTGTGTTTTAAATAAACACACGACTGGTTAAATTTGTTCGCTAAGGAACTAGTCACTTCCATGATTCTTTTTCTAACTTAAGAGAATTTTTTTATACTAAGCTATGTATTTAAATATAATTAAAATATGGTCTCAATAAATACTATTAATGGAATATCATTTGCCTCACCTCATGTACACTATCTATGTCAGATCCTTGGTCTATCAGTTCAATATTCAGTAGAACTGGACTCGGGCAGTAAAAACTTGTCGTGACCAATGGCCATTCCCAAACGACTTTTCCTTCAGCGTGACTATCACATCGCTAAGTCAGATAAGTATTCAATCAGAAGGGAGTTTCGAGTATTTTGCATACAAACCTCTACGCGACTCACCTCACACTGCGCTCAAGAGAGAAAAATTTGTGGTCGGTATGGATTTAATATTTCCATATTTTCCTTGCCCATACGAGGTTTGCGTGCTAGCGACTGTCTAATCGCTGCGATATGAATTTATACTCCCCGTGTCTCCCGAACACCAGATATTAATGACCACGGCCACCCACCAAAGATTTTGATTAGAATTCGAAAAAGACAGGATTCCCTACGGAGCTTTGATCCTTGCGGACTTAGTCTTGATTCGGTTATCCGTCGATAGAAACAGATTCTCGCGAACAACGCAAACATATTAAAATTTAAGGGAAATGCATTAAATAACACTACTTTTTCTATTGATCGTAGAATGTAAGCTCTCGTAACATGGTGTTCAAGTGATAATTAGAAATATGAAAGACACAATTATCCATGTGTAATAGTGATTAATTGAGAATTGAAGTGGAGTTAGTGAAACAATTCGTCAGTGGTTAGAAATATTATGGAAAAGGTGTAATGGATAACGATAGGATTAAAACTCGCAGACAGCATTTTTTCCTTCGAGTTGTTTGGATTACGTTTCGATCACTTGGATTAGCCAAAAAGGACACGGTTTGATTGGCATATGGCACATTGTAGTTTAGATTTCCATGCGAAACATACACAGTAGTTGAATCAAGTTAGTTTTTTATAGAAAACTAGAAATATATGTTCGATTTTTGATTAAAATGAACAAACCGATGTAATCTAATAAATCATAAAAATATAAAAATTGCACAGTAACATCTTGAAGTAGAAAAAATTAGTGAGGCTGCATTTCACAATTATTTCAAAGTTTGCATGCGTTTAATGTAGCGTGTTTTATATTCTACTCTTAAAGCCTCAAAAATATTTAATATCATTTTATTTACCGTTAAAAACAAAGTCCATTAGAAATAGAAGATTATTATTAGTGTTAGATTATATTATCTGCTCCCTAAGTTTTGTTTAATTTTTATGCATAAGACTGAGGTATTCTAGATATTCATAAAATTTGCCGTTGGTAAATTTCATATACACAAAAGGCCGTTTAGAGTAGACAGACGGGTAACATGTATCTAATTATTATTTTACCTTCAGATCACTTGTCCTTGGCTGAAATACGTATTAACTTTGCTGAATCTTTCATCCCGGATTTAAGTTATGGGAAATATTACGCCACCTTTTTTTAATCTTAGAAGGACAACCTTATATTTTCAGAAAGGGCTGGCTATATCAACCAAAAAAAAATCTTAATTGGTGGTAAAGGGTCCCAGATCAGTTGACATTGAAAATTTTTGCAAACTATAACGCTACATTCACAGTTCGGCATGATGGTTGAAAAAATGATGGGAAAAATTTTGATCGAATACCTAGCCAAAGCAGTAGAGAATAATTCACGAGGGTGACACTACCATAGTCTTCTGTTTTTGACAGCTTTTTGAGCATCAACGCAAGTAGCCCCCGTAAAATAACGATTGAGCGTAAATTCTAATTTATAGTAATTTTTTAAATTTGACGAATGTCTCGAGGAAGCATCAGATTTGATACTCTATCGACTCAAAATACGATATAATGTGAGGATGAATTTAGCTGGTGCTCATGTAAATTATTTAGTGTGACCCTTTAAGCTATGTAAATTATGTTCTTTGTCTCAAAGTTTGCTGGCGATATAACATGCGATCAGGCAGTTTGTCGCATGCATCGCATGCACTAATTGAAGACGAAAATTGTACAATTATATCATCTTCGTACAAATGGTACTTTAGATGACGAGACATTTTTTCAAAATAAATTGTCCCAACAACTAGTTTGTATTGCATATGTGCTCACCCAACAATGCATAAATCAAGAATTATTTAAGAATTAATAACGAGATTCCGTTATGTCTCGATGCAAATTTATGTCTATACTAGTTAGCACTAATTCGGATGGAGTTTTTCTTGCGAATCTGAAAAGAATATATAGGCAACTTACATGTATGCAGACTACATATAACCACAATTATATCTTCTATTATATATAATTTTTTTATTCTATAATATATTTCTATAATATCTTCTATTTGACAGATAATTTATTTCAAAGCTGTGGCAGAATCAGACGGGAAATATCCGTTTGGTTTTTGATTCATAGAAAATATGACGAAAATTTCTAATGCAGCTCATTCAACATTAGAATCAAAAAATTTTCTGATTGCACCAGATGTTTTCAAGCTTTGGGTTTCTGGGAGTGGATGGAAACAGCTAACCAAATCAAATTCTAACAATGCCAATGCACAAGAAACTGAAATAAAAGAATAACAGATTTTGGATTTGCATAGAATTAAATTGGTCTAGATTATCGAACGATAACAACCTTGATCCACACCACTTAAATGAGTTGCTAAGCCTGCCTATAGCACGTGTGACACATTGAGTACAGTCTGTACTCTTTAAGAAATTTGACAAGCCAGTCCAAATATCCAGAATTCGGTCAGAAAAAAGCCTTGAGCTTAATTCACGGAGTACTATTTTGGTTGTACGGCAAGACGGTTTCAAAATCAAATAGTTGAAATTAAGGAAAATTTTTAGCTGTGTATGCATGGATGGATGTTTACAAGGTTTTGTAAAAAGTTGCTATCGAAGTAATAGTTTGCTTAGTGATACAATTGAAGTTGTTTGATTAAATTTTCTATATCTACAAGCTATCTAATTATTCATAAAATTTGGAAACTTACTTAAACAGCCCTAATAATTTGATATTATTTATCACTATTTATAACAAATGGTCTCGTTCTGTCAAAACTGTATCAGTCATTCGTTTCGAAATACTTCAATTGCATTCAATCTTTTCATTTTACACACAATCAGAGAATTATGTAATTAAGTTTTAACAATTGCATCTTATCTAGTCATGCTCACACGTAGAATCACACTATTTCAATACTGAGCTTCATAAGAGTGAACTTCTTAAACTAATCAAATCATCGGCTCACAAACATATTTCCTTAAAACCCTCTATTGATTAAATATTATTTTGATAATTGCTTAAATGTAATTTTTGAAAAAAGATATATGTTATCAGTCATATTTGAAGGTATGTCTCTCCAGCTTAACAAATATATTAAACATTTATATCGAAATATTCCTACAAATAACGTGTACATATCTCAATGTCCCGTGCCAATATTCCGGCATCATGCGAATTTCTAACTTACTATCTGTTGACCTTTAATCCAAATAAATATTTGTTTTCACCAACGAGAAAACACTGCAAATGAATTCAGTGGTTTGCTGTAAGATTTCATAAAAATTAGTTCAAAGTTTTTGAATTCTTTCTTTTCATTTGGAGTCAAAATATGGTTGGAAAATTTTACAAATTTGGTTTAGTTTTCATTGGCATACCCCCTTAACGTTTTTCGCACTAAACAATGCATGTTTTCATTCCAGATATGCATATTTATAGGCGCGACTTTGAATCAAGGCATATAAGTTTCAACTGAATATTGGATGGAAATAATTAAATTTGGAAATAATACTTATTAGATGATCAAATTCAATTACCTTTACTAAGTAAAATTATATCCATGGATATAAGTCGGAGATGTTAAAATTTGTCACAACTAGCATAAATAAAAATGTAATGATTTCCACCTGCAAGTGGTCACGCCAGTCAAGTATGCACTGTGTGCTGGTGTCTGATGAGAAACAGTGCATACTTTCGAAACCACTTTGTCATAATAGAATTTTCAATGTAGATTAAAATTTTTAATGTTAATAAAAAAGTTGTTCAATTTTAATCATCCCGCAAAACAATTCCAACTTATTAGATGTTTACGAAATGCATAGATTTACACTATCAACTTCAATAAATTCTAGAAACTTATAATTGCTTACTGCACACAAGTTATCTGTATTCTATATTTAACTTCAAAACAGGTACACAGATGATTAAAATAGATGGGCAAATAGACAGTCTGATAGATAGTTAAATATTAGGCCTGTGTGCAGGGTTCCCACTTTTGATACATTTGTATCATTTTGATACATTTATATTTAAAACTTATATTTTTGATACAATGATACGGCAACTCACTGAATTATAGCAAAATAATACATTTTGCCATCCAGTAAATAAATTCAATTTATTTAATTTTGCTGCCATGTGCCAACCAAATCTCCTCTCTTTAGTGGTATTAACTGCCAACTTCAATCTATTTTACACTCTGAACTACAACAGATATCTATTATGTAATGGACTCTGGAGATTTGAAATTTTCAAGCTATTTAAATAACTTTTGAAATTTAAAACAGCGACTTTCACTATATGTCGTGAAAATGTTGAGCGCATTCGCAAAGAACCTACATTTTGTCATAATTTTCTTTTGTGTGGCTTCAATATCAATGCCAATGTACCCATCAAAACAAAGAGCGGAAACAATTTGTGATATTTGTTTTAGGCTCTATATTATTCAATAAATATAGTAGCTCCAAACTAAGTTTTTTTATATTATTATTTATACACTCAGAATAAATATAAATAAAAAAAATAGACATGAATCAAATATTTTCAAATATGATTTGGTGTCATATACGTTTCTTTTTAATTCAAATAATCTGCCTTCATTTCAATAACGCTGTAGCAAAGTGGTCTTGTTTAGCACAAATTGTATTTGTTTTACATTCAATGATGAAAATTATGATATGAAAATAACATTTGTATAATAAAATGGAATCATTTTGATTGAATATGGGGGCTTATTTAATTCAAATAAGATTCGTTTTTTTATTTAAAAGTGTTTCAACTTTTGATTTAAAATTGATTCTATTAAATTTTAAGTGGTGAAATTATTCTGAGTGTAGTTTCAGTACCTCGAACCAACTTTTTGATACATTTTTACCAATATTGATACACTTTTTGAAGAAATTTGGTACGGCGGAAAATTTGAGAGTGGGAACACTGTCTGGGTGCTTCCTGCTCATGAATATCATCATATTCTTATGGCGCAATTACAATCTCCTCGAGACATGGCAAATGTAGACGAGGTGAAAGTGTAAATGGTCTCCGAGTATATTTCTGGCCTACTAACCATAAAAGGCCTATCTACATTTTAGCACTTTCGAGATATTCAATGATTTGTGTTTTTCTAAATGCTGCGGACACCTTCAAACGGGTCGAAAATTTGAACATGGATACAAATACGTTTACTTGAGACACATCCATTACTAAGGCCCCATTACTAAGCACAAAAATTCTATCTACACAGTACTAAGCATAAAGGTTCTATCTGCAGTAGATATAACCTTTACGCTAGAAGTGTGGCATTTTTTAATTGGGGAGATTTTTCGCTATTGATTTCAACATACTTCCACAAAAGATAGGTTTTTCATATTTTGTAGAAAGATGTAATTGAATACGTAGTTTTTGAATCCGGTGTTAACTCAAAAATAACAAAAATGTTGATAGGCCCTTTATGGTTAGTAGGGCAGAACTCTCAGCTGTTTTTTTTTCAAAGCAAGCACGTGTGTGTAAATGGCTTCCTCGTCGGCTCTTGCCTGTTTTATGAAGGGATAATGAGCATGTTATGGCAGTGGCTGAGTGTTTATGAGCGTCTCGTCCTATCTCGGCGCCGCTCAAAATGATGTCGGTTTTACGCATCGAATCAAAGGGATTTGAAAAAAGGTCTGGTTCTGGTTCCGTCAAATACTGATTTTCGAATAAAATTAACATTATAAAATTCAGTAGAATGCCTGCGAATCTTCGTTGGATTTAATAGTCCTCTTTTTCTACTCTAAAATACACTTGAAATGCTTTCAAAATCACACATTGTTTTGATCTGCTTGAAATATAACTACAATGAGTCTCAAAAGGTCCCCGCAAAAGCAGATAGGGGAAAAGTATTTTCTTAACATGCGCGGGTAGTCATATCCATATACAAAAATTTTTTTTGGTGTGTTTTTTAGGGTTGAATTATGCCCACAAATTTGTTCTCCGGAGTCAAATTACTCCTTGTTTTCCTCTTGTTTACTTTTTAAGTTCAAAATTCTCACAAAAAAGGGGTTTGCAGCATTGTTTTGAATTTGGTAGAGCCCCATTCAATGAACTGTTTCACACCTCGCTTTGACCCTGGTTTGACTCAGGTACCTACGCAGAGTGAGGTTGAACCAAAGCTCGATACGCGATCCCTGTTCAGATTTGGATTCGAACCAGGCTACCCACATGTTAGAAGATACTGGTCTCAATAGGTTACAAGAGCTCTTTGATTGTGTTGAGGGAGATCTGAAGCTAA
Source organism: Nemotelus pantherinus (assembly GCA_963978885.1). Lineage (NCBI taxonomy): Eukaryota > Metazoa > Arthropoda > Insecta > Diptera > Stratiomyidae > Nemotelus > Nemotelus pantherinus. The sequence goes on from OZ022263.1 coordinate 26,299,099, forward strand.
CTTATTCTTTTCCAGGATATTTTTTCTAACTGCTCTAAAAAGTACTGTGGCATTTTCCATTAGCAGTTGCACATTATTTTTATCTTGCTTATTGAAAATACCCTGATTCTAACTTCTTCGTAGCTCACGTTCAACATTATTCTTCCGTTTACAGGAGTTAGATCATTGGCGAAAATCATTCTTCATAGTTTCAGGGACCTTGATGTTTTTGTGACGATCCATATCGGTCCTTTTGAATGCTTTGTTGATAAAATATAACCATAAGCTAAATTAATACCTTATTAAAATATCTTGTCATATCTCTAAAATATTTAAGCTGTTAAGGGCACTGTAAACAACGTATGAACACAAAATATTTTTTTTATAAAATTTCAATCTGAGCCAGGTCTGAAGGAGCTTGAACAAAAATAAATAGCGAAATAAATAGCGATTTCATATTGAATGAAAGCCTAAAATTGTTAGCGCACTGAAAAGTTTCCATCAATTGGATTCCCATCAGCTTCAGCTTCAAATCAGCTTCAACGCATTTTAAAGCAAATGTAAACGAATGTGTGAATTTAAAATGGTGTATGGTACCTTACATCAGTTTAATCAAGAAACTAAGACTAAATTTAGCAATAGCAAGCTGGATTTTTTCGCAAATTTTTGTTTCGCCACAGACTTTGTAAAAAGTTTAGCTTTTTTGCATTGTCTAAAATTACTGCTGTACAAAGCACTTTTCATTGAATAAACTGCTTTGATCATGCTGCAATTAGATTTAAAGCAAAAATATTCAACTTATTTGTAAAAGGCTAAACTATCTAACTCAAAATATATGCGAAAATTTTATTTGGTATCATCTTTAGTGATAATTGCGACAGTCACTCAATTGCGACCTACTCACTAAAAATGAAAATAACCACTCGTTTAACCATTGTAAAGAATAGATGCTGATGTAAAAGATGCATGAACTTCAAAGTCTTTAAAACTACTTTTAGAAAATCTGAGAATGAAGACTTTGTGTTTTTTGGTAGAGAGCCATGCTTTTAATTCGTATTAGAATTTATTGGCCTGCTCCTATAAATCCTACGTATTTCCTCAGGCACCACAGCCACAATCACCAGTTTCAACTGGCGCGACATCACCACCTCAGCTATCAGTCACATGGGCATCTATTTGCGATGGAGACGAACTGGACCCGAAAATCGATTCCAACAGAACTAGGATGAGTCAGATGCATACTCAGTTGAAAGCATCTTTAGATAAAGTTAAAAAGTAATTACTCGGTTTTGCTAGTGAAGCTGTTGTATTTGAAACAAATATTTTTGTAGATTACAATCATTTGAAGAAACAATCAACGAAGCACCTAGTGAAACTAATACACCCCGTGAAGGTAATATATCTAAAAATACTATTTAGCTTACACAAACCCAATCACATCCCTTCCGCATGTCCATGCAGGAAACAATTCTGAAGACGACGACTACTCCGTATCAGTATCAGCGATTATGCAAAGAAGGGCTAGTGTTCGAGGCCATCGGAAGAAAAGTTTTCGATCAAGTACGAGGAATTCGAGTCCGATGGATGCTCTTTCCAGCGTCACTGCCGACAGACGCCGCTCCAGTATCTACACAACCAGTTCCGCGGAGTATGATTGCACAGTTTGCACAATGAAAAGCCACATTCAAAAATAAAGCCTAATTTTCAGTACTGCAGTTTCTGTTGAAGAAGGGGCCAATCAAGACTCGACACAAGAACAGATTGTTGAGAATATTCGAATACACAAAGAAGTCATACAATCGGTCAAACATCAACCATGGAGTATAAGACGAAAACTGAAACTTGTGCGACAGGTGAATGGAAGTAATTGAAAAGCTTTGATTTGTGATATATATTTTGTTTCATCCCAACATGAACCACAGGCAAAGGAATACATTGCCAAGCATCAAGGCGTCCTGCAAGAAAGGTACGCTATGTCCAGAAGTACTAGAGATTTGTGGGTGAGATTCAAAATTATGATGAACGCTGTAAGTATGCTTGGTTTAGTTCTTTCTTTTATCCACCAAATTCACGAATTTATTTTTTAGAAATGTCAGCATTGGCGCCGAAGTCTTCGTGATTTCTCGGCGGTCCTAATACCATGGGAACTACAGATCAAAGAAATCGAATCACATTTCGGATCGGTAGTTGCATCGTATTTCACGTTTCTGAGGTGGCTGTTGTGGGTCAATATTGTGATAACTGCAATGCTTTCGACATTTGTGATTGTTCCGGAGGTAGCATTTTTGTCGCCTTCATTTGAATTTTATTTTTCATCAAAAATAAATCTTAACATTGACAATGAACTAGAACTGATGAAGGTTTCGTTTCTCAACTTTTTAGTGGATGGCCTTAGACAAGAATATTAAGGACGAACGAAAGGAGCCTTTGAAGGGTGAGCTGAAAATTGCCGGCAACTTTATGACAATATGGGAATTCAATGGTTACCTAAAGTATTCACCACTATTTTATGGGTAACACAATAACACTTTTCCAGCATATAATTTTAAACTCGATATTTCTTTCAAGGTATTATTCGTATTTCTCCGGAGCGGTCAGATGGGGCTACAATCTTCCACTTGCGTACTTTTTAACAAGTCTCGTCGTTTACATTTACAGTTTTGTAGCAACTCTCAGAAAGTGAGTTTTATAGTTTGTCGCTTACTTTTTCCATAACCGAGCTCTTTTTCAGAATGGCTGAAAATTCCAGATCTTCTAAGCTATCTTCAAAAGACGACGAATGTATTTTCTCGTGGAAATTGTTCAGTGCTTGGGACTACATGATAGGCAATTTCATGTGAATTACAAAAACATAAAAAAAGTTTAATATTTTGCATTTTAGGTCATGCAGAAACAGCTCACAATCGAGTCGCATCAGTTGTTTTGGGGTTTAAAGAAGCTCTTCTCGAAGAGGCTGAGAAGAAGAAAGATAAACGAAAGTAAATAAACATATGGGGTTTATCACACTGTTCTAAATTCTTTCTCCTTTAGTTGGAAAGTCATTCTCATGAGAATAATCGTTAATATTTTTGTGCTTGGTCTGCTTGGTGCGTCTGCTTACACAATCATCATCGTTGTGGACCGGTAAGTATATATTCGAAACATTTTTTAATTCAGATATTGCTCTATTATCAAATTCTTGTATTTATATTGCATCTGTTGACAAGAACAGGTCCGAAGATGTTGGCGACGATGCAAGCTGGTGGCGAAGGAATGAAATCACAATTGTCATAAATGTGATATCTTTAGTTCTTCCGATGGTGTTCGAAGTGCTTGGTTTGCTTGAGAGTTTTCATCCTCGAGAACAGCTTCGACTTCAGTTGGGAAGGTGATAATAGAATCAAATTTCATTTTTCAGATCCTATTTTGACTTGAAACTTTACAGAATAATGATCCTCAATCTCCTCAATTTATATTCCTTGATCTTCGCATTATTTTTTAAAATAACTGAGAAAACAGAACGGCTCGAAGAACTCCGCTGGACCATCAAAAATGCAACACTCGAACGAAAGGCCCTTCAAAGTGAATTGTATCTCATGGATCCTCTACCCAGCCAAGGCACAAGTCCAATAGCCATGAATATGATTGCAGAGTTCGCTGACTTGCAAGAAACTGATATAAGCACTCCCTTTAACCCCCTAAGTCAGCTCACCACTATGGCAGCTGAAACTGCTACCAGATGCTACACGATTTTCGTGAATTGCTCAAAACCGAAAAGCTCAAAAACTAGGCTTTTGGCGACATCACTATTACTTCTAAATTTGAGTACCACCTTCATCCCTGACGAAATGCAAAATGAGACCGACCCATTCTATCTGTCCAGTACAACGCAAGTCACCACTACCGAAGATCTTTCGTATTACTATGACTACGGAGAAAATGAAACGTATTACTACAGTGAAGACGAGCGAGCTATGCGGTGGGGAAAAGTAATGCGGCCAAGACGGAGTATTATGGAAGAGTTCGAAGCTTATGCGGATCTAGGAAATACAACGAACAACATAAATGAATATGAAACTGAAAATCTGGATAATTTAACAGAATCTTTTTCCAACTACACAACCTCTGACAATCTAACTGAATATTTTGCCAATTTCACAAACTTTACTGATATCAGTTTCACTGAGTTTAATGTATCCAACTCTTCGTTTCACGATTTATCTTTGGACCTAGTGGATAACCAAACTTTAAACGCTGACTACTTTTATGAGGACAATCAGTATGATGAGGAATCTGAGGAAAACTGTACAATACTAGTGTGTGAACCATGGGATTATTCGACCACCGAAACAAGCGATTCTCCTACACCTGGAGATTCAACCACGCAGGCGATTTTAACTACTGAATCTATTGGGAGCAGCATTTCTCCTACAGATATCATTTATCCGCAGACGACAACAATGTCGACCGTTATAGCACCAACTCCAGTAACGAGAGAAATGTTGAAAGAACGTATTATCAACGCCACGAGGAAATTGAGAGATGCACGGAAGACACTTACTGGGTTGTGCTGGGAAACCATGCTGGGTCAAGAAATGGCAAAGATTTTGGTTACGGATCTGGTAAGTTTACAGTTATTGTAAATTTGGTTACCAGTTTTTGTATTAAATATATTTTTATATCGAGTCTCATAATACAGGTAATGAAAAAATAATGATATAGTAGAGGTTTTTTTACTTAAAAATGTTATAGCATGAAAATCCTAAGGGAGTGCTGTACGGTAGTGGCTTATTTGCGCAGTTTGATGCTGTGGCTACTCGGTATATTTGCCAGTCGTCAGATCAGTTTCAGTGGAGTTTTCCTCTTTTCCTATTTGTTTTTCCTCTTCGTATTTGTTTTAAAGCTGAGTAAAATGCTGAGGCCTAAGAAAACCTATGAAAGCTGAGAACTTTATCTCTCCACACGTCGGACATACCTTAAAATATTACATTGAATTTATTTCAACCAACTGCTATCTAACTGGCCATTTCCTACAATTTTTGAAATCCATTCAGCATGATACATATATTTTACAATTACTTCTTTCAACAAAAATTGCTTTTTTATCTCCTTTTATGCCTACTACAACACTTAGTATAAAATGTTATGCTTATGAATATTCACAACGAGAATGTAGACTATGCACATTTTTTCAGGTAACCGTAATTGGTATGTCATTGCTTCAAGACTTTTTCCGCGCACTCTTCGTTCGTTACATGAACCGATGTTGGATTTGGGATTTGGAGAAAAAGTTCCCCCAGGTAAATTACAATGCAAACCATCTCATTTTATATTTTCATTTTAAGCCTAAATGGTGCCACCGATAAAATCTAACGCTACTTAATTTCAGTACGGGGACTTCAAAGTCGCCGAAAATGTTTTACAGCTTGTATGTAACCAAGGACAAGTTTGGATGGGTATATTTTTTTCGCCAGGTCTGGCCATATTAAATTTGGCAAAGCTTATAATTCTTATGTATGTTCGGCTGTGGATCATTTTCACTTGCAATGTGCCTCACGAGGTCGTTTTCAAGTAAAATCAATCAATTTACCTTAAACTAAGGATTCGCTAATTTAGAAAGCTACAATTTCAGGGCGACACGTTCGAATAACTTCTATCTTTCTTTACTGCTAACTATGCTGTTCTTGTGCGTACTACCTGTCGGCTATGCTATTGTGTGGCTCGAACCATCTTGGCACTGTGGACCATTTTCCACTAGCAGTCGTATATCTGAATTTTTCACTAACACAACGCGCAGTGCACTTCCAAAGTATAAATTAATTAGACATTACTATTCATTAACTCTAAAATCTTTTCAGGACATTGCATAAACCATTGGATTATATAACATCATCGAGTACCGTTATTCCTCTGTTACTTCTTCTTATACTCATCATATATTATTTGGTCTCGTTAACGGGCGCGTTGCGCGAAGCCAATCAAGATTTGCGGGATCAACTGCAGAAAGAACGAGCCGAAGAACGGAAGAAAATGTGCAAAGTCAGTTCTGATAGTGATAAAGCCGTGGAGAACGCCACTTCGATCGCGGCTCGCTGGAGAAAAGTCTTAGAAGCATCGTCACCAGTTTCACCCACAATACCAAGTATGACACAAGACGCAGATGAATCGAAGACTCATGCAAGGAAAGGTAATGCAAACTTATGTCTATGAAGCTTCTAGCTTTCTAGGAAAACATTGCCACATTTATTGCACTTTCCTTTACTTATTACATTCTGAATAAATATAATGCTATCCCATACAGAACTATTGGCTCGCATCATAAAAACGGGACTCCGCAAAGAATCAGCAACATCCGATGAAGAGAGCGCTGCCAATCAGCATAGTAACAATGACGGAGAAGAAACAGATACGGAACATCACAATTCCTTGCCGAACGATGAAGAGCACACCAAACAACTTAAGAAATTGCCACTAGAACCTCCGCAAAGAAGTAGAAGGGCTTCTCTAATTGATATTGTACAAATGGCTCGTCGTGACAGTGCCAATGAGCCTCACCCACTTGGCCGTTTTAGAGTCAATCGGGCTGTAGTTGAGGCTGACGAACATGATCCAGAAATCAATTCGCAAATAGTTGCGGAAAGACGACGAAGTTTACTGAAACGTCAACGACAGTTACAAAGATCGGACAGTACCACGCTTCCCGAGAAGGACGATGCAAGCGTCAGCTACGAAATAGTCAACGAGAAAAATAAGCAGACAGAGAAAAAAACAAAACAGAAACCGGTCACAAAAGCGAGTGGGGAAATATTTAAATTCGAGGAGAAGATCAGTGAGGAGGCATCCGAGGTTAGTAAAAAAGAAAGCCCACCAAAAGACAACGGGAAGAAGAAGAAAAATTCATCACCTCCCGAAAAAGAGCGAAAACCATCTATACCTATGCCACCACCCATGCCGGAATCTGATGAGAAGCTGCCAGTTGCTTCCAAGGGACGTCGAAGAATTGGCTCATTTCTAGCACTGGTGAAAGACGCGGTGCAAACCAAAAAACTCGAAGCCGAAAAACATGATCAGTGTGATACACCTGATATTCCATCACCATTCAGTACGTTTGAAGAGCCGTTCGAGGATAGCATTCGCAACGTTGCTGAAGAAGGTTTTCGACAAACTAGTTCATCGTCACAGTCCGGTTCAAGTAGTAAAACTAAAAGAGAAACTGCACCCAAACGCCAGGACTCTCAGGGGTCCATTTGGTCAGAGAATATTCCAGTGATTACAATCAGCAAAAGTAATAGCGAGGAATGCATTCTAGAATGTAGTGACAAGGAAGCCGAGCCAATGAAAACAAAAGTTGAGGAACAAGAAAATTAGAAATAAGCTGTCGTTCCAAAACTCTTGTTTTATCGATGGTTACTGTTATCAAACGTATTACAAGTTTATGTTACATATTATATATAGATATGCTAAAAGTTTTCAGTTTTTATTACTTATAGATATACTTTTATTACTTATACATACATTTATATTACTTATTACAGATGATATATAAATTTGTTCCTTTAAATTATTTCCACAGTTAGTCATTTCCGCAAAAATGTTATGTCACACAGAAAACAAACAAATAATATGAATAATCAGTAAACCTACTTTTCTTCAGGACAACAAGTTTTTAATACGTGTCTCTATTCTAAAATATATTTATATTTGACTGTGCTAAGTGAAAATGTTTGAAAGTTGTGAAAATATATTTCCAATTGCCTCAGTGTTCAGCTAGGTACCGAATAGAACAATTGAAAATAAAAGGTTTGATTCGGAAGGAACAGGATGCAATGAGCAACACGAAGAAAACTATTAAACATCCTCTAAACTAGCGCAGGATATTGGCAATTGCATAAAAAGTTTTTAGTGTCCGACTTGTCGATTTCCGTAGACATCCATGCTACTTGCGTCAGTTTCCTCATTAGACAAAAAGAATCGACGAACGTTACATATTTCTTTAAAGAATTAAGGAAAATTCTGTTTGGTTTTAAGTTTCTTGAGCTTATAGATACTATTTTTCACAAATTGAATTTTAATGTGGTATAAATTTGAAGCGTATAAGCTTTGAAAAAATCTAAACCAAAATCTTCAAACCGAGCGAAATGCGTAGCGTTATTTCTTTAGACCTTTATATTGAACTGGTAAGGGTGCATTTTGACGAAATAATGAATATAAGAACCAAAACGCCTTCAGTGGATTTTTTTGAAACTTACCGAACTTTATTTTTGAAATTTCTAAGACATATTTCTGCAAGTGTAGCTCAACAAAAAACAAATCACTTAAGTAATCTGGATGAGTCAACTACAAAACACATCCTTAAATTAAATTATTAATGAAAATAGAACATAATTTTGATTTAACCGGAATGGTTTGATGATTGCGCGGTATTATTTAAGATTTGAAGCGTATATTTTGCAGTAGTTGACATAATTGACTCTCAGATTGATGATAGTAGCTGATTACAACGGAACCGGTAGATCTAATTAAATGGTCAGACCGAAAAAGGTTATGTTCTGGTATAGTGAAGATCCTTGATCAATATTTAAAAGCAATTATTAAATAATTAATTTTGATATTTATATTTTTGCCTTGCGGTATCATTTTTCGTAATTTTTTGTGTCAGTTTTTGCCTGAGCTATGAAGATGGAAGCAAAAAACTTAATCGAAAAGATCTCCAACTCTTTTACTTGCATGAAAGCTCCACTTAGCTCCTTTTTTATTCATTTTAGTTGTTTAAACAGCATTTTCATCAAAAGTATGATTGATATAAATTATTATTTTGAAGCAAATAATTATTTGATCGAAAAGCCGACACATGAAAGCATTTTTGTATATCTCTTGAAATACTTTTTGTGATCTCGTGATTTGTTGCGATTACATATACAAACAGTTTGTTTATTTGAAACAAATCACGCTTTTATTAAACTTGAAAGGCAGTTTTAATATGATTGCAGCCCGTTCTCGAACAAAGAACCATTTACAGCTCTCATATAAAGCAATTCTGCTGTTTATAGCTCAACAATCATATTAAAACTGCCTTTCTTACTTCGTCGAGGTACCATTTATAGTCCTCTATCGACTTTCTAGGCAATTATCGAATATTCATTACGATTCAAATATTCACCTCTCGCTTGCTAGGATGCTCTGGCCAATTTTTGCATTTGTTCAGGCAGATGTCTCTCGATCCGACTAAAGGATACGGAAATGTCCTGAGTGTTTGTCTAAGCAACACTATGAATATATCCTGGGTGTAGGAATATGCAACAATACCAACGGTGAAATGTAAATACGAGTATGCTGAGTTTAAACTTATAGCCCATTCACATTCAATATGGTTTCATAGTGGATTAGGATTGATTTGAGATAAGTCGATCCGAACAGGAAATTTTACCGGATTGGATTGACTTTGACCATTAAAAGACCCGGATCGAGCGATTGAGGATTGAAAAATTAGAAGCCCACTTGAGTTCTATTCATATATGTGACGTTCCGATGTTATATACTTCACTTTAGTAGAACTAACTGAATTTTATTCGGTTTACCATATCGTAGTGTTTTATTAGTACTTATTAATAACACTAAGACCTATTGTGTAGTACTAGCCTGAAGATACAATGTATACGAATAGCTGTAAAGCCTGTATAAACAAAATCGAATTGACTCGTGTAAGCAAAACACGCTAGATCGCATGGAGGCGTGGACGCATGGACTCATGTCTGAAAAGGGCTTAAGATATTAGCGACCTTTTGACATTAAGTATGTATGAGTATGTATGCATAAGAGAATGGAAAATAAAGGTTGTTGTTCGCCGTCGCTAAAGAAGAATGGTGATGTTTAATTTTCGAAGCCGGTTAAGGCTCTAAAGTTCAGAAGTGGGATCACGATGTAGAAAAATATCGTTTTGATCCGCGTGTCGCCGATTTGACTTGAGTTTCGATGAGTTTAAAATGGTGCTTGGTGAAAAAAAATTTCCTACGTCAGGAGAAATCAAGACACTCCGAAAACGTTAAGAGGAGTGTAGAGGAGCCAAATCGGGAAATATAAACGAGACGCCGAAGCTTCACACAGGAAAGAAGAAAACTAGCAAAACGAAAACACACGAAACGAAAATGAGCGAAACCGAAACAACGCCAACAGCGACACCACCGTTTCAAACCAAAATGGCGACAAAGAACGAAGGAACTGCACCAAAAATGTCAATAAAGGACACAATTTCATTAATAAAATTAATTATCTATTCAAATACAACGACCGATTCATTCTAACTTCCAAAAACTACTTCCCAAGTTTAGCACAATATGTACCCAATCAGCAAACAGTCAATAAAGGGCTACCCAATCCCAAAGAACATTAAGTCCCTTCAAAGGCTCTTAGGGCCAGCAAGCTATTTTAGAAAATTCATTGAATCGTTCGCGAACAAAGCTAAGCCGTTGTACGATGTTCTGAAGAACGATAGTTTCAGATTCACGCAAATCGAGCTAGACTCATTTAAATTACTTAAAAAATTACTTGATTAAACAACCAGTTTTGGCCATTTACAGCCCAACTTCCCATACCGAATTGCATACGGATGCAAGTAAAGATGGTTTTGGAGCCATCCTATTGCAAGAGCAATCCAATAAGAAACTGCACCCTATACTTTTCTTCAGCAAACATACAACATCTGCTGAATAACGCCAACATTCTTATGTCTTAGAAACACTCGCGATCGTTTATGCTCTTGAACGCTTCCGAGCATATTTGCATGGTATTCAATTCACGATCGTAACTGATTGCAATGCTTTGAAGCTGACATTGGACAAAAAGGACATCAGCGCTAAAATTAGCAGATGGGTACTTCTATTTCAAAATTATAATTTTAATGTAGTTCACCGCCCCTCAGGTCGTATGCAACATGCCGATGCTCTGAGCCGTGTATATAGTCCTTTGGCCGAGCTCGGATGTAACTTAATCGAAGATAATTCATTTCTTCAAGCACTGAAAATTCACCAGTCAGCAGATGTTCGATATTAATTCAATTTATATATTCGAGTTGTTCAACTTCAAACAATTTTATTTTGATTCTATTCAAATCAGCAATTCAATTTCAAAAACAAATTAATTATGTCAATTATAATAATTATTTCTATTCAAATACAACGACCGATTCATTCTAACTTCCAAAAACTACTTCCCAAGTTTAGCACATTTCAAAAATAACTGGAATGTGAAAATTTCGGAAAAATCAAGATTCTATTTTTAACATTACTTGTTAGACTACTTGTTTGGATGTGAGCAATTTTAATTGGAACACATTATCAATGTATTGCATGTCAGCTGACTGCATGCTCTGTTAAGTTCCAGCCTGGACAAGACCCAGGTAAGATTTTGTTATGTGTACACACCATCCATTTAGGTGCTTGTTTTCCTTTTGCTAGATTGGTATCGAACATACTCCCCCCCGCTGGTCCGACAGGAACAGAATTATTACCTGTAAATAGGTGATGAGTAAGGTTTTACTTCGATACTAAGTTACCGGTTATAGGCTTCTTGATGTGTCCTATCTTCAGCAATTCGAAGGACCTTCAGCGCGTTGTCCTCGTATGAAGAGATGTTGATGTAACCTGTGGCATTTCCTCCATACAGGTACATAGCTTCCAGCGACAAAGGGTTATTTTATATGTGGCGCCCCAGCTCGCCACCTCGAACAAGATATACAGAGGAACGTAAGGACAAGGATTTAAAATTTTAATGGAACAGAGGGTAGGGGATGAGGTAGCAATGCATACTTCTGTGAATCTGGTAAGTTTTAATTCCTTATGTTATGTAGCTATGCGCTTATATAATATATTATTGTCCATAAAGATTACTTTTTTATATAGCTTCATTTAACTAAAGTTTTCTTTTGTTATCAATTCAAAGTTCATGATTATTTTATTATTTTATTTTGATATAGATTATTTCAAAGGTTTTTCTTAAGGGTTTATAAGATACGAACTATTCTCTTGAGTTACTTTGTTGATTTTCCGCGAGCATTAAATATTGGTGTGGTTTAAGTTTCATTTAATTCGAACTACGTTTTTTCTCAATTATTGATAGATTAGTTTGTTTGATGTTGGTGACAAATCTATTTTCGATATAGGTCGTTTGTGCGTTTTGCCATTTACAAATACCGACACTATCCGTACTAATAGTCTTTACCAGGATGCTATTCAATTATTCGAGCAAGAGACAATTTTTAATTCAACAGCCATTCATCTTTCAATTACAAATGTCTCTAACGCGCGGGCTTACTTCGTCTTTGAGCTATTTCGCACACGATTGTAAACATTTCAAGTATTCGAGTTTTCATTTATTCCAAAAAATGTCGTACTAATCGTTGCACGAACTGGCAGCGATCCGAGTAGTTCAATTTGAAATTCAATAAATTTTGTTCTGGTGATGCGATCAATAGTTCCCAATAAGGAACTGTGCGGGTGCAAGCAAATCAGTGTCCATTGAGTCCAGTGTCCATTTTCTATAATTTAGTCAACAATAGTTTCGAGTTTCTATTTTCGAGGTTCTAAATTCGAGGTACTAAATTCGAGGTTCTAAATTCGAGATTCTATAGTGGAGGTTCTATACTCGAAGTTCTATAGTCGACGTTCTCTAGTCGAAGTTCTATAGTCGAGATTCTATGTTCGAAATTCTATGGTCGAGGTTCTATGTTCGAAGTTCTATGTCGAGGCTGTATATCTGAGTTTCTATGTTCGATTCAAATTTCTATATATTCGATATTCGTTTCGTTTGTGTTCAATGCCCTTTTATCTTTAATATACGTTTATTGCTTTAATGACTACGGATACATGCTTACAAATGTGATTTACAATTTCTGATTTTTACTAAACATACTATCGCCTGTAATGTCTTTCGCCAAATGATTTTATCTCAACAAATGTAAATTTCTTATTGACAATGACAATACACTAACCGTTGCATTTAGGAAATGTGGGGAAAAAATGAAAATGAATATATCAATGTCAAGTTGATTTACTTTTGAACAACTGTTTTTCAAGTTAACAGCATAGTTTAATAATGATTAATTGGGACTAGACTTCATTAAATCAAAAGTAATTTGCCTGATTTTTCATGGATTGATGAATCTACAGATTCACATAATTTTCACGAGCTACACATTACAAAGTTTTCTTATTTATCAATTAATAAATACAATATCGTAACATACATCAAGAATTCCAGATGCATTTCTAATAACATATTCATACATTTCTAACAACATATTTCTAACATATTTGCTTTCAATTGTATATTGATTTTAATCCAGAACGTTCTTAACCACTAAATTTTCAGTTTGAGAATCGCGAGATTAACAAAAAGTAATATTTTGAGAAAAATGGTCATTTTACTAAACCAATAACGATCGATTAATATCTTCTATAAATATCAAATGTTCCAAAATATCAGTTGTACTTATAAAATTCAATTTTATACCAAGACTATTGGCACTTAATTTCAGGCAGTTTGGTTCTTCCACTTTTGTCCAAAGCAGTTTGATTGAATTATCGCTTACATATATTTTTAAAGTATTTATATATATGTATATCTATAATTCACCTATTAAACACATTTTAATGCAGTACTAAACAACATGTCTAATTTATCTTGAATATATTTGCGATCCAGGTTTTCTATAAAATCTTATCTGAAACCGAAATTCGTTGTTAGTTTAAATATTATAAATCCGTTCAAAGTGTTTGGAAAATGGTGCTAAGAATTTCATTGTTTTTTAAATTTGAACTATTTTCATTATTAAATTACAAGTTCTTTGGAATATGACAACTGCAATAATATCAGTTTTAAATCCAATTTAGCAGACTTATTGTTTCTTACTTAAAACTTTAAAAAGGTACTCGATATTAAGTTTTATATTACATATTCATTATCGATTTTATAAAGCTAGCATACTATACAATATTTTAGATTAGATACAAAAGTCCTTCGAGTTACATGTTTTGTTAGTTCTGCGTAAGATAAACCGGTGTAGGATTAACGCGGACACAGCTTTTCAAATATTAAAGTAATGGTGTATAAGTATATTCATATATTTTCTTTTAACAAAATTGTTCGAAATCCGCGTAACTCAAGTACAGTTAACTCCACAGATGCGACACTTTTTCCATCAGGCAACTCGAGGGAGACCTGTACATGAAAGCTTTTCAAAATATTAATTTATGTTCAAATTTGGAATCTAATAATTAAATTTCGTGCTTTAAACATTGAAATCAAAATGTGGGTACTAAGCGTGAATCAAAGCGTATCTCTCACATTGAAAACTATAAATAAAATTAATTCATGGGCTTCCTTTCCACATCACTAGCACCAGCTTGTGATATTTGCACTTACCGTGCGTTGCTTAACGAATTGGAAGCTTCGATATCTGCTATGGTGCATTCTCACGCCGAATTGAAGGTTCGACAATTCAGGCATCTTTCTAATGTACACATAGAAACTAGTCAAGAACTTGTAATGATCATCGTTGTAATGCTTATCATTATCCATACTCTGAATTTGCGTTAAACTTCCTAAGTCGATGGATTTGTTTTGTTTACTTCCTTGAGTCAATCGCGATGGGAATTCTCGTCTTGGTACGTATATGTTGATAGTAATAGGAGTAGGGGAAACAGTATGCTGAGCCGGCTCGAGTGTAGTAAAAGAGCTGGTTATATAATCAAATGTGGCACAAGTTTCTAATGTCGAATCTGATTGCTCAGAATAAAAATTGTCTAGATCCGAGCTGGTATCTTCTAAACTGGCAGCTGTACAATTTGCCAGTGCATCGCAACTGTCACGTACAGTGCAAGTCTTTGAAACAACAGTGACCTTTGCTTTCACCGTAGTAACTGCAATTTTGAAAACAGGATCGATATAGATTCTGGATATAGCCTTGAAGTAGTCGCGTCAATTCATCGTATATCTCACACTTTCTTCTTTCTTCTCTATGACATTGACAACCATTTCAAATACGTTCGGCATGGATAGTTTACTATCCTGCAAACAGTTTCAGCTAAGTCTCGCGTTGCTCGCTCATCGTAGTTACCACCAATGTAGTTCTTCATGAACGTTCGAAAAAAACACGTAGAGTCCATCGATACTTTGCAAATCGTTTTTTCGAGCAATGCCCATTCATAGTACTGATGTTGCGGAAAGTATTCCTCGTGATCGAATCGCATTTGCAAATTTTCCGTTGTAAATATTTGATGTAATTCGAAGTCTTTCTTCAATTTTTGAGCCTGTCTCGTATCATTTCGCTCAGTCAGATAAGTTCACAGGTTTTTTTTTAGGTTAATATAATACGCCCGGAGCTCATCGGTTTGGTTACTCCTTTGACCCCGGCCTATGCGCAATTGCAAGTATTCATGATTACGGCAGCTATAAATACAAATTGGAATTGTTTTTGCGGGATGATTAAAATTGAACAACTTTTTATTAACATTAAAAATTTTAATCTACATTGAAAATTCTATTTTGACAAAGTGGTTTCGAAAGTATGCACTGCTTCTCATCAGACACCAGCACACAGTGCATACTTGACTGGCGTGACCACTTGCAGGTCGAAATCATTACATTTTTATTTATGCTAGTTGTGACAAATTTTAACATCTCCGACTTATATCCATGGATATAATTTTACTTAGTAAAGGTAATTGAATTTGATCACGGTTCCCTTCTTGTCTATAAATCAGCATAGACAACGTTTATCAGTTCTACAGCATCGAAGCCGAGCATATTGAAACGGGAAACTCGATCGTTTTGCGGAATCAGCCTCCGAAAGCAGAATCAAATTGGAATTGTTTTTGCGGGATGATTAAAATTGAACAACTTTTTATTAACATTAAAAATTTTAATCTACATTGAAAATTCTATTTTGACAAAGTGGTTTCGAAAGTATGCACTGCTTCTCATCAGACACCAGCACACAGTGCATACTTGACTGGCGTGACCACTTGCAGGTCGAAATCATTACATTTTTATTTATGCTAGTTGTGACAAATTTTAACATCTCCGACTTATATCCATGGATATAATTTTACTTAGTAAAGGTAATTGAATTTGATCACGGTTCCCTTCTTGTCTATAAATCAGCATAGACAACGTTTATCATTTCTACAGCATCGAAGCCGAGCATAATCATCCCGCAAAAACAATTCCAATTTGATTCTGCTTTCGGAGGCTGATTCCGCAAAACGATCGAGTTTCCCGTTTCAATATGCTCGGCTTCGATGCTGTAGAAATGATAAACGTTGTCTATGCTGATTTATAGACAAGAAGGGAACCGTGATCAAATTCAATTACCTTTATAAATACAAATTTGTTGATGATTTGATTTTGATTATCCACCACTGCGTAGGTTAATCGATGCGTGCTTCACTGAGTTTAAGACCTACCGCTCTTTTTTCACATGTCGAATATGCCATCTTTGGGTGCCGTCCGTTATTCGCAAATTACCGATTAATGAAGTTTGTTCAACACATTTTACACTTTTTTCACTCGTGCACTGTATTGTCTCACTGCAACCAAAAACGGACTTTCCACAAACTATCCGGTTCGAAGGTTCAAAAATTTATGTTCGATATTAATTCAATTTCAAATCGAAAGATATATTCGAGTTGTTCAACTTCAAACAATTTCATTTTGATTCTATTCAAATCAGCAATTCAATTTCAAAAACAAATTAATTATGTCAATTATAATAATTAGGTCTATTCAAATACAATGACCGATTCATTCTAACTTCCAAAAATTACTTCCCAAGTTTAGCACATTTCAAAAATAGCTGGAATGTGAAAATTTCCGTAAAATCAAGATTCTATTTTTAACATTACTTGTTAGACTACTTGTTTGGATGTGAGCAATTTTAATTGGAACACATTATCAATGTATTGCATGTCAGCTGACTGCATGCTTTGTTAAGTTCCAGCCTGGACAAGACCCAGGTAAGATTTTGTTATGTGTGCACACCATCCATTTAGGTGCTTGTTTTCCTTTTGCCAGATTGGTATCGAACAGCAGATGAGGGAATATCTGAAGTCAAAAGTAAGTTAATAAATCATGAAGATTCTACCAATTTCTTGCAAAACGGTTTGTTGTTTCATAAAAGCGGACATCGATTGTTATTTTATGTCCCCGCAAATTTTATTGAATCTGTCATACGACTATGTCATGATGAATCAGGTCACCTATGAATGAGAAAGTAGCAAAACATATCAAAAACATGGAAAGCCAGAAGGGATATGCACAGTATCGATAAAGGAAATTTACCTTTCGACACGAAACACATTGACCATTTCGGTCCACTGGAGTTTACTAAAAGCAGGAACAGATATGTTCTTTTGATTGCCGATGCGTTTACACGTTTTACTCGAATGTTTCCTACAAAAACTACTAATACTGCCGAAAGCTTCAAGCATCTACGTAATTATTTTCAATTATACAGTAGACCCAGAAGACTAATATCAAATAGAGGAACATGCACAGCTTCCAATGCTTTTGCTGAATTTATTAACGAAAACAACATCGAACATGTCCTCAATGCAACAGCTAGTCCCCAATCAAATGGCCAGGTCGAGCGACTGGATAGAACCTTACTGCCAATGATGCCAAAATCAATAACAAGAAAACGTCCAAAACGAAAAACGATAAAATACTAGAAAACGATAAAATACTACCCGATTGTGAATTTGTTTTCAATAATACAGTCAATCACAGTATTAACGAAACGCAGAGTAAAATGCTTTTTGGTGTTTACCAAAGGGGTAAATTTATTGGTGGCTTACGCGAATTGGTTGAAGGATTTGGTAAAAATCAACGCGTTTTAGAAACGATTCGTAATAACGCAGTCCAAATAAATCAGAAAACGCACGAGAAAAATAAGATTGCTTATGACTCCACGCATCGCGCCTCGAAAGTGTACAATGAGAGAGATGACGTTATGATCGAAAATAGAATTACTGAGCCCCGAAATAATCTCAAACTCCTTCCAAAATATAAAGGACCATTTCTAATAAAGCACCGCCTTGACCGAGATAAATATGTTCTAACTGGTATTCCAGGGTTCCAAAATAACGCAAAAACCTTTCGAGCCTGTGTTCGACCATTCAAAAATCAACAGCTGGATGACGTCTGCTTCAGAGATATCACTCGGGTGGAGTGTACTGTAAGGATAAACAAGCTGTAGTGTATCATTAGTATTAGCAACGCTAAGACCTATTGTGTAGTACTAGCCTGAAGATTCAATATATACGAATAGCTGTAAGATATTAGCGACCTTTTGACATTAAGTATGAATGTGTATGTAGGAATAAGCGGAAGGAAAATAAAGGTTGTTGTTTGCCGTCGCTAAAGAAGAACGGTCGTGTTTAATTTTCGAAGCCGGTAAAGGCACTAAAATATTAACTTACGAAACGAAATGAATAAGACGTCAAGGTGTCTACGCTCACCGAACATTCAGTTTAATGAACAAAAACTCAAAGTTATCGTTTCCAATGAGTGACTTAGCAGCGAAAAGAGCTTTCAAATTAAAAAAAAAACTTAAATATAAAAGCCAGATAATTATTTATGGCGAAGTTGTAGGTCGCTTTTTTAAGTCTACTATCAGTTTTAATTGTCACAATTTTGCTCGCTTCCACCGTTTTTATCCATTTGAACTTAGTGGTGATCCAAATCTGAGGAAAAAAGTGGAAAATTAATAATTTTTATCTCTAGCTAATAAATTGAATAACCTCTTGCCATACTTCTGGTGCACTTAAGCTTTTCATTTCATCTGCAGCATATGCACAAGTTTATTACGTCATCGTCCCGAACCATTTTGGGCTTCCTTTTTTTCCAAAAATTAGAACTGTCTTTTCGAATCATTTGATCCTGAAATGTTTACATAAGACCACTGAAATAGCCAAATAAAAATAGAGTTTACGCTTTACTTGTCAAAACAGCTAGTCGATTCAGTGTCGTAATGTAAATTGCAATCCACAAGACCTGTTTGCTAAATTCTAGCTGGGAATGGATATTGAGATCCGAAATAGCCCACCTGGTGACATTCAGTCGCCAAAATCAAAAAATTATAGCTATCCATAAAAAGGCAACTAAAATACAACTATAATGAATCAGTTTAATTTATTTAAAATTGTAATCGTATATTACAAAATACATAAACCTAATAGAAATAAATACATAGAATAAAACAATATTTAATCTTAGTCTTAAATTGTACAATTGATAAAATATAATTTAAATCGTCGCTTTTGCTTTCTTTCTTTCTTGCTTTCAACTACTATCATAATAACTTATGTTTACTTTACAAATCATCTCTTTTATTCCTTTCTCCGCTACATCTATAGATGCATTTCATATTCATGTCTTCTAATGATATGCGTCTCATTCCGAAGAAAGTTCGAATTTCATTTAGAATTTGAACATCGATCGAACGGTAAGCAATAAAGAAATAATTTGTAAACACGTTTCTAGTATATACGTTTTTACGAGTATCTTCCCGAGCGAGAATACAATTTTTTTTATGTGAATCAAGCAGAAACAACATTGAATTCGCATTAGTTTTATCCGCCATTGTCGGGAAAGGTGACATAAGAAAACTATCTCGAAACTGAGGAAATAAAATAAAAATTTAATAAAAATAAAAATCTTTGAACACTGGATCGTGTGTAAGACAGCGAATTGGTGGAAATAAAGTCGATTCGAGTTGAAAATAAAATAGGGGGACATAAATATTGGGATAGAATGTAACTAATAGGGAGAAATTTTCGATCAGACTCATTTCGATTTCAGTTAGGGTATAATATTTGGTTCTTGCAAAGCACCCGACGAGTATTTCGGCTTACACACGCAACCGCTTTCGACGAGCACGTAATCTTGACCGGTCAGCGTAACTGGACCCAGAGGAATCACAAGGAACAGATATGGGACGTAAGTTTGAGTGCATTCACCTCGAACCACGTCGCATTCGCCCGATCTGAAATGAAATAAGAAATTGTTTTTTGATTATTTGCTTTATGTGTTCGGTGGAAAGATGTGATCAGTCAACGAATACATGGTGCATTTAAGAGAACATTGAAGATTTGTGTGGCGATTGCATTTTATATTGAATTTTAAGAATTTGCCTCGATATATTTATAGTCTTTAAAAATATTTGAAATCGAAAAAAAGCAAAATGAATGAATATTTTTATATCTAAGAGGTGAACGTTGAAATAATGCAAATCTATTTCAATCACAAAACTTCCATAAAACAAATGGATATTTTCAAAGGGACTGTATTTTATTTCAAATTTAGTCCCAATCTAAAGGATCAATTGTTGTTAGCTCTGAATTGTTTCTTAAGCGTCAAGCAATTGTTGCAATGCTGTGAATTGATTCTAAAGGAGATACGAGCCTGTGATATACGAGGGTTGATCAATAAGCAATGATAATCGGCTATTACATACACGGTGACATGGTGGAAACATTAGGGGACTCTGCTCCTTCATATTCCACCATTGCACGCTGAGCCAAAGAGTTTAAGCTGGGAAAAACATCCAATAAAGGCGAACACCGCAAAGGACGTCCAACCACGTCCTTCACTGAAGACAATGTGAAAAAAATCGAAGATGTCATGTTGGTAGATCGAAGAGCGACCATCAGGCAAGTAGCTGAAAAGGGAGCCACTATATCAGGTTCTTACTACGCAGACCAAATAAGAGTATTGCGAGAGGCAATAAAGGGAAAAAGACGCGACAAACTGCGAGATAAAGATTTTTTTCTAAATATATCCTGGGTTTTGAAAAAAAAGATGGACTAAATGTATTAACTTATTAGGAGACTATGTTGAAAAACAAATATATCTTTTAAGTTTTATCACCTTACTTATGGATCAACCCTCGCATGTCATTAAACTTATTAGGTACTGTTATTATTGACGGAGAGGAGGGAAATTCTGAAACAGGAGCCGTAGACTTAGGCAGTTTTTTTTAGCTTAATGAGTTTGAATTAACCTAATTTAACTTCGGTAGCTTTATTTAAACAAGATTTTATCAAGAACTAATTTTTGTTTCAAAAGCTTTATATTTCAATTGCTTGGTTCATGTCAAAATTTAGAGGATGATCTGCTCTCTTCTCCAGCATCTATTGGTCTCCAAAACCAAAATCAGTCTTTTCATAAAATATCTTCTTTTTAATGAGATTATTTGTAATTTTTTATAGTTCGAAGAAATTTCAAATAGTATGCAAATCATAACAAAATTACTGACGTAATTGTATATATTTACATATGTTAATTGCGTTGCCTATACATACATTGCCTATACAAATTAAATTCTGCTGGCAATTAAAATGCAAAAAAAATAAAGCCAAAAAGTAGACAATGTCAATGTTGATTGGATTCCGGGTTTGAGTCTTTTTCCTTTTGGCTAACAGTATTTACGATGGAGCAAAATACAAAAAAAAAATATATACAAAAATTACAGACTTGTTGAAATGAGTGATTATCCCAGTGTGCCAAATTCGGAATTCGGAATTGGTTACAACTATTCCGAAAGTGACGAAAAGAAATAGAAATATAAAAAGCTCTTGAAATAAGTAAAACTATTGACTGGGGTAAGATTGTTCATTATTTTATGAGTAAGATATGAATATTTGTTAAGAATCTCTTCTGAACTCTGCAAGAAACAAATTTGAAATCATTCGGAATTCGTTGCGAATATTTCACTGAGTTCGAGCGAATTCCGAACAAAGTGCGAACGAATCTACGATAGGGAAATCGTTAGGAGTTTGTTGAGAAATAAGTTAGAATTCATAACAAATTCCGAACTTATCGCGATCAACGTTTAGTTTAGTAAATTATGTTTTAAAACGGTACTTTTGTCGTTGTCATTCGTCATTTAGTCGTTGTCATTGTCATTCATGCATGAACTCGAGCCTGCAATGTTT
The DNA here is from genome assembly GCA_963978885.1 of Nemotelus pantherinus. Lineage (NCBI taxonomy): Eukaryota > Metazoa > Arthropoda > Insecta > Diptera > Stratiomyidae > Nemotelus > Nemotelus pantherinus. The sequence goes on from OZ022263.1 coordinate 26,321,046, forward strand.
ATAAACTGTATTGTTTATGGTTTTTTCCAGTGTTTTCAAAATATTTACAAAATATTGCCTTAAACTGAAGGCATTTTTATAATACCTGGTGAAGCTGATCACATTATAAATAACGCTACCTATTAAATAGAAAGCTCGTGTTGTGTAGTGGACATAGCATTTGGCTTCCAGCGTTTAGGGTACGGGGTTTTTAATTTATCTTTAAAAAATGGCCAGAGAGATTTTTTTGCTACTATCGCTGTACCAGACGTTCATTCTTTTGCAAAAAAGTGTTTCCAAGCAATCATGACGGATGAGGTTGCTGTTCAATTTACATGGATGGGTTTTGGGACCAACATCAAAATTAAAAATTTTACAATAATGTATATTTGTAAAGGTTCGAAATGTTACTCAAGTTGTGACTATAGTGATTAAAAAAAATCGATTAAAACTTTGCTAGCTATTAAAAAGAAACTTTATAAGAACTAGCTTACATGATTTAAAATCAAATGACGTAGCAGTTGCTGTTGATGTAAAAGTATTTCAATCTTTTCCAGACTACCTTTAAGCAATAAATATAGAAGGACGCAAACGAGACGGATTTATAGTGAAAGCGCAAGCAATGCTTAACATTTATTTCATAGCATATTTGCTCGAAAGCGTTTCCCAGCAAAGAATATTTGAAGCAAGAATATGGATAATTTTGCAGGTTAAGCCTCCAAAAGCAGTATCAAATGGAATTGTTTTTGTAAGACGGTCAAAAATTGAAATTTAACTAAATTGTTTCGAAAGTATGCACTGTTTCTCACCAGATATAAATCAAATATCAAAGTGAATTTCTTTCCACCAAACACCAAACACAAAACCAGCTTATAAAGTCAATTTTTAATCAGCATGTCTTTTCAAATTTTAGCGCTCATTTAAAAATATATTTTTGCTAAACTAATGGAGCATGAAACTTCTTGAAAAAGTTTCATGCAAAAAATGAGTTAGACAGACTTGTACGTTAGGACAGGAAACAACATTGAAATTATCAAGGAACAATATTGTGCTAGTTGAGAATGACGGTAACCGAGAGGAATCTGCTGCTATATTACAGACGAAGATAATGCTGAATTGTTTTAAGTTGGTGACGATAATGATCTAATAATGAGAATTTGATTAGCACAAGGAGACAATGAGTGGATGGCCCACAAGAAGCTTCAGCAGAATCAAATCAGGAAAACTAATATCGCAAAACTTGCTGCGTCAACTTTGTCTAGTGGTAAAGTGGTGAAATTGACCATGGCTAGCATAAAGTGTGTGTTTTCGGTAAAATCTACGATCTGGATTGCGGTCACATGGAGTCTTGGACTACGAGCAAATGAAGATCAGGCAATCAACGTTAACATACTTATTTTAATTGGCACTGTAATAAGCACCAAGGAAATAGTTTGAATTATTATCAGACAACATTTTGAATTCTGTTAGTTTTGATAGAGTCAGAATATGGTTTACTAAAACATTATTACATATTTTGATTTACAAAAAAAATATTTCGTTGATTATAAATGGGCTTTAGTATTTGCTTGGATTTATTATTTTTGAATGATTTATATATTTCAGTTTGCGTGATATTACACTGCGCGCTGTTTCATCATCCCCGCGAAACGAGGGAACACTATATTAATGTTTTCATTATAATTTAGTTGCCTTCTGACTTCTTACAACACAAGTGCGAAGTGATAAGTGGTATAACTTAAATACCTGCTAATAACTAGATTAAAAAAAAGCACGAAACATGATCATAGTTCGTAGGGAGGGTATCATAGTTCGTAGGTTCGCAGGGGACCGAACTCGAGCTATCAACGACACACGCTAACAGCGGTTGCTTCACCCACTCGACAGCACAGGCTTCACATAGTAAGTAATATAGACCTAAAAATTGTTCTTTATCTCGTCAATTGTAGTTGGTAAAAAATGACTTAAGGCAGGTTTCTACCTTGTGCGGCCGAAAAAAATGTGCTCTCTTCAGGAATTTTTTTTTGGGAAATAGACACTTAAATTTTTTTTTCTATTGTAAGTATAAGTTTATTTTAAATGTAAAAAATTTGCTAAGGGGGGGGGGGTCATCGAACAATGGCGGCGCGCTACACGGATTTTAGCTGCTGGTGGAAGCCCTGCCGTCGATTCAGATGGTCTGAAACATAAAAATGAAACATAATATTATTTAATATACTTTTGCCTATGGACTCTACCAGAATTGTGAAAAAAAAATGAAAAAGTAATGCAATTTTGAAAAAGAAAAACGATTTTTTCCTTTTTTTGGCTACAAATTGTTATGTAAAATGAAAGATTGCTAATATTTTTTAATGATTCTGCTACCAGCCATGAACAAGTTTTTGATACCCAACTGTAAAAAATTTTGTGATCATTCCTTAGCCCGTGTGCCTTCAATCACTTCCACCAGGTTGAAAAATGCTGTGCAGCGCGCCAGGCTGTGGCGTCTCAGCGCGCTCGACACCGCTCCCTATTTTTCGCATGGCGAAATTTCTTTTAAAAGCATAATTACTATTATTCAAGATGCAAAACAGTCGGCTTCAACTATTAGGGAAATCAGAGCTAGGAGAGGCAACAATTGGATTACGGAAGATTTAATTAAGGAAATGGATAAAAAGAAAATGTTATATAAAAGAATGAAAATGAATCCAAGTGATGCCAAACTTACTTCTGATTACAGATCCTTGAAGAATAGAGTATGTTCCATGATCAGAATTGCTAAGAAAGACTATGTTAGAAGACATCTTATTTCTGCTGAGGGTGATGTTAGGAGAGTTTGGAAATTCATCAACCAAGAACTCTTGTTGGGCAATAAAATAAACAAATCTAACTCTATCATCAATGCCGACAATCTCGTTGATCATTTCAGCTCTATAGGTGAAAAACTTATTGAGGACTTAAAAGTGAAGTTTAACCTTGACAACTTTGAAAGGCAGAACATTCCGTTGAATACAAAATCTCTCTTTTCCGAGCCTACTGATCCTGGTGAAGTGTTTGCCATAATTAGCTCATTGAAGAATTCTTCACCTGGAACTGATGGAATAACTTCCGAAAACTTGAAATTAGTCGCTACTCAGATATCACCTTATATTTCTGCAATCATTAATAATCACATTACCAAAGGTGAATTCCCTACAGAACTGAAAGATACCATGATAGTTCCTATTCATAAATCAGGTGACGATGTAGATCCTTCTAATTACAGGCCAATTGCTTTAACAAGTTCGTTTAGCAAAATTTTCGAAAAAGTTATCAATAAAAGACTAGTTAAGTTTATAGAAAACAGTGTAGGATTTGATACACATCAATATGGTTTTTTACAAAAAAGTAACACAACATCAGCAATAACAGATGCCTTACAATTTATTAATTGTGAACTTGATTCGAATAAATATGTGGCCGCACTGTTTATTGATTTAGCGAAGGCCTTTGATACAGTTAATCATATCACTTTGTTAGAAAATCTGAGCGAACTTGGAATAAGAGGCTTGGGACTGGCGTTAATTGGTAGTTTCCTAAAAGACAGAAAAGTTCTGGTTAGGTTTAATGATGAAATAAGTAAACAACGAGTAGTTAACATTGGTGTTCCTCAAGGGTCGATTCTAGGACCAACTTTATTTTTGCTCTATATTTATAATTTATATTTCTCTGGTCTGACTGGAAAATATATTATTTACGCTGATGATACCCTGTTGCTATACTCTGCTAAATCTGCTGAACTTCTGGAGCGACAAACAAATAATGATTTAATTCTTTATGGGTCCTGGCTTTTGGGAAACAGGCTTACAATCAATACCTGTAAAACTAGTTACATGGTATTCAAGCAGATTAATAAGAGTGACATTTGCCTTAACATTAGAATACATGGAGAGGAGATACAAAGAGTGGCTAGATCTAAATACTTAGGACTAATTATTGATGATAGATTATCTTGGTCCCCTCACATAAGTAATGTGAAATCTAAGTTGGTTTTCTGGGTTAGGCTGTTCAGAATGAAATATTACTTGGATTTAGAGCTAAAAAATATGATATACAACTCCTTTGTGCTGCCTAAGATTACCTATGGTATTTTGAATTGGAGTCAAACTTCAGAGATGAATATAGACTCAATTCATAGAATACTCAATAGGATAGTCAAGGCAGTGCATGGACTTGATAGACTGACTCCAAGTGATATACTATACAGACAAACAGATAAATTCAATGTAAGGGATATTATATTTATGGAAAAAGCTAAGATAATATATAAAATACTCAATAACAATATAAAATCTTCGATATGTCCAATAAAATACTGTGATTATCACAGCTATCACACAAGATTTAAAGATAATCTCAGGCTTGATATCGCTAGAACGAATAGAAAACATAAAGATCCTATTAGATTAGCTATGGAAATCTTTAATAATTTACCTAACTCTTTGAAGAATGCTAGGTCTTTTCCCGTCTTTAAAAGGCTGCTGAAGAATCACATTAGAACCATGTAAAGTAAATTACGTACTATTTAATACTAGTGTTTTTTTTTTACTAATTGCTATTTTTCTTTTTTTTTTGCATCCCTCATACCAGCACTCTGTTGCTGACTGGGAAGCAATTTCTCTCGCTTATTTATATTATGAAAGAGCTTCTTCTTCTTCTTTGCATGCTTTTTTTATTATCGATCTTTTACACTAACTTCCCATCAACTAACTCTATCTTACTTTCTTTATTTTCCATTTATCCTATTTATGTTTTCTTTTTTACTATTATATAATTTAATTACAAATTGAATGTGTCGAGAGTGTGGTTTGGGATTCCTTTCCTGTCCTATTCCCTTTCGGGGGATGATGATAATTTTAATTGCTTGTTTCTTGACTAAGTGGCTTACTGCTGCTAGGAAGAGGAGGCTCTGCAATGAAGCTGACCCCATTGTGTTATTGTGTTAACTTTCGTGATTCATGTATTTACCGCATCTATCTATCCGTATGTATGTATCCGAAAATGCAAAAAGGTAGAAACCTGCCTTAATTTACTATATTATATCGGATTTTCGAAAAATTTCATCACAAATAGGTTTTAATTTGAAATTTGAAGCTGATGATAGTTCGAAAATTGATAAATTTGGCTAAATATGAACATTTATATTACATGTTTCATTTTGAGCACTATACCTTCCGTACATCATTTTAAACTTGTGAATCATTTATCAGTTACTACAATGTTCCAATATTTTATGCACCTATATTGAATCATCTTTTTATCTGAAGTGGCAGTATTTTACGATATTTTCTCAAAAATAATAAAATTCAACAACCATTTGAGCAAAACCCATGCTTACGACTGGGTCTAAATTTTCAATGGCGGACCAAGCAACAAAACAGCACCTTAAACTTGCTGCGTTAACACTACGAAAAGACTTAAATTTATTTAATTTTCATTTAAATGCATTATGGTTCAACCTAAAGATGTACCAAAAGCACACATAAGCGGGAAGAACAAAGTGGTTCCCTTTAAAGTAATCATAATTGAACACTAATAGTTTTAATTCGTTGCATATTTCCTCCTATTTGCGAAAATTCGAAAGCCCTCGTACAAGCCATCTTGGAATGTTATCTGTTAGGAACATGTCCAACAACTAGCTTTGAAGTGAAAATCCAATTTTTACCTGCACAATGAATCTAATTCCGCCTAACCATGCGCGATTCTTATTAAAAAGGAAGTAATTTATCTTAATTGTATCTAAACACATTCCCACATAGCACAAGTGATATTTTTAAAAAGCTTTCATCAACACCCGTGCCTAGTTTACCATCCGGCCATGCAACACCCAACCACGGTAAAAACAACTTGTTCAACTCGATCGACAAATTCGATCTAATGTGAAACCAGCATGCGTCCAAGCAACATCATCTCATCATATATTAATTGAGAAGATCCCACCTGCGGAATGTCGCGGAAGATCATTTTTGCACCTATGGAATTTGGGTCAAAGCGGCGGTTCAATCTCCACTTTTCCGCCTATTCGTCGACTCCGACTGAACAGTGGAGCTGGCCGGTCTGTCCGCTGGTCTGTTAATCAGTTTGCCGGTCAGGTTCGATGACGGCAGCGTGATATGTTTACATAAAAAGCTGCCGTTACCGCTGTCGAATCCGAATATTATCGTTGTACGTATCTCGAAGCGAAAACCGATAATCTTAACTGTTTGGCAACATTTCTTTTTAGAAATGTTTGCTTTTTTATGGATTCTTTTTAGCTTTCTGTAGTTTTCTGTATTTTTTCATTCATTTGTGAGAGAGTTTTTTTTTAACGACGCACGGCCGTCGCGGTGGTGCTTGATGAGCAAGCATGTGAAAACCAGAATGTGGATTAGTAAATCAGGAAAATGAAAATGATTGCAATGAAAGTTTAGTAGAAGAATGGTCGATAGTGTTGTTTCTTCTTTTTTTATCTTGTTAAATGAACGATGGACGAATGGCTTTCACAGGTAACGTTCACGTTAGTCGCTTGTCTAGAATCAAAACCGTTGTGAGGCGTGATACAGTGATTGATACAATATATTACTCATATGAAAAAAAAAAACCACAAGAAGATTGATTTTTTCCGACGAAAATCAGCAACAGGAAATAGTAGAGAAAAGTTAAAAAAAACGAAAGAAATGAAATCAAAAGCAAAATCAATCATGAAAACAGTGTAGTTTGAATTAAAATCAGCTTGCAAGAAACTAAAATTTTAGGTGGATTATTTAGCTTGAAGTGAAAATAACGACGTGATTAACTGTTTTAGAACTTAAGTGAGAAGTGTTGTGAGGAAATCGAATTTTTATAACATTTTGAAACACGTGAAAATTTCGAGCTCATTTGGCTCATATGGAGAGCGAAAATTTCGAAGTATGATTCTTAGCATGATGTTCTTGATGTTCTAACCATTGATAAGCAACTACTATTCTCAACACCAATATTTTTCACTTTCCACGTGTTTGAAATTTACATAAGTATAATTCGCTTGCTACAGAATTAAGTGCTCCTGGAATAAAAATATCTAAACATTTTTTGTTTCATCTAACACAACTGGATCAAAAAAACATTAAAGTCTTCTGTTGTAGGTAAAACGAAAACGCCTCGATCTTTCAAGAACAAAATAGTGTGACCAATTACAATTACTCAAAGCATACCTGGATTAATGCGAGGATGTTTAAAAATTGGGTTTTTAAAAACTTCGCGCCAGAAGTTAGTTCAAATGTATTTTCCAAGCTATTTTTCGATAACTTTTATATTGCTGAGTTGAAAAGCTTTTGGAACAGCGATCATAACCGCAAACAGCTTTTCTGCTCTTGGATAATGGGCGCATCTGCGACCGCAAGAACAACTAATAAAGATCACAGCTGATAGAATAATTTCAACACATTAATTTTGTCTAAAAAAGAAAATAAGGAAAATAACCTACATAAATCGTTAAAAAGCATAAAAAATATGATCAGAACACGGCTTTTTGAAATTATGAATGAATAACTTAAAAAAATTATGTAAGAATTTCTATTAATTCAGTGCACATTTTTGAAAAGAACCTCGGTTTTATTTCGTCGCTATTTGTTTTTAAATTAAGTGTGTAATTTCAAGAAATTATATAATATTAATTTTTTGGACAAATTTCTTTCTACCTAAGTACAACGATTTTTAGTACTATTAATAGCTCTGATTAAAGACCACAAAAAAAGATCAGAACATCTCAAAGCAAGTTAAAGCAGAGCAGCTGCCAAAAAAAGTAGATCAGGTTAGAGCAATTGAGATTACAAATCTTTTGGAATACCACGCATGCAACAATTCTCAAAGTTGATCGCTTGGCATAAGTGCAACTTGTCAGTACACTAATAACAAACTGCATTTAAGTCACAATTGTTTGTAGACAGTCGGTGCTGTGACAATTGACAATTGATTGGTCGAAGCTACTCTGCCAAAAAAGGTAAAGTAGAAAATTGTGCTTTAAACTGCTCTAGTTAAACAGGCTCATGATACAAAAATCAGAGCAACTTTGAACAAGTTAGAATAACCGAATTGCTCATGAAACACATTTTGTTGAGACATCCCAACCTAGCTCAATCTAGAACAGCTCATTAAACACAGTGTTTATTTCCGCATCTTGTCAAGTTTTGAAAACATTTAGAGTGCTAAAATCAGTCATTTATCAACCTTAACATATTTTTCAGCACAAACCTCGGTATGAAAGTGAATGCCGATGAACTTTCATGCAAATATAAATTATACAACCATTTTCATAAATACTTTTGCAGAAAATCGCATGGTGAATACAGATGATCTGCCCACGACAACAAATACTTACTCGCAAACTTCAAACACGACTTGCTGCAAAAGATCTGGGAATTTTTGTACTATTGTCACTGGTTGACCTGAGGTCAGACTCACTCCGTACATTGGAGCGGTTGTATTGTAACGCGTCTTGCAGAGACGTGCGGGTGTGCTTCGGCATTGATCCGGTGATGAGTTGAGTGAACGACCTGAAATAATAAAAAACAATCAAATACACGATCATGATAGCATTGAAAAGAATAGTTGAATGAATAAAAGAGATATCATTCTAAGTGTCAAAATTTTATAAAGTCCAATCAGCAATGGGCAAAATAAAATATTTCAGAGCAAAGATTCATTAAACCGCAATGCTAGCTTCAATGGATGGGTTGCGCGGAAAGAAGCAGAAAGTATATACATACATGGTTTATTTGGCTAGTTCAGTGGATATAATCACCTTCGCCAAACGGACGTGATGTTTTGTACATGGAGTTTCATAAAATTGCATGCCACTGTACTGTGGTAAGTAAAAGTTTGAAGGTGTTTGAATGGAATCTATGGTTTTGATTTAATGCCTATTGAACAAACATTTTAGTATTAAAATATCTGCAAAAATTTTCTGGGTGTTTGACATTTTTTTCTAATAGCCAATGTAACGGGGAAAATTATTCAAAACCTATTATTATAATTACAAACTACTCAAACTTAATTTATATATAGAAGTTAAAGTTTAATCAAATTAACCCTATTAAGTCATCCTAATTGACAAATGTAGCGCTTATCATTCGTGGAATGGCTTAAATAATCTAAAGCATACATTCGCAAGCTGCAAAAATATTTCATTAGAGTCATCAGTACGTAACATTGAACGGATTTTTCTGTTCTCATATCCACTCTGTCACTGGTGAATAATTATTGTCAGCTTCACAGCTCAGACGCAAAGTTCCGACTGCGATCTGACTATTTATTACACAGAAGTATATTTTGCAGAAAAGAGCTCGCCGACGTACTAGAGGCTAATCTATCAGAACAAAAGCATACGCTTCTTCATTGAAATCCAAGAAGAGAAGGTTGGCCGCATTGGGATCGGGCTCTAAATTTTGCTGCAAGGTATATTTTTTTCGAAAAAGAGATTTGATGCAATCAAATACTTACTTGGAAACTTTAATGGTATGGCTGCTGTCATATTTGTTAAGATAGGGCTTCACTCAGCCAAGTATTGTTTCTTTGCCCTTCGCATATTTGATCAAACATTTGAAAGTTTTAATGATCTTATTTTATTTTTTTCTTTCATATTTCTCAGCGTATAAAACAGCATATTATGAACATATTTGTAAACATTGACTTAACGATGATTCACTTGAATCTATAGGCTCAATCTAACTCCAGTTATGAGAAGCTAGCGATAGATCCTTGTGGGGCACCTGCACGCCTGGCCTCTCAGATAACGTAGCCAGCATTATCTGGTTGCTACGATAATGCGTAGACCGTGCGTCCAGAAGCGCCAGCTGACCGTTGTCCACTCTTTTATTCTCTTTTTTTCTTGCATTTACATGTCCCTTTTCTTACCTGTTACCTCCTCTTCCCCGTTTCCTGCTCTGAGCCGTTTTCCTCTCTTACCCGTTTCCCCCTTTAATCCCTTCCTCGTATCCACTCCTTTCTCGTATCCGTCCCCTTCTCTCAACCATCGTTTCTTAGCACCCGTCCTTTCTTTTCATCCGTCTCTTTTCTTCATCGTCATTGATGCGATGTGGCACTCCCACCAGAAGCGCTGTGACGCAGATATGATGTATCAATAACGGCACGACATGGCATAATTTACACGGACAAAGATTCTAACCTACGCTTTCGAATTGATACGTATGGGCTGGCGGCAGGCCTTAGAGTATATTCGAAGCTTGCGCCATTGAGTTGGCCGGATAGGTTCAATTGAGTTGTACTCCCAATTAACGCTGTTTTGGCTTTTAGCAGATGACCCCATAAAAGCGTCTGCCAACCTATATGTGGCCTCCCTGTTTTCAGAGACAACCACGGGATCATTAAGACGACTGTCCATCCGAGCTGAGAAAGCGACTCTGAGGAAGGACCCATTAAAAAAACATGATGACCAATACAAACTAAAACGAAAAGCAAGCAGTAAGTGACGGTAGTGCGTCAGTGGTTAAGGACGTAAATTTCTTCGTCGGAATACTAAAGGTGCGAAAAACGCCACCTGCTGGCAAGAGTTCTTTGAGAATAGAATCGAGGGTGTTTCAATTATCTGACACCCAAAGTTCTTTAATTGTGACAAGCGACACTAGCACCGGGTGAAACTCCACGCGCGGAAGGGTACTGGTCCAAAAGAACATACGAAATCATTGCGTGGTAGTAAGCACTTCTCCAAGGGTTTCGATACGTACGTCCCCAAAGAGAAGCTTACTTAGCCAAAGAAAAAATACAAGAAGACCAGATGTTGAGGAAACACCGCCTTATCGTCAAGGCCATGGCAAGAACATCTCAGCCTCAAAAAACCATGTCACAAGAGGTGAAAGATGGTCTTTTGGAACTTCAGGAAGCTCTCGAAGTGATTAAGGTCTGTAGGACAATGCTAGAAATGAGCCAACAAATCCGCGCACGCATGAGTTCAAGCAAAGTAGAAGCATAGGTATGTCAAATAAGAAATACGGCGGATGGCGAAGTGCTCGCGACACTCGATAAATGCGAGCATATTGTGAGATTTGGTGAGGCCATTCAAACGTTGGTAGGGAGGTAAAGAAACTTCTTCTCAAGACCAAAATTGAAATCTTTGACTTCGAAAGTCTTAGAACCGAAGAAAAAGTGGCAGCTGCGATTTGAGAAAGGAAAATCGAAAATGCTAAAATTACATTACTGCCCCCAAATGCAAGAGAACAGCGGAAAGTCTTAGTAGAATTGGAGGACGCAAAAGCTATGAAGCTAACTAAAGATGGGCGAATAAGAATTGGCTGGGTGAATGTCAAATTAAGGGAGTGACCCGAGGTGGTGCGTTGCTACAAGTGTATGGGCTACCATCACACAAAAAAGGATTGTAAAGGACCAGATCGGAACAGTAACTGTTGGAAATGTGGTCAAACTGGTGTGTAATGAGAAAGCAAAACAAGGAAAAGTAAATCACATTTTGGAGTCAGTAGCGTGTAAAGCTTTCAGAAAAGTGCTTGAAGCGCAGAAGGAGAAGCTTCGTAGATGAGAATTCTCCAAGGGAACACAAAGATGTATCGTACGGCGGAAGATTTGTTCAAGCAGCTGGTGTGCGAATTCACAGCCTAAATTGCAATGATTAGTGAACCATATCGAAGGAAAAATCCAGACACTTGGTATGGATACGCTTCAGGCTATACAGCTCTATGAGTTACAGATGCTCGAAGGATCCGAGTGGATCAGCAGGGTTCGGGTGATGGATATGTTTGGATCTGAAACCAAGGTATCAATTTTGTCAGCTGCTATTTCTCACCAAACGACCCAATTGGGGAATTTTGCAGGAAAATAGAAGCACTGGAAGATACTTTACGAGATCTGTTGGGTGCGTTTGTGGTGGCTGGTGACCTCAACGCGAGAGCTTTGGAGTGGGGAATTCCAACTCAGAACACACGGGAAAAATTCATTATGGAGATGATGACTAGATTAAACATGGCTATACTAATTAGCGGCTCAACACCTACGTATTGCAGACCGGGGTTTGGAGAGTCTATACCTGATATAACTCTCGTTTCGGAAGCATTGTCAGTGCTGACGATTAATTAAAGTCAAACAAATACATTCGAATCTATTAAATATAGCTACGTGATTACATCAATGATATTCAAACAATAGGCGTTGTTGCGTGCATAAGATTTCTACTATTCAATATTTATCCATGTCCTTAAAAAGTTTTACGAAAAACAAAATCGATGCTCATACTAATATTTCACAAAAAAAAGAGCCAACATGTGGACGGCATTTGCCAGATCGTCAAAAAATCCATTTGACTCGTGCCCGAAAAACCAACTCAGAGCTGAAGTCGCACAAGCACCGGTGAGTCATGTCAAATTCACATGGCTGGCCCGTCCAAACGCTCACTCTTGCTTGCTTTGGCTTTTATGAGAGTAAACAGATTTTTTGAGCTGCCATCATCAAAAACTTCAAAAATATTTCAGAGCTTAAAATTTTGATTTCACACAAAGCTTCTGTATTTTTTGGTTTTCGTTTAGATTTTATTCTTTAATTTAACTAATTTCATACACTGAATTCTATGTGTACTAATTCCCTAATATACATTGAAGTTCGAAGCACTATTTTTGCATATATTGAAAAAGAACACACGAAAATAACACATACAAAATACCAACATTTCAAGGTCTATATAGTTGTCATCAAAAGGTTCATTTCAACCGACCAAATTTCAAATGAAAAGTATTTCAAATAGCACGGAAGCCCATTACTTCCGACATGAAATTACATCTGATCTTCAACGGGATCTCGATGCATATATTTACATATGTTGCTCTACTTTGAATAAAACACTTTAAAATCGTAGCGAACTAAACCCAATCATTTCGAATTTAACCATTTCCTAACCACACTAATCTTCAATTTCTGGCAGCCATATTATTAGTAGATTATTTAAATAAGCTGCAGCCATTAATTGACCTTCCAAATAGGTATATGCAGCCTTTTATACAAATTGTTATCGGCTTAACAATCTTAATATATCAGTGCATTCTACTTACTTACTACGCAAGCCTTCTACACCATTCCATCTTATGGCAAAGCTAATGAAATTTCGAATGGTGAGTTGTTCGCGCTTTGAATTTTAATCATCGTAACTGTTTTTAATCATGAAAATGTCTTTACGCGATCATAAGGCACGCAAATATATACGAGTGCATACAAGTAGCATATCTTAGAGCTACTAGTGAATGTTTGCATTTCAGATACTTTATCATCGTTTACGACCTCTACCCGAGTATGTATGAATAACTGAATGAAATCGAACGGTAACTAAAAACAACGTAATCATACTAATGGTTAATGATGCAGCATATTGAATATGCTTTTTCGAATTTGATTTGTTGATGCTTAAGCAGTTGAACTGGTTGCGAATCGGTTTGTTTTTGTGCCAGGTACGCTTAAGAGTATGCGGAACAAATTTAAATTGTTTCAAAGAACAGCTACATGAAATATAATTAATAGTGAATTATATTGATATGGAAGAATTCAAATCGAAATGATTTAAAGAACATTGATTTTCAGCATTTGTTTTGTCCAAATTCGTAAAGGTGTGAGAGTATTTTAAATTCAATAGTGTGTCTTTTGGGAATGTATAAATATAAGCATTTAGGATTTTGTATTAAAAATGCATGCTTAGGCCTGTTTGATTTGAATGATGTCATTTTTGCATTATCCCACCTCTGGTGTTCCGCAAGGCTCAATACTTGGCCCCTTGTTGTTCTTAATCTATATTAATGATCTGCCAGGTCTCCTAAACTCCTTCTCCCTTCTTTACGCAGACGATCTTAAAATTTTCAGAGTAATCGATACAATTGAAGACTGCTTTCAGCTACAGAATGATCTGCACACTTTGGGCAACTGGTGTAGTGCAAATTATCTTACTCTGAACGTCTTAAAATGTCGCCAAATGTCGTTCACGCGTAAAACTAACCCCTTAGTGTTTTCTTATTGCGCTTCCGGTACCTCTCTCGATGCTGTATTCTGTTTTAAAGACCTGGGAGTTATTTTCGACACTAAACTCTTATTTGACCAACACATATTGCATATTACTGCCAAAGCGTCCAGGCTCTCGGGTTTTATACTTAGATCTTCTAAGCATTTTACCGATATCTCCACCTGTGTACACCTGTTTTGCTCTTTTGTCCGTAGTATCCTTGAGTATTGTTGTCAAATATGGTGCCCACATTTTCAGTACTTAATTGATGCGGTTGAATCTGTACAACGCAGGTTCACCCGCACTCTGCTTTTCAAATTCAATTTGACTTACTGTGGGTATAGTGCGAGACTTACCATGCTGCAAATTCCATCCCTGAAATCTCGTAGGCTGTTCTTTGATGAATGCCTTCTATTTAAATTACACCATCGACTTGTCCCATCAGACCTCTGCAACCTGGTTTCCGTCCGTGTATTGGATCGGTCATGTAGATCAACTTTAACGTTTAATGTTCCATTTGCGCGGGCTGATACATATTACTTTTCACCGCTGCTACGTTTACCTAGGCAGCATAACAAACTCAGACTTGGTTCCCTACCACCGACCTTGATGCTTTTCAAAAACATGTTAAAAGATAAAGTAATTACTTATTCTGTTTAATGCATGCTCATCTTGGCTAATTGCATATTTAAATTTTGGATTCTTATTTTCTATTGAATTATGATACTCTTGTTCGTTTTATATATATTTTTATTTTTATTTATCATTGAATTATATTATATTTTTATTTTTATTTATCATTGTCTATTGCGTAATTGGACTTGATCTGTTGTTATAGACATTAAATCAATAAATAAATAAATAAATAAATAAATAAACTTTAACGTGAGGCAGATGTGATATATTTTTCGTTTTGATGCTGTCAAAGGGTTGCCAGCACGAGGTGGTTTTGCTATTTATCTATTAATAAATGCTTACATTAGGTATTCATATTGCGAAAATTTACAATGAAAATAAGAACCCAATGTTTAAATTTTCTAATTTCTTGAAATTTTCCGGATGCCTACCTCAAACAATTTTTTATCCCTGTAACTTTCGATGAAGTCAACGGATGAAAACGAGATTCATAAGGCTCTGTTGTGGTAGACTTCTAGTTGCACTTCATTTGTGTTACAGAAGATGCTGTTTTCAAAGTTTTGTAAGATAAGCAACCAATAATTAGTATAAGTAACAAGTGTGTGACTTTCCTTAATTTTGAAATTCATAAAAATGCAGCCCTGAGAACTTTTCCACCCTATTATTTTAAATGTATTGGTGAGATCAAAACGGTACATTGCCCTCAAAACAGATTGGAGCACATGTGGTAAAATGTGCACTCAAAATCTGCCCGATTCTTCTACTGTTCATAGAACATTCGTGTTTCTAGCGGTTCTATTGCGCTAGAGTTTTTTGTATGTTTTTTGTTTTCTTCATGTAAGTTTTGTGTGTATGTCTAAGAGAGAGAGAGAGATTTTCTTTAATGTTTGGCTTCTGCTGCCACCGATTTGCCTTTTGGTGGTAAACTTTCTAGCTAGCGGAGTCAAATTTTACCCCAATTTGAAAACGAATCTTAAATTTAACATTTGCATATTGATAGATTCATTATATGTTTAGAAAAGGTTTTGTAAAATATGCAAGGGGAAGTGAGAGTTACGTACATTGAAATCAAAGAATTTCAGAATATATGAAATATATGCTCTAACAACCACCTAGAAAAATTTAAATATATGTATGTATATCTTTCTATGATATTGAATGAAAATGGCCCCCAAAGGCTGAGACTTGCAAATATTCGTGCTGGTCAAAACGTATCAGTAATAGTAAGTGCATGTACACATATGCAAAGAAAATACAATTTTTAGATGTTTTCAGATATTTAACGAAAATGCGACTAACGGATACGGCAAATTGTGTCTCGTTTTTCTTGAAGGATATGAAACAGTATCTTGACGAATGGTGAAGCGCGTAAGAGTCAAAATCTTCAAATCAAGAGGCTGTTTTGATTCCTCCGAAGCTGGTCACAGCCCCAGTTGCAAAAAGAGGACGGGGCTAGAAACCTTCAGATTTTTTACAAGTAATAGATTTGCGGCTTATTTTTAAGCAGGACAAAAAGTTTTTACTAAAATATGTGTTCTTAGTTTCAAAACTTTGGGAAACACTACTTAAAGACAAGTATTGCCACAGCAACAGATCACTACTTAAATTCAACACTTTACACATAGTAAAAAAAATATTCACTCAGATTTTACTAACCTTGCTAAAACAGGCATATATTTTAGTGGACAGGTTTGGGTGAGAAAGTTATGTTACATACAAGAACATGATACTAAACATGCAGACATCTCGAAAAATGTTTGAAATTTCCTTTGTTTGTATTTCTAATTTTCGAAGCGTTCAAACCTTTGTGTTTTTCAATTGTAAGCGATTTCCGCTCTAATGGCTTTTTTGATGTTCGTCTCTTCATAAGTTTTCATATTTTTCTTAATTTTTCGAACTTTTTTTTGCCCAATGTATCAATAAAATATAGATAGTTCCTTCTCAAACTAACACCTTCAAACTATAAATATAAATTTTGTATAAAAACCTTGCCATAAACACTTATTAAATCACAATGGGATATGCAGTGAAGCCAATGGACAATACTTGCGATATATGTTCCGGAATAGGTAAAAGATGAGTTACACACTTGTGACACAATTTTAATTGCAATGCCAAATGAATTCAATAAATTAACAAGAAGGGATCTCGATTATATAGTTTTCAAAAATTTGTAGCCGTTTTAACCGCACCTCAAAAACCTACTCAAAATAAAACACGATAACGTGGAACTATGAATGAAATGCGAATACAATGAAAAACTCTCAGATCCACAAAACAAGCGCACGAACACATGGATGCAACGTAAAATTGATACATTCCCAGCCCGTCTGTCTAGCACTTACCTTCCTAATTAGTTGTCCTCTATCGAAAATGCATTGACATGTTATGAAACTCTATGGACACAGATTGAATTGTGGTCAGTTTTTCTCCAGGGGATTATTGATTCTAGCTTTATTCTTTTACTTTACACAGTTTATCTACTTATGTCCTTCAATCTTCGTCCATAAAAAAAAATTATGAAAAAAATATTAAATTTCGAGCTAAATCATTCTGATTGATAGCAGCCAGTAAATTAATTATCATGATTATCAAAATTAACGTGATTATCGCTTTTGAACCATCCATCCCAATTAAGATAATGATTCGAATTCAAAGCTTAGGTTGCTTGAAATTCAAGGTGAATCGGTTCTTGTTTCGAACCCAAATAGTTCTCATGGGAATCGAATTAATATTAAAACAAGCCTGTAAGTACCATCAAATTAGTTTGGACTCCAAAAAAGTAAAAAGTCACTTTAAATGGCTCACCTTCCGTCTACTAAACCGTCTACGAACATTTCGAAGTGATAGTATATCGAAACAACATCGCTAACATTCAAACAGGTGCGCCCAAAACCGTCTCAAGTGTCGCAATCAAGTGAATTCAAGCATCGATACTCAGCCTCTTTATGTTAGGATGTTGGTAAGATTATCTCAAAACTACTGAGTCACTGTCCCAAACCACCTTCTGTATGTATATCGAAGCAAAAAAACATACTCGTAAGATTCGATCACACGATACTAAGTCCATGCATGATACATTTGTTTGGAAAACACTGACGGCATCTGGTGAAAGATCTCAAATCGCTTCTGAGCGCGACCCACTTTAATACTGACCCACTATTGACCGTTAAATTTTTCCGAAGCAGATACTAACCCATTCTCGCGGGAATGAATACAAATCATACCGATGAACTGTTTGTTGGCAATGCTCCATAGATAGCACTCTAGGCACATTTGATCCGCTTGAGTGTATCGCTGTAGTTCACGGTCGTGGGATTTTATGGAATTAACTTTATTTGCTGGATCTTAGTAGCCTGGGGCCTAGCCACGGATCATTTTCAGATTATTCTTGAAATCTAACTGCCAATAATAATTTCATTCGATCACGCGAAACACGTATACATGCGAACTGGAAATTTTTGAGGCATTGTTTCGCGATTCGGAATCTATTGCCATGGATGATTTTTTGAAATTTGTTTTCTTTTTTATGGAAATTCTGTAAGTATTTCAATTACGTATGTATGTATTATCTGGCTAGCTGCATCAGTCCGTGAAACCCGTTTCAAATTGGCAGAACGATGAGGAAACAGAATTCTAGTTCGAAAAGAAAGTTTAGTGAACAGTATAGCATTTATTTAAAATCTGTTAATCCAAGTGACTTGCGTAATTATAGAGTTGTTCCTCAATAGAAGGATATCTAGAACATGTCAACGGTTATTCGGTTTTGATTCGAATTTTGCTAGCTGATGTGCTTGATGAAACAGTTTGAATAATTTGAATTTGGATTTGAGTAATTTTTGCCATTCAAAAGGGTCCGCACACGTCAAACAGGGCCGTGTAGCACGTTGCACAATGTTGTGCAATTTAATTTGACTTCGTTTTAAATAAATGTAAATTCGTCTAGTCCAGACTATAAAAATACAACAGTAATCAATCATTGTTAGGCAGAAATCGTTTAAGTGATGCTGTAGATAAATGCAAATCAAACTTATAATAAGCTTCGTTAAAGCATCTACTTATTACAGTGACTGGTTCATTGCAACCATAATTGGTCCGATGTTGAGGGATCGACAAAAAGTTAACCCGCCTGACACGTTTGTTATTAGTGTTAAATTTAAGTAATTTAAGTTGGCTTAATAAGTAGTTTGAGTCAACGGTGCCTTCCAAAATTTTCGCGGCAAATAAGATTTTGGAATTTTGACGTCAAGAGTTCAAGGTATCCATTCGTAAAAGATTTAAGCGGTCTTGATAAGGAGGTAGATGTAAAGGGTCATACCACGGAAGACCACGGAGGCAGAAACGTAAGAACCTCTTTTGAATGGACTCAATTAGGTCTGTGTAGACTTTTTGATATGGTGCCCATACAATACTTGCATATTCGACAATAGGTCTGACTAAGCTGCAAAAGAGGGTTTTAGTTAGAAAAATGTCGTTGAATTCCCTCGAACGTCTTCTGACGAAACCTAAGGCATTGCTAGCTTTCACAACGATTGAATCGATGTGATCGTCAAATGTGAAGGATTGATTCAGCAATACTCCTAAATCGAGTACTTTCGCTGATCTATTTAAAGATGTACTCAAAAGTGAGTATTCATAGATTACAGGATTATTTTTACGTGTGTAAGATATAATCGTACACTTGTCAGGATTAATTAGGAGATCGTTACCAGCTGGCAAATCTACAAATCATTGCAATCGTTAAGGTTTCTCACAACTTTGAAAATTTTAGCGTCATCGGCACAAAGAAGAACAGAAGATGACTGCAGAATGGAACCTACGTCATTAATAAATAAGGCGAACAGTAAGACCAGACGTGGTTTTTATTTCAGATGACAAGGCACCGCGAAAGGATACACGTTGGGTTCGATTCGTCAAGTAAGAGTCAACCCAATTTAAAAACAAGTAAGGGAATTGTAAGGAATGAAGCTTAGCTAAAAGTATAGAGTGATCAAGCTTATCAAAGGCTTTCGTCAAGTCTGTGTAGGCGCAGTCAGTTTGGAGGCCAGCTTCAATTGAGTTGGTTATTTGGTGAGAAAATTCAAGCAGGTTGGTTGTGGTTGAACGACCTTTCATGAAACCGTGCTAATACGGAGCCATAATGGATTTGCAATGAAAGGCTACAACATTCGTGACTATGGCTTCAAAAAGTGTTGCGACGCAGGGAAGTTTTGCAATAGGTCTATAGTTGCAAGCGTCATTACGAGTCCCTTTCTTGAATATAGGAGTGACGATGGAGTATTTGGACAAATGAGGAAAGATGCCTGTTTTAAAGGATGCATTGAAAATATAAGACAGCACAAGTAGTAGTGATGACACACAACATTTCAAGACCAAATTAGGTATGCCATCTGGGCTAGGTGTTATATTATTGTCAAGTTTATGAACAAATGTAATAATAGTGTCCTCGTCAATTTTTAAATCCTTCATCTCCAAAGAAGAAACTGTTGAGTTTGTCAAGTAGGGTGAAAAGTGTATGGAGTCTGGAAAGTCCGTACGATAAGCTTTACGGAAAACCGAAGCAAATAAATTACTAATATCAAGGGGATCATCAAAATAGGAGTCGTCAGATTTAAATGTGAGTGGATACCCATCGTTATAAGTCTTAGAATGAACAAAATTCCAAAATCTCTTAGGTTGAGCTTGAAAATTAAATTTTAGCTGTTGCGTATGTCTATGATATGCAAATGCAACTTCTTTATGATGCAGATCTCGTAATGCAGAAAAACGTTGATAGTCAGGTTCTGAGCGAGTCAGGCCCTATGTGTACGCAGCTTAAGTGAATTTTCTTTACTTGCACACAACCACAATGACGCAATCAACCTGAGCACGAGGTGCTTCACCAAAAACGCCTAGCTCTGTACTTCTTTCTTCTTCTTGGTCCTAATGAGTTTTCGCACATTTTCGCACAAAGACGAAAGAAACATTTTGAATATTGCCATTTTTTGGACTCAATGTGGACAAAACTTTAGATATCACCATTAATTTTTTTATCACCATTAATTTTTACTATTGCATCGCATTTTCAGTAGTTATATGAAGATTGTGTAACTTAGTAGATACAGTACCGGCTACTGGCATGTTTGGTCTCCTGGTGGAATCGCCGGGATTTTAATTGACCTAGCTGTGAGTGGGTGCTTCTCCTTGACGACCAAACTAAGACAGAACTGTTTAGTTAGTGCTTCGAAGCGGTTCATCATAAGACTAGGAACATAGGTAGTTTTGCAATGAACAATCGACGACCTGCCTACAAAGCCTATAGCTCATTATACTGGACTTCACACGTATGAGAAAGCAATAAGGGTCATCAGATCTCTCAAATCCAAAAAAAGCTCCAGACATTGATGGCTTCCATAACGTAGCACCAAAAAGCTGCCAAAGAAAGCACTCATATTTTCAATACTTGTACGGTTTTATCATGTGTGCCAACATCATGGAAGAAAGCAAATATTGTTCCAATATTTTAAGCAAATAAGAATCCTAGTAGTTCCTGCAGTTACAGGTCCATAAATCGACTTTCGAATTTGGGCAACGTTTTTACGCCAATTAACACCAATTAAAAAGTACAGTTGCTGATGGAAATGATATGATTTCTGACTTTGAATTTGGCTGAAATAAAATGTATGCTGAAATGGTAACCATGAACATCATAACAGCATTCGATACTGCATGGCATGAAGATTTTTTTGCATAAAATAAACGAATAAATGAAATCTCTGAACATATGGTCAAAATCATCCGATTCTTTGTTTTTGATCGACAATTTCACGTCAAAATAAACAGTTGAAGATCTTCAAGTCATCAGATAGTATGTGGCATTCTACAAGGATCCTGTCTAAGTCAAATTTTATTTAATTTTTATACAGCTAACATTTCACTAGATAGCTGCAAAAGATTTCACTTATGATATCTATATTTATTCTCATGACTCTAGCCCTGACATTATTTTAAAAAATCCAACATAAATTTAATTGAAAAATATAGCAGAAAGAAAAATCAAACAGATTATAGCAGAATGAAAAAGCTAATTTCATAGCAGAAAGTATAATCAAACAAAAATCTCGTATCATAAAATTAAATATCAGCGGCGAAAATTGTCTTGATAAAAAATTATCTACTAAATAATCTACTTTAAAATAATTACTGTTAGAAATCACATTAAAAACAGTTATCTTAAAATATCTAAATGTATCTTTATTGTATATAAAATAGAAATAGAAAATTGTTTGAGGATTATTACGAGACCAACACAAAATCTGGCCTAATCCGATTTTATCGTAGCAATAACTTTCACAAGACTATTCTTTCAATTTATTCGTCCAGCTGCCACAATAATATTCTATTCAAAGCAACAGAGCCTCACATTCTCAGTCATTCAAAGATCACTCTTCATTTTTCTGGATCAGAGCTAGCCAAAAATATGAATATGAATAGGTACTTGAAAGCTAACAGCATTAGCATAGTTCATGGTCAATGAACAATTCATTAGCCTCTGCAGGTTACCTCAAAAAGATTTCATCATGAATGGTCAGCTTCCTCTCGAGGCCATTACAATACATAGAACTCGTCTAGCACCATGTCAGTTCACTCTCGCTGGTTGTTAAATGAAATCATAAATACGAATTCTTATTTCTCATGTCGCAATACACTTCTACTTGGAGTTCAGCTCAAGAGCCGGAACATTGGTCGAGGCAAGTGAACTGTGCGAGTCAGACCCGAAAATCAAATGGACCTTACCATATTATTTGGCTTTCATGTACATCTACTTATACGTAAATGAAAGAAAACTTGCACTTGCTTCAAGTCCCATTAATCCAAATCTCAATTGAACTGGTTAGCATGGAGAGACTCGATGGGGCCAGCAAGAGTGAAATTGGCTGGATTATCGGAGCCGTCCAAGCAGTCGTTTAAAGTGAAACTCACGTGCATGATATTTTAAAATAAAAATTGCAGCCATGAGACCAAAAAGTATTGCGAAAAAAAATCGAGTGAAAAATGATTTTTGAGCTGTTTTTTTTATTCTAACGGTCTAGTTTTTGTGGTGGATTTTCGAAATTACAGTTTTTTGGTGTTTTTTGATTAGATAGAAACCGTGCGATTTCGATATACCAATTAAAATTTGAGACGCTAAATTCAACACAAATTGATATTGCGTTCAGGTCACGTTCAATATAGCAGATTGCGGCGATAGAAAAAAATTGTTGAAAAAGTAAAAGAAGAATCATTACCGGATGATTTTATATATTTTCATAGGCGAAGGCCTAGACATGATGAAGTCAGTTGAAAATGGATGTAATTATTCCTGTCTTTTATAAGTTCATTGCAAAAGCGGCCTTGCTATATAGTACTTTTAATCGATTTGCTAAGAAAATAACTTATATCTCTTTAGAACTGTGAAAAACGAGATTGTGTATAGTTTTGTCTAGAAACAGAAACGGTACTTTTATACAATGACTTCCCGCCACAAATGACAGGCTTTCTCTCATAGATACAGATTTATTGCTTGAGCTCAAATTTTTATCTAAATCATTTTAAATCCCTTCACTTCACTTGAACTTTAATACTAAGATGCAAGTAAAAGCAAAAGCCATAAAATTCGCAATTTAACTTGAACGTGAAAATAAATGTTTTTCGCATGAAATATTGATTTTCTTCATTCCATCGCACTTCCGCGTTTTCTCTCTTGTTTCACACTCGGATCAGTCGAAAACATTAGAAATCTCAATCGACTCAACTCAGATTTAAATTAATGACGTCCATAACGAACGATTCGAATCGCAGTCGAGCCAGTCAATAAATCACAAGTGGAAAAGTCTCCATTGATGCAATCAAATCAACCGTACAGAAAAAAGCACATCATAAAAATTATTCGCAGGTACGCGTACCTGTGGGTCGTACTGAGTCTATTCAATGGTCAACAGCTGACTATAATAAAGTCACTACAAGTAATATATTTTTCGCATTGCTTTCTTTCCAGTCGAATCAAGAATTGATTTATGGTTTGCATTATTTACTTTCATCTTCAATTTGAACAGCGTCCGTTCCCGATTAGCTGGTAAGCGTTTCATTGTTAAGATCCGTGAAATCGAAATTATTATTAAGTTAAATTTAATCTGCTAATTTGTGTTTCACTTTTCTGGTGATATTCTGTACGGGGCAATAGGAAAACCTAAATCAGTTGAATCTTAAGATGTTTATTGTTTTCAAGTAGTTGGCTAATAAAGTGGTCTACAATTCATTCGTATTAATGAACTTTGTTGACTGTAAAAAAAAAACAAATATGAATGCAGTACGCGAAATGAGATACATTAGTCTAGAAAGCTTGATACTATCTAAGAAAATATTCAGACAAAACGGTTAACTTAGTCTTCGTTGCCTATTCGAATGTTTACATTCGACAGATTGTAGTGACTATAGTGTGCGCTCACGACCACATTTCCATAAGTAAAACTCTACTCGATGAGATAAGTATTTTTTTTCATGTATTGTAATGACAATATCTAATAACATGCTTATGCATATCGAAATCATCCAAACGAATGGTATCGATACTGTACAATGGAAAGAAATTGTACGATACACACCTGCTCTCGGACATGTATCTTGAAAGTGCTTGGTGAAGCACTGCAAATAAATTTCGAGATACCTAAATAAATCACTTATGGTAAGTGGGTATACGTTTTGGCCGGACTGAAGTATGCAGCTAAGAATTTAAGTACTGTTAGAAAATTGTTGAATATTATTATTGAACTTTATTTAATGTTTGTATTTGTATAGGTCTGCTGTGCAGATTTTCAAATACAGATGATTTTATTTTAATTTTTTTAGACATTTGAGGTTGAATCTGACTTTTAATTGTTAATTTGCAATAAAACTACATGGAAGAAGTTATATTTTAAGATTTTTTTATATTAATTCAGTTTATATTTATTCAATTACTCATACAATGATATCTTAATTTTTATCGGTATGATTTGTTATAGTATTGAAATCAATTGAGACTTGAGTATATCAATAGATCATAAGTTTATTTTTTGTAGACATAGGCTAAGTCATAATTAAAAGCACCAGTATTCTGCACACAAAGTCGGGGTATGCATTTAAGTCATTAATTTGAATTCAATTAATTGGTAAAAAAGGTAAAACCTGCTTAGGATGCGCGAAAAGTGTTCTAGATGAGCAAATGACCATAATGGATCTAGCAAATGAGCATAATGGAATTACGTATTATAAACATGTAGGGCCAATTGTCAAATATTACTTTTTTCTGCAGCAAATTCAATTTACAAATCAATTTAGAGCAACTGCAAATTCCGGTTTGATTTTTAAAACATGGTCCTTGGTTTGGAGATCAAAGTTGAATTCGAAACCTTCCTGTGAATTTATATCAATAAGTTTTCGAAAAATAATCTTCCATTTTTCTTTGAAAGAAAAGTAGCAGAAAAACTCTTTGCTCTATGAAAATTCCCAATGGAAAAATGTTAATCTTAGAAATCATCGTGAACCCGTGAGAAGAGCCACTACATGACATTACATCTTAGCTATACAACAACCGTTTAGCTAATTTACTGATTAACTACTGAACAAACTCGAAAGCTTGAATTCAAATTTTGTTAAGATGGGCTGACAGATAGCGTATGTTTACATTTGTAATATTTATTTACAACAGTATCCAAATATGCTGTACATTGAAATCCGCATTAAAAACTCTTGATGTTATGTTGTATCTTCCTGTTTTGCAGCTGTATGATCCTGCACTAGATGTCTGTAAAGATTGTTTTTTGTTAAAAACGACCAATGATGAACACCGACTATTACTGTCTCATAAAAACAAAATTCTCATATCTTATTTGTACTTAGCTTTGATGGCCAGAATATGGTCAAAGAAACGTGATTTCAAGTTACTTTTAGAACAAATCGTGAGCTCTGCAAGATTTACTAGAAAATAATCTACTTATAGTATAGAACTTGCGTTTTAACGAAACCGGCTAATAAACTGTCAGCATGAGAGTAAATTGAAATATCATTTTTATACGAATTAAGTCTCATTTTGACGCAAAATGTTTCATTTTTTTTACATAACGGTAAATAAATCCAAATGGTGCATTAACAAGCCCACAATTACAGTGTCAGTGATCCACATTGGGCGCGATCAAATGGTACCTGTCATAAGCTTTACTTTGCCCTGTCTTGCTTTTTAAAATCAAGAACCATGAATTTCAAATGGCTGTTCAGACTATCAAACAGCTCTTAATCTTCACTTTTGTTGGTCAAACCAAGTCATAGTTCTTAAAAGTGTTTCATTCCAATCGATCATGCTTCTTGACTCATTCATGTCAATAAGGATTACCAACCATTGCAACCCATTTCGATTTTAAGGATTGAATTTGGTTGAGACTTCATTCACATTCAGTCATACGCGTGACGAATGATTGAGTTCACAACTTGCTTTACTTACCAAGGATTTGACTCAACGATCTATTTACAGCAAAGTTAACTCAAAGCTCGATGTGCTATTAAGGTTGGGTATGAGTGAGTAAAATAAAAATAAAAAATAAAATCTACATATGCAGCACGAGAATTTAATACGACTGATTCGGACCTATGCACTCATCTCCATTCTGGAGTACTGGTAATTGGAGTGCATATGAGGGCATTAAAATATATTGATTTTAAAATTCAAGGGACTGTACTACCATTCAAAAGACCTAAGCTATGATACTTAGCTCTCCTAATCATTTCTTAAGATAGATAGATTCATCGAAGGCCAAAGTAATAGTCCTTTGCATATTTATATCTTTGTAAGAAAATCAAAATATTATTTTGTGGGCCCTGAGAAGAAGCTCAATTTTCGAAGAAAAATATACTGAAAACTCAATCAACGACTTTCTGACAAATTATTTCGTTTGATTTTGGAAATAAATCAACGAAAACAGTTCCTTATGTACTCAGACTATAATGTGGACGATAATGTCGGATCTGATTTCATTAATGTTAATTGACTCTTCTTATCTTGAGATGCTAATAAAATATGAAACAGTTTTTTCATAAGCCAAAATATTGCACTCGTTCAGAAGAGAAATTTCCATTCAAATTTTCATTAGGTATCTGATTTAAATCAGGGGTAAAGTGAATCGTGGAACTGATTACTCCACACTAATATTCACCATGATTGAAAAATTGTAATGAAGTTCTCTACCAGCTTCAACCCCTAGACCCGTACGAGAGTTCTCGTGGGATTACTTTACTTTACTTACCGTGGACAAAAGTAAATTTTCTCAGCAAAATTGTTTCATTAGTAATTTTTCTGTTGAATCTACTAGGAGATAAGTTTTACAAAAATATCTACAAAAGCCACAAACAATTATTATGATATGCACATTCAACAAAATTTAGAGCAAAATAATATCCAACTGTGTGTATAGCACTAACCAGATTCGTCCGCAAAAATATGGAGATTAGGTACTAATATAAGTGCATGGGGCAAATCCCTTCATATTTTCGATAGCTTGTTAAGTCAAAAAAGTTCAAGCTTTCAAATCGTTAATATCAGATAATTGGATTTTAGTTTATGGATAAACCAAAAGCACTTTCTTTTTGGTGTCAAACTTAACATGGTAATCAAAACCTTTTATTCTTTTGTCACAAAACTACACTAAATAAAATGTTTGTTATTGTTTAAGAGTAAACTTCCATTGATCGAGACAAAGTAAATTCGCAAAAAGTCTTGGTTTTTCCAAAGAAAGTTAAAGCCAAGAACGTGAATTTGCATTTGCTGGGACAGTAGATTAATGTCGATCTGAATTTAACCAAAGATGATAAATTGATGGTTGAGTAGGGAAATTGAAAGTTTTTATGTGCATTCAAATTTTTCTAGAACTACCATGGTTTTTCCATTCGAATACTTTAACATTGCCTACTTAGTATTTTTTTTCGCCGGATCGAGCTTCATTGTCTAATGCTGCCAATACAAGCTGATGAGCTGCATAGTGAAAGATAAAAAATAAAAGATATTCCGCATGTGTTGTGACACACAAGGAATATAAACTATAGACTTCTACCTTATAGAACCTCAGCCTTCAATTTCGATGATACCTTAATTATTTCTCACTCATCATTATCATCGGCGCTACAATCAAGGTCCGGTCCTGGCCTTCGTTAACAAATTTTTCCAGCGGTCCCGATCGCGAGCCGATGTCATCCAATTGGGCACCCTTAAACTCCGAGCGTCCTGGTCAACACCATCCTTCCAGAGCAGGTCTAAAATCTACCGCAAAGGGTTTTCCGAGCAGGATACTCTTCGCTCATTCAAGCAAGGTGTCCTGCCCACAGAAGTCTACCAAGCTTTAGCTTAGTAATAATATCTGCTTCTAGGTAGATAGCATGCAACTCACGGCTAAAGCGTCTCCGGAATCAACCTTCTTCGCCTATGGGGCCAATGATTCTCCTCAAGACTTTCCTCTCGAACGCGGCTAAGAGGTCAGAGTGCCTTTCGCCAAGCACCCAATTGTCGGATTCATACGTGAGTACTGGCAGTATCATGGTCTTGTACAGCAGAGTATCCGTTCGTGCAGGATACCTTATAGGAGATACTCAACAATGTTGTACCCCTTTAGTTGCTGCACATAGTCACATCTCCTTTCTAATATATGGGGCATATTATATCTTTGCGCCAGTCTGCTGACATATCTTCATGCTGCCTTACGTGCAATATAATTTCATGATTCGCTTGGTGTAATGTGGGCCCTCCATATCTAATCAGCTCAGCTAGTATGCCGTCGGCTCCAGGGGCTTTGTTAAATTTCAGTCGACTTATGGCTCTTCGTACCTCTTCTATGCTTGGTGGCGGGAGTAAAATGTCTTCTTCTTCCAGTTCTTCATTGATTCACTAAAGTGCACTTTTCATCGCTCCCGAATACCTTTCTCATATGTATCAAAAAAGTGTGTTTTTTTCATGCATGGTCGAATATAACATAAACATAAAAATTATAAAAAGAAAACAGGACGAAAGTAAATTATTACTGGTGAAATGAGCACCACATCTAAATGAAAATGTTGAATTCTTAATGCACTTAATGCACTTAAACTTATAGCTCCGTAGATCAATTCATTATCCGCAAATCAAATTATAAGAAATAACGACCGTAGGTGAGTACCAAAGTTTGGATGATACTTTCGCCTGCTCTGAGAATCTGGCTTGTTTGTGCACTTTTGCGAGTGAGTTTTTGAAATTTTGTACGTGTCTGGATGTAGCTTTTGCAGGAGTATGGATGTAGCCTCAAATTGTAGGACTGTAGAGTTTTCATCTACATTTATTTCAAAAATCAGTAACAAACAAAGCAAGTTTTTTACAGCAACCCATTTTTCGTCTTCGAGATTTAAGGTAGTGGAATTTTCACTTCGATAATCGAAATTGTTTTAGGAGCATTCCATCGATCGTGCTTCTTTTTCTATGCTTTTAGTCGTCTCTTTAGAGTCACTTTTAACGGTTTTTTTTTATATTTTCGTTGCCACTTCCGGAGTTCCTCAAGGTTTTATCTTCGATCGTTTACTTTTTGCTTACCAATACTCTACTTTTTGTTTACCAATAATATTCCTTCTGTCATCAATTCCTTTTGCTTTGTATATGCGGATGACCTAATGTTATATAGAGAAATCAATCTGTGGACGACTTTCACCAGCTTCAAGCTAATTTGATTGCCCTTCATAACTGGTGCCAATTCAATTACCTTCCTTAAATTATTTTGAAATGCCATCAGATGTCATTCATATGTAAAAAATACTCCCTATGTATTTTCCTGTTATTTGTCTGATATTTTCCTGTACATTGTACAGCAATTTAGAGAACTTAGTGTAAATTTTTTGAAACTAAACTGAAATTTGACCTTCATCACATGCCTCCCAAACTTCTGGCTTTATTTTGCATTCTTCTTAGATGTTTACTAATATTTCCTCTTGTATTCATTTGTTCTTTGCTTCAATTTGTAGTATGCTTGAGTAAATGTCAAATCTGGCCTCCTCGTTTTAAATAACTATCAGATTACTCTTTCTTTTTTTCAAATTCAATATTCCCTTCTGTCCCTATTTTTCTCATCTTTCCATACTTCACATATCTTCTTTGGATATACGCAGGGTGTTCCTCGATGGGTATTTTTTCTTTAAACTCTTACAAGGAATTTTGTTGGTCAATTTTTTATTAACAAATATTCATTCGTTATTTAAGTCGGCCAAGCAGATCGGCGAAGATATTACTCTTATTATAGAGACAACTGAAGCCTACTTTAACTTTCCTTTGCTGCGTCTTCCTGGGAAGCACAATGCTCTTAAGCTTGGGTTTATGATCGTTGTTTGAATTTTTATTAACATTAGCTTTTTTTTTCAATTTCTAAGTTTGTTATTTTGTTGTTTCTCTTATTCATAATAATGTTAAATCGTAATGTTATTTGCTGGAATTGGAATTCTTTCTGTACCGGGACGAATGAAATAAATGGATTAATAAAAAAAAGCCAGGCTAACTTAGCGGGCGGTACGTGACATCTATTCGGTTAGTTGCTAAATTTGATTACAAGTAGCAATCGAAATAACATAAATTATGTACGCACTTTTAAAATTCTTCGTACTATTATCGCATTATGTCAAATCTCGTCACATCAATGTGTGTAAGAAATCATTATGCAAGCCACGTTAATAAAAGGGACGAGAAAGACAGTACAAGGGAGAAGTGACTTTTCCAAATTTATTTCAAACATTTGTAAACGTAAACACAGCTTTCATTCCCAGGTATATCCATCCCCCAGCTATCACTTACGAGTATTTTTGACGCTAACACTAATAGTGTATCATAATATGGACACAATTTGTGTCACCAGCAAACAATGTCAAAAACAAATTTTTCTGAAATTTTACCCGAAAGTAGCGTACTTTTCTCACAATTCAATTTATTTGAATACATTGTCATCATATTCAAAATAGCTTATTGACTTTGACCCAAATAACCTCTCACCACCGATGCCCATTTCAAACCACTAACTATCAGCTATTATTAGTGCCTAGACTAATGCTAGGGAAAATCATAATTTCTGCGCAATCAGGTCTGAAAAGCCTGCTAGCAATGTTCTTAATGCTTGCTGAACTTTCACTTCTTCACTAGCTACACTCAATTTTTCCATTTCATTTTTTCCTTCATTTTCCACACTATCCGAATGTTTATTCTAACTGTAAACAATTATTATAACCACCGAGACGATCACGAACGAAAACTTTCTCACGTCTCATCGTGCTCGTCACCGGCGACTTGTGTTGATTGTGACTGGTCACATCACAACCATCCACGGTAGTACCGATGTTGATTTATTCTTTTATGACTTAACCATCGACGAATTTGTGCTGGTTAAGAAAATAGTTTCGAGCTGTTTGGCTAAGTTTATGACAAGAAAGTTTTTTGTTGGTAAGTTGTGAATTTTTGTTTGCTTTACGAAGACTGTCGCATTGAGGTGAGGCAGCTTATTGGCAATCTTTTACAGGTTATTTATGAAAATAATGAATATTGTAAAATGCTTGGTTATTTCAAAACCGGTTTACTAAATAACTAATTGATTTAATAAGTAACTAACAGTTATCTGTGTAGCCATCATTTTATTTGTTATTGGAAAAAAATTCTACTCACGCATTCTTGAACTCTCAGCGCCCTCTGAATTAGCTTCATCGTATGCCCGGAGCAATGCACTTTTCGTTACAAGTGGATCGAGCGTCGGCAATTGACTTTGTCTACCACGTCGCGACGATCCGCTAAAACTGGAAAATGTCCTTGAAACAGCTGCACTAAATAAATCAAATGAAAAACAAAACAAATGATTATCATTAAAATAATATAATTTGCCGAATACAATACATTCCAAAGATCGAGTTGAATAAACTCAAACTCAATAGACTGCACAATGCAGTTTCTGCATACAACAAAGAGCAATTATGCCGCAGTGATGTATGGTAGCATGCAAGAATTTAATATGCGATGCATACATGACCACACTTTGCAATTTCTGCTCCTGCTGCTGCTCAAACTGGTTATATTAGGTTGGCGAGCGAATTGAGATTACCTGGGATATGGCACATTGTTCGGACCCAAGCAGTATGGCGAATCTGTGAGTGCGTCGCCAGACAGATATTTCAAACCTGCTCCGCCACTGCATTTCTCATTTGTATAACTCGACCACAAAGATGCGTTCGCTGTACTGTGACTGTGCAGTGTGAAAACCAGTAGAAACGTTAATATCTGCAAAATGAAAGATATAAATAGAATATTTATTCAAATGGAAGATATTTATTTATTTATTGCGATTATTTTTAGGTGGGATATTGTGAGCATTGCTGCATACATTAAATTTTCTAAATATTGTCAAAATAGAGAAAATATAACGATGGAAACTAAAATCAATATGTATAAGTCTATCAAATAATAAATTTGTTTATAATTTATTCATATAACAGCTTGCTAAGCGCAAAAGATATTCATGATAAGAAAAGGAAATCTAGTGAAAATTGTCTAAGTTATTGTCTGTTTGTATCAGATTCAGAAACTACCTTATTTCAAGCAGATAGTTAATTGCAAATAAGGGTACTTTGACCAATTTGTTTCATTGTCAGAAATATTGTTTATCGATGCGAAATGAACTATCATTAAAGAGGCTGGAAACACGTTTGTATTTATTATTGCCTCTTTCTATGGATTTATTTATTATTGCAGAGTGGCTAAGTAAGCTCCATCATTTTTACCACTGTTACAAATTATGAACTAATAGAAATAACAATGTGAACAAAGCGGATTGGTTCAATCTCAAATGTTGCATAAGTCTTAACAAACTTTTTTACTAGCTAATTCAATTTTTGCCTCAGTTTGGTTTTTTCACATGCTGTTTGCACAACACTCGCCATGCATGCAGCTTTTGGTCATAGGACAACTCCTAGTCTTATGTTGTAAGTCCTAGCCTGCTAAACGATTTTTTATGCCGTAGTTACTACATTAAGCTCTTGCTATTTATTTCTATTCCCAACAAACCAGGGATCATTTGATACATTTCTAAAAGTGATGTAATCTCATGACTAAAAATATTCTGAACTATTAATCTCAATGTTTATTTACTCTTTTTTGGCGTGGTACAGGGCTTCCAGTGAAGCTGCGAGTTCGAATGTAAACGAACTCATTTTACTACTGATTTAGTAAGTAAACTGGTATTACAGAGTTTTATTGTGGACAAGCTATATTTTTTCCTACATTTCTTGTGTGTTTTGTTGAATTTCGTTTACAACGAGGGAAAAGCGAGTAGATCGCGAATAATAGTTTCAAACCACGCATCAACCTAGGTCTGGGCCATGTCAGGGACAATATTTTCTTCCTCGTATGACTGCTTGACATAGAGTACAATTATTGTATAAATGGTTGGTTGTAGTGATATTTATTTTGCTCACATTAATAAAGTCATTATAGTGACCTATTTAAATGTCAAAAAGACAAATATTTCATCTATGACATCTATGAAATTTCCCATCTATTGCCGTCCTACATTTCATTCTATCGAGGCTATGTGATATACTAGCTCTATTTTTTTTTATCATTTTTTTAATGTTATAGATCCAAACTTTGGCCTATTATCGTACAAAAACTGCAATCAATTTTCCGATGGATTGAGATCATTTTAAAATTAACCAGAAATTCAAAATTTGAATTAAAAATTCAAATGACAAACGATCAACTCAATTTGTTTCCATCAACCATAACACTCGTCCTACATCTCAATGCAGCTATCATTACTACATATCACCACATAGACCTACTTG
Organism: Nemotelus pantherinus; assembly: GCA_963978885.1. NCBI lineage: Eukaryota > Metazoa > Arthropoda > Insecta > Diptera > Stratiomyidae > Nemotelus > Nemotelus pantherinus. The sequence continues at coordinate 26,354,515 of OZ022263.1, forward strand.
ACATGACAAAAAAACACCAGATCCGCTATCAGAAGATTTATTTCGATGCCGTGAACGTGAACTTGAACGAAACCATTGCCAGTGTAAACTTCATGTACATTAACTGGTTAATACACAAATATCTGTTGTTAGTACCTACTCATGATTCGACCTTAATAGTTAATTCAAGCAATGGCCTCAAGTAATGTTGCATGCACCTACATAGGCTGTATTTGAACCATATCAAGTGACATCACGATGTTTCTAGACACATCGAAGAGGAGAATTGGACAGAAAACGATGAAAAGAGAGGTGTTTGCATTAAAGCATCGAAAAAGAACTCAAGAATGCGATAATATGTATATGTATTTTGTTTTCAACGCATTGCATGTATGCTAAGCACCTAGTTCATGCATTATTGCCCATTCAATGTATATCAAGGTTTCTTTCTCGAAAGATTTTCGGAATGCACCCAATGGTCTGGCCTAGATTGATTTACACGAACAAATTTGAATGTGAAATATTTATGGTGATTGCACGTCTGCATACACATATGAGCAATAGTTTTGAAATTGAAGTGAATCAAAGTCAAGTTAGACATTACTTTTAGATGCTGATTTCGTGATTTGCTGGAATTCGGTACTGAAGGCAATAAACTCAGCCAGTATGATTTTTATGATGCCCTAATTGTGGTGTTGGATGCGACAGGGAGAGGTTCAATAGTGAATGCTATCAAATACAGGCAATATTACCATTTTTTATTTAGTCGAATACCGACAAAAAATTGTCGCATCTATAAAACTATTAATTGGTTGCAGCTATATGATTTTAAATATGTCGGATACGATATTATTTGATATGATATTAAATCATGTATGGGATATAATTTCAGTTATACTGCAGTAAATCTGACAATTTCACAACCGAGAATTCACTGGAAATGGGTAATGGGAAGCTCCTTCAGCAATTATGGAACATCAACTGTTGATAGTTGTTGCGCTTCTAGAGAATCACTGCAAACTAACCAACTACTAACCATGTATTTTTCCACTAACTTCATTTCTACCAACTTTAATTTCTTACCCTCGGAATACACCGTAGTGAACTAACTACAGTTTTCTTTCAGCGAGCATTATATGTGAAAACGTTTGCTGCAATTGAAATGTGACCTTCTATCCTTACTTTTCTTTTGTTTGAAGATTACTTAAATATTACTCACATACCGACTTAAATACATATATTCATCACTTTGAAAGCCATATTACTTGATTGTTGCGTAAATTCCGAAAATACACGTGTTTTTTGTATCTCTTATGTCAGAAGTCAACGGCATCATCAGCTGTTGTAATAACAACATTAAAAATTTCTCACTTTCCAAGCGAATTACGAACAAAATGATGGAAGATTTTGCTCTCTAATTTTTTGCGTGCTACCATTTCTAGCTCCAGCAATCTGATGCTGATAATTTACTGAAATTTTAATCTATCAATTTACTTTTTTTAAAGAGATTACTTGTAATTGTAATTTCTTTACAAAACGGATTTGATATTAATCGGCAAATTGAAACAATTTGATCTTCAATAATGTTCTGTAATTGAATTGCTAATGAATTAGGCTTGTTTAGTTTAATGGAAAATTTTCCAACAATTTTGGGCTGCATTTCGTTCATCTAAATAATCGTTTGTATTTTTACGTAAAATAAGATAATTAAATTAGTCAGCAATTTTTACAACTACAACCGTATCTTTTTATTGTTTCTATCGATTTCATATTTTCAGCAGCAGTGTCAGTTTTATAATCCAGATTGGTTTTGTTAGCAGATAACTTCATTGATCTCTTCTTGTTCCATATTACGCCACACATGTCATTCAATCTCTGAGCGTAATTATATTCAAATCTATTGGTGACTTGTTGATTACAATGGCTTTTATAAAGTCATTGTATAGATTAGAGCCGAAGGTGGCACATTCGTGCGCACTCGGCAGGGGGGAAATAAAACACTTCATAGGCGGTTTACCGCCGCGCCTTTATTGCACTATTTGTTTGTTGTACATTGCACTTACATTGCACTTATATTGCACATTAGCACCGCTCTATAGAATCGCGCCTTGCACCAAATCGCTCGCTCGCGCCATTGCTCGCTCGGTCCGGACCTAATTGGGAACTTTTTGGGCTCATCGGGGACTTGTTCGAGACTGCCTTCTCATCCTGTCACGTCCGCCATCGTCGTCGTCGTTGTCGTTCCACCGAACGGTGTTGCCGTTCGGTACAGTCATTGCTTAAAAGTCAGCTTTGTCATTAATTCAACTGATCAGGGAATCGAAATTATTCAATAAGCATCCTCTCTAGCTAAAATTTCCAATCAAAAGTTTCTTCTGACATTTAGTTGTGCTGTAGTAATGCAAGTCCGTTTGAAACGTCCGAAAGCCCGAAAACTAATGTTGTTGAAATTATGATAATTATATTTCAATACCAATGAGCATTGTCATTATTAAATAAATGCCTGTAATTTATTTATGTCTACTCGTTATTTAAAAATACTGGCATTTCGCAATTGATCATTAATTAGATGACTGCCTATCCAAAATACTGTTTTGACCCACAAAAAAAATATTAAATTAAAGAACAATAGTTTTTTCCTAATACATAATTGAATAGCAGATTTTTAGCATTTGATGATAGAAACTGACTAGCGCCAAAGCTTCATGCATTGTTGTTTAATTTCATTGTTCAATCACTAATAACTCCGTGCATCCTGTCCCGGTGCATTTCAAAAACTACTTAGTAAGAGCCACTTTTCAGTTCGCATTTTAACTTTGTATCTTGTATCTTTGTCTTTTTTCTTCTTGTATCTCACATTTTGAATCTGTACCTAAGGCTTATAAGAAGGTTGCTTTTTATATTTTGGAAATGGGCAACTCTAGTGTGGCAACGATAAATCTAGCTTTTGTCCCTTGAAATTTTGCATTTTTTTCGTAAAAACTTACTCAAAAAATATTGATTTGCAAGCGCTATTGGTGTTGTTTACAGTGACTTGCAAAATTTATCTCAGCCGAGAAGTGGAATTAACTTGTGCATTTTTTGTTATTGTCTGATGTGGATCATCTCAACAACATTGCATCAATAAACTTAATTTGACTTTTGGCAAAGATATGGCGAACTCAACTGTGGGTGTAGTTCACTCATTGACAATGGGCATTTAAAGTCAGTTGTTTTGCCAAAAAAAACATTGAACTCATAATTTTAAATCGTCATGTGGCTAGTTATTAGATTAAAGTATTTTAATGGATCAGTAACTTGAGCGTGCTTACAATATTACGTGAGTATTTGGCTGTCAAAAAAATATGTTTGCGTTTGATTTACTCAATCGCTCAAAACTGTAGGAAAATTCAAAATGAAAGAGATAAAATTACTTTTTGTTTAATATGTTACTTAGGGAGCCCGGTAGCTCCGCTCGCTAAGGTGTCAGGCCAAAAAGCGGCATGCTACGGGGCCTGCGGGTTCGAATCCCGCCAGTGCCATGGCTGTAAGTGTGAATGCGTGTGATTGTCTATGAGGGTGGCAAATGGGCCCAAACTGGTGGCCTAATGTTGGTCGCGTTTCCGGCAGCCCTCTTGACTAACCTAACCTAACCTAATATGTTACTTCTTATACATTTCACGTCGTATATTTCTTCCGTCTTATATCGAATAATGAACTGATACTCTCTTTCGATGTCTTCACCAGCGAGTGCCGTGCATACCAAGGTGAAACTATCTGTTTTTTGCACGTTCATTTAATGCGGCATACAATTTAATTACATTGGTTATCCTACAAAATCAAATAAAAAAAATATATATAAGATCTTGGCAGGTAGCAATCTGAGCCTGTAACTAACAGCAAACAACTATATGGGTCTTACCAAGATGAGCTAAATCTAACAAAATTTGTTCGCATGCATGGCTCTTCGAAGCAAATGGTCGCTTCTTCCTTTAGAAAGATGCGACCTTTTGCCATTATACATTTAAGCAAAGTAGATTAGTTGATTTTGACCCCCATCGTTTGTTTGTTTGAAAAAATAAGAAAAACCTGCCGTTGAAGATAGACTATTTTTCATCAGGACACTGTGATCTTCCACATACCAGCTCAAATAAGAGACTTTTTGGTAACTCAAAACATCTGTCATGTAGTGGAAAAAGTACTACGAAAATTGGCTCAAATGCACAATTTTGATTTAAAGAATGCTTTGAAAAAAAACGAAAAAGTCATTATTGATGAAAAATATTTGTTCTTGTTTTCTGTTTCCTAGGTATATGTATATTTATAGTATGTTTCTGAGCACAAACCGAAAATTTCTTACAATTTTCTTCAGATTGCTTCTCATTTATTGCTTAAAATTATATGTTATTTAGAAGTCTAGTACTTGTTATTGATTTCTTTCATTAGTATCTTGTTTTGCAATTGAATTTTCAGCTTTTTGTGCATTGGCTGTTAGAAGCAATAGGTCATGTTTTAATTAATTCATAAAATTACCATGAAATCGCTACTATGTTACTTGCCTACAGTATAAAGTTAAGATCTTTATACGTTTTTAGTTTACATTGTAGACTTTATGGCTTTTCATGGCCAATAAACTGTCTTTAATTCATATTTAAAATTAAGAGTCGAAAATTTCCAGCTATTATTTTTCACCGAAATTAACCCAAGTAACTTTTGCGGACGGTTTTGCTAATTTATGCACCATGTCAGAACTAGATATTGTATCTAATCTGTGATTTTGATCTAAAGAATTAAAATAGACAACCAAAATGATTGAATCGAAAAGCGTCCATGCTACTTTTTCATTGCTGAAATGAACTTGTCTTCGAATAAGTCTCAACAATGTATTAATATCTGAACGTTATAATATCAAATACCATAGAATGCATCTTTGACAGTAAGCTCTTGTGAAATCGTTACATAGAAGCTAAAACATCAGCAGTTGAAGCTCAAATTTGTCAATTACAAATGGACGCTCAATAGAAGGTCTGTACTTTCACTCGACTCCAAAGTGTTTATTTGAAAATATATTTTGAAGCCAATTTGGACTTAAACACAACCATCATTTATCAGACACACTCAAAAATCCTAACAGACATTAGCAGAACCTCGTAGTACTTTTGCAAAGCTTGTCTCCACAAGCACCTATGAATCTAAATGATTGCAGAGTAAATCAATGACTATTGTTGAAAAATAATATGTAAGTTTTGTTGACTAGATGAACCTTCATGTACGAAGGTAACAGTTAATAAAGTTAAAAATTAACAAAGGAGCGAAATGAAATTCAGCCAGCTTACAAATCAAAACACGAATAAAACCAAGTTTATGTTGCTTCTAATTTTTATCACACACATTTCATCCTTCCCGTCACTGTGCTTCATTTGAATTGTACTAATGAAATCAGGTACCAACAAAATTTTACGTTTCATCTTCGTATAATTTAGCTAAACGAATCTGTTTCACTTCAGTCAAATCAAAATCATGCTCTTATCTCCATAATTCCAATATTCGAACACGAGATTCAATAAGCTTTCACTGCCCGAAAACAAAACCTGAGCATAATCGGTCACTCGAAGTCGTCCAAACAAAAGACTTAAGCCAGTAACCTGACGCTATAGTCTATTTACCATAAATGAAATTGAAAACCATATGGCCTACAAAATAGCCTACCACTGGAAATTGAGCATAATAGTCATAGGTCAGGTGGTCTGGCATCAATGTGTCTCATACAAAAAACCGTCGAATAAAAGCGAGAAGAAGATATGAAGTATTTATATTAGTAATTCGATTTGGTCAGTTTCATACCTTTTTTTAAGATTGTATTCGAACGGCAGCAAACATTTATGATGTATTGACCAGCTTGAATGCATTTTGCATTGACGTCTTTTGAAATTTCATTTGGCCTTTTACTTGAAAAAATCAAAGATGCGACCAGATGACGACGTGAAAATGATCCATGAAATTCATAATTGACATTAGAATCGCCGCTAAATTCCAAAGTACATTTTTTCTTTTCATATTCTTCTCTTGTTCCACTTAACGCGGTTCACCTACCGGTCGAAATGGATTTCTAAACGGTTTCTCGAACGTAACTTTTCACCTGTTAACGATTGCTATTCGCTTTTGTGCATGGCATGTACGAAAATGACTTGCGGGAATTTCATACAAGGCGCCATTATCTAGTCCGAATAGGAGCTCAGTGCAACGAATATCGTTTAATTAATGACAGTGAATGAATGACCCATTGTTCTGCCAACTGTCAAGATCGAGTGCTGTGATAATGCCGCTCATACTGAGCCTCTCTCCAGCGCGATGGTGATGGGAATCGATAATAAGTAATTAATTACTGATTGATTACACCTGATATTATCGAGTTTCCAAGCAAAGTCGAGTCGAGTGTAGGCGGTTTCTGTTACGTTGAGTAGAAAGTTCGTTCTTTGGTGTGTTCACGGGTCATGTTTTGAGCTTGCCACAAAGCCGAAGAAAATTTCCAAGATCAAGTCAGACGGTAGTGTGGAGTTTGAGTGGAAAGTAAGGTTAGTTGTGATTGTTCCGATAAATTGCAGATTTTTATTTATTTCTGACTTAGTGAGTAGAACCAGATTGTTTTTTTTCTGAAGCTAATAATTGAAATCATTTTCGCTACTTTATAGTTGAACACGAAGTTATTATGAGGAACTTGCAAAAAATGGAGATAGCGTAGCAGTTAACCATTTGTTAACATGTCTTCCGAAATTGATTTTTTCACGAGGAATTTACAAAAGAAGCCCAATTAATTAACAACGAGTAGCAGTGGGAAGAAAAATTAGATTTGAACCATGTATATAATCTATTGATAGGAGTTGAATATTGTGCTAGGAAATTCGCAATGGTGAAATAAATACACTTTCGATTTCAGGTTTTAATGCATGGTTATCTTTTTCGCTGGAAGTTCGGTGAGATTTTGAAATCAGTAACCGATTTTTTACTTTCATAAATTTCACCGAAACCAGGTGTGTTTTGTTTGACGCGTTAAGCTACGGCAACGACTAAGCATGCATGCTGTGAGTTTATAGATTTTTGGCATTTTACCTACACGTGCTTTAAACATTAGCCGTTGACCCTCTTAAGATAAGATTGTGAATTTGAAAAAATTTATGCGAATCAGATCGTTTTAATTTTGGTTTCAATACCAATCAAGCATTTATGCCTGGCTATGAAGTATTTTGGTAGTCATAGAGCATTTTTTGGTTTTTTAATTGAAATATTTAAACTCGAAGCTAGTAATATATTACAGGTGAGCTTATTTAATTCAGAGACGAACCGTTTATTTAGTATCTTATTTTTATTTGTGGTGCTCGAAAACAATGAAAACAAGAAGAAAAAAGCTAGAATAGATTTTTTGAAATGAAAATCAAATTACAGTTTGGAATAAACTCGAAAAATAGTAAAAGGTTAGTTATCAAATGAATGAACGCATAGGGTATATTCTCTGAAATTGGTGGAAGAAGTAGTAATCAATCGGATAATTTGCGGCTAAACGTTACAAACGATATAAAGGAAGATTTAAAACTGAAAGCAAAAGTAATTTGAAATAAGTGGTTTTGCTATTTTTTTCCATATAATTAGCACGCTTTTGATTTGTAAAATTATTGTGAGTTAACAATAATCAAAACCCAATTGATTGGAATTTTTAGGAGACTATCGAATCAAATTGTGTACCAAACACCATTTGAAGAATATATCTTAATTTCGCTTTGACGTATGAACACATAAACTTTTATATCCAAAGCACAACATAAAATCTATGCAATAAAGCAACAATTTATGCAACAATTTGGAAATGCCCAAATTTTCGTGTTTTTTCCGCAAGAAGAGAGTTTGTTGAGGTTGGATTCGTTGCGATTAGTGACGAGATTGTCGATAATGATGCGAGCACTGTTGTTGGTTATTAAATGATAATTCTGTTGGTAATACTTATGTTGTTAAGCAAAAACCCGAAGTAAATAACACATTTTTTTTTTAAACTGATAGGTATGCTTAATTTTTCGAGATGATTGTCAATCATATTTTTTGAAAATTAATATAATTTAAAAAAAGTTCTACAATTTAGTTTCAGCTTCACAAAAGATTCGATGTTGAAAATTGCCAAAAATCACCTCGACAAATCGTATTGCCTTTATTAGATCTAATTTCTTTCAAACAAATACTTAAAACGTGAGGGGGGCAGGCAGTTACATTATCATCAGCACTATAGCTCAGGTCCCGCCCTGGCTCATTTCAACCAGTTTTACCATCGTTTTTAAAAAAATTCTATGATGCTGGTCAGCTGATCGACTTATTTGTGCGAAGTGATCTCTTAGTGAAGTTACCGCGAAATTTCAGCTTGCCTCCCAAAATGGAAAGTTAGCTTTACAAGCCGCACATATCTGGTCCAAATAAAAGACAAAACTTTAGATACAAGGAAATCGCACTGTAAGCCACAACTTGCTGCACCATGTGCTCCAGAGAAGAGAAGCCCCTCAATAGGCTAAAAAAAATAGACGAGTAAACTATTGTGGTGCCTAGGTGTGTTCACTGAGCTGTGGGATGCAAAGCTGAAGGCAAACACTCCTGAGAATTGTTATATTTTGGAGCTAATGCCAGTTGCACTTTGGCTCCCTTCCTCGCAGTGAACGTTTATGCGCTTTCTTTTTCCCCTCTAGTTTATTCAAGTCTCTTTATCGCTCCCTCGTTGATCTACTACTTTACGATCCTAATGCTGGTAGGTTTAGGTAGATATCCTTTTCTCTCTGTTCTTGGAGTTTTAAGATAGCAAGGGTGCTGTTAGGATGTCTGTCGATTGTGACGAAAAATTTGAGTGCCTTATCTCGTATGTTATGTATTTGTCTATTGTGTCTATTCGTAAGTGTTTCTGATGTACCAGGGTGCCCTTGTTAATTTCCTCAGGGCCAGGTGTTGGCAAGTTTTTAACTATTTCTTGTTTGTCCTGTGTGCTTGGTAGAATATGGTGCTTCCATATGTGATTGTTGGTCTGATCTGCTTATAGATAAGGGCTCTGTTTTTAATATGAAGCTTATTTGATACAAGTAATGAGTACAGCTGGTTCAGTATTCTGCTGGCAATTATTCGTTTGTTTTGTATGTGCGTATTCCACAAAAGTCTTGTGTCAAAAGTGAGTCCTAGGTATTTGGCTGTCGTTTTCCATTCTATGAGTTCGTTGTCGACTGTATGTTGGCTTGGGTTTTGCCTTCGTTGTCTTGTCACAAAGATCGCTTGCGTTTTTTTCCGCATTGATACGAATCTTCCAGTTCTGAAAGTAGTCCATCAGTATGTCTATGTAATGTTGGAGATTTCTGGTTATAAATTCAGCCTGTCGAGATGTGTAGTAGATGCAGGTGTCGTTTGCAAAAAGGGAGATTTTCGTTGTGGGCATCATCGGGATGTCTGCAGTATGTAAAGTATACAACAGTGGTCAGAATGAAGAGCCTTGCGGGACTCCAGCTTCTATAGGTCATGTTCTAGAGAAGTGGTCGTTAATTCGAACGAAAAGAGTTCTGCCCTCAAAGAATGATCCAATTAATTGTATAAGGAGTTTTGGGATGTTAAAATCGTACATTTTAACGATAAGACTAGCATGCTAGACCTTATCAAATGCCTTGGCAACGTCAAACATGACAAGACCTGTTGATTTCTTTTGATTGAATCCAGTTATAATGTGCTGTGTCTTTCTGGCTAGCTGTAATTCTGTGGAGAATTGCTTTTCTGGGACGATGAATTTGTCAGTGACTACTTTCTCGAGTCGCGAAAGTATTAGCCATTCTACTAGTTTCGAGGAAGGCAAACACTAAGAAGGGATGTTCTAAGAGAGAGCTACTATCCTCCTGCTATTGTCGTTACTTGCTCATGACCTTTTTAAATCAACAAATAGTAAATGCTTAATTATGCTCGGAAGTGCGGATGATATCAGGGTGGTAATATAAGGCTTACACTTGGTTCTTTTGAGATTCAGAATTGAAAAAGTCTTAAATTTTACAGTCCAATTGTGCAAGATGAAAGAAGGTCCATCCATTAATCTTCAAAAAGGCCATTTTGTACCATTCACCAGGAAAATGAAAATTTAGAAGAGGGCTCTAAAAATTAGTGGTACGTAGGTGCGACTACAGGAAAGGTATTCGTAAAATATCTAGGAATCAACCTAAATAAGAAACTCACCTAGGACAATTATCTAAACAAAGCGGCATTGAAGGTCTTTAGGGCACTTTGAAAAACAAAGCAAATTTTGGACGCAATCGAGGACATTCTCCAAGCAAGCACTCTGATCATACAAACAAATGACCTGCAGATGGAAGCCAAGTCTGCAGATACAAACACGTTAACTTGATGGGTGGATAGTATCCTGGAGAACATCAGGTCGATGGTGGAAATGCTGAACTTCAACGGTCAAATTAAGACTTACTTCAAGAAAAGATTCAAAGCCATAATATCATCATGGAGCAAGTGAGAGATCGGTGCAGCATCCTCACAAATAGGGAAGCAAACGTGGTATGTGGATGGCTCAAAGATGAATTGTGAAGCGGAAACAACGATTGTAGGATCCAACTGCAAAATGCAGACCCCCTTACTTAAGGAAGCCATTATCTACCAAACAGGGGCACAAAACTGGATCGAGCTGATACGAGTTTTTGGCCATGAAAAACACTACAGAAACTAAGAAGCTGATACCAAGGCCAAATAAGAGGCTAAATTGCCTTAAATTGACCCTAGTTGGTACGAAGAGTAAAATTAAAAAGTAAAATTGAAGGCTGAAAGAGTAAAAGAGTAAAATTAAAACATGGACTAGGAAAATATCAAAAGCTACTGTCGTAATCTGGACCACTTGAAACACTCAAAAGATTACCTCAGCTTCGAAGCAAAAAGACCAAAAGAAGGAGTGGCTCTCCGTAAAAGTGGCATATGGGCCCTTGTGGAGCTTTGGCCAGCCATCGTCTTTGCAAAAAGTACTTCCGAAGGATAGACAAGGAACAATAAATACTGCAGAGACGAGCACTTTTTCACACACTGTCCAGCACTAGTGAGACGCAGATTAAAGTCTCTTGACTCTACTCTTTCCTCCATTTGGAGCATAAAAAGAGTCTCATCCAGGAGCATATCCATTTTTCATGTAAAAACTAAAATATCCGGGGTAAAAATCGGAAATGTCGAAAAAATCATACAGTAAATGTGCACAGAATATCGGTCCTGGCAGAATGCACAGTGTGACCATGGCCGAAATCAAATGAAATAATAGAAACTAGAATGAACATGACACATATGTCTTAACTGGTCGGAACAACATGGATACTAGAGTGAAAATTATAGCTCTTTACACAAATAAATAAGTTTGAATGGAACCAAAAAATGCGACACTGTGGCGTTTCCACGGGTTATTTTGTTTTTTCTTTTATTTTCGAGGACAATGCGTTTTACAATTCTCTATCAGCAAGTATTGGTCGTGTGGTGTTTTTAATTATGAATTGATAGTGCTATCTTTTTGGCTCTTAACAACATTGAAAATTCAGTCGATATTTGTAGTCGAGACAACAGAGACAACAGAAACTTGAATCTAAATTTCAAAAATAAATAAAAAAAAAACTATTTGTTTGTTTACTTTCATTCTTTCTTTTTCAAACGTTTGACATAACTCTGGAGCCAGCTGTGACCCCGAAATGCATGGCTCTGGGTATGCTTATGAGCCAAAACATCTTCAGATTTGATTAAAATATTGCAAGAGTTTCTCGGACTAAAGAATTATTTCCCAATTGTAAGCAAAATAAGTCAAAGACACAACAATGTGTTAAGTCATATTAACTTTACATTTTTCCACATTTTAGGAAATTTTTAAGCTGCGTATTTGGTGACTCCTTCTATAAAAATTCATTTAGGATGAAAGCATTGTGGATTGAATAGAATAAACGATGAATGGAATAGTCTGATATATTCATGTAGCTCATGCGCAGATGTGAGTGAATTCAAAAACTTTCTTATTTCTGGGTAAGATGGTATTGTATTTATTCGAATATGAGACTTAATGAATGGAGGAGTGAGTCAACAACATCATATTGCTATTATAAATTTCAATTTCATATCTTTGCTCAGATTTGACTCACCTAAAAGTTTCTCTAGCAATTTTTGCTGCTTGAATATGTTGCGATGTGTTGAAGAATATACCTGAGTCACCTACAAAAACTTCGCTGGCCAATAGTCTTTTTTGATACGCTGCCATACGCATCACTTTTACACCACTAAAGAAAATGGGTCAACACACAAAATGCGAACTAAACAAATCAATTTGTTATTCCCAGCAGTCATTTTGATTATAACACTACACTAAAAGCATTATTCTCTTGAAACTAGGTTTCTGTCCCAATAATTCACGTGTCTAGAACGGAAACCCAAAGCCATCGGTCAATCGTCAATCACCGCTAAATCCAATTTTATAAGAAGTGTGTGTCGTAAATACACAAATTAATGACAGTTATGCGCAACATAACTGTACCATCGCGACTAAATCGCTGACTGATGCTTGGCTCGTCGCTCTTCATAAATGATATTGTCATCGTTTTCGAGAAGAGAGTACAAGCGAACAGAATGACAACGAATCTCGGCGCTACGAAACGAACAAAAGCAAAAGTAGTTGACCTGAGACGCGAAATAAAAGTGCCAGAATTCGGTCTGACTTCAGTTTGCGCTTTGCCATGTTAATGAATCACCACCACATCAATAGACTGGGGTTAATATACTTGGAAAGAGGAAGATGCTTTCAAGTTGAGCGATGCTGACTTTAGCAAGACGATTCCGATCTGGTTTATCTTCTTACCTAATCTCGAATTGTTTCTTCGTCTTAGGAACAATGTGCTAAAGTTTTACAGAAATTTTCGCGCAGAATAGAAAAGTATGGTGTGGCGATGGCAAAAGCTACTGAGAGCTCGGCAGAATGCGTCTTTGCACACCGAAATGCAAACTGTTGTCTTTCGACATGGCACCGGTAGTTCATTCTTCGCCTGAACCACTCACAAGAGTTAATTGCGGAGCAGTAGAAAATCCCCGTTGAAGCTGATGGGTTCCAACCATGTGAACACTAATATTAGGCCAAGCGCTGCCGCTGAATGCGATTTGATCTGTAAGACTCAGTTCGCGGCGCATGCAAAGCATTGAATTTGAATTTGGTGTGAAAAGTGGACCAACAATCCAGTCCAAGCATTCGCTGACGTCTTGGCAAATTCGTTTTCAGTAATGCCCGCGCGAGAGCTTCGAGCAAGAATAATCGAGGTTAATCAATCTAAACGCTGTCTGATATTCATAAAACGAAACGAAACGGGTTTCTGATTCTGACTATGAGTTTCCACTCATTAGAAGATCGCTTCGATTTTGACGTTCTCGGAAGAGCAGCCAGCTGCACAGACTCTACTCCACTGAATGCTACTTACACTTATCCGCAATATTATTACCCTACTTTATTCTGCCTCGGATGCTTCCTATATCAGTGGATAAGACAAAACTGCGAAGATCACAAAGAATGTTCGCCAAGAGTCAGTTATAGTCCGGCGTGCACATTCGATATAGTAACACAGTGTCGAGTAACAGTTTCTGTTTGCTCGGATATCGGAAAGAAGATTTTCTTGCAAAGAGTGGAAATTGAGGTCACTTACTTTTATCGAACTGCTACAGCACCGATATTCCATTTCTGCGACTTGAATTCGACGTGTGACTGTAGAACGAATGGTGATTTTTCGTGAAAATAGCTTTTCTGCTGCGCCCACTTGAGAACAAGTAATAGACCGATGCAACGCGGGTACCGACCGATTTTCCAATTGCTGGAACACTCAAACTCCAGTCGATTAGACCGTTCGCTTTCGAAAAATTAAAACACTTGAAATCGAACGCTTTACGTCCCGAGCCCAACACTCCAGGTAGAACGAACCACGACGACAGTAAGCTGCTTTAGATCTCACTGACGGAATTCCAAACTGATAATAATCTTGCGCTGAGCAACAGAAAGTTTTTCCTCGTACTTGAACAGTGCGACGAGCTAAAAATCCTCTATTCGACTCAAATCTACTCGGGTCGTCTTGACTTCTCAACTAATCACTTCAATAACTTAACGAGCACTAAAGTATCAAGCGCATCCATCCAACGACCTTATCTGCGAACGCCAAGCAAGACTTGAGTGAGACTACGACCAGCCAAGTCCACGACCACTTCTACCTTCGTATCACATTCGAAAAGCACCTCACCAGCGAATACCAGTTGCTACTTCTTGGTTTCTACTTCTTCGCTGCCGTTGCTGGTGCTGCTGCTGATGGCTGCCAGAGAGGTAAGAGACTCCAACCACACCATCGACTTTGACTTCTAAGCAGTGTTGCCACGAAAAAAAATATGTGGGGACCAACATTTTGGAAAAAAAGGACCATAGGGGACCAACCAATTTCCTTTCAAAATGCTGAAAATATAACATTTTTCGATTATATTATACATAAAGTAGATACCCATGTATGTGCATCTTTGTAGATAAATGGTTTCTTTTTGTTTCAAAGCTCTCTTACGAGAAAGGAGCAGTCTTATATGTACAATCAGCCATCCGTCAGAAATATTTCTATGCGGCATAAACAAATCAAAATGCACTTTTTGAAACTAAAACAATTCTTCAAGAAAATATAAATCCTTTGACACGCAATTCAATTAAATCCCAAAGAAAGTAACAGAATTTTAGATATGTGCTCTGAGAACTAAAATTTGGTTTTTTTTACATAAATACTAAAACCCAAATTTAAATAAAATTTCAAAATTATCTTCGATTGCCATATTTTTAGTTCATACACTCATTTGATTAGAAAATTTACTAACTTTTCAAGCACATTATACCCTAAATAGTGAGTTAGTTACTCATTATATGCAAAAAAAATTAGTCATTATATTATCAAAATACCGAAAATATAAAACTTTTTACTATGTTGATTCAGGAACTAGATACATATATGCATAAATATTATTTGTATTTCGGTAAGTGAATCAAATGATGTAAATCTTTTTAGGCAAACATTTCTTCAAGAAAATATCACTTTTCTGTAATTAATTCAATAAACTGCATAGAACGGAACAGAAAGTTAGATATGTGCACTGAAAATTAATCATGTTTTATATTTTTTTATGCTTTAGTAGTAGATTGACATGCATACTAACGAATTAAAGTGAAACATACAATCAAGTTTTTGCTTTGAAGAAGCGCACGCTGCGCATGTAGCCCTTCTTTTTGATTTCAAATGAAACTAAGTTCAATATTATCGATGAAAGCAGAGATTTGGGATTTTATTTGTAGATTTGCTAAGAAAAGCAAAGTAAATTGCTGATAGATGCGAACAGGACCAAAACCTGATGGTTTTCCCAAGAAAGGGACCAAAGGACCAAAATTAAAAACTTTGTGTAAAAGGGACCACAAATGGTCCCAATGGACCAAAGTGGCAACGCTGCTTCTAAGCTTCACGGGAAATTCGTTCTTCGGCTTCGGGTTGCTGTGATTGCAATCGAAGCTATCGTGGCGATAGCAGGTTTGAAGAAGTATATTCAATATAGCTTAACCCGTAGGCTCTTGAATTTTTTTTAAATGCTTGTTAATAGAAAATATAATAGAGAAATTTCGAACAAATTTTTTGACGCAAATTTCAATACAATAGGAATTAATAGGAATTTCAATTTCAATAGGAAGAAAATTAAGGAAAAAATTACAAACACATTTTGCGAGTTTTCAATTTGTATGCACACCTCAAGCTTAATAGCTCGGGATATCCCAATTTTTCGGACTCTTCTGTGATTCGGGTCACTCTAATGTACTGTATTCTGATAAATACTTTTCCAATTCAGGCAATCAAAGAATGGGAAAACAAAAAAAGCTCTTCAAAGAGCTTCATCACAAATTTACAATCTTAGGAGTGATTCGTTCCACGACTCACTTTACCCCTGATTAATTCAGGTATCTATTCAGAGCTCGGTGAACTAAAAGATTGGTGCACAGACCCTCGCCCAAACCTGGATTCGAACCAGGGACGCCACACACAAGAAGCAAGTGATCTACCCACTAGGCTACACAAGCTTTCGATTGAATTATTAATTGCGTATTTTATTTTATTACCCCACTGCTGAATTTCACAGATAACAATCCACTAGCAAAAATGAGAGCTTTACATTTTTATAGAAATATTAAAATTCGTTTGAAGCAGCTTCGTAGTTATGGCAGTGGGAAGACATATTTGGGAAACCGATATAATTTTTCAAAGAAATGAAGTGATACCCTTTTATTTGTAGAGCGCTAATTTCATGTCTGTAATTTATAAACATTGTGACCGCACTTACGAGTACAAACTTATTATCAGGTCGAGTCTTTAACATTTAAAACTTCAATGCTGACATTTTATAGCACAAAAGTGGTCCTATCGCCCAGTCACCAAGGCCAAATGCATCCAAAGGTACCACCACCAGAGGCAAGCAATCTGTTCAGTGAATTTTGGTTTGATATGATGACTAGCGGTAGAAAAACGTGGTGACCTACAGAAAAAAAAACCCAAAATTTCAAAAATTTAAACTGTTGTTCCTAGTTTTCATTAAAATATTGATTTGGCCTAAATGGTGGACAAAAAAAAATGAAAAAATGAAAATACTTCATCTCGGCAGCCCTATTTTAATTTCACAACCAAAAGTGCAACGAACTCGCTTCACGTTAGAATCAACCTACACTGTGAATTTGTTGATAAAAAAACTGCTTTGGCAGGTTTAGGGCCGAACGTTTTTATTTACGTTCTGGGTTTTTATACAAGGTATCAACACATCAGAGTTACCAACAAATTCAGCAAACTTCTATCAGATCTGGCGCAAGGTACACCCTGTGAATAATCCGGTCGTTAGTTCTCGTGAACACGAGTTTCAAATGCTCAAAAAATTGGTTGTTTGGTTAAGGTCTATCGCTCTTGCGGAATAATAATTAGATTTATATGGCATTCATCTTTTTTTCATGAAAAGGCAAAGAAAAATCTGGAGACATGATGTTTTGAAAGGTTTTTTCTTACACTTGCCGTAGTTACAGCTCCAATGTGTTCTATGAATCTTGAAAAAAATAAACCGATGACTCTGCAGAAAGCTGCTATAGTTCGAAATTCCCAAATTTTTTTGCCTACTTTCAAGCGCTTAGCACCCGCGTGGTATTAAAAGATTAAAAAGCAAACATAAACAAGCTGAAATCATGATAGTTTTTTTATTGGTTTTATTAATTTTTTTCTAAATATCTGTTTCTCACAGAAATAAAAGGGTACATAGAAATTAACTACAACACTCGTCCACTGCCGCCAAAAGATTGAAAATATTTATTTGTAAATTTTCAAAAGCTCACAATGCGTAAAGATTGTTTCTTAAAAATTAAATCAGCTTGATCGGGTAGAATCGATATAAATTCCTCGAAAGAGCTACTTACAATAGAGTCTAACATTTCATCCAGTCCCTGCCAGCGACCATTATGGGTTCAATTAAGGTGGCAACGTTTCAAATCTATCTTTCACAAACACTGATAAGGGTGCAACCGACCAGCAAATGTCCTACAGACAGATTTTACCGAACCTTTCGATTCAGTGAGCCATGCTATTCTTAAAACCAACTGGGCTCAGCTTCTTTGGTGTCCTTTTTTTACGTTCTATTATCTAACTCTAATTCTCCCACACTCTTTAGCTTTCCTTTCTGTACCTCAGCAGTTCCGCAAGGATCCATTCTTAGCCATTTATTGTTTTTTTTTCTGAATATTAGCGATCTTCCATCTCTTTTAACTCACCCTATCTTTTGTAAGCGCTGACCTCAAAATTTTCAGAATCATTGGATCCGCTAGTGACTGTTTGCTGTTGTAAAACGAATTGGGTATTTTAGTGAAGTCGTTCGCTCCGAATTCCCTTTGAATGTTGCGAAGTGTCGCTCAGTGTCCTTCACCTGCAAAAAATTCTCTGTTTTTCTTTTGCTCTGTTTTCGGTTCCCCTCTCAATACGGTTGATAGTTTCAAGAGCCTTGAAGACTCTTAGCTGAAGTTCGCTCAGCATATATTGCATATCACTACTAGGGTCTCTCGTTTTTTCCGACTTCATCGTTGGATCCTCAAAACCTTTTATTAATCTTTCCCCCTCCTTGTGCCTGCTTTCCTCTTTCATCCGTAGTGTTCTAGAATATTGTTGCCAAACTTGGTATCTCCAAATAGATACTTGATTTTTGTATTGATACTAGATTGAATATGTGTGATTGAATATGTAATCTATAAGTTTAGTATTTATTATTGTGGTTAAAGTATGCACCGCGCCATCCTACAAATAACTTCTCTTGAATCAAGAAAAATGTTCCTTGACGAGCACCTCCTACTTAAACCACCATTCAATTTTCTGTTTTAAAATCAGGTCGCAGTTTTTTAATAATAATAATAATTTTATTCGTTAAATGGTACATAGATTAATTAACTTAAGAGGAATTCAACATGAAAGATCTTATATTTAGCGGCTCTTCTACTTTGGCTTCCTGGCTCTTTTTGAATTTTGATTATATAAATATTTTTCATTCATTTATTATTCGTTTTACACTTATAAAATACTACCCCGATAGTACAATACCTGGGGTTGACTTAGCTATATAATACTTAAATACTAACTTAATTTACTAAACTAGTCTATTAGCTTAGCCTATTTAGGGTTTCTGAATACAGTCAGCTGTGTTTTACTACTATTTAGCTTGATGGCCCATTCATCAAAATAAAATTCAAGGTTGACCAAGTAATCTTCAAGGCTCTTCGCCGCTTTGAGCGTGTCTTGGCTCGAAGCGAATAAAAGCGTATCATCTGCATATTGTAGGACTTTAACTTGAGGATTGCCCGCTGGAGGAGGGAGGTCAGCAGTGAAAATGGTGTATAAAACTGGTCCAGTGACAGAACCTTGTGGCACTCCTGATGTCACAGGTCCCCGGAGTGGAATTTGTTCCATTAACGCTAACACAAAATTGTATGTTGCTAAGGAAGCTTGCGGCGAGTCGTATTACTATTTCTGGAAGAATCAGGTCGCACAAATAGAACTTTATTTTATTTATTTGGCCGTTTTGAGCTTGCCTTGGCAGTGATATGTATTCAATTGTGCATTGGAAAATAACATCCTTTCTCCAAATAAGCATAATCCGAATCAAAATCATTGGATTTTTTATCCTTTTTCTTATTTTTTTATGGTTTTTGTCTAGTTTATAGTTGGATTTATTTCTGTTGATTATATCATATGATGATATATTATGATAATTCCGTAAATTCCGCCACCTTGTTCCATAATTGATTTTGCCACTGGTCTGCTATTAGACGGCGATACTGAAAGACATCGGTTTAGCATTTCTTCCTAAGAGCTTCCCTAAGAATTTGTTCAAATGGTATAAAGAAATGTGCGTTGCCGCTGTCATCGAAAAATGTTCAACTTAAATCAGCAATAAAAATCGATTAACGTAGCTAGAAAAATGAATTTAATGCTAGAATCTCCAGTCGTTCGGAGGAACTAGCAACATTTCCAAAGTATTGAAATCCTAAAAATCGGCCAAGTATCTTGAAGTGATCTTGGACTAATTCTGAGGAAACTAATTCGAAAAGCAAGCGATAAATCATCAGACGCCTTAATCTCGCTTAGGCTTAACGACAGTAAACGTTAACTCAATATACAGGGTGGCTGACGAAAGATGCTACCAAAAAACATTTAAAAACTTTTTTCTGTGTAATTAATCGGTGTCATATTTTTTAATTTTCCAGACTGGTCTTTAAATCTAATAAAATTGGGCGATTGGGATAATGAAATAAGAATTTAGATTAAATGTCGCTATCACGCAGTTTTCGTCCAAAAAGAATCTCACGTTTGGCGGCAATCATCCGAGCAGACGGACTAAAAGAGGCTCACAAACAATTTTTCGGAGCGTGGGGCAATCACGAGAAGGCCTTGTAGTAAACATCTCCCAGTCGGAAGCAGGAAACTGCCGA
The DNA here is from genome assembly GCA_963978885.1 of Nemotelus pantherinus. Classification (NCBI taxonomy): domain Eukaryota; kingdom Metazoa; phylum Arthropoda; class Insecta; order Diptera; family Stratiomyidae; genus Nemotelus; species Nemotelus pantherinus. Next base: position 26,374,547 of record OZ022263.1, read on the forward strand.
TGCTGCCATGTGACCCAATCTTAAAGTTTCGACAAGGAGTTTATCTACTCAAATAGGTATCAGTAGATAGTCACTATAGATAGTTCTGCATTAAGATTTACAATTATTTCCTTATAAAATTTAGCTAACTAGTAAGCTGAAGGCAGCAGACTTCCCGATTCGCTTTGAATTTTGCCAAAAGATCAATCAGTGGGTGAAAGAGAACGAACACATCTTGAACTGCATTTTTATGTTTGACGAGGCCAATTTGGATCCAAATGGGAATTTTGACAAACAAAGTTGTCGAATATGAAATTACTTTAACCCACAGATACTCCATGAGACGAAATTGCATCCACTTCGAGTCACAATGTAGTGTGCAGTTTCAACAAGCTGCATTGTCGGACCTTACTTTTTCGAAGAAAACGGTCTTACAATTACGGTCAATTGAGATCGTTACTTAAAGATCTTGAGCGAGCGTTGACCTCCTGACCTTACTGAACCTGATTTTTTATTGTGCGATTATTGCGAAACAAACCCAACAAAATTTAATGGTTGACAGCAATCCCTTCGAACGTAGTCCTCCAGGCAGGCAGCAATGAATAACATTTTGATAAGATGTTGCTTATCTGACATCGACCCTCAAAGCCATCTAAATTCCATTATTTTACCAGCCTAATAGAAAAACAACAAAAAAAATTATGCCACCCTATACAACTGCTTGGAAATTTCGACCTACCATTGATCGTTAACACCGAATACCGAGTCGGCCATGGTGAGAGTGATCCCACTGGTGAATGCACTTAGGGAGGTGTATTCGAAAGTCCCAGAATTGCAAGAAAAAAGAAATCAAAAGAACTTTTTACTTTTTCCCTACTACTCAATTGGGATTAAGAAGAGCTTATATTAAAATTGGACAAAAAATAATGCATGTTATGAATATGTCAGCACCAGTGTTCCCACTCCCGAATTTTCCGTCTTATCAAATTTCGTCAAAAAAAAGTATAAATATTGGTAAAAATGTATCAAAAAGTTTCCTCTAAAATTAAATTACATTTGAGTCTACGCACAGAAACTATAAATAATATTATAAAAAAACTTAGTTTGGAGTTACTACAGGTATGCTTATTGATTAATATGGAGCCTAAAAAAATAATAGTATCATGAATTGCTTCCACCCTTTCTTTTGATATTGCCATAAATATTGAAGCCAAAGGAAATAAAATGATTACGAAAGAGGGAAGATTCTTTGCGAACCCACTCAAAATTTTCACGAAATTATATGGATTGTAGATTATTTTCAGGGAAAACTGATGTATATTTCTAAACAAAAAAAAAACTGCTTGACTGCTTGAAAAAGACTATCGATGATTTAATGAATATGATGAATAAAAGGATACGTTTTGGGCAATTGTGCTATACAGTGGCACCCCAAACATTGTTTTGTTTATTGCTTTCCGAAAAACCTCTAACCTGTTTTCGACTCTAGTCGATTCTTTTTTATATTTCGAACCAAGTTTAACACAGTTTAAAACCTCATTCCTAGGTAAACTATAAGGTACAGCTATTAAACTCAACATGAAAGGCGGCAGATGACATTGATTCACCTAAATTGTTTTTGGCCAAACTCGATTTATCCCAAAACGTTTCAACATTGATTTCAAATGTTACAAATGTTGAAAATTTCAAATGTTCAGAGTCATCACATATTAGATATCTTTCGTAGTTTAGAATGCAAACTAGATTGAGGTTGGCAGTTATTACTGCTAGAGAGCGGAGATTTGGTTGGCACAAAAAAAATGAATTTATTCACTGGATGACAAAATGTATCATTTTGCCATAATTCAGTGAGCTGTTGTATCATTGTATCAAAAATATAAGTTTGAAATAAAAATGTATCAATAAATTACGAAAGAGGGATAAGTAATAGCATAATTCCACTCTGAACCTTTGAAATTTTCAACATTTGTAACATTTGAAATCAATGTTGAAACGTTTTGGGATAAATCGAGCTTGACCAAAAACAAATGTATCAAAAGTGCGAACCCTGATCAGGGCATGAATCACGAGATTTCGATAGGCGATATCGCCTATCATCAAATAAAAACGATAGCGATTATCGACTTGGGAATGTCGGCATCACAGCCTCAACGATATGATCTGTCGAAATTTTTTTTTGAAATATAACTCCATGGTAGATTTTCGTGACATTTGACAGCATCTGATGAGCGGTAATGACATTTGAAAATTCGATTAGTGAGCCGCTCACACGTGATAAGTTTGTCGGTAATTGAAATCAGAGCGAAAATCAATGGAAGAATTCATACTTTTTGATTCTTCATCTGAAGACGATAGTGAAAAAGTGTTGCGAAGGAATTTGAGGGATTCTAGTAATCCATTGGAGTTACCGGAACAGAAGTAAGAAATAAAGATCTGAAAATATCTTGTAATTCAAATGTATTTTGTAGGTTCATTAAACGTTTTCGTGTAACGAAGGAAGCCTTTAAATATATAGTGAGCGAGTTGGATGTAGCAGGTGCTATAAGCTCCTCTATCCCGCCTATATTGAAGGTAGCATGTACGTTATCGTTGCTGGCGGGTGGAGCGTACCAGCATCAAGTAGGCAACGATTACTTGATCGGAATGGCTCAAAGCACTGTTTCGAAAATTTTGAAAGGTGTAATTGACGAAATGGAGGAAAAACTGTGCCCCAAGTGGATAAAATTCACTTTTGAGGAGGAGTGCAAGATTTGGTTTCTAGAAAAATATGGGATTCCAGGAGGTACGATATATGAATATTGAATGAATATAGTAATACTAAAACATGTTCTTTCTTTACAGTTATCGGATGTATTGACGGTACCCATACATCCTTGTTGCAGCCGAAGGAAAACGAACACATGTTTTACAACCGCAAAGGAAGACATCGTTTGAATGCAATGATAGTAATTATTGTATATTTATAATATTATGATCAGTAATAATCAAAAACTATTTTTAGATATGTGATCATAAGGGCAGAATCCTGGCAGTCGACAGTCGATTTGGTGGTGCATCACATGACTCGTTTGTCTGGGCACAATCGGAAGAAAGGTTGTTTCTCGAAAGAACTTCGCAAAGCTGGCTCCTCGGTACTGTTGCCAACTTTTTGTTTATTTTCAAAGCTTGTTTATAATCGAATTTCTTCAGGTGATTCTGGATATCCATTGGAACCATTCTGCATTACACCATACCGGTTGCCGAGCGTGAACACACCCGAATCAAACTTCAATACAGTTCATTCTAAAGCGAGATGTATTGTTGAACGTTGCATCGGGGTGTACAAAGGCAGATGGAGGATCCTTCTCGATGAACGCAAAGCGAGATACAAACCAGAAAAGGTTGCACAATTTGCAAACGTTTGTGCGGCTTTGCATAATATTTGCATCCGCTACCGAATAAATTTTGATGTCCTGGCGCCACCAGATGATTCCATACTGCATGCTGACTACCACGATATGGGTCACACAGATTCACGCAGAACTGCAGAGCGAACGAGAAACAACATTGCTTCGACATTAATGAGACAATGATTTATGAAACAACATTTATATATTATCAATAATCAACATGATTATAACTATAAAAAAATACACTAATTTCTTTTCTCTTACGCTAACATTTTTTGCTTAGCTCTATGCTTTTTAAATCATTCGCTACTTTCATAATCTCTAACTCAAGGCGTTTAAGCTCTAGTTTTTCTCTCTCTAATTTTTCCAATGATTCAATTTTCTTCTTTTTGAGCTCCAACATTTCTTTTAAAATTAATTGATTCTCTTTAGTAACAGACAAATTTTCTTTTTCTAACTCTATCAACGAATCCATACACAATTTAATGTCTTTATAAAACTCCTTGTGAGTGTCAATACTTAAATTTAACAATTGTGTTTTGTTCATTTGTTCATATTGTTTTTTCCCAGGTGTGGAACTTCCTTTTGGATTTTCTAGAGACTGCATGGCGGGAGCAACGTCATCTAACGATGAACATATTAATAAATCATTGCTCCCTTCGATGTTAAATTCTGCGATGGTGCAAAAATTAGGAGACGGCGATCTGCGCATTTCGTTTTCAATGCTTGTCTCGCCGTTAATCGCACCAAACCTTCGAGCTGCTATGCCTTCTACGGCCGCTGAAATTCCAGCTGCTGCACTTACCATTTCTTCGACTGGTGACAGGTGTTCGATTTCGCACGGCCCGCCTCCAGTTTTCCTTATCGACCTTTTATTGTTCGATAATTTTTTTTTGTCTTATGTTTCATGTCAACCCAAACCTAAATAAAAAAAAATTAAAATCAGTGACACGTAACAAGTATTGTTTACCAACCTTTCTCCAAGCTTTTTCATTTTTAATGGGTGGACCAGCCGCATTTAATTTGTTTGTCAGTCGTCCCCAAAGTTGAGCGTTCCGAAGTCTTCCTTCACTCGTATTCATTTCGGCATTCTTCGCCAGTTTCTCGTGTTCCGCCATGAACCTGCTTATTATTTCTAACTGATTATAGTTGGTTTTTTTTACATTCGTTGTGTTTTCCCTGAAAATACATTTCTCTTGAAAACGAATTTCATAAACTAATCAAAATACTTACATTTTCAAAGAAAAAAATTGTTTCGACCACTCTTCACCGTTCGTCTTCAAGTACAAAACTACGAAACTGACATGCCACAAGCCGAAGATGGATATCGATAACATATCGATAGTCATTTGACTATCGCCAGAGATTTCGATAGTCGCTGTCGTTTTTTGATTCTTGTGATCTCGAATCTCGGAAATTTCGACAGGCGATATCGTCTATCGTCGGTTGTGATTCATGCCCCACCTATGGTAGTAGTCAAGTATGATTTTCAATCTAACATCAAACTTTACATCTTGAATGATTTCACCCTTCAAATACATCCTATGGAGTAGTTCTAATCTTACCTAAAGATGAAATTAATCGAGATGGAAATCACTCAATCAAAGGTATATTCAGAATAACATCTCAAGATGAATGCATATCGAAAAACAGGCTTTCAGACCATACAACAAATAATGCGTCTTGAACAAGCTAAAATAACATACAAAAGACTGAACTGACCATGTTATAAGTGTTGGAGGGCCATGATGCCAAGGCAAATAAACTTCCTACTAAAAAACCTAGAGCAGATTGAAAACGGACCCTATATCATTTAAATTATTAGAATACCTTGTTCGAAAAATGCGATCAATGAATTTAATTAAATTTAAAGAAAATTTCCGATAATTCCTTACAAGATACCATATAAGCTTTTATCAGCAGACAAATCGTGCATTATATCAACAATAGATAGATCCCCCATGCCAATCACTATTGTCTGAGGGGCACGATTCAATCATATTTGATGAGTTACATCGAAATCGTGCAGTTTGAGTGATGGAGAAGAGGAAAAAAAAATTCATTCTTAGCGTGCTGTCCAACCGTTGACTTCTATTTATCCTGTGTTAAAATTAGGGTGCACTTCTACTTCATCCACAAACTATCAACATTGCTTTTTTCATATTTAAAAAAAATGAAGTCACACTGGCACGATATTTTACGTCTAGAATATAATCGCGACTTCTTCGACAATGCAGACTAAAAAGAAAACTTAGAAAAACTCTCGTTTTTACATAGTACTCACAATGTATTTAAAATAAATGTTTTCTTAGACATGTATCAATACAATTATTACTAAATGCAAATGTCACATTCATTCGGCGGCTTGAAAGTAGTTTGAGCTCAGACTACTTTGCTGCTTTAATAAACGCAATTATAATTATTTGAATTCAAAAAAAAACTATTACACATTTGTGCCAATGTGCTGTACATTGTAGTTTTGACTTTCATTATCAAGTTAATTTGATACGATTGATTGCATCCGTATCAACAGACGTCCTCGATACTAAACAAAGTAAAATCTTAAAATTGTCAGGACTTTGTCAAAATTAGAACTAAATTTTAAATATGCTTTTTTCTCTATATATCTCTTAAAAATGCGATTAGATCCATGTGAGATCAGGTGTTTATCTATTGTTTAAGTCGATCAAGGTGTTTGTAGCGGCAAAAGTATCGAATTAGTACAAAATTTGAATTTCAGTCAAGTTGAACCACTTTACACTTAAACGATTATTTTTGAATTCGTTTGAATCACAAGTATAAAAACTTAAGCCAACAATAAACTAATCCTCAAATTTTATGGAGTTGACGCCCATATCGATTTGACCTCCTCGATAGCTTCCGCGCTTCTTCTTAGTTTTTTCATGACGAAAAGCCTTGCCACGTGTGTGTTTCAGGTCAGTATTGGCCCGTTCTCCCCATGAACCCCTCGCATTTCTCTGAAATTTTAGAGAACACAATTAGGGGATAGATTTCAGAGTAATATATGATATATGAGAGGAAATACTCATGAAATTTATTTGCATATATGAGTTACTAAAGCTTTATCAAACTCACCACTTAACACTAATAACCTAAAATTCGCAACAGCTCCTTAATCAAATGTTATCTTTTTGCCCTGCCCCGATGATTCGAAGCTTCTGTTTCCACCAAATGATTTCCTATCACCACCTCGTCCCCGACCGCCTCCAAAGCCTCCGCGGTCACCGCCACGTCCTCCACGATCACCACCGCGTCCAAATCCTCCCCTTCCACGGCCACCGCCATCACCACCACCTCGCCCTCCGCGACCGAAGCCGCCGCCGCCACCACGACCTCCGCCACCTCCACGGCCAAATCCTCTACTCCTGTCTCCATCGCCCCGTCCTCCACGGAAACCACCACGATGGTTTGGCGAATCGCCAAATGACTTACGGAAACCGCCACCACGATCACCACCGAATTTATTAAAGCCGCCGCCTCCATTTTCGCGGCTATCATGTTTGTTGTTCTTGAAACCGTTATCGTCATTCTATCGTTTTTAGAATTGTTGCGAATTTTCGGTGCATCCCCAAATTAGTTCATAGAAATAAAAGAGAAGAAAAACACAAATTAGAACCTTGCAAATACATTTTGCTTCAAAAAATATGTTGAAAAATTTCACAAAAGTCAGTTTGCAGTGGATTCGAAAGGAAAGGCAGTGCCCAGTTGCTAAACATCTCGAACAAGGTGTCTAATTTGTGTTTCCCTTCGAAACAAACAAGTCGGGCACTGACCTTTGCTTCGAACGAATTATCCTTGACACGAGGATCGACTTCGATCTCGTCGTCGCGTACCCGTCGAAACGGTTGATTTTTTGTGAGCGAAATATCACCGTTAGACTGATTTTTCGGCGTTCCATTCGTTATCTAAATGAATCAAATACAATTTCAGTGGAGCATTACATACTTAATTACGATTAGATATAGAAGAGCGAGAAGATAGGAAACAAGTTGCGGCGAAATGATTGCGCCATTAAAGAGATCGAGGCCAATAATTGTATTTTAGTTTCTTAAATCGCGTCTAAATTGAGCAACTGACCATGAAAATGGAGAATTGATACTAACCTCATTTGACTTCACGAAATTGCTGTACTTGCCCTTTTTGGCAAACGAATCATTGGCAGCTTCCCCATCTGCTTTCCTTTTTTGCCCAGCTTTCGCATTTTTCACCCCGTGTTCCGGTTTCTCCTCTTCATCGGAGCTATCCTCACTGGATGACTCAGCTTTCTTCTTTGCAGCTGCTTTGGGTGGCTTTACTGCAGCCTTTTTGGCTTGCGGTTCCCCATCACTGTCTGAAGAATCAGAGCTGGACTCCTGTTTTGCTTTCTTAGAAACTGCGTTTGGCGCTGGTTTCTTGACCACTGGCACCGCTACCGCTGGCTCATCATCGTCGTCAGAACTGTCCTCGCTAGATGAGTCTGCTTTCTTCGGCGTGGGTTTAGCAGCCATTTTGTTCATTGCTGGTTTCTTCGACGTTTCATCATCGCTGCTGTCTTCCTCAGAGTCATCGCTGTCACTATCAGCTTTCTTAGTTGCAATTTTCCCAGGGGTGGCCTTAGCTGGTGTTGGCGCTGCTTTTGCAGCCTTGGCTTTTGGTGGCTCATCATCGTCACTGCTGTCTTCTTCCGAAGAACTTTCACCTTTTTTTGCTGGTGCGACCTTTGGCGTAGGCTTTGCGGGTGTTTTAGCTTTTGGAGGTTCATCCTCATCGCTACTGTCTTCTGAAGAACTTTCACCCTTTTTCGCTGGAGTAGCTTTGGCAACAGGTTTGACCGGTGTTGCTTTTGCCTTTGGAGGCTCTTCATCACTAGTATCGTCCGACGAACTATCTTTTTTCGCTTGAGTAGCCTTGGCAACTGGTTTTGCCGGTGTTGCTTTGGCCTTTGGGGGCTCTTCATCGCTACTATCGTCCGACGAACTATCTTTTTTAGCCTGTGCCGGTTTCATTGCTGGTTTGACAGAAGCTTGTATTTCTTCTTCGTCACTGCTATCTTCGGAAGAACTGCTACCTGCTTTTTTAGCTGACGGCTTAACCGGAACTTTGGCTGGAACTTGCTTCGCTGGCGGTGCATCATCATCACTCTCGTCTGAAGAATCCGAAGAGCCTGCAGCAGTAGCAGTTTTTTTCAAGGCGGCCGTTCCATTCGTCTACAAAAGTTTTTTAGTTAAAACTACAGCAAGTAATGATGGAACACAAAAACTCTTACCATTGGTTTCCCAGGTGCCGCCGGTACATCCTCTTCATCTGAACTATCATCTGAACTTCCTTCGGCAGTCTTAACCGCTGGCAATTTTTTGGTCGCAGTCCTCTGATAAAAAGTTAATATTTCTTCCAAACGAGGGCATCCCTTTGGTAGTGGAGCCTGAAACGTTTAAATAGACGTTAGTTGAGCTTTTCCGACAAGGCCATCGAACACGTGCTCGGGCCATATTCTATTTCCTGCACTTGCAACACAATATACGAACAAATTATCAGTTATTAGAATTGAGTTTACACAAATCGCGAAATAATATTCATTCTTTGTGCCGATCTAAGATACGTTCCCCAGTTGACAGTAGAATAAGTTGAATTGTGAGGTTGTGGCCGAAAGCCGAACGCGTGTTGAGATACTTACCGCCTTCGTTTTCGCTTGAAACACAGTTGCTAAGTTTTTATCGTATTTCTTGATAATGTCTAAGCACAGAGCAGCTATTGTAGCGTCATTTATCACCGACATCTTAATACTTTAATTTAAATGCGACACACTCGAGAACAAGACACGCACTTACTGCCGGGAACACGTGCAAAAGACAGATGAACCTAGTTTACATCAAACTGTTGACGATCGTTGAGTTTCTCCAGCTGACATTTCCTTCGTTCGGTTTGAAAAGTGGTATGACAGCCAGATGGTGCTTCGTGCGATAAACTTGTTACAGCGGCTAATTTCAGTTTGAATTATGGTGGCAAAATTTTGTTAAAACGGCTATTAGGTTTAAATCTTGATTTGTTGTGCCCTATAATTTTTATTTGCAAGCCAGAATAAAGGTAATCAAAAAAAATTATACTGGATATTCATCATATTAAACACTAGGATCTTTTTATCTAGGACAAACGTCTTGCTCAGAAGGGATGAATATTAATAGCTGTATCCGCACATATTACTTTTCCACTGATCCCTGTTGAGAGAATTTAATGATGTATAGTAATTCTGATAATTTATTGAGCGCTCATAAACTAGTTTTACTGAATTTCATTGCTGCTGTAGGGATAGTGAAATATATCTTAACTATCAATGATAGTAAAGTAATCATTATTATCATATCGTTAATCAATTTTTACGAATCACTAATCATTACGTTTTTGTTCAGGAAATCATGAGAAACAATATATCCAGCATTCGATCTCGTTAGTTCTTTCATTATCGTTGCTTTGGGTGTATTGTAGGCTTTTACATTAGTCAATACAACTCGAGTCTACATTAAATTTTCAATACAACCATAATGAATATAACTTAATTGGATTAAACTGTTTCACTTTTGGTTATCTGCTTTTGATTGAACTAGAATGCTTGTAGTTGACCGAGAAATTCACTAAATAGAGATTTTTTTGACAAATTTTTGTCATTTGCAAAAAGAATTCAGAAGCTAGCCGCGAGACGCGTTTAGCTTTAATTTTGGCTAAATTAGCGTAAGATATCAAAAGAATGAGCCGTATATATAACAAAATTTATAATTTTCTTTATTTTGCAAAAAAAAAATTTCCTCGATTCCTTCATTCTCGTCATTTTCGGCAATTATTGGCCAATCGTAGTTTCGTGTCGTTTACTCAACCCTTTTTATACATTTTGAAACCCGCCGATAAAGGAACCGCTGTCAACAAAATACAATTACGTTGTAAAGTTGCCCATTACGAAGGTGTGGATTTACACGTCTCAACGGAACAGTCCGGATTTAACGCGTGTGATAAACAATGGAGCAAACTTATAATTTTTGTCTGGTATCTATTACTTTTAATCCGTCACAAGTTTGTGAAAGTGGCACTGGTGGTGGTAGAAATCGGTTACATAATATATTAAAAATCGAGCTACGTGCCTCCAAACAGCAATCTCGATTACTACATTTCATAACTTGTAAGCAATATTGACTGGTCCTGATGTGTTCTGCAAACCATTCCTTGCTTTTTTTGTATGCAAAGAATTTAAATTTACCTCCGAAGCATCCGGTTGAACGTATGTGCATATAGTAGGATATCCATCAATAACGACTGAATTCCAAATCATCGTTAATAATAATAGGCTTTGTTTTAGTCTGTTTTGAAGAAGTTGAAGGAGTAGAAGGGTGATTAACGGATACAGGCTGTTTACTCCAGAAACTTTATAAAGAGCCCTTATTTTTTTTAGACTTTGATTTATTTTTTTCTATCAGAGATCCGTTATAAATATTGTAAATCCATTATAAATACTTCTTCAGTGTCTATCGGTCTAATCTTAATCTAACTTAGGTATGTTATTTATAAAGCTTACTTTTAAAGTATTGACTTATACTAATTACCAACTAATTGTCTTTTAATTACTTTACTTAAATACATTTAACGATTTATACCCTATTACCAAGCCGCCCTATTACCTCGATCTCGTCGAGACGAGATAATAGGGCGGCTTGGAAGAGTGGCAACAATAGGGGAAGATGAGCTAGTTGTATCATTTGATGTAAAGGCTCTGTTCCCAAGCGTGCCGGTAAAACAAGCACTCACGTTCTTTGAGGACTGGCTATTAGAGAGGAATAGCTCACCGGAGGGGACGAGGTGGGCTAAAGACTATTTGAAATTCGCTTCGGTTTGCATGAATGAAAGTTATTTTACTTTCAGGGAGAAAGATATGAAAGGTGGTGCAATGGGAAATCCTTTATCCCCACTTATGAGTGAGATATTTATGGACAGACTGGAGAAGAAACTTTATGAAGAAGGTTTGCTTCCTCGGGTTTGGTTGAGATATGTAGACGACATTCTAGCTATCGTTAAAAAAGATGCGTTGGGAGAAACTTTGGAGAAGTTGAACCAAGCACATAAGGACATCCAATTTTCAATGGGAATCAAAAAGAATGAGAAACTACCCTTCTTGAATTTAAAGGTCATAAGGGAAGAAGGTCTTCTTAGATTTAATATCTACCGGAAGCCCACACATACCCAGAGGACAACACCATCCACGTCTTATCATTGGCATTCCCAAAAAATGGCGCCCTTTAATTCGATGATTCACCGGCTATTAACAGTGCCCATGGATCAGGAAAGTTTTAACTCGGAAGTTAAATATATTAAAGATACGGCGAGAAAAAATGGGTTTGATGAGCGAACAATTGGAAATCTTGTCAAAAAGAAAAAGTATAGAATACAGCGTGATCTTTTAACGACGCTCCTTACGCAGGAAAAACAAAAAACAGCCATTAGAGTTCCAATTATTTTTTCGTCAATATTCAAAAAAGTTCGGGAACTTCTTGAACGCTTTGGTATTAAAGCAGTTCCAACAGTAAAACAAAAAAATCAGGTACTATACTATGTCACGTGAAAGATAAAAAGGATAAAACGGAAAAATGTGGAGTTTATAAAATTACCTGCCCAGAATGCGACAAAATATACATCGGTCAAACGAAACGGTTAGTTGGTGTTAGACTAACGGAACATAAACGGGAAGCAGCTTCAGCGAGGAAAAGGAATATAATATTAGTACGATCAGCAGTAGCGAAACACATCTTGGAGGATCACAACATAGCATGGGACAACTTGGAGGTGATTAAGGAGGTACAGCAGGTACGAAAACTGGATGCGTACGAAAGCCTGAGCATATGGAAGACCTCAATGAATAGAAGACTAAACGCAGACCAAGGAAACTGTGCATCACCATTGTTCAGGTTAATTTGAACATTCATTTGATAGTAAGGAAGAAAATTTAATTAATATAAATCGTTAAATGTATTTAAGTAAGGTAATTAATTAGTTGGTAATTAGTATAAGTCAATACTTTAAAAGTAAGCTCTATAAATAACATACCTAAGTTAGATTAAGATTAGACCGATAGACACTGAAGAAGAGGGCAGATCACCCTCGAAATATCGATATTTGTCACAAAATTCAATATATCTAGCTTCGAAAGGAAAAATCGGTTTTTTTAGTAAAATATTTTATTTTTATTAAAATATTTCTTTTTCACAATATGTTTCGGCCTTAAGTAGGATCAATTCAGATGTGATAAAAATTTGATGAATATGCTTGCTATCGTGTGGCTTTTGAAATAATATCTTCAAATAATTCTTAACCAAATAAACAACATTAGGATAGAGGTGATAAGAACAATGATTTTGTCAGTTTTAAACCAAAAGAATTCACTTATGGTTTGAGATAGATCTCTCCGCTTTTTTGCGAAAGTCAATCTTTCTAGCGTTCTTTGAAAAGTTCATTTACGTTTTGGGATATGTTCAATTTAGATGCTTTACACGTAGAAAAAGCGGTGAAATAGCTATTTTTTAGTAAAAAAAAAATAAAAATAATATTCTAGTTACTTAAACCTTCATTACTAAGATAAATACTAAATGTTTTTGTTGAATAAAGGGACACCCCTCCTAAAATTTTGAACACACCCCCCAAAAAGAAATCCTGAGAAAACCCCTGATTCATACGCTGCAAAAGTATCCGCGTCTCCTGTTATGTCATTGTTTCCCCTCATGATTTTGTAGATTCTCTTCTGCTCCTCTTCTTACGAGCCGTTCCCCTTACGAATTGAAGCATTTTCTGTTTTGTTTACATGTACACATGTACGGTGCAAGCTATTGTGATGTTCATGTGGGGAATAGAATAGTAGGAGTTACATTTTTTCGTGTGCGATTTTCCCCAGATCGGTTTTTCGTGTATGCTTTGGGTTTGCTTTCCCAAAAGACGTAGTTTTTCGGTTCTGGTGTTTTGGTGAAATGACCACTTGATTGCTTTGAACGCCTATGTTGACGGTGAAAAGTCATCCGCGTCTCTATTATGTTTCTGTTTTATTACCGAATTTGTAGATTCTCTTCTGCTCCTTTTCTTATGAGCTGTTCCCCTTCTGATTTGATGCCTTTTATGTTTTGTTTGGTACAAGTTGTAGGAGTTAAATTATTTCGAGGGTAATTTTCTCCAGATCGGTTTTTTTTGTATCTGCTTTGGGTTTACTTTCGCAAAATGAGTTTCTCGGCTCAGGTGCTTTGGGTGATATGACCACTTGATTACTTTGAACGCTTATGTTAAATTTCTGTAGAGCTTTCTTTAGCATTTATAGTTTACATTAGGTGCGTTTTTTATGTCTTCTCGCAAAAAAAAAACGCACCTGTAATAATTCTTTTGACTTGATTTATTTGAATTGACAGTATTAATACGGTCGGTTAAAGATGGATAAAAGGATACTTTTTAAAGTAAATTATAACATAAAGCTCGTTAAAGTGAGAGCGTATTGAATAGATTCTGTTTCGAAAAGTTAATACCCGTTTGATATGGATTTTAATGTGGAATGTTGTTGTAATTGTGCCATAGAGTATTTACTGCGGTAGTCTTTTTCATTGAGGATCTTATTGAGTCTAGGCAACCAAGACCACTAATTTCGCTCAGTCAACTGTTTGCAAAATGTAACTATATTAGGCATTTTTATTGCAAATTATATGAGGAATTTATTTTTATTGTGGCATTGGCTCTCTAATTTAATTTGCTAAAAGATGTATTATATCCTCTACTTTGCGCTATTAACCCTCCGAGTGCCCACCTATTTTTTCGATCATGAAGAACACTTGGGGTCAAATTGACCCCAAGCACTTTTGAACGTCTATAGAATCGCCGCCACTGAAGATTTTAATTTGAAGGTATAGTTTGTAGGTAGGTATAGTTTGAGACCTTTTCTAGTAGTTCTTATGCATAAGACGAGCCTTAAATGTCCTTAACATACATTAAAGAAAATTCGCGAAAAACAGTTTTGCCGAAAATCAGGTTTTTTACTAAAAACTCGTTATTTTTTTTAATTTTCAATATTTTTGGCTAAAAATTTAGACAGATACTCTCAAGGTATGACAAAATCATAAAAAAATTAGATGTATATTGGACCTTAAAAAAAGTATTTATTTTGCATATTTACGGTGGAGATATTGAAGATTTTTTATATTTGCACACTTAAAAAAAAATTAATAAATTTGTTGATTTTCAATATTTTGAGCTTAAAATTTATATGGTTAGAATAATACGAAAATCATCCCTATATAAAGGGTTGCAAAAAAGATATTCGTTACGCATATTGGTAGTAGTAATTTTGAGGGCATGAAAAATAATGAATTTTTTCATTTTTGAATAGAAAAAACTATTTTTTATTCATTAAAATATATAAAAATATTGACAAAATAAAGAAGAAATTGAAAAATTATTCATATCCAACACAATCATCACATAAAAATGCCCGATGCTCGTCCCACATCGGTCGATCGCAAGATGCGCACACATCTTTTGTTTTGTGGTCCTGTTTTCGAGAGCACAATAAACATCTTGCTCTTTTATTGAGCTTTGGACGTTTTGAAGGAAAATTTGGGATATTTATTCCTAAAATATTCTCGATCCCTTTTCGAATGTCTACACGTAGAATGGTATTATTTAATTTTTCTCGTAAATATGGCTCGACGAGGTGAGCCACAACTTCTTTCAATTTTTGGAGATTTATTTTTGGTAGCGTCAGTGTCAGTGTCTATCGATAGACCGATAGACATTGAAGAAGAAGAGGGCAGACCACCCTCGAAATATCGATATTTGTCACAAAAACTAAATATATCTAGCTTCGAAAGGAAAAATCAGTTTTTTAGAAACAGTTTTTACAAGCTGGAAAAAATTGGTACATATTAAAAACAATTATTTTTTGGCTATTTGAAATTAATCTATCGATTTATAAAGTAAAAAAATATTGAATTTTACCTCAAAATTGACGTCGAGTACACATGGGGTCTATTTGACCCCTGGATCTGCTTAAAAGGCTTCTCAACGACGACTGACGACATGGGACTGTATGAGAACGGTTTAAACTAAAAGTCAAGGCACAGAAATACACTAAGGAACCTACAGTACCCCCCTGTTCCCGCAGGCCTAAACGCTGCGATTGGTCAAAAAGGTCTCTGGGGTCAATTTGACCCCCTGTGTTCTCGGAGGGTTAAAAAACTTTCGCCATTTATTTAGCCTGCAATATGTTTTCAATTTAACTTTTTTTTATAACTTAAAAAAAATTAAAAAAACTAGTAATTTTTTTTGCTTTCAAATACTTTACATAATTTGAACTTTTGTGAGATTTTTGATATTAGTGAGCAGGAATATCACTGAAATAAGCTATGCTAATCACTAGCTTTTAATGAAAATATGGTCAGCATTGAAATAAATACCTAATTGATTTTTTACACGATATTTAAAAAAAAATCGAATGCATAGTTTACTATGCGCTTCATAAGTATGCTTATCTATATTATATGCTTTTATTTTTTGCTGTGCTTCCCTTAGTCTCAAAACCACTAACCGCCACGGTTACAGGCATTCACACATGCCCTGCAATAAGATCGATTTATATCTAAAATCAAATTAACATCGGGAAATATTTTCCTTACCGCCTTCTTTCGACTTTACCTACCACTTGAAATGCTGATCAGCTATTTAAAAACTATTTGAAAAAGGATGAAAAGTATCGTCAAATCAAAATTATAAAACAAAAAAAAATGTCTGAATGAAAAATCTTGTTTTTTCCAATTTTTTCAAATTTTATTTCAACTCACTTTATAATGATTTTTATTTTCATTTTCATTTTGCTTTACTTTCACTGTTTCCTTTTTGCCATGTATAATACAATCTGATTCCAAGTTGAATGTATTGATTAGATGAGCTTTTCTACGCATTCTTATTCCTCTGTTAATCATTGCACGTATTTATTTATTTATTCCTAGTTTCAACAGACTGTCGATTTGATTCCGCAAACAGCCTGACAAATTCACAATTTGTTTGCAGACTACAGTCAAATGGTTGGATTTCATAATGTTTCATAGTTCTATTGGTTGTTTTCGCGGATTTTTGTCCATTTATTTCAAGTTTCTAGGTTAGTTCGTATCATTTTCACTAAATTCAAGTTAATTCACTAGATGAAAGATTTTTAGTTTTCGATGAAGTTTACGTGGTAGTGTAGCTATGCGTGATATTATGTATGACTATATAAGTATGTTATGATTTATTAGTATGAGTACCGATAGAATTTGAAATGATGTTAAATGAGTTGTTGTGTTAATTGTGAAATGCATATTCGATGCAAGTGGATTTTCGGATCTTTTTGCAATGATAGTGCGTTTATTGGGCTTGAATTTACGAAAAACATCTAACAGCACGATGACAATATGTTTTTAGAAACAATAACATGAAAACTATAAACAGTGCATCGAATCATGAATATTTTGTGTCTGTACAAAAAATCAGTTTAAAAAAAATGGAAAATTTTGCTCTAAAACAAGTGAAATTCCGTTACATATTGTAATTTTCAGGTACAACATAACGAGTTAGCAATTTGCTAGGATTCAATTAAGTGGCTAAAACATTCTTATGCACTTAAAACTCATGAAACTAGTAGTTGGCATTCGAATACTGTCATCGTGGCCTTCGAAATACCGTTCAAACTGGTACGGCAAAATTATAAAGTGTAATGCATAATTATCTTCTCGTACTGATAGAATAATCCGAAGATACGAAATATGTATAATGTCCTTAGCTCTACACTAGAGTGTTATTTGTTTACAACGCAGTTTCGTTTGATTTCAAGGATGGTTCATTGGAATTCTAATGTTTTGGAAAGTCTCGCAAGTCAGTAAATTGGTAATTCTATCAACCATTATTTTTGTTTTGTGTTTTCATTTAGTTGTACGACCTAACATGAATCTTAACTGTAGTTCATATGTAACTTCTAAACAATATGCATTCTAGAATTCCATAGTTTAACTAATACGGATGTATATTTCGATTTATACATCGATCAACGCTGGACCCGCCGCGCTTTTATTTTCAATCGTTTTGCTTAATCTATAATACATTATTTTCAATTAAAACTTACTTAGGTACTAGATTCATTTTATTTTCATGATTTTTTTACCTACATTTACGCATGAAAGGTGGTTTCCAGATGACTGTTTGCCTTTTAATCTTTGACATCGGGATTAGCTAATATCGAGAGATTTAGTTTCAAACTACGTGTTCACTTCTTTATATGTGTGTATGATAATCTTATAGAGTAGATTTGGTTTCGGGTACCGTAAGTTTGGTAGATCAGGTATTTTTTTTTATAAAAAGTTTCCGAGAGCTCTAATAGATTTTTGTGAAAAGTTCGATTGGTCGGATTGGGAGTAAATAAAGTTCATGTTGTTTGTTTGAACATGAAAATTTGATGAAAGGTGTGCTTGATACTGCCCCTGATACGAAAATAATTTTTAGATTTGCTATGAAAATTAAAATCGAAAAAAAATGTAATAAACGAGAAATGAATATTTATAAACAGCTTGATAATGTAGTGAGCAAATAAATAGCGGTTAAATTGAGGAATTTAAAATTGTTGCAGAAAATTATCCATAGTAGTTGTAGAACATCCTGTGCAATGTGTCAAGATATTGGGACGAAAATATCGACTCGGACCATTATATTGTTGGCGCAATTTTGCCCGGTATGTCGAAGATTTTACTGCCAGCAGAGACAATTTCCTGCCAGTGGTGAGTGTAGCAATTAAACTTTCCAGTACAGATCATTGACAAATGTCACTGAATGGTTTTCTTTTGACAGTGTGGCTTGTTTTGATATGAAATAGAACAAATTAAGACAATTTTATCAAGCAAATGCGAAACAAATACAGGTTTGTCTGAATTTCGTTTCACATTTGATTCTGCACTCAATTTAACAGCTTTCACTTTTGACAGGTGATGTCACACAATACCACGTAGGCGCAGTGTATCACCCTTCCAAGCTATCGATACCGTGGTACCAATACCAACAGTGTATTATTAGGCTTAGGCATAGCATAAGAACTAATAAATAGCATGAAAAGATCGGTATTGTGCGATATTTGGCTGATGAAAGAGATTTGCAGAGAGTGAAGAATTTACCATCAGCTGGCACCTAAGAAGAATCAAAATCAAAATAAGTTCACTTTATCAAATGCAAAAGTGAGAAAAGCATACTCTCAAACGACAGTTGAGAATGTTTATATCCGTGTTAGCTGATAGGTGAGAGTGTGTTGGCGTGCGTATAATCCCTCAGAAACAGTAAGCGCAGCGAACATTCACTGGCAACAAACGAAATTCTCTGTATTGGGTTGCATAAAAGTGTCGGAGATATTCCTTTTACTTGTCAAATGGTATCGAAAGTAGTATTCCGCGTTAACTACCTTATCACTTACCATTTTAAAACTCAGAAAATGTTTTAAGAAAATCAATATTGCATAAATCGCCATTTTTTAAAATAGTCTCTTTGGCAAAGCACGTGTATATTGCCTAGTGGGAATGAGAAACGTATCTGATCGTATAAAAGGGGCGTGTCTTATCTTGGCGGGGTATTTTGTGTCTTTTTTCAACTCGGACTTGGATATTGCTATTTACTTCTCGCAATCAGTGGGGAAATATTGCGAATTGTATCGCAATTCACGTACTTTCCGAGCTATATATAGTTCTTAAGCTATGACTTAGGTCGCTGTTGTAGAAAAGGTCAGAACGACTGGCTTGACGATAGCTGCAAACTAGCTACTGAGCGTCAAAATGTCGCGCATAGATCCATGCAGCGATCGCAAAGAGCGAGAGCTTGTTCGATACTTATTGCGATCTCTGATGATTCGAGAAATGGGTTCACCAAGCTAAAAAGAAAGCCAGAGAAGAGAAACTGGTTCTTGAACTCGAGCTATAAAGCGAGCAAGTGGACCAGGCGCGGAAACTTTACCAGCAAATGAGTGGGGTGAAGGAGTACACAGTTTGCTGCTCCGGGAAAGCTGATACCTGACCAGTTGGAAATACTGGAGCGACTGGCTTAGCACTTTGATGAGTTGTCAAACAACAATGAAGGCTATCAGCTAGAAACCCTGTTGACTAGAAAAAATAGCAGCATTTGCAGTAAATAACCTTGATAGTCAAATATATCAATATCTTACACCAGGTGTGGCGGTTAATAACTCTTAGTTTGCTTAACAAATGGCGGTGTGAACAATGGTTAGCTCACAATTTAATCTCTTGTGCCTTTTTTTTTCTTATGACTTTACCTGCGAAAACGCCATTCTCGTTTGATCGATTGAGAGATAGCGTCATAATTTTTATTGTGTTAAAGATGTCGGGTTTCGAGCCAAATAAAAACACGAGTGAAAGCCATCGTCTACTCATCCAAACCAACAGCGACAACATCTCAACTCAAGATCGTTCTGTGCGCTGGTTTCTGAGGTTTAAAGCTGGGGACTATAGCTTAAAAGATACAGAACGCCCAGGTCATCCTAAAAAATTTGAAGGCGCTGTATTAAAAGCATTTGTGGATGAATATAATTTCCAAACACAGTAAGAAATGGCCAAGAGATTAAATGATAACCACCGAACCATTTACGATCGCCTACATGACAGAAGGAAATTTTGAAGGCAGAAAAATGAGTACTACATGAGCTGAACGACAGGAACTCGGCAAAACGAATAACTGTCTGCAAAGTGTTGCTTTCTCGGAATGAAATGAGGAGGTTTTTTTTTACATCGGATAGTAACGGAGGATAAAACCTGGATATTCTTCATGAGCCCCAAACGATATAGATAATGGATTAACCAACGACAAGCTTCAACGTCAACCGCAAGACCGAATCGATTCGGAAAGCTAACAACGCTGTGCATTTGGTCGGATTAGAAAGGTGGCGCGTACATAAAACTCCTGAAACTGGGTGAAACAGTGACTACCGATCACTACAGACAGCGACTGGTCAATTTAAACAATGCATTGATAGAAAAGCGACTAGAAGGCACGGGATACGAATCTGCAAATATTTTGAATCATCAAAATCCATTGCATGAAGCAAAAGCGGTTAAAGACACCATTTCTGCACTTGGCTAGGAACTTCTACTCCAGCCGCCGTACTCATCAGACTTGGCTCCATCTGAATACCTCTTGTTTTCATCAATGACACGCGATCTCCATGCAGTACTTCAGCAAATACGGATATGCCCAAAATGGTTCGATAACTGGATCACCTCAAAAGATAAACATTTTTTTTCTGGGAGAGAATACACAACTTACCTGATAAGGTAGTAAAAGCACTTTGATAAAAATATTTTCTATTCTACTTGCAATTTAAATGTGCTTAGCTTAAGGAAAGGTTAAGAATTATTAACAACCCTACCTGATATACAGACAGTGTCAATGATATTGATTTGATCCAGAATTTGAAAAATCATTCAAATTTTGCTAAAATGTTGATCCAAACCTCTGTTTGGTGTTCGTATTATTTATTGCAACGAAAGGGCCATGGAAGAATTTTTCATAAAAATTGAGCAAGCAACATGAAGCAATGGGAAACGAAGGATATAGTGGCAGCTCTGGTCCAAAAAAGCGCCAAACCGACCAGCAGAGCATACGTTATTTTTGCGGGTTAAGACCAGAAAAGATGAAAAATAAGGCTTCGGAACAAACCTGAAATGGATATGCGAACACAGTTTGAAGAAGTTAAAATATCTATCTACCTGGGGCAGACTATTATCAATCAAGCTTTTTATAACTCAGTATCGTTCATCTGAGGGAAACGAATTGAACGAATTGAGATCTACTATCAAAATAATGGCCAATCAGCTTTTGGGAAGATTCCTTACCAAAAAGCAGTTATTACACATTTATGTGGCTCTGTCCTCAATGGAACTTGGTCTGCACTATGCCTATAATTTCGCATTGAAGCCGATTGATTTTGCATTGTGCACACATATGAAATGGTAAGTCTTCTCTTCATTCTCCTCACCTAGATTTGATGATTATATCAGCAACGCACAAAACTCCACCGTTTCTGTGCTAATTAAAAAAGGATAATAAAATTTTTGATATTCTCAAACAAAGTTGGCACAATCAATAGCAGTCTATAGAAAGCTGGTGATCAAAAGGCTAGTTCTCACAAAAAACTGAAATTCTCTACATGCTGACAGTGAAATTTTGCTAGATAGTGTTCAGAGCTCCTTCAAAAGTAAAGCTCTATTATGTAGAAAACAAGCTTGCATAGTTCCAAAATGAATGACCATTTTATCAGGAATAAACAAGTATAGTGTTAATTGAAATGATGCTTCGAAATCGTTCCTATAGACTCTGAACCCTCTTTGCTCTGATCGGACACGAAACTCTTGTCCTGTTTTAGAATGCCTTTATTGTGAAAGGATATTTCATTCTACTCCACGTAGGTTGGTACCTTTCCGTAAATGATGTGATAGGAAAAACAATTTCTGCAAAGTATATTTCGACGCGGCTGCTATTTATTGAAACTATCAAATAATGCAATCTCTTCTATTGTTTTCTAACCTATACTACAGAAAAAAAGCTTTAGCTTCATTATGAAAAGTTGACGAAAAAATAAGATCAAAATAAGATCCCAAGATCATTGTATAAACAGTTCAAACAACAATGGTCCCACTCCGAAATAAAATCAAAACTACTAAAGAAAAATAGGAATGATCGTGCAAATCAGACGTGAAGTCGTACCAATAGTCTTAACTATTTTTGTAACGTTTATGGTTTTTTTTTGCGAATTTTCATCAAAATATTTCCATGTTCTCACAACTACATGTACTGTGCTTTGAATATAATTTTTCACTTAAAATTTGGTTATCTGTATAGAAGTCAGATTTTTGTTTTAATTATTTGGTCCAATAATTAACTCCGCCTTTTCATTGAAACAGACTGCCAGTTAGATAAGATACACTTTAAAATTTACATTTTATTTTTTTATTTTCACTTGGCAGAAGAAACCATAGCTTGTATATATTCATTTTCTATTGAATGTGCAAGGTGTGCAAGATATACCATTTCATCATACTTTTAGTAAAGATATTCAAACTACTGGTCCTTATGATTTGGTTGTTGCTTTTGACTAATGCAGCTAGCATGCAGTTTGTCTATTGTTGTAGTTTAATGCTTGCATATTTATGTTTCAGAAAGATACTGTTTAGATTATGTCAGTGGTGAAGAATAATATGGATTTTTTTCACAGTTTTTATTATTAATTTGTTGGTTCTGTTAACATTCTTAAATGTCTAATGATAGTGGTGTCGTTATTCAATTTTTTTCAGGGCTAAGTAATATGCACTGGACAAGCTTAATGTAGATCCTGCATAAGTTCAAAAACAGTTAGCTTAGTTTGTTCTATTACTAATCCAAGGTTTAAGTTTAATTTGTGTGATCATAATAGTAATCGCTTCCAATAAATAGTGGAATAAATAAACTGGGGAGAAAATAATAATTCGGATTAAAGCAGTAAAACTCAAATTCAAACGTGTTATATTAAAAAACATAACCATTTACAAACAAGTAAATGAGTGTGAATCTGTATGTTGATGTACTTTTTTTGTGGAGCGTTTATACACTACGCTATAGTGTATAAAATTTATGAATTAGATCACCGAAACTATGCTCCTCATTTTCTAAGCCAATGTTCTTCGTATCCAATCATTTAATTAAAGCGGATGCAAATACCTTCAATTAAAGCGGATGCAAATACCTAAGACAATGCTAATTTTCATATACGACAAACATCAATTGTGCCGCCTTGGGTAATATTTTGAATTTTTTCGATACAAAGTTTGTAACTAACAATATCGTTGCCATTGTCGCACTAGCAAGAGAATATGTGTCGAATAAATTCGAAGCTCAGTTATCTCATTTTCCACCCTGTGAGTCCTGGAATCCTCATTCAATCGAATATCACAGACTATAGCAAATGGGCTATTGCGCCCAGTGTGGGGTTTGATTCCTACTGAATTATCACTTATAAGGTCATACTTGTGTACACACACACATTCAAATGTGGCGTAGCTGCCTTTGAAAAAAAATAATTGAAATATGTAAAAGATTTACATTAGGCTCAAGTTTTGCAATTGTTCCAAGTTGTTGGCATCTTTTTTTTGTGCCACGCAAAATAGTAACATGCTTATAGTCAAAAAAAATTTTGCGGGTTCATTCAATTTCGAGTTTCGAAGACAGATTAAAAAACGATGTTGTGGTATTTTTTACAGTAATATACGACAGTGATACTGGCTGTCAGAATGCTCCGTACTTATCAAAAAGATTTGAATAAGATTGAAATGACAAGTAACAAAACTCAGAGCCTTTATTCATATTCCTAGGGGCAGCGTGAAGTGACCATGTCAAATGTGAAATTGTTGTGTTGGTGGAATAAATTTAATTCAAAATCAATTTTAATCTTAATTATCGTTCAAAAAAACGAATAAGTACATTCATTCAAAGATTGGCTCGGCTTACAAAATTAATCAGATATAATCACATACATAAAACACATACCAACAGTTAACGACATTTTAATAAATATACAAAAAAAAAAAATATTTTCCTGATTTTTCAATTGTTCGATCTTCGTCTTCATAACAAATTTTGATTCGATCCAGGTTCATTAATTGGAGTGGATCGAACCCATCTCATTTCAATTCGATCTGCGACTACATGGGATATTTTTTTGGATTAAATCCGGATTCATGTATGTACTAAAAGATGATATGAAATAAAATCAATATGTATTAATGATACTTTTGCTTCCCACTTCTTGTAAATGCATATTATAATTTTTTAAATATGTTTAATTTTTGAATTGAGGACACACTTGAAAATATTTTCTTTTCATGATGTTTTTCATAATATTCAATCAGATGGAACGATTCCTATGTTTTCCAGTGTAATTTTTTAAGGGGTAACACCTATGTGGAACGCTGTTTTCGAGGGTGATTTTTTGCATTTTTTTCCAAGGAAACTTTATATTTGATTGAAAAAATAATTACATGGCTTTATTATACATGTTTTGAAGTATACAAATTAATTTTTACAACGTCCTAAAATACAAAATGGCCGCTGTACCAGGCTACGAGCATCAGACGATTTTTCAAAGATGCCTCAACGGCCCGCAACTTTTCGTCGTCGCAAATGGTCTGAAACACAAAAATCAAAATTTTTCTTAAAGCTTGAACTAAAAGCAAGGCAAGTACGTACGGGTTTTCAAAAATATTGAATTTTGAAAGATTGGCGTACGGTTTTCCAAAAAAAAACATTTTTTGGTAAAAAAAAATCGTACAAAATCAGCCGTAAAAATGAAAATTTTCAATGTATCAGCAAAATCTTACGTACTTCTCTAGAAAATGATGTTGTGAAGCTTGCACCAAAATTTCAAATTGATCGGATACAAATTGGCTGAATAATCGTGCGGGCCGTATCAAAAAATGTGGTTTCGAGAAAAACGCATTTAAAGTTTGAAAACAAAGGGCGGCTCTTTCACGTTTCTCGTTTTCGCTTTGTGGATTTATTGCCTTTTTTGTGGCAAATGTTGGTCTACTACCTGTCATACTGAATGGTAATTTAC
Source organism: Nemotelus pantherinus (assembly GCA_963978885.1). Classification (NCBI taxonomy): domain Eukaryota; kingdom Metazoa; phylum Arthropoda; class Insecta; order Diptera; family Stratiomyidae; genus Nemotelus; species Nemotelus pantherinus. Next base: position 26,399,585 of record OZ022263.1, read on the forward strand.
TAATGAGAAAAGTCGCTAACGGATACCTGTGGTAGGTATAAGGACTTTGGAGCAGAGCGTGCCGTACGCGCGCCGCATAGGCCCCGACCGCACGATGGGGCGTCCAACGTTTATGCTCATAGCTCGGAAAAAAAAATTTTATTTTGAAAATAACTTAAGACGTTATTCTAGACATGTTTCCCTGCCATTTTAGCAAAAACAAACAAATAGATTTTTTTGAAATTTCTACATAGGTGTTACCCCTTAAGCAGATGTGATGATTATTAAAGAGTAAATTGCATACAAAAAATATACTAGTTAGTTTTTCAATGGTTTCAATAGTTTTTTCATCCTGATTCACGTGAACTTGATATCAAGGCTGTCGTGTTAGATACATAGATATTTCTAAATGGTTTATAATAAAAGCCTAATTCAAAGACTGTTCAACGAATAAACGATAAATTATTTCCACTTCCACTTGCTAATTACAATTAACTATTTCAAATTGGCCTCAGCCATTAAATCAATTGTGTCAATCGTTCTCGAATAGCATACAAACTATTAATGTTACCAAATTTAAGAAATTACTAATTGGTGCACGCCTGGCGCTCGTACCGCTAACGCTAGAAACTGTACTAAGCCATTTTCGTTCACACGATTGTTATGATCACCAATTAAACGCTTCTAACCTTGGATTAGACGCGAAATGACATCTCGAACTAATTCCCATCAGACAAAGTTAACAAGAAGCGAACAACTCAATGAAATAAATAAATAATTGATCTGGTCTTGGTTTGGACAGACAGAAAGCTAGTTCTCCGTCTATTTTGTTGCGACCCCTAGTAGACAGCCATCGATCAATTGGACAATTTGATTGACAGTGAAACTCAGATACAATCTGTGAAATTTATCTAATTAGAGACATTTTGCAACAGATGTTTTTCCAAATTCTTTCTGATCTTAGTAGCAAGATGCTTTTCGAAACTGTGCAACAGCATTACAGTCATTTGTAATTGTCCAAATGTCCCCAAATAGCACTCTCATACAGGTTCATGACAATAATTCATTGTTTTTAAATTGTTTTATTTATTTTTTCTAACTGATTTCATTTCTTACAAACAGTTGTATGTGAATGCTAATTATGAGTTTCTAATTTACTATGATTGATGATTCATGATTGGATGATGACATGTTTCTTGCTCATTTCTGGATGCAATTTTATTTAATTTTAGATTTTCCTTGCTCCGCTGGAAGTCATCGACTGTATTTGTGTGCTTTGGTTCGTTTTGTAAGCGATCGCTGCCCATGATACTTTTACCGGCATTTGTCGTCTTCTGCATTGCGTCAGTTTTGCATTTCCCATTTTCAGGTCACAATTAAATTCCACGTTTAAATTAAAATTCATCGTAAAGTCTCTAATCGCTCGGTTTCACTTGGAAATAAAAGCAACCTAGGCGACTTTGTTTTTGCGTTCATTATATATCCTATAGACTACTACAATTTATTTAATTACTTGTAATTATTTGATTTGTTCTTAACACATATGATTGATGATTTACATTTTTGAATGCTAGTTTGTTTGTTTCTTTTTTGTTTTTTGATTGCTAAGCTCTTTTGAGACCAGCCCAAAAGTCATGTATGAAAATTTGATTTAATTAAGTTATTTAGTTTCTTTTCATCTTCAATTGTTGTTCATTATCGTTATATTAATTATTTAATATTATTACATTTAAAATAAGTTATTCAGTTCAATGTTTCTCATACTTGTTTCTAACATCTACTTTTAATTAATTTCAATACAATTTCAATTTTTAATACATTCCATTTCAACTTTTTTGCAACTTTATTTTATTTTACTGTTAAATTATGTTCTAATTTTTTGCTTCTGCTCTGTTTTTTTCGGATTTTTTTTTGTTTTGTATTTCAAATACAACTCATTTCCTTGTATTATATTAAACACACACAAAATTTGAACGTTGTTTATCTAGTAAAGATGCAGTCGTTTTAATTGCGCACTCAAAACAATAAATAACAATAGCTTTCCTAGTGGCGCAATGTACCTGAAATTGACATGAAAATACAATAAGTTATTTGTAGTTTGTGTTAAATATAATGAAATATTTAATTGCCTTGCAAAAGTTTGGTTTAATTGATTATTTGGAAAGGCAATTGCATATAGCGCTGGACACTAACCTGTATGGCATACGGCTAGCACTTCAACAGGAAGTGAACCTCTGCGTCGCGATAATAAAGATTCAATATCAGACTTTGATCGATCAGTTCGCTTGAAGCGATACCATGCAGACGAACTACTACTAGTACCGCCACTACTGCCAGCAGCCAGTTCAGCTTCGGCCAGTATTGGAGTTAAAATTTCAGCACCGCCAGATGAACGACGTCTCAATAGTTTCTTACGATTACGTGTCTTTCCGTTACAATTGTTATTGTTAGAACGATTCGAAGACTTATTATCACATGGAACGGATCCACGACGTTGAAATGGAGTTAAATTTTGGGCTGTTAATAAAAAAGTCTCTAATTGCTTGTCGTTAGATGCTGTAAGAGAGATTTAAGTTTAAAGATTGCGATTCACTTTTTAACGGTCTATACCTACGCTTATAAATAACATCAGCCGGCATAGAACCACGGCGCATAAATGTATCACAGGTACGAATCAGCAACGATACAGATTCCTCTGCAGTGGTCTTGGGCGGCGAGGCGACGGCAACCGGCGCCGAACCTCGTCTCCGTGTCAAACCCTTCTTGAGCATTGATGGATCCATGTTCTCCTTCTGTTCGGGTATCGACAGTTTAACCATTTTGCATGATTTCTCCACCAGGGATTGTAGATTGTCTTGTTCGCGTTTACCGCTGCAGCCACCATCTTTTTTGTCTTTTTTGCCGCCACAGGCTGTCAGGATGCCGCGATCCCGTTCGTTGTCCGTTTGCGAGTCGGAAGAACTTGACCGTTTTTCCAATGCTTGAGAGCAACTGGACATCTCAGCCGTTGCAGACATGTAGCGGGTTCGCATGAAGGGCTGGAGCGGTGGGAAGGTATGCTGTCTTATCAGCTGTTTGGAAGCGCTAGCAGCTAATGCATTGGCACTGGATGAACTTACGGTCCCTCCATGCATGACCAGATTCAAGCGATCAGCGCATTCACTATTAGTCATGGTGGCGATGTTCAGTTCGGGAACAAGAGTTTCTGCACTGAGAGGACGCTCCCGGTCGGGAACACTTCCTGTCGATGACTTTCTATGACCACTGTCGCTGTCGGAAGATAGAAATGAGAAGCTGTCCTCCAGCTTGGATTCAATGTCTTCGCGTATGGCAGACCGTGAGACGTTGTCTCGTGGCGGCAGGATGATTCTCGGTGGGTTGACCGGTACGGAGTGCCTACGATCGAAACGGCCTGAACAAAAGCTGGGCACCTGCAAAGAACTTCTCCTGGGAAGCTGAACTTCCGGTAGTAGGACCTCTGAGCTGTCCGATATGTCTGCTTGCACTTCGCCATCATCTTCGTCAAATTCTTCCTCAAGAAGTTCCGCATCTGAGATTTCTGTTTTCGTTTCCTCTGCCAGTTCCGCTGCAACCTTGCTCTCCCACTGATCTTGGTTCTTTTTCAAATTGTCCATCATTTGGGTTGATAGATCGGTGTCTAAAAATTTATGCCACTCCACGAATAAAGGAGTGACCACAAACTTAAAGAAACCCACTTGGATCTTTGGAACGGACATCGAATATCGATCACAAAGAGACGTCACTGGTAAATTTAGTTGCCGTTCGTAGTCTCCTTGCCGGAAGAACTCTTCGCACACTTTCTGGCTCCACTTCTTGCTGATATCCCACGGCCGGCATGGATTCGAAATATCTGCGCACTTGAGTGCAATCTGCAGGATGAAATGTCGATTTTCAGCTTTGGTCATATCCAGCGTATCCTGGTCGAGATGGTCCCGGAATTTTCCCAAAAATTCATTTTGTCTTGTGATATCGGTGGCCAAGATTAATGAAGCAATTTGCTTTTCAAGCTCCGGCCGAATGTCGTGGATCTGTTCAGCCACACCACTTTCCAGCAGACATCCAACAGCCGATCGCCAATGATGATTTTCTAAGACCGATGTATTCTCATAGAGAGCAGCTAAATGATTCGAAGTAGCAATGAGAAAGGGTTGATTAACCCCGGGATGATCGAGGTCATGCGTTACAGCACCAATAAGCGATGCCATTATTTCTACGGGCGTTAGATTTTCGAGAATTTTATGTTCCTGTAGATAACAGTGCATTGCTTGTGTTACATCAGTCGCATGTATTGAATTATGATACGGATTTGTGCTATGGTATCCCTCCTCGATTAGGGTAAATAATTTCCATAATCTAACTACATCTAAATTAAAATGGTCCAAAAGGCCGTACCAATGGAACAAATGAACACATAGAACAGGCAGTGAGCGTCCTGAAAATTGAAAGAAAATTATCATAATTATCATCAATATTACAATATATACGACAATGGATCAGTCAGTTCTATTGATATTCATAAAAATACTATTTGGAACTATATAAACAATCAAAACCATAGATAACGATATTATTCACAGCAGACAAAAAGTTTGACAAATAGACACAACGATTTTGTAATAGTAAAAATATAAATTGACCTGCAGAGGACGAACACGACTTGAGTCCAGAACCCTGGTATGATTTGGATTTGTCTTTTCTTTTGAGTGGAAACTTAGCGAAATTGAAGGCGTTAACTGGAATTCTACAAACGATTCGATAGACCACCGAAATCATCGAATCTTTCTGAACAAAGAAGCTCTTTTCCCCGTAAAAATTCTCAGGAGAAGATAAAACATCAAACGTCAATTTAATAAAGCTTCATTCTTGCTTCTTTGAACATCTTAGTGCTCTCTTTAACTCTCGTCTAAACATTCGATATTTTCCCATTGCTTGGGCACGGGGGAAAATATTCCTTATCTCCAAAGCATCAGAATCATGTGATGTCTTCAACGCTTCGCAAACATCTCTGCTTTCAAGTTAGGGAAAATTACTCGAAAGAGTGATTCAAACGCAGTTAATCACTTTCATTGATGAGTAGCAAATTATAATTCGGAAATTAAGGGCCATTCCGAATTGACGTCTTCGCCTTCGCCTTCAGCTTGTTATAACAGAATGTGACGTCAGATCAAGTCGAGCCTCTCCGAATTCAATTATCTACGACTTGAAATTGCTCTTGTGTATAACAGTTGACGAAGTCACGTTCTGATTTTTCTTTCTTTCGTCGGCTTGATGGTGCTTTGAGGCAATGTTGCGAAGCAAAGCCATACATTTCGGACACCTCGGCTTGGTCTGCTTCAAACTGTTAGAATAGCTCAGCTACTCTGCTGACGTCACAAAAGCTGAAGATGAGGACGAAGACGTGAATTCGGAAACGCCCTAAAGATCTCTCTCGGTTAATTAAAAATGTTGATAATTTTCTCAGTGATAGAAAGGCATTTGTCACCTTCAATATGGCTTTCCCTAAAAAAATTATAATTGAATCAGGTGCACGTCAAGGCTGCATCCTTGGATTGATTCTCTTCAAAGTTCTCACTGTAGACATCCCCAAAATCTCAAACTCTTCCACAGATATTAGTATTAGTCTCTATGCACACGACTCTCAGCACAAACTACGCTTTGTACAAAGGTATGCAAACATTCTTATAAAGTACTGCTCGAAATGGGGCTTGCAAATAAATGCTAGAAAAGTGAGCTCATATTTTACAAAGGAAATCACAGAGAGAGAGAGAGAGAGAGAGAGAGAGAGAGAGAGAGAGAGAGAGAGAGCAAGAGCTCTTAAAGATATGAATTTGTAATGTCGTCCGGATTCTGTGAGAAATTATTTTTACTTTTCTTTACTATATTATTTGAACTATGCTATTTAGTTTCGAAATGCATCTATCTATGAGTTGCATTTTGTTTTTGTAAGTTAACCAATAATATTGTTTCCACTTTTGAAAATTTTGGGTTGTTTTGAGTTAAAAAACATACTAGACAGACAGACACTAGCGTACTTCATACGTTCACTAGCCATGATTTATATTAATCCTGATAAATGTAGTTTTAAATATGGTTTATTATCTTATTAATTTCAATAGAAATCTGCATAGCTAATTATTAAATTATTGATTTGAAGAATCTATTCAAATTTGCTTCGAACGGAATATGCTTGGCCTCTAATTTGATCAATAGTATCATCGCGAAAATCATCTTTTAACGAAAAGTGCAATTACTTCAATTTCTGAAACTCAGATAAGAGACCCACATTTCTATTTCTTTACTCAAATAAATTGAAATTTGCATTCAAAAACATCTCCGACCACCAGTAATCGAGAAAACTTTCCCAAAATGTAAATCTAAGACCACCGAACGTAACAACAAACATAATTTTGCTTCACTTAGTAATTTTCACAAAAGTGGAATGAAACCAAGCACTTACTGGATCACACTTGCAAAATTCATGTCCGTCCAAAGTTGATTGAAACGATGAGCACAGAAAAGACCAGTGAGCCATAGAAAAGGTGTGTGACTTTGGCCATCCCTAACCTGTATTCAAATGCCTATACAAAAGTATTCTATGTTATAGGGAGGTGTTCCGATTTATCAACGAACGCCCGAACGTGAAATACGATAAGGGAAATGAATGGAAAGGCAACACAAACCGACTATACTCGTTTTGTATCAGCATCAGAAGTAGGTACCATTTATAATGGGGAAGACAATTAATGTTCTCGAAACAAGAGAAAAGCTGATTTGCTAATTAACGAAATCGATATAAGCCATGTCAATAGCAAAAGAGGAGTCTTGTGTAAGTTAATCTTTTTTTGGTCTTTTCTTCATCGGCAAATTTTCCACAAAAAACAATGATTTCGAGTTTCTTTGGTCTCGAAAGGTAATGGCTGAAACGGAATATTTATTTTTGGGGCCAATGTAACGGCTTGGCATGAATACTTTTTTGATTTGATGATCTCAACAATGATTGATTTCGACTTAATCTATAAATATGTACATACACGTGAGAAACAGGTTATAATTCCGTAAGAAATCTATTCAAAACTCTTAGCCAATTTTCTCCATTAAAACATTATTTATTAATCCATGATAAAGCACGTTAACAAAATAAAGTATACAAATTCAACCGTCATTTTAAACAGGAAACAAAATTACGTTAAAATTCCAAGAAAAGATGTGAAAAAGTTTCCGAACATTTTTAAATATTTCCTGGACAAGTTCGTATGATTAGTTTTGTGAAAATAATGATCTAATGTGTAGTGTGAAGTCCTTTGTTTTTTATGACTTGTTCTTATCTATCGGTCATGTGAAATTTGGTTTCATTCCTCTTTTAAGCTTAGGAATACTTGTAATTCCACCCCCTTGCCTTATGTTTTCACACAAGCGAACCCAAGCGTGCTCAAAAGGGCTTTGCGGTGACGTTTCAAAGACGTGGGGGCAAGATTTGTGCTTGCGATAGTATATTGGTAAAAAATAAAAATTACTTGTGGTATTAAGCTTTTCGGCGCATTGTTTTAAATTTTCTTTCAAAAGTGTCAAGTAATTATATTTGTTCATTGTAGTGTCAATAAAAACTAAATTGGTAACACCACTTTAATTTATTGCATCCCAAACTACTGCACTTTTTCCACCATGCTTTACTGTACAATTGAACTTTTTAACGCACAACTCTTTGCTGACTTGCTGTTGCACTCTTTCTTGAATTTTATCACTTCTCTTCAAATTAAACTTCCTTTCGTCAACAAAAACCACTTTTTTTTCTCAAGCTTTTACTCCTTATTTCTGAAATTTTTAACGAATTCAAGTCCCTTTTTTCTGTTGATTTCTTTTAGTAAAGGTTTCTTCCTACAAACTCTTGATTTCAGACCGTTCGCATTCAATACTTTCCGTATTGTATACGTGCGAACTTTCTTTTGGGCTGAATTCTTTCAATTTCATAGTTAAGGGGGTATTCTGGTCTAGAAATTTGATCAAATCAATTTTTTTTTGTTTGCATATTTTCAAAGTTTAGATCTTTAAGAATAAGTTTTCGGAAATTCGAGTTATTTTTGGAGTTACAGCAATTTTTATGACACGCCAACTAACTGCCCGAAACGAGACCAAGTTTTAAACGCGTTTTTCTCGGAACTACTTTTCTCGATACGGTTGACATGATATCTCTAGTTGTAATGGACCGATTTACGTGAAATTTTGCACAAACCCTCTTAACACTATTAGTTTTTGTCTGACGTAGGGATTTTTGGAATTTTTTTTCTACTATTTATTAAAAATTCCCAAAGTTGAAAAACTGAGGCAAAAAACGACTTTTTTTTATACGTGGACGCCATTTTGTGAAAAAACAATTTTTTTCAAATCGCCTACGTCAGACGAATTTCACATTTTTATTTTTACAGAATTCACCAAAAATTTATGTTTCAGACCACCAGAAAGGTTGGAATCGTGTCAACCATCAGACAAGTTTTTTTTAGCGTTCACTTCGCCGGCCTGTATCTACATCAATTTTAATTTTTTTTATTTTTTTGAATACATTTTTGTACTTTCAAAATGTTGATAAAAGACTGGTAAAAAAATATACATATATCAAAAATGTGTATGGTTTTTTTATTGCGTCCATAAAATCACCTCAAAATTGAGCCTATAGACCAGAATACTGCCTTAATTGAGTAGTATTTTGTTTTGGATCTCTTTTTATTTCTCTAACAAGAATTTTTTTATCACTTTTCGTCATTTTCTGTGTACGACCAGCATGTTTTTTGTGTTTAATTAGATTATCAGTCCAGTATCTTTTGCAAATATTAAATACAGTTGTTGTACTTAAATTCATTATGCTTGCGTAGCTTACGAAGACCAGCAACATCGTTTCTGGAACTTGCGATCTCACGGAAACTTTTGCCTATTTCTCGATCAAAAATCACCTAAGAACGAATGTTTATATCAGTATTCCTTCCTGTTTTGCATGGTATTGAAATTCTTCAATTTATCAAAAAAACTAACGCGAAACCATTTGCAGCATCCGATATCAAATTACCTACTGACGGTCAAGAAATGCGTTTGCTATACAGATTAATATTTACCGTTATCATAACAGTGTTAGGAACATTCTCATTACAGCTGTTTGGAAACTTTTTCACATCTTTTCTTGGAATTTTACGTAATTTTGTTTTCTGTTTAAAATAACGGTTGAATTTATCATGGATTAATAAATAATATTTTAAAAGAGAAAATTGGCTCTACAGGGTGCGATTGAAAAGTATCGAGACTTTTGTTGTTATAACAATTTAATCGAATCTTCTTTAAAATATAATTAATATTCTTCGAAGTAGGTTCCTTGGGCTTCGATGCACCGGCGATAGCGGTCCTTCCACTGTTCATAGCACTGGTTGAACGCGTTTTCCGGTATGGCTTTCAGCTCGTCGGTTACACTTTTTTGAATGTCCTCAATCGATTGGAATCGCCTTCCCTTTAGCTTTTTTTTGATGAGCGGAAACAAAAAGAAGTCCGGGGGAGACACGTCTGGGCTGTAGGGGGGGTGGGGGAGCACTGCGATGCCCTTTTTGGCCAGGTAAGAGGTGCAGAGAAACGCTGTGTGTGAAGGTGCGTTGTCGTGGTGAAGCGCCCACTCGCCAACAAGCTGCGGCCGACACCGAGCGACCCGATTGCGGAGCCGAACCAACACTTCTTTGTAAAAAGCTGCGTTCACAGTCGTCCCAGGTGGTACAAATTCTTTGTGCACAATTCCTCGACAGTCAAAAAACACAATCAGCATTGTTTTAACTTTTGATTTCGACATGCGTGCCTTCTTGGGGCGAGGTGACGTGCTTGTGTGCTATTCCGTACTCTGGGCTTTGCTTTCGGGGTCGTATTCGAAGCACCAAGTTTCATCACCCGTGATAGTTTTATCTAAAATGTTTTCCTGTCCGTCACTTTCCAGCACTTCACGAGACAGTCGCACACGTGATTCCTTTTGCTCGTCGGTCAAAACCTTAGGGACCATTTTCGCGCACACTTTGCGCATGGCTAGTGTTTCCGTCACAATTTGTTGCACGTTGTAATACGTTAAATTTAACTCTTCACTGATCTCACGGAGGCTTGTACGCCGGTCAATGTTCAAAAATTCACGCACTCTGTCGACGTCTTCGTCCGTTTTCGACGTCGACGGCCTCCCTGAGCGTTGTTCATCTTCGAGGTCCTCGCGGCCATCTTTGAGAGCCAAGCGTGAATTCGTGCTCTGTTTTGAATTTTATTGCGTATCGCTGCTCTAACGATCGTAACATTTTCGTAACTCGGAGAACCTAACCAAGCGCCACGCCACGCCTTCACGCACTGGACGATATTAACTCAACCGCTGTTGCCAGCGAACTGCGAAGTGTCGCGTTTGAAAGAGTAAGGTTCAACGCACTTTTTCCCCCACCACCTGATTTTTTTGGACGCCTTGAAATCGTAGCGCGACAAAAGTCTCGATACTTTTCAATCACACCCTGTATTTAGTCAGTAAGAGTTTTGAATAGATTTCTTAACCCTTTGAACCCTCAACCGAAGCAACGAACGCTTTTTTACAGTTTTAATATTAATATTGAAAAAAAGTATTATAAAGAAAACGATTTATATATTTCACAAAAATTTCAAAAGTGCCAAATGTGAGTTTTGATGTGGTTAATTGGTGGAACCACAAGGGCCTATTGAGTGATACTGAAAAAAAAGTTTTTGTTAACTGTCAAGCGTAAGCCAACGTTACAGGTTTCACAGGCACACCTGTTTCTATGTGGATGAGCTTTTTAAAATACCTAGCACATCTGCGCGACGTTCCATGTATCGGCATGTGCGCAACATGGCCATATCTATTTTCTTTAGGAACATCTTCCCGAAAATTGAAGGTCTTCTTGACACTTTTACGTCTAGTTTAATTTTCCATTTCTGCCTCCACCAATCCAGCAACTATTGCAAGTCTAAAATCCTTCAAATTCTCTGTCTTGTGATTCCATCTCCTTGAATAGAATAAATGAATTACCTACTGCTAAATCTACGAAGTACCAGAAAATTCGGTGCCACCATTTGCGACTTTTTTGGTATATTTCATAAAAAATTTTGTACATATCGAATTTATCAACATATCCCATATGAGAATTTGAGGAATTTATTACGACGGGGCATGGAATTGGTTGCCCAGCTTTGTTCCTTTTGTTTATAGTAGTAAAACTGCTTTCGTGTCCATCCCTTTTAAACTTGTAAGGCCATCATTTCTCATACGCCATTAATAATCTCCTCTTTTCATGGATTTATCAACAACTTAGTTCGTTCGGAAATCTTTTCTGTTTTTTCTTACTATACCACAAGCATATGCATATATTATCTAACAACAGGTATTTCAATAGTTTTACCGTCGTGAAATAATTGTCAAAATAAATCCTGTGGAGCTTTTCGACAATACTTCTGGTGAGATCTTTTACAACTCATGGCTCCAACTCCTTCTCGACCGAGTCAGCTACTTTGCCAGTATAAATTTGAAATTGTGACACATAGCTCGATTTATTTGCTCTGATCCATACCTTGTAGCTCCGTTTGATGTGTTTATTAGGAATATACTGACGCAAAGTCGATCAACCTTTCAATCGAATCATCGATTCATCAATACGGTGAAACTCGTCAGGTTTGTAAGCGCTTAGTATAGTTTTCGAAAGGCAATCCAGTAAAAGGCGAACTTTGTACAATTTATCAAAGTTATTGTCGCCTCGCTTCGGTTGACGACAATTATCATTCAAATGTATGTGTCCTAAAAGCCAAGAAAATCTATCTCTGGACATAAGACTCGAAATATATTGATCTCGTACTGACACATTACTTCAAAAGTAATTCTTGTAGCTAGGCAGACTTTTGATTCCCATTCAAATGTTGATGGCACGAAATATTTTAATTTCATCAACATCAGTCTTGATAAATGGTTTCCCATCAGCACAGTACTTCTGCATCGCATAGAGGTTGGTTTCAAATACAATTTTTTCTATAAAGTTATTGGGAATAAAGTCAAAAACATATCGACAGGTGATTCTGTATGAGTATCTTCGCTTGGACCAGTCATCTCCGAAAACTGGATCGGCTTGACATAGCAAATTTTCTTTCTTCCAAGATAAATCTCGTTTTTCTATCAGCTCACATTTTAGTTGCTCCAGAGGAAGATCATCTTCGCTGTCCCATCCATTCTTGAAAATTAGTTTGCTCAGTTACAAAATACGTTGCAGGAATATCGTAATCATTTTCAATATCACTCATATGATTTACTGATAGGACTGAAGTAACTGATTCCATATCTGAAGGTAGTTCATCAAAAAATTGCTGAAATTCTTCAGCTGACAGCATTTCCAATTCGGAAATTTTCCATGACGTACTCGCGTCTAGAACAAAAGAAAAGCCTCTTTATTCCTAGTGGTTACGTCTCGAAACCACCAACTTTCGACGTTAGCTAAACAAACATATCAAATTTTATGCGAATTTTTAATGTTTCTCTACAAAACTTATGTATTTGTACTAATAAAAACATACATTTACCTGCCATTACTCCAGTGTTTTACACAATGCAATAAAATCACAAAAAATCTTTCACCGAAGCACGTATTTGCTACAGGCTAAGTCATTACAATGAGAAACTGCAACCCCAAGTCAAATACAAATGATGACATTTGAAAGGTGATGAAATGAATGAAGAATGTGTGTAATGTTTGTACACAAAAACCACTCGGGCTTAGTGTACTGATAGTTTTATTAAGTGGTTTCGTGGTGTAATCACTAGGGCTGAAAGGGTTAAGGAATTATAATTCTATTCGGAAGCTTTTTCTCACCAGTTTACGTCGCCGAGCTCAGCCGGAAAAATAATTTTATTTACTGACACTTGCCCAAATCATTTGGCTAATTCACTAAAATTTATTTCAGGTACATTCTGACACAATTCTAGTCTTGTGTGTAAGACATTGTAACACAATTCTAGTCTTGTATATAAGACATTGTAACACAATTCTAGTCTTGTGTCTGCGTTATAAAATTTTCGTTCGAAGCTATTTTCTCATGAGCGCTTTTAAAACTTTGCAAATTGAAGTGTGAAACAGAATAATCTGGAGTTAAGGTAACGAAAATAATTTCAGTTTCAAAGTATCCTATGCAACCTGAACTATAAAATTTCTTCCTGACAAATACCTACTATTAATAAATTTATTAGATTCTTGATTTGATTTGCGGAATTTTTTATTCCAGTACTGAGCCTAAAGGACGTTCAGGTCAAAATTTATAAAATAAATCCAAAAAGTTCGATACAAAGTAACAACTCATAAGTGCTTGCCACCTTCAGATGCTTATATAAACGATAAGATCTCAACAAACATATCAAATTTCCAACTAACAGCTTCCTAAGATCATATAATCCAATTACTATTCGATCCCTGAACACTGAAATCTCTTTGAGCATCCACGTGCCCGAACAAATACGTTTCCGTTACAACAAATTACAGGAAGAAAACTTCAAATCTACAGCCAAGTTTTTATTTGATATTTTTTCACCTAGCACACTCTCCGAAAGATACGGAAAAAAACACTCTGGAAACTTTTCGTTCATCGGAAATGTACATATTTTAGAAGTGAGAAAACATTTTCTATCTAAAGCTCTATGCATACACACTCACTGTGCAGAGATACGTAAGCAATTTGCAATAGTTGTTTATAAAAACAAGAGAGATAAAACTGACGGCCTGGAGCGAAGATCAAATCATTCACTTGGTATTTCCCGATACCTGCCACCAACGCGAAAGAATTAACTAAATCCTCCTCGAAGCGCTTGTTTTGTTCGAGCCTAATTGCGGATTCCAACGGTATCCTTAGAAAGAGCTGGCCTTGTCGCTCATACCTTTACAATCGTGTGCCGGCACTTGACACACCGAACAGGCCTTAGTTCGACTCAAGCTGCTGCTATAACTGGATATTTTGACAAACAAGAAACGAAGATATATCGAAATTCATAGAAGCGATAATAGAACCCCACTCAAGTAATTATAGAAGTTCGAAGAAGACCAGGTAGAATCCGTCTTGTGCCCGAAAATTCTCCGGTAATAGATAATTTTTTCGCCCCGTCAAGGATCCCAATTTTCAGTAATAATATGGCCATGAATGGGCCCGACTCGGTTCACTTGTTGTTGCGTTTCGTAATTGGCGTTTTTCGGTAAATCCATAAAGATGAAAAGCCTTGGATGATGTGAAGGTTGAGTGAAGTCGAGTGCCAGTGGATTGGCAGAATTATGTATGGATGTATGTGGGCTGTGATGTAAAGCTTGACTGACGTCCCACATCTTGTAATTCGATAAGAAAATTTATTGGCCTTTCGTGGATTGGGAGAAGAGTTTTTTTTTTGTTGATTAAATGCTGTGTTGCACGAAGGGTCGAATTATTTTTAGTCCTTCGACAAGCATTTTTCAGTTTCTGATAGATAAAGGATTGAGTGAGGTCATGGAGTATTATTCGAAATGTTCAAATGAAAATAGAAAACATTTTTAATTTCGAGAATCGGTTCAGAGAAAAATCATTTTACAAAAATATGACATTCGATGTTTATTGCGATATGAAACAATAGCCTGTCATCAAGGTTTCTAATGGTGTATTTTTGGTAGGGCTAATAATGTTCGTCTTAAATTCGAGTAACGTGTAACAATTTCACATAAATAACGAAGAAGAGATGGGAAGAGTTGAGCAAATTTCAACTTTGACAGAGACCCAAAATGAAAGGGAGGAGAGATTTCGTGTTTTATGTGATAGTATTCTATTGTAATGAGTATAAGTTTAAAATACGCTACAAAAATTTAGAAATAATTAAGAAATATTTACGATAGAAAATTGAGCGGTAAAATTATAGATATTGTTAAAGATATCGGAAATACAGTCAGTCATAAAAATATAGACCCAGTTCGTACATGTTACTCAATTTCAAAATTATCTAAATTCATCGCAGTCCCGAGTCTAAATAATTGTTAATAATGTGATTTGCGTTACATAAATGTTATTTTCAAGAAAGTTTCATGTAAGCATGTTGCTCATACAAAGGATAGGCGTGGAAAGTATCATCAATGGGCCTCACAAAACTATTGACTCTCATACGTTTCCTTTGAAAAAAATGTAAATTTTTGCAAAATGAAAGTGAATTCTCTTTTATAATTAAGAAATGCTAATGAATTTAGTATTCTTCATTACTTCGGCGCGATTATTTAGTAACTTTGAAAGTAGAAATATGGCAAAAGGACGTGAAAGGATCCTTGAGGGAAAAAATTATGATATCCTTTTTCAAACAGGGAAATTCGCAGCGAGAAATTGGTATTGAGCTCGAGATAAACAAAGCCCTGTGAAAAATATAATAAATATAATAAAAAGATACAGACAGTGCAGCAAATAAACCCAGAAAAGGCCGCCGATAATTTTGAACATGACCGCAGAAAAGCGCATGTTGGGACATGTAAAGGATAAATTTCGGCGGTACAAGTTCGTGATGAAGTGCATAATGTAATAAATAAGAGACAGTTCAGCGTATCATTAGAAAGCCCGGGTTACATGGTCGAATTGCAAGGAAGAAACTATGGGTGAACAAAGTGAATAGTGAAAAAAGATTAACACTTGCAAAGGAACATGCAAATAAACCCAATAAGTTTTGGAAAAACGTATTGTTTAGTGATGATACCAAAATAGAGTTATTCGAGTCACATCGAAGGAAGCACGTGCGGAGAAAGCCGGGTGAACATTATGAAAGAAGAAACTTGCACTGGGGATGCATGTCAGCAGCAGGGGTAGGAACATTGCATATTATTGAAGGTATCATGGATAAAACAGTTTATTTAACCATATTAATGGAGAACTTAAGGGACAGTACCACGAAACTGGGTTTGAGTGATAGTTTTATATTTCAGCAAGACAATGATTCCAAACATTTTGCGCGTATTGTGCAGGAGTGGATGCTTTACAATGTGCCTGTACAATTCAAAACACCACCACAACCGCCAGATATGAATCCAATCGAGAATGTGTGGATGAATCTAAAGGATTCTGTTAGTAAATACAAATCAAATATCAGTTAAAAATCTGCATTTAAAAAGAATGGGATAAAATAAGTCCTGGATTTGCAAAAACATTAGTGCAATCGATGTTTAATAGAATGCTGAGCATCATTAAGGTGAAGCAATATGCTACAAAATATTAATTAAAATAATATCATTAGTTTTCATCATAAAATTTCATATTTTTGTTAGTGAGTCAATACTTTTGTGAGCTTGTTTTCATGACTATAATTCAACTTTCAATAATTTTCAACATATACTTTATATATTCTGCACCATTTTCATTGAACATAAAAAAAAAATGGATTAATCTTTGAATTTATGGTTCTTTTCCATAATTGGCATAAGTTGAAAGACCAAAATTTTAACGATGTTAAAAAACCTACAAGATCAGTCAATACTTTTGTGACTGACTATATATAGATAACCGACTGATTGATCTGTTAGCACTACCAAATCATTTCGATATGAATGTCGAGTGGAAATGTCTATACATTTTAGGCGATTAGTTGAAGTAAAAAAGCATTCGATACACAGCTGCGTAGTTCTAAAGTCAGTTTAAAAAGGTTGCTGCCGTACTTTTTCCGTCATTTCATACAGTGATAGACATGTGTATGCGCGCATCTGAAAAAAGTATTATAAATTATGCTCGCCACTGTGCAATATGTCTAAGAAAACTTTTGCCTCCTTATTTTTGGAGTCGCTATGAATTAGTAATACCCGACAGGCAAACTGACGAAACTAACGCTATTATTACGGTATTATAACGGCACTATAAAGAAGCGAAAAATGTGCGACTTTCGTATAAGCACATCGACGATTAATTGAGCTTTGAACGCGAAAAAGTTTTTTTTTGGACATTTTGTTAATGTAATAATATAGAAGAATTTTCATTAAACATTTGTGCACAATATATTTGGCAATAGTATTTAGTATGAACGTTGTTTTTGAAGTAACGTTTTCTGAGAAGCTCTTAGACGAAGCGGATCAGATTGCTATAGATTTATTGAAAAAATGAGACTACTCTAATGGGCTTCCAGGAAAATTGGTAGTTCTAAATGTGCAGTCAAGGAATTTTTTGAAAAAGGAAATGGCTATGGTTTTAAGGACCCAACAAAGATCAATATACAACTATCTTTTTGTGACAAATGTAAAATTCGCCACGGGATAACGAAAAATCGGCTTCAAAACAAATTAATGACACATTAAGCATAGTACTGAGTTCGATTTCACGTGAAATTTTCATACAAAATTTCGGCGAAAATTTAGCTTGAAAATAAGCAAGAGTTGTACTCTGTTCTTAGCATGAAAAGTTGCTTTGAAGCTGCTTTCGCGTTGAAAACGTAGATGGCACTGAAACATGTCTCCAATCATTTCACGCCAATTTAGTTTGTGCAGTTCATTCTTTCGAACTAAAAAGTGACATTTGGTGTTTCAATTTGAAAACGGAGCAGTGCAAATGTCTTTCCAATAAGAAAATCGATCGAAAAGTGAAATTCTTGACATTTTATCCGTCAGAAATGAGCAGTATCTCTGCTTTTCTCCATTGCCAAAATTTTCGCTCGAAAGAATGACCGGATAATGGAGACATGTCAAAATTTAGCTTCACGATTAACTCAGTACCAGCCTTTACAGCTTACTGTAACACCTCGTCACATTGCACATGTTTAACACTCTTCGCCAGATGTAGCATGGAATTTGCATGGCCCAGACTGACACAGTCGCTATTAGCATAATTTGAGAAAAAAAAACGGGACGCGGTCAGATCGAAGCGTAATTTTGGTGGTTTTAGGTGCATTCCCATTTAAAAAAAAGCCTCCAATCTATTTCAGATGTACACAGATCTCTTGTATAATTACGACGAGGAAGATGTAGTTTTCCAGCAAGATAATGTATCCATTCATGTTTCGAGGCAAACTAAGGACTTTTCTTTCGGACAACAATATTCGCACACTTGACTGGCCCGCATGTAGTCCTGATTGTAATCCTAATCAAAATCTTTGGGCAATTCGAGCTAGGAAGGTGTATGGAAATGGACGTCAGCTTGATAGCGTGAATGCCTTAAAAGCCTCACGTGTTGTGGTCCGAAATTGAGTCCCATTGTCTAAAAAATCTAGAAAAAAAACAATGCCCATCCGAATTTTTACTGTCATTCAAAGTAAACGGGGCCACACTAAGTGCTAAATCAAAAGAAGAGCCAAACAATTGAGCTAAGTAGGTGGTTTTACTTAAAATAAAAAAAAGGCAGATGCGTTCGTACAAATGTCAAACCATAAATTAGAAATACACAAAACTTTAGAAAAAAATCCAAAAATTAATTCGAATCATTTCAAAGAAGTCTGAATGATACTGGAGATCCTTGCGAAATTGCAGCTGTAATTCGCCCGTCAGATGGGATGTAGTTGTCGATTCTGATACGATCTGAATAAAAACTCAAAACTCATAGATTTAGAAGATCAGTCCTGGCTGTCTGACTTTATCGCAGGCAATATAATCAATTCAGTCTGCTCGAATGTTTTGGACCACCCGTACTAGTTGGAGTTGTTTGGATTTTGGCTTGACGTCAAATTGCTCTTTCGAGAGAATTTCGTTCTCCAAAACTTGTTCGCTCAGGCCAGGAAGGAGTGATTCGGCTAGTGATAATATGAAGCTGATTGGCTTCCAGTTCTTAACAGATTTTGGTAGAACAATACTAATGGCCGATTTGCATGCCTGGAAATACCTTCTCAAATGGAGTATCGCGTTGTTTATGCCCGTTGTTATTTGGGACATGTGTCAGTGCATTGCCAATATTATTTATTCTAGTTGATTTTCGTCAGTTCAGACTGTCCACTAAAATTTTTTGTTCATTAAGATCAGGTAAAGGTAAAGTAATGTAATCCCACGACAATCCTCGTACGGGTCTAGGGATTGAAGCTGGTAGAGCTTCATTACAAATTTACAATCAACGTGAATACGAGTGTGAAGTGATTAGTTCCACGACTCACTTTACCCCTGATTCATTCAGATACCTATTTTGAGCTAGAAGAACTAAAGGTTTGGTGCGCGGACCCTTGTCCAAACCTGGATTTGAGCCAGGGACGCCACAAACATGAAACCAGTGCTCTAAGTGCATTAAGATTAGGTACCTTCGAAAATTCAGCTTAATATTCGCTCGATGCTTGAGTAATCTGATGAGTAGAGCACTTGCTTCTTGTGTGTGGGGTCCCTGGTTCGAGTCTTCGTTCGAATTGATTGTGAATTTGTGATGAAGCTCTTTACCAGCTTCAACCCCTAGATCCGTACGAGAGTTGTCGTGTGATTACTTTACTTCCTTGCTTGATATGGTCTCCATAATCAAGGTTGGTTCAAACAAACGGAAAATAAAATACGATAGTCGTCCAATTATCATCAAAGACATGGGTGGTAAGTTAAATGAAACTGTCAAAGGCTCAAATAAGAAGTCATTTGCCATGGTATCGTCAAACCGATTTGGCAACAATTGTCAACAATATTGGGCAACAGAGAAGCTGCTATTATATGGGTTAGACAGATTTTGCGACAAATAGAGAAAAAGGTAACACACAACTGCTTTTCAATTTGAAACTACTAAGCAAACAATGCTTTTAACTTGATCAATGACATATGTTAGGCCTGCATTGAAATTATTAAAGAAGTTCTAAATGTAATTATCTTTTTGAATTGGTGGCGCAGCTATGACAATTTTGAAGAGACTCATTTATCACTGTGTTAAAAGCTAGGATGGTAAAATTAGTAAGTTTTGTTGGTTTTAGTAGCCCAAATTGTGGATATCACTTTAGAACTGACAAAATCTTAGCATAAATCAGTCATTGTCTAATTACTCACCTCCAGTGACTGTTTCCAATGTGAATGCATTAAATCGCCAATTGCCAACTTGATTTAATATACATTGGACTTGACCATGAAGGACATCATCAAGGATTGCCGCATCCTGTACAAGACTTCGTGTTGTTAACTTCTTACGACGTCTCTTGTGCATTGTTAAAAATCGACCGTTGCACACGTGTCGACGTCTTGTTGTGCTGTCTACCTTATCATCATAGAGCAATGCTTCGAGTAATGGACGATCTTGATCCGTTACGGACACGCGACGTCTTAAACAATTTTCACGTTCGGCTTGTGATTGACGTCGCTGTTGTTCTTGTTGATTTGACGCCGCTGTAAGAAAAAAAAACGGGGAAATTATAGATTAATTGAAAAAGATAGAAGTGCGTTACTGTTTTTAATTTTCTGCATAGAATGTATACAAGAAGTGTGTAGAATGCAAAATGAACGGACAGGTTATGATCAGATGAGTTGAAAATGTCAATAGATTTAAAGATATAGTTTAATGTATTGCTTCAATTTACAATGTGCAATTTTACCGACGTCAGTATAGTCTCGTGATCACTTCGCAAAAATTAAGGTGCTAACATTCAAATATGTGTGAAATAATTGCCTCATTACAAGACCACTCAGTTCCTAACAATAAGGCACATGGTTGACTAAAATACAAATAATTTAACAACAAACCAAAAGCTATAGAGTTTAAAAGGATAAAAAAATTGACTTCCTTGAAAAGGGAGGCATTTTTCTCATGGATTTGAAATTTTAGTTCTAAAGCTTCCCTTTTTGCATTAAAATGTTGTGTTATGTTGCATCAAAAGTATTTAGTTAAATTTACTCTTACTAAATTATTTTGATGCGCAAATATTCGAAATTTTGTTGTTTATTTTAAGTAATTTTAAATCAATTTAACCATTCAAACGTGAAAAAATACACATTTATGTACATATGATGCGCAATTTAGCTAAATTAGCAGCGATGACAAAAGCCTTTGCTATGATAAAGATTAACATACACACTTTTCACAATACACGAAGTTTTTTTCCTCAAGAACAGTTTGACTATCTTGACTATCAAACAAGCAATATAAGTGTGAAAGAAAATAATTTATTCATACTTTTCAATTCAGTGTTATTTTATCATAGCTCTGCGAAATAAAAGTGGGTGAGTGGAATTCACACACAAAATCGGCAAATAAGCATAAAAAGTGATAATTTCATTTAGTTCACGCTAGCCGAACTAGATCAGATTATCACTTTAGAATTTGCAATGATATGATGTTTACATAGATAAGGCAACAACAACGTTTTGATTGCGAGAATGAGAAAAAATACATCATAGTTTGCATATGTGAGGTAGTAAATTTTTTTATGCAAACAAAGATATTCATTAAGGAAAACTATTTTCGATAGAAAATATTTTTTTTTTTATAAAATATAACGAAAATTAATAATACAACAAGCTGAATAAAACCGATTATTGCTTTTTAGAAGAAATACGAACGATTGATGATGATTTGTCTACACAGTCAAATTAAAATCTTCGCAATTCCTCATCACACAAGAACGATAACCATTCACCAAATCACAAATTTTTTAACACCCGAAATTTGTATTCTCGAGATCCGATAATCAGATTCAATTAAAACTCACGGAATGTATTAGTCCTGACTAGGACCTGGTTTGATAGAAATGTAATTAACATGCTAGCAACCTTGTGGCTGTGATGCCATATTAATTTCCTGTAATTCTCAGCGATGTCATCAGATTATTTCGAGCTTAGTGTAAGTTAAATTTAGTAGCTTTTTGCTAGAAAAGTTAAGCTATTTATTATTGTTTATTTTTTTATTATTATTTTATTTTTAACATGTTTTTACTAAGAGATGCAACCTGTTAATTTTTCAAATTTTAATGGCCTTGCGGTTTTAATGACCAAAAACCGTTTGAATTTTCAAAGTTTCGAAATTTTTGCGGTTCTTAAAATTTCACAGATGGCAGCCCCAAAAGCCTTTCTACCCCGAGAATTTCCGATACAGTTATCGGATGAAAACTAAATTCACTGAGTTGGTTGATCTTGACGCGAAGCAGTTTAGCTTGGGTAACAGGCAAAGTTTAGTTGGAGTTTTGTTTAATTTAAGAAGATTCTGTTTTAAAACTTTCAAGAGTGGAAGTAAAAAACGAGGTATTTTAGGCAAACGTGTATGAAGTATTTTTAGCAAACGTGTCTGCGGTAAATCTAGGAAAATTGTTAGATGGGTAAACTAAGGCCAGTCAAGCGGAGAGTAGGCGCAAAAAGTAGTACTGCAGCTAATAATATATAGCATTTTCAGCTTAAATGAAACCTTTTTCAATTGAAATGAAACCATTTTCAATTGAAATGAAACATTTTGCAAATGAAATGAAAACTTTTCCAATTGAAATAAAACCTCTTTTATTTGAAATGAAACTTTTTTCAAATTAAATGAGTCTTTGATAAAAATAAAAAAAATAAACTTTTAGAAAAATTATTTTCGATATAAATATTACATTATTTTTAATTCGTGCCGGCTAGTTTTTATCGCAAAATTTTCAACTGCGTTAATAACATTTCGTTAGATAAGCTGCGACAGTAACTAGTCGCGTGAAGTGCATTAAGTTGTTAATCCAGCAAATGGTAAACGTGCATAAAGTTGTTAATACTAATAATTCTATATAAGTAATTCTAATTGTGAGGTGCATTAAGTTCTTAGTTGTCATTAAAATAGAAATAAGCAGTGCAGAAGATTTTAGTTCAGGATCCTCTGATTATTGGCATCCTGGTCGGGAGCCGGAATCCTCTAGTGCAGTGACTTCTCAAAATGTGGAAAATCGTGGAGAAAGCGGAGGTAGTGCCAGCATCAATGGCGCACGAAGACTAATAAGGCTCTACCAAAAAATAGCCGAAGATATGAAATTGCTGCTTATTAAACTACACCAAGAAGGGAAAATGGCTTCCAAAACAGTGAATGAAAACTCTTCGGACACAATTTTATCGCGTTATAAGAAACATTCGGAAGTTTTAATTCAACGCAAGCGTGGAGGAACCCGAATAAAAAAATTAGCACCGGATGTTTTGGGATTGAGTGCTATGTCGAAAGTGATCCCACAATTTCCCTTAAAAACATTTTTAAAAAACTATATGAAGAAAAAGGCATAACTGTGTCTATAAGCACTATTTTCAATGCTCCGCGGGAGCTGAAAATTACGCTGGAAATTACACAAAGAGGAAAATTAGTTTTTTTTAGATGAGTGCGGCTTTAATCAGCACCTTCGGAGATCGCAAAGTCGTTCGAAAGTCGGTAAACGAGCTCACATTGTTAACCTACTGTAAGGAGACGTAATGCTACGCTTATTGTAGCCATGATTAACGGAGGTGTTGTTTATTCGAAAATAATTTCAAACACAACCGTAAATGCTGATAGATTTATGCTATTCTTACGAGACCTTTTAGAAAAAATTGGCTCCATGCCAAACATGGATAATTCAGTTCTGATTTTGGATAATGCTAGAATCCACAAAACGCGAGAAGTTCAGGAGGTGGATGCAGATAGCGGATGTACATTAAAATTTTTACCCCCTTACCGCCTGCACAAATAGCACGCTCGCTCTGTATTGAGTGACATAAGTACAGACCATAGCATTAGCAATGTTATTGAAGAAAGCGTGGTTCAAGTCACTCCGGAAGATTGCTCTATTTGTGTCCTAGATAAGGTTTTGCAAATACCAAAAGCTGCAAATGACCAAAAATTACATTAAATTGTATTTTGTAATTAAAATATATACCACTAAAATATAATATTCTATATCATTTTTATTTTCTACATATGTTTTTATTATTCTTCATACATTTACATAAAAAATAAATTATCCTGAAACTATTTTTTATCGAAGTCCCATTCATTTGAAAAAGGCTTCATTTCAAATGAAAAGGGTTTCATTTAAGCTGAACATGCTATATAACATATTATATGGAAATTATGCTTTTACTAGTGATGGGCTCAAAAATGGCAATAAGTTTGGAAAAAAACCAGTTTGGCAGCGGGAAACTATTTCTCAGTGGTAAACTGTTTTAGAGAGAATAGTTTGGCAGCGGAAATCGGCTTGCGCGAGCACTTAATGCGTTTTAATGCAAGCTGTATCGTTACCAGTTGAGTGCGCACACCCATCCTGTGATGCGCAAACAATTTTCAATCTTGATGCGTGTGCAGATTCTTCCTTCCATGATGCCTTTTAAAGTTCGAAAAAAAAGCGTTCTGATGTTTTTTACGGTAGTTTAATGCTTTTTTGTTCTATGGACGTATAATAAATAATTTAATTAGATTTGATGTCTGCTCAAAAATGCCTTAAAATGATAGTTTTTTGATAATTGATAGTTTTTTGATTGAACTTGATCTTACTTATTTGCAAAATTTGTTTTGTTACTAATTTTCTGCTGATTCAAACTGATCGTTTTTTGAAAACAATAGAAACGTCTACCACTAGCATTTACTAATTCGCGTTAATTTTGTACTTGTGTCGTTTACTGCCCCTCCGACTACCACTGTTTTTAACAGTTTTTGAAGAAAATGTAAAGTTTTTTGAATTCATGATTCACTTCTGATTTCTTGGCCTTATTTGACGGCAAAATATCTTGATCATTCATCACTCAGTTCTATCAGTTTTTAGCTCATGTACATTTTTCAGCTACGGAGAGAAAAATTCAGACAATAGACGCACCGAATGGATTTTGTGCGAGAGTCAATGACACTGGCGAACCAATCATTAATTTTCCCGAATTTTAATTTTCTGAAAATTTCTTGAAATCACTCAATGATATAAACTCCTTTTGTCAAAACTTTCTGAGAAACTCTTCGCTTTTCAAAACAAATATTTCATTACAGTCAGAGAAATATATAAAAAAAAATTCCACTCTCATCCAATAATAATGGAAAACACAGCTTAAATTATTCTTCCCTCGAGTCTTGTTGACAACATGACAATTTCATCACTTTGATTATATTTCACTTTTTTACCCACCACTCAACGTACATTCAAATACGGCCACTAGGGATACATTCCCATATTTCACGACCGTTACGTTTTGGATGATTGATTACTTGAAGAGGTTCCGGTTGCCTAGAAAATAAATCATAGCAAAAACGATATCATATTAAAATCATTTAACTTTCTTTTTACGTTTTCATCACTTTTCTTTGTTCCTTCTATATAGATAAGTGTTGAGTATCTAACTTTTGCTGGTTAGATTCTCGTCTGTGTTTTACGTGCGTTGGTATTTATGTCTGTTTTATTTTCGAATTCCTGTTCACCCTCCCCAATTTTCAGCTTCAAGGGCTCGTTCGTTGCCTGACTACCGCTACGCGATATAAACTAAAAACCTTTCTTTTATTCAAATGCCTGAAGTGGAATTTAGTGGTGGGCCGACTTTTCATTACCTGCTACCAGAATTTTCTCTTTGTTGGTACGATGTTTTTAGATGAATAGACGAGCCCAGCTTGGCTCGGGTGGACCTTTTCAAAATGGTGCTTTAAATGCTGTTTTGATACAGATAAGGTATTTTGAAAGGAAAATAAATGAAAAATACTGCTTGTATCATTGGTGAACACGAAGAAAAAGCATGAGTTGTGTTTGAATACCATGATTGTGAGACGGTAGTTCAAATGTTTGAAGTGAAGTTGATGTGT
Source organism: Nemotelus pantherinus (assembly GCA_963978885.1). Taxonomy (NCBI): domain Eukaryota; kingdom Metazoa; phylum Arthropoda; class Insecta; order Diptera; family Stratiomyidae; genus Nemotelus; species Nemotelus pantherinus. The sequence goes on from OZ022263.1 coordinate 26,425,235, forward strand.
ATTGATGAGCAGTGAAAATGGGTCAAGTTTTGTTTAATGTAATTTAAGATGAGTTTTTTAGTTGAGGAAAAGTTTAATAGTTGCATGTGTTGTGTTAGAATATTTTGAAAGTTTTAGAATGCAAAAACTTGTTAAGCTCATGCGTTTTCATTTCCGTTAAATTCAAAGTAAAAAAATAACCAAAAACAATGGATTGAAAAAGTGTTTGTTGTTCTATGTTTTTGATCAGGGTGATAATATTTTTCGTCCGGTTCAACCTCCACGGCGCAGAAATAGTAGTTACCCAGTTTGGCACTGTCTTTAGCAGAGCAATGACGTACAGCAAGACATCAAAAAATAAACGACGGTGGCGCAAAGTTGGAACGTCTGGAACTCTAAACTACAACAGGTCTAAATGATGATGCTGCATTACTCTTACTGAGGGGCGTTTACTATGAAGATGGGCCTTATAGCATAAGAAAATACCGAGTAAATTTAAATGAGGACAAAAGATACTGAGTCGGTTATGTTTCCGACTGCCTATTTTTTCTCTTAACCAGCTTTATGTTAGTAAGCCAGATGAAACGGGCTTTCAAATTCTGTTTTCTCCTTAACGATAATTTTAATTTCTGGCTTTTATTATTTTGCAATCAAATTATCTGTATTGCATATATTGTATACACACCAAAACGGTATAGATGCCACATATAACATAAAAATACCATTATTTAGCATGGGATTTATTAGAATGATGTTAATCCTGCTTGCCTTCTGCACAAGCCATGCCATACCACATTATTACTTGTAGTTACGAAATTACAAAGTTTAACTCACCTAAAAGCTTCATCTTGCCATTCTTCTTCATCGCCCTTATTAGCATTCATGAAGCTAGAACTGCTTTCCGCGGAAGTAATTCTTCGGGAAACTCACACCATACGGCTTATGACCCAATATATTTCACCGCCGAAACTCGTAAGAAGCTTAACCAATATTCGAAATGTGTTGGCAATCTTCTACTCCTACTTCAAATTTATTTCAGAAATTTCATCAGTTCTTTCCTTCCCTCTCTCGATTTCATACAGTGTCTACAAAACTCGACGTATGTTGTCCCCATTATTCTTTCGTTATTCTGCTGCTCCGTTTAGTCTGCGTTCGTACGTCTGAGTGTATGAAATTATAGCTCGGGAGAATTGATATATGTAAATTAAGGATTTCCTCTGCGCCACGATGGTGGCGTTGATGATTATATGGCACGGCAACAATGAGAACGACATTGTCATCCTGTCTGGAGTGTATAATCCATGCGTAAGCTTTTGACGTCATAACTTTAAAGGTCTAGTCTGCTACGATGATATATTCAAATATATCTGACAGATATCGGCTCAGAATTAAAGCCGTATGTCCTAGCAACGAATACTGCTGAATACACACAACGATCTCATTGTATGACCTACGACTGACATTTCAGGGCGTGCTAATGAAGACAGTTCAAGCAGATTGAGGATGAGCTGATTTTCGACCGGATGTAGATATCGATGTAAATATATGTATATTATCTCTAGAGGATGCCTCAATTAAAAGAATCTGCGTCATTAGCAATGTTCGGAACGTTCATGGTCATAGGTTCGTATGTATTTGCTGACGACGCGAGAATAGATGACTGAAAACGGGGACTTTTACTTAACGACTTAACCTTTTGCTTAGCGTCAACGCTGTTTCGTGTTGAAAGGTTCTAATGATTGAGTCAATGTGATGTAAATGTTGCAGATGATAGTGTGAAGTAAAGTCTATAGAACGATTAACTAGAGGGTAGAAACACTTTCAATCATTGTTGGTTTGAGGAATTCCGAAAACGGCAATAATTTTGCTAAATTACATACAAGCTATGTTCAGGAAGTCTATTGCTACTGATTATGAATATAGTGCATGCAACCTGACAAAACAGCCATTTCCACACGAATCTTATTTCTATCTCTACGATTATCACCACACAAAAAAAAAAATTGCATGGAACTGACTTAAAGCAGCATTTTTTCGAAAACAGCATCTTTAATTTTCCAGATATTTATCGTTCAAACCTGCTGCTCGGCATTTATTTATTTTTTGGCCAAACACACAAGGTAAACCATCTCTAGAAAATGTAACAAATTGAAACCTGCTAACTCAAAATATATGAAACACCCTTATCGATCCCTTTTTAACCTTTTTTATGGTTCCATCGAATTTCCAATATTCAAGTGGATTTTCTGCTAATGTAGGAGTATCAAAATATTTTGTTCATTGAAATTGAGTAAACCCTCTTTAAGTGTGTAAGTATGTTTTCTGCTAGCCTAGGTGATTCGGTCTTGAATTGTGCTTATAACAGCGACGACATGAAAGTAGCGATAGGTGGAAATGAAAGAAATGAAGTATATGTCTTATGAAACTGTGATATAAAAATTGTTGATATCAATGATGAGTAGTTGCTGATTTTATTGAAAATCCTAGTAATACAACCAATTAAAATTAAGTTTGTAAATCTCATATTTTTCTTAATGTTGAACAAGTAGCTTCACATATCGTATAAATTTTAAACAAAGATACAAATTGAAATTAACGATGCTTTACGATTTGCACTTTTGATAACGATTCTAAACTACAATTTTGCATTTCTTACTAAATTCATAGTTACTAACGTGAAAAAACTGGAAAAAATACAATAAATAACTGAAATTAGCAGATAAAAATGTAAGCGCCCAACGTGGGCTAGATTTCAAATGCGGAACATATTAGATTTTTTGAGAAAATTTGTTTGAAAAGATGAAAGGCATTGGGCTGTAAAACATTATGAACAGGTATCAAGTGAGTATGTATTAAGTTGATGCAACCGTGAACTGTTGTCTTAAAGCTACTCATAATTTTGAGCTGCGGAGTAAGTTATTACTTTAAAAATCACATTGCCCGTCCATTTTATCCTAGTTAATTTTCCAAGCTTATATAAGCAACGATTAAAAGTCGAAAGCCAATAAAAATACGAAAATCATTTCCTTAAGAATGAGTCTGCCTAGGAGCGATCCCACCATAAATCAATCCATACTATGGAGTCGTCATCATGGCCATGCATGATAATTTTCGAACACAATGGAAAGAACAAGTAAACTTAAGTAAAAATATTGAAACTTTGTTTAAATTCAATTCAAAATTGACAAATATTGTAAATAAGGGCATTAAAATGCAGCTGCTGTGTTATTTTTATATCATTAAGCAAAAAGACATTTCAAAGTGCTTAAAATATTCTACAATGACAAAAAACACCTTCAACTAACAGAGTAACGTACGACGATGATGTTTTAAAATGATTGATACATTTGAACCAAGCATAATGTAATAGTTTATTCTATCAAAAGCGGAAGAGGCATGTCATCAAGCCAGACCGGTCGTCTTACTCTGGTAACGCTTTCAACTTGGCGAGGTAGACGGACATCCTCCGGGCCCTTGAGCAGACGTTCCGTATCGCTGACTACTTGCTTGCCATGCTGCGAGACTACCTCAGGGACCGATGGCTACTCTACGATACCGACGAAGCAATCAAAAGGAGGCTTTTCACCTCAGGTACGGCACAGGGGTCGTTGATCTTAAGAACTGACCTCTGGAATATCATGTACAATGCTCTGCTGCGCCTGGGTGTGCTTCTGCGCGTGTGTTTCTGGTAGGTTACGCTGATAGCGTCGCAGCGGTAATCACTTCCTTGACCAGCAAGTCGGTCAGGTATCTGGCAGTGACCATAGACACCAAGCTGACGTAGTGGGACCAATTCCGCAGGGCAAGTGATAGAGCTCTAGTGGTCGTTACTTTGGTGAGGAGGCTAATGGCCAACGTCGGTGAACCCAGTGAGACGAGACGGAGTCTACTGATGGTAACGACCGATTCCATCTCACTATATGGTACCGAAATTTGGGGAGATGGGCTCCGAACTAAGAAGTTCCGGAAGCGCATTGCCAGTGCCCAGCGCAAGGGTGCCCTGCAAATCACCTGCAGCCACTGCAAAGTCTCAGAAGAGGCGATGATGGTGGTATCGGGAGTAATTGCGATCGCCTTACTAGCGCGAGAACGCAAGGAAGGGTACCTCTTTCGCTCAAGGCTGGGCAAAACTGAGGCTCTGATGCACGTGCGTAGTATTCTATAATGCAAAAATGTAATATTCTATCCTGTACGGATATTGTAACTAAACCATGGTATTTTAATTAACCATATTTTTACAAAAAAAAAACTGTTTATCTATCACCTCAATGATAAGTTAAGGCGTGCGCTAAATCGCCGTGAGCACTTTATATCGGATCAAGAGGTGCCTGTAAATTCACCAAAGTACCCGCTGGAACCATAGGGCTGATAATATTCTAATTTGAGCTTAAAACAGATATACTTCTTAAATATTTACTGGATATTTTAGCTTGATCTGGCGATGCAATGTTGAAAACATACAAATTTGGGCAGTGATTTCCAATACATATTTCGGAAATCGTTATAAAGCGAAATGAATTATGTACTAATTAGTTTATTCTCAACACTACACGTTTGAATTTTCAGTTAAATCATTGTTTACAAAACATCAAGCATCAATCAAAATCTAGCTTCAGCGGCTAAGACTGTAAATATTTTCTAAAATCAATACTTCTTTAAGAGCGAGAATCTATAAAACGCTTTCCATCTTTTGAAATTCAACTTTGAATATTAGCCAGCAAATATCGTCATCAATGTTTTCTACTTCAATTCAAGTAACTTTTTTCAGCATTGTTCTTGACTTTGTAAGAATAGTTTGAATATTATACGCTCGTATACGTGAATACATTGCCACGAAGTTTTGTAATTATGTGCAAAAAAGTGTATTTAACACGAAACTTTTCATAGTCAGTGTGTTTTGCGACAGCATTCTCACATCAAATCACTTTAAATTGTCAACTTTAATTTTATTTAGATATTTTTAATTCTCATTTTAAGCAATTCAAGATAATTTTCAAGGACTTGTTCTTCTATAGAAAATATGTTTTATTTTTGCTAAGCTTCCATCTAATTATAATAACTAAAAAGTATGATCCAAACTCATTTTCAAATCCTGAAACCTTCCACAACTTTAGTTTTCGTACGAGTTTCATCTTCACCCATTATTTCGAAAATAATTCGACGCTGCACTGCATGTTTTAGTGCTCACCATTCCGTTTTTTCTTCATAATTGAATTCAATTAGAATAATTCATTTAGCTCCATGGATCTTCCAAATATAGACAGGACCAGAAACCAGATCTGTTGCAATAAATTAAGGTGCTTGTCGTCAGGAGAACTACGTGCACTATATCATCATGCGGCCAGTCATGCGTTCGTAGAATGCTAGATAGTGGCCCGGGCAGAAGTTTCGCTTCAGGAAGCCCAGCATATCTGATGCCACATAGCATTTGACCAATCACTCTTTCCTGAAACATGGCAATAAGCTTAATTGTAGTAAATTGCATAAATCTGTAAGGTCGAAATAAGGAGAGGACACTACATCGTATTTATGAAGCTCGTAGTTCATATTGAGATTTTGATGTTGTTGCTACCGCCAACGTAAAAACCACACAGTGATTCGCTCTTGCATTCCTTACATTTACATGCGCTTGTTTTCATACTCTGAAAACAGTAACTGTACCCGGAAAAGTTATGCAAAACATAAATCAAAAATATATTCTTTCATGCGAATGCAGCATGTGCAAATATCAAGTGCATTTCAAAAGGTTGCATGTGGGAGGTGAAATATTGCTCAGGTAAAGTTTTTTGTAATTTGAAATCACATCAGCAGTCTGGTTTGAATGTTGAGTACGTTGAGCAAAGCGGAGTGTTTTCGCAAGTATCATATATGGATTATAAAAACATTGTATCTAGCGTGCTTTCCTCTTGAAGGCATGACCTAATGCTAATACGAATATGGACGTTGCTTGGCTGCACGTAAAATTTCTCGGTAATCCTGTTTCCGAAACTCATACATATATAAGGTCGTGATGAAATCTATGTGAACAATGTTTCACACGCAAGCAACGAAAACCAAGTATCGCGGTTAATTCATCACATAAATCCCTATTAGATCCTTTGAACCATAGAAACCACAACATATCATCGGATCATGTTATTCTCTAGGGTAAAATGCCCATCATACATTCATTCACGCTTTCGGTGAGGTGCTGATTCTGATTCTTTCATATTGACAAGAGACCACCAGCGCTAAGCCAGCAACCGTCACCATGTGAATATTATGGGTGCTGCTTCGATTTTCCTGCTAACGTTGCCTACGCCTGGAAGCTATTTACTGCGTAAATAAGCCTGTAACCAATGCCACTTCTTTTACGAGTGCAATCGAAATGGGTCAGCCGGACAGAAGAGCCTTGAATGAAGGATACTAAACCATATCTGAATATGTGTTCTCAATGCAGACGGACATGTTGAGCTGCTCAGAGGCTGGTCGTTTGTTCATTTTGAATGAATGACCTAATGAAATCGATCAAATCTGTTTCGGTGATGGATGACCACGTTTTTATGTGTAGTCGAGGTATATATTCATAATATGCAGATAAAGATTAAGTATTTGTGCTAGATAATGGATGAAGGGCGAATGAAATGGTTGCTGATTTGAAATGAGTGATGTATCTATGCAATCCAGGTTATTGATAGAGCTATATTATGAATTTTGATGAAATAATAGATATTTTTGCATGTGCAGATTATAATTAAGGCAACTGGAAAGAACTTTAAAACTCAGGGCAAATTAGTACTTTTTGAAGGAACTGTGATTGTTCTTGGGTCAAGGGTTTGTACTTTGATACCTTTGAATTTAAGGTTTTTCGGGTGTTCACTGATTTTTCGTTAAACTTTTTCTAAGCGCCCAGTGTGGGTTAACTATTAGTGTTATCAAATAATAAGCACTAACTAAAATTTATATTCTGAGATTCGTCATTTGACACAACATTCAGTCTCTCTAGCTGATTATAGCAACACAACAATCAAATGATAAGCATAAACGTATAAATTTGAATGTTATTGTACAGCTTCCCGACCATATTAGGAACAGTGGCAAAGCTATGTGACACTTTAAAAAGCTATACCCACTCAGAGTAGATTCATGGTTTATTTACACTCCAAAAAAATTCTGCACTTCCATTGCCTGTTTTCATCTCAACACGTGTTTTCTGAATAGAATCACACTTCTTTTCCAAACAAAATCGATAGACTTCCGCACCTGTAAGTTGTGTCCTTTTTAGTACTGAATGGAATATTTCTCAATCTATTTGCATGACCACCCACGTTTTTTTTTACTTCATCCTCCTGAACTTCGAAATAGACTGAACTTAATCGTATTCTAAATTTTGATTTAGTCTACGGAAATAACTACCCTATAAAACACATATGTGTACGTCAGTGTCTGCACATTTAATTCAGACGGATACACAAAAATAAAACATCTTGGAATTTCCCTAAACAAAAAAACCAATTTCCCTTGCTGTTTCCGTAGCATTCCCTTGTCTCATAACAACCGCAGTGTGTATATGACATTTTCACAATTCCGAAAATATTATTTCGTACCGAAATATTTATGATCACGTTGCTAACGACGTGCTTTTGTCAATTAAATACTAAACAGAAAGAAAAATGACGAAAAACAGTATCGACAACAACAACCCTCAGTTACTTTCAATTGCAAAATCATTCAATTTTACTTTGATGTCAGCAAACTTACCGCGCCGTTTTTCAGTAACCAGTTTTCATACTCTTGTGGTGTTTTTGTCAGGCCGAGAAGGGTGAGAGGCTTTGGAATATTCGGTTACTTTCGAAATTTTTGATGAATTTTATTTGTGGTTTTTGGATGCTTTTATGAATGATTGTGGCTGAAATGGCGGTTTTTATCGTTGAATTACTCGATGTTTTTTTTGGGGAGTGAAACAACGTTAGGTTGTAATGAAGTATTTTTTGGTGCGTTAAGATATGCAATATTGGAGAGTAAAATTTGCTTTGGTAAGCCATAATTTTTTTAATGTTTGGGAACATGAAAATTCTCAACTTTTTCGATCAGCTATTTATCGAAGATGCTGAAAAATTGAAAATATGCAATTAAAAGTATTTTTATATGGTTTGTTGAGAATATGCTAATACTTGAGCATGTGCTGCATGTTTTTGTCATATTCATCATCTTGTAAAGTAGAACGATAGCGTGTTTTAAATATTATATTACATGACTTTTTGTATTTTTTTTTATGACTGTTACGCGTTTTATTGTTTTTGATCATTACTGATTGAGGATGGGTGACATGCGTGTAAGAATAATGATTATGAACATTAAAGATAGCGGATCGTCTTCCTAAAGTACTTAGTTTAGTCAATTAGTTAACTTGACTTAGTTTTGGCTTGCATTAGCCAGTTAAAAGACTACGAAATCGCTTTTTAAATTAAGAATTAACCATAGAAGTGCGAGCGGAATTTGAAATTTGGTCCAATAAGCCCGCTTTCTTAAGATGAATTCTTGAATAAAAATAAATTTATTCAGAAAAATAAAAATGAAGGAGTTAGCCTGGAAGGTCCGAAAGAGTAATACCAGACAATGGTTTTCTTGTGAACACAATCTTTCACTTCATGAAACACTTTTCACATTTATTTCTTTGGGTAGAGTTTTCACTATGATACGAATACACTCTCTACCATCGAAACACTCTACTATGATTGAGAAAAGTATCGAACTTTGGTTCATATCCTTATATTCAGCACCCAACAAGTCTTCAGCTTCATTACAACCGTCTAGTGGGATTCGCTTTTAAATTTGTAATTTTTTATCAGAAAACTGACCGCATTTTATCGCGTAATGCAATATTCACAAGAATAAAGTTGCACTACTAAGGTGCATAGCAAAACAAAACTAAACTTGTGAGAATTTTTAGATGAAGTGGTTTTTCTTGTAAAACGACAGCATCTCTTGTAGGAGTTGAGCTTAAAGTTAGCTTTCAAGTTTGTTTTTATTTGAATTTATGTGTTCCACACTTTAAAACTGAGCTGCTTGGAGTAGGAGAAATGCGGAAACTTTATCCAAAAACTTATTTAAAAAAAATTAAGAAGAGTTTTTAAGTTCTACGAACATTTTAAGCAACTATTTGGAAAGTAGTTCATTTTTATATGGAGCGATTTATTTACTTTAAAATGGACCTTATCACGTTATGCAACTATTTATTCCACAAGTTCATTTGACAAATAATATGTACGAGTGCAATTATATATATAGGAATTGCAGCTAATTTTTGCACTTCGTTTATATAAAATTTGAAGTTCGTGTGTGTGTGTACGCTATAAAATTTTATCATAATATATTATTTAAGCTCACAATTATGAAATTCTCATCATTCAACCCTATGAAAGTAAGCGTATTCTATCATTTCAAATCAAACCGAATTATGGATACAATTTGAGGGACATGTGGTCTGCTAGTAATGATCAATATTCAGCAGATAAAATTGTGAAAGTTTGATGCATAGCTAACATTTTGTGAGCAATAAAATCTTCCAATGACTAATGAATTGTGGTGTATAATTGAATAGTAGTGATAGTTTACCAACTTTCCAAATAATTCGAACTTTTGCTTTGGATGCATTAGGAGTGCGGCTGGTCGGTCAAAATCCTAAACAAAACTATCGATGTATGTGTGCATTTTTCTCAGCTCCAACTGAATATTTTTCCCCTTTTTTTGTCTGGTTTATAATAGTTTGTAATGGTTGTAACTTTAATAAACTGCAATTTTATCTTCGGAAATTTAAAATTTCTTTTTTTACTTTAGTTTCGAAGTTTTCAATTTTTGCAAATTTTTTCTGACTTCGGAAAAACGTAATTATGCCATTACTCAATTTTTCTAAAAACCCAACGATATAATTTTATTGCATTTACTTAAGGGCACTAGACGATCTGGATCTGACAAGTCCAGGACGACTTAACGAGCAGGTGAACCGATTAACATAATCTTAGTGTCAGATTTCAAAGACGTGTGCCCAGAAAAGCCCGTAAGGAAAAACGCTACTTTATGGTAGAATGGCGAACTTACAGAGGCTAGAAGTCGCACACGAAGGGCGTTTAACAACGCAAGGCGATCCGAAAGCGTTGTAGACTGGGATCGATACAGGTAACAACTGTCGCTCTTCAAAAAGAAGATAAAACATTGAAGGAAGTGCAGAGGCTACTAGAATCAAGAAGGTCCTAAGCGTAAATACCGGCGTACCTACGTTTCTGAGAAGGAAAAATGGGGATTGGGTGGAAGACTCGAAAGAATGGACATGCTACTGGAAACTCACTTCTTGGAATCGGCTCACACGGCACAGCGTCGAGACCTATTTCGAGCAACCCACCGGCCGTCCAAATTTGCTATAGTTTGATTGGCTATAAGTTAAATTGGCTATAGGAACATTCCGACCTTACAAAGCTACAGGAATTGATGAGATGCCCACAAACTTTGTCAAACCTTATGCAATTGTCGCTGGACCATATCCAAATCTGGATCAGAAAAGCTTAGGGCGAACCCGACAAAAACCGAACTTGTATTTTTCACAAGGAAACATAGCCACGCCTAGCCTCAACGGAATACCATTGGAACTTCTTGATAGTGTTAAATATTTGGGCCTTATACTAGACAGGAAACCGAATTGGGTGGCTAATGTGAAGTACAGAATAGGTAAGGCTCGCGCAGCACTTTTCGCGTGCCGATCTGGCTACTCCAATACCTGGGGTCTTATACATAGAGCGGCCTACTACATATTTAGTGAGGCCAATCATAGCGTATGGAGCGAACGTGTGGTAGAAGGCAGCGAATAGTAAAACCAACATCAATGAGCTAACAAGACTGCAAAGATTAGTTTGCATATGTATTACAGGCGCTTTAAGAACCGCCCCAACGGCTGGGTTGGAAATGATTCTGGGACTTATGCCCCTAAATCGATTTATTTTTAGAAGTGCAAGCTTAGTTCCGGCATGTGCAACGATTCAAATCAGTGGGGCCACAGCGATATTCTTGCAGAATGCTGCAGGAGATTTGGGCTCTCAGAAAACACGGACCACATGAGGAAAATAATACATCTTGGCAGGGATGTCCAGGTCAAGATACCTACAAGAACAGACTGGAAGAGAAAGGGAGCTACCGCCGATGTTGTTGTCTGGATTTACATAGACGGGTCAAAGACGGACACAGGAGTTGGCTCGGGCATGTTTTAATCTGTGGTGAAGACTATCGGACCATGCTCTGTCTTTCAGTTTGAAGTATATGCAATACGCATGGCAGCTGAGTCCATTAGTGGAACATGAACCAAACGAACGATGATTTGAATCGTCAGCAGGGCAGCCATTGTCGCTTTTGCGTCTTACAGATGTTCTTCAATAACTGTTAACGCTTGCCGAGTGGCTGTCAATGAGAAGTGAAGGCATATTCCTATCCGGATTATGTGAGTGCCAGGTCATAGTGGGGTCAAATGCAACGAAAACCCCAATGAATTGGCGAGGAAAGGTTCAGGAGGTCAATTGCTGACACCACAAGCAAACTAGATGCTGTCATATGGACCAAAGTAAAGTCAGAATGGGAAAACAGGGTGGATTACAGGGTGGCCAGCAAATTATGACTATCACCTGATCCCAGCAAAGGCAGGAAACTGCTCAAGCTCAGTACAGACTGCTTGAGAGCGACGGTCGGCTTGCTCACAGGGCTCTGCCTTAACAAAATGGAACTGACATCCAGCAATTTATGCAAGAGGTGAGAGATGGAACAGGACCGTATCAAGCACACTCTCTACGATTGTCCGGCCCTAAATAATAAACGCTAAAGATTTTTGATTCTTACCACTTTCAAGAGTTAGCAGAGGCTACTAGTACTGTCACGTTGCGTCAGCTGATTCAGTTTGGCGAAGGGGTCACTTGGTAGCTCTAGCAAGCCAGCGGAGGGTGGCAAATGGCCCCAAACTGGCGGTCTAATGCTTGCCCGGTACCCGGCAACCGTCTTTACTGCCTTAGGTTAGGTTAGGTTAGTGAAGAGGGCTGCCGGGAACGCGGCCAGCATTAGGCCACCAGTTTGGGCCCATTTGCCACCCTCATGGACAATCACACGCATTCACACTTACAGCCATGGCACTGGCGGGATTCGAACCCGCAGGCCCCGTAGCACGCCGCTTTTTGGCCTGACGCCTTAGCGAGCAGAGCTTACCGGGCCCCCTTTACTGCCTTAACTAACGTTCCTAAGAACACAGAAAAGAAAATTCAACGAAATTTTTCATACCATCCTTATGAAAACTGTACCTGAGTGCAAAGAAACATGATTTTGAGGCGAACCTTATCAAAGAAGGAAATGTGTTTCAATGCCATTTTGGAAGGTTTGTCATTTTAAACTATATATTTTACTTGACCAATTTTTCTTCAAAAAATGCAACCAAACATACTTGTAGTGCAAGAAATGTGTAGTACTATCCCTTATACCAACAAACTAGTTGTCTGGGCAGCACTATGAAAAAAAAATTGCAAAAAGAATGCTGAAAGTAGAGCAACCGAAGTAGAGGGTACGCTGTACGAAGCAGGAGCTAAATTTTATGTACTTTTTATATTCAAACTAATTTTTTTGGACTCTTAATCATATGGTAATAATCCAGAATAGCTTAGCATGTTCACAACGTATCAATGCGTAACAAACCAATAAAATTTGAAAATCGAGTTTTGTTTAAATTTTTTTTGACAAGTTGCTTCGTTAATATGATTAACTTAACATTCGCCCACATTGGGCGCGGAAAATGCGAAAACACTATTTGTTTTATTTATTTAAAACTTTTTGGTTACTGTAGCATAGTATGATACTCAATCACATCGAAAAACGGAATGCTTTAAACCCCTAATTGAAAATTTTTACCAAGGCCAAATTTTCAACAGACAATATGCAGAAAAACAATTCGTAAAATTTATGCCGAAGCTTGAGCAGCTTCCTGGGCTTTCAAAAGAAATGAAAGCATGCTTTTTTTTTTATGTAGGGCAACGTATTAATTTTAATTAACATTAATTTTATTTTAATGCGTCATTATGGTAATATGATTACCATACGAAAAGGATATCAATTTTTAATTGAATATTTTCAATGAAACGTACTAAGAAATAATTATTGCAGAATATAATTGTTCATTCAAGAATCAAGCATATCAGTATACAGCATTTGGTATTTAACGACCACGTATTTAATTTCAGCCATGAAATACATTATCATCACCATCCCCATCAGCGTAATCACGATTCACCCTTTTTACCCAAATGAGCCTTCAAGAACTCAAAGCGATCATAACTATTATTCACCACATAATTAATCTCAACGATATCAATTTTTGTTTCAGTCCAATTACTTGCGATAACAAGTAATTATTTGAATAATTATTTTCATACTGGCTACAGATTTCTATTAACTGATTTAATTAATTTGATATACTGATTAAGCATGATTTTTTGTGTTATTGAAATTCGACCTCATCCATTATTATTACTATTTTCCAAATAATCAAAGGCGACCAGGATGAGTGTTTGTATCTGATATACAGTAAAATCCCGGAAAACTCATCAATTAGATACGGTTGCTGACTTGATTAATGTAATCGAATGTAAATAAATATGAAGTTGGCTTTTAATAAGTTGCCCTAAATCAATATTGTCGAAATTCATGTTAAGCCTCAAACATACACGATATTCAATGTATAGTGAGAAATATTTACATTTCATAAGATTTTGAGGATGGATAAATTATATGATTGCAGATGGATGAAATAAATGGTATTTGCTCAGAGGCAGTGTGGACTTCACCTTTTTTGTTGTTGTTCGTAAGTGCATATAAAATGAATATGCTACATGTGATTATAACAAACATAAAGCTTTCAAATAATATTCGAGTTTTTTTTCTAAAATACAGTATACAGTATGCACAAATGTAACAGGATAGCAAAAATGTCATCGACATTTTACCTATTTTCTACGTTTAAAGCATTCAGGCCTACATGATAAGCACATTCACTTTCTAAGCTGGCATCGCCAATGAGAAAATCCGAGAAGTGTAAGGTAAATATTTTTCTGGGCAGTATCACGTAGACAGTAAACGGATTTGCCCTTCAGGTACATCTGGACATTCGCTGCCATGCTCGACTGCAAGTCCCGAAGTGAAAGAATAACAAAGACGTAGTGCGAACAAAGTTTCTGCAGGTTCGCTACTGTCGATGCTTGTTAGGCTAATTCATGTCACGTCACCGTAGATAGCTGTCATACTAGTTGCAATATGCCTTTGTTTAAGTACATTTACGGTGTGCTAATGTTTACGTACATATTTACATTTTTCATCATTCTCTTCAAAGGTTTTCGTGGATTTAAGTCGTTTGTTAATGAAATTGAAAAATGTGTATCTTAAATGATAAATAATTTTAAATAATTTATGCCAGGTACAGTGAGTAAAAAAAGTTAAGGCACAAACTCTTAGTAAGGACAAAAAACCTATTTTTAATGCGACTTCAATCATAAATGACGGTGGTTTTGCATTTAATTAAAAGTTTTAGATGTTCACTTTAAGAACAATATCGAAAAAACTGAAAACGAAACAAATTTCACAACATTAACGAAAAAATTTGTCACTGAAGTACCAAAATAGCGCAAAAAAAAGTTAAGGCACAGAACAGTTTGAACAGTCCTAAAATCTTATCTGAGCGTGAAAAAAAGTGGATTACCAGAAAAATTAAGAAAAAACCCTATATTAAGTGACCCAGTTTTACAAAATTAAATCTATTATATATAAAATTAAAAAATCATTCTGGAAGTCCATAATTTTTGTTGATGAAGTAAAAATTAATGTTTTTATATCTAATGGACGGCGTTATATTCAGCGAAAGCCAGATACAGAGCTTAGGAGGAATCATACTACTCCCACTGTAAAACACAGCGGAGGGAACATTATGCGATGAACTGTATGGGAGCATCTGGGCCTAAAAAAATAGATTTTGTGAACGGTACGATGGATCAAACTTGTTATCAGGGTATTCTTAAAAGAAATATTAAACAAAGTGCTGAAAAATTAATCATTTTATACAACTTTGACCAGTATCAGGACAGCGATCCGAAGTACAACGAAGTGCAACGTCGACTTTGGGCTATTTGTAACTGTCCAAATATTATTAAAACTCCCCCCTCAGTCACCGAACTTCAACCCGATCGAGCATCTATGGGATCATCGCAAAACCAGAGTAGCATTGCGAAAGGTAAGGTATAACAAAGGGCTCCAAGATGTTATTATTGATGAATGGACCAAATTTGTGAAAACGATGCCGAAACGACTGCGAGAATTGATAAAAATGCGTGGAAAAGCTATAAAGTATTAGCGCTATGTTAGTTCATTTTTTGAAATTGAAATAATTTCATATAAAACTGCGCTGCGCCTTAACTTTTTTAGCGCTATTTTGGTACCTCAGTGACAAATTTTACGTTAATGTTGTGAAACTTACTTCGTTACCGATTTTTTTTTGATTTTGTTCTTAAAGTAAACATGCAAAACTTTCAATTAAATGCAAAACCACCATCATTTATGATTAAAGTCGCATTGAAAATAGGTTTTTTTGTTCTTACTGAGAGTTTGTGCTTTCACTTTTTTTACCCACTGTATTTGTTAAAGTGCCGCAAGCTGTTTCGGCACAGCACGCTACTTAAATTGTGACTGGACATGCCAAGAATTAATTGACATTGCATAGTATATCGTTGTTCATGATATGTATGGTATATATATTTTCCTGTCCATCTGGTAGTTGTTATAAGACGACTTGTAATTTTTCTGAGTAAATATATTTTGTTCATCATCAATTCATACGGCAATAGAAACAAAAGGTATCGTATTTTTTAAGTTCTGATTAGAGAAGTTGAAAGAGACTCATCTGCAAGTGCCAGACAGCTTTACAAAAAAAATGCGGTGAACAAGATACTTTTAGAGCAAGCGCAGAGATTTTTTTAAGGGGGTAGTACCGGTTATAATTTTGAAAAAATCAGTTTTTTGTTTTATTTTTGCATTTTTCAATTTATTATACCTTCAGAAATCAATTCTCAAATTTGTATTAAGATATTCCCAAAAATAAAGAAGTTACGGCAGTTTGCGGCAGACCGCTGCTTTTAATTACTGGGGGAAAAAGATGAAGAGCGCATAAGTCAGGCAGAAAAAGCGGCAAAGGAAGCGCGTTTGGCAAAAAAAACTGCCCAACTGCAAGAGCAACTGGCTTTTGTGGATTCAAGAATACTTATGTACGGTCCAGGGATTGTAGACTGAGCAATTCTAGGTGATAAAAACATATTTTTAAATAATATTCAATAAATAAATGGAAAAAAAAACTTTAAACGCGTTTTTCTCGAAATAACGTTTTTTCAAACTGCGGACACTTATTCTCCGGATTGGCCGAACCGATTTAAATCAAATTTGGTGCACTACTTTATTCAAGTATCTAGTGTGGTAATCTACCACAATATAGGTAAAAAATTAACCCAAAAAAATTCGGGAAGCGAAACAAAGTGAAAAAATAACGATTTTTCGAAAAATATTTTCAAACATCCGTCATTTTTTTTGGTCATTTTTTGAAAAATATTGTGGTAGATTACCACGTAAGAAACATTCCTCTTTAAAATGCGGTTTGGTTTTTTTTGTTTCAGATTCTTCATTCCTGAGATTATCTGTCCGCAGTATGACGAGGTATTTTTCGAGACGGCAACTTTGGCGCCCTCTATAAATAAGTAGAAAAATGAAAAAAAATAATAACTTATTTTTTTTTGTAATCTACAAAACGTGTATTTTACCCGTGTAAATTTTAAAATTTATACAAAATATAGGAGGTGAAAAAAATATTGAAAATTAGGCTGTTTTTTTGTAAAACCAGCAATTAACATACCTACTACAGCCGCCAATCTGATGGCTAGTACAGGTTTTTTGTTGGTATGAAAATAAAACCTGTGATCAGCGGCTTTACAGCAATAAAAGAAGGATTTACCATTCTACACGTACGAGGTTCTACAGCATCGGTATACAAAAGAGTCTGCTTCAAGTGAACGGAACATCTGCTTTGAAGAGGCGGAGCGAGAATCCGATTGCTGCATCAAAAATAACATCGAAATTGTGCTGAGTGATTTCAACAGCAAAACAAAAGTAGCTCAAATTCCATATTATCTAATGTTCTACTATAACAGATGGCTCTAATTGAGCAGAAAGTTATCAATTTCGATCCTTATTAAATTCTATCAATCGTTGGAGATATGTAGTGAAAGCAGTGGCACCAAAACCCGTCAAACATATTAACGCTACACTGAAAGTCACCATGAAGATACACTGAAAACTCTCGCCATGAAAAAGACGTTAGTAGATTCGAGAAAGTTAAGACATACACCAGACAGCGTTGGAAATCACAGTCAACAATCAACCCCTTTTGCAGCCCTTTTTTTGTTTAACTGGCAACCCCTTTTGTTTTACTTCGTGTTTGACTCAAAAAACAACTGTTGTTATTTATATGAACAACAGCTTAGTCCAAAGTAGAATCATAATATGTATCTAGTTTTGTTAGTTCGGAGGGTTTCGAAATATACTTAACACCTGGCAGCTGATAATTTTTAGGGCATTTAGGGAATCTCTTGATAAGAAATGTTAGCATTTGGAAATATTTATCATTTGGCTTGGTCAATTAACTTTTAGTTTCCGCATATTTTTCTTTCATATTTTTAATCCGCATAATAGTTTTTTTTTTGGTAATTTTTAAACTTTTCATAATATTAATAGAAATTAATTGTTGAATTCTTAATAAGAATGGTCGATTTAGAAAATTTTTGTTTTTGATAATGAAGGAGTAAACTTGCTTCGGAAAGTGACAAGCATTTATAAAGGCGAATCAGGCGACATTCTAAAAGAACATCTCCCGAAATTCAAAAGACTTATTTCAAACTTACAAAAACGGACGTCAAGATTTTAAAACATAACTTTACGACGTAGAACCAATGATTTTGGTCCATATAGCGGAGGGCGATTCTTTTCGCTTACGCTTTAGGATGTTTCATATTAATACTGCATTGTACAATAAAAAAGTTTTTATCATTTCACTTCGACGAATGGACAAAAATTTAACTGAGCTAATAAATTTAGAAAATATATGTCAGAATAATTTAACGGAGCTAACAGTACCTAATTATAATGCAAAAAATCCAAAACATGCACTGCTCTTGGCAAATTTCAACATTCAAACGTATGTTGTAAATTACTTAATCAGTGCTTCATAGCCAACTTCATTTTGGTCTGTTTGTACATGCCATTTTTCTTCTTGCATAACATAATTCCCGTAAATTGACAAACTAATATTGATTGAACGGACAAATAACCACTAGCAGCAATTGAAGCTTGATAACAATTTCAATTTGATCAAGCCTACTTCACATCCACTATCTACGAGTACATATGTACATTCCCCAGTTATGTGGCAGCGGTAAGGAGCTGTATGTTACTTTGTTCTGCCATATGTCAAGGACGTGTTACAGCCTCATTTGTGCTTGATTCTATCCCAGCGGGCTTAGTTCAGTTGATGAGAGCAAAAGCGTACCTGTCTAGTTCGATGTAGCTGCGGGAAAGGATACAATTACTGTTCTCTGAGTTATTGCGGCGATGAATTGTTGAGAGATAAACTTCTCACATCGACATTCATGGAAACATTGACAGAAATTGAATGAAGAATGATACAAGGATGTAGTCAGCGACGAATGAATTATGGCCAATGGGCAAGTGATGAATTACAGCTCAGGTAATCGATTGTAGGTAAATATGGAGACAATTGAAAATACATCCAATTGGATGGACTTACTGCACAATAAACAAATTATATTTCAGTGCTGCCTATATTCGAATTTTATGAAGATAAATATAATAGTGTGGCCAGTTATGATAGACTTATATTTCTGGTGTTGGCACATAATGCAAGAAAAACGGGTAGAAAAGTGCCAACATAAGATTGATCAGTGGTCACCAAAAACCATTTAATTATTCGTCGCATCAAAATATCGCTTTTCATTTCATATTTATGTATGTATGTCTTCCTAACATCAAATCTTTTTACGAATGGTGTCGGAAACGATTCTGATGTTACTTCTATGGTAAAAAACATTCCATAAAATACCATAATAACACTCCTACATCAACACAAACATGATTTAAATGAAAGCTAAAATGTAGGCTGGCACAAAGCTCATAAATATTACATAACAACACTGTTTATACAATTATTACATGAGACTGCATAACAATTCCAAAAACAGATTGTCAAAACAATTAACAATCATAAAACGAGACGCCACCACCTTTTCAAATCATGAACTTGCTTCCCACATGCTTCCACAGTTCAGCTCATTACATTCGTAAAATTATGTGCTATTAATGAAACACCAACGAAGAAAAAAAAATTGTTGGTGTAATTAAAGTGACGATAGTAAAATTTAATTTGGATTTGAATGGCATTTATTTACTAAGTTCTAAGCTCGAATGGTATTTTTATAGCGGAGAAAAAAGTTGTCAAGTTGGAAAAGCTAACGTCTCATTTGATTAGTAGAAAAATGCCTGTTAAGTTTGGGGCGTTGATGGTTGAAATACCATTTCAACTTGCTTGAAATATTTTATTTATGTGAAAATTAATTGTTTGCGGGGAATCTGTCGTTTTAGCTTGAAATCATGCTAATTTGGATTTTATTTGCTTTGATGCAGTTTTAGACTGATTAGTAATGCGTTACTAACCCATTCAGTCACATGCAAGTCTCATTGAGGACTGGCTGACTGAGAGCTGGTGATTTTCCTGGAGCTGGTGCGGGTTTTGCACCCTTCCCTTACTCCACTTATAGCAGTGAGCGGTGTTGCACTCAGCTTCTTAAACTAGCCAAACTGTTTGTGTTTTATATCGATAAATGCGGCGAGTCCGCCCTTATTTGTGAGTTGCCTCAGGCTTGGATAAGTCGAATTATTGTAAAGGTGAGGTATTTTGAGTATTCCTACAGAATTTTTGGGGTGATTATCTATCGTGTCGAAGAGCTTAAAGCTAGAATTACACTGGCCTCATGTAACGTGAGCTCACGTGTCGTCACGTTATGCGTGTGGAGGCATGAGCTCACGCTTGGAAATACACTTGTCTCAAGCTAGAACTACACTGGTCTCACGTAACGTGAGCTCACGTGTCGTCACGTTATGCGTGTGGAGGCATGAGCTCACGCTTGGAAATACACTTGTCTCATGCTAGCAGCTTACGTGTGTTGCAATTGCATATCGACGGTTTGAGGTTTAACTAAATTTCGCTGCGCACATAAAAATTATGTTACAATTTTTTCCCACAATTTACCAGCATCAATGTATTTCGCCATTTCACAAGTATTCATGCTTATACATTTGCAACAAATCACTTACCTTATACATTTCAATCAAATCAAATACCATGCGGTAAAAATATTGGCTAAACGTGCTCTCACGTGAGCTCAAAAATCTGAATTTGCAGATTATCAAAAACGTGAGCTCACGTGAGCTCACATGAGCCGTGTGACGTGTCGCCAGTGTAGTTCTAACCATACAAAATGGTACTGCAGATCTATCACACGTGTGGTCAGCTGATGTGACCACACGTGAGCTCACGTTACGTGAGACCAGTGTAGTTCTAGCTTAAGCGGACGGTCGCGAATGTACTTGTCAACTGTCTCGATTCTTAAATCGTTTGGGTGTCTATATTCCTGACGAACCAGGGAATCTTGAATGTTTTCTTAGCGCAATATTTTGGCTTGACTGGAGTTTTCTCCTGTTAGTTTTGGTAGTTTGTCCGAATACTGCGCAGCCGTAAAGTTATTGAGGTCTTACCATTTGTTTGTAGAGAAGGGCCTTATTTGAGAGAGTAGGATAAAGGGCATTTATTGTGTTATTCATGGAAATTCTTTTGTTGGCTATGTGTAGAGTCCATAGTAATTTGTGGTCGAAAGTAAGTTCTAGATATTTGGCCGTCTCTTGCCAATCTATGGATCAATTGTCTTTTGTGCGTTATGAAGATCGCTTGAGCTTTGTCCGTGTTCATTTTGATTTTCCATCTCTTAAAATACCCCATAAGCAAGTCGATGTTGCAGATTTGAGGTAATGGCTACGAAAAGCGGGATGTGAACTCTGCTGGCTCTAGGGATATCTGCTGTGTACAAATTGTACAAAATCGGTGACAGATGTGACCTTTGAGGGACTCCTGCTGATATAGGTCTTTTAGATGAGAGTATGCTATCGATTCTGACTTGGAACGCTCTATTTTGAAGGAAGGATTCAATGAGCTGGATGGATGCAGTTGGTAGACAGAGATGATCCAGTGCGACGTGACACGCCTTATAAAATGCCTTTGCGACATCGAACATGACGATTTTCCGTTAGTGAGACCTGATCTAATGTATTGGACTATTCGAGCTAGCTGCAGCTTTGTGGAGTGATTTTTTTCAAAAATCAAACCGCTCCCCTGGCTGATAATTATTGAAAAGAACTTTCTCTTGTAGACGAGGCAGGAACACGTGTTAGCGAAAGATGAAAGGAGATTGATTGGACGCCAGTTTTGAGGGAAAATTAAGTATAGAGCTTTGGAATGACTATGACTGTGGCCAGTTTTCAACAATCTGGATATCTTTTGAGGCGCAAAATAGCATTGATGATATCTGAAACTGTTTGAAGGATATTGTAGGGCAGGTGGTGAAGGCATAGGTTGGTAATATTATCTGGATCTGGAGATTTTCTTTTTTTGAGCCTGTGGATCAAGCTTTTTACTTCTTCAATAGAAGTTGATGGAACTGGGTCTTCCTTGGAATTGTGGTGTGAAATATCTATACCGCGGCCTGCTCAGAGTGTTCTTCCTCTTCGAGATCGTCATCTACAGAAGTGTTCTCACAAAACTGAAGTTCTAGGGAATGCGCAAAGGCTATGGCTTTATCAGCAGTACTATAATTAAGACCAGAGAACGAGTGGATGGGTGGCGTGTTTGGTTTATTCTTAGTTCTAAAATATTTAGAAATTTTCCAGAGTGAACCACTATCTGAATCAAGACTACTCATGACGTGCTCGCACTGTTCATTCTTGAATTTTCTATGGCATCAGCAAACATTCCCTTCTGTACGTATGACTGGTAATTATTTATGATTGGTAATTAAAGGAGAAAACATAGCAACCCTTGGCGCTGAGCTGTTCTTATAGATTTAAGTTTGGTGTACTTTCTATTTAGATAGATTTTAAGTATATGTTAATTACAAAAGCTCTTTCTGAAATAAATTGTATTGAAGACAAAATAATGAATAATTACAAAAAATATTTTTCATTTGTTTATCTACAATAAAAATCAAATTATAAATATATCCGCAAAGCAATGATAAGTTTCTTTTGTAAGTAGCATCTAATAAAATGCGAGAAGTCAGCCTCATGATTAGTATATACTAATATAACATGCCTCTTTACGTTTATTCCAATTCGACCCGTTCGAATTACAAAATAGACAAAAAGCAGCATGTTCAATTAAATTTCCTACATTTTATCTTTAATTTAATTTATTCACCAAACAACGCATCATACACAACAGCAAAACATTAACAATTCCAACAAATTAGAAAACAAAATACATCACAACTTTTATTTTAGTTACTTTACTTTAATATATTTAATTTTGATTTAAGTTAGTTTGATCGGAAATTAAGTGGGATTAGGATGTTGATAGGGCCTTTAATAAGTATGTTTTAAAAGTGTATTTAGAGATCCCCGAAGCGTAGTTGCTGCTTATAGAGTTGAATATTCTACAACACCTATTTATGGGCTCGTTATATGCATAGGTAGTGTGGTGATTGAACTTCTTGAGCAGAGTTGCATACCTAGTGCGTCTTGGTTGGTCATTGAAATTAATTGAAAATCCAAGCATTTGAGTTATATTCAATTGAACAGCTCTTCCCGATCATAATAAACGATTCTGATTTCGGGATGAACAATTTCTTATGGTGAACGCAAATTTCTTTGATTCAACGCACTTTTTCGTTTATTGCTATTAGTTCATTTTTCTCAGTGTATAAATACGGTAACAAAGAGCCCGAACTTAGCCTTTCACGAATTTCTGAAACTGGTTTATACCTAAACCTCTCACAGGTGAAGGTGATTTGCAACATCTTCTCTTATGTTTACGTCACTTTAGATCACCCAGAGTCTCTCCTAGAAGAAAGTTTCCCATTTCTTCATGTCTTCGGTAAACTGGTACCGTTTAAGGCTGACAAACGCCGATTATTTCTGCCAACTTGAAATGTCTTTTTCCTCTTAAGGAGATATTGTGGCGTGCTTTTCCGTTCGTTTTGAGACATTTTAGGCTTGCTTTTGGAGCGGTGATGAAGTGATTTGCGAACTCAGTCTTATCATTACCCAGACCGGCTACTTCTCTTGCGATGCGGTTTCATCAAAATAAAAGCGTCACATCAATAGTGCACGCATGGGCACTAGAGCTTTTATTTAGATATACTAGATACATTTCAGGATTCATGATCTGTGATAGAAGATATTTGCTGTTCTTTATAGATTGGTTTTTGTAAAATTGTTTATTGATGGTTTAGTGTTGAAATTGTTTCTTTGGGACAATGTAAGATTTTTGAATGGTAGTGTAAGTAATGTGTATTTCATGTTCTTTATATGGCTGGATGTGCAAGATCTAACATATCTAAAAAAAAAGTCTAATTTATTCAGCATGAAAACTATCCTTTCCCTGTGCAATACATTTAACCAAAACAAAATAGTTTTGATTTCGCGTCCACCATTTTAATAGAAATTATTGCAATCATTTGTTGAAAGCGAAAATTTCGCACTTCACTGTAACAATGGCGACATCCTCGGAAATTATTATCTTGCATTTGTATGCTAAACGAATATTACATTGTCATCTGACCGTGCAAGGTAAGATCGTGTGTAGGATGTCGCATTCCAGTATTTCGGATTATTATTATTACTTGGTACAATGGCGCAGTCATATGCATGTTTTTGTTCGTTCGCGGTATTGATAAATTCACATGTACCTGAAAAGTTGAATGGCGCCAAAAGCAATAACATTACGAGTTCATCGATTGTATTCGAATATGTAGCTTTTCTGCATATATGACATTGTTTGAATGACAATGAAACATGTTTTGAAATTATTAATATTCGTAAGTATGATATGTACGTGTAAATTGATACTTTATGTTTGCAACGCTATGAACGTGAGTTATTGAGCAATGACACCAACAACAAAAATGTTGATGAAGAAAAGTGAATTCAAACAAAATAAATAAATTGTGCATACTACTTACGAAGTTTGTCGTTGGATAAGAAGAAATAGCACTTACCTGGAAAAGAAAGAAATAGAAATTTGTTATTTATTGTACGATGGTTTGAACAAATTGATAAATCATTTATAAATATTTTTTTAACGAAAATGTGTGTAGAAAATCTTGTTTGCCAAGATCAGTATGTAGTTGCAAAGTTGAGCAGATTGCGATACTTGACAAGTACCGGGGTTTTGAAGAGGAATAACTGATTTCCAATAGCAATGTAGTAGTATATGGAGTGACGAGGACGTGGGATTGTTTTCTTTCCTGATACATCCATCACTCAGTATTTTCATCTGTATGTATTAAGCATGAGCCTAGCTAATCTGGTCGAAAATTTGCAGTAAAAGCAAGCTCGAAAAAGTATGTAACTATGTAACTATAATTTAACTTGTTATCAAAGTTTGAATATATTTCAAATTTTATTAATTCGTTTATATGTATCGTTAATATGTATAAACTTAATATTTTTCAAAAAAAAAAGTAAGGAAAAATCAAATCCTCACGTTGAAGGCAATATTTATATCAATGCAGCCATTTTTGGTTAAAATGAGTAACAGAGACGCTTGCTTTTCAACTTCGTATTCCGCATAATGGAACTTCTTCTAAAATCTTTTCTCAGTTTATTTTCGATCCAGTGCTATGGAATTAAATTTTAGATTCAAGTCCCATAAAAACATCCCATCAAAAAATCAAGCATGAATGAAACCAATCATAAGACTCATTCAATTTTAGTTTCTCGACACAAAAAAGCAATTTAATAAGAACCAACATTTTCAGTTTGATCAACTCAATGCAAAATACCAAACAATTTTTTTTTCGCAGAAGTAGCAACTTCACTTCGCCAGAACCGGAAAATCACAAACAAGTTTATTTTCCAATAAATCACTTTTCAGAGGAAAAAATGGCCAACATTTTAATTAGACTATTTTTTCGTATATCCTCCACGCTAATCCATGTTGTTCCGTGCAAATAATTCAAATGAAAATTTCCGTTTGCCTACTCAACTTGTAAGAGCTCAAGCATTATTTAACCTTTCAATTCAATTACAAGAACTCCGGTGAAATGCAATTTCCCGACAAGATGATTCTAGGTTAAGTTTTAACAAACCCTATATCCGACTTTACCTACTCGTGGCACAAAACCAACCAGTAAATCCATTGGACTGGGCTCAAGAGCAAATTGAAACGAATCCTTTTATGTCAATGACGTCAATTTACGGAAACAGCCCATTACAGGTACACATTTTCCTAGTGATTCCAACAAGGCAACTTTCCAAGAACTTTGAAGTACGTACCTATTGCTGCTATGTGCGTGTAACGGACTTGTTCTAAGAAACTGTGTACAGACAAAGAAATCAGGAAATTACAAAACTATGTACTCAAAGAAGTGCAGTTCTGATAAAGGATCCGTTACTCAAATTCGAATGCACTGGCGTAGGTTTACCATTGAACAAGGCAAGAAGTTCCAGTTAAATTTATGAAATTCTCTCTAGCTCTCGAAAGTAGATGGGTGGGTGGGTAATTCATATTTTCACATCGGGTGAAACACCGGGCAGTAACTCGAGAGCTAGAATGCAAACAAAGATGTTTGAACAAAGTGTTTTATGCGCTTTAACCATTTCATGAGACTAGTTGGTTGTAGTAACGTAATGTTTGTGGTAGGAAAGTAGATATGTACATATTTTCCTGAAAGATATAGGCAAAACAGTACATAGCTCACTTTTACAGTGCCGCATCATACTCCCAGTCTGTCTGTGAGCTATGCACATCATGATTTCCAGTCGAACGAAAGCACAGTACGCCCAAGCACTGGGAGTGGAGGATGTGTAACACTGCAAAAGTGTGATATTTTGCCCATCATTACCCAACGGGAATCGCGGTAATGTATTCTGGCGTAATGCATCAATCAAACAATGCTAGTAATGCGAATTTCCTATTTCCAAAGCTATTTTCCAGCAATTATAAGATATACTCGTATACATGACTTGGAGCATGGGGAATGCTGCAAGGGAGAAAGATCATATGTTATAAGTCCAAGACTGGCCAATGAACATCACTCGCAGAAACAAGGGGAAAAGAACTTGCGAGCATACATCGGTTATGGGTAGTCTGCTATATAAAGCGGAAAGATGAAAATTTCGGAGCGTTTCGAATCATCACAGGTAAGTAAAATGTATGAAAAACAAGAGTACCAATTCCCCCTAGTAGCAAAGAGCATGCGCTATTGGAATTTCCAGTGAGCGTCACAATCACTCAGCATGCAAAAACCACACATGCTGAGATACGATCGGCCGCCGGCCAAAGCTTTAATTCGTATTTATGCGTATAAATGCGAGAATACGATGTCGTACTTTCCAAAAAGCTCTTAGGCCGCTCCCAGACTTGACCAGAAATATTTCCGGAAATATTTCCAGAAACATTTCCGAAACATTTCCAGAAATATTTCCGACAATACTTCTCTCGCCGTCCTACACATGACCGGAACGTTCATTCATGGTTACCGGCAATCGTAGCTCAAATCAGAGCTGCCGCTTTTGAAGCTGCATATCTTGTCAATATTGAAAAGCAAGACGGCTCAATGTGACCATCTATGCAGCTCCATTCTATTTTTGCCATATGTATCACAGCAATACCTAGCTACAATACCATTCTCGGCCCTTCAAAAGCTCCCTTTTCACCCAAATAATGCAAGTCTCATTAAACTTGCACTCACAACGGCAGCTCAGTGCCGAAATTACGTCACACCCTTGCGACTTTCCGAGACTTTCCCATCGTCGAGCGGAAAGTCGCGAAAAATCCACTGCGCAATAAGTCCACACCACAGCAAAACGATCAGCTGTTGAACTTGCCGACTGATCGTCGGAAAGTCTCGGAAAGTTACAAGGTTGTGACGAAATTTCGGCAGTGTGCTGCCGGTTGAGTGCAAGTTTTATGAGACTTGCATTTTTTGTGGGAAAAAGCAGCTTTTGAGGGACAGTGAATAGAATGATAGCTAGGTATGGCTGTGATACATATGGCAAAAATAGAATGGAGCTTCATAGATGGTCACATTGAGCCGTCTTGCTTTTCAATATTGACAAGATATGCAGCTTCAAAAGCGGCAGCTCTGGTTTGAGCTCTGGCTCACGCAAACCATGAATGAACTTTCCGGTCATGTGTAGGACGGCGAGAGAAATATTGTCGGAAATATTTCTGGAAATGTTTCGGAAATGTTTCTGGAAATATTTCCGGAAATATTTCTGGTCATGTCTGGGACGGGGGTTATACATAAAGCTATAGAGCTAAAAGCATGAGTTTTCCCTTGTGTAAATCTTCCCAGCCTAGGACATGCAATGTTAAAAAGAAACAACATGTAATGGTCCGGTAATGCTTACACGCATTACGCGAAATGCTTACCGAATATATCCGTAAGCATTATATTTCCCGTTGGGTACTTCTAGTGGGAACTAACAACTACACTGATCAAGCAAATTTGAAAGATTGATACTTTTGAAGAAGGTTTTGCGTTAATACGATAACTGAAGATATGAAAAATTGAGAGTGCTTTCGAAAGTTTTATGTAAAATGAATAAGCTCTTTATTTCAGCTAGATATGTATATCATTACAGAAATATATTTTACAAACAAAACTTACATTAAATACAAAAAAACATTCAGTACCTATTTCTTGATACGATATATTGTTTGAAACTGTTTTTGAATGCGATTGCTATTTTATTTTCTATAATTAATTTTTATACCTAACAAATAAAAACTTAAAAAACTTAAAAACTTAGTTTTTATAACCCTAAAAAATAAATATCTGTGTTTGGAGGCGGGTGATCCGGAACTACGGCCGCATCATAAGAGCCTCTGAATAATTTTACTTAACTAATTTCATTCGAAATATTTTAAAAATTAAATTAAATGCCTCTAAAAACCCTGGAGATAGATAAATATATCGCAACTGGCAATAATTGTATGATAGGATGACCCCAATGCAACCCCTGATCAACAGTATTTTAGTGGCAATGTTTAGAAGGATCTATCCCCAAAAGTGATTATACGATCATCTATTCACTGAATTCAATATTTATTTATCATCCATTCTCATCCCCTAAAGATCGAAAAACATTCAACTACAAATAAATCAAAAATCTCACAGAGAGACCATTTTCCCACAAAAAGGTTGTAAAACTTCCAGAGCATGAGCTACTGCTGAGTTTAGTAATCTCAACAAACCAAATTAATTGTTTGTTTGTTCTTATTGCATTGGTAAAATACTTGTTAAGCCAAACATTTTTCATAGTATTTTATGCAAAATCGCATTTAGAATTTTTCCAAGCTACTAACCAGAATAATTCAAGCCATTGCTTCCTTAACGAAATTGTGCCGACGTGAAAATCTACCAAAACTGCAGTTTCCGAAATAACAGAGCTCATAATTTACTTCCATATGCATCATACACATCTTTGATTTATTACTAAAAGGGTTTCCACATAAAACCAAAGCGACTACAACATTGCGAAATGTTTTGAATCAGTCCAAGTAGACTAGCCAAAGAGATTTTCTTTTAGTTTCGAATGTCAGTAACGCAGACGACCTTTACGCTAGCTTTTAACGTTTTAAGAATTTCATTTCCAATGACTGTTTTCAAAGATCACGAAAAATACAAAAAGGATTTCTTCGTGCGCGAAACTTTCAAAGAATTTCAAGTGCATTTGTGCAAGTCATAGAATTGTTCGTTTACTTTACACAAGTCACTCCTGCCGAAGAGACTGCAGAGATTGGAGACCAACGAAAACGTCTAGTGTTTGTAGCAGGAACAGCGTGATAAATGGTTTCTTTCGTAACCAAAGAGTAGAAAGCATTTCGGATGCTTTATCCATTTACAAATGGTTGTTGTGGTAAACATGTGGAGAGCGCAAAGTGGTAGCATCAGGCAATACAAAAAAGAGACGAATGGAACACCATTTTCTGCTTTGCCGTGAAAAATGCATTATGAACAGGAATAAGATGCATGATTTGATTTGGACTTGAGTGAAATTCATCGAAAAGCTCTTTCGCGTTCAGAATTTTTCTCTGATGGATGAAAAGTTGAGGGTTTTCCTTTGAACGAAGGAACACTCAATTCGATTTTCACGCGCAAAAGTTATCGAATAAAGTAGGTATGTAGATTATCTGTGTAGAATATGTCTTGTAGAATCGTTACACATACACTTACGTGCAGAACTTATATATACATATGTATATATATATCTGGAATTGGGAGAAGTCAAATAGAAAAACGTTGCATATTTAAAAACAAAAAAAAATTGTAGCTCTTAATATTGTTACCTTAGCTCCCATCTATAAAAGGAACTTCATTCTGAAATTCTTGAACCACGAGAATCCTGATATTCTTTTCCTTTCTGAAACCAAGCTGAAATATCGCCACCGTGTAGCCATGCATGGCTACAAAATCATTCGAGACGACACGTCTGAGGACTCGAATTCCTCTAAAATGGATACCGCGCTATTAGTAAAAGAACAATACAAAACCCAACGGCATCTGATCCCGGGACTCAAAACCATGGAAGTGATCTGCATCAGCCTTCAACTAGGGAATGACCAAATAGCGTTCATAGGCATCTATGTCCATCATCGTAGCAGTGGTTTGATGCTGATTCAGGATCTTGACTGCATTCTAGCAACTGCTTCTTTACTTGGGCTGGTCATCCTCGGGGTGATTTTAATGCCAAGTCGCAATCATGGAGCAATAGCATCAGCAGCCCATACGGCGAGGCAGTAAGGAAATGGCTTATACAGAATCCAAGCCTTATCAAACCCATCTTTCCGCAGGAACCTTTCGCCAGTCTTCATCAATAATTGACTTCTTCCTTGTGTCCCCGAGCCTAGTCAGCTCTCTGCCACAATTCAGCACTCACGAATGCCAAGTCCACGATGCTGAATCTGATCATCAGTTGATCCAGCAGTTACACTGAACGAAAAGAATTCGAAATTTTAACTAATTGCAAATAGATGACTTTGATTTGGTAGAAAAGTCTAAAAGTATGATTTATTCTTCAAAACACTTTAATTAATAAGGAAATCTAGATTAGTTGATATTACTAATCTTCTTTAGTTAAAAAAGGATCAACTGTTTGTAGAGTTTCTTACTATTGAAATAGAAAATTTTGCCAATATAATTTGCATGAATGTCTGCATTATAGAAAGTTTAGTTATTTTTATTGTAAAAATGTCTAAAGACAGTAAAAGAAATGATTAATATTATACGGAGATAATTAACGATTCATGATTTGCGGAAACAACAAATTGAATTAGTAGGCTGAAAATCAACCATTTTCTTTAGTAAATTATGACTATTTCTTTATATGAAATACCGAATGATTTTTTTCAGTGTATGCATCAAAAGAAAACATGGCATAGACTTTCTGACCGTTGACCCCGAGCATTTCATCCCCAACAATAAAATCAACTGGGACCGATTCGCAACAAACGATGCAAATCAAATTCAAAACTTTTGTCTTGACTGCTGCCGAAATTTACGCTCACAAGAAATTGACGAGGTTCTCGAAAAGCTCAACCAAATCACCTTCTTGGTCATTGATAGTTTAGTTATCCCTAAAAAATCCACAAACTTTGCCTTCCGTGATTTACCGCAAGATATCATTCAGCTCCATAATCGGCGGAAATCTTTAAGACAACGTCTTACAAGAATCTACCACAGACATCTTAACACGGAATATAACCAATATAAGTACAACTCTGCCCTTATTAAAAGCTTTACATTTTAATCATGGTCAAAACTAAAGCCCATTTCAACGGAAAATTCGAAGAACGTCCTCAAAAAATAGTACCTAGTAAAGACATGTTCCAGGAAATTAATAAAACCACAGGTCAGAAAAGACTGAACTGTAACCTTACTTCTAATGGCAACTTACTTCCTGATGATAGAGCCACCGCTGACGCTATAGCTGCTGCCTTTTATGGCATCTACCGTGGTGAGAAGCATAGCTCCGATCCCAATTTTGCCTCAGTCGTCAAGACTACTGTCTCTAACTTTCGGCAAGTAAATCAATCGTTGACCCTTTCTAGGTTCAGTCCAACAAATCCTTCCACAAATTCCCAATGTCATGGTACCTTCGTGAATAAAGAAACCTTTCTTACCCTTGTGTCGACCCTCTCTTCTAAAAAATCTTCCGGAGAAGACGAAATTTCATCTTAAAAAGGCTCCCTACTTGCTTGTTTGAGCACCTCTCCGTGCTATTCAACTCTTGTATAAATATTGGATATTTTCCCACTGCCTGAAAGCGTGCAAAAATATTATAATAAGCGTCAGGATCCAGCGATGTCCTCAACACCCGTCCAATTTCTCTCCTCTCAAACTTGGAAAAACTACTTGAAAGGATCATTAAAAATCATCTGAACAGCTCCATAGTAGCGAACCACATCATACCGGGTAGACAATTCAGCTTTAAAGCCAAACACTCCACAGTGGACGCGCTAATGGATCTGAAAAGCGCAGTTGAGGAAAGTATCCAAAACAAGAAAGTTATCATTGATCTGCAGAAGGTCTTCGACTCCATTTGGATTAAAGGACTCCTGTACAAAATGATCAATTTTGGTTTCCCATCATAGTTAATTAAATTTGTTGATAATTTTCTATGTGACAGAAAGGCTTTCGTCACATTCAATGGGGCTCTTTCGGACGAATTTCCAATCGACTCAGGTGTACCTCAAGGCTCCGTTCTCGGACTTATCTTATTCAACATTTTGACACATCCCAGGAGTTTCAAATAATTCTCCCATAGGTATTTCTGTCAATCTATACGCAGATGAGCTCACCTTCTGGAACTCGCAGCATAACCCGCACTTTGTAACAGCGGTGCTATAAGGGTACGCGAATCAGCTCGTTGCATATTACTCAAAATGGGGCTTGAAGATAAATGCCAACAAAAGCGAGCTGATATTTTTCAGAGGCACCCATGCTGATTTCAAGACAAGAATTAAAGCTATCGAAAACTCTAAAATTGGAATAAAGCTCGACCCTCGCTGGAGCTGTAGTGAACACGTGCAGACAAGCTTAAACAAGGCAGCCGGCGCATACCACCACATAGGCTGTATCTTCAAGCCGAACTCTATCATCTCAACTCGAGCATTAACAATGGCCTATAAACAATTGATAAGGCCTATCCTCACTTACGGTGCCCCTATATGGTCCTCCGCTTTCATTACGTATTTGAAAAGTTGGCAAAATTTGAACGCCGCATTCTCCAAAACATCACGTCACTCTACTTTAAGGCGAATGGCTACTACTATAGGAATAGTGACCTATACCACAAATCAAAAACAGCACCTCTTTCTTCTTATTTAGTTCATTTAAAAAACGATTCTATTCGAAGCGCTATAGAGCACGCCAACCCAATCATCCAATCACTTCATCCTGGACCTGGATCTTAACGATCAGATCTTCATCTTAAGAATAGCTCATGGGCAATGAGCTTCACTCACCGCAAATGAGGTTCCCATCAAGCAATTTCAAAGCTATGTTTTTGTTTATATCAAAGGATTTGCCTCCAGTTTTATTTTCTGAGCGAATATCATTAGGCTTTATTAAAGCGGAAAAAGGAAAACGCTGTAGTCATAATAGAAAAGGATGAATATTAACAAATTGTCATGCAGAAATTCAAAAACGAAGTGGAAATATCCTTCACAAGTATTTATAAAACGAATGAAAAAGAACTTCAAAGAGTGTGGCAGGATTATTGGCGAATTAGGTCCAAATTTTGCATTGCCAACAATCAACTGCTTCTTCCTTATAGTCGCCCAGTTTTCAAATTGGAATAAGTCGGTATACGCGCTCCTGTTAATTTTCGACAGTTTCAATGCATATTGTTTGCAATCAGTTTATTTCTTTCATCGGCACTCAATAACGGCAATGTTATAACAAAAAAAATTTTAGTAAATAAATTCTAAATTTTTTATTTATATACCGTAACTCAATCTTATCTCAACGTATAACTCGCGAAAGAAATTATATACCACCAATTCAACTTATTGTGCTATTTTTCACCTAGTTATGAACAATAAACTAATAATCCTGCAAGTAAACTTTGCATCATTTTATTACCACAAAAAATTATCTCGTCTGGTATTTTCAGCGACACCTTGTACCCTCATTATAGATAGATATAAAAGGTAGCTGCGTTATGATGCCTTGTTCTTCTTTTTTTTAAAAAAAAAAGATCTTTCCAGGAATTCTAACACAGAAAAACAATAGAAATTATTCGTTGCCTAAAAGTTCATAAGTATCTCTTTTGCATATTTCTCAACACAAATCTATTGTTGACTTTATTTTCACAAAAGAAACTCGGAAGGATATTTTCCATAAACATTATTGACCGCCAGTAGTTTAAAATTAATAGTATTTCATTCAAAAATCATCTTTAGTATTGCTTCAAATCAGCAAGACAAAAGATTCCACATTTTAAGTATTCTTACTTATCAAAAGTTTTGCTACAACAAGCATTTCATCCTCAATTCGAGGAAAAGTGAACTCTTTTTGGCCAAATCTCTTCCACTTAGTTGAAAATTTCAAATAGATGAAACATAATTCAATCGAGAATGAAAACATTTCGGAATGTACATTTCAAAGAATCTACCAGTTTTCAACTCAAATTTACATACAATTTTAGTTTTACTCTTTTCATCAAACTAAAAAAGGAATTTGTGTATCTCAAAGTTGTCCGAGATGTAGGAGTAGATATTGCAGTTTGCATGACATAGTTATATCTGTTTGTTTTCAAGTTTGTCGTAAACGGCAAGCCATATCGTTTTGATGTCAAAGCTGATCATTGTAAATATTTCTGGGAAAGGATACATAAGTGCAGAGTGAGTAGACATTGCAATTGAATGTGCAATTTCGAATGAGAATTCACATAAAACGCTCTCTTTAGGATATAGTTACGTTTATTGAATAAGTTCTTATTTGAGTTTTAGTACGAGTTGTTTATGGAAAAATAGTGCATATGGATGGCTTTGAACATTTTGGAATAAATTGAGTAAAAAATATATAATTGGAATTTTCAAGAATGATATGAAAATAAAAGACGGTAGTAAAAAGTTGAAAAGAGTAAATCAGCAGGGAGTTTTATTTTAAACAAAAAATGTGTAAATGTGTGTTCAAGGAATTTTTGGAAAAAGTGGTACCTCCGTTGAATAAAGCCGACGCTAATTTGATTTCTCGAAATGTTGCCGTTCTGAAAAATTGGTCTTCATGTGCTGCATGACCAGAAAAGGAATATTTGGCAAAATTTAGCCACAAAAAGAACGAGTTTTTGCGCCATTTTGTTACCGTAGGCAAAACATGGATCCATTACGTCACACCAGAGACCAAGGAATAATCCAAACAGTGGGTTTCTTCGGGTGATCGTGCACCAAAGAAGACCAAGGTGGGTTATAGCCACAATTTTTTGAGATGAATGTGGTGTCATTCACATTAATTACTTTGAAAAACGCAAAAAGTTCACCGGCAAATATTATTCAGAGCTTTTGGACAAATTCGATATTGATTTGAAGCAGAAATGACCGCATTTCTTGACTGTTCTATCAAAACAATGCATGGGTGCACACGTGTGCAGTCACCATGGGAAAAATCCATAAATTGGGCTATGAACTGCTACCCCATCTATAATATTCTCCAAATTTAGACCTCTGGGACTATTTCCTATCTCCAAACCTGAAGAAATGGCTGGTCGTTAAGAAATTTGGGTCGACTGAGAGCTCATCACTGAAACAAATAACTATTTTGAGGGCCTTGCGGAAACCTATTATTTAGATGGGATAAACAAATTGGAAAAACCCTGGACTAAATGTATCGAGCTAAGAGGAGAAACAAAATACGTTGAGAAACAAAATGCTTTTTTGCCGAAAAAAAATCTTGCATTCACAATGTCACTGACTTATCAAACTACCCTCGTATAATAGAAAAAAGGTCTCTTAATAAATCCGGAACCAAGAGTATTCAGTGAAATAAAAACGTTTCATCACGCAAATACAGGCTGCCGTTGGGCTTTCTCAGGTGATTTTTCGGTATGAAACTTGCTTATATGCATATGTTACTTTTTCGAGGTCGAAAATTCATAGTATTTCGAGTCAAAATTTATCGAATTTCGATATAAATTCATAGTTTTTACAAGTCAAATTGACATTTTTTTTGAGTGAAATTTATTAGTTCCCAATATAAATTTATCCATATCCGAGACTCAGAAATTTACATTTAGCACAATACTTTATTTTGCCGGATAAGGTTCATAAGCTTTCAAATTGAATTTAGAGTTAAATGGTCTCGGAAAATGTTGGAATCTAATTAGAAATTTATGAATTTGGCCCGAAATTATTAAGAATTTAACTTTTAAATACTATAAATTTTAATCAAAAATCGATTAACTTAATCTTTTTATTTAAAGACAAATTTTCATTTAAATGCTAGATTATTTTTTATTTCTTTTACTTATCTGACTTATCTGGATACTTACTGAACTTCTTTATACTGATCTGATACTAACTGTTACTGATATTATTTATTATAGACTATATACGTAATCTGGCCTCTTCTTCAATATCTATCACTATAATTTATAGTGATAGATATTGAAGAAGAGGCCAGATTACGCTCTATATATCAAAATGGCAAATAGGTGATGGCCTTGTCCTGGTGTCATTAAAAATGCGACACTCAAATATGGCTGACACGAGTTAACCTACAGTTGCCGAGGGGTTAATTATTCATCCAGGTGAAAAAACAACACGACACATTTTTATTTTACTGCAAGAAAATGCACCCGTTATCACTGAGAGAATACTAAATGACTTCCTCTTTTAAAAATATAGAAATTCTATAACATAATATATTTAGGATTATTTCATACAAAGCGTCTACAATGATTGCAAGTAGTATAGCGCGATACAAGAGCTAAAACCCGCTATCTAAACATTTTGGAATGAAATTCCCCAATCATACGTAAAATCTTTGTATGCTAGTATTAACAAAATAATAATTGCCGCAATGAAGAATAATGGTTTAGTGTCAAAATATTGAACGAAATCAACCCAAACTATTTTGTTTGACTTTTTCATATTTTTATATTTTTTTGTTACTTAAGTTATAGTTTTGTCACATGAAAAGGATGCTGGTTAATTATTTCTGCTATCAATTTGTTGGTAATTAAATAATTGTTTGATTCA
This sequence comes from Nemotelus pantherinus, assembly GCA_963978885.1. Lineage (NCBI taxonomy): Eukaryota > Metazoa > Arthropoda > Insecta > Diptera > Stratiomyidae > Nemotelus > Nemotelus pantherinus. Next base: position 26,461,851 of record OZ022263.1, read on the forward strand.
AGGTCATTGCCTGGCTAAAGACTCTGGCCCCTAGTTCGAACGAGGATTCGCGCATCAAGCTTTGAATTTACCTAGCTCTGATTAGGTACCTGATTTAAATCAGGGGTAAAGTGGGTCGTGGAACTAATCATTCTACACTCGTATTCACATTGATTTTCAATTTGTGATAAAGCTCTCTACCAGCTTCAGCCCCTAGACCCTTACGAGGGTTATCGTGGGATTACTTTACTTTATTGCCCGGTCAAAAAAATTAAATGTAGCAGTTGCTATCTGAAGAAATGTATCGAATCGGAATAAGAACTAAAGAAATTATGTGAGGTTTTATTTTGGTCCAACAAAGTTTAGAGGATTTTAGATGAATCTTATTTGCTCAGTTGTGCTTTAAATACTACTTAAAACCATATATCATAGAACACATGTACTATTAATAAATTTTTCATTCTGGAACTAAGAAACAGCTACTTATTATTCATGGCAGATCGATGAAAACTGATTCAAACAACATGCTGTTTCCAATTAGCTCAATATTTTGCAGGACATGCGATGTGTAGCAGAAAAAATAATGGCGTTTCTATGTAAATGAAGAGAAACTGATGGTAGAAAAAAGCATGATAGAAGGAAATCCGAAGATTATGATTGGCTATTATAAATTGGAAAATTATATCTGTTTCCACTTATGCTTGGAAAACCTTGTGAAAAAATTAATGAACAAAGTCAGTTATCATCGCCGATTGATAGTTGGAATAAAAAATCTTAGTTTCAATTTGATTTCACTGATTCGATTTATACTGAAACAACTCATTATCTGAATAACAAAGAATTGCAAGCATAAAATACAATGCTAAAACTTTTCAATGGCAATTATCTATTCATAGTACTCCTATAAAATTTGGTCTCAGTATCAGATATCATTAACAATAGTAATACCACCAATTAAAGTGATATTGCAGAGAGACGGAGCAATGAATATGGCCACAGAGCCAACGGGCGAAGCTCCTTGAAAGATGAGCCAATGAATTTTCTATGCCCGTCAGTTACAAGCTGAAAGTATCCATATCGCCAAAGAGAGAGAGAGAGAGAGAGAACTAGAGAGGAAGAAAGATCCGTCAGTTCGCTGTCATAAACACAAAGCCATAACTAATTACAATGGCTTGTTGCTGAAGTTGTAATTGGTTCCGAAGGAAATTTGCATATCGCCGCAATGAAGTTTAAATGAGACTTTAATGATATAATGCTGCGATGCAGTAGTCATGATGGCAGTTAGATGGTAAGGTGATGATGATGCTCATTTCCCAGGTGGCATTTATTCCTGAAAAATAATTACGTATACGACTTACGAAAACTTATGGGTGAGAATCTGTTTAAAAACAATGAAGTAGATGCAACAAATCCTTAAGAGTTTCCTATTTCATCAACCCTTAATTAATTATATTATGAGTTGTTCTTGCATTTTCACAAAGTAATAAAGCTTTTCAATTTGAAATGCATTGGTTCAAAGGCTTTACAACCCAATAGACAACAAAAACAAGTAAATTAACTTCAAAGCAAATCGATACTTGTCAAGAACACGACACATAACGCCTTGGTTTGATGCTCAGGTCAAACACGTCGAACTTCTCAAGTATTTTACATGAAACGAAGAAAAGCTCATGAATTTAATGATATTTAATGTAATAATAATACAAAGTAATATATGAGTATTGACGATCTGCAAATAGGACACACTAACATGATAGTAAACAAAGTAGGCTGGTTATTTCATCAATTCAATTATATTTAATAACTAGGTGTACTATTGGTAGCACGATGTGATCAAACTAATGATAAAATCTTCATTTTGAGGAATGAATGGTTTCACGAAGTGCTGCGGATCTTTTGAATTGGCACATGATTTTTTTCACAGCCGGTGAAGTTCAAAAAAATAAAACAATTTACATAGTTGGCGACCACACTTAATTAAATTTATTTGATTTCCGATGACTATGAGGGTTTATGTACTAGATGCCTGATAGGCAGCATTTGCATCGATTGAGATAGATGATCGAAGAATTGCAATCCAATAGTCTACGAAGATAGATTTCTAGATAGATTTTTTTAATCAACTGTCTTCGTAGATGGTTGGAGGCGATCAAAATTAAAGATAAAAATTGAAAAATGGCGTGAAGCAAATCATCTTACATTCGAAAAAATCGCGATCATGAAAATAGAGTCTCTACAACTTCCACTTCGAAAGGCTTCCAAAATCGAAGGCAGCATGATACTTTGCTTTTCTTTACAGAAAATGTACCGAAAGAAATTCAATCGATTTGTCAAAACAATTCACAAAATAATCTTTAATATTCTCCTATTCGCTTTTCGAAACCCAAAATATCACATCGATTTCAATTTCAATGCCACTACTCACAATGTCTCACAATATTAATGGAAATCAAACAAAGCCATGTTGGATTGGAAACAGTAGCACAAACAAGATTGCAGCCTGTAGACGGTTTCATAACGATATTTGCCTGCTGGTATGATGCATCATTTTGCATTGTGCACTGAGATTACTACGATAACATACGAACATTATATTTTGCGTACTATTCGAAAATCATTGTTACAGTGGGGTCGCCAGAGTAATATCTCATCAAATCGTATTCGACATATAGGACTGCAAGTACATGAATGCATTTCTGCACAACTGTGCATATATGCTTTGGGCAATGCATTAGTGCTTGCTGTGTGAAATTTAGGAATCCTGTGAATATTTTGTAAAATGGAAGAAATTAGTGCATGGATGCGGAAAACCAAAAAATTTACCGAAATCTGTCAAATCAGTGTTCGATTTTTGTATGGATTTCAAATAATTTTGGGAACATACAGCGGGTAAAAAAAGTTAGGGCACGAACTCTTAGTCTGAATAAAAAACCAATTTTTAATGCGACTTTAATCATAAATGATGATGTTTTCGCATTTAATTAAAAGTTTTGCATGTTTACTTTAAGAACAATATAAAAAAACCGGTAACGAAGCAAATTTCACAACATTATCGTAACATTTTTCACTCAAGTACCAAAATATCGCAAAAAAAGTTAAGGCACAGTGCAATTTTATCTGAAATTATTTGTAATTCCTGGACAAAAATACCGTTAAATGTACTTAAAATCATGAAAATATGATATATCTATTCAGTCTAGCTTGAAAAGTGTTTTGAAAAAGTAATTTTATTGAAGGTGTTGTCAAAAATGAGTGTGAAAAGGAAATCGGTCGGTGCAGAAATCCGTGAATGTTTTTTTGCGACGTTGGAAAACATGAATGGCGTATTCTGAGATTGGAATACAATTGGGAAAATCAAGCTATACAGTGAGAAATTTAATAACAAAATATAAATCAACCAAATCGCTTGAAGCAAAGCATCGGTCAGAAAGAGCTAAAATCTTATATGAGGTTAAAAAAAGGTGGATTATCATAAAAATTAAGAAAAACCCTAAACTAAGTGTCCCAGTTTTACAAATTAAGGTGAAAGAACGAGTTGAAACGAAAGTCGCTGCTCACACTATTCGAAATATAATAAAGAAAGCGGGTTTTAAGAACAGAATGTGCCTAAGTAAACCTTATATTAGTACAAAAAATGAAATTGTTAAATTACAATTTGATTAAGAGTTCGAAAAAAAAGGCAAAATCAATCTGGAAGTCAATAATTTTTGTTGAAGTAAAAATTTATGTTTTTGGATCTGATGGGTGGCGATATGTTCGGCGAAAGTCTAATACAGAGTTTAGGAGGAATCATACTACTTATACTGTAAAACACAGCGGAGAGAACATAATGCTATGGAACTGTATGGGGCCATCTGGTGCTGAAAATATAGATTTTGTGAACGGTATGATGGATCAAACCTGTTGCCTGGGTATTCTTAAAAGAAATATTAAACAAAATTGCTGAAAAACTAGGCATTTTATACAATTTTGGCCTGTATGAGCACAATTCGGAGCAATGTCGACGGCTATTTGTAACTGTAAAAATGCTATTAAAACCCCCCTCAGTCAACGAACTTAAGCCCGATCGAGCATTTATGGCATCATCTCAAAACCAGAGTAGCATTGCGTAAGGTAAAGTATAACAAAGGGCTCCAAGATGTCATTATTGATGAAGGGACCAAAATTTCGCCCACTTCTTGTAAAAAAAATTGCGAAAAAGATGCCGAAACGTCTGCGCAAAATAATAAAAATGCGTGGAATAGCCACAAAGTATTAGCGCTATGTAAGTTAATTTTTTTTAAACTGATCACTTTAACACAATTGAAATAATTTCAGATGAAACTGCGCTGTGCCTTAACTTTTTTTTGCGCTATTTTGGTACTTCACTGAAAAATGTTACGTTAATGTTGTGGAATTTGCTTCGTTACCGGTTTTTTTTTATATTGTTCTTTTAATTAAATGCAAAAACACAATCATTTATTATTAAAGTCGCATTAAAAATAGGTTTTTTGTTCTTACTAAGTGTTCGTGCCTTAACTTTTTTTTACCCACTATATGTAGTGGGAAAATGCAAAGATAATGAAATGAGGGTTTAAGAATATGTACTCGTAATATGATGCAATGGATAAGCTAAAAAATTAATGGTTTGGTTGTTTGAAGGTAGGGATTGTTTTGGTTTCGGATATAATCTAGAAATTGGTGGTAGATGATGAGATAAATAGTCAAGCGTTAAGAATACGATCGAGTCCAATTAACAAATTATTTTATATCTTATGCCTTATATCTACATCAGATTTCTTTTTCAAAAAACGGGTGCGTATTTTTTTAAACCACTGTATCTTTCAAGTTTTTGAATATGGATAAAAGTTAGGTTAATAAAATTAATGCTACGATGTCAATTAGACACTAAAATGTAAATAAATGGGTATTTGGTGCTGAATGCTGAAAAGAATATATTTATTCCTAGCATTTAATTCAAATGCAAGAATCATTGTTAATGTTGCTTTCTACAGTCTTGAAAACTCACCCTGATTTGGTTTTTGAGTTCTAATAATAACTTACTTTAAATATGAAGCAAAACAATAAATTTACTTTTAATATGTGGACAATCAAGCCATTATGGACCATTTAAAAAAAAACTGATTTCCCCATTCGGCTTCGAATGATCGCTTTCACTCTTGATTACGAATTCATAACAATAGCGAAAACTATTAACACCAACATATTAAAATCAAGCACTTACATAGCACCATATAAACAAACTTTTACGATAATCGAATAACAAATAATTCATCATCGACAACAATGAATTAATTATATGCCAAACACACTTATCGCAATTACCGTCCCATGTCAACGTAGCGAAAGCTACAACCGTTTCTCTTGCACAGAAAATTGCAATGAAAATATTGACCAGTCCGATTCACTGATTTGATTCCGCAGTGCTTTATTCGCGGTAGGATAATTTCAGATTGAGTGACACGCTACTTTCTCAGGAAAAGCTAAATAGGAACAATTCCCCATACATACTCATCACCGGTAAAGTGGAAATCGACCGACTCATACTCGGTGACTATTCAAAGTTTTTTGTGAAACACAGCGGGTCTTGTGTGACATTTGACTAGGAGGAGGCTCGACTAAATATACCTAGTCGAGTGAGAGTCTCACAGAAACACTACAAAGACAATTTAAATGGTTGACCGATTTATTGCGGTCATTTGTGAAAATTAACACTTTCAATACGGGAAAAGATATTTCTATGTATTTGATGCATCTTTTTAAGGGGAACTGTAAAAGTTTCGAATTATATTTTCTGCTTCTGAGAAATATTTAGATTATTTGAGGAACTCCATTTTGATGGACTCCATTTCGATGGCTAAAATGTGGAGACAAAAGTTTAACAAAATAAACTAAAAAATAAAAAAAATTCCAAATACTTTCATAATGCTTTGCAAGGTTATACCCACAAATTCCATCTCCATTCGACCGACGATAAACACCAATGTTATGAAAAAAAATAATTAATTGAATATTTTACCGTATGTTATCGAGTAGTTTGATTGGACTAGTAAAAGCTATTGGATGAAGAAAGATTGATATGCAAATGAAAAAATTTAATTGATGTCTAATTAGATTTAATTGCTAAAACCTTGCCAAACAATTGACAACATTGCACGACCATAGCTGCTACATAGCACTAGTCCTTGACTCTACGCATCGCATTGAAAGCGTTAACACAATTTCTAGAGGGTGGAAGTGGCATTCAAGCTGCAAATGGGTTTGTTTACGCTACGGAACAATTGCGAGTTTTGAATGCGAAATCAAAGTACATAAACACTTCAATCACAACGAGCTTCAATCAAACGATTATTTCAAAAATTCATGTGCAAGAAAATATCTTCTCGTTTGTATCTAATCCCATACACATTTAAACATATGTTTTAGATTTGCCGGCTGTTGCCGTTTGCTGATGTGGAGATCGATTCGACATTTAAACGGTGCAAATTGCGATGCCGCCAGAATAGATAGATTGAATTTTTTTGGCAAACGAGCTATGTAATAGGCCGGTTAAATTTAGCTGGGCACGAAAGTGGTTTAAAGACGGCGAGATGAATTTGATTCGAGATCTATGTACAGAAGAAGACGATTCGAAAATAGACATGACAGAGATTTCGTTTGTTTTGATCGGTCGTTGCCAAACAATAAATGTGATAGAATTATGATGACATTTTGATGAGTTGATATCGAAATATTCATTCATTGACCCACGCAGTTTTAGACGGCACATACGCACTTGGTCAAATTTGCCGAGCAATTTTTATTTATGGATACCTACATTAGTTATTTATTTGCTTTGAAGCGTTTTATGATATTTGTTTCTTTCAGAAATGTGTATGAATAAAAGGATGGAGTTTTAAACAGTTTGAATGCTAGCCCTTAAAATTCCATGCAAAAACAGGTGAAAACGTGCTTAACCTAATTATTTCATTATTGCTACGGAGAAAAGGGCGAAACAGTTCTCAGCTTCCACAAGCGAGCATGAGTTATGAATGCAATCGTATACAGTTTTCCACTCTTTCCGATTTCAACGCTCGTCGTAGTTGAGAAAGGACTCTGATATTCAGCAACCTGTTCAGTTGCTTTGAAATAGCTACCACCCGTCGAAAACGAGGAATATTAATGAGTGCCCTACTTTTAACAGCTAAGGTCATTGAAATATTGAATCTAAGTTACTCGAAAAAAAAACTTTGAATAAATTTGCTCTACTGATCGTAATTTCTACGGCAGAACATCATCAGATTATTTATGAATAGTCTCATTTGCGGATTTAAAATACAACAATAAATAGCGAAATTCAATAAATGTTTAGCATGTGAAGATAGCATTGATAATTTTATGGCCACAATTAAGAATTAGTATTAGTATAAAGAATTCTAATTTTTAAAAACTACCTGACGACGGATAGACAACATTATTATTTTATCTGGATTTACGGAAAAATGTTGAGTGAAAAGACACGTGTCTTATCGCGATAAGAAAGTTTAACAGAAGAGATTATATACTAAAGCTATGTGACACACAGATAAGTAGTATTTTGGCTGCTGAGAGCAACTGTCACAAGTGAGTGATGTAATTTTATAAAAAAGCTTTTCACACAAAGCATACTTTTCGTGATGCTTGGAAATACATTTTTCATAAAGATAAACCGACAAAATGAATCTACTTACACTGAGGAAGTTGGAAGAATATTCAGAATTCTAATTATTTCGAAAGTGAGACCTAAGGAATGTCGGGGAAAAGCCAATCGTTAAAACAAAAGTTTGGTCACGAATAGAATGATTTGCATCGACTTATCAAGTCAGTTCGAAAAGTCACTTTAATATTGTTACATTCAGTGGATGAATCTGCTAGCATATAAAATAGTCTCAAATTCCAATGAAGAGGTCGTTGATCAAACTAGAAACCAATTCCGCCAAACATTTTTAGGGGAGGTTTCATTTTAAACCAAGGAGAAGAAATAGATTTAATTTAAGTGAGAGTTTTTGGTAGATAGATGGAATAAGTTTTTTTTGACAATTAAAGCACCTAGTTACCAAGCGCTAATTCATTACGGCGTGCAAACGGAACAGTGGGGACTTCTAGAGACCTTCTAAAATAAATTAAATATCATTCTAGTAATCACAAAAAAGAGTAAGATTGAATTTTAAGATAAAAAAGACAGGTTACAGGTTTAGAGTAAGAAAAGTTAAATTCTTTGCCTACTTTTAGTCACGTAGCGCCCATATAGGGTTAACAAATCTCAAAACTTTATCATAGCTAAATTTGAAACACATTCCGACTATAATTTAAATACTTGCTTTTTATTAGTTTCTTTTTATTTTTGATTTTGTAAGTTATTTGATTGTTTTTAATATTGATCAGTGATCAGAACGAGAGGACCAGAATTGAAAATAAAAGTCATCTTACGAACTTTACGGGCAATAAGTTGCCACCACACCAATTAAATAGCATACAAGTTCAGATTTGCGTCCAACGGTAGACCATACGGAAAAACAGAAGAAAGATGAAAAGAAGAGGAAAAGTTGTTTGCTGTAACCTGAAACACTCGGTTATGGTTCAAGAAAGAAATACCTATTTTTTCGATTTTATGCAACAACAAGCCATGCTCGACTAGGCTTTTGTGAGTCTGTGTGCAAAGCATTTTTTCTCGTTCATCTAAGGCAAAAGCGACCGAGCTTATGATTGGGATAAGGCAATTCAGAGTAAATGTTCTCCTTTCAAGTTCATGTTTCTCTGCAGCGAGGGTAGGACGATTCATTCTAGAGTAAACTATTTTTTCAAGTAGTTTGTTGAAACCAGGAAGAAGTTAAATAGAATGATAATTGAAAACTTAGGAAACTTCGCCCATCTTGATAATTGAAGCAGTGTGGATAATTTCTCGAGCTCAACTGAAGCAAAAACTTATGAAGAAGTTTTTTATTACAAATATTAAGTCAAAACCTTGAATCGACACCACATTCCCGTTTCAGGACAGCATCGAAAGTCAACCAGTACAGTCGAATTATAACGCGAAAAATTTCACTTGGCAGTTCGAATTGTACTTAGTAATTTAAATTACTATCAAGATTCGGAAGCACTTTTGTTTTAAGGAGGTAGTACCGGTTATAATTTTGAAAAAAATCAGTTTTTGTTTTATGCATTTTTCAATTTATTATACCTTCAGAAATCACGTCTCAAAATTTTATTAAGATATTCCCAAAAATAAACAAGTTACAGCAAAAAAAAAAGATGAAAAGCGTATAAGTCAGGCAGAAAAAGCGGCAAGGGAAGCGCGTTGTGTATGGTCCAGGGATTGCAGACTGAGCAATTGTAGGTGATAAAAACATATTTTTTAAATAATATTCAATAAATAAATGGAAAAAAAAACTTTTAACGCGTTTTTCTCGATATGACGTTTTTTCAAACTGCGGATAGTTATTTTCCGGATTGGCCGAACCGATTTAAATCAAATTTGGTGCACTACTTTATTTAATTACTTTGTGTGGTAATCTACCACAATATAGGCAAAAAATTAACCCAAAAAAATTTGGCAAGCGAAACAAAGTGAGAAAAACTACGATTTTTCGAAAAATATTTTCAAACAACCGCCATTTTGTTTTCATCATTTGTTTAAAAATATTGTGGTAGATTACCACGTAAGAAACATTCTTTTTTAAAATGCGGTTTGGTTTTTTTGTTTCAGATTCTTCATTCCTCCGATTATCTGTCCGCAGTATAAATAAGTAGAAAAATGAAAAAAATAAAAAAGTATTTATTTTTGTAGCCTTCAAAACGTGTATTTTACCCATGCAAATTTTAAAATTTATACAAAATAAAGGAAATGAAAAAAAAATATTGAAAATTGGGCTTTTTTTTAACATTCTAACCGGTACTACCCCCTTAAAAGAACGACATATTGATTGAATTGAAAGTTGATTTTTGAATTTTTGGAATTTTGGAATTAAAGTATGGGGGATGTGTGTTAACTGAATATTTCAAACGTTTTAAAAATCATCAACTGGGAAAAATTTGAGGCCCAAAAAAGCGATCAAGCGAAAAAATTGACGTATTGAATAAAGTGAAAGGTTCTTCGCCAATGAAAGTGGCAAATGGTTTTTGCTAAGAAGAAACGTTTATAGACCATAATGAACAGATTTCAAAAAGTTAGAATATAAAACATCCAGCTTTTTTGTTGGATTTGTCGAGGTTAGATTCTTTTTTAGTGCATCCACAATGCCCTGGGGGTATATAAGATTGAACAAAAAGATTTCGTTTATTACTTCTATGTCACCCAATATAAAATCAAACGTCAGTTGGTTGTTCGATGAAACAGTAACAGCAGTAATGTACTAGTTTTATAAAATTATGTGGTAATCGAAGTCAATTTAACCGAATTTCCAATACAAGAATTTTTGTAGATTTATTCTAGGATTTACGCCTTAAAAATCTTCTTTTGAAAAACCATATCTTCATTATCACTATTAATCTCTCAAATTTCGGGTTGCTGGTTTGCTTGGTATGGCTAAAAAATTGCCACCATTAAGTTCGCCATGATATTCCTCGGAGACAAACCTCGATTTCCGAGCCTAGGAAGAGCTTTCAAGACACTTTTTTAACCTGAATTAGAGCAAAGCATAAGCAAGAAGGAGGAAAATAGAGACAATCAAGACACATTGGGCTCTAAAATAAAAGGAAAATAAGTTAACAGCCACTTTTGATAATTATTTTGTATTTCAACCAAGTATTTATAGCTCATGTAGTCTGGTAGCTAAAACACTAGATTCTAGTACGTGGGATCGCTGGTTCGAATCCAGGATCGGACCGGAAACCGTGTACCGAGCCTTCCTCTGAATAGTCAAATCAGGCGTAAAGTGAGTCGTCGAAATAATCATTCCAAATTTGATTGTTTCCATTGTAAATTTGTGAATGAAACACCCTGTCAGCCTTAGCCTCTAGACCCGACCAGTTTTGTTGAAACTAATCAAATATAACTTCTTTTACTTATTTTTATTTGTTTAGTATTCTAAAACAACGAAAAACGAAAAACGCAACCAAAAACAATGTCACAGCTTATTTCAACCAAATACTTTGTAGGTGTGCAATGATCCGTTATCTTGCAATGCAGCAATTATTTCTTTGTCTATGCTTTAGTCATTATATTTGTAATGTGTTCAAGTTCAATTTTGCTGAATTCTTTGAAAAGATCGTGCAGAAAAATTAGTTTTTCTAAATGGGACCACGTACGACAATTGATCGGCGAGAACTTGTTCTCAGTAATGCCTAGTACTATACTCTTCGCGAAACGAATTCAACGGTCAAATCCCATACAAAAGAGCTTTACTGACGAATTGAAAAGCTCATTTTGTATGGGATTTGAGCGTTGAATTCGTTTCGCGAAGAGTATAGTACTAGGCATAATTTTAAAAAAGGCCATTCGCGCAGGAAAATTGGTGATATGGTTGGACTAAGTGATTCTGCAGTGCAGAACATCATATACCGATTTGCCCACGAAAATAGAACGCTCGATAAGGGGAGAAATGCCCCCAACAAAATGTTCAATCAAACGGACGAGCGCTTTATTGTTCGGAAAATCCGGGAAAACCCAAGGCTATCGGCTCCAAAAATTGGAAGTGAAATGGAAACTGAGTTGGGCAAGTCCTGCCACCCGGAAACTATTCGTCGTGTGCTGGGAGAGCATGAATTCAATGGTAGAATAGCGCGTAAGAAACCATTTATAAGTGCTAAAAAACAGAAGTGCCGTTTAAAATTTGCCAAGGAACATTTGCATAAGGATTCTGGATTTTGGAACACTGTTATATTTAATACTTTTGGCTCTGATGGAGCCTCATATGTTTGGCGTAAGCCAAATACAGAATTGCAAAACAAAAATTTGAAAGCTACGGCCAAACACGGAGGTGGTAGCGTTATGGTTTGGGCCTGTATGTCCGCAGCCGGAGTTGGAAACTTGCAATTTATTGAGACTACAATGGATAAGTCTCATTATCTCGAAATTTTGAAGTCCAATTTGATTGAAAGTTCGAAGAAACTGGGCATTCGCGATGGCTTCAGATTTGATCAAGACAATGACCCGAAGCATAAGTCGGGTATTGTACAGACATGGCTGGTTTGGAATTTTCCGCATGTTATGCAACCACCGGCACGGCACAGTCGCCCGATATTCACGTCAACGAAAATTTTTGGGCCATTTTGGATACAAACATCCGAAAACGGATAATATCCAACAAAAGTGATCTCAAAACTGCATTGGTTGAGGAATGGGCCAAAATTACCCCACAAGTGATACAAAAGCTGGTCGATTCAATGCCTAAGAGGCTAAAAATGGTTGTTGACCAGAAGGGTGGTCATACTAAATATTAAAATATTTTTCTGTGCCTTGCAACTTAATTTAAACATTGATTCTGTTACTTGGTTGAAATAAGCTGTGACATTGTTTTTAGTTACTTTTTTCGTCATTAATTGCTATGACCTATTGAAATAAAGTAAAAATAATAATTAACTGAATAAATTATAATTGTGAACACTAGTCTAATAATCTGCGCTTAAATAATGTTGATAACTTATTTCGTTGAGTTTTTATAGGAAGTTAAAGTTTTTTTTACGTGTTGGTTGAAATAAGCTGTGAGCCACTGTATATTTTACATTATTTAATCAATAAGCTTCAGTATTCAATGTTTCTATGATAATTTTCGATGCTCGTAAGGAGGTTAACAGTTTTTTTAATCCGCAGAGAATATTAATCAATTTAATATTAATACTCACCAAATAGAGTAAATATTTTGTTAAGCATTGGGAAATTATAAACGGCACCATACACACATCTTTGAATTGAATCCACTTTACGCGCCATGCGGCAAAACAAACTTGCCGCACTTATACCGAAAACTTTTCCCCGATCAAAAAGATTACGTGTGGCACAAAAACTTTGGGTCACTTTAATGCAAAATTGATCCCTTTTTTGCGTAAATTACGATCGCACATATGTAAGGACTTGCTATGCGATCGAGCTACTCTATCACACTTCTGAATAACTTGATCTTGAATGCACTGAGCTAGCATACTGTCCCATTTTATTAATTCCCATTGTTTTTGAAACTAAACACAAGTTTGTAGCGTTCGAAATATCTGCTTTGACTTTATCCACTAAGCACTCGTAAACACTGCAATTGTTCCCATTAATTTTATTGCTTGCAAAGTGCACTCGGTGCAATATTTTACTATGCAGTTATAGTGAATTGATTTTTTTCTGGTTTTGCCGTGCATTCATAGCATTCATATCTACAAATATAAAATGCATTTTCGTCAATTACATGAGCTATGACGATCAAAAACACTAATAACTGACGTCAACATATGAGGATTATCCACAGAAATAAATTCAAATTATATCTGCTCGTAAAATATGATTTCCTATATTTTACGTTTTTAGATTATACTGTGAGGTATTGTGCATGTGTCACTATACATTTTTCAGTGAAACAACACGTACGACCTGGATAATAAACGTTCGTAGAAGTTGACGATTTCCATGACAATGTGCCAAAATTTTACTTCAAAACTAACATCAAACAATATTGAATGGATCCTGTCTTGTGGGATATGTAAGTTTTGCTGAGTGCGATTTGAAAATATCACATTCGCTAAAATCATGGATGTTTACTTGTTGTTGACAGCTTCTAATTAAGTGAACAATGTTTTGAAAATGCTTCGAGCGACAAACATCCCATTTAAAAGTACGCTAGAGTAAGCAATAAACATTTTTCGAGGTACGAAAAGATAATGAGCTATTGATTTGATTTTCATGCTGTAGGCTGCAATTAGAAGAGCGAAATACATTATCATTTATTATATATTTTCCTTAGGAGGGGATAATATAAAACGTAGCGCAACTTTGGTGACATTTAATTAAGTGGCAGCTTTTAAATAACAATATGCCTTCAATATCAGATTTTAAGCTTCTGGAGATACTCTGGAAAAATTTTATGCTTTTGACTCCAAAACAGAGCACCGACTTCAATTGAAATTTCCGTTAGATACTAGGAATATTGAAAGGAAAATAGCAGAAATTTCAAATAAAACTTTCATACTTTCCAAGAGATATTTTGTTCAAAAAATCAACATCTGAATTGCTTTCAAGTGTTAGGTTGCAGAAGAACAAAACAATTTCCAGTTTGATTTTGCGTTTTGGTTTCATAAGCAACAAACAATCTTATGAAATAAATAATCAAAAGACTTTGTTGCAATCAATTAACCTAAATATTTTCAATTTAAATTGTTTTCGTTTGTTTTCAAATAATGTAGAATTTTCGAGTCAGCATAATTCGCAAAAAGTTCCATTAATATTCACAAATATTTACAAAATCATTTGTATAATTTCACCATCCACTCGGCAGTCAACCATAATACTTCATGAGCTTACTTGAAAGTAAATATTCCGAAATAGTTAGCACTTGGCTGAGTAAAAAACACCACCATACTCCGGAAATTGAGTGCCTGCAATAAAGCTGAGTGCAGAACTCATAATACTCGATGCTTGTGCAGCGGCACATTCAACCACCATTTTGAATTTAATATTTATAGTTGACATCAAAATATTTGCGGAATTTACGGAGATGGATGTGCATTAAAATTGTAATATTGGTACATTTTCAACTGAAGAATATTTGCCATGAGTTCAAATTGCATTTTGTTGTCAGAGTTTTGTATCAATTTCAGTTTAATTTTGTGAACTACTATATTACATTGTTGCAACTTTGTAGTGTAGTTTGAAATTGTTTTTGAATATCGTACAATTTGAGTAATAAGTCAACCGAATACGCAAATATATACGTCTAAGTTCGTACAGTGGTGACTCCCGTCATGTATGGGCTTGTCAATGGATCACAAATTATAGACGCACCCTCTAAAGTTTATATTTACTACAAACCTGAGTAATATTATGACCCAAGTGCTCGTAGAGTGAGTTTTATCCTTTTTTATTTATATGACACGATAATGAAACATAATGTTTAGAACCTTCATATCCCATGAACGAACCTCAATAAAGATGGTAGAGAATATGTTCATTCATTCTTCCTTACTTTATTTATTTATCTCTTACGAACAATGAACGAAGTTAAATTTCAGTGTACGCAATATACTAGCCAGTTGAATGAGAATTTTTCACGCGACGTAAGTTTTTATAGACGTTTATGAAAAAAAATTGTTATTAATATATTTCAATTTTATAAATTTTAGTTTTATTTACTTACAAAAATTGCATTAAAACAATAAGGTTGTGGGTATTTTCAGCTTTACGTTGTCTTAGAATGAAAGTATATTTCTGATAATTAATAGCCATGTTCTCCTGACAAACCCACATTGGGCGCTTAAATTTTTATGTCATTTTGTACCCCCTCAACGTCTGAAACTATGCAGGTACAACAAATTATAGTGTAATAAATTAATTGTCAGTTTCTAGCTGTGGAATTCTTTGAAATTTCGTAAGCGATGCGAAAAAGTTCAACTTAAATCAACTCAAAGCTACAAGTTGAAATTATTGGGATTTTTTGCACCTCTATCGAGATCAGATTACGGCAGGTTGTTAACTACAATGAATCCAGTGTAGGATCATAAACATTACTTAGGTTGCTGCAACTGCACTGGGTCAGGAATTAGTAGTTACTACTCAAGGACGACATGCTATCGTTGACATAGTAGTATGTTAAAAGAACTTAAAAGTTTTTTAGTGTTTCAATTTTTCTCCCTCATTAGTGTTTTGTTACGGTACCACCGCAAAATGCTTGTAGAAGCAACGTGACAACTTGATCACGTTGTGGAAATAGTCACAAGATCGCAATCTCAAGCACACGTGGCTTATTTGAAAAATTCTATGCTTTCTGACGAGATTTCAGACTCGCTGCAGATGCAATTTCGAATATGGCATGCACGTTTTATCTCTGAGCAATCTCCGTTCGCAGAAGATGTTAAAAATGTTCAAATTGCGCTTATGATAATCAAAAACCACATGTATTTACTTAAAAAATTTAGTGCATCTATTTTTTTTTAACCTTTTTGACCATAAATTTGTTCTTGACATCACTTGTTATCTGTCAGATTATCTTGTTGCCAAATCTTCTTGATCTCAAACGATCATGATAATTGACATAAGATTGATTTCGTTTAACTGTGGGTATATATGATTTAATTTTAATTCCATGGCGGACGAAATTATTTTGCATGCAGGATTTAATTTTGCTGGAGAATTTTCTACGTTTAACAGACGAATTTCATCTGCTACTTTAATGAGAACACTAATCTAGAATATTCATCTGGAGCGAAGTAAAAGAAATCGATTGTTTAAGTTTAAAACAGGTTCAAACTAACAGAAAATCTGATACATGATACAATGTATAAGTATTTAGATCAGTAAATCCTTTTGTGAGCTTTAATTATAAAATCAACCCCTCAACACTAAAAACAACAGCTAGGTGTTTTCGGTAGGCAGTCAACTTGTGACTCGTATCCAAAATGTTTATTTGTAATGATTTTCCAGTGATTTAGATTATTCAAGCCATATCTACTGAAAGTTGGGTCTAATTATTTGCATTTTTTTCACTATTTTTCCTTGCGTACAGTCAAAATTTCCATCTTATCTTGCTGACTACGAAAAATTGCCCTTTGTGAACACTTTTTTCTTATTGTAGCCGTCTTATTGAGATTTGTGCCTGCTCAAAACTTTTTAGTGTTATAAAATTATAATCTATCATTGTCATTATAACTTTTTTTTATATCACCATGTTGCCTGCCACCTTGACTTGGAGGGGTAGAATAATAAAAAAAAAAACTTACGGACTTTACAAAGATTAGCCTTGAAAAAGCAACCTCAAACTAAAAGAGATACCCTCTATGGAAGGAACTGCTCACGTAAAAGGACTTAAACTGCCAAGATGACACACGAAGGAGAGCAACATCTGTAAAATTACAAATGTATTATCAATAAGAAACCAGCATTAATATTAAGATGGTGTTAGCGGAGCTGGAGGAAACCATCGACGAGGTATTCAATCAGTAGAGAGCAGAGAAGAAATTGCTGAAAGAGGATAGACAAAATAAAAAGTATTACCGTGTGAAAATAAATTTAAAAGAGGGCGACGACAACCTGTACGAAATGTGGATAATCTTCTCTAAACAAACAAAAGAAAATAATAGTGGCTTGGAAGACAAAATCGTATGGTTGGGATAGCAAGCAGTGAATGGGATAGTACTCTGATTAACGTGCCAATGGTCTGCTGGACATGGAAGCCAAAACGGGCCTTGTTTATGGTGCACCAGGAAAATCAAGCCAAGACTCCTGCCAGAAATCTAAAACGCTGGAGTCCTCTCACCAATACAATACGGTATATAATACAAATATATACAAAGTTGGTTGATATATTAAGAAGGCTGGTGGCTAACGTAGTTGATTCAAGCTGAAGAAAGTGCCGTTTGGTTATGACTGCAGTCCAGCCCGTTCTCTTGTTGGGGACAGATATATGGACTGGGGCATTGGAAAACCAGATATTCTGTGAGAAAATAGTTCAGATATAAATAAGAGGGAGTCATGCTCCTACCGCACTGCCCCGAGACCAACTGCGTTTGTTACCACTGGAGCTGTTCTGATCGAACTCATAGCCAAGGAACGAAAGACCAGCATTCCTCGAGAGACACGAGCGCCATGGCGTCTAAAAAGAAAAACCCACAGGAGGCATGCAAATACTCTTACAACCACGTGACAAAGACAGGTGGATAGCGCGTCTCATCAAAAATTTAAAGCCCTGATGAGATGAAAAAACACGATGAGATCGATTACTATATAACGCAATTCCACAGCGGGTACTAGTATTTTCGGTACTTTTTAAAGAAAACAGGCAAATGTTCAACGAATGAGATGAATGGAAGGGGGATGCATCTAAGAACACAGCTAGCGACAGACATTGGTTAATTCTTTCCTGACACACTAGTGGGTACTGTGCTGTTTGAAGAGACGAACTGAAAGAAAGCTGATCTCGATCGGTCGATATCTTAATATAGACGACGGCTCATGAAACGCGATAGGATAATGAGCCTAAAGTATATGTTAAACGGTTCCAACTGTGTTTAAGTTTATAGTTCAAGTATGGGAGTCCAACACAAAATGCGTAAAAATATTTTATCACCCATTAAAAATTTAGAAAATTGGAAAGTAAACATTAGGTGCGTTTTTTTGCAACCTAGCAGAGCAGGTTAACGTAGGGTTGCAAAAAAACGATCCCGAGCAGAAAATTGCATTGTTCGAAAATGTTGTTGCATTCGCTGAGCTTTTGCTTAGATTGGTTGTTGAATGAGAATAATCCATAGAAAAAACCTGAATGAAATCTTATCTAAATTTTAATCGAAATCAGCTATGAAACTTGCATATGAAACAATCTACAATGTAATGTGCATCGAAATACCCAAAACCAGTCTGCACGCTACCAGATTTGATGTAAAATAATTGAAAATGGCAGAGTGCTATGCAAATTCATTCTATTCAAACTGCCGATTTCACAATAATCAACAGCAGTGTACCGAACCGTTTAGAACACTCTTACTGTTGTCAGCACACTCTACATGTAAACTCATAAACTACCACTGCTTAACATTTTTTGATTCAGTGACGCCACAAGTGCAGGATTTTTGTTGTTATATTCAATATTCTTAACTAAATTTGATCTGCTCGGGTGTGCAAAAAACGCACCTATTATCGAATAAAAACTAAATTTTAGAGCAATCTTGATTAAGATTACCACTGCTTGAATGGTGTAGCTCATTACATATTATAAGTGAAGTAGGTCCTATTTAAAAAAGTTGACCTGTATATCTGGCAAAATAAATCCAACAGCTGAATAGGCAAGCTTTAGAAGAGATTTACCGAAACTCGCAACTATACCATAATATGATATGAGGAGACCTAAAGATTTGAATCGTTATCTCGGAAAAGTTTTAAACAAGTTTTCAATCCTAAACTAATAGAAAAATATTTTAAACTATTGATTATAAATTTTATATTATGATTATAGATTATTATGATCATTTATTATTAGTACGCTCAAAAATATTAAGCATCATTTTCTATTTGTGCAAAACAAATCCGATCTTGTTTTCAAATCAAAAGCCAATCTGCATTTTCACAAGCAAATCGATAAACATTATTCAAATGTTCTTGAGATTTCTAAATATTTTTCTCTTCAATGATATGCCAAATGAATTCTCTAAACAGCTTCGCAGCGAATATGCAGCACCACTACCGCCAACATTCACTTCATTTCGTCGATTTTCAGCAGGCCAGCTAATAAATCTCAACCAGTCAGTGAACAAAACAGGTGCTCCAGCATTTGTTGCAATGCAGCAAGTTTTACAGTTGGCCGTAATTTATTATCATCGGGAAAAAATTTATTTTTGGACCAAAAATCGCACGCCCCCGCACCAATTTTATATTCGTGTTTTCTTTCAACTTCATGCCTTATTTCCTTTTTTTCCGTGCTGAACATACTCGTATTTAGCATTTGGATATTTACATTTTTGCAATGAATCTATGGTCCAGTGCTAGTGACGTCACTTGACTGCCTGGTCGGCTGGCTGATTGTCTTAATGTATCGAATCAGTTGGAATATAATTTAATGGTCGGTGGTCAAAGTAATAGAGTGGCAATAGTTTACGGCAAGTGCTACGATGTATTCGTGCTCGTCGTAGATGAATATCAACAGTTTCGAATGATTTCAACAGAGCCAAGTAATTATTGTATGATGCTTTACAACGGTGTGGAGAAATGAAAATTAATACTTTATTATAGAAAACGAGTAACGGTGGTAAATGCTTTTGAGAAATATATAAAAAATTTAGTTGATTTTTATGTGATATTTGGAGTTAGTAAATTACGCTGAGGTGTGAGTAATATATTTGAAACATGTTTTTTTTTTATCTACCGCATCACAGTTTGGATGGATTCTCAAATGAGATAAATTTTTAGCAGGTGTTTGTTTTGTTACTTTAAATCAATTATTTCGGAGATCTATCAATAAATATCCAACATGTGCCCCTATGGTATTTATTGAATACACATGTAAGAAGCCCGAATCACAACAGGTATTGTTATTCAAGTCGTAAAGTAGACAAAATTCAAAAGCTTAGCAAGCAAGATTTTCGAAAAGAATTGTTAAGAAGATGGCTATCAAAAATAGAAGAAGATTTATATGAAGATCACCTCTAGAGTGTGACATACACGGAGCAAAAAATATAGACGAATTCGGTATATTTTTTCCTGTATTTAAAACTAAAATTGACTTTGACCAACCAAAGAAAGCCGTGAATTTTCAAGAAAAATAACTGCGATAACTCTTAAGTATTAAATATTAATGAAATTCTAGCTTGTTCCAAAATGCTCCAGTTTATAATAGTTTGTTAATAGTTAGTTAACTCTGCAAAATTCCTTAATTTTTTTCTGATAAATTCATAATATGCATATAGTCAACATTTTTAGCTTTGAATTTGGAGTTCTCAGGCTAAGTTTGCGGCATGTTTCTAACCGTTATTCATCACTTCTATAAAAAAAAACAACTTTTAACCTTGAACTTTTTTATTTGCACCTAGTTTTTGTGTCGATTTAAGCAAGAACCTACCAAATTGCCTTCGGATTCTAGATGATTTTCATTTAGTGTGACACCATATCGTTTTTGTGATTAGAACTCTAAGATAGACAGCATTTGGCGTTTTAAGAGTTAGATATTATCAGATATTTTAAACAAGGTTCCTTTATCTGAATTATTTTGATAGGTTGCTATTATGTAACTATTATGTAACCTCTGGAGCAAGTTAATTTAGGTCAAACTAGAAAAGATTAAAAACCAAGTAGACACAAAGCACTCGCTTATGTCCCTTGTACAGGTCACAAGTTTAAAGAAATACCGCATTTGACTGGATCTACAGTAATTCCTTATCGAAAATCATTTGTGCTTTTTTTGTGCATTTCAGATGTGCGGTCAGGTAATGAGCACTTAAAATTATTGGGTCATATAAAAAGTCTCCGCGGTTTTTCGGTACATGTTTGAACAACAATTTTCTTTATTGAAAATTAATTTTAATCAGGTACATATTAGCCGTTATTATCTATGACCTTTTGACATTTTTCGGGTAGCTTCATAGTTCCATCGGTTTAGAACTTCTGTGGTTTATCGTTGAAAAACTTGGCCAAGTGGTTTTTGGCAGCGGTCCGGTCGGCCAATTTCTTATCATCAGATGAGTTTTGCAGAGTCCGAAGAAAATGGTAGTCAAACGGTGCAAAGTCCGAGCCATACGGTGGATGTATCAAAACTTCCCAACCAAGTCCCGTCAATTTGTTGCGTGTCATCAAAGATGTGTGTGGCCGCGCATTATCGTGGTGGAACACAACTTCCTTTCTGTTGGCCAGTTCTGGTCGCTTTTTCTGGATTGCTTCGTTCAAACGGTCAAATTGTGCACAATACAGGAACGAGTTGATGATTTCGCCAGGTTGCAGCAGCCCATATTGGACAATTCCCTTCCACTCCCACCAAACACTCAACATAACCTTCTTTGCCGACAATCCAGGCTTTGAAGTCGATTGTGGAGGGCCAACAGCCTTTGGCCATTATTACTTGCATTTGATATTCTCGTATTTCACCCATTTTTTATCGCCAGTAATGATTTGCTTCAAAAAAGGTTAGATTTCATTGCGTTTCAGCAGCGTTTCACTTGCAGAGATTCGGTCAATCAAATTTCCTTGCGTTAATTCATGTGGCAGCCAAACATAGAGCTTCATTGTGTAGCCTGCTTTTTTCAAATGATTCCAAACTATCATGTGGTTTATGTTTAGGACCTCCGCTACTTCCTGACAGCTTGCGTGCCGGTCATGCTTCACCAGTTGCAAAATTTCAACAGCTTTTTCGGAGACTGGCCGACCAGAGCGAGGTGCAGCTTTCACATCGAAATCTCCGGAACGGAATCGAGCTAACCACTCCTTGGTCTTTCGTTCACTCAAAGCATTCTCACCGTACAATTCACAAATTTGTCGGCATGTTTTTGAAGCGTTTTTACCTTTTTTACAGTAAAAAAGCATCACATAGCGTATTTCTTCAGATATTTCACTCATTTTCGAATCAATATAACTTTTTACACGAGCAACGAATTAGAAAACGATCTTCACAAAAAATGTAAACTGAAATGTCACCTTTTAAGCATATATGCTTGAGATGATTGGGTGCGTGTTACCTGCTATATAGGCATCAACACCATCTAGTGACAAAAAAAAACGCGGTGACTTTTTATATGACGAATATTAATAAACACAAATAAAATGAAAGAACATGAGTGCAAGATACAATTTTGTCTAGCTTTTGGGAAGAATCTGATCAACAGTAGAGTCAGATGGCTCATAGCATTACGATCAACCATTTCACAATTAAAATTAAACCTAATTCTAGCCCTATTTTCGAAATACTTCATTTTCAGATTTTCAATAATTCATCGATTACATATTTTGCTGCTTCCACCTTTATGACTTATCTCCCTGTTTATCTTTTTTGAACCGCTACTTTATTTTTGCGAGCTAACATTGAAATTCACATCATCAACGAATAAATCATTCAAATCAATTCTATTTACATCCTTCACTCACCACTGCCATATTTTCACTGAGCCATCAAAGATCAAATCTTTCATCCATTTAGATTATTTTATTGCCATTCAGGACCCATCAATGTTATCTTTTTCGTCTCAGCACCGACGCGAAATCGGTTCTCACCTTCAATCTGTGCGTGGCAAATTAATTCCGTTCGATCTGATCGAAAAACAGATAAGCCGTTAAGAAACATGCTATTCACATTGTCAGCGAGGAAAATTCAATTACGACCGTTCACCGTTTCCATACATACACACACACACACACTATTATTGGGGCGAATCAAAGAAAATTGAAAGTTTACGATGAAATGCATTCTTTTCGCGACGTACCAGCAAATCGTTATTGGCTAGATATGTCGATGATTGGTTGCGAAATGGTTTTGACTGGTTGGGATGCAATGGTATGATGCGAATAGAATGATTTGTGAAAATAACGATTTAGTACCACCGAAACGACTTTTGAGGATGTGACTTGTAGGTGCAATTTATTTCTATAGGAAGGTTCTGATTGACTTTACGAAAGATTTCAATAATTTTTCGAAAACGAAGGTTATGTTGTAAATAAGGAACCATTTTGATAATATTGGCTTTGAAAAGAGGTTGTTTGACCATTTATATCAATAGTATTAACAAAAATGAATAGTGTTTTTGGGAGAATATTTTTGGAACAAATAATAATTTTTTATTTTATTTCAATTTTTTAATGACTTTTTTTTAAAAGAAAAACAAGTAAAGAAAATTTAAAATCAGGAAAAATCGCTTTAACAATACTCATAAGGAAATGCTAGCCTTTTACAGTTAATGAATTATTTCCAATATCTATTAAAGCTCATCTTCATCACTTCCGGAGAGAATGCAAGCAATAAATTATTTCAAAGTTCATGTTGACAGTACACAGAACACGGAAATTTTCCAGAATTGTTTGCGATAAAAATATTGCCAAGAATGTTCTCCGGGCGCCATACAAGTAATTAATCAATTCACTAACGACATGAAACGCAACTACCTCAACTATTAACTCTCTTTCTCCGGCGTTAATTAGAATCAGTAAAAGTTGTCAGTTGAAAATCGATGGCCATAGAATTTCATTTATTTCACATTTTAACTCGTTCACTCTTAGTTCAATTGTATTTGAGAGATTTACTCGGACAACTGATATTAATCTTTGTTGAAAAGATTTTTTTCTCAGATGTTTTTAATTACAAGTATCTACTATTTGATCTTGGCTTGCTCAAATTCAATGACAATCGCAGCTGTTTGTATGTTATTTGCAGAGACGTAAGACTATGTTAGGCTACCGTTTGAGAAACAGCTTTACATGTACAAATAAAAGACACGACAAATATTTAACAGCAAGTGGAATTCGGCAGATTAGAAAAAAACTCTACAAGTTTATTTTCCAGTACACAGATATAAAAAAATACTTGCGATATTCGCATTTTTGTTTGGGTAGCGTGGCGATACGTATTAGATTCGCAAATGAGAAAATCTAGATTCAATGTCGATCGGATGTTTTATTTCCAACTTTTGTAAATAGAAAAAAGTTAATTTAAAAAGGTTTCAAGTAAATTATGTATTCGAATACCTAAAAATGGTTTCCTTTCAAAAATCATGCTTACAATATTTTCAGTTTAATTTTTTTATTAAGGAAATCAATGTTAAGTTAGAAAATATGTCCCCGAAAAGAATAAAAATTTGAATTTAGCAAAAAGGCTTCGAAGGTCTATGTAGCAAGAGATAAACATAAACAACATTTAAAATTAGACGTAGGTAGAAGTATGTATGAAACTCAAGTTCTATACGATTTTTAATTTACCTTTTAAAAACTATCTTTTGCAGTTGGAGCTTGATTTTGGTTTAGATTTTAAACGCTCGTAAAACCAAAGACCACTCCCTTTATATTAGACAAAAAGCGTCAAAAAATGAACCGAAAAATCCGAAAGTTTTGAAACTTTGCACATTGACTTAGAGATGAATATACCAAAAGTCTTCATGGATATGAAGCGAGCTCTGGCGGCAATTAGCGAAAACAGGGTCATCTTTTGGTTTTTCGTTTATATTTCGAGGACCGTTGATCAGAGGTACAAGTTAACTCGGCACATAAATAAAGCTTATTAAATTTGCAACAAAAATGATCCTATACATTTTTCCTGTATTCGCAATGGTGCCCGATTTATAGGGCGCTGAAAGATAGCGTTTTTTCCAAAACTGTCGAGGAGTGTGTCATTACTGCTTCTACAACTAAGCTGGCGGTTAGTTCCAATCAGCTGTCGCTGCTATCCGCGTCGTAGCGTGAGTATGATGTGCGGTAATTTGTGTTTTTATTATTTTTTGTGTATTCTTAAGCCGCATACACATAGGGCCAAGACCAACGGCCAACACATCGGTTGGCCCGGATTGGCTGAGTGTGTACGATGAGCCAAGGTTGGCCTTGGCCTTGGTTACCGTTCACTCTGCTGGCGGTAACTTCAAAGCGTTGGTGATGGATTTGCCTGTCATTAATACCGAGTAGTTTATTGAGCTAGGCTGTATTTTTTTGTATATTCTCGATTATAGTGTATGGTGTCGAAATGCGTTCTATTACCATAAATGCGTTCTACTTTACAACACCAATTTAATAGCTGTCCATCACTAGGTGTACAATGGCACTCAGCCCGAACCGCATCCAATGAAATGGCTCTAAGCCATTGGTCCCAATCTGTTCCTGTGTAGACGACTAGGCCAACGCCCATCGTTGACGACCAACGTTAGACCGAATTGTCATTGGTCATTTGTTGGCTCTATGTGTACCCGGTTTTACAATTTTCGTTCGGTCAGTGCCTAGTGTTTCGCATAGTAGACGTATGACGTGTTTAAATAATTGAATTATGACAAATTTCTAGGTTCAACTTTTGGTGTAACAACTGTTGTATTAATTAATTAAAATTAAACTTAAAGAAAAATATGGAGAGAGAATTATAATTGCTATGGGAGTTAGATGGAGAGATGCATCAGGCATAGAATGTCAACTAATATATAATATCAAGCATAGAATGTCAACTAATATATGTTTAACTGTCATACCTGTTTCTTGTCAAACTTGCACCATTTTATTTAAATTAGTTTAAAGACCAATTCAAACACCAATTTCCCCTTTAGAAGGTAGACGTATTTTAACCTCCCGACGGACGCGAAATTTTGCGGGCAATCTGATTTTTTGCTTTTTTTTTCTTTTTTAAACCTCTGTTATTACTAATTACAATGCGGTCCTGACACTTTTGCATTGAAATACCTCTGTTACTGGGAATTTTCAAACCTTGTTAACTGAGATTAGATTTCATCGACTTTTTCGATGTTTACCTCTATAATTGGGACTTCGTAGCTCAATAAACCGTATAAGTGAGACAATTTATCAGATTATGGTTGCTTGTAGTAGCAACGAAAATGACCAGCAGCCAACTTTTGAGGATTTTGTGCGTATGGACGCTGATGTACTAGTATCAGTCGGAAAAGCTCACTGACCACGACATTATTTCTGCGTGCTCTTCTTCCTCTTTAGAGGTGGAGCAAGAAAAAGAGGAGAGTTGTGAAACTCGTGTAGAAACTTTAGAGAAAAAGCCTTAGAAACCTTACATAAACATTTTGAGATGTGAAATATTGATAATCCTGACATATTTGACCAAATTCATACTATACAAAAACACACTAAAGTAACTAACAATCTTATACAAACCAATATAACTGATTTTTTTTTAAGTAAATAAAATTTACATATGTGTTCGTTTTGTTCTTTTTTAATAAAAATTGTGCAGCATAAAATATGCATTTCTTTTTAGTACATATTTACATTTTCACCTCTTTATATGATAAATGGTACATTTCGACCTCTCATAGTGAGACCTTCTATACACAAGACAACTGTCATGCTAACCTGCCTATTAAGGGGGCCCAGTAGCTCTGCTCGCTAAGGCATCAGGCCGAAAAGCGGCATGGTACGGGGCCTGCGGGTTCGAATCCCGCCAGTGCTATGGCTGTAAGTGTGAATGCGTGTGATTGGCTATGAGGGTGGCAAATGGGCCCAAACTGGTGGTCTAATGCTGGCCGCGTTCCCGGCAGCCCTCTTCACTAACCTAACCTAACCTGCCTATTTGAAAAACTGGATGAATCAAAAGCCTCTATAAGTGATAAAAATTTTAAGGGCCCTTGAGATCCCAGTAAACCAGGTTTCCGTTTATATATATACTATATACAGTGGTGGCCACGAGTTTAGCACACTCGTTATCTGTGACTTTCAAGTGCAAATATCTTCTACTGTTTTACGTTTTTCATTCAATTTCTTCTTCTTTTGTTTTGCCCACGATGTGATGATTATTTCACGTTAATTTCGTTTGTTTCCTGTGTTCCGTTTCGTCTCGATTCTCATTTAATTGCAAGTGGTACGTGATCTAAGCTGGACACGAGTTTAGCACAACTTGAAATATCCCTAATTACGGTGTTTAGTTTCTGGTAAATCGAATTGATTGGTAAGATTTGCAATTTTTTAGTTCATTCATGATTCCTGTTCACATAAAATGTGTGTTTAGAAATGGCAAAAGGTACATGGTGCACAGAGGCTCAGCGGCAGGTAGCTCATCAAATGAAGAGCAGTGGAAGCACCGTTATGCAAATTGCAAGTGCTTTAAGATGTTCCCGAAAGATGGTTTACAACGCATTAAACCATATGCAACAATATGGGAACTCCAAAAATGTAAAACAGCGACCGAGAGCTCGAAAAACCACAATTAACGAGGACTCTTTGATTTATAGAGCCGCAATCAAGAACCCTTTTAACAGTTCAACCGTTATAAAGAGGGATATTTCGTCGGAATTTGGCATTGACCTATCCTCAAGGACAATAAGACGACGGCTCAATGAAAAAAAATTGCTTGGATGCATAGCACAGCACAAGCCGCTTGTGTCAAAAAAAATCTAAAATCTCGAATTGCGTTTGCCCGTGACCACTTGCAAAAACCGTTGATTTTTTTGGAAAAATGTGCTTTGGAGTGACGAGTCAAAGTTTTGTCGGTTCGGATCTGACGGTAAGCGGTACGTATGGCGTCCTTCGAACATGCAGCATCATCGAAAGTACACTTTGAAGACCGTTAAGCACGGTGGTGGAAGTGTGATGGTGTGGGCTGCCTTCTCTTGGTACGGCGTTGGCTCTATACATAAAATTGGCACAAGAATGGATTAGCATGTTTACAAAAATATCATTGTTAACACAATGATGCCATTTGCTGATGATAGCATGCCCCTTAGATGGTGTTTTATGCATGACAATGACCAAAAACACACTTCGCGCACAGTGAAGGGATGCTTGGAAGAGAACCGAATCGATGTTCTAAAGTGCCCAGCCCAATCAACTGATCTCAATTCCATTGAAAATTTGTGGAACGATGTCAAGGAGCATATTCACGTAGTAAAACCTCAGAATATGGCCGATTTGTGGACCGAAATTCAAAAAGCTTGGTACGCGATTCCGAGGGAACGTTTTATGACCTTGGTCGAGAGCCTACCGAGGAGATGCGCTGCTGTCATCAAAAATCAAGGATATCCGACATAGTACTAAACTATTGCGTTTAAATTTGTTCTTTGTTATTTTTTTTGGCATTATAATAAACAGCTTACATTTTGTGCTACATTCGTGTCCAGCTTTTTTTTCATCTTATTCACAACTAAACTCAAATAAAAAAAATTGGAAGACAATAACCACATGAAACCAACATGACATAGCCATCACATCGTGGGAAGAACTCAGGAAAAAAATTGGAATGAATAACAGATAACAGTAGAAAATATTTGCAGTTGAAAGTTACAGATACCAAGTGTGCTAAACTCGTGGCCACCACTGTATATATATATATGTATATATATATATATATATATATATATATATATATATATATATATATATATATATATATATATATATATATATATTTATATATATATATATATATATATATATATATATATATATATATATATATATATATATATATATATATATATTTATATATATATATATATATATATATATATATATATATATATAAAAGCAGCATGATAGTGGAAAGAATTGTGGCAGTTTTTCGGGTTCAGGTAAGTGAATGTCGACTACCACTATTCGGTCTGTTGAACAACCAAACTTACACTCCCTTCTCCCTTTACATTCCATGTTTTTTCGTATACCGTTTTCGAAAGGAGCCTACACTCAGAAAAATTTCACCATTTAAAATTTAATAGAATCAAATTTAGATCAAAAGTTGAAACAGTTTTAAATAAAAGAATGAATCTTATTTGAATTAAATAAGCCTCGACATTCTATAAAAATTATTCCACTTTATCATACAAATGTTATTTTCATATCACAATTGTCATCATTGAATGTAAAACAAAACATTTTGTGCTAAACAAGACCACTTTGATACAGCGTTATTGAAATGAAGGCAGATTATTTGAATTAAAAAGAAACGTAACGCCAAATCATATTTGAAAATATTTGATTCATATCTATTTTTTTTATTTATACAAAGATTTTTTTCTGAGTGTACACTTACAAGCTAAGTAGCTACACCTGATAAGACATCGTACTAAAATAGTTCCTAGCGCAAATGCCTTCAAGTCATGGGTTTCTGCCATATAACAAAGAGTTACGTTTTTAGATAATTCACGCTTTTGACTACTTATGTGATTGACTGCTGAGCATCGGTCAAACTAGTTTTTAGAATATAAAAATTAATTTTCTCAAGGTCATGATGCAATTAAAATTCTACGAAAATACGTGTGATTAGGCTATGGTAGTTGACTCAGTTATTTATTTATTCACAGGCCGAAGATTAAAGCCACCTTCAAAATAAATGATTTCGTCACTTTTTGCCAGTTAATACATATATGCTAATAGACTCTGAGCACAAATTAGGAGAAAGACCTTTCTTTTTACAAACCTTTACGTAACCATTGTATGCAGGTTATATACACGACAGGTAAGCATATGTTTTCACATGCACCCAGCCATGTGGCTTATGTCTAATCGGTTTACAATGAAACAGGGAAAGTGAACAAACAAATCGGTTTAGCTTCATGCTTCCATTATATGACTACAGACGAGTATGTACATATTCGAATGCCGTAGCCTTAAACGTATTTGTTTGAATGAAATTCTAAGGTACCTACTTTTACGCAATCGGCATACAACATTACACGGAAGAATGAATGATACATACTTATTGGAAGCCTTTATGTTTATTGGCCTTAGTCAACGGCATTGGTATAATATGATGGGCTTTAGAATTTTAAATAGTAAGTATGAGTAAGTGAGCGAGTTTTTCGCAGGATAAGCAGACGATGTAAGAGATAAGATCGTTATTTCGATTGCGAAATTTTCCTAAGCATAGCAATTTATTTCTATCGAAATACATAATTACACGTTAAATAACACGTTAAAATGGTGTTCAATAAAATACGCATAAATGCACAATACTCACTTCACAGTTACGAACAGCTAAAAATCTACTTTTTAAGATCCACCTTTTCAAATTGAAATCCTAGAGCAAACACAAGAACGTTTTCAAAACTTTCCTTTTTGGATACCTCAACTTGCTAATATTCAACCCAACAAGTTACACTGCCGACTACAAAACTCTTCCGAAAATTTCTGGAAATATCAACTTGAATCGAGCCGAAAAAAACATCATAATGCGCATTTGGTTCGGCTTTATGCAATACCACCACTCAATCAGAGTACATTTCGATTCTCTATTCAATTAGTGTTTATAATGGGAAAATCATGTTTTCGGGCATCAAAAACGATTACCCAAGACCCGACTAAGCAACAAACCGACATCGCGAACAACACACAAAAATGTATGTAGGTTATTCATCACCCGAAACCACGCTGTGCGCTCTTTGTTGTTTGACTATGCAATAAAGTGCACTTGCATTGGTGCTCGCTGCAGCTGAGTGGGGCAGAAAAAAATTCAAAAATCGTCTCCAACTCTTCCAGTAAACTCCATGGTTTTTCTTATGGTTGGGGGAACACAGGAGAATAACGCCAACGATTGATAAAGCCCGACGAAGTCCAAAAAAGTCGGTGCAAGCAAAACTGCTGACAAATCATTTGTTTGTCCAAGTCGACCCATTTTTGGGCACAAATCAATTATGTATGAGCTTGGTAGTACGTTTTGTCATCGTGAGAAGGTCAAGATGGATGGATATTTGAATCGGATATGTCTTTGATTCAGAGTAAAGACCTGTTTCATATTTGAAGCTATTTGTGCATGTCATCAAGTTAATTCAGTATTCGTGGCTAGTGGTGCTTATTATTTTTTTTTACTGACCAACCTCTACTTGGAAGATATCGTGGAGCTGTGAAAGGTCCAGACCAAATTTAACCAATTGTCTAGCGAGATTGTAACGATGCGATGACGTCTGCACTCAAGCTTAAATGAACAATAGACAAGACATAGTGCGATTACGACCAATGAACCGAATTGGTCATTGCACCCGTCCAATTTTAAAAGATAGCTGTAAGTTGGATCTGTTCAGACATAGTAGATAAATGCGGTAACTATTCTGTCTAATGGTTCGTGAGGGATTGTCAGAGATGCACGTTTTCTTTGAAAGAGCAGCATTTTTAGATATTTTACTTTTACATACGCCGAATTATATCATACAGCGTCAAATCGCCCTGCATGGTCGGTCGTAGATATTCATTCACGTTTATGATATCGTGACAGTTTACAGTGGGTGATGCAACATTAAAAATATTGAAGCAATATTAGTCGGTTTTTTCTTTGATTCACCACAACGAATGCTGCATCTAATGAATTTTCCGTTTATTTGATTTTATGATTAAGTGCAGGAAAATTATTGCACAACTAGTGAAATTCTGTTGACGTAGTTCTCAAGGGATATGAAAATGCACTTTATCATTAGGTCAGTATGTCATTTGCCATTCTTCACAAATATCTGCTGTCGATTACCTGGTATGACACACTTTATAAACTTATCACATGCTTATAGCTATAAACATTGTCATTAATGTAAGTAAGATCATGTACGAGTATATGCAAGCAATGTTTTTAAGAGTGTAAATAAGTTATCATAAAGTGCATTGACACATCATTTTTAATTGTAGTGAAAATATCACGGCATTGTGACTCTTGACTCTTTGGATGCCGCCATTACCAAATAAATATTGTGTTTGTTATTGCGGTTGAATTGTAACAAATATTGTGATTAGTATTATTACAATAGTAAAAAACACGCATACGTGAGCTAAATAGCCGGTAATGAGTCCGTTTGGGTCTAAAATTAATAGTTACTGTCACGAATCGACTGTTGCACTCGCAAATGTACACACCCGGACAAAATAATAGGTGTGAACAATTTTTTTTTAAAACAAGCTTGGTTTCTTTATATATCTTTATTATCCCTCAAAAATTAATTTAGTTTTCAACATAAACACACTTCATCGTCATAACAAAAACAAGAGGCTTCACAAACTCTGAAAAAAAAACTTAAAATTTAGTTAATTCATAAAATACGCCAATTTTCATATGGCCAAAATAATAGGTGTGCCGGGCATAGACGATATCAACTTCCGACAAGTTTCTACAGGAATATTGTACCAAATTTTTTGAATATTCTCCCATAACTGCGCTTTGTTTTGGCAAAACGTCTTTGAAACTTCTCGTTTGAGTTCAGCCCAGAGGTTCTCAATAGGATTGAGGTCTGGAGATTGACTTGGCCACTCAACGACGTCCACCATATGGTCTTGGAACCATGCTTTTACCAATCGAGATGAGAGTTTAGGATCATTGTCCTGCTGAAATGTCCACAACAGTGGCATATTATCCTCGGCATATGGCAGCATTACCATATCCAACAAATCCCTGTACACGAATCTATTCATTATGCCATCAATTCGATCTATCGGACCTACACCTTGCCACGAAAAACAGCCCCATACCATTATGCTGCCACCTCCGTGTTTCACTGTTTTTTTTTTGTAAACCTAACATGAAATTGTTTGCCATTCGGTCGACGAACGTTTTTTGCCGCATCATTATCAAACAAATTTATCTTTGTTTCATCGCTTGAGAGGATGTTGCGCCATTTTTTTTCACCCTGTGATCCGCATCCGGTTTTATGAATCAACGCAAAGTTTTTCCTCGTCTTCAAATTTGCAGTTCTAAGCAGCGGAACTTTCCGGGCAATCCTACCGGGTAGTTTTGCATTTATTAATCGCCGCCGAACGGTTCGTGATGATACCAAATTCCCAATTTCGCTGGCAATTGTCCTGGATGATTTGAACGGGTCGCGTTTAGCTAATGTAACTATACGATTGTCGGTCACTGGTGAAGTTTTATTAGGTGCTCCACGTGTTTCAATGAATTTTTCCTGTTTCAGAGCATTCGTAACAAAATTTTCAGATCGTCCAATTGATGCAGTAATGAATTTGTAGGTTTTCCCCTCATCTTGGAGCCGACGAACAAGTCTTCTCTCCTCTACACTGCAGTGAGGTCCACGGCCCATCTAATATTATAACAATGTTATAATTGTATCTTCAGCTAGTTTAATATCCTCAAAATCTCACCTTCTGCAACTATATAAGTATTTAAATTTATTCACTTTAAATTTTTACCAGCACACACCTATTATATTGTCCAGCTCAATTTTGAATACCGAACAAAGTAGTTTTATTGCGGGGATTCCCCCATTTCATTCAAAAAGAGTGCTACTCACTTGCCGTAGTCGTTTTTTGATTGCAGAATATATTGTATAATTTTTTTTCTACATTTTACTCATTTTGGGGGTTCACACCTATTATTTTGTCCGGGTGTGTAAATATTAAATAAATAAACAAACTTCAAAGAGACGAATTGCTTTCTATCAACTCATATACTCATAGGAAACATTTTATTAACAATCACTAGCAGCTTACGATACGATTTTTTCGTTGCAGGTAATGTTGTTTCATTCAGCAATCGCCGATTCCTATTAGCACTCAGTCCAGCCTGATCATTAACAACAAACGGAATGTAAATTTTGAATAGTCAATGTTATTGAACGATATGAAATATTATGATTTTTTTCATTTTAAACTAGGTTTATTGCAAAACAATTGGCAAAAACTAATGGATAAATACTTTAAGCTAACCTACAAGCATTTTGTAAACAAAATGTATTGCTACATATTGTATATAATTGCGTAGGTGCATCCTGAACTCACTAATAACTTTTCTTCACATTAAATATGATGTTATAAAGAAAATATAAAGAAAAAATGAAGAAAATATATTCTTAGAGCTAACTTACAGTTTTTTTTTCTCCATTCATTAAGTTACCTCGAGGGCCATTTCAAGTTTAATATGACATTTCAAGTTTAATATGACATTTCCAAGTTTAATATGACTTGAGGTGAACCAGTGCTTTTGCGTTCCTGGAAGCAAGGGAAGCATTGCTTCCCTTAAATTTGGCTGATATATATTTTAAATTCATTTATTTAAAAATCGCGAAAAAAATAAATTTTCCCAAAAACGAATAGTGAATATCTCACGCGGCTAAGGTGATAACACCACCGAATGAAAATAATGAGGCATGGAAGCAACGAAAAAATTGCATCTACGAGCGCTAATTTCACTTCATGTAGACTGTAATTCACAAAAATGTGTTTGTACTAACTATTTGGAAGCAATGAAGAAATTGCTTCTTAGGGGAAACTCCAGTCTCAGAAGAGAAACTGAGAGAGAAGCCGCGTTCGTATGATTGCAGTGGAACTTATTGCTATGTTCCCCATGCGCATATCATTGCAATCATTGTAATTTGCTTGTGTGTATTTTTTTTTGAATTAGAATGTTTGCTGTAGTACGTATACACTATGTGAATTTTTGAATGAATTTGAACTACGAGATGTGGCTAGTGCTGCCAGAGACTGCTGATTCGACGGTAGTGAAATTTGTGCTATATTTTATATATAAATTTGGTGAAGGTATTTTTTTCACTAATAATTTACAGTATTGTTGAAATTAAATCAAAAAAAGAAAGAGGAACTGCATTAAATTTTAAATAGAAGTATGCATGAATTTTCTTATCAAATTCGATTTATAATAGATTTTCTTAAACTATGAATTCAATTATTTTATATTTACTAGCTGTTATTTAAAAAATATAAAAATATATGCTTTTCGTTATGGGAATGTTTTTATTTTACTGTTATTTTTTATAAGTACTAGAACATTGAAATTTTCTTTATGGGTGAAGGACTATAAACATTTAATTTGCTTAGTTACTGTTGTTGTTATTGTTGCCGTAGCTATTTGAAAATGTTTTATTTACATAGCTTGCTGTTGCAGCTTCGCTAATTTATATGTTTGCCAATATATAGTTTTTGCAATTATCTGTTTAAAGAGATAATAATTGTATATTGGTAGCATGGGAATTAAAATACTGATAACAATACAGAATATTTACTCTCACGTCCACGTTCGTAATTTCTGGAAGCTTTT
This sequence comes from Nemotelus pantherinus, assembly GCA_963978885.1. NCBI lineage: Eukaryota > Metazoa > Arthropoda > Insecta > Diptera > Stratiomyidae > Nemotelus > Nemotelus pantherinus. The sequence continues at coordinate 26,497,073 of OZ022263.1, forward strand.
CTATCAGCAATGTCAAAAGTAGCTAACAAGAGGGGTTCTGTTAATAAATAACTAATTTGAAGAAAGCATAGCGAAGGTCAGTTATCGAAATGAACTAATTGCTTCCCTATGGTAAACTATCACGCCACGCGATTGAGATGAACATTTATTTTAAGTAAGTGAATAAAAGGTTATCAAAATGCAGAACGAATGATTCTCTAGTTGTGGTTGAGACCTCATTCACGGGTTTTTTTCGTCTGTGGAAAACTATAACCTGTATTTCATGAACACTACTGAAGCATACAATGCTTTGTTAAGAAAGTATTTGCGACAGTCCCGTGGATTGACTTCCCGCTTAGAAGCTTTAATAGAATTTCGCTTCGTTACGGAAACTGACCACCTGACCACCGTATGAGAATGGCTAACCCTTTTCGACAAAGGATGCACATCATTCTGTATGATTGCTAAGTGCCATTCTTATGTGCTAGCTGAAAGATAGAATAGAGTCAGAAATTAGCCCTAGGCATTTGACTCTTTTTGACGACTTGATACAGTTATCTTAGCTGCCAAGCTTCAGGATTTTAATGGACCTTGTCCTTCAAGAAAACGGTTATCGTGGGTGCGTAAAAACAATAAACTCGCTTTTCCTCGCGTTAATTTTCATTCCTCATTTAGCGTAACACTGGCAGAGGGCGTCAACATATTGCTAGATTTTTATTGTTGCCATCTTTGGATTGGGTCTTATATCACACCAGGAGGTCGCCAACGAAAAAATTCTCTTTAACATTACGACGGTTAATAGTGCTGGGAATATCAGAAGTAAAAATATTTAAAAGAATGGGTTCAAAGTTGGAGCACTGCGAAACATCTGAATAAAGCGAAAAGAGCCTGGAGTTTTCCCTATTGTGGGTTATAAAAGCCCATCTATTGTGGGGAAATAATTGGATCAAATATCTAGGGTGGTCTAGAGCAATAAGTTTGTAGCCCCATTGACCAAAACTGATTCGAAAGCTTTTTCCAGATCGATTAAACAAGCCGTGACGAATTTTTCTCAGTCTGTCGGTTGTGCAAACTTGTAATGATGCCATGATATCTTTTGTAGCCAAACTGACGGGCAAGAATGATGGTCTTCTTAACAACTACTTTATCTATGGTTGAGTAGATTGCTCTTTCCAGTAGTTTTCTTATATTGGAGAGAAGAGAGATAAGTTTCGTGCTGATAATGTCGGTGCTGGCAGGCAATTTGCGAATAGAAAGGATGGATTTTGGCACGTTTTCAAAAGCCAAGAAAATACCCAATATTTAAGCAGTGTTGACGATAATAGCTATCAGAACAAAGGAAGGAGAAAGGAAGTTTATGATTTTTTAGAATTAACTATGCATACTTAAGCTCGCACCGTCTAGAGCAGTGGCTGCTAGTGTGTGGGATCTTTGGTTCGAATCCACTTTCGAACGGGGGATCATGCGCCTACCTTTGAGTTAGCCTAACTCTTAAAATTAAATCAGGGATTAAAGGAATCGTTAGAACTATTGACTCCACACATTGTAAATTTATGAATGAAGCTTTAAACCAACCCCTAGACCGAACAAGAGTTATCGGGGATTACTTTATATATGTATGCTGAAGCTTCATGTGTACTTTATATGTATAATTATGTATGCATACTCCAGCGTCCAGTATGAGCAGTTTTGGATTTTAATCTATCTATGAACGATCAACAATGTTCTCACAACCGGCTCTGAGTTGCCCTAGCTGTGAGCAGGTATCCGACATAAATCAGATTTAGAGTATCAATAAAGTGTCTGATGGGTTTTAAAAGAAAATAGTACTTTTAAATATGCTTACCTTGTAGTAAAATCAAGGAAAAGCGATAAAATTATTGTGGCTCATAAAAATTTATATCAAGGTCGAAAATAATGTTCATTTTTTTATGAGCTTATTTGATTCAGTTTATTTTCTCACTTAATGTAGGTTATATTAAGTGCAACTAAAACACTTTGTTATTAGACACTATGCATCATCAAAAGCTGTTTTTTCTATACATATGAGAAGTTTTCATATTGTTTTGCAGTAGAACAGTGTTTTTATTCCATAGATCTGAGAACTTTTCTGGGAATAATTTAAATAGACTTCGTATGAGCATTCTGCAGACTTACGGGGCATTTTCGTAGTTTCCTAGGCTCTGCTGGCGTGCAATGTAACCCACCAGTTTCGCAGAGCAGAAGTCATCTACAAGGTGGATAGGTGATCACCTGCCGAAAGATGATAATTCTTCCCTCCGTAAAGAAAGCAAGCTCTGAGGTAAAGCTACGGTAACCGAAGGTAGAGGGACGTATGGAAATTATGCATCTATAGGTGGAATTATGCATCTATCGGAAGCAATCGGACCGAAGGTAAATCGAAGTGGAGGATACTTCGTCTCAACTTTCAATTTACATTTACACTTTATTTAGTTTCAATATTGTTCTAAGTTGTGTCGAAAAATTTCGGTCAACTCGTCATCCCATATTTACTGAACCCTCCTCCAGTTGACTAGACAGAGCACTTCGAAGTGAAATAGGTCGAATATCTCGCCAGGTTTTTGTCGCGGATCTCAATCACCCTGGGAAGCTCGGAGTCGATCAAGCGATCCTGGAAACGATCCTGGGGAGCATCTCTAGAGTGGCCGCTGACTCTTTTATTTCTGCTGTGATGAAATGACGGGCAATTTAATTTCAGCAAGGGATATATTTATTCCATGAGAAATTTAGAAATTAAGTTGCGAAAAATAATATATTCCTTCAATTGAAAATAAACTAATATGCTTAAAGGCTATTAAAGTAAGAAACTTAGTATTTTTCAATTATTTACCTTAGACTTTAATGTAGCAGAACATTAGGAAGAGGGTATATATGACATGTTGGCAATAAATGTAATAAATTGACCTATGTTTGCAGATTTGTCGACCTAAAAACATGCTTCCGATTCGGTCGAATCTACTTTACAAATGTTCAAAATTATATTCAAAGTCTGCCTGTCTTTAATTTAGCCGCAGACGAAAATCATAAATTTTTTTATAGGTGATGATTTAGATAGTAGCGGTTGTAGTTAACGTAGCTTATATCCGCATAAAAATGAGAATTAAGTAATAATTTTAAAAACACAAATTACTTTTGGCATTAAAAGTACAGTGTTAAAAGATAATTTATTTTTAATATAGATAATGGGCTAAATTCAAAATGATATGATAATAGATTTTGTCTGGTTTTATTTTATCCGGCTAGGAAATTAATGTCTAGATATTTTGATGGCACGGTTTTGGAATTTGAATGTGTCAATTTTCCCTGAATTTTTAATAAAACCCAATATGCGTTCAAAGTCCAAGGATACAGATAGGTCTATCTTCTTCCGTTTCTCTGACTTGCTTCATCGTCAACTGCATAGCAAACAACTATCTAGTACTCAACCCACATTTTCCACAAGCTACTCGAACTAAAAATCTTTGTACACTTGATAATACAGTAGACAGCAATAAATCTGAGTAAACCACTTACCCAGATAAAGCCGGACAATTGTCGCTACCGGACTCTGTTCGTAGATCATGTTCGCGATCTAAGTGTTTATCAAATGAAATCACGTTTCGAGTGCTTCACTGCACTTGTGCCTTTAAATAACAATAAGTGGGAAAACTATTTATTGAATATTTTTTTCTTGGGAATTCGAAACTCGCGATAATTACTTGTGAAAAATCTTCAAGTTTGTTTATTTCGATTTGTTGATGGAGTTGTCCGACGCACACGTTGCGCAATTCACTCAAACAGCAGTGATTTGGAGGCGGCCTCAATGGCCGATTCGAGTACAAGCATAGCAATCTGAACATGAATTGATGTACAATGGCTCCTGGTTTTCCTTCAAGTTTTCCAGCGAAGACGACGATGGTACTACTGATGAAGATGATATGATACACACAAACTCTTTCACTTTTACCGTGACTTAAGCACTAGTTTACACAAACTGTTGTTTACAGATACTTTATGGCAACAGATACTTGTTTGCATATCAAAGACTTAGCAAGCAAGCGCACTTACAACGCGAAACCGTGAAATGAACGCTAGAAATTTAGCAAAGTGTCGCGAGATCTAATTAGGCGAATAATTGGCATCCACAATGTAGAATATAAGAATTGATTCGAAGAGTAGCTTCGAAGCGCCCGTAGTTGTATCTAGCGCGCTTGTATCTACGATTATATACATATATTGATGGCGGTCTTAGGTGCACTGAAGGCTTAAAAACTTTTCAATTTGCCGAGCGAGTCTATGTAAGACGCTGTGACGTGACGTGACGGCGACGAGCCGCGAAAAGTCACATTTTACTACACACTCGATACACTTTGCACATTACATGCATCGACTACATGGCGGCACATCTAATTTGCCAACGCTTAGCGATGTGGAAATGTCGATGTACGCGAAATCACAGCGTTTTGCAATAAAGTTTGTGTTAACTCGAAGAGTTAGCCAGCGAGGCGAAACTTTCGCGAATTCATCGACGATGTATTGCCAAAAATCTTGTTTGTATAGAGTCGAATTTGCACAAATCGCGTATTCGCGTTTGAAGAAAATCGTGAAACTAAGCAATCGCGAATAGTTTTGGCTATCTTCGGAGAAGCAAGCTAAGATACTAAACTGGCAAATAAATGTGCAAGGTGAGTTCGACGCGATACCGTGCCGCTCACCTGTCACATTACATACAAACGCTGCTGGGCTGGCTGGGAAGGCGGTAGAAGTGCGGCATTCATCGGGCGGACTAACTGGCTGGCTGGATGGGTGGTAGGCTGGGGAGCGGAGAAATTGCCACGAGATCTTTGAGGTATTGTTAGCACAAAGTGTTGAGAGCTGGAGTCACTTTCACTATCATTTGCCAAGATCGAGCATCTGAGCATCTGAATATTTCGAAGCGAACGACTTTGGCCTTTCTGACGCGTATGACTATCAATCACATAGCTCTGTGTACTTGTAGTGTTATCAAAGCGTCAGAACCGGAATGCAAATTCAGGGTTTAACACTGTAAAAGTAAACGGTGTACATGAAGGCAGGAGGGTAGGTAAGATATTTATTCGGTTTTTTGTAGTAGAATCTATTTGATGAAATAGATGTTCCTTGAAGGGTAATTACGTTTCGTTGATTGGCTTCAGCAGCTTTTACGAGGAGTCGCTTATCTTGGCTGTTCGTTTGTACTCTAGTAGATCTTCTCGAATATATGATATTGTGCACGTCCGTTATAGATATACTAATTGGGTCATGGCAAATGTGTATGTGGGCGAAATGAAATGTTCTTCACGGTTTGTTGTTTGGTCTAGACGATAATAAGTTATAATTGAGTGTAAATACGTATGTGATTCCACAGGCAGTATGTTGAAGAATTTACTACTGTGTTTGCAAATTTATGGCCCGTATGATCATCGTCGAGCTTGTTGACAAATTCCACAATATCAATGGTCTTATTTTTGTTTAGTTTCATAGACAGTACACGTCTAGAATTGAAGCTACAAGACTTGATTCAGAATTTAAAGTCGGCAGTTAAAAAATCGCGTAATTTTTGGAAATATCGTAGCGCATGTGGTTACCGCCAGGACTCCACATTATAGCTGTACAATATAGTCCTCATTTTGAAATGCTGGATACACCAGAACTTAAATTGAGCATCAGTTGGGGTGATTTAATCAATTATCTAAAACGTGTGACGAAGCAATCTCAGAAGTAGCTTGATGTCTGCCATGTGATCTCCATATGCTCTTCGTTGCCAGTTTTTTCCGGAGAGGATTTCTATGGAGTCGATTTTCAGACAATAAATACCGATTGTCAAAGATTTAAGCATGCTAATTTCCCATCTATCTGTATTCAGCGAACTAAATATGGTTTCGGTAGAGGATATTTTGCAGTTAATATGCCCTTATTGCTTTTAATTTGCCCATGTTGCCTGTAAAAAATATTGTGAACCATGTTTGATTTTTTTATACCTTTCAAATGTAGTTTATGAAGGTGGAAAATACTAAGTACTTTTAAATCTACCTTGGAGCCACTTGATGCGTCGTAGCATCTTTAGTTAATTAAATAATTATGAATTATTGGCATACATTTTTGAATTTACTATTCTTTCTACATTCTACATTTACTTCTCTTCATACTATTCTTGAATTTTATTATGGCGTCCTGTTTGATGAAAAAAAAAAATCAATTAACAGTAAAAGTCTACCGAATTTATATCTATCGATATAGATAGCCGATTAGTAATTAATTATATTTGCATATATATTATCCCAATTTTCCAACCATTAAACTGGTTGGCAGCACACTCATCGAACTATTTTAAACAGAATTTACATAAAAATGTAAATGAGCTAGTGCTCCATATTTCAATCATTCTAAAAACATCACAATACTGATGACATTCCTCACTGACTTAAAACAGCTCAAGGTTACCGGTTCGATTTTCCGAATCTATTTCGAGCAATTCGTTCAAAACTTCCAAAACTAATTAAGGTTGAATGCCACCTCTTGTCAACAAAACCTAAATTTATCATTCGGATTCTGTCCGAATGTAGTAAAAGTCAAGCAAAACCAGTTAGTATTGGTGTGATTTTATCGAGCCAAGAAAGAACTTATAAGTGAAAAACTTATCAACCAAGACAATCTTTCGACGCCTACGCAATTTGATTGCGCTTCTAACCGGCCTACTGGCCCATCCACCCACTCACTCACCTGGGCCAAGCCAATTGAAACGAATGCGAAACGTAAATAATAAATGGACTGTGTAAACAGCGCAATCATCACATTCTTGGCAATCGTCGAAAGTAAGACCTAATCGATTTTTGACAGGCGAGCAAACATCAGTTTCGATTTGATAACATCTTTGTTTACTACGGAACGACCGACGCGTATTAAAATCATTTTCACTATATCAATCAATTGTGGTGGCAAGGCTGCTGCGCGCTATATTTTTTTTTATCGCGCCAAGTCGATGCCAAGAATAGAACCGCCGCCACCACAATCTGTACGTTCGTATCAGGCAACTGAGCTACGGATGGCCATTGTTTTTTGAGTCCTACTTTCAATTCATCCGAATCAGCAATGAAAGAAATGATTGTATGTATGGATATTAGTACATACGTAATTGAAGTTCGATGGGGGATAAATGCTCTTCAATTCGATTCCCTTAATTAACCGAATGAATAAATTCTGCGGTCGTATTGAATGTGCTCTGATGGAAGATGGGATTTTTTTTTGCCCATTTTGATTTCAACCTCAATTGCCGAACAGTAATTCCTCATCAAGGGCTTTGATCTATAGCGATTCCATAGGCTTTTGAATAGCATTCCAATGCTGCAGACTCTTGGGATTCTTGTAATTAGCTAATTGCAAATGGGCTTTGATCATGATCAAATACATGTGCAGTTATTTTGATTTGCCGACGGCCAACAGAAGTAACAAGCGTTGCTCGTCAATCGTTTCTGCTGCTGAGCAAATCAGAACTCAACATTCTAAACATTTATTCAAATCAGGCTCATTGAAAATCCGAGCGAAACCGCACTTATGCTCATAAAAGTCCATAAGCTCCTACATGCAGTCAGTCGCTTTCAGCAAATAAAAGTTGAATTCATTGAATTCTAATTTGTGTCTTGGTTGCGATGTGGCAGAGCGAGATTAGATTATTCCGGAGAACTGGTCCAGCAGAGCATAAATCAAAACCAATCCCGCGAATGACGGATGGAAAATTGCGCATTCTTTCGCACGCCTGGTTTCAGATAGAGGCCAGGAAGACCTCACAGAACAGAAACTTGATCTGTGCTTTTACGGTTGCCAATGGCCGTCTCGTTACATCTATCTAGGACGACATCATCCCACAACTGTAGACTAGATATAAATGACAAGAGAATATTCTAGATTGATAGAGATAGTAAAAACTTCAGTCGCGATTCAAACGCAAAATCATCAGTTTTCCGTACCGAATCATCTCGACCGTCCTTGATGTTATCATTTGCATTCTGAACTTAGTTCGAGTTGTAATCGATATCGAATCAATTGAAATACTAATTAGGATGAAATTCATTATTCAGAAAAATATTTTTATTTGAGTTTTACGTTCATTTGTTAATGTGAAGAGAGCGCAGTCTTTGTTTCTACTTTTTGCGCACTTTCTATTAAATATTCATCGCTCGGAAAAAAAATTACGACGACGTCTAACCAGAGCATCACTCAAGTCCGTTGAGTGTAAGGATAATTGGTTTTTATATAGTGTTTAGAATTTTCATATTCGCTGCCAAGTTTTGAATATGAAATGAAATATACATATATTTGAAATTCGGTAGTAGCTATTAGCTGAGAAACTCGTTATGATGGGGTCCTTTATTTATGGACATTTAATTAAATTCGATATTCTATTAAGAGTGATTCATAGACCTAAGGTTTAACTGAAGGGAAATTAAATATTTCTGTGCTAATCATTGAATTTGGGGTTTTTTATTTTGGGCCACTTGCTTAAGGGCTGATGGTTTTAAAAAGTTTCGAAAGTTCAATATTTGAAGATGCTTGCTCAGTTATCAATGAGCACGGTATGAATTTTTAGGACACTTGATAGAACCTGGGCCTGTAATTCATTCATTCATTCATTTATTAAATTCGTCTAATCCAGACTATACACATACAATAAAAATTAATTATTCTTATACAGAATTCGTTTAAGTGATGCTGTAGTTAAATGAAAATCAAACTTATAATAAGCTTCGTTAAAGCATCTACTTATTGCAGTGACTGGTTCATTGCAACCATAATTGGTCCGATGTTGAGGGATCGACAAAAAGTTAACCCGTGTTAAAATTAAATTGGCTTAATAAGTAGTTTGAGTCAACGATGCCTTCCAAAATTTTCGCGGCATATAAGATTTTGGAATTTTGAAGTCGAGAGTCCAAGGTATCCATTCGTAAAAGATTTAAGCGGTCTTGATAAGGAGGTAGATGTAAAGGGTCGTACCACGGAAGACCGCGGAGGCAGAACCTCTTTTGAATGGACTCAATTTGGTCTTTGTAGACTTTTTGATATGGTGCCCATACAATACTTGCATATTCGACAATAGGTCTTACTAAGCTGCAAAAGAGGGTCTTAGTTAGAAAAATGTCGTTGAATTCCCTCGAACGTCTTCTGACAAAACCTAAGGCATTGTGTTGTGATGTATGCTAAAAGACCGTTTGGTTATTTACTTGCTACTACACTATTTGAACTAAGAGGATAATAAAATGCACTAGACTCTCAACACCAATTTCATTCAATTTCAATTAAAATTGATAAATTCTATTTTGTCTCCGTCTGCCCCTTCAGTAAGGGTATAGCGATAGCGTGAGAGGAGTGAAAAGTTGAAATTTTAGAAGAAACATTTAAATTTTGCATTCTATAATTGTCAACAAATCAAGGGAATACAATTAATTTATTTTAATGAAATTATAAAATTCAATTAAATTTCAATAAACTATTACAAGTTGTCTAAAATGCATTGATTAAATGGTGATAATAAATGATGACAAATTTTTTCACTCTGAAAGATCATTATAAATCGGATCCTAGAGAATTGTATTGGTTCTGACTAAAGGCAATTTATGGGTAAGAATAGTATTATAATTGTTTGTCGTGCTGTTTGTGTTCAACAAAATAGAGAATTTAGTTTTTTGTGCCCTATTTTCGATATGACCTTCAATATTTTAAACACTAAGTTTGATTCTTATTCTCTATGGCAGATAATTGAGTCGTAGAAATGTATGGGTTTAAATTATGCACTACCTTAATTGTTTTATTGAAAATTCTGCTCAACATAGAAATGTGGGACGAGCATTTTTTAACTTCAATTTAATAAATTATACATAAGCTATGAATGGCGTCCCAAATGAATCGTAGATTATGCTTTTCATTTAAAATTTAGAATAATTTCTTTTTCTTTGAAGTTCAATAATGGGACAAACTTTAGCTCTAATTTTCCCTATATGGTTGACGTTAGCCTATCATCTATTAGAATTTCTAGATATTTTGTTCTAATTTTTCTTTCGATGATTTCATTTTTTATGCTAACTCATATCTATTTTTCTGTTTTAAAATCAGATGGTGTATTTTACTATGATTTTTTCCAAATTTGTGCCTAACAAATCAACGAAATAAATCATTTAGTTCTGATTTAATTTTCGTTCGAACATATTGGGGTCACTGAAGTGGGGTGTCAAGCAATGCATTTGGAGTCATATTTAATATTTTTAACGCCTTACAAGTACAACGAACAAAGAATTGAACCAAGGATTCAACTTTGAAGGAATCTTTACTGTATTTTTTTTATTTATTTATTTCACCAAACAAGGTATAAAATTCTCAGTAAATGAAATAAAAATAATAATTGAAATTACACTTAAAAAAATGAAATAAATTAATAACAAGTATAACATACAACTGAATACATACATACATACATACAACTGAATACAATGCAAATGAATAAATTAACATTCAAAAAATTATATTTAGGGCACAAAATTATTAAAAACAAAAACGAAATTAAATGTTTGATTAGTCATGAAAACAATACTAGGCCGGTAGACTAGAGAGGGTAGGATAAGAGAACCTTGGTAGCTCTGTTCTTAAAAGAAGCTTTCGAAATCGTGGGCGAAAAGTGTTGGCTCATGCTGTTGAATATCTTGCAGCATCTATTTATTGGCTCATTATCAGCCTATGCGGTGCTATGCTTATATTCAATTAGCATTCGTCGGGACCTAGTGACTCTCGCAGACTGATTAAGCACAAATCTTTCCAGTATGTAGTGGACATTAACAGCGTCTGTAATGACATCGAAACTGAAGCAGGCAGATAACATTAATCTTCTGGATGCAAGTAGTGACAAGCTTAGAAGTCTAAGGCGAGATTCATATGATGGTAAATTGTTAAAATCACAAGAATGGTTAAGACTTCTAAGAGCGAATAGCAAGAATTATTTTTGAATAGATTCAAATCTCTGGCTGTTAATTTCGAAAACCGGGTTCCAGATAATACAAGCATATTCAAGAAGAGGGCAAACGAGCGCGGTATATAGTAATTTTGTAGCCCAAAGGTTATAAAACTCCCTGGCGCGTCGCTTAATGAAGCCAAGTCGTTTACTTACTTGAGAAATAATTTGCCACAGTGACAATTAAAGCGCAGCTTTTCATCCAGCACCACACCGTGGTCTAATATATTATGGACCCTACTAAGTGCCGTATTGCTTAAAACATACGTGTAATGTACGAGTGTACTTTTTCGAGAAAAGCTAATTACATGACATTTTGCGATATTGAGAAGTTGGTTGTTGACGCTGCACTAATGTTCGAAGAAATTTAGTTTTAATTGAAAAAAGTTGGCATCTGATGGTGACTTTATAGTATAATAAATGTTCAGGTCGTCAGCATAGAGTAGATGAGGTACATCAGATAAAACCTTTGACAAGTCTGATATAAAAATGTTAAAAAACAAAGGGCCATGTATTTTTTTTGGAGATAAGCCCTTGGAAATTCTCATGTTGTGAGCGGTTGTGGAGGTAAGAGCTAAACCATCTTAGGCACTCCGCACACATACGTGAGAGATGCGTTTGACACTTGTCAAGCTCGCGAGAAAACGAGTGGTGTCATCCTCGTATCATGTCCTCGCACGGGTCGTCAAGAAAACGTCAGTATGCGTCGTAAAATCATACAATTCGGGGCATTTCCCCATCTCCGCCTCGAATTGCACGTTGCCGTCATCCATCGCGCTTGCAAGAACGACTACTCATTCGACTTTAGGCCTGTAATGCACAACGCTTGAGACGCAGTCAACGTGAACCGACTACGCTTCTCACTCTTCACGATAGGCTAACGCTTCGTTAGCGGTCACGCATTGATTTACATAGGTTGTGACGACCAAGCGTAGAAATATCGCATCTACGACGATAGCTCAACGACCTGTGTGCGGATTGCCTTAGCGTACGGACAAGACGGAGCGACGAGAGCGTCGCGAGCGTTGAGTCAAGCAACGCGCCGAAATCGGTCCTATGCTTTCAAATGGAAGTGGCCATGTCGAAGCAGCGACCAAAGAGTGAAAATTTGATAGTAGCGACGACATCGATTCGAACCGATTTCGTTGCTCGACTGCTCGCAGCGGTAATGTATGTTGTTGTTACAAAATGTGTTTCGATCGCATACATTAAGTGGACGAAGTGCATTAATGGGTTTTTCGAGGATAATTAGAAATTTTCGGTACATTTGTTATGATTGAACGGTGCAGAATTGCACACAGTCAATTAGATTTCTGCCATTGATTAGGAAAATCGATTGATTTGTATATATCAGCAGTCTATTGATTTTAATTTGGTGTATTGTGGTGAGAAAAACTCTTCATCCGACACTGAAGAACTCATTATTTCGACTGCTACTGTAAAATTTCGTTTACAATTTTGCGTCTCGTCGCGTCTACATGAACACAATTCAATGAGCTATTCTATGCTTGACTCGACGCTATGCTTGACTCGACGCTCGCGTCGCTCCGTCTTGTCCGTACCCTTAGCATAGATCCGGCAATTCCGAATTGCTGCAGCTTGGAAATCGAAATGGAGTGGTCAACACGGTCAAACGCTTTGCTGAAGTCAGTGTAAACATAGAAAAACAAACTCACAAACATTCCAAGTCGTAATCAAAATCATATAATATCAACATGCCGTTGAGAAAGTGAATACTGTGAGTTACAAATGTTTAAATCAATATATCTCAAAAACGGTTATGGTTACAAGAAAAAGCTATGTATTTTTTTTGTTGGAAATTTTTAAAGCTTTTTGCTGGTTATTTTTTAGACGTTATCGCCACTGAGATATTTAAGAAAGGTCATGTTTGGTAAACTTTGACCCCGTATAAAAAGAAACGCAGCACCTGAATCTATGGGGATTTTTGACATATTATTCAACACGTCAGTATCAAGGTTCACACCAAAATTCAGCTTTCTCCTAATTTTTCCGAAGGATTATGTTAAATTTTCCTGGATTGTAAGGGCAGAATGTGCCGATGTGAATCGATGTGAACGTTTTGATAAATCACGTGGCGTAGTCTTATACGCTGCGTATATTTGCTCCTTCTTCCAAAATGCGTTGGGTAAATCGAGGGAGAAGCGGTTGGCTGGTTGGCTGTGATGAGCTCATTCCTTACTCAATTAGAACTCACACAGCTCACTATGAGCAACTCAATAATTGAAACTTCTTGCAAAGAAGATTGTCCATTATGCAATTGATTACTATCTCCTCTCTTATTATAGTGTAATAGCTTGAAAATTTGGTGACAATGTAATCACTCTGCTTTAGTCTTTTAGTCTTCAAATAGAAATTTAGTCAAACTAATTTTCCTTTTATTAAAGGATGGAATATTTTGAATAGATTAGGCTACAAATATAACTTCACTTTTTTCATCTTTATGTTTTCCATGGTAGTATGAAATCCTACCAGCACGATGGGTACCCATTTGAACAGTACCCAATTGAACTCTTAAATAACTCCTGAATAAAATTCGAAATACTCTAGTAACATATGGACTATTCGACCGTATGGATCATTATTTATTGAGGTAAGTAGTGCTCCTAGAGGTCTTAATCACTTTTTGAACGAATTTTTTGAATATTGCATACAATCCCAATTCAACTTTCAGTCAAACTATATTATTTTAATTTTTACTTCTTTGGCTTAGGATGATTGAATTTTTCGATACTTTAAATATTTGTAACTGACGAATTGATCGATTGAAAGATCATACATATACTCAGAGTAGTTGGAGTAAATTTTTACAGTTTAAATTTTAAGTTACCTTGCTTTGACATTTTAATAAAAAATTTTTCTAAATGTTTGGATTTAACTGTTTGAACAAGTAATCTGATAAAAAATTCTGTCATTTTTTGCCAAATTTTTTCCAAGGGTTTGGCTGTTCAGCGCTCCATGAATAAAGTGGAAATAAAATGTGCTAAAGTGTCGACGATTAACTAATGTTAATCGCTTTGAATGGAATTAATTATTCACATATGAGTATCCAATTGCCATATCAAAGCAATTATCTTGACAAAATTATCCACTTAAGTTTGATATTATCATAAAAAAATTACTTTGACAAATTCGTTGGATTAATCCAATATTTTATATTTAGTCGTATATGTTTTCGTTATTTTTTTTTTGTGCTTTTTTTGCATTTGTTTCAGTCATTTTCTTCAAAAATATTGTTATTTTTTTAGTAACAGTAACTATTTAGTCCAAATCACTATAAATAAGGTGTCGATAGCCATTCCTTTATTTTGCTCTTATATAAGCTTCGAATATGGTTGTTTCTTTTAATTTGCCCCGATACGATTTCATGCAACGTGGTGTTTATAAAATTTTTTAATAAATTGAACAAATGTTAATGTATAGATGAAGAGAAAAAAGAATCATTTATAAAAATATATATAGATTTCCTCTACCAGTAGCAGACCGGCCTAATTAATGATATTTCTACAATCGAAAATTCGATGCATTTTACGATATCTTCTCTAAAACGTCCAGATATTCACGAGTCTCCTGCAGCTACCAGTCTTATTGAACAAACGGTTACCAGTGAGTTTTTCGATTACATGTTGCATTTTTCTCTTGTCTTCCATATATTCCAAAATATCCAAAACTGATCCAAAATATTCAAAAAATAGCGATAGCAAATAGAATAAAACTGTGATATACCTGTCGGAAACACCTACACCTCTTTTGCTTTAACTTTCTTTTTTTCAAAAGTTAATTGAACATACTTTTTTCCATCCCGAGTTATATCCGAAAACTTACCATATGATTTGGATAATACTGCCAACTTACATCTCAAAATGAAAAGTAGATGCATTTCGTCGACTTGCAAGAATCGAATACGCAAGATTTGAAAGACGAAATTTATTCTTAAGCAAGTCACGTTTCATTGACTGTTTCAATGCGTATCACATCCAGAGTTTGGTTATTGAGTTTGAATTTTTATTGAAACTTTTGCGTCACTGCAGGTTTCCTGGTTCACTCACTCGTTTTCGAGGTTCTTATACGTTATTTACGGCGTCAATGTCATTTATAACGCTTTTTATACACTTTAACGCTTATCTATCTTTAATATCGTTCGATTAACACAAAATTTTTTAAATCAAACTAAAAAAATTACATTTTTTTTTACCACACACTTCTTACTACGCAATTGGATTTGCTGCAACTACCACTCTTACCAGCCGCTCCGAAATCGCGAATGAATCCACTTGCGTCGAAAACGAGATTAATAAAACAATTAATTATATTGTTGAACACAATTTTCTATTTGATTTACATTTTTCGGTTAAGGACACGGTGAAATGACAAATTAGTGCTGTTCGATGTTTGCAATTAAGCCGAAACCTTGATACCGTGCCCCTCATTACTTATCACACCCTGATCGTCCACGCTACGGGCTTTTCGTTTGAATAGAACAATGCGATCTGCATAATGCCAGTACACACCTACATACAAGTAGACCCCATATATTTAAATGTAAGGTAATCAACGTCAACTTCATAATAACGAAAACTGAAACTACCATAAACCAGATGTGGTTCGAGCTCCGGTATCTTTTTTTATATACGCACTAGTACCATCCAAGCAACAACGACTTTGGCAGACATTCGGGCGGAATGCGACTAGATAACAGCCGAAAGTTGATAGATACCTATTTTAACATTGAATTGTTGTTTTTTGAAGAAAATTTTATTTTATTTATGTTATTGTTTTATTTTCAAAGCGCCAGGCGGCCTGGCTGAGGGTCGTGAAGAGAACGCGCGCAAATCACGTGGAGCACATGGAGTATAGAGTGCGCGACTTGTACGCGAAGCGATAAAAGCAAAATAAATTTTTATACGACTTAAAGTGAAATGCTTTAAATTTAGAAAACAAATGTTTTAAATAATGTTTATTTATATTAGAGCAGATCCGTTGAGTGACGTGAATGCACTTATCTCGTTGACGAGATTGCTGGAAGTAAGATGTGAGCTTAACGGAACAACATCACGACGCCAAGAAAAATGCGTTGTTTTGGTATTTTACCACGTCTTGAATTTCATGCAATACAGAAACTGCCATTTATTATGTTTTATCAGCCAACGGCAAAACTCCATTTCATATCACCTGTTCGTACCGAACTAATCCAAAGCTAATGTTCACGACTA
Organism: Nemotelus pantherinus; assembly: GCA_963978885.1. NCBI lineage: Eukaryota > Metazoa > Arthropoda > Insecta > Diptera > Stratiomyidae > Nemotelus > Nemotelus pantherinus. Next base: position 26,513,297 of record OZ022263.1, read on the forward strand.
TGCTTTGGGAAACTTTTAACCGTGATTCAGTAGCCTATCCATAACGCACTCAATTAGATTTAGCGCAAATATTTGGTAAAACTACTGAATGTTTGGCAAAATGAACTTGGCATTGAGAAATTTAGTTTAATTTGGCAATGAGTGTCTGTAGATAAAAGGGGGCTGCTAGCTAAATAGCAGGCTTTGTTTTGATATTTTCGTTCTTGAAAAGCTTATTAATGCAGGTATGGCGCCGAAGGTTAAGCTCGGGGAAATATAAATTGGTTGTATGCACAATACGAGCAGATATGATTTTGATAATGAACGATGTGAATATGATGTGATGACGAATTTTATTTGATTATGATTTGGCCTAGGAATTGAAGTGAACGTGATAAGAAGTGTAATACAATACTGTGTATTGTTAAAAAAATATTTATTTGCATAAAATTAATTGATTCAGATGAAATGAATTTAAAAGGATACTGCAATAGCTGTTCTGGTCGCAATTATTTGCAATAAGAAAAATTTTATATGTGTACGGAAATCAGTAATTTAAATTGATTGTATAGTGCATGAGAATATTTTTAAAATATTCAATTTGTTACGCATATCTCATGAAACGATCAAAATTTGATTTTGTTTGTGCTAATTAGCAATAACTAATTCGCATAGCTACGTTGCGCATAACGAACTTATCAGTTACTGATATAACATACATTGAATTCGATTTTTAGGCAAAATGTTACTCATACACTATCAAATAACATTTATACTACACATTATTACAATCATAATTATTATTATTGCATTTAAATGGTTTGCCAAGATGGAACGAACAAGTCTGAGTGTGGAGAGAAACAATGGAATGGAATGGTGCGGTGAGTCTAACAACTGCGGGTGTGTTCAATGTGCATGCTGTAGCTGCTGCAAAAGCATATCATAGCATCACTTTAGCAAGTGTCAAAATTCGCAGTATCTAGGTGAAGCAGCTATGGATATTGGACAGCCAAGAACTGCTACGGAGGCCTACAAAAGAAACTCTAAGAATACAACAAAGAGTTAAGGAAATCCGAAAAGAAGGCTTGGAGTACTTTCTGCGAAAGGCTCAACAGCATCACTGCCAGGATGCAGAAAGCTCTGTCCAAAGGCTACCAAGGACATATAGGACTACTCAGAACTACAGATGGAGGGATGACTACCACCTTTGTTGACACACTGGAAGTGCTGCTTAGAACACACTTTCAAGGGTGCGAAATCAGCGATGAGACTGAAGAAGAAGAGGAAATTCTTGATCGGATACTTCACTTAATAAATCATCCCGTACGAAAAGGTTGAATGGGCGATAAACTCCCTCAAATCCTTTAAATCACCAGGACCAGACGGAATCTACCCAGCTCAGCTACAAAGAGTGACAGGGAAGCTAAAAACCATTCTGGTACACATATTAAGAGTGAGCTTGCAACTCGGCTATATACCAAAATTGTGGAGACTGGCGCGGGTTGTGTTCATCCCTAAAGGGGGCAACAAACAGGCCGACCTGCCAAAATCATACCGGCCAATTAGCCTCACATATATTATATTAAAGACCATGGAGAAACTGATTGACCTATACATAAGGAATGATCTTTTGACAAAAATGCCACATCACAAATTTCAATTTGCCTACCAAAAGGGCAAATCAGCTATATCAGCTACACATAAGCTGATACAAATAATAGAAGAGGCATTGGAAAGCAAGGAAATCGCACTGTGTGCCTTCATGGACATAGAAGGAGCCTTTAACAATGCAAGACATGAATCGCTTTACCTCGCTCTCCAGAGGAGGGATGCTACTCTAGAAGTACAAGAAGTAATGAAGTGGGCGAGTAAAATACTAAGGAATCGAAGCGTGTTTGTGGATCTGGGGGAGGGGAAGCTAAGGGTGGACACTAGGAGGGGATGTACAAAGGGAGGGGATGTCCACAGGGAGTGGTATTATCCCTCCTACTATGGTTTTTACTAGTTGATGACCTTCTCGTGACCCTCAATAATAAGGGCCTAACTGATCTCGGCTACGCCGATGGCATCACGGTAATAATATGAGGCTCACACATGGATACCTTGAGATCCAAAATGCAAAAAGCCTTCAATAAAACAACCCAATGGTGCGAAAAAGAAGGTCTATCCATTAATCATCAGAAAAACAGCATAAGGAAAAAAACCGAAATAGGATCCCTAAATATTAGGGGCACAGTAGTATGTCTGCAGGAAGAGGTAACATATCTAGGAATACACCTAGATAGGAAACTCACCTGGGACAATAATCTAAACAAAACGACAATGAAGGCCACTAAAGCTCTCTCGGCGTCAAAACAAATGCTTGGGCGCAATTAGGGACAATCTCCAAGGCAGACCCTATGGGCATACAAACAAATGGTGAAACTTATCCTCCTATATGGAGCTGCAGTGTGGTAGAAGAAAACCATAAAAAAACTGCTATTAATAGGCTCAACAAGCTTCAAAGGATGGCCTGCCTGCTGATTACAGGAACAATGAGCTCCACCCCAACAGCAGGAATCTAAGCCTTGAGCCGCTACACCTCAAAATTCAAGAGAAAGCAGCGAAACAAGCCATTAGCCTACAACAGGCCTACAGGTATAAATCAAATCAGGGGACCTTAAAGGCTATCTTAAAATCCTGGAGGACGTCAGGCCCATAATGGAAATGTTGAACCTCAGCGACCAAATAAAAACCGAAGCAGCATTCGGGAAGAGGTTCAAAGTAACAATTCCATTAAGGTACAAATGGAAGGATGGACCACCTCCGTCGTAGAAAGGAGCGCAAATGTGGTATACGGATGGTTCAAAGATAGATTGTGGAGAGGGAGCAGGGATCGTAGGTCCGAAGTGCAAAATACATTTCCCTCTCCCAAAGGAGGCCACGATCTATCAAGCAGAACTATTTGCCATACTAAGAGCCGCACAAAAAATATAAATAAGGAACACTAAAAGGGTCAGAATTAAGATCCTATCGGATAGTCAAGCGGCTCTCATAGCTAAAAATTGCGATCAAATAAATTCGGCTATGCTCCTAGAGGTGAGAGAGACCCTAAATGAAATAGGGGCACAGAACAGCCTCAAGTTGATATGGATCCCCGGCCATGAGCGGCACCAAGGAAACGAGGAAGCTGATACCAGAGCCAAAGAAGGAGCGAAAATGTCCTTCATAGGTCCTTCTCGGTACTGGGGTTTTACAAAGGCAAATACGGAAAAGGAAATTAAAGCATGGAGCAAGAAAAAGATTGAAGACTACTGGTTTACTATTGAGGTTTTAAAACACTCAAAAAAATACCTTGGCTTCGATAAAAAAAAGAGCAAAAGAAGCAGTGACTCTCTGTAAAAGTGGCATAAGAGCCCCATGCGGAGCATTGACAGGTCACCTGCCGTGCAAAAAGTATATCCAGAGAATAAGTAAGGAGCAAGAAGATCGCTGCAGATACTGTGGGGAAACCACAGAGTATGTAGAACATCTGCTCACAGTCTGTCCAGCACTAGGGAAAAAAAGATTCGAGCTCCTTGGCTCTGCTCTTCACTTCATCAGGGATATCACAAATGTCCCGTTAAGGAACATATCTAGGCTTATTAGAAGCCTGGATATCCTATAGGACATAACGCAGAGGAAGCACAACAGACCCACTCCAGGCTATCAATCAATCGTCGGCTTTTACACAACACAACTCAATAACACATTTTTTCAGTTTTTTTTAGCTTTCATCTTTGTGTTAACGTGAATCAGGTCTACACTTGCATGGCACTTTGGAAATTATATGACATTTCTGAATTTTCAGCATACAGCTGCTCGAACTATTAGAATTTTCCTAATATATTCAAAACGTTTCACTTATTCCCGACTTTTGACGCCATAGCTGTGAAAAAGAGCAAAGAAGAAACATTGAAAATTTTATGGTACACGAATCAGCGTACCCAGCTTTTTGCACTTCACACCCGCCTTCTAAAAACTGAAGATGAGTTGCGCTGTACAGAAGCCTGCTGAAGTGTTTAAAGGCTCGTATTTGGTTTAAAAGCTCATATTTGGTAAATTTGTTGTTCATTTCCTATGTCATCAAAACGCGAAAACTGCTTTTCATTTCCATTTCATTTGATCATTATGCCAGCTATGTACCCACGTCCATTTTGCTTTAGCTACTTTCTTGCTATCCTCCAGACTGCGAACAGCAAATAGCTCCTACCATAGCAGCTATTCCGGAATCTTGGACAGCCCGACTATAACCCCGAATATAAGAAAGTAGCTATTTCGTGACATTGGACAGCCAGACCAGGTAAAATAGTAGCTATAGCTGCTATAGCACGAATGTTGAGCACACTCTGGGTAGCAGGTCTTGGAGTCTCAGAACCCCTTAAAATATTACTCAATAGCAAATGTTAATGAATATCATAACGAATATACTCGTTAGAAAATTCACTAATATTCGATATTAGCAGATATAGGACCTTCAGCATTAATATCCTTTTTTGCATGTATTTATGAGTTAGCAAATTTAATGATGAGATCATAATGCATTCGTGTGCGAAACAACGTTTTATTTTTTAAACGCAATTATTGGAAAGCATATGAAATATGTATAAGTGATGCAAGTGAAAATAATTCACTGGCTATCATTGCTTATTTCTTGCTGTGAAAATAAGTCACGTTGACAGCCAACTAGCAACGAGCAGGAAATTAAAGCGTAATCGTTCAATAAGATACTTACGAATTAAGCGTATGTAGATCGAACTATCCGTAGTTTCCATAGTAGCTACATCGGGAGCCTGAAATACGATTGAAAAAAAAAATTGATGTCAGTATACACACTCTTCAAAATTTGTATTTTTGGTAATTTAAGTAAAAAAATTTAAAATATCAACATGAATGTTTCATAATTTTAAAATAAATTTTTTTTTTAATTTGTTAGAATACTTGAGAATACTTGAGAAATTCAATTATATACAAACTATCGGGTTGTTATATAGTCTATGTTACATCCGAAAGTAAAGATAAATGTGTTTACTTGAAAGCTAACAAATATTTCATCACTTTTTAGACTACCTAATGTTAAGATCATTTAATTTAAGGGAGTTCGCTATTTGCCTTCCGCGACCGAAAAGAGGCGTTTTTTAGGAACACAGACCTCGGAATGGCTGAATTAATTTTTTCAAAATTTGGACAACTGATTTTTGAAGCTATTTTCTATGTCTGGACGGAAGTTTTTAGCAAAATGTTGCTTTGGGAATTATTACTAAGAACTTACATTTTGTAGTCTTTTCCGACACTTCAGCACAATATAAGATCTTTACTTTTAATTTTTTGATTCTTCAAAAGAGATGTTTGAAAGAACCGGGACCGATGATGCGTCAATTTTCGAATTTCCGATTATGTTTGTGCAATGTTCTTCAATCAGTTTGTAACTTCATCATATGTATACAATTTTTTATGACATACCTTACCAAAATAATGAAAGAACTATGCCTTCAAATCAAAAAACTATAATTTCTCTAATCGCCTCAAACGGTTTAGATTATAAATTAAAAATTAAATACTTCTAGTTGATATTTTGAAACGGGACAAGTTGCAAAATGCGCAAAAAGAGTTTTATAATTTGTTTAAGTCCATAAATTGTTTTTTTTTTCAAGATTTTCAAGTTCGGAACCCCTTAGGCTTCTTTCATATTATACGGTTCCGACCGTACGGCGAAAAACCGTACGGTGAAAATTCGAATGAGCAACATGTTCACACTATACGATTTATGCGCGGTTTTTTTTCGCCACAAGCTCAGTTTGTGATTAAATGGTGTGCTGTTACCAAACGCATTTTTATCTATGGCATTAAGAGCACCAAAATCTGGGTGCATTTCTATGCAGACTTCATGCCAGGCATCTTTCGTTGCATTTCTGTCTCTGTAGGTGTCCAGAAATTTATCCCACAGCTCAGGTCTGGCCTCCACAAGTGTAATCAAAACTTCTGCATCTATATCTGTCATTATTCTTTTGTCACTTTACATTTTACACTTTGCTGAACTGCAACTAAATTGGCTCGAGATTGATTGACCGTACGGTTTGAAACCGTCTAATGTGAAAGCATGCACTTGGTCGCGTGCACCACTGAGTGTCCGGTCGCCGTTCGGGCACCGTGGATTCCAGTGGCAGTGTACGGCTGCTACACGGTGCGGCCACGGCGTTTTGCCGTAACCGTGAAATGTGAAAGAGGCTATACTCTTCTTCACACCACTAGAAAAATATCGCCGTACGGTTTTTTGCCGTACGGTCGGAACCGGATAATGTGAAAGGAGCCTTAATGTCAATCATTTCAACTTATATATTGGCAATAGATTTTTCTCTTTTTATTTGCAAAATAGAGAAAAAACTGAAATTCAAACTAAAAACTGAAAGTTGAATGTTTCAATTGATTAAGTTGATTGATTGAAAAGCAATATTTTTTTTATGTTATGCCATTCGATCCCGGGGCATTATAGTTCTGCAGAAAATTGCTCTCATTTCTTCACAATCTGAAATTGCCCAATCTGGAAATGTCGTTTTCTCGACACGGTCTTGGCGGTTTGTTTTCCCGTAGTAGCTGTAATACTGTAGTATGATTAAAAAGTGCTTGTGTTTTCTCATCGCCAGAAAAAAACGTGTTTACCTAAAACTTTTAATAAAATTTTTGCTTAGCCTCAAAACTTAACGGAAGCCATGGCCAATATCTTATTACACCGTCGCGTCGGTTTTGTATTTCTTTACTATTTGCGTATCCGCTGGCGGATAAGATGTTTCTTTTCCGTATTTATTTAAAATTTTTGACTTTCAACACTTCTTTTTGTTATGCTTGCTCTGATTTCATTACAAACACTTTTGAGATTTCACAATATGCCCATTGTTGTCAATGCCATCAACCTATGTTCGCCCAGCAAATTGTCAGAGTTGAAATAATTGCCAAATTTATTCTAGTTATGAATGTTGAAAAAAAATCCTATTGGGAACAGATATATCCTGGCAGTTTGCTTTTTTACCAACAATTACGAGTATGGACTTAAAAAAATAAATCTAATAAAAACATTCCGACCGCCATTTAAAGTATTTTTTGTTCATACCTTCAAAATTCAGCACCCAGCCTGGCAATAAACATTATTCGGTTTGTTTCAGCCCCTAATTATATCTAAAAGCTTTTATCAATTAACGATACCGAAAAACAAGCCCCATGAGATCAAATAACAGTAAGAAAATCGAAAATATTTTAATTCAATATATTCCAGTTTTAAAGCTTTTTGGATAATAAATCTTAACATATGAACTAAATGCGTACCGAAATTGAATTGCTAATTCCCCATTCAACGGTATTTCAACAATACAATATTCCGCTTAGCCAAAATACAACATGTTAAATCGACCTTTTCTTGGCACGATTCCGCACAAGCTGATTGAATAATTGAATTAAATCCATAACAATGAACACTCTAATCAAATGTTACGTTTATTCTTGACGCTTATTAATATGGTACTCCATACAACCGGCTTGATTATTCGATTGCAAACGAAACGCAATAAACGTGTTTCGTCGAACCGCCCAAGCTCTTAGCGTACGGTTCCGTAAACAGGGACAACCTGAAAGACAAGTAAGCATTGCCGTACGGCTTTAATCCAGGATGTATTCGGAAAAGTTCAGACCTGCTTCAAAGCAGACAGCACATAAGCTATTTCATGAGGCGTAAAATACGAGATACAAAAGAAGTAAAAGATGTAAAAAAAAAACGTTCTATAGTCGTTGTACTTGCCGCTAGATGAAACTTAAAGACTAGTCCTTTAAATGTATTTCAGTGGAACTCACCCAACACGATTTTGGTATTTCGATGAAATTATAGGATATAATGACGACCGTTTTTGGTTTAGGCGAACGGACGAATAGGAAAGAACAAATCGCCAATAAATGATGGATTTATTGGACGAGATTCAGTTGATCTCCTTTCGAGTTTCGGCACACGAATTACCTGACACTGCCGTTAAGTTCTCGAATACAGGTGCCTTTCTACGACAGAATTTTGTTTCTCGTGAAAAAAAATCTACGTGAATATTTGTCATAGGGTGGATTTGAAGCAATGTCCATGCAATGTTCCCTTTGAATATAGTTAATTTATAGGAGAAAAAAGAGAGACTCAAAGAGACTCCGAAGTGCACTAATTGAAACAATTATACAACGTTTGAGTGGGAATCTACTTTTTATGTAATCGCAAGAATTTTGAAGAAATTGTAAATCTGTTTGCTGAAAAGGCTTCAAGTTAAATTCTCGAAAGTAATTCTTCGACCATAAAATTTACTTCACTCAAAACGAGCGGTGTATTTTGAACGTAATTAAGCACCCTGTTTGAAAAATTCTAGGTATGAACCTAAAAGTCTAAACATTACTTAGCTTCCGCTAAGAACCTTATTGCGGTGAATTGAAGGGAGGTTTTTTTTCCCATTTTACCTTTTCTTTGCATATCCTCTTTTCTCCGGCAATAACGACAGCAACGACATGAATTATCGAGCATCTGAGATTCATGTCACATCGCCAACCTACATAACTCCGAACTCATATGTATTTACATTATGTTGGGGATTATTTCGGCACGGAAAATATACTTAGTCGTAGCCCCGTTACAGGAGCTATAAGAAATACTTTCACTAAGTCTGAACGCTCTTCTGCTTTCGATACTCGGTCACAATGCGTAGGTGTTCACGTCTTCATTGCCCGAACGAGCGATACACTCATGAATCCACCAGGCTACGACTACTCTTAATATCTAACATTTATTGATCATAGAATTACCAAGATTCCGTTTAGATTAGTCATTGTTTGCGGGTGAGTGTTGCATGTTATTGTCACTATGGTGGAAATGTGGCCGTGACAGCAACGCGGCAGAACTTTTATTTAGAATAGTATGGAGGAAGATATTACAAGGCATTTTAGCAGTTAATGGATATAACCAATTTTCGGTTGTGGAAAATAAATGGATGCCAACAGAAAAATTGCATGGCATGATAAAAATAATTTGTGGAAAAATAACCATGGTCTAACAGTTTTCTACAACATTGTCAAAACCTAAACTGTAAATATTAAGAGATAAACAATGTCTGAAATTCTCATTGCTTCGAACAGCTCCGTCGCGTCCATTTCCACAATTCGGTCAGAGTTGAGATTTGACAGCAGTCATATAATTTCCATTGCAAAACAGACCGGCGCTCAGCTGCGAAATTCAACTTTGACGGAGAGGCGGAATGATAGCCAGATTACATTTGGTAATCTGTGAAGTTTCTGTTATTTTGAAGCGAAAATGAGTTTGAACTTTTCCGCTATGATTTGAAATAATTAGCAGTGGAGAGTAAAAAGCAAGAAAAATTAGCAATAAAATTATACGTCTCATATCAAATATACATATGTATATCTACCGATATTTGAAACCCATACATTTACACTGTCGTGTCTTGGATGACAATTAATATGAATGCTGCTGACATCAACCCATTTACATAAATGCAAAAAAAAAACGGTCCAAAATGCAACTGGGTCGAAAAACTAATCACAATAATTCACTGATGGTAAACGCACTTAGAGATCGCCGGCAATAAACTTGCCAATAATATTAATTTCCGGGAAATTTATGTTTCAGTATTATGTGCGTTTGGCGCGACACTATTTAATAAAAGGACTTCTACATGCTGGATCCAAAAATTTTGATTTATAATCACAAACTCAACAAACTCAATGTTTACTATCCAGAAGGAAAATCAATTTAGTCGGTAAACGTTACTAAAAAAAAAATTATCTTGATGTAAAAGCATAGGAGGATTATCGTTCAAAAAGTATTTGTAAATCACCGAATCGACTTGAAATAGTTCGATTTAAAATTAAAATTCGAAATTAAAAGAGTGATTCAATTTTATATATAAAAAAGGTATATAATGGATTACCTAAATCAAAATATATGACAAAGGACTGCATAGACTACCGTATTTCATTTAATTCACTGACTTTTCCAGTATTTAAATAGATTTTAAGCTACACCGTGAGAAATTTACAGTATATGCTCTTCAATATGTTCAGCACCCAGCGTGGGCATCTTACATAATAAGTCGATTTCCATTATAATAGGATTTTGAGTACGCTCAATTGCATGCTATTTATCTGCTTATTTTCGTGCATTGTGCAAATGACAAATCAATGCATCATTCTAGCTCGAAACGAATAATGACGCCAATAATTTCAATATCTAGGTCATATCATCTTGTGTAAATATTTGAAAAGTGTTCTCGTAAATGTTTATTGTCATAATACTGAATTTTCATCGATTGATGATGGGTCACGCGAACGAAAGTGCTAATTAAATGATTCAGTGCATGTATCTTGCAAGTATATTAGCACAATAGTAAAAAATGAATGAAAAAATGAATTTCATCATTTTCGACCACCTTTTACGTCGAAAGAAACTGGTAGCCCGTTACGATTAAGTCGAGATGTGACAAGAAAGCCTCGAAACGGAAATATATGTAGATTAGACGTGAATTTGAATACTATGATAAACTGATGAATTGCGTTAATCTTGCGATGAGTTCACTTGGTAAGTAGAAATCTGTGTGCTTTAATTTCGTTGCTGATTCATACTATTTACAACGGATTTATTTTTAAATAATTGTATTGGTAAGATCTGTGTAAGTAAATTTAAAAAATATATGTGTTTTGCGCTATTTGCTAGCATCTATAATTTACAAAATTTCAAGAGCTTTATCGTTAACTTGTTCAGTATAGAAATGTTGATATTTACTTAGCACAGGATTCCATCAAAATAATTTATTTAAAGAGTATGAACATATTGACGGCTTGAGAGCGCTGGTTTTGTCGTGTGTGGGGTCCCTGGTTAGAATCCAGGTTCGGACAAGGGTTCGCGCACCAAACTTTAAGTTCACCGAGCTCTGAATTGAGGGTAAAGTGAGTCATGGAACTAACCACTCGACACTCGTATTCACATTGATTGTAAAATTTGTAATGTATCTACCAGCTTCAGCCCGTAGATACGTACGGCGGTTGTCATGCGATTACTTTACTTTTATAAAGATATTAAAAAACGAAAATAGTTACAAGCTAAACTTTTAAGGCATCAAAAATTATTTAAAAGATAGATATCTTACTACTCAAAAATGTATCTTCTGTCTGCATCAAATCACTGTCATTGATTCCTGAGTAAATAAATAACTTTCCTGCATAAACTAATGGTGAACCGTAAGTCCTTTCTTTCGTGTTTGCACATGAACCAGATATTTCCCGTAGATACAAATCGCTACTGTAAAGAGTGTTTCAAAAGCTCAAACAGAGTGAGATTTTATTAAACCCAAGTGCGAAACCACCTGTTTATGAGCAGAAAGCAAGAGAGGAAGCATTGTCATGAATGTCGTATAGTTATCCTTAGTTTACCAAAACTGGATGGTCGTTCACCGAAACTATAACGAGTACCATAAATTTTCACTAGTCTAGATAAGGTGTACAATGACACCACTCGATGGATTCTTGTTCGAGTTCAGATCAAAATTGCACGTAGCATCGTTAAATAAAATAGATACATAAGTGATGAGAGAGATATGTGGAAATTAGTCGGTTTTTATCACGAATCTAAATTGTTTGTGTAATTTTTGCGTGAAATAAATATGTGTTCATGTATTGAGCGCAAATGTGTGTGTGCGATAGAAGTTCCATAATGGAGGAACTAGGCAAGTGAGAAAGTTAACTGCAATGTTATTTGCTAATATTTGAATGGCTGAAATGCTGCAAAGCTGTTCGCAATGACAATTAGAAATCATTTTAATTATGAAAATGTATGTTAATTATAAACAATATGAGGAGGTGGCTTTGATGAGTACTGGCTTTTATGAAGTTTCGATTTAATTTGAGTTTGGTTGCAATGTCAATTGAGGCATGAGCTCGAAGTTGGATCTAATTTTATTTGAAAGCAGTAATCGTAGTGTTTGCTGATAATTTGGTTATCTTCCAGTTGTACTGCCATCTTCAATCAGAGCGTTAGTATCAAAGTCCCTTCTTCAAATGTATTGAATTAAATTAGGCAATATGTTTCATATTTGGACAATTATAACAATTAACTTTAGGAAGCGGATTTAGTGCTGTAACTTTTTGAACAAAAATTTAGCATAACAATTACTAACACACATATATAAACACAAAATTTTCCTAGATAACGTGATTCAATCGATTTGATATTTTGAAGTAAATATTAAGAGTTGAAGTGAAGTTTCGAAAATTTACAACCACAAAATTTTAACAGTTTTGCATCAGTGGACATTTCACCGAATTTCTGGATAGCCTTTTGTTTTTGAGAAAAAAAGGTACTTGGCAAAAACAAATCTAAGCAGCAAACATGTTTTAGCCTGGTTTTTTCGCCAATTCTTCAAAATAGAATAAATTTCACAATTTTGATAACTCTGCACAGAGTCATCAAATCGTTGTGAAATTTAAATCATATATTAAAACACATAACAAACAAGCGGTGTTTGTAGCGCATCCCTAATAATGCCAATTGGTCTAACAATAAGAAGTCCGTGTCAGCATCTCTCGTGGGTCTATGATTTGACTCACGATTGGAATATTAGGCAATAGCAGCAAGGACTTCATGGTACAATCTGGCTTAGCTTATAGCACGGCTGATAATAAGAAAAAACGGGTTAGGACTGGCGGCTGCGAAATTTTGGAACTATTCATTTTTTGTGCGGTACTGCCGCTGTGAAGTCCGAGCGTGAACGGCTCCAGACGAATGAAATGTCGCCTCTGTACCGTTTAAACCTCCCATGTCTCAGAGTTCGTTCGAAGCTCGCACCATTGAGTTGGCGGTGTAGGTTTGGTTATTGCTCCCGATTTGCGTTGAGTTGGCTCTGAGCACTAAATCGCAATCATCGTGGTCATCAAGGCGACTACGCACTCGGAAGGAGAGAGCGGCTCTGAGTTGGGGCGCAATAACAATGATGGCGAATATAAAAATAATAAAATCGATGTACAGAACAAACGGACGACACGATTTGAGGTCTACAGATGCAGCACAGAGAGAAGTAGGCGCCTCCATTGACCGTTTCGCGTTTGCGATGAAGCCAAAGATCCAGGGGACATTTCCTCTATCAAAAACTCCAAAAAAAGCAAAGAAGCGACCAGTTTCACTTACGAAACCGATGCGTTAGGAAATCACAAATAAAGTCCAGTCGTAGTGCTTCGAAGATTCTGAAGAATCACCCATAGGGGAGCGCTGGATTCCGTCGAAGAATTCCGTCAGTATACCCATTAGCGCGAGTATTCGCTAGCAGGGAATACATCCAGCGCAAGTGAGTGTTTAAGTGTCTATCATGCTGAAAAAGTGTCTGTATATCCTTCGTAAGATATTTCAAGCTGCATACGCACAAAAAAAAATATATATGTTCGGCAAGCTTAACATGAGTTGGAAAAGGCCTTTGAGATCACCTTCGACTGCCAGACAAACTGAAAAAGTATCAGCGGGTGTTGGATGAATAGACTGCTGAGGCGGCCACTCCTGCAGGTGTTCCGGGAGTTGATCGGCCCCGCTCGCTTTGCTCATCCTGTTGAATTAAAATGCCCAAAAATTTTCATTGCACAAGAATGGTAGCTCTTCCCTAATTTACTTCTAATATTGAACTCAAAATGTGCACATCGCTATTTGATTGCTTTGCTATAAGTTTTAAAGAAACTCAGTTGCCAGTTCGCGAAAGAGCAGAGTAACATGAAATTCCGAAAATAGAAATTCGCAAGGTAGGCCTAGCTCTAAGTCCTGCAAATATTTGGAAAAACATTGCCGTAAGGGGGTGTAATGGCCCAACTTTTAAAGCATGATTGCTTCAAGAACAAAATGAAAACTAACATTTAACTTTTCATTACCTGAAGTAATTGAATTTGGAAAAAATCCGTCACAAGGGGGTGAAAAGTTCTTCTGTTTACTATAAGACGGAATAACTTAAAATAATATCTAGCCAAAAGCACGTCAATAAAATACTATTTAAAGAGCTAAAGAACTAACTTTTTTCCTTGAGTGACAAAGCAACATATGCCGTGCATTTGTTAGTAATAAATATTTTGCTATCCAAACATAGATGCTAAACTAAATTTAGTATCTGTATATGAAACACTACAAACAATGTCATTGAAAAGCAAGCCGGGGCAATAAACGCTCAATGAATTATGTTCTAACTTAAAACAACGATATTATGTGCGTTAATAGTACAATTTATAATCAACTCATAACAACTTCCTTGACAAAATCATATTTATGCTACTCGCATTCAAATTTCCGTATTCTTATCACACTATGGGTTAGCGCAGTAAGCTCTCACGTACCTTCCTGTCGCTTAACGATTTAACACAAGACAATAAAGTGTTTGAATTACAATTAGTGCTTGAATTCGAGCTCTATATGCATTATGCGTATCCAATCGAGGTTAGATCGAACAAAGACGAATTTATATTAGCCAAAATTGACGTAAGTGAAGATTTTTTATGATGGGTAAAAAATGTTTCTTGATGAAAATGTATTGATTGACGAAACATCAATTATTGTTTCTTTTTATGAAGTGTAGCTTGATATTAGGTGTCTTAACATATACTGGGCAGCAATATAAGAAATCGAATGCAGTCTATACAGTTTTTTCCAGGAAGAATTCACAAGTAAATATGCAATCGGAACAACTTTCAGTTTTAAAAATTTCAGAATGAAACAAGAAATCCGTTTAACAATAATGTTAGCCTAGTAAAATTTTTAATATACTATAAAACCACTAGAGATACATTTTGCTATTATTTCTTTGGTTAGAATCAATAAATGCACTCTAGCCACCCAATATTTTCTCTGAAATTTAGATTTTATAAAATTATTGACAAATAAAACTTCCGCAGTCAGCAATTGTGGTTTCAATGAAAAGCTGTTATCGAAAGCACTATTTCATAGATCTACGAGTATGTTTTTTGCGTCCATGTTACACACGACAAGAGGATTATGAATAATTGAATATTTTTTCTCTGTTAAATGGAAACTCTTTTACGGGTAGTCAGTTTTTAAAAGAATGCGTTCGCAGTGAGCGCCTTGTGCAGCGGCTGGCTGACATCCGACCAGGCCCCGACATGTTTAAAGAAATCAATCTGCTTTCTGGCAAATACAAACGCCAGGAGATGGTGGTAACGATTGACAATGTCGCTGTACGCAACCCTGACCGTCAGGCAGAGTTGTTTGCATCGACATTTCAATCGCAGCTGAATGCCGTTCCGCCCGACAGTTCTGCTCTTAACAGCCAAATAGTAAAAGAGGAGGTTAATTGCTTCCTCAATACACATAATGAGCCTTTGGCCACATTTTCATCCAAAAACCCTTCGGATGATCCGCAAAATGCAGATGACCGGTTTCACTTTCCAATAGTGAATACTTGGTGCAACTGCTGCGCAGTATAAAAAGTAAGAAGTCTTCTGGGCATGATGGAATGTCTAATTTCATTATTAAACATCTACCAATCTCTATGCTCAGAATTCTTGCTATTATTTCCAACAACGCCCTGAACAATGGCTACTTTCCGAACACATGGAAAGTAGCGAAGATTGTTCACATTCATAAGAAGGGCAAAACTAAAGAGGCCAGCAATTTCCGTCCAATCTCTTTGCTTCCTAATTTGGGGAAGCTTTTTGAGAGAATGTGGATGGAAATAATTAAAAACCATTGTGAGCTCACACAGGTAATACCTAACCACCAGTTTGGCTTTAGGCGCAGGCACGGCACTCAGCATGCCATCTCGTACTTGCATGATCAAATTGTGTCTCACTTGAATGAGCAAAACTTTCCGGCAATAGTGTGTCCCTTAGCTATCGAGAAGGCTTTCGATTCCGTTTGATACGAAGGCCTTCTATTTAAGTTGATGAAGTTTGTATTTCCAAAAGAGGTAATAAGACACGCCGCAAGCTTTCTTACCAACAGACAATACTATGTCAGCGTTAATGGAGCAGATTCTCTCATATAGCCTGTGACATCAGGAGTGCCACAAGGTTCTGTCACTGGGCCAGTTCTTTATATCATATTCACCGCTGACCTACCTATTCCAGTGGGCCAACTCCAAGTTCAAATCTTCCAATATGCCGATGACACGCTCTTATTCGCGTTGAGCCAAGACCCGCTCCAAGCAGCGAAGAGTGTGGAGTACTACTTGGTAGAACCAAGTCTTTACTTTGACGAATGGGGCATCAAACCAAACAGTAGTAAAACTCAGCTATGTGTATTTCGCAATCCTTCCAAGTATCGGGGATCTCAAACTATCCACAACAAGGCCAAAAAACTCGCTGTCTCCTTCGGAACATCTAAGATTACTCCTAGTTCATCTCTAAAGTACCTCGGAATCGATTTCCAGGAATTTTTAAAGTTTAAACCTCTTTTCGCCAAAAAGATGGGCATGACCACCAAAGCTAAGTCCATTTGCTATCAAACCCTCATCCGACCCATTCTGACTTATGCATCCCCATCCTGGATTACCTGCTCAAAGACTGATATGGTCGAAGTGGAGATGTTCGAAAGAAGAATCCTCCGCTTCCGCACTGGCAGGTTTTACAACCCGGTAACTAAAAAGTGGCCGAAAAACCTTCTCCTATATCAGGAGTCAGGATTGAAGCCACTTAGGGACCGTGTTGTGGAATTGACGACACGATTCTACAGACAAACAGACGGACATGAGAACGGACTGATTCGGTCACTAGGGCGTACAGGTGGTTCTAATGAAACATTTATGCGCCCCGCGAAGATAGTAGTGCAGCGGCGGCTCACGGATGCGCTGTTCACCTACACAGGCCACCCGACGAACAGAAGGGGCTAGATTTAAGACCTAGGCTAAGATTTAAGTCTAATTAGGCTAAGTTAGTTATAATTAGGTATAAGTTAGATCGTATTTTAGCGTAAGGAAGTTTTTAAGAAAATCATTGCTAGGGCAACCCCAGCTGCTGTACAGGCTGGGTGATACAATTAGAGTGTAAGAAAATAAAATTTGTGGCGAAAAACAAAGCAAAACAAAAAAAAAATAACCAGAGCCAGCAGGCTAAAATAGTATAGCCGCTAGATTGTAAATTTTCTTGTTAATTAAACTTTAAGTTAGGCTAAGAATGTACGGTTAATTTAAAATAAGATATTTTTCAATTCAATTCAAAAAAGAATGCGATATTGCAATAGGGCATGTCTAATTCAAACTCTTAAACCCTAATGAGACACTTTTTGACATTTTGCCGCCTCGTCAAATCCCACATATTTTCATTGAACTATAACCTTTAGGCATATATTGCCCCGGATGTCAATTTAACCTGAAAATATGTGTTTTCATCTATTCGATACATATTTTAGAAACTGTTTATCTGGATGGCAGAGAAATATGTTTTCAATCACTTATATAGTATATCCCGCAGTGAATTTTCAATTTTTCAGTAAAATACTGAGAATATATATTTTAGATAGATTTCCGTCATATCCGGTGGCCTGATGTTTTCTTTCATTCACTCTGGAAAAAAAACTAATTTGATTTTTTGGTCTTTTGCATAGGATAAGTTCACCTCGCAACCGGGTGACGTCAATAACAGTTTTTCTATCCTTCACACATGAGCACAACGACGATGGTAACGTCGTAACGGGACACCAACATCGAAGAAACGACATTCAATTCAGCCTCGTTCGCTCGGTTCATTTCATAGAATTTGATTAATGCAAATATGATGGGGCGAAAAGGTGACTTGAACTCTCTGGTGCTTTCCGTTATCATTTCATTTGATTCGATGCTACCATACGAATATTCCACGTTCGTACGTAAGCGAAACGTAACTTACATTAGATCGGGACATGTCTGATTCTATCGTATCCATTTATGCAAATATTATTCGCTGTGTGACTTCATTTACATATGAGTTTATCATAGCGTCTGTTTGTAGAGGCAGAGAAAGCTTCCGCCAAGAGAGATAGGATCATATAGGATTCAGTATTTTTCGGAGTCGATTCGTCAAGGAACGAAAATGTTGAAAGATTTACAAGTACCTATGTATGTTGTTTGTAGATAGGATCAATAGACATTAGGCTTGTTTCGGTCGAATGAATTTCTTGTCGAGATTACAAAGAACTCATAATGCGTGACCAAATTTCAACCGTTAGATTGATCTGAGGTTATGTCAGTGCAACTGAAATGGTTTTCTCGAAATTTTTGAAGTACCTACTCGGTGATTAATTTTTAGAGAAAAGGTTGAGACTAGGGAACTACGACTTCGGTTAAAAGGGAATCAGCTTCAAAAGCATTTTATTCGGATATTTTCCCAAGATAGGATATGTTTAGCTTGCAAAATTAACGTCAAAGTTCAGCCAAAAACTGTTTTTTTGGAAGCCATTTTACATTTAAATTAGCTAAAATCGACACCTCGATAAATCAATACACGCTTAAGAACAAGGTCAATTACAATATATTTAGGAGGGTCGTCTCTGCATAGACCCATCTTTCGAGCTCATTACGGAAAAGCAAAAAAATACATTCAGGTCACCTTTTTATTTAGCACATTTGTTGTCTTGAAAAACAAGTTTTTGATAAAAAATATATCTTCACACTCACGACCTCAGGATGCCCTTGAACGCACTCTGCTCAAAAAGGTGGTGTCCATCCGTTTCGGATTTGGAACAAAAATTGCAACATGTCTTTAATTGTAATATTGTTGCCTATACTTGGGCACGAGCTTTTACCAAAGTGTTGAAATCTTTTAGAATGGCAAACTTTTACGAATAAATAGAAAAAAAATTTTGTGCATCTTTTTGAAATTCATAGAGGCTGTATAATGAAATATAATAAAATGAAAATTTCAAGCCTACCTGTAGCGAAATGGTTTCTGAACATACGGAAAAACATTGAACCGATAATTTCAATGGTTTTCTTAAACTCCTCCCACTCTTGCTGAAATAAATGACTTTTGAGCAATCGTGTAAAAAGACGAGATTGATCGGATTCACGATTGATTGTCTCGTAGAGTACACTTTCTGTTCCCCAAAGATGTAGATTTGTGGTTATATTCTAGCTCTTTTTGTTGTCTCGGGAAAAGTGGACTGAATTGCATTTTTAGCGCTTCATATATGACGAAATTCACCAAAATCCTTTAAACGCCAAAAGTCTTTTAATTTCCTGTAGCTTTCAGATTAAAGATATATTCAAAATAAGAAAGGCGATTTTTTGAAACCTTATGCAAAGACGACCCTCTTAATCATATCAAAATTAAAATATATATTTTTAAGTTGGAAGATATTTTGATGATTGAATGCTAACTGTTTATTAATTTAATCTAATCACTAATTTCATTTTGCAATAACAATTTGCGGAAACATGCTGGCAAAAAATTTGCTCAAACTAGTTACCAATTTCAATTGATTAAAAAAAGCAAATCTTTTCGACAAATAATTTAAATGAAAATGCAAAGCAAAAAATCTGTCGTCTGTTTGATTTTGAAAGCTCAGCTTGTTTAAATGCACTCGAACGATAAAAACAACTTACCGCTGGTTCAATTTCATATAGCTTCCGGAAAAAAAGTTTCTCGGATGAAAGTAATAATGTTAATAGCATTAAAGTTTCTATAATGGAGATGCACTTTAGTACATTTCTCTTGCAACGCTAATTACTTTGAAATACTCTTTGAGCTTGTTAAACGCTATAGTTCGTAGAATTTGCAGAGAATGGATAATATCAGGAAGAACGAGCCCTTCGTCTTATCAATTATTTTACTGTGATTTATCCGTAGTGGTTGATTATGGATGAACCGAATATTAATTATTTGCTTAAAGTATTATGTTAATAGCAATTTTTTTAGTATTATGTTAATAGCGAAATTTTTAAATGGTTAGATAAGAGAAAATAAGAGCTACTACTAGGACTGAGTGCTACTGCAGGCTGCTCTTTTTATATATAGTATCATATGTTAAATATGATGCTTAAGTTTATGTAGGAAATATACTCTAGTAAGTTTTTTTTTCAAAACAGCTAATAACAGTAGAAAGGTATTTATCAAACAAGTAAATGATAAAGGCTATTAATTTGTGATTCCATAACCGTCATCACAAAGTAATAACATTTACGTGTAAATTATATCGTTGGATATAAGTCGAGGATGTTGAAATTTATCACAACTAATGTAAATAGAAAAACAATTATTGATTTCTCACTGCAAATGGTTACATCAGTCAGGTGTGCACTATGACCTGATATCTGCTGAGAATCAGTGCATACTTTCGAAACCACTTAGTTAAAAAAATTTCAATTTTGATCATTCCACAAAAAAAATTCCAAGTTAATGATGTTGAAATGAAAATACGCAACAGTTTCAACAATAATCATGGATATCCTTGTCAATAAATTATAAATATGGCCTATTAGCAACTCACTGAATTATGGCAAAATGATACTATCCAGTAAATAAATTTATTTTTTTTTTTAAATTTTGCTGCCATGTGCCATTCAAATCTTCCCTCTCTAGCAGTAATAACTGCCAACTTCAATCTAATTTAGACTCTGAACTACGACAGGCAGTGAGATAGTAGAACCGGAGTCGACACGGACTTCCACCATTAGCAACCTCGATTCTCTCGCGCACAAAACACGTTTAAGCAGATATACCCTTGATTGTCAAATTAGAAGGAAATTAATTGGATTTGACAGTGAAGAGATAAACATTTACTAACATCCCCTTCAATGTATTGCTTATGGACATACCCATCAAAGATATCTAATATGTGATGACTCTGAAAATTTGAAGTTTTCAAGCTATTTAAATAATAACAAGATTATGAATGTTTAAGCGTTTCGGTTGAAAACAATTTAGGTGAATCAATGTCATCTACCGCCTTTCATCATTCATGTTGACTTTAATAGCTGTACCTTATAGTTTACCTGAGAACGAGGTTTTTCTGTATTAAACTTGGATGACAATGTAAGAACTGATTAAAGTTGAAAAGTGATTAGAGGAATTTTGGGAAGCAAGAAACCAAACAATGTTTGGGTGCCAATGTATGCTCGAAACATATCCTTTTATTCATCATATTCATCAAATTATCAGTATTCCGGTAGCTATATGGTTCCTTTTTAAGCCGAAGAATTAGTTTTTTTTCTTGGAAATTTAAAACAGCGACTTTCCCTAAAAATAATCTGCGCCCCGTATATATTTCGTGAAAATTTTAGCGCATTTGCAAAGAACCTACATTTTGTAATAATTTTATTTTGTGTGGCTTCAATATTAGGGGCATTTCACGTGAAGCGGACAACGAAAAAAGTCGAGGTTCCGGATTTCGTTCATATTATGAATAATGGTACTTCTAGAGGATATGAACGTGGATGCACAATTTTTTCCTTCTATGAGGTTCAGGTGCCGAGTTATGGGCTTCTGAAGGATTGAAGAAGCTGATGAAGGGTTTTTTTGGAAGCCGATTTTGAGATTGAAAAAAATATATTAAAAACATTAAAAATATTGATTGGTATAGAAAATCAACTGTTCTTTTTAATTTTAAAATAGGATTTGGAATAAAAAAAAATTGTCCTGTTTAAAACCGGAAGTAACCATTTCAACTTGTTATTTGAGTAACTTGGACCAGGTTAATTTTTTATATTTTTGTCGTAAAACAAAGCTTAAACTATACTTGTTTTATCATAAAAATTTTAGAATGGGATGGCGAGTAGTTTGGGAGGTAGGTGAATTTTAGTACATGCAAGTCGTATGAAGCGTGACACTCGAAGCTTGATTAGGATAGCCAGTGAGTGTGAAAAAAAAACATTTTTAGTAAAATTACTGCTATATCGTTAAAATATTATATATATAATTAATATAGTTAAAATAAAGCGATAGAAGTTCAATATTAAAAGTTGCTAATGCTAATTTATTTAATAAAAGACAAACTTGTTTATGGAAAAATGAATTTATTTCACAGTTTTTACAATTACATATATAATTAACTTACATATAGAGGTTAAAATATAAAACAATTGCTAATGCTTATTTACTAAATGAAAAAAAATGATTTATGGAAAAATGAATTTATTTCACCATTTTTACAATTTGACACTCATTGCTTAAACTTGTTCTTTTTATAAGAAGGCCTTCAGTAACTGGAATAAAACAGTGAAATTTCTTAGTCCCGGGAATAGTAATAGAGGAATCAAACCGTGGTTTTAAAAATATTTTCTGGCGTTGAAGTTCCTCTGATGAGCAATAGTAAGTGGCTGTTAGGGATAAAGCCGACTTTGCCCAATGAAAAAAACGTAAAGGTGTAGTAAAAGCTTTACTAAAAGGTAATTGTAAGCTCGCAAGTGTTGCCAGTCGTTTCAAATTACCACCGAGACCATCACATGGGCCTTTTCCATGCGAAGTCGCGTGAAAATGAAGTTCAGTTTCTGTCTTGAAATCAGCTTTATAATAAAATAGAGTCACAAAATTAAATCTATTTTTAAAATGTTGTGGGGCCCCATCTGTTATGTATATAATTTTTGACACAGCTATTGTTTCTTCAGACAGATGTTTGTGAAGGGTTTTCTGGAAATACTACTATGTTCTATTTTACTTCCAACTTTATAATAACAGACTGATGTCAAAAGTGTTGCCTGGTCATTATTCCAATGAAAAGCTTGAGCAGCATCTTGTACAACAAAACAATAATTCTCAGCGAAATCGCATTGTACTGAAATCGCATTTTACTACCCCTTCGTTTATATTTTCTTTTAGATTTTCAAAATAATGAGCCTGTTGCCCTGCAATGTAAGCATGGGGTTTCGAGGCATCCAACGCGTGACAAAAGCTGTCCACAAAATCATCGGATGCAAGCAGATGAGTAGAAATGGTAAATCTCTCTGAACAAACCCATTTTTCGAACTGAACGGTTGTCACTTGATTATCATCAAATATCATTTTCAAATGATCACGAATTGCACTTACGCCAGGACAAGATTTGCAACTTTCATTTGGAATTTTTGTTGAAATTGTTGAATGACATTTCGGCGTAGGATTGGGACACATCATTTTGCGTAGAAAGTAGAAAGTTCCAAAATAGTTCCAGATGTGAGATTGTCAATGTCTCCTCCACTCATCATTAATTTCACATTTTGGTTATATATACATACACAGACCATATGTGTTCCAGAGTCACCAGCGAGGATACATTGTTTGGGTCTCAAATTGAAAAATTTTGTTAGGCCGATTTTGATATCCGGATATTCATTTTTAAACGTCAATGTGACACATTAAAAGCTGTTTTGGGATTGGCGTTCTTTTTCCGTCATCTAACTTAATAGATACACAATCCTTTTTACCGGGTATTATTCGACTAATGTTTTCTCGCAGCTAAAAGCACTTCACTAAGTTCATAGTTTCAACTGCTAGCTTACGGCCACCTCGTGGATTTGGAGATGCTAATATACCAAACTGATCCACAAGTTGCTTTGCTTTTCTCGCTTGCCGCCTGGATGTTCCGAATTCTTGTGCAAGTCTGTTTTCGGTCCATGGCTTAGGTGTTATAGTCAGTATCATAGTTTTCATAGCAGTAGATGTAGACGGATTGCTAAATTTTGCTTTTAACTGGGTCAAAATATCTTGGTCGTATATTGTTGGATCAGTTTACTTTGAGCTATGTTTATACTTCTCTTCAGGAATGAATGGTAAACCCGGGGAGCACAAAGACAAATCAGTTGATGATTGGCAAGATCGGTGAAAATTTGCAGGTATTCCCACGATCAGTTTTTTCCTTCAGCTTACACACACGTACATATCAGAAGAATATCTCCACTTCTCTGCTTTTTTTTTAATTTTTCTTAGGTCATTAACCTTCCGATGAAATATCAAGTCGAAAGGATTGAACCATCGGTAGCCGCAAGGAGACATAATACACACAATTCAACTTATTTACGTAGTCACTTCAAGCGCTGAAAAAGAACTAAAACAAAAACGGAAAATTCGAAATGGCTCTTTCATCTTACTTCCATCCCTCTCTATTACATAGCTTTGACCTCCTTCTATTATATGGCTTTTTATGAAAAAATAATACCTTTTTCAACTAAAAAATGGCGCCACTGATCGCATTTCTGTAGGGTAGTCGGTTAAGTATGAACACAATTTAAGTATGTTATAAAAACTATTTATGTACAGGATATAGTATCACGGCAAACTACATATACTTTCCACTCTAAAATTTTTAACATCAAATAAGTATAGTTTAAGCTTTGTCTTGTTACAAATATAAAAAAAAATAAACTGGTCCAAGTCATATAAGTTCAAGTAAAAAATGTTTTCCCATAAATCATTTTTTTGTTTTCACTTCGTAAATAAGCATTAGCAATTGTTTTATATTTTAACCTCTATATGTAGATGAATTATATATGTAATTGTAAAAACTGTGAAATAAATTCATTTTTCCATAAACAAGTTTGTTTTTTTATTAAATAAATTAGCATTAGCAACTTTTAATATTGAACTTCTATCGCTTTATTTTAACTATATTAATTCTATATATAATATTTTAACGATATAGCAATAATTTTACTAAAAATGTTTTTTTTTCACACTCACTAGCTATCCTAATCAAGCTTCGGGGGTCACGCTTCATACGACTTGTATGTACTAAAATTCACCTACCTCCCAAACTAATCGCCATCCCATTCTAAAATTTTTATGATAAAACAAGTATAGTTTAAGCTTTGTTTTACGACAAAAATAAAAAAAATTAACCTGGTCCAAGTTACTCAAATAACGAGTTGAAATGGTTACTTCCGGTTTTAAACAGGACAATTTTTTTTTATTCCAAATCCTATTTTAAAATTAAAAAGAACAGTTGATTTTCTATACCAATCAATATTTTTAATGTTTTTAATATATTTTTTTCAATCTCAAAATCGGCTTCCAAAAAAACCCTTCATCAGCTTCTTCAATCCTTCAGAAGCCCATAACTCGGCACCTGAACCTCATAGAAGGAAAAAATTGTGCATCCACGTTCATATCCTCTAGAAGTACCATTATGCATAATATGAACGAAATCCGGAACCTCGACTTTTTTCGTTGTCCGCTTCACGTGAAATTCCCCATTAATGACATTATGCAGATGAAAACAAAGACCTAAATACACTTTTGGGAGCTTTTTGAAACATTTTTACTAATATTGATACACTTTTTGAGGAAATGTTATACGGTGGAAAATTTGGGAGTGGGAACACTGCTGGCAATCGATCTAAAAAAAATTTCAAATTTTTCTTTTATAAAAAAGTAATTTTGACAAAAAACTCTTTCCAAAACGTCTTGATTTAGTAGTTTTTAATCTTTTCGTAAAATCGTCATAGCCAACGAATATTTTTTTTTCGATTTGCTTTTCTTGAAAATCCTATGAATCTAAATAATTTGCATCGCTCTTAGAATGCCGTCGTGCATTCATGATTTTTCGTAGTGATTTTGTGACAGATTTTTTGTACAAACATATAGCGAATGGTAATGCCACCACGACAGCACATACGATATCGAAATATTTTTTTTCAGCTCTTCGATTTAGTGGTATACTTCATATCGGAAACATGTGAAGCGTATGGATCCTCCCCAAAAGGTGGAAATTTATGATATTGTCCGCACGTAATCACTTGAAGACGACGCTACTAGCTCCACCATAAATTCAACCCCAAACTTCAGACTCGTCGCTATCCAGATATGAGACACTATGCCACATGTGCCGATTAGAATTCAATTCCGTCGAAGCATCAATCAATTATGCCGAGCACATACCGCACCGTCGCTGATCGAAAATTCGCCGTGAGATGAAAAACCATTTGCCATCGAAAACCTCTACTCTGCCAGGAGTACGGTAGGTTAGGAACGATTCTACGATGTGAGATGCTCACAGCGATCTACCTGAGTTGCACAATAAATTCTGCTTTACGTCGAAATCCCACTTGTACACATACAGGACCTCGAGTAAAGTAATAAATTTCGAATCTAACACCCAGCAATATTGTGCGCTTCCGTCCGTGCTATATGTGTCGATTGGGCAATGGTTATCTTCGTTAGGCCAGTTGAGTTTCATAAATAGTGTTAGTCCTTGAGGAGAATCAAGCAGGTAGCAAGAACACTCTGATAAAATAGCCGCAAATATAATTCAAAGTCTTACAATGGAATAGAATAATGTTGAGAGTGGTCTTTTCTTTAAAATATGTTATGAAATATTGAGGTGCAATTTATGGTATTATTATTTAAGACCATGGTCCTGCTAGTACTCACGTATGGATTCGAGACTTGGGTGCTCAGCAAAAGGCACTCTGAGCTTTTAGCCCATCGGCTCGCGATCGGGACCTATGGAAAAATTTGTTAACGGAGGCCAGGACCGGAACTCTGTTGTAGCGCCGATGATGATGATGATACTGAAATTTTCGTAGACTCTTGTGTTCTACAAGTCTAATTTCAATATTTTTCAATAGATTCACGTTTTTTAAAAATATATTCATGCCATGCCGAAAAATGAAAACAACTGCGGCGAGAAAACGTCACAGGAGAGTAAAATAGACAAAAAAATCGGGACAGTCTAAAATAAGGTTTCAGTCAGCCCGTGGACACAGACGGTATAGCTTTCCACCATTAGCCCCTTCAATCCTCTCGCGCACAAAGCATGTTAAAGTTGCCTTTTTGCCATTATGATCTAATTGTCAAATTGGAGGAGTACTACTTGGATTTGACCCGATTTGACAATGAGCAGCCAAAAAATTACTACCATCCCCTTCAATGTAAATCTTATGGGCATGTCCACTCCATTTCTACTACCTCACTGGTTTCAGTAAGCGATGTAGTCAGCGGTAGGTCGTAGTATTGTCAAAACCACAGATAGCAAAAAAAAAATGTAAACAATAACCCTACCAATATCACAAAGAAAAAGAAAAACTGATTGAAAATGATATGTTCAGCTCGCAAACTTTAATGACCACTCGATAGAGCCAAAATTAGTGAGCCTGAACTTCCGAAGTTCAGTCTTAGCGAGACGGCACCAGCTCAGCATAGGCATCAATTCAATAGACTTTTCGTAAACAACTGGATGAGGGCATGTCTGCAAATACACAACTCAAAATAAAGTTCATAAATCCTGGACTAAACTCTTATGATATACAGAAACTGCGTGCGTTTAGTTGTTTCAAATAGCAAAACCTGCATTATAATACATATTAATATAGCATTATTACCAATGGTCTAAACCTGTTGCTATGTACAGTTTCAGATGTTCCAGTTTTGCGGCAATAATATCCTGTTCAATAGTTTTTTTGGGTCCTCCTCTGCAGATAGAACCTGTTTTCGTTGTTATTTGTTACCATCCTGTATTCATAGACGCTCTTGACTGGACCTTCTTCAAACATAAATCCTCAGCTTATTGCGTGTTATTTTATTATTGGTCCGACGGTAAAAACTTCAGCTCCAAGGGTAAAAGCGAATGTAGGACCAGAAGTGCTGAAGATTGTTGGAGCGGAAAGATGACTCTGTTTAAGCAACGCAGCAGTGTTTGAGCAGTGGAACTTATTTTTGGAGTGCAAAGAAAAGGCAACCAAAGATAGCGCTGACGTGCCAAAATAGAAACAGAGCTCAAGAAATGTCTTATCTTTCAAACGAAAAGCAGTGCTTATAGCGGTCGAGAATTAAGGGAGGATGTTACAGCGAGGAGTGTTTCATACATTACCTTTGTTTTAGATTTTAACAGAAAAAAAGTTGGTAAAAATTAAAAAAACAAATCGAACCGTACTACAGCCATTATGAAATATGAAAGATCAACCTATTTCCGACTACCATATTTTTGAATTCAAACGTCAAGATCAGTTTAGAGTTCTTTGTGGATACATGGATTCTTATTTTCATCTGTTTGGTTTGCGGTTTATTGCTCTTGCATTTATTATTTACTTATTTGCAAAATAAAAAACATTTTTGCGTCCTGCAACGGACCAAGAAAAACGTTGATTTTATTAATAGTCCAGTCAAAAAATCTCAAGAAATGACCCAACGTCCGGAAAAATCCGAAAGTTTTGAAACTTTGCACATTGAGTTATGCGTACCTAAGGATGAATATACCAAAAGTCCTCAAGAATATGAAGCGAGCTCTAGCGGCAACTAGCGAAAACAGGACTTTTTTTTTGGTTTTTCGTCAATATCTCGAGAACCGTTGGTCGGAGGCAAAATTTGACTCTATACATAATTAACGCTTATTAAATTTGCAACAAAAATGATTGTATACATTTTTCTTGCATTCGGAATGGTTCCTGAGTTAAAAGGCGCTAAAAATACCGGTTTTTTTTCTAAAACTGTTGAGGAGCTCGTCATTTCTGCTATGTCATCAAGATAATTTGAGTTCTAAGGTTTTTGGTTTTGAGAAAATTAGACTACACACTGAATGCCGAGAAGATTACACAGAAAAATGAGTACAATCATTTTCGTTGCAAATTTAATAAGCGTTGATTTTGTATAGAGTCCACTTGTACCTCCAACCAACGGCTCGCAAGATATTAACAAAAAACCAAAAAAAAAGCTCTGTTTTCGCTAATTGCCGCTAGAGCTCGCTTCATATTCATGAGAACTTTTGGTATATTCGTCCCTAGGTGCGTGTAAATCAATGTGCAAAGTTTCGAAACTTTCGGATTTTTCCGGAGGTTAAACTTGTTTTGGCTGGACTATAACTTGTTCTTGATATTTCAAAAACATTCACGTATTTACAAGTTTACCGCTAACATACAATAATACATTATATTTGATGTTTGGCTTTCTGTGGCATATTGATACCGCTCCACTTGACAATATTAGGTAAAAAATATTGTTGGAAATAATGAGATGAGAGGAAATATTTTATTGAAAACATTTGACGTCAAACGAAAGATGAAAAAGAAGAATTCGCTTCAAGGCTTCAGTACTCCTTTGAATGATGATGTGGCGTATTGTATGTTTGTATGTTTTGAAGAAAATAATAAAAGATGTGGAATTTTTTGTTGAGTCTTTCAAGTATTTTGATTTGATTTGATGTTATTGTCAAAGTAAACATAATTTGTATGAGAGCTGATGTTGTTTTGAAAAGATTGAAATTGATGTGAAGGCATGTAGATTTTGCATGAATAAATAGATAACGGAGTAATAAAGTTTGTGTTGAAATATAAAATTCTTTGAATGCTAAAGTGTGGTCGGCCTAATGTGCCTAATATTTGACTTGAATGTGCATATTGAGATGAATATTCTTAGAATAAGAGATGGGTTTCGGAAAAATAGAATATGAATTTCGAAAACGATGCAACAAAATTATATGCATGTTCTTGGTATTGCCTTTATATTTCTTAGATTAATATGATCATATGAGCCAATACAGTATTTTGAAAATCTTAAATAAATGTTGTGTGTACTCAGACAGAATTCTCTGCTCGAAACCAATGAATCTTATTAGTTGAAAGTAAGGATTTTTCGAAAATATTTTCAATGCCTATGATAAGACTAAAGCCCATTTAATGGTTAAATATAATTATTTTATACAAAACTCACACATATTTATTATTCATTCAGTCAGTCATTCACTTATAAAATTGTGAAAATCTCAATTGGCTTCTAAAATCATTTCCACGGAGATCAGATATAGTAGAACGTGAAGGATGTATTCTGATATTTGCTAGAACCTAAGCGAAGTATAATACGTGAGACCTCACTTGCTTCCTACTTTTCTGGAAATGAGAATCATTACTCAAATCATATGTTTCAGTGCGTAACGCAAAAGCATAATTTCTGTTTTTGGCCCTAGAAACTGATATGCTTTGCTATATATTTATGATATTTTCATAAACTTATTAAAAACTCCTGTTATTATGTGAGTATTTAATTTTTATTTTCAATTCATATTTATATTAGTGTTCCATGCCTTGAAAAATACATTAGAGATTTTCGCGCCCAGCGTGGGCTAAATGCATCATGGTATCCATCGTTTCCATTGTTTTAAGCAATAATATTCATAGAAATAGTACACACAACGAAAGAAATCGCTAGATGTTCGCATTTTTGATGACTTTAACTTAATGCTGGCTCGTTTTCAATGAGAACTTCAACAAAAAATGATGCGAATTTCGAGAAAAAGTCGTTTTAAATTTAACATCGAGACTCAGAACGTAAATGCGGAGAATCCAGTATTTGTACATGCAAGCGAACACAAAAATTTACTGAAATTGCAACGACCTGCGAAGCATTATATTCTGCAAACGTTCATAGTTTTCGCGGATTCTAATTCATGTTCAATTGATTCTTTATTATTTATATTGCAATATAAAATTTGTTCGCGATTTATCCTGAAAATTTGAAATGCTGCTAATTTGTGTTTTTTTTTTTAAGAATTATTAAAGAAAATTAGATATGGATTACATTTTTTGCTGTGTTCTCCCGAAACATATTCAAATTTCAATTTTAATTTATTCATTTTGTATCCATTGTTTAAAGCCAACATCTTCACAGATATTAATCTTGAAATTGTGTCAAAGAATACAAAGGACTGAAGATGTAAAATTTGACCAATATAATTACAGATAAGAAAAATTATTCAAAAATGGAAAAAAAAACCAATAGCAAACAATATTACAATATATTTTGAATCCTGAAATACTAGCAGCGAGCCTTTCAAATACGAGGGTTGATCCAAAAGTAGTGATAATCGGTTATTTTTAGCTCGCATAAAATTTTAAAAAAAATTTTACTACCTCGTATACCCACTAGGTCGACATAAAAAAAACATTTAAATAGGCGATTCCACGGTTCCAGGGAGGGACATTCATTTGAATACGAATAACCGAAGAGAGAGCATTGAAATGGAGAAAAACGAAATTAGAGCTGTCATTTAGTACCTGTCTTTGAAAAAAATGTCCACCAAAGACTTTGACAGCCACTTGGTGGAAACATTAAGGGACTCTGTAACTTCATATTCTACCGTTGCGCGCTGGCCCAAGGAGTTTAAGCTAGGAAAAACATCCACTGACATTGCGAAGGAACTTCATCCACGTCCCTCATTGAAGACAACGTGAAAAAAATCGAAGATGCCGTGTTGCCAGATCAAAGAGTGACCATCAGGCATGTAGCTGAGTACACAGGGACCTCGTATGGCAGTGTTCAAAAAGAATCGTTGCCAACGAATTACATATGAAGAAGGTCTCTGCGCGTTGGGGGCCGAGAATGTTAATCGACGACCAATGAAGACACGAGACGACATTTCGAAGGCGAATCTCGAAAAATTCCAGGCAGATCAGGAAAATGTTTTGTCACGTTTCGTGATCATGGTCTGGACCTGCATCTACCTTTTTGATCCAGAAACCACACAGCAACCGCTGACGTGCAAGCGACCCTCTTCACCGATGCCGAAGGAATTCAAAGTCTCGAGCTCGGCGGTGAAGGTTATGCCATCAGTTTTTGGAACGTTGAAGCAATTATTATTTATTTATTTATTTCAAACCAAACAAGGTGTATACATAAAAAATAACAATTTACATTTTTACATTTTTCTCAAGCTAAACTAAAATAAAATCACATAAATGAACAAAATAACATTTCCCAGAATTTTAGCTGGTTGTAAATTTGAGGCGAAAATTCCAAGCAAAAGAAATAAGGTTTTCATTAGGAATTCAGCGCTATAATTAAAGCGCTTTTGAAACTGACTTTAGAGATAGACGGGGAGTAGTAGTGGGGAATTTGTTGAATATTTTGCATCTATTTATTGGTTTTCTGTCA
Organism: Nemotelus pantherinus; assembly: GCA_963978885.1. Classification (NCBI taxonomy): domain Eukaryota; kingdom Metazoa; phylum Arthropoda; class Insecta; order Diptera; family Stratiomyidae; genus Nemotelus; species Nemotelus pantherinus. The sequence goes on from OZ022263.1 coordinate 26,545,106, forward strand.
CCATAAGCTGTCTGGTGCTTGTGTTCATTGAGGAGACGTGTGTGCCTAGTCCGTCTTACAGAATTATTGACAGTTATTTTATTGCAAATGCATTCAACGTTAATCAAGCCCCTAATCACATCAAAAATAAAACATGAGCACAATAACGTTCACCTTGAAGAAAGTGTTTTCAAATTTAAAAGACTTAACTTGTAACTATAAGATGGAAGGGTTTCAAAATCATGTGGACGGTATAGATCTCTCAGAGCAAAGAGAACAAACTGCTTTTGGATAGATTCCAGTCTATCACTATGAATATTGAAAGTAGAATTCCAGACGATGCACCCATATTCGAATAAAGGACGAACTAAAGATATGTACAGAGTTTTTGTCAACCATATGTTCTTGAATTCTTTTGCGCGCCTCTTAATAAATCCCAGCTGCTTGCTGGCTCTTGCAAGTATTTTGTCACATTGAAGATTAAAGCGAAGCTTCTTATCCAGAACAACACCGAGATCTACAACACTATCTACATTCTTCAGCAGCTGATTATTCAGGCGGTAATCAAAATTTACTGTATAGGTTTTACGGGAAAAGCTTATGGAATGGCATTTGTCAATACTAAGAAGAAGTTTATTTTGTACACACCATTGCTCAAGCGATAAGAGTTTTAACTGAAGAAATTTTGAATCAGAGGAAACGGTAATTTTTTGGAGATAAAACCTTGGAATTTTACATGCTGTGCTCGATTTCTTAAGTAACAATCCAACTAACTTAGCAAATTTCCTGAGATGCCAAATTTTTGCAGCTTAAATTTCAAAACATCATGGTTGACACGGTTTAAAGCCTTGCTGAAGTCAATGTACATAGTATCAACCTGACGTCCTTTTTCCACATCGCAAAGCACATTTGAAATCATTATGATAAGATTGGTAGTAGTGGATCTACCTTTTCTGAAGCTATGTTGTTGTTCGTTTCGAAGAGGATCATCAACAATTGTAAGTTTTTCACAAATTATTTTTTCAAACAGCTTTGGTGTAGCAAACAAAATGGCGATGCCTCTATAATTCTCAACCGATCGTTTGTCGGCACTTTTAAGAATCGGTGTAAGATGGGAAGACTTCCAGAAATGAAGAAATTTACCGCAATGCAGCGATTTGTTGAAAATTATCTGATTATCTAATCCTTTCTGCACATTTAATTATGAAGCTTGGAGGAAGTAGGTCTGGTCCAGTCCCTTTTTTCATGTCAAGCTCTCTTAAAGCTTCAGTAATGTCCTCTCTAGTTAAATATATTCCATCAGCAATAGACAGCTGAGGTGTTTGAGAAAGTGGCATGTTAGGCGAGCTGCTGAGATGACAAAAAAACTTCCTGAAAATGATCGGCAAAGAAGTCACATATATTCTGTGGGTCTGAAGAGACTAAGTTGTTTTTTTGCATCGATTTGGGATAACAAGAAGCTTTTTGCTTGGTGTTCACAAAGTCGCAAAAAGTCTTAGTCAAAGAACAACTTCGGGGCAAGAGATTTGAATTATCTGATTATCTAATCCTTTCTGCACACTTAATTATGAAGCTTGGAGGAAGTAGGTCTGGTCTAGTCCCTTTTTTCATGTCAAGCTCTCTTAAAGCTTCAGTAATGTCCTCTCTAGTTAAATATATTCCATCAGCAATAGACAGCTGAGGTGTTTGAGAAAGTGGCATGTTAGGCGAGGTAATAGCGAAGTGATGGCTGCTGTTGAAGCGTTCTAGGAGAATCAAAGAATATTTTTCTAAGGTTGCAAAAAAGATGGACTAAATATATTAACTTTTCAGGAGACTATGTTGAAAATTAAATACTTTTTTTATAAGTTTAACCCTCCGAGTACACACCTATTTTTTCGATCATGGAGAACACTTGGGGTCAAATTGACCCCAAGCACTTTTGAACGTCTATAGAATCGCCACCACTGAAGATTTTAATTTGAAAAAATTTGTAGGTATAGTTTGAGACCTTTTCTAGTAGTTCTTATGCATAAGACGTGCCTTAAATGTCCTTACCATACCTAAAAAAAATTCACGAAAAACAGTTTTGCCGAAAATCAGGTTTTTTACTAAAAAATCGTTATTTTTTTTAATTTTCAATATTTTGGGCTAAACATTTAAACAGATACTCTCAAGATATGACAAAATCATAAAAAAATTAGATGTATATTGGACCTTTAAAAAAAAGTATTTATTTTGCATATTTACGGTGGCGATTTTGAAGGTTTTTTATAATTGCATATTTAAAAAAAAAATTAATAAATTGATTGATTTTTAATATTTCGAGCTTAAAATTTATATGGTTAGAATAATACAAAAATCATCCGTATATAAAGGGTTGCAAAAAAGATATTCGTTACGCATATTGGTAGAAGTAATTTTGAGGGTATGAAAAATAATGAATTTTTTCATTTTTGAATAGAAAAAACTATTTTTTATTCATTAAAATATATAAAAATAATGACAAAATAAAGAAAAAATTGAAAAATTATTCATATCCAACACAACCATTGCATAAAAATGCCCGATGCTCGTCGCTCATCGGTCGATCGCAAGATGCGCACACATCTTTTGTTTGGTGGTCCTGTTTTCGAGAGAACAATAAACATCTTGGTCTTTTACTGAGCTTTGGGCGTTCTGAAGGAACATTTGGGATATTTATTCCTAAAATATTCTCGATCCCTTTTCGAATGTCTGCACGTAGAATGGTATTATTTAATTTTTCTCGTAAGTATGGCTCGACAAGGTGAGCCACAACTTCTTTCAAGGCAGCAATGGCAGATTTATTTTTGGTAGCATCAGTGTCAGTTTCTATCGATAGACCGATAAACACTGAAGAAGAAGAGGGCAGATTACCCTCGAAATATCAATGTTTGTCACAAAAACTAAATATATCTAGCTTCGAAAGGAAAAATCGGTTTTTTAAAAACAGTTTTTACAAGCTGGAAAAAATTGGTACATATTAAAAACAATTATTTTTTGGCTATTTGAAATTAATCTATCGATTTATAAAGTAAAAAAAATATTGAATTTTACCTCAAAATTGACGTCGAGTACACATGGGGTCTATTTGACCCCTTGATCTGCTTCAAAGGCTTCTCAACGACGACTGACGACATGGGACTGTATGAGAACGGTTTAAACTAAAAATCAAGGCACAGAAATACACTAAGGAACCTACAGTACCCCCTTTTTCCCGCAGGCCTAAGCGCTGCGATTGATCAAAAAGGTCTCTGGGGTCAATTTGACCCCCTGTGTTCTCGGAGGGTTAATCACCTTGGTTTTTATTCATTATCATTACTTTTGGATCAACCTTCGTACATGTAATAAGTTTCGTTTAAACGTTATTCAAGTGAACTGTAGAACATTTTGTGCTTGCTTGCTTGCTTGCATTAATCTGAAATTATTTGACTCTTTCTACTATTACTAGCAACTTCATAACCTACTCTGGTTTTTTCTTGGCTTGGCAATTTTCATGGATTTGAATTTATTTTGATACTAGAAAAAAATTCAAAAAGCTAAAAGTAGCTTTAATTTTTGAATGTGCTACATATTTTTTATTGGACTTACTTTTAGAGGGCTGAAATTATTTTCAGTGAAACGATTAACTATTGCTAACGTTGAAATCTGAATTTTAAATCTATAAAATTCTTAAAGCTAATGATTTAAACTGCGGAATAATAGCAAATAAAATGCCTACAAAGCCTAAAATGCCAAATTCCACACAGTTTCCTTCAAAATTTAAACGTTTTCCCAAGCGACACGGACACATTATTTTACGGTTGCGAAAACATGCAACATTAAGGCATTTTCCCATATAAATTTCAGCCCAAATGATTTTATTTACCCTCCACTCTATCACGAACCTTTCACTTGCATTATTCATGCGCATAAATAGGTTTACTACAGCAGTGAGACCGTGTGTCATTCGATGCATCGTACGTAGAGGCAACATTCTAGCACTTTACCTCGTGCAATGTTTTACGTCACCTGGTTGTATTGACCTATTTGCAGGGAATAGAGTTAAGGGTAGGTAAATACCAACGAACCTTATACGTTGACTTTTACTCCTTCACGTCACTTGACATATTTAAAAGAGTTTGGAACGTAGTCAAGATCTATAACACAACTCAACGAAGGCATGAGAAAATTCAGACTAGTGAAAGAAAAAGCTAGGATTACAAAAATCGAACAACGATTCAACTAGGGAGCCAACGGCAAACAGGAAAATTTCATTTATTGAGCACGAAATGTAAAGTTCAAATAAAATGTCCTTACCAAAAACTAAGTTCCGGAAATTATTTTCGTTGTTGTATCTTGCCGGAAAACTGTAATTTTCACAAGAATACAATATGACTTGCAAAACAGTTAGCAAGCCAACCCAAGGGGCTTACCACAACATCCTTTTCATTTTGCAAGAATGATATCATTATGATTTGATGATGTTTTTAGAAAGTAGCAATTTTCGTTTGTGCCTCGTGCCGTTGTGCAGGAAGTGAATGACATGTGCAAGGGTTGGCAGCAGTATGAAAAATGCAGTGTTGATTATGGTGGCAATCGTTAAATATTTTTGGGTTGCATTTGAGCAAGTAAATGTGACTATGTCGCTGCTAAAATAAACAAAAACCTGATCTTACAATCTGAATTCGAGTATAAACAAACTCGCAGATTGGTTCGAACAAGAAGTCAATTTCTGACATTCAGAGCTCCAATGACTACAATGTTTACAGGTCTGCCGCTTCCTTCCCCGAAAGGTAAAAAATTATTTCCGCAGAGTTTTGCTCACCTTTTCCAGTTCCAAAATAATGGATATTTCTACTAGCTCTCATAACTTCCTTGTTCCCATTTCGGCCCAAAGAGCTAATTGAAAAAATAACGCCCACTCACGAAAAAACCGGAAACTCAATGTTCTTGCTACCTCACTAGCAACTTTATTGTCCAGGACATGCAATAATGCGCTATTTGAATATTCGCAACAAATTTCACCTACACTATTTGAATACATTTGAAAGTGAGTATTTGTTAGCTGCGGCTCAAAATATTCTGTACAAAGTTTCGATGCGGTTTTTGTTGCCCTGAATATGAAATTGCTTGCTGTCTAATGTAAAGTCGACAAAGTTACTGTGAGGCAGTTTGTTGGTGTTACTAGAGAGGTAGCAATGCATGGAATTTGGAATGGCATGAAATTCTATCGGAGCGGTTGAACTTTGGTCATGTGTGCATAGGTGCATTGTTCACATCGGGTTTTCATATGAGAACTGCTAAATTGGGACGTAACGAAGATAAGAAATAGTGGATGCAATTTATTCGTATGATATGCTGTGACATGATAATAAAAATTCAAATCAGTTTGGGAAGAAAGTAGTGGAGAAATATTTATGAAATACATTTATCACAGAAATTGCAATTTGTAAGAAATTTATTTCGCAATAATATTATGTTTGTGGGACAAAAACAAGCAATACAGAAAAAGTATGCTCGTTTTTTTAAACTTTCATATCAGAAATTCGAAATAGATTTATGCAAAGCACTTCAGTGAAGCGTCTGAATTATAAATCTCTTTTAGTTCACTATATCAATACCAAACTATTCATAAGGATATGTTGTTCGATGTGGGGAACTGTAAGCCAAACTTTTCTTTCTTGGGTGTCTTTTTTCAATGTTTCAGAACCTTCGACCAATATGCCTATTTCCGTCCAATTATGTTTTATTGCGGCATGAAACTCCAATTACAATCATTAATTTATATACTTGATTTCTTTTCCGGGTATTTTGCCACTAATTTGTATTTTCAGGCCTCCATTAGCATATTTGGCACAAACCTAGTGAAATGCCCAATTCACATCGATTTCGATGTGCGTTGTCGCTCGGATCGGCGAACTATATACATAATTTCCTTCCAGTGACTTTTTTCGTTATTCGTATTTATTAAACGCGGACACAAATGGAAACGAAAACTTAGTCAAAAATTTGATATGAGGTATGGAAATCTGTTTGGCAGTGCTGCCCTTTATTTTTTTTGGAATAACGTTAGATTCAATTATATTTAAAGCTAATTAATGCCAGATCCTCGAAAGTTATAATGCTAAACAATGCTTTGTTATTTGATTAAAATAAACATGATTGAATATGAAGACAATATATATATATATATTTATAACATAGAAACAAATTAGAAGCTTAAAACTTACGTCTCAATATGATTCTATATCTATTACAGACATGCCAGTTAAATCTCAACCTTTCTCTTTTTATATTATAATATTTTTCAAAACATCATTTGGTATCTCACTATCAAAACAGCAATATTAATTTATTTTGAAGTAAAAGTATTAGTGGAATTGTTTTTGCGGGATGATTAAAATTGAAAAAAAAATTTTATTTACATTGAAAATTTTATTTTGACAAAGTGGTTTCGAAAGTATGCACTGATTCTCATCAGACACCAGCACACAGTGCATACTTGGCTGATGTGACCACTTGCAGTTGGAAATCATTAATTTTTATTTACGCTGGTTGTGACAAATTTTAACATCCCGCAAAAACCATTCCAATTTGATTCGGCTTCGGAGGCTTATTCCGCAAAACGATCGACTTTCCCGTATCAATTATTCTCTGCTTTGATAAGCTTTAGAGACGATATACGTTGTCTATGCTGATTTATAGACAAGAAGGGAGCCATGATCACAAATCAATAACCTTTATGAGAAAAGTATTAGTGTCGAATGACGAAGATTTTTCTCCATTGTTATCCGTGCGATCGCTTGCATATGAACCCGTAACAATTGACACATTATTCAGGAAAAAATATAGAAATAGAATGCACATATTTTGGTGAACTTGAACTTGTAGATGCCTGAAGATCCTGGGAGTCTGAAGTGGATGGGACCACATCACTAATTTTTAGCATCATCACGAACGAAAAACCTAAATTGCCTTCATATTAGAATATCTACCTTTTCATTTTATTTCACTTAATATTTCGCTTTTTTGCAACGTTAATAGCACTTGTGACTAGCGACAGAGGTTTTCCGGAAATCGTAGACAAATAATAGAAGATCGACTATATATCCTTTGTTCTGCTGAAAGCACACAGGTGTAGTACTATTTCTAATGTATTTTTGACTCCTATTTGCAGCGAATTCATCGGTCGACAACGGTTTCGTTCGCTGGGGGTAGGTTTACATATGAAACTTTCAGAATAATCTAATGAGGCAGCATTCCATCTGTTCGCGTACTCTATGCATTGGCAGGAAGTCATTTTTTTACGCTGTTTTGACTAAACACTGAAAACTTTCCTTCTTTCATGAAAGAGCATGAGATTTCAGTTGAATCTGAGCTTGCCAGATCCTGAAAAGTGTCAAGCGGTGTGAAGCGAATACATATTTTCAAATATGCGCGGGAAGGAAAATAATTTTCGCGCAATGTTATGAAATTCGAATATTTTTCTGGAGGTACTTTGTTACTGCTTAAGATGACTTTATGATCACATCTTCATTTCAAAATCATACAACTGTTACTTCTGGTTGTCACTTCTAAGGAAATGCCACGAATGCGTTTTTGTACTTTTCATTAGTTTCCTCCACCAAATGATTGTACGCGATCAGAGCTATTATTGAGAAAAAATTGATGGGCAAGATTGTAAATAAATGAGTGCCAGATTATTCCGAAATTTAAACTTAAATGCTAAAAATAATGCTAAATGCTAACTCCGAACTTCTAATGCCGTTTTGAGGAAAATAATACCAGATCTAGCATTCAAAATGCTAAAATGGCAGCTCTGCTGTTTGGACATGAAATGGTGATATAGTTTGTTTTTTCACCAGCAGTTTTTTCCCCATTCATTTGTTCATCATTTGTTCATGATATCGCACCACAATATTATTCGAGTATTAGAGATTTGGTTGACTTAGAATTTTTGCAATTTGAGTTGATTTAAGGTCAAAAGCACTTTTTTCATTTTTCTGAGTTTTCCTGGGTCATCTTGATCTTTGTCATGGGGTTTCATTTGCTCTTTTATTATTTTGCATATGTGTCATCAGCTTATTATTGTTCTGCATCTTTTTCCTGTTGATCGTTTGCTGATTAGTTGCTGATTTACAAATTTAGAATTGTGTATCAAGAGTTTTCTGTCTAGTATCAACTTTTAATCGTTGCACGAACTTATTTTCTCTCGACCTCTTCTGATCATTCTTTACTGACCGCGGATTGAGCGTTGAAAGAAATTGTGATTTTCCTGAGTGAAATAGCAATTGTATTACGAATAAAAGCCAACAGATTATTCGACGGCTTTGTTTTAAATTCAATTTCATATTTTTTCCCAAAGCACGCTCCAACAATTTGCCAATATCGAGCTTTACGCCTCTTCAGAGTAAAGTCTTTTGCATTGCATCAAAACCAGATTTATGCAATTTCAAGTTACCAAATGGATGTCTAGAACCTTGTCAAAAGCGAAGCAATTTTCAATTTTCAACGTGATAAACTTTTTGATAAAGGAGCTGTTGTTGATTTAGACACAGTAAAAGAGTTTCAATCACAGCTTAGATTATTTTGTAATCAATATGATGTTGCGAATCTTTGTAATATTGATGAAATTGGGTTTTTTGAAGCAGCACGACAACAATTTGTCATTAAATCTCAAAAAACTAAACTGTACAGGTGGAAAGTTTTCAAAGGAACGTGGTCTGTTTTGCGAAAAAATGGGAAGTATTTGCTGGTTAATGGAAAAGCTAAATGAAAAATCATTCGGAAACACTCATGATACTTTAGTAATAATTAAATGATGATAAGTTACCGCAACCTTTAGAGATTACAAAAAAAATCCTTCACTGTACTTTAGTAAATCTTTAACATCGGAACACTTGTGCAATAGGACCACGTTTTTTGCGACGTTGAAGCGACACGATTCCTATTTTTCATTGTACTGCAGAGGATCTTCGCGGCTTTAAGCGGATCTTGGTTCAATGCGAAAAAACAATGTATAATAAGTTTATAGAAGAGCTTCAGCTTGAAGGTGATTTTCTGAATTCTTAAGTTCTGCTGTGACTAAAGTTTACAAAACCGATCTGGTGATGGAACCTCTTGGGCCACCTGATCTTAGTAGTGCCATAAAGAAACAAGCTTTAGTTCGCAAAAAGCGTTAAGCGTGTAATTGTTTTAGTGGAAATACATATGGTTGGATATTGTTTACGAGTTTTCTTTTAATGATTAACATGTGACAGAGAGTAATGAATTATAACTACTATAAATTTTATATTGTATAAAGCTAGAATATAACTACCAGTTTCCACGATTTCATAAGAAAAAACGAAACAAAGTGAAATGTTTTCCGATTTTGTCATTTGGTTAAGTAATATTATTGAACTGAAAAGAACTCATGCAAAAAAAATAAGGATCGGCAAGAAAATCAATATAATCTTATTTCCATCAAACTTCTAACGCTCATTTTGTAAACAGTCTATTACTTTAGCTATCATCATTAAAATGAATATTGACAGTCACCAGTCAAATCAACTTTGAGTCGATTTTCAGCACAATTTCTATCATAAAGATTTTCACCCATCATCTTTCATCAGGTTTGCTAAAACAAACTGCTTTCACAAAGTACAACCAACGCAACTACTATCAAAACTCGTCTCTCGTTCGGAAGCTCTTCGAAATTCTGATTACAAATGCCAAATGACACCATGTCCAAGTTGGGAACAATGCAGCTTTACAAGTGCATCATCGCCATTCTATCTACCAACGTGAAACTGTATATACATAGCACACAACTAAATCGTATCTCAGGTGGCCAACTGACACAGGTCTGAATTGGAAAGAGGTGAAAGAAACTTGAAATCTCAGCGAGCTGTAAATTGTAATCAACGGATTTGATATTTGCACCGGTGATTTTAACACGATAGGAGTTATTTCTCTTTCAAAGTTTTCCTTTGAATCTCTCGAACTGTATTTTTTACTTGCACGGCTCACAAGAGAATATCATTCATGCTATTACGGATACCAGTGATCAAATTCGCATTATGGGCACGAAATCTATAAAGTTTTATGCTTTGACGAACAAAGTTCGATTCGACTTGGGCGTGGAATGTGAAATTTTTAGGGTTTTATTCGAAACGTTGTTGTCGTCATCGTCGCTTTTAAAGATGTTATATCATCGAGGATCGATTATCAACTTCAATTTCACTCAATCTGTTTAGTTTTCGAGTTCTGTGTAAAATATTTTTCAATAAACTCAGGAACTAAGTACTTCAGATATTTTTTTTTAATTCTCTTCCTTTTTATATTTTCTATTCTTTTCTATTCTGTGAATACTGTAGTAGAAAAGGATTAATAGAAAAAGATTCAGAGAAAAATGTCGTCGGTTTGCTTCAAAACACAATTTTTAGACAAAGAGTAGAGTTTTAGACATCTGGGCTTAAACATGCCTACTTATTGGCATGGAAAAGTTCAGTAAAATCGTTAGTCGTAGTCTACAACATTTTAAACTTGATAAAATTTATTGCAAAATCCTTGCAACTAATATCTGCGTTTTTGTCTGGAGTACAAAATTTTACTTTGAGCCCAGCTCGAGGCAAATTTATTCGTCTTCCTTGAAAAAAAAATTATCGATTCTCTATTCTTTTCGCTATTGCTGCTATTCACAACATGTAAATGATGACAGAACGGAAACCGGATATAGCATTTTTTCGAAAGTAATAAGTTGAATTGAAATTTCATCTGAATGCGAAGGAAGAAGTTTTCATTGCAACGAAAAGATTTTTCATTACTTCTCCTTAGCTTCCGGATTTCTTGAGACCCTTTCGACTTTGCGGACCCAGAACGAAATGCAAAGATGTTTCTACTATTGAAATCGTAGTTTTCGCGATTTGCAGGTTTTTCTTTGTAGTTGAGCGGATTTATGAGGAATAATGCAAGCAAAAATGCAATTTTTCTTCGATGGATATTCTTTGAATTTCATTTTGTTTGAATTGAATGCATAACAGGGAGGACAAGGAAATTGAAGTAGCAAATGAGTTGATGTGGCTATTAAAACGATAGCAGTGATTATATTTCATTTTTCATTGCATACAAATATCAACCTAGTATCTATGCTTGAAATATAATTGATGATGCAATTATATTTTTCTTTTCGCAGTTGGATGTTTGGGAAAATGGAAAATAATTGGACATATCAATAAGATCTATATATTTTTAGTTTGAAATAAAACGGTACGAAGTATCTCGTTTTTTTTTTAAGTTTTAGATAGTAGTTAGTAGTTAGTGGTAGTTAGCAGAAAAACTCTTTTATCATGTTTCTGTAGTGTTCTATATTAACCGTAATTGAATTGTCATTTTGGTTTTCAACAAATACGGTCCAATCACACTCCCGGTACATAAATCACTCCAAACTGTTAATTTTTTAAGATGTAATGGTGTTTCAGAAACAGTTTGTTAGTTATCATTACCACAAATGCGAAAATTTTGCTTACTTACGAAGCCATCCAACCAAATCTGAGCTTCATCGCTAAGGATAATTTTTTCATAAGATAAAGGATCTGTTCGATTGAAATAAAATCTGGGCATCTTTTTCGCAACAAATGAGCATTTGGTTCAAATTCTAGAGTTAACTAAATTTTATACGTCTTAATATGCAAATCCTCATGAAGAACAGGTAGTGCCATAAGAGAGTGCTTGAGGTCGACGTTTAATTGATTTATCTCGATTCTCATTCACCCTTGCATTCACAGATTTCATTTTTAGCATCACGAACACTACAATTACTAAACTGTATGAGTTGATAATGATCATGCAGTGCGAAGTGATCCATTATTGTAAAAATAAATATAAACGCTTTGTATACGCTGTGTAATAGTATATCTATCCATGGAAATTTGCGAAACAATACTGAATCAAATGTCAATTTAGTTGAAATTGGAAACAAATGACGGTCGCTATGAGAATGAAATATTGTATATGATCCTAATTTGATCACCCGTTATTTTTGCTATCCAATCATATTTTTTTCGTCATAAAATACGATATTATTTTTATTATGTTTATCACAATGGGCATCGGCTATACCGAAATGTATCTCTCGGTACTTATTTCACTACTGGCAACCACTTTACCTCAAATACAATATTGAAAAATAGGAGCAGAACATATTTGAATATTTTCATTTAAAGACCAATTTTTCTTTCAGAAGCTAGATATATATCAGTTTCTTGGCTGATATCGATGTTTAGAGGATAATCTGCCCTCTTCTGAAGTGTTTATCAGTATATACACTGAAGAAGAGGGCAGATTACCCTCGAAATATCGATATCTGTCAAGAAATTAAAAGATATCTAGCTTCTAAAGGAAAAATTGGTCTTTAAATTAAAATATTTTATGAAAACTAGACAAATTGGTTCACACTAAAACAAGTATTTAAATTTTATTACTGTATTTAGAAAATATCTGCTTTTCCTTTCAATGCTTTGAAAATATTTGAAACCAAATTCCAAACCCGAACATATGCATTTCTGAGGAATTTATGTACTACAATAGATTCTTCTTAACACGGAACATAATTTCAAATCGTAGAGTTTTAACATTGCGTGAAATTTTATGAATTAGAAATGATTTATTAAAGCTATGAATAAAATAAACTTAGATGCATTAAAAAATGCATTAATTTATTTGCGCCCAGTGTGGGCTTTTAGACGTGCGAAATACACCAGCTCATATTTAGAATTTCAACTGCAATCAAATGGTTTCAATTACTGAAATTGAGTACCGAATTTGAAACGCCTCTCATACTTACTTTGCGCTGTCATAAATGGACAAAAATAAATCAATTTAGAAGAATAAATCAAGAATAAATCAATTTTGACAACAAAATTATTCCATTCCATCTTATCTCATTTGCTTAATTTAGTTCCTGAATTCTTAGTAATTATATCAGATGGTATACACTTTTGCATATCAAAAGAACTTCGATGCTCATGAAGGCTGGGCTATAGTACTAGTCTCAGGTGCGATTTTGATAAGTGGGAAAAATATTAAAGCAAAAAACATCAAAGTTTTTTGTGTGTCCATTGAGCCAATAAATTAAATATGGTTTTATTCATTTTACTTTCCAATAAACTTTTCTAATAATATCATAATCTAAGTGTTTCATTTTAGATTATAAACGATATATGCAAACCAAAATATTGCGAACTTTAGCTCTGAGAAAATGCTACAGCCAAAAAATTGGTAAAAAAAATACTCTTCAAAATTTTACATTGTCCTTACATTCTACGTTCAAAATGTACAACAAATTTTCGACAATCATTCATGTTCAGCGTGAAATCGAGGTGCCAAAGCGTTCAAGCGTTTATCGATCGAAATTGTTTTGCCATGTCAAAGTTGTCACAGTGTTTCATATGTGGTCATGTCAAGAACAGTTTCGAAGCTTGAATCTGCTAAAATCCTGACCGAAATAGCATGAACCAATGAACATACCTCAGCTCAAGCAACCAGCACCTTGTCATCGGTGGAAAGTAATACTTGTTAACAGAAACAAATTGGTGTCGTATCGTAGTGAATTGAATTGAAACCCACCAGAGGCTGTTGACCTTTTCATTCCGTCGGAATATTTAATATCGAGATTTTTCATATTTTCAGATGAACTGATAACAATTTTATTTTAAATCCACTGTAGAAATTCTTTTGCATTTCTATCTTCACGCTTCACAATATTCAATTAAGTACAATGTCATGCCATTTTAGGAATTTGATGCTCAATTTTCAATAAAATTCTAGGTTTCACAAAATTTCAAACGTTCACATAGTTTCAACAATCGGCCCCAGCCCGACAATCATATCCTGGACACCTCTGATTAAAGGAACCGGGAAGTTAAAATAGTTAGTGTGTGTTATCGAAACGACCACGTAGTATAGCCATGTGGTCTGAAACTCATTACTTTCATAGAGTGTTTCCTGGAAGGATGCCATTCGAGCCCAGTAGAAACTAAAATACTACACTGAAGCAAAGCAATTCGAAACCCAGCATGTGGTATAGATTTTCTATACGACTAACAAAGTTGCTGGATTATAGCTGTAGGTCTATGTAAAACTGTGAAATGTGCACGTAACATGAAAAGCTTTTGGTTTTAACTTGGCCACTTAACAGGTGACAGTTTAAATTGCAATAAACGGAAGTTTGACCTGCTGGGTTGCATTGTTCATTGAAATAACTATTTCTAGGTAGTTGACATCTATTAAAATATTTTTCGATTTTTGGGCTCCAATACAAGGCTTTGTGAAAAAAATTGCTGCGTTACATAAGCGAAGACAAATTCACCTCATCCTGCCATTTAAATTTGAAATACTCTATTTCATAGAAAACTTCACTATTGACTAGACTAGACTAGAGTTCAATTATTATATGCATGAAATGGCACAAACTTTCCAATATTTCAATGAAAAACAGGTTTTTTCTGTTCCAATTTACCTACTGGGACCAACTTAATATTGAATTGGAAACGGGGGTCAGTCTGTAAATATATATTTAAACGTATACACGAGAGATGTATTGTCTTTATTGTAAATGTATTCCAACTAATCTATCGTCCCGGGAAATGGAGAAAACTTAACTGCTGCAACTTATACGGGACAAAGCTGCAAACGGCGGAAACATAGCAATTAACGTTAGTCGAGACGTCTGGTGCAGCAATTACATTGCATATCGGAACGGTTGTTGTTGATTGTTAAAGAGTTTGTGCTGTTGAACGAGTAGAAATGGTTTGCGTACCTAATTACAAACCCAGACAGTACTTCCTGCAGATAATTTGAATGTTTACGGAAAAACTAATTGGAAAGAGGAATTGAAGTGATGCGTCTATTGTGTTAAATAGATTTGTGGTGTACACATTATTTGTAGCACTATATACTTTTCATGCTGCTTTCAATAAAAGCGTTTTCTATTCTAATCGAGTCAATAAGAATTTAAGCTTACTAATTTGAAACATGAATTTCAGCTTGAAGTCATTTTTTTTATCTTAGCACGTGGACTGCAATCCTGCGATCCCTGAGATTAAATTTGTTAGTTAATGTTTTGTTTGACTAATAAAAAGAGAGATAAAAATTTACAATTACTCAAATTAATGAGTATTAGATGCAGCTCTAAAAATTGGCGTTAGGAGTCTGGTTTTCACGAAAAAGCACGGCACCAACTCACTTGGGTATCTTTTCAACTAAAATGCCAATATTCTGATGGATTGGCACCACCAAATTACATGTAGCGGGTGCGAACACATTGGTGAGAAATTATTAACTCAGACTAGTATCGGATTCAGCAAACAAGAGCAGGAGGAACTACCATCAGCAAGTCCAGTCAGATTCTGGCTTACGCAGATGACATTAAGGGGGGCGATACATGCGAGATTTTCAAAAATTCGAGTTTCTTTTTTGGCATAAATAGTTAAATTAACATCTAAAAAATATGTTTGTAAAGTTTTAGAATGATATTCGCATTATTTATACTGGAGCGCTCGACCCTCGCTAGTGAGTCGAGTAAATCGCCGCAGCTCTTTGACAACTAAAAAAAGCGTGTCAAGAAGAGCTGAGAAAAAAACGATAACTATGAACGTACTCATGGACTTCTGTATGGGCCTGGAATCGATGATTAGTTGATAAGTTAGTGTAATCATAGAGTTTCTGTGTGTCAAAACTACGCGTTTTTCTCGAAACGACCTTTTTTTTAAATTGGCGGGCAAGATAACTCAAAAAGTTCTCAACCGATTCTTATGAAACTTAGCGCACGTTTTCTCTATAGTATAAGCTTTTAGTTGAACCTCAAATATGCCAAAAAATTTTCAAAATTTAGCATTTTTTTTCAATTAGCCCAGAAACTGTCGAAAAAAGGGTCAAAAATCGTACTTTTTTTATGAGGCGTGCTAATTCACGTTTTTACTAATGTTCGAAGAATTACTAATGTTCGAAGAACATTAGTATTAAAATCGATTCGGCCAAAAATTCATATTTCCATATATATATATATATATATATATATATATATATATATATATATATATATATATATATATATATATATATATATCATCAAAAAATTTCAGTGAGATAATCTCGGGAACGCGCCATCCGATTGAGCTGAAACTTTCAGGATACATTGGTGTATATGCAGAATAGGTCCACGTCTCACTAAATGTCAATTATTGTTAACCCTTTGGCGCCGGCGGCCATTTAAGTGATATTTTTAATATACCTATTATTTCGTACACAAATAATTTTCGCATAAATAAAGTTAACGATATAAATTTCGAACGTGTTTTACATGTGAATCGGATAATGCTTTGGAATTTTCTAACACTATGTGGGCGCTGGGTGCCTAAAAAGAGAACGGGAAAATTTGAAAATTTTTAAATTGCGATAACTTTTGACACATTTATTCAATCATTACGAAATTTTCAGGACATATTGGTATTATTTAGTTGTAGATTTGTGTAGCTTTTAATGAGCGTGCTGGCAACCCTGTAGCTAGGACAGGCACTGAAAGTGAAAACCTCCAAATCATCGTCTCTCTTGAAAAAATGCCGTTTCTTCAAAAAAAAGCCATTCATATGTAAATCTTGTGCTTTGTTTACATAACCAAAAAAAAAAGATATGGTTTTACGGGCACGCCTGGTAACCCTTGCCCAATTTACCTATATTTTTAGCATCAAAAACTTCTGTTCACGGAAACTCACGATCCAATGAGCAGAATTAATTGAAATTTACAGAATGTATTGGCCTTTAATAGGACCAGGTCTGATAGAAGTGATTTTGATATGTGGGCGATTCTGTGCCAGTGGTGCCATCTTGAAAAATCACTAAAAAAGATAACTGCTTTTAGCCCTATAAATTCTGATTGAATCGTTCGATTTTGACAAAATTCACACAATAGCTGGACCTTACTTCAAACCATGTTTGGTAGAAATTTGGTTGAAAAATTCGGTTGGAGCTGCCAGCTATGATAATTTTGGTGTCTTAAATTTGAAAAAATGAAAATTTGGAAGTGAAAACATTCAAACCATCGAATATCCTCAAAAATGTCCGTTTCTTACAATAAAACCAATCTGTATACAAATCTTATGCTTAATCTGCACTTTCAAAGTAAAACATTGGAAATTTCATGTCGGACCAGAACGGTAACCCTATTCCAGTTAACCTATATTTTTAGCATCAAAAAATGCTGTTCACGGGAACTCACGAACCAATAATCAGGTACAACTGAAATTTACAGAATGCATTGGACTTAAGTAGAACCAGGTCTGATAGAAGCGATTTTGAATTGTGGGCAACTCTGTGCCAGTGGTACCATCTTGAAAAATTACATAGAAAAAAACTGCTTTTTGCCCTATGAAATGTGAATAAGTAACCCGATTTTCATGAAATTGACACAATAGCTGAACCTTACTCTAAACTCTGTTTGATATAAATTTGGTTGAAAAATTCGGTTGGTGCTGCCAGCTATGGTAATTTTTGTGTCTTTGGTTTTGAAAATTGACTCAGGAAAATAAAACTTTTTGCCCTATAACTTCCAGTGCAGTCATGAAATCAATACGAATTTCATACTATTAATGGAATCTATTATAGACATTATTCAGGCCAAATATTGTTGAAAAGCCACAATAGGGTTGCCAGCTATTGTTGGTTTTGTGTTTAATTGCAATATCTTTACTAAGCGGTTTTATCGTAGAATTTTCAAATGGTAATGATATTGTAGTGACAATAAACAGGAAATATTAAGTTTTCGATTATTTGAAAAAACTCGCTGCAGGTAACCCTAAATTTCTTTATACTCCTATAACTTCGAATGTAATATACCAGAGGGAGCAGATGTAATATATTATTAGCTTTGATACTGGCAAAAGGTTGCCAGCACGAGTCGGTTGTGCTACTTTTGTATCAATAAATGCTTACAGTTAGTATTCGTACCGGGAACATTTACACTGAAAATAAATAACCAATGTTGCAATTCCCAAAGTTCTGCAAATTTTTCGGATCGCAGCCCCAAACACCAACTTCAGATACAGTGCTGCAGGCATTGAGCATTTTCTTCATTGATGTTTTATGAGATGCTGCTTTGAAAATTTTTGTGAAATAAGCAACTGAGAGCGAATATAATTAACAAGTGTTGCTCATAAACTTTGAAATTCATGCCACTGATAATATCTGAAACCTTTCCACCATATGAGTTATAAGACCAAAGTAAAACCTGGCGTTTGAATTAGTTTGGCTGTAATAAGCAGCTAGCGTGGTAGAATATGCTCTCAAAATCTGCACGATTCTTCTACTGTTCTTCAAACATTAGTGTTTCTAGCGGTTCAGGTGCGCTAGAGTTTTTTTTTACTTTTTTTTTCTTTTCTTGGTTCAACTAGAAGATACACTTCAACCCACTCCAACCCATTTTTTGATTTCCTTTTGCTGTAGCTGATGCTGAAAATCCCGCCGATTGATGCCTTTCGCCGCGAGGGTCTCAGGAGATTGGTTACTACGGCAGCCATTTTGAAAAAAAAAAATTAAATAAAATCAGATTCTTGTATTTCAATATGTAATGAATAAACATGATCACTTTCATAACGATTCATTTATTCCTTCTATTTTAAATAAGCCTCCGAAAAACGGTCTAAATTCAGGCGTTTACATGTATCACCGGCCTTAACATGATGGGAAGATCCGAACTAGTTGTATATATGAGCATTAGAGTCCTTAATCACAAATTACGGATAGACGAAATGCGTAGTATCGTCTGCGAAAAGACGACCAAGAGTTGTTCAAATAATCAAGATAGTGGAGCATGAATTTGAAGTAGCAGTTTTTCAACAACCTTTGGTGCCTAGTTACAATATGAGAGAGGAAATAGTCAAAGCCAACAAAGACTCCTACGGTCTGTCAAAGCTCTTTAAATCCCGAAATTTAACCAGATGTGTCAAAGTTACTGCTGTACAAAACAATGCTTGCCAATACTCATAAATCGAACAGAGACTTTTAATCCAGACTTTAATCCAGAGATTAAAAAATAAGTTTGTCAAACGGTCGCATGTAAGAAAATGCAAATATAAAACAATATCTCGGTTTTCATTTATCCTTTCATTAAATTCTCGATTGATGTTCTTTGTTTGAAACCAAAATTCCAAGGGCAACATAAGTTGATTGATCAAGCCTCCAAAAATTTACGATATTCACACTTCTCAGCCTGGTAAACAAATGATCGGAAAAATACACAAAACTCAATAACAAAATCTTAGGAATTTTCCAAAGGTAAATAAACAAACAATTTTCAATATGGAAATGTCACACTATTTTATTTTTCACACTATTTGAAACGTGATTTCGCGTGCAATGCAAACAACATTTTAATTACATCAACTTGAAAAACGCATGACCACATAACGAATGCATTGTCCGGACAGTAAACTGGAGTACCGTTAGTCGGAATTATTAATAGATATTATTTCGAATCAGAGCGACACTGATTAGATAAACTGACAAAAACAGTAAATATCTCACACTGATCAAATACACATTAAAGGAAATCATACCGCGTTAGGTAAATATTTGGATGTGAAACTGTCAAGGTGTAATCTTGTTAGCGGCTGCATGTGTGTACGCGTACCTTTGTTGACACTTGGAAAGTGATCTATGATAAATTATAATTTATAGAGAATCACATGTGCAGTAATATTGTAAGTATGACTTTAAACTAATGTAAAAATTGTTTGAAAATATTGTATGTGCATGTCGCAATACAAGAAACATATTTATGCAGCACATAGAGTAATTGCAGTTTAATCGACAGTTGTACTCTCAATAATAATTATATTTCACTTTTAATTTTAGTTAACAGTTTACATTTTACATGAAATAGAAATAAACGGTATTAGATTTACATGAAAAAAAAAGTAAACTCAAGACTTATTATTCTGCTTATTCTGCTAAATATATTATTTTTCATATTCAAGGTTAACAATTTTTCTTATTTTCACGCATTGTAACTCAATTATCAAAATAAAAATATTTAACATCATAAATCTCTTTGGTTATCATTTATTTTATTTTATTTATTTAATTTCTTTATTTATTAAAATCAGTTTTAACAAGCATTTACAAGAAAATGAGAAAAGTCAATAAATAATCCATAAAATTTCAAATTTAGATGATTCAAAATCAAAAAGTACAACAATAATAAAGTATAATATAATTAAAATTAAACACAAAAATGGAATAACGACTCTACGGAAGTCGAAATGATAAATAATAAGGCAGCTTGACGAAATGATAAATAATAAGGCAGCTTGACGAAAAGCAATAAAAATCATGTGGAACTTCGAGAATTAATGCTTTGATTTGCCTTCTAAATCAAAAGAATGTTAGCGGTAAAAGACAATGCTGTAGTTAATTGTGTTTCCTGAGGATACGCAAGAATGGCGAGAGAAAAAAGTGTCTGTTCGCGCAAAAGGTATCGAGAACACTGAAGAAGATCTCCCGGAACGATTAAGATTACGCAATAAAAGCTCGGAACTAACGTCAGCTAGCATAGGGTAGTAGAAGAACTTGAAAAGCAGCGTTCATCAAACAACCCTCTTCAAGACATTAAGGACGAAAATTGTAGTAACACCAAATGAACCTATACTTACAATAAGGTATATAGCATTGAACTAAATGCAAGACTACGTTGAACGTACACTACATTTAAATAGTAAGGATGGTGAAATCAGACTTCAAGGATGATACGCACAATAAAAAGAATAGATGAAGGGAACTAGTGATTTAATAAAACGAGTGAAAAACCTCAGTTAGAAATCGGACAAACGATATGCCTAGGCAGTTGTGTATGCAATGTGCTTATCAAATTTATGTTTTGAGCCAAAAACACACAAAGATCTTTAAAATTGTTAAATTTAAAGAAACGATCCGTATTAGCAATAGAAAAACATTAGCCGAGATATTTGACGACGCTTAGATACATTCAAGGCAAGACTGTTCAATGAACCCCACACAATCAGCGCCAAGGTCGATTGTAACTATTGGTAATCATCAACCAATTCAATTACTCTAAATATCTTAAAGTCATCAGCAAACAGAAGACCTAGTATCGAACTTTGAGGTACTGTAGAAAGAGGGTAGTATTGAGAGGACACAAGATTTCACTGATACCATGAAGCTTTAATTGGAATCATAGTATAAAAAACAGGATCAGAGAAGGTCAGAAACTCCATAGCCTTCTCGTTTTATTAGAAGAGGCTTGTAATCAACAGAGTTGAAACTCTTTGCAAAATCTGTGTATAACACATCAACTTCCTTCTGTCGGTCTAAACCGAAAACGACTAAGTTAGTGAAGGCGTGTGATAGATCTGTCTTTTGTAAACCCATGCTGCTCAGGAGCAAGAAAGGGATGAAGGATAGGAAGAAGCCTGTTGCAAACCACTCTTTTGAAAAGAAGGAAATAGGACAATAAATGGATATGCAGCTTGGGTAACCGTATTTATGGATCAGAGAAATATAGCAGACTTTCAGTAGAACGGAAAGCAGCCTGAACAAAAACTAAGGTTTTTTTTTAAATCTTATTCTGGTGCTCGTTCAAGCGCAGATTTTTATCTTTCCAGATACTCAGTAGCTTTTTTGTCGTTTTTTATTTGTTAGAAAACTTGTTCACTTTAATGCTTTGATGTTAATAACTTCGTGTATTTTAAAAATATTCACTTTCAATTCTATCAACTAGTAAATAAAGGTTACTGTCTAATAAATTCCACCTTTGATTAACAGCTCTTTAACAATCCAAAAACTTAATCCTTTTGTTAACCTCTCAAATTTTCAAAGAACCGATATTTTGGATTTTCTTCCATTTCTATGCTAAATAATTTCCCCAAACAACCAGCAACCTCACACTTAGCGGCTATTCAGCAGCTGCGTGACCTATCAGATGATTGTTACATTAACGATGGGATAATAGCACATCCAGGTTTGTTTGCTTTTTATTCGTAAATATTTTTGATGCAATTATTTGCATTTTTTCAGGTTCAGAGAAGAATACGATACGCAACAGAGCTCTAAAAGATAGTAGCGATTGAACCAAGAAAACCAAGAACTGTACAAAAATACAAGAATTCATATTTTACTACGGTCGTCGAAAGCGAAATGTCATGTCGAAAGCGAAACGTCATGTTTCCGTGAAAAGTCGCTTACCAAAAGCTACACTTGAGATTTTGTTCAGTCTTAAAATAAACATTATAGGCAAATAAAATTTAGATTGATATAGGACAATTCGGATTCATATTTTTGAATGCGGAAAAGAAAAATACTAGCCATAGGTCTGTTCCCGTACTTTCAGTCACTGAATTTTCATGAATTTTCCTGAATCATGTGGTGGGAGAAATTCATGAAAGTACGGGAACGCTCTCATTGCATTTCCTGAAAACTGACAGCTAAAAGTGTCAGTTTTCGGTTTTTGGAAGAACAATAGTGATTATAAAGTCATCCTAAGCGGTGATAAATTATCGCCACAAAAATATTCGACCTTCATAGCAAAATTACGCAAAAATATGTTGCTTGCCGCGCACATTTGAAAATATTTACTCGCGTCACTCTGTTTGACACTTTTCAGTAGCTCAGACCCTACTGAAATTTCATCGTACTTACTGAAAGAGGGGAAATTTTCAGTTTTCAGTAAAACGGAGTACGGGAACGGTTTCATTGCAATTAATCGCGATTAATCGCAATTAATCGTAGTACGGGAACAGACCTCATTACTATATTTGACACAACACGCATTGTTTCGGACTGGATGTATGTTTTAGGTGTCAGAAAGCTTCACATATTGCGAAAATCTCAAGCGCATAGGAACCGCTAGAAAGATTGATTTTCAAAGAAAAGCAGAAGAATTGTGCAGATTTCGAATGCATGTTTAATAAACTTTCCCCTGAATAGTATCTGTTGGTACGAAATCAAAGAAAATGGCTGGTACCGGCAACCCTTTGCTAGCCCACAGTCCAAGGTATACCTCATTTGATTTTCATTAGGAACAATCCACTTTAAAAAATTAGTTTTGATCCGCTGACTTCGTTGGAAGGTAAATGGGTATAAATAATTTAAGGGTTAACGCCCGCAAAAAAAAATTACCATACAAAAATTACCATAGTTGGTAACTCTTTCGCAATTTTTCAAACAAATTCCTTCCAGTTAGGTTCATCTGCTGGGTCAATTTCAAAATTGTTACAATCTGATAGCTGCATTGGCAGGTTTAGGGCAAATTATTGATTTTTACATATGTACATTTATTGATTTTTACAATTATTGATTTTTACAATTATTGATTTTTACAATACATGTAAAATTTAACAAAAAGTGCTAATTTATAATATATATAAAAATATATATTGTTTCTTCAGAAAATTTTTAATATGAAATCCTTAAAGTACATATCTCAAAGTACTTGAAAATATTTTTCTTAGTAATTTTCCGACGCGAGTCAATGAAAAAAATACATCAAAAAATGCCTCGTACAACTTAACGCCTTTTCCCGAGAACCTACAACATTCAGAAGGAAAAAAATATGCTAATGAGATGTATAATTCACAAGGTGAACCAATAAAATGAAAAAAAATGAATTTTTACATTAATTTTAGATTAAACAAAAAAATCTATCATTTTTCAAAAAAATCGCGTTTTAAACATTAAAAAACAAACTATTTTTCTGAAATTATAAAAACATGTAGGTTTAACGAGTAGATAATACTCTTTTGTAGATGTGGTAGAAATTTGAGCCGGATCGCTTCAATATTTTTGAGATATTTTGTACGGAAGTTGAAAAAGTAATACTTTGAGAAAAACACGTTTAAAGTTTGCGGTAGATAAAAATCATTGATTATTAGTTTTTATTATAACCTTTGTATATTAAAAAAATATACAAGTGTCAATGTACATATGTACAGATTTATAGAAGAATATGGTAGGGATACACAATTAGAGAACCACCCATAGCGCCGAAGAGAAAGTAGGCAGGGACGCGCGGCAGGTGTGCTCGACCAGCTGTGGAACGCCGCGCTGCCTATTACTGACTATAACTCGAGAACTAATAAAGCTTTTTCTGTCATATTTTAGTGCAATAAAAAAAAATCGATTTTTTTATTAGCAGTTACATGTATTTCCCCGCTTACTTCATACTTCAAGCACTACACCCTGTGAATATGATCTTATTATCTGGCCGTGACTTCTTGTAAAAAGACATTTCGGATGCTAAAAAATAGGTAATTCGGTGAAAGGTTGCCGTTTTGGTGCGATAAAGAATATCGACAATTTTAATTTAGTTGTATAGAAAAACTACAAACTTTATCAATTGTTGGTATTTTTAAATTTTCCAGAGGACCCGTGATTTGACGGTTTTCTTTTCACATGTCTACCGTAATACAGAGAAATATGTATGTTAATCGAAAATCACACGATTGTATTTCTTATGCTGATCAACTTGACTTGTAATTTTCGCGATAATTTAATAGTAGCTCTGTGCGACATTGTCGCAGATTTATGTTCCGAAAATGTTTTTTTTTTCAACTTATGAGAACTTTACGTCTTTATCAATTATAACTTGCAAACATACATACACATAGTCGCAAAATTGAAGGCACAATCTATATAAATGCCAAAATATTATTCAATGTTACTACAATTGTAGTAAATTTATCAAATTGGCATTTTATTTTGTTAGTTCATAATCTTCTTTATAAATGTACACCAAATTAATACAAAAAATTCGAATCTATCATAAAATTTGCTATTTAGATGTCAACTGTACCACTTGCGAGCTACACAAAATTGAAGGCACACGTGCATCTAACAAGATATTTCGTAGAATTTGATGATGCAATTACTTTTCATTCTTTACAAATATTGCGTTTTAGGTGAACGTTAGTGACTAGTTGAGTTAAGTGTGTTGTTTTTTAAAAAAAAAAATATAAAAATAAAAAAAAAAATAAGTATTTGTACATAAATAAATAAAAAAAGAGCTGAAATGGATAAACGGAGAAAAGAAACACACAAGAAACACAGTTGCGGAAAGAAACAGTATAACTAAGCTTGTTTGTGAAGGTAAAACATATCGAGAAGTAGGAAAAATAGTTGGGAGATCATTTTCTTTAGTAAGAACTGTAGTCAACAAATGGAAAAAAGACGCAACTTTAATTAATAAAATGGGAGTTCGACGAAAAAAGTTACTGTCAGTTAAAGATGAGGAATACATTCGACGGGAAATAGAAAAATGTCCAAAGAAGCCGATTAATCATTTGAGGGCTGAAGTTTCTCATATGATCCAAAAACCAATATCCAAGGAAACTATTAGAAGAACATTGCGAAACCATGGTTTAAATGGAAGAATAGCCCGTAAAAAGCCATTTACTTCAGAAGCAAATAGAAAAATACTGTTAGAGTATGCGAAAACTTTCGTAAATGAGGGTCCCGGTTTCTGGAAAAACATAATATTCAGTGATGAAAGTAAGTTCTATCTATTTGGCTCTGATGGCAAACAAATAGTTTCGAGGAAAGCGAATACCGAGCTAAGGAAAGAAAATTTGTGCAGAACCGTAAAACATGGAGGAGCTAATGTGATGGTTTGGGGCTGCATGTCTGCAGGAGGAGTCGGCAACATGGAATTTATTGAGACCACTGTGGACAAATTTCAATACCTCGATATCATGAAAAGGAATTTAAAATCAAGTGCTATTAAATTAGGACTATCGGATGTGTTTTGGTTTCAACAAGATAATGATCCAAAGTACACCGCACATATTGTGAAGATGTGGTTACTTTATAAATCGCCAAAACAATAGAACATTTGTGGTCAGTACTTGAGCAACAAATCCGAAAAATTTCAATTGCGAATAAATCCGAGCTGAAGTCAATAATAGCAAGGGAATGGCAAAATATTAGCCCAACCATAACAAAAAAGTATGCCTAGAAGACTAGCAGCAGTAATCAAAGCCAACGGATGGATATCCAACTAACTACTAATAATAAATTATTTTATATTTTTCTAGTGATCTTGAGGTTTGTGCCTTTAATTTTGTGGCTTTAATTTTGTGCCTTGAATTTTTTTTGTTAATTTTTTCTTTTGTTACTTAATTCTTTAAAAAATTGAATTTAATAAATTTTTTTATTCATTTTTGCATTTTTAGTCTCCAATTTAATAAAAAATAAAAAAAAATTGTGATAATAAAGTGACATTAGTTTATATACGATTAAAAGTTTTCATATTTATTGCTTGTGCCTTCAATTTTGTGACTATGTGTATGCAGTTTCCATTTTACAAACTTTTTTCCCAAATATATTGTTTCCACAATAAATAAATTTATAAATTTAATAAAACGCCCAGTTTCGCCAAGGTGTTAAATTTAATTCATTGTGAATCAAGAAAAGTCTTACAACTTATACACACTAGCGTTTCCAAAAAAACTTCAGCTCAATTAGATCGCACAATACGGAGAAATATCCACTGAAATTTCGTGTTGATTCTAATATTAATTTTCGTCGAAAAGTTTAGTGCCAACGGTACAAGTTTTGTTGACCTCATTCCATTGTCGCATCTAGTATATTCCTATTTTAAGATTGTGAGAAATTCGAATGATCATGCCAAATTCCTGGATCTCTCTGTTCGACCCATTTAATGCGTCAGCTTGAAAGCTATGCATTCAATTATAATTTTTTCACTTTCCTTTTTCAAGTATTCTCTTGTCTTGACACTTCATATCACAAATCATATAGGAAACTCGTCACATCATCGGCAAGCATCCAAATGAAAAAATCTTTCTGATGAGAATCTCACGCCTCTTCAATAAAATCTTGTGCCCAAGCTTCACCGTCAATGAGTCTATTCGTATCCATAAACATTTCAACGTCAGTTAAATTATATATTCAACCATATTCACATTCCTCTATAACATTATTTCTATAAATTAGGCGGACATGAATGTCACAGTGTAAAACAACAAGTGTTAGCTGTGGCCAAGCTTAGGGACACGATGAAAGTACTGATATTAGTACGGTATCGATACTTTCGTTTGATACCAAGTAAAATTTTACTTGAATCGAAACTGTTCGATATTTTACTCATATCAATACTTTGATGGTGGTATCGTATCGACATGTGACTGAAAAATTTTTATATGGAAATCGACCCATCTTTCTAAACTGAGCTACGAATTATGTCTTCGTACAGTAGCTATTTGAAACTCAAGTGATAAAAAACAATAAATTGTTGCAAGAAATTTGAAAAAGTTTTAATGCAGATTTATTCATTAAAGATTTTTATTTAATTTAGAAACAAAAACTAATCCATTTAAATTATTCATTACAAAGTTATTAACTAAAAATAAAACAAAGTCGACAATTTGCCTTCAATAAAGTCTTCGTACACTAACGAAACAGTTTATGAAAAATCTTAAAAACTATAGATACTTTTTCTGATAATATTTAGTTGGGTAGCCTTTATTTGTAATCACGATTTTAAGGCTGAGTGGCATCATAGCTTGGCTCTATTTTCACCCATTTCTGCTAAAGAGCCTGTTTCAACTTAGATTTTGAGCTAATAGGATGAGTCCTGATCCTTTTTTCTAGCATGTTCCGCATGTGCTCAATGGGATTGAGGTCACGACTTTGCGGCGGTGTTTTAAGTTAATGTAGAATTTTGTACGCCAAGAACATCCTTTTAAAGTGTGGAGAAAGCCAGGGGTATCTTACAACCCAAAAAAACACCATGAAAACTGTAAAGCACGCTGGCGGCGGCGTTCTGGTATGGGGATGTATGGCTGCCAGCGGCGTTGGAGACTTAGAAATAATTGAAGGAAACATGGATCATCGGGCATATATTGCAATTCTCAAGGGAAATTTGCAGCCAAGTGCTGACGAATTGAGTGAATCGAAGGATTTTTACTTACTACAACAAGTGCATGCTCATAACACTAGAATGTTCTTGGCGTACAAAATTCTACATTTGCTTAAAGCACCCCCACAAAGTCCTGACCTCAATCCCATTGAGCACATGCGGAACATGCTGAAAAAAGGATTAGGACTCATCATACGAGTATTAGCTCAAAACCTAAGTTGAAACAGGCTCTTTAGCAGAAATGGGCGAAAATAGAGCTAAGCTATGCAAAAATACTTGTAGAATTGATGCCACACTGTCTTAAAACCGTTATTAAAAATAAAGGCTACCCAACCAAATATTAACAAAAAATGTATCTATAGTTTTTAAGATTTTTCATAAACTGTTTTGTTAGTGTACGAAGACTTTATTGGAGACATATTGTTGACTTTATTTTTAGTTAGTAACTTTGTAATGAATAACTGAAATGGATCTGTTTTTGTTTCTAAATGAAATAAAAATGTTTGATGAATAAATCTGCATTAAAACTTTTTCAAATTTCTTGCAACAATTTATTGTTTTTTATCACTTGCGTTTCAAATAGCTACTGTACGGGGACATTATTGGTACACTGTAATTAGTATCGACTTTCATATCCTAATGTCCTCTCAATGAACTAGTAACAGTGATATTAAATTAGTTTCAAAAAATGATATATGTATATGTAAAAAGGCGCATTTTTGACTTGAGAGTGCAACAATCTTCGTGAACAATATCTGGTCTTCTGTACGCATCCTCATCATATCACTGTTTTTATCATCGCTTATCTCCTCTTCAAAATTAACTTTTATCTATTTTAATTTAGTTTAATAAATTTATTATTTTAATGTTTCTAATCCGACTCAAGGAATGCTGTTTGCTTGCTCCCGTCTTGAGCGTGCAAACAAAACGAAATCTGATGGAATAGTTGCGATTAGCTCCACACGTCGGCTGAGTTGCGCTTTCGAGCCTCCATTTTCTTGATAAACCGTTGTGCTTCAGCCTCTGACTTATTTCCTTTTGCTGGATGCTGACTTTGAGCAGAATAATTCTTACATCGATTGCCATATTTTTGGCGTCGCTGTGAGAACGGAATTAATGAGTAATGGAAAGGGATGATCAAGTGAAGCAAACGTACCCGCCCATGTGTTCTCACCAATAAATAAACTTCCGAATTAGATCTGAATGTGTGACGTAAATTGTGTGTGCTTGATCCCGAGAACAAAGTCGCGGAACGGCACCGAACCAGTTCCCGGCCCTATCATTATAATTGAAATTTCTGACTTCGTTGGAAGTCTAAACTGACTGACTATAGTAAGTATCATTTGATATTTACTCATATCAATACTGTCGCAATGAGTACGGGACTTATATCAATACTTGGTTCTGATACTACTTTAAAGTAAAAGTATCGATACTTTCTTTCGATATCGTGTCCCTAGCCAAGCTGCGTTGGATGCTACGAGTTCTGAATTCCATAGAATAGAAGTAATAGCCACATTTATGCTTATAGCCCCGAATTTTCGTATGAGTTCGTAGACTCAAGTTTTTATAATTTCGTAAAGAATTTTTAGCGATAGATTAGCATTCTACCCTTCAGACTACAAATAAAGTAATAAGTGCCTCGAAATGTATGTTTTGTCCCAATTGAAA
Organism: Nemotelus pantherinus; assembly: GCA_963978885.1. Classification (NCBI taxonomy): domain Eukaryota; kingdom Metazoa; phylum Arthropoda; class Insecta; order Diptera; family Stratiomyidae; genus Nemotelus; species Nemotelus pantherinus. Next base: position 26,574,660 of record OZ022263.1, read on the forward strand.
ATTATTATTCCGACCGAATTGCACAAGATTAGTTTTGCTTGTCGTGAATAAAACGGATTTTTTGCTTCCACAGATGTTTTAAATCGGATACGTCGCGTCTCGTGTCGTATTATTGGCGCCGCTAGGATTTTCTTTTATGACCTCTACAACCCACAGCACTCTGCCAAATTCTAACCTAAATTGCATTGTTGCAGCCATTGTTCGAGAGTATCTAAGTAGTTAGTAAATGATGAAAACTCTTGAGGACGGGAAAGTGTTGTCGTTTCATTCAACTATTTTTTTGATTTGCTTGATGGAGGTGTGCCAATTGAAAATACCAGCCACTTTTCCATGAAAAATAGATTTAAAGGCAAAGAGAGTCAGTTTGCGATAGTTAAATATTAAAAATGGAAAGAACTGACAAAAATACAATAATTAGACAGATCGTGCATAAATCGTGAATCCACCAAACGGAATTCGAAAATAATATATTGATTTTCGTATTCGAATACTTTAAATTAGAGAATACTAAAGACATATTTTGCCTTCAAATCATTAATAAAAATTTGAATCACCAACCCCACAAAGTTCATCCCCCAGTGCAATTCGATTTCCAACGATAAAAATTCAGCGCACTTATTACGCAAGGAGTAGGATTTTCAATCCGCGACAAGTATCGCTACGATTGTTATTACTGCAAAGAGTCATTGCCAAATTGCCCGAAAAACAATCTCGGTTGTTGTCAGATGGACACAAACATATTGTCTATGGGAGCAAATAGCTCTATGAATAAGATCTTCGAGACGAAACAGCACAAATTGCGGCTAAATGCCAAGAATTTTCCATCATCGAATTAAAAATAAGTCCTTTGATTGTACGATGCGGTCCAATGTTGTTTTTGAGAGATTTTCATTACGATTTCATCTTTTATTAGATCAATTTTATTCATTGCCGGATGTGTTGGGTAACAATTTGCGGTTACTCATCTTTCAAAGACTGTACGTATTAGTAAATACATCTCACAGCACAAATAGATAGAAATTTATAGCGACATCAAGGTAGCATTTCTTTTATTCAATGGATTTGTTTTGCAATTGATTATCTTCTGTTGCTGAGAACAGGTCATTTGACTGCAGAAACGTGTCGACATAAAAAGATTGACATAAAATTTATGAAATTGTCTTAAAAGAAATATTTTATAGACCAGATGTTAATAATATCTGTCAAGTTAACTGTACTATGTAATTTATCGCAGAAAATATGTATTTGAAAATTGAAAAAACATTTTCAAATCAGAAAAATGACAAAATTTTTTTCTGTGATGTCGAAATAGGATATAGGGGCTATAAAAATTGAGAAATAGTCTTCAAGTTATCCTGAGGCCAATATTGAGGCCAAGTTGCTATATCTTCAATGACAATAACGAGAGCTGTGGTTTTCCTGGATTCAAGTTTATAGCACAGAAACTATTTGCTTTTTTAAAAAGTTCAAGCTTTCAAAGAAAAATGCTGTTCTATTGACGATTAAGGGCAGTCGGAACGCACGGTATGCGATTACTGAATGCAAACAAATTATTTCAATGAAATTTTATAGAAAGACATATAGTTATTTTAATCTCCAGCTACTGGCCCAATAAATGCCCTATCGCAACATGGTCATGTAAATTATTGCAAAACCAATGGTTTCTTCTCGTTCACTCAGTACTACAGTACAGTCGCGATAACGTAAACAAGATAAAACCGCGGCAGTTCACGCTTACGGGGTTGTTCACATTTTCGGGGGTCACACATTGGCAATAATGTTAGCCTGATATATAAATAACGATCTCTTAGAATATTTAGGGGCACATCATCATCTTCAACAGCTGCATCTTCCAGATCTCTGAGTAACGAATTCCAGTATTTAGTAATAATCTTCGATTCCATGAGTGAGCGAGGTTCAAAATAGCATTTTTAATGGTCAGATTTTTCAAAATCGGTTGAATGTCACCACCTTTTGCCAATATATTTGATAGCATTCTGATCCATTGGTTGAATCAATGGTGTGACATTTGGTGGCATGAATAATGTTGAAATGCTTCCATCTTCTTTCTTTAAGGGGGCAGGTAAACTTAGATTTTTTTATTTTCTTCGTAGCATATTTCAAGAGCATTCTCTGCAAATTTCAGACAAATCGGACAACTCTTTATGGAGATAAATAGCTTTGAATGAATTCGTCTCTATTGCATAAAGCGTTTTCGCATTCTTTAAAGACTTTAAAAACTAACTTCAAACTATGCTTTCGAAGTCGGTGATCACTATGACTTGAAAACGGCTTTATCGATCAGCATGAAATTTTCCTAACTTATTTGATATGTAAAATTGAACGATATACTTTTTTTCAATAGCCGAAAATGTTAGTGAAATTATACTCGAAAATACAATTTTGAATTTCAACAACCGCCATTTTTCGACAAATCAAAATCTGCCAAAGTCCTTCGTCCATCCAGAGCACTATGTCATTAACTAATAATCCCCGATTTTTTATTTATTTCGAATGATCCAGCGACAAGCTACAGTGATCACGGCAAAACAATTTTTTTTTTGACCCCTCGAAAATTTGCTCTATTTCGACTAATTTTCAATCTTCTGCCTTAAAAAAATTACAATAGCTTCTTCAAATATATTTCGTTCAAGTAAAAAAACATTTGTTATTACTTACTTTAATGTGTGTCTAAAAAAAATACTGAAAGAGCTTTTTCTGGACGTCCCAAGTGTACCTGACCCCTTAACTCACTTTCGGGTGGATGAGCGGGACTTTTATCCAAGAGGCGAATGGCTCCCATTGGAAGACTCCGTTTTATTTAAACCTCTGTACGAGATATGGGTTTATACTAATATTTCGTGATATTACCTAATACGAATATATTAGTTACACGATATTATAATATCTTAACTAAAATTAATATGTTACTAATATTTGGTTTGTGTATTTTGATTTCATGGCCATAAATGAAAGAGTTATTTGAGTTGTTCGACGAGTTCAACTAGAATCGGTACCAAAAAGATATTGCCACCAGTTAATTACGATGCATTTGGTTTGCTGGGTTGATTTGGAGGTAAGTTTTGTCGATATATGTATGCTCGTACGCATTTTTTGGTGAATCAATAAACTAATCTTATTCTTGAGTGAAGTCATGCAATTAATGGAGTAATTTGCAAATTCTATGATTCGAAACGGAGAATAGTTTTCGCATGCAGGCATCTTGCTAAACTGAAGAATGAGAATATTTTCAGCAAAAGTTTGGCGGCCATTAATAATTATTGGTAGCCGATGGTGATGTAATTATGTGTAGATATTAGCTCTCTTCGCGTACTGCAGCAGCAACCTATTTTTGTAGCTGGCTTCTTTTTGTGGCAAAATTTGGCTTGCAGCAAGAGTACAAAAACGACTTGTTGCGCATCTATTTTAATATATTGTAATATATTCAGGTATGCGAACAGGTCTATTATCTTATTTTTTCATTAAGTTGGGTCGTTTCGTTACCTATTAGTGGCAATCCAATGTCATAAAATTTTTTCCCATTGCCGGTCCTTTCTACAAAACTAAGCACGGCCTAAATGCCGCCGTTAATTTAGTGTGAACATCCTTCGACTGTACTAAGAACCTTTGACTCATAAATAAAGAAGATAATTAGAGTCGGCATGAGGGTGCAAATGAGGCACATCCATGCAATTAATTATATCCATGCAAATGTAAAAGGCTGACTCTGCGGAGCATTTGCTCTGTGAATTCCCAGCGTTTACGCGTCTCAGATATCAATGCTTTGGCTGGGATGTTGCACGCATGCAGAGGAAAGCCTCTTTTCCCCTATCAGTGATCCTAGACTTTATCAAGAAGTCTGGGAAACTATGATAGGCAGGGGGAAATGAGTACAATGGGTCTTTTGGCATGAGTGCTTAGAGGTGCCAATGCGCCTCTTCCCCAACCCCCACACACAAACACACACACACACATTTAATAAGCATCCTCATACAATGGACCCCGTTTTAATAGTCAAAGGTTTCGATTACAGTCGCATGCAACTAATAGCGGCAGCTTCTATACACATTTTTGTTTTTCAATGCTTGATTTGGTATTAGTCCCACCTCTACTCTGTACCTATTTATGACGAGATGTGAATCAATCTATTCTAATGTTGATATAAATTCTTACATCTGGAACAAAGTGGTTAAAGAGCCAATCTTTAAATATTGCTACAGTCATCTAAGCTCTTTTAGAGTTTTTATAAATTAAAGGGCAAGCAACATTTTCGAATGCTCGTGGACTTTTGGCATGCCCAATCACAAGTGGCTTTAGTTTCGTTCCATTTGCACATGCCAAAATTTTAGCCGCTGCTTCTCATTTTTTTCTTCCACATGCAGTTTTTTTCAAATGAAGATACCCACCTTTTACCTGAAAGAAGCTTCCAAAAAAGACTACTTTTGTCTACATTGTATACTTGCTCCGCCAAAAGCTTCTTATTTTGCATTTTTTTCATGCAAGTTTTGTTTGAAGGGATCAACGAACTCAGGTGTAGCTGATAGTTTTTCTCCTGTTATTTTCAAAAAACGTATGGCATATCGTGTTTTAAATCTTTGTTACCATCCCTCCCTTGCATTAAAGGCGGTGTCAGTTTCTTTCAAATCATTATGTAATTGCCTGGCCTTTTCTTTCATTATGTCACCGTTTATTGGACAATTTTTATTACGCTGTTCCAAAAACCAATGATACAATTTGTTTCCCATAATTGGGAATTCAGCTTTTTTTAAGTTTTTCTTTTGTCTGGTCCTGAATAAGTATTTCTTACCATTTTCAAGATGTTTTCCTTTTTTCTCCTTATGGCACAAACAGTCCCTTTGGCTGAACACAGTGGAATTAAGCACTACAGTTTAAGAAACATTTTTTTCGAACTGCTTTGTACGTTAATTAGAATAAGAAAAATGGAGAATTCCCAGAGCCACCAATTTTTTTATGGCTGGGATTTTCAGAGTGAAATCAGAAACAACTTTCATAATGTTTTGGGGCTGTTCTAGACATCAACAGCCCATGCAAGCTTGCAAGGCTGACAACTAATTGAATCGAAATGCATTACGCACATTGGAATTCTTTGAATTTATTTTTTTAAATTATTTATAATTATATTTGCGCTTCGTTATCTTTTTCATTGCTTTTATTTTTTGCTACTTTTTTATATTTAAATTACTAAATGTTCATGTTATATATATTTAATTGAAAACAAACTTTTTTTTTTTTTGTTTTCTTCTTGCGGTTCTTGGTTTTTTTTTGTATTTGTTGTAAAAGAAAATCCTTCCCTTTCCTGTTTAGTTGTTTCAGTTTTGGTAAGCGTTAGTTCTATAAACTACGACGCAGTTACGACCCCGATCCGTCTCTCAAACTACCCTCGATACCGGTGAATAGAGAAAGCTAAAAAATCTTTTGAGGGTAACGAGTTGAATTAAAATCTGTTTAGGTGGCAGCTGCTCACAGCTGTTGTTTTAGTACTGAGTTTTATCAGTCATCGTAAGATACATTATCAGCTAGGTACAGTTTGTGAAGAAGATCATTAGCAGCTTCGACCAATCATGACAAATGTGATTATCAAAATGTGATCAAAATCACATCAAATGTGTATCAAAATATGATTATCAAATATGATCATCAAAACTACACTACACAATAAAAACATTACAGGTCGGAAGGTTAAAATAGATGCAAACTGCATTGAATGACAAAGATGTATCAGTGGTTAGTTCTATAGCGCGATTCGTGCTTGATTTAGCACTTGATTTTTCATTTGATTGTTGGACGGCGCACGTACAATGGAATGGTGAGTCAGAGCTCTATTTATTCGTCTACACAAACTTCTTTTCAATATTGCAATAATTCTTCCCTGAATCTAATGAAAATTGACTTTAACCTTCAAATGAGAAACAGTTTTTTTTTAAAAAAAAAAAAAGGAAATGAGAAGTATAAACAGTTGTGTCTCTAAACTAATAATTTTCAACTCGCAAGCCTGATTCAATTTCAAATCAACAAAAAATCTAAAGCACAAACGAATTGCCCAATATAAATTCAAAAGCTTGTTTACATTTAGCAATTCATTTGATTCATATTATGTTATTCTTCTCACAAACCGTTTAAGCATGTTTCATATCTTTTCATTGCGAAATAAAACCCCTGGTAGAATACATCAAAAGAACATAATAGAATGATGTATTTGCTCATAAATCACTTTCCAAAGAAGACAACTCTGCGTTCATCTAATTTGAAGTAAATGGTTCTCGTGATTGAGTCTCTCTATGTATTTGAATGGATAATAAGAAGCTATTGAGATGTTCTATGAATACGCTATAATCATAAAACGACCTAATGAGAAGTAACAGATGTGATGTAAATAATCAATAGATTTAAGATGTTTCCGAAACTACATTTTCCAGTAGAGCTCCGCAAGCCATTTATGGCTATTCAGAAAAGCAATTCGTTTCAGTGACAAGTCGATGTTATCGGCTTTTGAAACCTTTAAACATATTTGACAAAAATACTTACATCATAAAAGTTTCTTTTGTTAGAAGCCTAAACATCACCTTCAACTGTTCTTTAAGCGATAACTGACAAATGGTCCAAAGCACCCACACAACGTCATTGCATAGTTTAACGGAAACCAAGTTCCACTCACGTCCTTTTCGTTCCAGACATATGTTAGCCGAAATAGTCTCATAAAACTGCGATGGCTCAATAAAAACAGAAAAGCCTGAAAAGCCTAGTCCTTTCTCCGCAGTTGAATTTAACTTGCGATAGAGAAATTATTACCAGCCCCATAGAGGGAAATCTAGAAACTTCGCTTTACATACCATTTGGCTCAGTATGGGCCGAGGAGCTGATGCTGAGGAAGTCACGCTGGCAGAATAATTTGCATTTATCTTATTCTATGGCTGCACAGGCTCAATTCTCAACGGAGGCTGTCATACAACACAAACGCGATGTTTTGTATAGTTCGCATTTTCTTTTATTTTTCCCCTTTGTCACCCTGATGGACACAGATCCCCGGGACATTTTTCCGCTTGAATTATTCAACCTGTCTTCTTACCTGGCCTACCAGGAAAATCGACCCGAAAGTAAATCGTTGTGATTTCTTCGCAAACTCCTCCGACACGCATTGTGAAAATCCAAAGAAAAAATTGAAAATTTCTAAAGATTGTAAATATGGGATTTTCCACAAAGACCTTAGTTTGCTCCGAACGGAATCGAGAATGAGTTTATTCAGTTGTCCTCGTCTTCGTTAGCAAGGCGAGCAAGTGGCATTGTACCGTGCCAAAGCAAGAGTCGAATTGTGGATTGATGATGATGGGAAGTCGGCAAAGTCGTATGCGAACTAATTCAGGTCTGGTAGGAACATTATTGAAGGAACCCAACTAAATCGAATAACAATCCAAAGGCATTACCCTGATCCCGATGGATGGGATTCCCTTCAGCGCTGGCAGTCGACAGAAAGCTGGATGGCCAAGTGAAATATTGCAAAGGTTCGGTTCGATGTCTGTCAGCTGCTGGGTGGCTGGCTGGCTTGCGTGAGAGTTGTGTCGAACAAATGTAGGACACTTGATAAAAGGTTTTACAGAGTATCCGGATTTTCCTGAGCAAAGGGTCTTTTATTTGTTTGATGGATGTTTCGGATAGCAAGCTGGCTGCTGTTGAACTGTATAGGCGGACAATCAATTAAATGAGAAAAGCACTCCCGGCACCGTGAGTGATTAATCGAGGAGTTTGCTTTCGAGCTAAGGCAGGCTGTTTTCAATTCGGTGGGAAGTTTTAGCTTATCGATGCCGAAAAACGTACACGTTTCACAATACAAAGGCCAAATACAGAGCTTCAAACAAGATAAACGTTAATCAACCTTAATTATAGATATGTGTGCGCTACTGAACGAGCTCTTTTCAGATTGAACTTTCATTGAATGAATTAAGAACACTTAAAGATGATTTTGCGATTTCTCTGGCACGTGTGAAATTTTAATTTTTGCCGTTGAGTTTGTAATTGCGACAGTATTTTTCAAATAGAAAAATCAGACATTTCTTTACTAGCTATTGAATTGATGTGCATTTTTGATTGCTAAGCCTGGATTTTTGGCACATTTTAACATTTTTTTGCTTGTTGGAATTCACATTGATGATTATTCTGGTTCATGACAACCGAACTTTAAAGCAGTAAGCATTGTATGGGAAATATATTGAAGTGGTAAATTTTAACTTCACTACACAACATAATCCAATGTGTCGAAAATCAAAGTTCTGAAAAATCAAAGATTCATTACAAGCGGACCTATTATTCCACTATCAACAGAGTGACCAAACTGATGGCGCTACATGGTTGCTGCGCCTCCACTTTGAAAACTAGCTAATTAACTGTTATAACAACAGCTCAGCAGTTCTTCCGTCTCCCTCCATATTCACCAGACATCATGTTTATCATACCCACCACAGAACCATATTCACCAGACAGTATGTTCTCCAGGCAACATTATGGATAAATAGAGCAGCAACGATCACAAATCGGCAGATAAGTTTAGTTTGTGATCATACGACCAATTCCCCAATTTCGAAACAAGCTGATGAGACGAAGCCTTATATACTCCGAACGGATGCAAGTGACTAGGTCTTTGAAGCTGTAAGGTGAGGGAACCGATGAAAGACCTGTAGAATATGCGAGTCGTCTTTTGACCTCTGCCGAGCGGAATTACCCTACTACCGAGAAAGAAGCCCTTGCAGTCGTAAGGACCGTTACTAAATTCAGAGGATACATCGCAAGCAGCAGAGTGATGATCGCTACTAACCATCAGCCTCTCCGATGGTTGCTGTCAATAAAATCACCGACTGGCAGATTAGCCCCGTGGGGTCTATCTCTACAACCATACGATCTCGAGATACAATACAATCCAGGTAAGATCAATAACGTTGCAGGTACACTTTTTTGGCCACGGAGGCAGCAAGCATTACTATCGACATGCCACACGGAACAGCTAAAAATATCCTTGACAAACAATTAAGCGACCCTGAAGTAAAAAAAATATCGACTGCTTTGAGAACGAATCACCAAATGAAGACTTCATCAGATGGACTCATAAAGGGTTCCTGATGAGCACCGGAGTTCTGGACAGGTATTCCCAGGAGAACAACGGAGAAGACGCCCAGCTGGTGGTATCATCTCAGGAAAGGACCGAAATCTTGGAAGCTTTTCACGATGCTCCTACAGCCGGTCACAATGGAGTAGAACGTGCCCTCCACCGCATTATCAGCAAGTACTATTGGCCCGGAATTCGAACCTTCGTGGCAAACTACATCAAGCGTTGCACAGAGTGTCAACGCTTCAAACCAGCAAACTTAAAGCCACCCGGACTTCCGCAAACCCGGACTTCCGCAAATGCATCCTTCCAGTCAACGCTTTGAAACTGTATCTTTTGACTTTTTTGTGCCTCTACCTGAAACAGCAAACGAAAACAAGTAGATCTTAATGGTTGAGGATCTTGCTAGCAGTTGGCTAGAAATCCTTCAGATTCATCAGCAAAAACCAGTGGAACAGCACTAGTTTCCGAAGTATTTCTTTGTTTTGGGATACCAAGACGCCTCATAACCGACAACGGCACCCAATTTGACAGCGCGGTCATGCAGCATATTGCTCACTGCTTCAAACTTAACCAAGCGTTTACTCCAGTCTACCACACCGCAAGAACAGAAACTTCAAACTCCAGTTAAGTATACTAGTAGGAGATTTTCACCAATCATGGGATCAGCACTTAGCTGCCATAAGATTTCTAATGAATACAGCTAGATGTCGCAGCACCGGTTTCACAGCAACTTTCCTAACGTTTGGAAGAGAGCTGCGAACAGCCAAAATCATCAGCGATGACATTTCCAATCTTAACCAGACCAACAATTTGATTGCTGAAATATCACCATTTCTCTCTCGCATTGCATCCTCCTCGAAGAATGCACAGGAATTTACGGAGATTTAACAACAACGATAGAAGGTTTACGCGAATAAGAAATGCCGACCAGATCCATGTTATCAACCCGGCAAGCTCGTATTGGTCACTTCTCACCAACGAAGTCAATCCTCACGCAAGAAAACTGCCAAATTTCAACCCAAGCGGAATGGTCCATATGTCGTGCTTAGATCTAAAAGACCAACTGCATTGCGAGCCCAGACAAACCCAATGAAACATTTGAACGTATCACATTTCAGCGTTAACAAAGTGCGTAGCCAACTCATCACAAATCATCCAATCAACTCAACCACTAGGGAAAAGAGGACGCCCTGGAGAACATAAGTCAACTCCGACGCCAACCTAACTGCCTTCTGGTCAACAATAGCCCAGCAGTTCTTCCGCTTTCACCCATATTCACCAGACAGAATATTCTCCAGGCAACATTATGGATAAATAGAGCAGCAGCGATCACTCACAAAGCGGCAGACAAGTTTAGTTTGTGGGTTTCTAACTTGCTCTTTTCTTAACATTTTGCAATTAACGCTATACTGTCCAAATACTGGATATAACAGCATTCCTCTTCATGAGTATAAAATCAGATTTTTTAGAAGACATGTTTCTCATTTTGAGAAAGAAAATCGCTAAGGGGTATAATATCCGAACCCGCAGGTCAAGCTTAATTTTCTCTGGGCTTAGTATGGTCTTTACTCAAAGAAAAAATTAATTAAACTAAACCAAACTAGATGTGGACATAATTTTGGCAATGGTAATTTTATAGTTATATAGTGCAATGGAAACTGTTCGGACTTCAACTTACATTCGTGTTGTTTATTCACCTTTTGAACAACATCGTTTTATTTGTGTTCTATTTAATAACTATTTTACGCCTTTGATTAGAGTTATAATAAAAAACTATAAGCAGTTGCAGAAAAAGGATTTACTGCAATCAATAATTTAACATACGATTCAAGTATATGTATCTCCGATTCAAATAGCTTGTCATTTCAAGTTCATTCTAGCAGTACCAATTCTAGCAAGGCATTTGATAAAATAAAGTCCGTGGAGTCCAGTGGGTGGAGCATTGGCTGAAAGTGTGTGCGGTTCCTGGTTTGAATCCAGGTTTGGAGAAGGTACCGCGTACCAAACTTTGAATTCACTTAGCTCTGAATAGGTACCAAAATGAATCAGGGGTGAAGCAAGTAGTGGAACTTACTACTCTACTTTTGCATTCTCAAGGATTATCAGTTTGTAAATGAAGCTCTGGACCAGCTTCAAACCCTAGGGCCAACAAGAGTTGTCGGGAGATTTCTTTCAATCTTAATCTATAGTTTCAAAGACTCCTTAATATCGGCATTTATGGAAAACTCAACATCTAGCTATTGCACCGTGAGTGATTAATCGAGGAATATTACATTCTGCAACGATCACATATTGTGAATTTCAATGGGCTTTTTTTCTTGCCCATTTATTGCCTTTTCCTGGCGTTCTGCAGGGGTAGCTTTTGGGTCCCTCAACTTTCCTAATTTTTGAATGAAATGAAAGTTTTTTACATGATGTATATACGGTATGACTGCAAAATATTTCAATTTGAATGTCTCTTTTACCGATATATTAGTTATTGAGCCAAATTTGGATAATTTCTTCAATTATTGCACTTTGAATTGTTTAGATCTAAACAAAGAAACAAATAATAATCTGTATGTTTTAGCAATATTGCAAGAGTTTTCCAGTAAAGTCCCCAATAACAAAACTTGGAATCGCGTCATATTTTCACTAAGATTTTACTGAGTAAGCTTTCTTTAATATTCACCTATGAAACGTTTAAAGCAAATGGGTAACTTCATTTCGAGCGGAGCAAATATTTATTATGATAATATGAATCACATAAAACAAATAGTGTGCAATCTAAAATCTTCCACAAATTCTTGAGCCAGGATTTTAGTTTATTATTAATTGTATGACTAGAATATGAATTATAATTTAAGATAAGTTATTTTGTATTTTGTATTTAAATAAATTCATTACCGGCACGTCGTTATGCCAAACGTCAATAAAAAAATTAAATTAATTTTGTGTCATTAGCCTTAAGAACCGACATTTGAATTATACGCCCCATTCAAGAATAAAGTTTCAAATTCCACCCCATGATATCAATACCCAACATTCAATAATTCTTCCACTTGTACTTGTCATCTCTCATTAATTTACATTTTCCTACCTACTTACCACCTCACACTAAAATGGTTCTATCTGCTTCCCCAACCTGCTACCAAAACCAGCAAGACACATATGCGTTCTTCTTGCGTAATGCTAGCGATGTCATTGTCGCGTTTATGGGGAAGCAGGCGGTGGATAAATTTTCCAGTGGTAAATTCCGAGTGGCCTAAATACGAAATGCGACAATTTCAAGTAAACACAGTGTCGGATATCAGCTATTGACTTGTACCGAAGTGTTTGCCTTCCCATCAAAATCGGTTGACACAGAGGGCACAAGATGTGACAAATATGTGTATATTTGTTTGCCAGTCTGTTAGTTAGCTTGGTTTTCGAGGAGTATAATGTGTGTATGCAATACTACGCTAACGTCATTTTATATTACATACCATGAATACATTAATCGGAAAATCTGGGAAAGGGGATCTAGGAATCAGGATAGGACTCGATGAAAAGCAATTAACTGAAGAATGTTTAGTAGCTTTCAAGAAGCTGATGATTACTTTGATATTTCCACCCACATATGAGAAAGGGTTTTTCAAAAGGCATGCAACGGTGTTTTTTAGTTTACATATACATATTGCAGGCTTTTCCATTTTTCTTCCTTCCATGATCTGGAAGATATGCACAACGGAGTAGATGATTTTTCATCACATGATTTTTAATGATATTTTTTCTTTTTATGATAGATTCATCTCTATGTTTTTTTTAACCAAATACCATTATTTTTGCCACAAAGATATTACATCTAACTTTCGTACTAGCAAAATTTAAATTTAAATTAATTCAATTTAGCGCTCAGCTGCAGGATTTTTCCGTCGAACAAATTCATGTATAATTAACCAAACCAAACCAAATTATTGTTCTTATGAGCAAACAGCTAGGCAAAACTTTAACTTGTATAATATTGCCATTATTTATTGTTTAGCTGTCAAAGCCCTCATAATTTTTAAGAAGTTTGAAACAAGAATTCGAAATGTCCAACAAATCATTTGTCTTCACGTTCACACTTTCTATTTTGCTGATGAATTTTCCGTTTGAAAATTTTGTAATTAATATTTTATAGCTACTCTGTTTTTGCATTAAAATCCATTGTTTTTCAAAATTTCAAAACATCGTTCGACAGTTTGCCAAAAATTAAGTAACATTTGAAAGTATGTCATGTAAATATCATTTTTTGCGATGACTGGCAATATGCATAAATGGAATGCTAATAATCTTTTGTTTGAAAGCTTTTTGTGAAAGATATGATTTGTTCGAGATAAAGTATGTTAGATATCAGTTTGTGTTCGAGATAACAAGATGTAATTAAAAATGAAGTGAAATTGTGATGATGACTTTAGACATTTCAAGTTGTATTTACGGAGATTGGCAATCTTCTGGCTTTGTAAAATAAGCCTTAATTATAACTTTTCTGTATTTTGATAGCATTGAGAAGGTCTAGGATATAAATACTGTAGTGAAACGAATATTAGCGCCCATTGTGGGCATACCAAATGATAATCTTTTTGATTAGAAGTCTAACAAAACTTATACAAAAACCAAAAAATAAGTGTATAGAGAATAAATTGGAAATAAATAACGAGATATACTGACAGGGTACTTTCGAAGCCAATTCATTTTGCTATAATATATCATATGAAATGTTATTGTATCAGTTTTAGGCAAATAGTAGGTGACAGCAAATCCAGGTTGAAGTTGCGTTCAAAAGCGCCTGGGAGATAGGGAACCAATATGTAACATAAAAACCATGATATTTCAGCCATTTCTTACGCAAGATATAATAGCCAATCTCGCCATTTTTTTACGAAATTTATGTGTTTTGTTAAAATAATTTTTGTTTTTGTGTAATTAGCTTATAATTATGCTTTTGATGATAATTAGTATTATTTAGTTGCCTGCTATTTTTATCGTTCATCGCAAATTTTCAATTTTATTTTGAGCCGTTTGCTGTACAATTTATTCACGTAGAAGTAAGTCAAGCATGTGAGTGTTAATGGCAACTGAGTATTGATGGTAAGTTCATTTGCTTCGCAATTTGAGGTAGCTTGACTTCGGTCCCTTAGCTATTTTTGTACTTTTGAGCTCTGAACATACTCAAATATTCTCTCATGCAAATTTAGCTTGGTCGTTTTCGAAGCAAACATTGCTACGTCACAATCTAGTTCGGTCTTTTCGGAAGTTCAATTACACATCTGATTTGAATTCCATACTACACCGAAATCCACTCGAAAACCACTCAATCCAAATATCAATAAATTATCTATCTACACAAAGATCTTCAGAGAGCTGCATTTCCACCCAGGAACCATCAACAATAGGCCTGGGAGAAGTTAAATTATTCAGTTTTCATCAAACAAAGGCACTGAGTTCTAACTATCACACATCTAAGCTCATGAGCAAAGATGGTATTTTCTCTTTTATTAACCGGTGAATGTCTGGTCACAAATATATTCGACTATCAGTCTCGTCGAGGAAGAATTTCGCAAATCATCTACTAGAATATTTACAGGATGTGAGGAAGTACCGAATGCCTTCAATGACAATAATCTGGATTGAATGCGAAATGTATGGAGAGAATATTGCGAATCTCGACTTAATATATTTTCTGGGTATTATGCTTTCTAGAACTGAATTTCATGCAGGATTAAAGACAGTAATTGATGCTTGATGGATTTAACAACATCAACTTTGACGGGAATTTTTAGCGGGAAAAGAATTAGTTAATTCAGATAAAGTGATTTGTAGCTTGATATCTTGTATGCATTATTTAAATTTCAGATTTTGCTCAAAAATTAGAATGAATATTCACTATATTTGCATTAAAAGGCTTAAAAAAAATGTCGATAGAAAAAAGTTTGAGGAACATAAATATATAGGGCTCTCACAACATCAAATGTGGTTGTGAAGAAAAATAGTTTGATTTTTCAAAATTTATTGTCAAATGAATTTTTCATATCGACTGCTTTCGGGTTAGTGGTTCTTTCATCAAAATCAATGCAATAATTATTATCTGCTAAAGCCCCAGAGTTCAAACACAATGGCTCGTCGTAAAAAAAGTTGATTGTAATAACCTTGTTATTGTTTGCTTTAGTAAAACTTGTCTTGCATAAGCGATTTATATTATTTAGTTTAATAATAAAGTGTAGATTACACTTTATTATTAAACTAAACCTGGATGCAAAGTTAAGTCTAAACCTGCTTTTCTTTTTAATCGTCTCATCAAACTTCAATATATTAATCGCCACTATAAAAGAAATTATGATTGTCAAAAACTGTAACTCCAAAAAAAAAACTATGATAAGATAATTAACATGAAAGATATGCACCAAAGACGTATGGTCTGTTTATTTGGAACAATTCGCTGCAACGAAGTAGTGATCTTTTTGTCTTTTTATTTAGCATAAAACTTTCGAAAACTGAAAAAATTTAATTTTCAGTGTTTGAAATATCTCATCAAGACATATATCACTTAAGCATTTTGACGCCCAACGTGGGCATGCTTTATGATTAATTCTGTAATAACCGTCAATTTTTTTTGCTTTGTGTGCTTTCATTTTGAAGAAAACGGAAAAATCAAGTGATTTCCATTTTCCATTCAGCGCTTTAGAAACATTGCACACCTTCATTAGGAATGGCCGTCGCAAGATTTTGAGGAATCAAATTTTATCTAAAAAACGCAAAAATCTGAATAAGGAGCTCAACTTCAAATGAATTTGTATTAACGTATGTAAAGCTCGAAAATGTACAGCTTTAACTGGACTTGTAATATCTTTCAATCACATTACAAAATCAAATCACTCTACATACAACAGCAGCTTTTCATACAGAGGGACCCCATTTAATCTCTATTGGGTGTGTGCAGCAAATGGTTTCCAAATTAAATTCGCGACAGAATCGAAATTAAGTTGTCGATTCGATTCGAATTCGATATATGCGAAAATGAAATCGAACGAATTGAATTGTGATAGAAATCGAATTTTCTGCTTTTCTAACGCTTTAAATCGTGCTAACTGTACGTATGTTTCCTATTTATTGTCATTATTGTTCTTTAAGAGCTTAACTTAGTTAATGTATTGACAAACAGTTTGAAACAAAATTTATTTACTTTGTTATCTTATTTTTATTTTTATGTATTGATTCAAAAAATGTATTTATTGTATTAATTATATGGCGAAGCACAAATGCAAAACAGGCTAATTTTTGTTTTGGAGCAGGTACATGGGAAAGCACCAGAACAAAAACTTCCAGAATGGTGATCTCGTAGTCGAACAAAAAGTATACAACTGAAAAGAGCTAGCTGCCAAAATAAAACACAAATGAAAAAGTGATATTTGCCTTCAAATTGTTTATATATATATATATATATATATATATATATATATATATATATATATATATATATCATCAAAAAATTATATAATATACATATATCATCTCAGGAACGCGCCATCTGATTGAACTGAAATTTTCAGGACACATTGATGTATATGCAGAATAGTTTCAGGTCTCACAAAAAGTTAATAATCTTTAACCCTTTGGCGCCGGCGGCCATTTTAGTGATATTTTTAATATACCTTTTATTCCGTACACAAATAATTTTTGTTGTTGACGAAGTTGACGAAATAAATTTCGAACGTGTTTTACATGTGAATCGGATAATTTTTTGGAATTTTTTAACCCCATGTGTGCGCTGGGTGCCTAAAAAGAGAACGGGAAAACTTGAACATTTTTAAATTGCGATAACTTTTGACAGAGCTATTTAATCATTACGAAATTTTCAGGACAAATTGTTATTATTTAGCTGTAGGTTTGTGTAGCTTTTAATGAGCGTGCTGGTAACCCTGTAGCTAGGGCAGGCACTGAAAGTGAAAACCTTCAAATCACCGTCTCTCTTGAAAAAATGCCGTTTCTTCAAAAAAAAGCCACTCATATGTAAATCTTGTGCTTTGTTTACATAGACAAAAAAAAATTTGATATGGTATAACGGGCACACCTGGTAACCCTTGCCCAATTTACCTATATTTTTAACATCAAAAACTTCTGTTTACGGAAACTCACGATCCGATAAGCAGAATTAATTGAAATTTGCAGAATGTATTGGTCCTAGATAGGACCAGGTCTGATAGAAGTGATTTTGAAATGCGGGCGATTCTGTGCCAGTGGGGCCATCTTGAAAAATCACTAAACAAGATAACTGCTTTTAGCCCTATAAATTCTGATTCAATCGTTCGATTTGGACGAAATTCATACAGTAGCTGGAACTTACTTCAAACCACGTTTGATATAAATTTGGTCGAACAATTCGGTTGGAGCTGCCAGCTATGATAGTTTTAGTGTCTTAAATTTGAAAAAATAAAAATTTGGAAGTGAAATGTTCAAACCATCGAATATCCTAAAAAATGTCCGTTTCTTACAATAAAACCAATCTGTATACAAATCTTATGCTTTATCTACACGTTCAAAGGAAAACTTTGGAAATTTTATGTCGGACAAGAACGGTAACCCTTTCCCAGTTAACCTATATTTTTAGCATCAAAAATTTCTGTTCACGGGAACCCACGAATCAATAATCACATACAATTGAAACTTACAGAATGCATTGGACTTAAGTAGGACCAGATCTGATAGAGGCGATTTTGAATTGTAGGCAACTCTGTGCCAGTGGTGCCATCTTGAAAAATTACAAAGAAAAAAAACTGCTTTTTGCCCTATGAAATGTGAATAAGTTACCAGATTTTCATGAAATTGACACAGTAGCTGAACCTTACTCTAAACTCTGTTTGATAGAAATTTGGTTGCAAAATTCGATTGGTGCTGCCAGCTATGGTAATTTTTGTGTCTTTGGTTTTGAAAATTTGCTCAGGAAAATAAAACTTTTTGCCCTATAACTTCCAGTGCAGTCATGAAATCAATACGAATTTCAATACGAATTTCATACGAATTTCATACAACATTATTCAGGCCAAATTTGGTTGAAAAACCATGATAGGGCTGCCAGCTATTGTTGGTTTTGTGTTTGTTTGCAATATCTTTATTACGCGGTTTTATCGTAGAATTTTCAATTGGTCTTGATATCGTAGTGACAATAAACAGCAAATATTAAGCTTTCGATTAAATTTTTTTTAAAATTTCTTTATACTCCTATAACTTCGAATGTAATATAACAACGTGAAGCAGATGTGATATATTCTTGGCTTTGATACTGGCAAAAGGTTGCCAGCACGAGTCGGTTGTGCTACTTTTGTATCAATAAATGCTTACAGTTAGTATTCATACCGGAAACATTTACAATGAAAATAAATAACCGATGTTTCAAGTCCCAAAGTTCTGCAAATTTTTTTTCTTCATTGATGTTATATAAGATGCTGCTTTCAGAATTTTGTGAAATAAGCAACTGATAACGAATATAATTAACCCGTGTTTTGCTCTCATAAACGTTGAAATTCATGCCAGTGGTAATATCTGAAACCTTCTACCATTGGAGTTATAATGCATTCTTGAGACCAAAGTAAAACGTGGCATTTGAAACAGTTTGGCCGTAATAAGCAGCTCATGTGGTGGAATATGCACTCAAAACCTGCACGATTCTTCTACTGTTCTTCGAACATTAGTGTTTCTAGCGGTTCAGGTGCGCTAGAGTTTTTTAAAAAAATTATATTGGCTCCCACAAAAGAGGACACTGATAAAATTTTTAACATTTATCGGATGTTTTAACGAAAAAAGGTTTCTATGCGAGAGAAAGCTGCAACAACGTGGTGGTTTAATTACTTTTAGTCAAATTTTCAAATAAAAGAGATTTTATGTATCCAATTTGAAAAATATCAAGATTTAAAAGATTATTTCTTCATCATATTAGTGATATTATGAATCAAAAAATTAATGTCTTGCGGCATAAGAAGACTCAACGAATCCATAAAGAAGTTGAATGGATGAACAAAATATATTGATGAAGCAATAAATTGAAGTTCGGCCTAGAGTTATGCCGAAGAGCAAGCAATTTACTTACAATAGGTGCGGTTTTTTTGCGTCTCAATCAATAGCAGGTTAGGGTAAGCAGCATTGAAAACAACTGAGGCAGGATTGTTGTTGCTTTCAATCCTACCTACCCTAATCTGATATTGATCGAGACACAAAAAAACGCACCTAAAGAAATGCAGAAAACTTTTTAGAAAGACAATAAATCAGAAAACCCTAAGAGTACGTTGTTTGATATTTGCTTCATTTCCATTTTTTTTTTCTTACATAAGATAAATACTTTAGATTTCGTTTATTTTCTGATTAAACAGATGAAGACAAACATGGTGATTACCAATGAACATTGTTCTCCTTTTTTCCTAGATACATTTAAACAGTCGAAACGTTGACATCTGTCAATACATTGAAATGATGAATACTCTGAACTTTGGAAAATATTTAATCGCACCTTAGTGTTTTCCAACATTCTCTCAAATTCTCTATTTAACCCTTTTTCCCATAACAGAAAATTGTGATTTTATCCCTGAAATACGAAGGTAATAAATCATTCTTCAGGTACCACAGCACGATTTTATTGTTTTAATTTTAATGAAAAAGACTTTTCGTATAAAAATGTAAAGAGTTTTAAAATTCTGCAAATTGCGTCATTATTTGCCCGTATTCGAAATTCGGATGAAATATCTTCATTTTAGGCGTATCGGCAAAAGAACTGCAAAATCTTTGAAGAAGTGTTCAAATATGCACATAATCAGAGTAACGATGAACACAGCTCAACTCAAAGTCTTCGACAAGCATTCTATAGTAAACGCTTGTCATAATCTAGAGGCAGAAACATAGCCTGCCCTCACTGTCCGACCCAAGCTAGTTTCCGGCAGTATTCAGATGTCGCACTCATAAATAAAACGAATCTGTCAAAAGATTTTTTTCAAATTGACGAGGATATCAAAAATAGTAAAAGGAAATGAGCTTAGTTGGTTCGTGACTGTGAGTATCAACTTTTCTATTATCTTCAGAACTTCCAGCAACATTATCTTTCATATATCCAAGGCCAAAACTGACTAAAAATTTGAATATTTTGGCTTTTTTCTCAAAACTTGAGCAAAATGAAGGTTGAATTCTATAGCTGTCACAAATATGTACCAATAAATTCAGCAATGAATTAAGCATAACCTAAAGTCAACCACCGAAATATTCAGATTATATGTGTATGCCCTAAAAACATGTAATAAAATGTACAAACATCTTCGCACCATCCACATCCTGTCCAATAATTCCACACCATCACTCTCACCATGCGTCACAAATCTGAAGGACTTTGATCTGTTAAGCTAAATACAGTCATGAAAATGGTTCAAGGACCTTCGAATGAGATTGCTTCATATATGAATCTACACACCCGGATCTAGTCTGAGCATATACGATAGATGTATGTAAGCAAACGCTGGGGAAAATCCATAAATATCACCGTACACATCTTCGTTTTCCTAGGGCTACTGAGTGATGATGCTCAGTCTCATGACTGTATCAAGATAACGATTCTGTGCAAAATGGGAAGTAAACGGAGGCTGGAAGTTATTTTCACCTTATTTGACGAGTCGAAGTCGACGTGGAAATGAAACGAATAGACCGAGAATTGAATTCTTTTTTTGAATATGTCACTTCTAAATGTGAAAAGCATGAATATACATATGTATGTATAAGTAGGCCTACAGAATCACTTTAGATGATATTCACATTTGCTTAAACGATTATTGTGAGAAAATTGAGATACACTGAATAAAGCAAGAAGTTTTTGATTACATTGAACAGGAAATGTATATTAAATTTACAAAATTGGAAATGGATTGATAAGTTTGTTCGAATGCAGGAGAGTTGCTTTGATCTTAACGAAATAATATCATGTGACAGTTGAACTGTATAAAATATAATCTTTAATTACTTTATAATATGATTTGAGGCTTATAAAAAAAAAGTCGTTAAACTATTGAAAAACGAGCCTTGACTTAACTCTTAATTTATCAAGTAAAATTGTTATTGCATGTTAAATATTAATGTGAATACTAATTTGATAATAATTTATAAATTTGCATTTCAACTAGAAATCAAATAGTGAGTTACGTGCGCTAAATTTTTGTGACGTACAACTAATGGAAAGGTCAATGACTGTGGCATTTAGTTTGAAATTGTATTTCTTTTCTGAGCCTCATATTATTCATTTATTAATAATAAATTTGAACATCAAATAAAAACCTAGGTGATGATTGTATCTAAAATCTTGTATTTATTTTCTATTTTGTATTTAATTTGAAGCTTGAGTAGTCAAAAGGGTTAGCTTAGCTTAGTGAGCTTGAACAGACTAGTAGCTTCTTCTGTGTGGAGTCCCTGGTTCGAATCCAGGTTCGGACGAGGATCCGCGCACCAAGCTTTGAGTTCACCTAATTCTAAATAGGTACATGAATTAATCACACTGAGGAAAAAATACACATGGTTCATCAAAATGATACGTCCTTTTAAATTAAAGTGACAAAAAACAAAAGGATATCGTTTACATTTCATGAGAAAATTATGATATTAGCATGATTTCACATCAAATCTATGAGATAAATACAATTAATTTTTCAATGGTACATTATTGATAAAGTTTATCATATTTCAATTTACGTTAAACATATTTGAGCCAATTTGTAATGATATGGTATTCCTATTAATTTGTAAGATGATTCCCATTATCATCATCAAATAAACTTAATATGCAATCGTTTTCAAATCGGCACACATCACCTCAATTCAAATAGATCACACATGTGTGTTTAAGAGTATTTTCTATAAATTTCATTACAATCGTGGTAGTCGGCAAAAGTCATTGACGCGTTTAGAACTGTATTAAATATTTAAACGATGAGTGTCGTTAGAAGTGGCTCATGTGTGCTAACCGAAAGGTACATTGACTTTGTAGATCTGATTGAAGACTATAAAAGATCAATTAAGTAAGATTCTCTCAAATATGGTTTTCGACACAGAGGTTTATCTTCGATTAAAAGATAAGAGCATTTATTAGTCAGTAAAAAATCTGTACGAATATTTTTTGAAGAGATAATATTGTTCAAATGGCTATTTTTTTAAACTAACCCTATAAATTTATAAAACTTCGCGATCAAATATTGCATTGTAGCAAATGGCACAAAGAGCAAAAGTATTTCAAAATTCTAAGACGTACGTGCGCTTTATGTATTTGATCTTCTCTCGTTGCAAATGATGCAGAGTTTAATTCAAATTTGAATGTAACCTAGTGATTTGGTAAAATTCATAATTTGAAACATTTTCTCTTTACCATTTGCCAGTAATGCGCTATGGTTTTCTATTGGCGTTATATTGCTCTGAAAGCCGTATTACACCAGTATTATAAAAGGTCCTTTGCAGTCGTTAATTTATGTTTGAATGAATTACTTAAATATTTAAAAGAAAATAAGCAATTGACATATTTTCGTATATTTTGTTTAAGAAAAATTTTACTGATCTAGTTTTGGTTTTATCGAATTCATGATTAAATATCACAGTTTCTAACTGAATGTGGGATTGATGCCGACAAATTAATGTTGGTTGAGAGCCAAATTTCTAAGAAATTTTTCCTAACATTAATCAGCTTGGATTTCGAATCAAATTTCGAAACCAGTTGAATAAATACAAGGCTGAATTCATAAGAAAATTTTAATGTTCGCAAATCGGTCAGCACCATAATCATTTACTACTTTAGGCGAGTTTACAATCTCAGCTGATACTTCCTTCATGCAAAATTGGATTAACAACATATCTTCTTCAAATAACGTAGGAGCAGACGCGCAAAATAAATTATTGTATTTACTAAAAAGCTCTTCAAAAGGAAAAGCCATTTTAGTTTCATATGTCCAAAAAAATAGCTTAACTAAACAAAATAGGGACGATATCATTACTCCATAAGTGGAAAGCACCGCAGATAAAAATGAAGTCATGTCCATGGAAAATATCAGGCAAATCAATTATTTCCAACTGAAAATCTGATAAATAAATCCGAACTTCAACTCTCAAATAGTACATATTCTTCGGGAAACAAAAATTTAATTAATGGATAGGTAATCCTTAGGGCTACTATTATTTATTAAGAGGAAATAGTAAAAATCATTCTGGGAAGCCGCACGACAAAGCGGTGAATGTAAGGGTTAAAATAAAAAAAAGGAAAATTTTGGGAGAACGAGGGGCAAACAACCCTGTTAGATTCAGTAAGCAAGATCCGTCAACTACGATTTTATAATCTGAAAGTGAGTGATATATTTTTTTTCTTTCATACATTGAGTTTATTAACATTCTTTTCGATTTTTTTACCAATCTTCAAAATAGTTTATTCTTGCATTGTGTGGTTTTATCTTTTTAAAAGTGAGATCACATTTAGAAAAGACAGCTCTTTCTGAGATTAACATACAAAAATACAAATGAAAAGTACGTTTAAAATTTATACTTCTAATTCTAAATGGCGTTTCAATTTTTGTCGCCTTTTTGTATAATATGAACACGATAATACCATGACATTCTTATGCATTTTCGCACCAATTTGAGGTGCTCAGGATCTTAGAGTGAAAATTTGGTTAGCCCATAAAGTTGAACACAAAAAAAAAACGGAAAGACACTTTCAAGCTGAGACGTCAGAATATGTTGGCAAATAAGTCAGTACCAGTAAATTGGCCTCTAATCAAACATTGATTAGGATATAAACTGGTACAAAAGGAGGAAATCATTTTATAGATTATATGCTGAATTTTATAAATTTCAGATTAAATTAGATTTTGGCGAACTGTACCCATCAGATAATATTTGCCTATTGACCAAGTCACCAGCCTTCAAAGCGAAAATTATCGATGTTTTCAGAAGTAGAATAAGTGACCGCGAATCGAAAAGTATGCTCAATGTATTGATCGCCAAAAAAGAAAACGGTAAGATTTTTCTCAGTGTTTCTGTCAAATCAAATATGTACACATACTGTCTTTTGACAGATACTTCCGACTGTATTTTTTTAAATGTATTGTTTTTACTGAACTCTTTCATGTGACATCAAACCTTCAGTTGTGGTTGTCAGTGATAACGAACGAAAACAAGTACATTGGAAACTAACTATATTCGAATCACGTCAGCCCAAGTTATGCACGCATTAAATTCGAATGAAATTCAACATAAAGTAGAGCAGGCAAAGAAGGCCGGCATGTTTACATTTAAGTACGTTTGTTAAATTATTATATTAAATAAATCAAAAATCAATCTATGAATAAAAACGTACAAATGAAAAAATACAGCTGAATTTATTTTATTGCCATTTATTTTCCAGTGTTTTTTTTCCTAGAAAACAATTTTTTTCAGCATCACGCATTGCTATTTTTATATCGTAATACACGAGATTCACCATCTAAGAATTAATGATGAGTCGAATTAGTGTAATTCAAAAACCTATTAAAATTTCAATTACAAATCCAATTAAAATAATATTGAATCCTGTCAATTCAAAAAAAAAATTAAGAGGGAAATCATTACTTGAATCATGCATATCATTTTAAAATCAAAGGAAATCATAATATTACTTAAAAGGAAAACTTATTAGCTATATAAGGGATCATTTACATATACTTAAACTTATTATTTTTACTTTATCCAAATTAATGGATACATCACATTGACCAAAAATGATGTGAAAAACTATTGAAAAATAATTGAGTTTAAGAGATATTTTTTCTGAGTGAAGGGGTAAAGTGAGTCGTGGAGAGTTTCTACCAGCTTCAACCACTAGAACCTTACGAAAGTTGTCGTAAGATTAATTTGCTTTTATGAAGGCGAATTTGGTTTTTTTCGTAAGCTAACGAAATTACCCACTAGAAGTTGAAAAACTTTTCCATGAATTCAATTCGAAAAGCTGCCTAGCGAAATTATTATGGTTTGAAACAATTTACATCCTCTCATTTCAATTTTCATTTCACACAATAAACAAAAACTATTTCAAAATTAAACTCTACAAATTAAGCTAGGTAATTATGTGGGTGCTTGCAGATGTGGCCAAAAAAAAATTAAAATAGAAAGAAACACAGTTGAATTTTAGTTTCACACTTTATTTGAACAATATCACTTTTCTAACTTTGCGCAGCGCTTTCGCGAGTACAGATACAACTGGGGCGAGTCTGTTCTCACCTGGCTAATTTTATTACATTCAAAATGCTGACTGCATGTCTGCGACGTTTACCTGTCGCTCGTTGCAATTCGCTAATATCATGTTTGCAACGTTTACTTGTTGATCATTGGAATTTGCTGATCTTATGTCTGCGACAGGTAAGCGTTGCAGGTGTTTTGTTACATCTGTTATCATCTCTTTATATTTTTGTTCTATGTTACTTATGGTATACATAACTTCTCCCCCCTTACATTCAGAATTCTCCTGAATTCTGGTTTTACATTGTTTTGGTTTTATTTTTCTCAAGTATAAAATTACGGATATCAAAATTAAAATAGTAATTAAAAATATTGAGGTTACGTTAAATCCGTATGAAACATTTTTATGATGATTGAGTTCGTTAATTTTCTGAACATTTTTAACGTTTTCCAAAACTATTTCTTCTAAGGTAACTTTGTTTTTGAAATTTTCATTATTTATTTCATTAGGGTAATAAAATCTCTCTGTGAATCTATTTTTAACATTTGAAAAGAAATGGTCAACAATTTTAATTTCACAATTATTGAATTGTATTAACATGTTTTTATTAAGTTTTAATTTTCTATTGTCGCAAGTGTGATTAAAATTTAAGTGGTTTGCATTTTTAACTAATAGGGTTTCTTCATCTATTTTGATAATTTCAGTAATGTTATTTGTTATTAATTTACAATTTCGTTTATACACACAATGTTTGGATGATTCTAATTCGTTTAGGTATTTCAATTTTTCATATTTATACATTTTGTCATTATACTTAAAAGTAATTTCTTCATCAGCGTCTATTTCTTTATATAAATTGTTTGGCATTGGCAAAATCGTTCTGAGTTCTACAGTTATGTATTCTTTTGGTATTTTAATAGCAAATATCAATATGTTCTCTCTAAAAGAAGTAACTCCGAGTTTAGTTTGTTGCAATTTGTTAAGATCGATATTATAACTTTGAATTTCATCATCGGTGAGTATATTAGGATGAAAAATGCCACTTTTTGCTGATGCAACATTATCCTGTATGTGCTCTATTTTATTTCTTAGAATTTGGGTTTTAAAAAGAATATCATGAAACATAGTTTTACTAAAAGTTATATTTGTAATGGCATTAACGTTTTTGATAAATAGTTTTCTGTCGTTTTCAATTATATTCTTTAATTGAATAATGCTTCTATTAAAATAATTGTTGATTGTTACTTGTTGATTTAAATTGCTAATTGCGTCGTGGCTATTTAAGTCTATTGTCTGTAAATGTTTATTTATGTCTTGTCTGTCTTGGTCATCCATGGTTCCAAAAAGCCATTTGTTTATAGAGCCAATAATATTAATAAGTCCTCTTTTTCTACGATTATTTTTGGAAACTTGGTTTGGAATCAGGGTTTTAACTTTAGTTCGTAAATGTTGTAATTCTGTTAAAAGTAAGTCTTTGTCTTTGTCATTCAGGTTGTTGACATTTGTAGTAAGAATGTTAATTACGTCAAGTATTTCAGTTGTGTTAATAAAATGTAGCATTAATTTCGTCTTGTGAACAATGTCTGTTTCATGTAGTCGTATTTCCGTATATCCAGATTGATCCGTGATTTCGTATATGTTTAATTGTCCTCTGATTGTAGTCAATGTTGAAATAAGTACAAGTAATGTCCAAAGAATCTGCAGAATTTATAAAGTTCAATTATTCGTTCGAAAAGTTAATATTGGGGTATGAAGATTTAGGGCTGCCAAATAGAATAGTAAAAACTCTATTTAAATAATTTGCCTTGCATAATTTCCAAAATCATCCTTTTTCTTAGGTAAGGAATATTTTCCTGTGAAAATGTTAATTTAGCATTTCTTGAAACAATTTCCGATATAATACAACTAAAAACACCACAATCACTACCATTCTCTTGTTTTGGAGTATTTTTAGCATTTTCTTTTATGAAGTTATTTGAATCGAATGGTTTCCCTTGTTTATCTAAAGACTCGCTATTAAGATATTCTTCTAGAACAGTTAATAGTTGGGGGTTTGTACCTCCTAAAGAATCGTGATATCTAATAGATTTTTCTCTTAAGTCAATAATTGCTACCGTCCAATGGTTCGAATTAACATGGACAGGAATTAGAATGATGTCAAACGAGAATAAATCGACTCGTCGCGTCCATCTTTTGACAGCTTCATATCCGTTCTCTAAAAGTTTGGTTACAAAAAAGGTATTGAAAGCATATGTTTTCGGTAATCCTCTGAGATATTCCCTTTCGCTTCTTTCTGTAATAAGGTTCATATAAAAATTTATGATGTTGTCATTTAGCCAATTATTATCCTTTAAAGTCCAAATATCGCGTCTTTCTATATTTAAATTAAATTTTGTGATTAGGATTTCATTTGGAGAATCCTGTGTAGATACTCTATTGATGATAGCATTTTGTTCTTCAGAAAATTGTCTGAGTTCATAATCAGTGTTAGCATCATCTTCTTCGTTTTCTAGCAAATCATTATATTTGAGGGGTCTTTTTATATTCGTTGGATGGATGTTTTGAAGTTTGCTTTGGATGTATTTTGGTTGATATTTCAATCTTTTGGCCTTATAGTTCTTTATGAAACCCATGCTTCTCACTTCAACATACTCTTCTCTATTTTTATTAGCTTTGCTGATCCATTTTTCTTTAGCTTCTAATAAGTTTTTCTTAATTTTATCATAATCTACTTTATGGTGTTGAACATTGATTGGGCTACATTTGATTGTAGAGTGGTATCGCTCATTATAGTTTCGGATTGCTAACTGTATTTTTCGTCTAACTGAAAATTGTGCTTGGTTGTGAACGAGTATCCTAAATTTTTCTACAATAGTTTCGTGGAATCTTTCCACATCCGCAATTCCTGTATGGCTGTGAGGTCTTGTGAAATGTATTATTATGTTTTGTTCTTTTAAATAATCTTTTATTAGTACTCCGTTGAACTCATTTCCAGCGAAAATTTTCTCCGGTTTGCCTATTTTTGCAAAATGTTCTTCGAGTGCATCAATTAAGGTAATGTGATTTCTATCTGTCAAATAATACGCCGCACCAAATTTAGAAAATTTGTCAATAACTGTCATAAAGCTATATTTGTTTATGGTGTAAATATCAATATATATGATTTGGTTGATATCTGTTGCTGTTTCGGAGAACTGGAATTTAGGTTTAATAGGGTTACGGTCATATTTAACGGACTGGCAGACTTCACATTGATTAACGACAATATTGACGAGTTCTAGAAGTTTGGGATAATAAATTTTATTTTTCAGACTGTTGAAAGTTTCCTGGATTCCTGAATGCATGCTTTCCTTAATATGGTATAAGGATATTTGCCTTACTGCTTCTACTTCGGTTTTAATGTCTATTGCCCGATACGAACATCGTACAAATTTGATTGTTGAGTCGTTAGAAAACAGTTCTCTCAATTTTTCTTGGACTGCATTATATTGATGATCCGATAATTCCGAATAAATGGCTGTGATTCCTTTTTTGATGTATCTTCTAAATATGTCTGATAGCCTCTCAAAATCGTATTCAGCAATAAAAATAATTCGCTTTTTATGAAGTATTTCGATTTCGCATGTTTTGTTATTAGTTAAAATTAATTGGGTGCTGTACTTATTTACAATATCTTCCTTTATTGGAATATGGTCCAAAAGCTCTTCATCTGCAGAATGCTTTGTTGCCATGGTAACGTCATCTCTTTCTTCAACATTAAATAAAATTCCTAGATCTGAGCCTGAACTATTTTTGGTTGATTGGGTGGAGTTATTTGTGTCATAATGTTCAATACGACTTAAGAAATCCGCTACTTTATTCTGTTTGCCTTTAAGATATTCAATTGTAAATCTATATTCTCCTAATTTCAATAGCCATCTCTGATGTCGGGGTGAGAGATCCTTGCCTCTATATTTAGCCTGTAAATATTTTATTGGCTGATGGTCTGTGAAAATTTTAAATTTCGTTCCTTACAAATACGGTCGAAAATAACCTACAGACCATATGATTGCCAGAAATTCTTTGTCCGTCGCAGAATAGTTTCTTTCGTGACAGTTCAAAGTTCTCGACGCGAAGCAAACAGGGTGGCCTTCTTGTGAAAGAACGGCTCCTATTGCATAGTTAGATGCGTCGGTCGTTAAATCAAATGGTTTTTCTAAATTTGGAAATCGTAAAATAGGATGCGTACTGATCAATACTTTCAGTTTCTCGAAAGCTTCTATAAAATTAGGGTCTTTTGTATTAATTTTGGCATTTTTGGATAAGTATTTGGTCATGGGTTGCGCAATTTTCGCATAGTCCCTTATGAACTTCCGATAATAACCGGTCAGTCCTAAGAAACTTTTGATTTGTCTCTCTGTTTTTGGCAATTGTAATTGTTCTATGACTTTTATCTTCTCAGGATTTGGTTTTAGCCCTTCCTTGGTTATAACGTGCCCTAAAAAACTTGTTTCTTTTTGTAAAAAGTTGCATTTATCTATCTGCACTTTCAAATTATTGTCTTCTAATGTTTTAAAAATTTCAGATAAGGAATTAATGTGTTCTTGAAGCGATGTACTAAAAATTAGCACGTCGTCGAGGTAAACAACACAAGTTTTATTTATATACTTCCTCAACACATCGTTCATGAGACGCTGAAAAGTAGCCGGAGCATTTTTCAGCCCAAACGGCATTCTTACAAACTCATAAAGTCCATGGGGGGTAACGAATGCTGTTTTGTGGCGATCCTCTTCCTTAACGAGGATCTGATAGTAGCCTTTGGCTAAGTCGATTGTTGAAAAATACTGAGCTCTTCCGAGTTTATCCAAGAGAGAGTCAATATTTGGGAGAGGGAATTTGTCATCGATCGTAACTTCGTTTAGTTTACGATAATCTATGAATATTCTAAATTTCCTCTCCCCGGAGTTATCACTCTTTTTAGGGACCACGATCAAGGGACTAGAGTATTTCGAACTACTCTTTCGGATTATCCCTTGCTCCTCCATGTCGGTGATTTCTTTCCGTACAACATCCTCATGTTTAGGTGGATAACGATAAAGCCTTGAATTTATCTGAGCATCCGTCGTTGTTTTTATTTCATGCTGTATTTGTGGAGTACTCGTCAACAGATCTCCTTGTTTAAAGAATACTTTTGAAAATTTTTTAACGACTTTAACAATTTCCCTACATTCTTCTTCGTTCAAATGATCAAGTTTAAGGCGTTGCAAATAATTATTTTCAACTTGTTCTAAAGTGAAAATTTCATTTATCGAATAAGGGTTATTGATAAATTTTAAAACTTGTCCATTAAGCGTTATAGTTTTCTCCTCCAAATCTATTAGGGTATCTAGAGTATTTAATAAGTCTATTCCTATAATAAAATCATATTTCCTACCACTAAGAGACTTTTTTTTCCATCTTATTCTAGCTCCGGATGGTAAATTAAATTCTATTGGTGCATGAGTGTGAACTTCATATCTGATGAAATCTTTACCTGTAACCGTTGTGAATGATAATGGTTTGATTTCTATATATTCAAAAGACTTAATGCTATCGTTGATTATCGAAAATGATGACCCTGTGTCAATCAAAGCAATATATTTACAATTATTAAGACTAATTTCAATAAGCGGTAAAGTATCCGAGGCTAGTTTTGAAAAAAAAGGTTCAGGTTCATTTGTATTTACTTCGGGATGATTTAAATTTTGAGAATTTTTATTTGAAGGCTCTACACAATAACCCTGATTATCCCGATTTGAATTTCTTCTACGGCCTCGTATATTTTCTCTTTCAATATTGTCAACCTCCATTCTTTCGACCGGAGGCTGTCGAGATTGATTTGAATTTCGTCTAGTTTGACCAGAGTTGTAATTATTGGTTCTTTGCTGGTCGTTATTTTGATTGTAACGATTCGAACTATTTGAATTATAGTTCTGCTCATTGAAGTAATTACGTGAATTGTAATTATTTTCTCTTCGCTGGCCACTATTTTGATTATAACGATAAGAATTACCTGAATTGTTACTATGATAATAGGAGTTGTTACGTGAATTATCGTGATTATTATCTGAATGAGTAAATGGGCGGTTTGAACTATTGTTATTTCGTCGATGCCTAAAGTCATTTTGAAACTCGCCATGATTATTAAGATTAGTATTTGACTTTCTACCTGTGTCGAAATTGTTTTTATGTATAAAATTTTTGTGATTCTTTTCGGGATTGAAATTTTTCTGTTTTTTAAATTCTGATCTGATACAAAAATCTTCGAATCTTCTTTCGTTCATAACTGTTAATATTTCATTTAGATCTTTCAAATGAAAAATTTTTTCTAAAAGAACACCCTGAGTTATTTCCTTAATTGTAACTACAAGCAAGGATTCTACATTTGACAAATCAATGTATGGAGAATTCTTATAATAACATATCAACTCATCGGTTTTGGTTTTAATTTTCTGAATTTCAACTATTAATTCACTCACCGTGTTTACACGTAAGCTGCTGATACGCCGGTAAATTTCTGCTGGCTCGGTATCTGGTTTATATCGAAGACGTAGTTTCGTCTTTATTTCTGCCCAACTTTCCGGATGCTCGATGTTGATTAGAACGTCTTTCGCCTCGCCCTGTATCTTCTCATAGTAGATGCTCCTGACTGCTTCTGCCTTGAGATCCTCGGTTGTGATTCCGTTTAAGTAGTGTTCCACATTATTTATGAAGGCATTTATGGTGACGTCGCCTGTCCCTGTAAAGTTACTCATCTGTCGAATTTCTTTGAATATTTTCATTTTTGGATCCGCCCCTCCTGAAGGGGGTTGCTGCGCCATCAGTTGTCTAACAAGGCTCTCCGTTGTATTTTGGAGATTTGTTATCTGCTGCAATGCTGCCGCTAGATTTGAAATGTGGCTCTCCTTTTCTAATAGTTGTTGTTGCAACATTTGAATATGTTGTTCAGGCTGTGCCATTTCTTCTGTTTCGGTTTCGTTGCTAATACGCCTCTGAATGTCGAATATATCTTTTCTTGTGTTTTTCCTTTCTGGCATTAATTCTTTTAGAAGCACTTCACTTATATCTTTTGTACTTTTGCACTGTTTATTTTCACTTTACCGAATTAACCTTCGCGGCTTGAACGGTTTAAGGATTTTGTTTAAAGTTCGGCACTTCGCGTTTAATGATATTAATCTTGTTCGATTTTGAATAACATTTTCACGCTTACCGAGTTTCCCGACTGCGCCAATTATGTGGGTGCTTGCAGATGTGGCCAAAAAAAAAATTAAAATAGAAAGAAACACAGTTGAATTTTAGTTTCACACATTATTTGAACAATATCACTTTTCTAACTTTGCGCAGCGCTTTCGCGAGTACAGATACAACTGGGGCGAGTCTGTTCTCACCTGGCTAATTTTATTACATTCAAAATGCTGACTGCATGTCTGCGACGTTTACCTGTCGCTCGTTGCAATTCGCTAATATCATGTTTGCAACGTTTACTTGTTGATCATTGGAATTTGCTGATCTTATGTCTGCGACAGGTAAGCGTTGCAGGTGTTTTGTTACATCTGTTATCATCTCTTTATATTTTTGTTCTATGTTACTTATGGTATACATAACTAGGTAGCTACACTATCTTGCTCCAAATAGAACCTACAGGCCTACCTACCCCATTCAATTTCAGCAAAACTGTATCTTCATGAAATTCCTCTTTTGATTTCCGACCAGGCGCATATCAGCGTACTGTAATTTAATTACGGCAAACGTTGAATATTCGGTTTTCATTAAAAACCCAGAGGTTATTTTCATTTACTGTTGCGAAAAAAGCAACGACGAAGAAGTATGTCAAGAGCAGCAACGAGTGCTTTTACATACATCGTCTTTGCGAGTTTTTGACATATTTCCCTATATGCAGATACGCGAAAACGGCACCAAAAGTACCCTGGACATTTCTTCGCAGCATGAGAAGGAAACGACATTAGCATAACAAACACCTACGATATGTGTGACATCATGTAGTGAGCTTGGCTGGGTCCCTACTTCATACATCTGATACAATATCTACGCTGGTACCGTGAAAACTTGACGCGGAATTTTTCTATCTAACCTGATTCGCAGTCTCTAATGGCAAAATGAAGCTATTCATGGGTTTAAAATGCAAATTAGTAGCTCACGTAGCAACATTTTAATGATTACTCCTGCCGCCGTGTATGTGACACGGCATACTGTTTAGAGTCTATGTGCTTGTATCACACGAGAGGCCCGGATGCAAAATTCAAATTGTTTACGTTGTTTTTAATTTGAAATTCGGTACAATGAGCAAGTGGTTTGTGGCACATGGGAATGTTGGCACGTATGGAAAGCAATGTTATGTAATGATTTGCGAGTGATTATGATGCCAGAAAACTGCTTCATTTGAGGTCGGTGAAGGAAAAAGTCAGTGAAAAGCTCTCATCTGAACTGAATGCAATTTGTTTTGAATTGCCTGAATAAGATGTGAATTTGAAAGAGTTTTCTGTAGCTTCTAATTATGCAATGAATCATTGAAGTGGTTGCTTTTTTTTTAAAAAAAAAAGTTTATTTATTTATGATTTATTTGCTTCTGTACTTGACTATTATTTATTAGTTTTAAGTACCAATAGCTTTGTTTTATCACTGAGTTACGGCAATAATCTCATCATGAAATTCTGAAGCAAAACATTTGCTGTTACTATTTGCTTTTCAAAAAACTTTGATATTAAAAGTAACTTGCTTGATTTGATACTGATAATTTTCCTAGAACTTAAAGTTTTCACTGACAATTGTGAACTTTTTCCCAGTTTTGTTTGCTTTCATAGTATTTCCACAGTTATATAATTTCACGAAGCGTTGTAGTGCTGGTTCGCTGGTTTAAACATCGGACGGTTGTTGAGGGGTGAGTGGATGTTCAGTTACAAATCACAACTGTTATAAATAAATTTAAATATACATCATTTAAAATTATATGAACTTAAGGCGTTATCGGCATAATCAGACTAATATTATAAAAATTTGTTTTTCTTCTCGTATTGCAGCCCACGCTGGGCGCATTTCAATGTATAGAGGCATAATCAAAGAGAAAGTCACAATCAACGACGATACGTAAGAAATGAGTCGAGCGACTAATAAAACGTGAAGCTAACTAACATAGACCCTAATATCAAAGAACGTGTCGCTTGGACTTTAAGTTATTCTCAAAACAGAAAATATTGAATTAGCTGATGATAATCAACAAAAAGAAGACCGTGTAGTCTACCGGCTTCACTGGCTTCTATTATGTGGTATCCGTGGATCGAATTCAGGTTTCAAAGCTTTGAGTTCACCTAGCTCTGAGTAGGTACCTGATTTAATCAGGGGTAAAATGAGTTATGGAACTAATCACTCCACACTCGTATTTACATTGATTGTAAATTTGTGAATGAAGCTCTCTACTAGCTTCAACTCCTAGACCCAAAAAGAGTTGTTTTGAAATTACTTTTAATCATAACTATATGGACTGATTTTTATAAAATCAAGATTAATAGAGTGATTTATTTTCAAAATAAACAATGAGTACGCAAAAAAATAGAACCATTGCGTCAAGTTTAATTAAGTAACTGTACATATGAAAAAACATGCAAAAAATGAAATTGGTTTATATATTTGTAAAGCACCTTGGGAAAAATTGTTTGAAACTTTTAGCTCATAATTCATGAAAAAGATAGAACTTTTAATAAATAGAGCGTCTTTTAATGAATTCCAGCTGTTTATTAGCTTTGCTTAAAACTATATCATCTTATAAATCCTAACGCGGCTTTTCATCTAAAATGAGGTGGCAATCAAAATTTAAATCGGTGGTTTTAAATAAAAAGCTTACGACATTAATGGCCTTAACGATGAGTTCATTTTGTTCCTAAGAATCAACAAGGGATATATGTTTTGATTGAAGGCAAACTGAGTCTGATCGCAGTTACATTTTCAGATCATTCAAATAGAAAAGATGTGAAACTTCATTATTAGGTTAAAATAGAAGTATCGTCCGGTGTACCACAAGGTAATCACTTGGGACCTCTTTTATTCAATATTTTCATATAACCCAATATGAAAATATTTGATGAAAGACACTCATTTTAGTACTTCGGAGGAAACTTCAATTTGGTTCAGAAAAATGATCAGAATATCATGATCAACATAATTAAAAGCTTCGCTAAAGTGTGAGCAAGTTGTATTGATTTGATGCTTTAATTGACACGATATTGGTAGTAGCTAACATGTATTTTCTAAAACTAAGACGTTCTTTGTTCAAGAGAGATTTTATTACAGTTATGAGCTTGCCACATACCATTTTTTCAAACCATTTTGGTGAATGTCAAAATCAAATCAAAGAATGTCGAAATCTATATTATTTTCAACTGGCCATCTAACACCATTTTTAAGGATCAAGTTTAAATAGACAAGGGTCAGGTTTAATGATCAGGTTTAAATCCAGAAGGAAGAAAAGACACCACAGGACAAACGGCTTCATTGAAAACTATATGCAAGTTTTATTGAAAATTATATGCAAGGGTAGGACAAACAGCTCCATACATATGAATATGAGACTAGGACGGAGTAAGCCACGTTCAAGACCTTCAATGACGTTAACTTCTTTGATTACCTTTGCATTCTTCTCTCTAATTAAATATATTTCATTAACGATAATTGGTGGGAATATCTGGGAAAATAGAATATGATTATCTATCCAAGACAGCAGGAACGTCTCACCGTAGCTTTCGTTGTATCGCAAGATAAATTTGTTTTTATAAAATTAATGATTAAACATAAATTTGTTGAAATAAATCGAATATTTTATGGCTCAATAAGCGAATTTACGACTGATGGTTAATTACTTTAGTGAACCGAGTTTTGTATACTTTCAAAATCAGCATAAAATGACTATTGTTTTTGGAATGGCGCTAGTACTCCAAATAGTAGCAGTTATATGAACTTTTACATATCAATTTTGATGGTATATTTTGCTGCTTTACAAAATCTTTTTTTACCTAGTTTGCACCTATTTTTCGAATGATTTCAATTGACGAAAAAAATTTCTGCTGTATATTCTGTACGAAAATTTCCTAAATTTTCTGGGTGACGATAAGCAAATTCAATATCATTTTGAGCAATAAATAGGATGGAAAAACAGCATATATCTCTAAAAAAAATTAATAACGAGCATCTTTGTACTTGCTATTTGTCATAAAAAAAACATATGTACAAAAAAGATAAGCGATGTTAAATTAAAAAAAAAATCACTTCAAGTTGGATCAGCATTTAGTTTAAACAACTGCACAATAAGACAGCTTGAAAACCATGTTAAAAACTTTTCAGTGGATCTACCGCACTGATTCCAATGAAATTTCATTAAAAAAACCTACCTGAAACTATTTCCCTACCTTTTTATCAATTGGATCATCCTCAATGAAAAGATTAAATTTGAAATCTCACAATAAAACGAAACAACCAACCAAAACCAAAACAACTTCGATATTCTGTTGGAAGGTTCATCGAAAAGTTTTCTTGAAATGAAAACGGTCTTTTAAAAAACTTCAGGTGAAATCAGCAACAGACTGTTTATTTTTGTATCCTAATTCACTTTTTTTATTATTTGTTAAACAAATAAAGGACAAAAAATTTCAGGCATAGGAAAAAAGTCGGCTCTAATCTAAGCTGAGAGATGATGAGCACGTCAACTGTCATGAAATCAACGATTTTTTCCTATTTATGATTTGCAACTTAGTGAAAAAATTGAATTAGGACATAATAATAAGAAGTACGCTCCTAATTTTACATTCAACTGACGTTTTCTGAAAGTGCGTTTTCATTTCAAAATTGTTAAAGTGGATGAAAATTAACTAATTGTGATAGAAAAGTTAATTAAGTTTTATTAGTTTTGTTTGTGTGGTTTTCATAAGTGGTTTTCTTTGAAGGCCTACTTGGTGGTTTTCAAACGAAGTAAATATTGTTTAAAGCACTGGATATTAAAAAAGCGAATCATTTTACTCGAAAATAAAAAATACAAATATTTTTTTAGGCAATCGTTCAAACAAAATTTCGAAATTTCAGGAGCAACCTTAAGTCAGTGTATTAATAATATATTAAATTCTAACTTCTGAGGAACATTACTCAAACAATATTTTGTTCCGCATTCCATTCTTCAACTCTCGATTGCATAACAATTTAAGTCTACCATTGACCCAATTCCAAGGACGACTATTTCCTCAACCCAATTGCCTTCAAGAACGTGTAGAGAATGTTCCTTTTATTCCATTTAAGCATGGCACGTTTGGAAAATAAACGAGTGGTAATTATTGTCGGTGTGTTTATTAAACACTAAATCACATAAGATTAAGAATCATAGATGCGGCGAAAAAGAAAGGACGCAGCTTCAACTGAGCAGCGAAAACGATGGAACCGTTCATGTGATTGTCTGATATCTATCGAGCGAAATATTTCCAAAGCAAGAGCTCAACTCGTAAACCATCTTTGGAATTTTCTAATTAAACATTCTTTTAGCTCCTCAAGTAGATATGCTCGGCGATAATGCACACTTTACATAGATATGGTCGTATGTGAGAAATTTTCAGGTTTAAGTGATGTTGTGGACCTGAAAACGTTCATATTTCCGCTTTCACCTGTTTACTAATAAAGCTCGTTGAAACTTCAGTTCATGGCCGAAATACCAATAAAGCTTGTTAAATCAGATGTAAACTGTATGAGAATAGAGACTGAAATTCGATGTGGATTTTGGGACATTGAAAGTTTTTTTTACTATCGAAGATAGAGTTTTAAAATTGAGTTGAATCCATTTTAAAATAAGAATTAAAATGGATTCAACTCAATGAAAGTACTTTCTTTGATTTTTTCGCATATATTATACTCCGATCATAAAACAGCTTATAAGCTGTTTATTGGGATTTATATTTTTAATTGTTTTTGCTTTTATTTTATGTAAAAAAAAAATTCATTTCAACACGTGTATTGCAATTCTTGGTTGTAAACATGCATTCTAGCATAAAATTGCATCTGTAAAATGAGAACGAACTATAGACTTTAACTCAGGACAACTCAAATGAATTTCTCCAACAATAGTACAAAATCTAACGCAAACTTACTTCTACTTTTCATTCCACCAATTTAGCAACTTCTAAGCAAATATTAATTACCCTCAATCAACAAGTTTCCTATTTCAAAATTTCTATTCTCAAGCCTTACAAAATATAATCGGACACCTTTTCGGATTTCGCAAATAGAGACTTTAGCTGGTGACGTGTACATTTACTTAAAACTCCTTTCACTAAAAAAACAATTTTCACCAATAATCGCTAATGAGTGTCAGATTAACGTAACATTCATTTATTTTGCATTAACAGCATCTAATTAATGAATTTAATCTAATACTCTCTAGAGACTCCACAGGTTTTAAATGCTATCCTTTCAGGGGATTAGGCAGACCAAAAACTAACTTAAATAGAACAGGATCAGGTTGAACAGGATCAGTTTGATGAATTCTTTTTGACTTGAATCATGGTAATGATGCTGAATCTATGAACAGCTTTTTCGGATACTTTCGGAGTTATAAAATCATTTTTAAGGGGATAAAAATTAATTTTGTTTATGTAGAAGGTTGGATTGTTATGGTGGTATGAAAGAATGAATTTCGCCAGTTTAATGTCTAGTTTATACTGAAAAATACGCACATTAAAAATAATACTTTCGAGAGAATTCCAAGTACGGCCAGAATTAACGAAACCAAATCTGCTTCTAAATAATTTCATGAAAAAACGTTGACGCCGACTAACGTAGATAATCCATATATACTATGAAGAGACTGTATACATATTGTCTGTATATCTACAAGTCTAATATTTTGTGAATTTAATGTCATTATTATTTCGTTAACAGATGAATAATTGCAGCTGCTAGCTAACTTTTTTTATGATTACGAAAATAAAAGCAAAAATCACTAGGCATAAAGCTAAGATAAATTAGTAATTATTCTACTGTTCCCAAGTTTACATAAATCGTTCGAGTACGAATGGATTTCTTGTGAACGATATAACCCACATTGGGCGCGTTATTTTTTAGCTTACATGTATTGTATTTTAGTCTCAGCTCAAACTTTTTAACAACTATTTGAAATATGAAATGCAACTTAAAATGTTGCGAATATATAAGCAATATCTGTATGTATACTACGAGTACTTACATGTTTCAATGAAGTGTTTTTTGGGGATGGTGGTGATCCCTGCAAATTAAAACAAAAACAACTATGTAGTGCCAGTGCATTTCTACGACGTAATACAATAAAGCGTTTGCAAAGAAATAGTTCCAATAGTGTTTGTGATCTATATATTTACATAAACACTATATTTGTTGAAAAAATACTCAGCTAAAATGAAAATTATTTGAATAAACGAAATGTAATGCAATCAATTGCAATGAAAACTTTCCTGCATATTTATCACTAACATAGTTTTACAATGTTGAAAGCCCAGTATCTTCAATGCAGATGCAGAAAGAAACGTCTAACCATTTAAATGAAAACAATGTTATTTTAAAAAAGTAGAATTTCAACATTTTATTTTTTCTATGAAAAATTTACGAAAAATATTGAAAAAATAATTTACCTACTTTTGCTAATTTTCATGCTTTTAGATCATATTTTGGATGCATTTTAATTCAATGATCAGGAATAAAAAATATATGATAAAAGTGTATTAAATTACTTATATGAGGTATTGAATGCAAAAATAATGTTAATTAATGTGTACTTCATGACTAATTTATAGTTAACGGTAATTTTTGACTTAAATAATTTGCGACACTAATGAGAATTTTGAAAAAATATATTTCAATTTTTGTCGGAGTCTATTTTTCAGCTACTTTATGATTGCGATTTACACAATAGAAAATATGGCGAAAATTTACTGAAAAAGATTGTTAATCTTTATAGTTTATCTGAAAAAATATTGAACTGCCAAAAATATTTTTTTTTTTAAATTAATATTCAACGTATGTTAAAGTGCCACACAGCGAAAAATGTTCCTTATCTTCACGCAAAAATAAGTCAAAAGGGATAAATGCTTTATTTTTAGATTTGCACTTGACCAAACGTAAGTAGAAATATTAGTTTTTCTGTTGAAACAATAAAATTAACTCGTAATGAATACTGAAATAAGTAACTAAAGAAAGTAATAAAAGTAAATACTTTCTTGCTTTTTCACTAAAAAAATTGCGAATTTTGTTCCTGTAAAAATGTACAACGCCTCTTTTATAAAATTGAAATGCGGACTGGCATGGTTTTATGGACAATTCTGCTCTTCAAAAAGCTTGCAAATAATCTTATTCACAACATATAACAATATCTACTAATAGCTAGGCCAACAATAAGGGATTTTAACGTGATTGACTTTCTACTGGTAATGCAAGACTCGCCATATTTTATACTCTTCCTTGTAGTGCAACACAGAAAAAAAACCATTTTTAACGGAACATTGCC
Source organism: Nemotelus pantherinus (assembly GCA_963978885.1). Lineage (NCBI taxonomy): Eukaryota > Metazoa > Arthropoda > Insecta > Diptera > Stratiomyidae > Nemotelus > Nemotelus pantherinus. The sequence continues at coordinate 26,615,535 of OZ022263.1, forward strand.
GGAAATGGCAGAATTCTAACTTTATAAAGCAATTCGTTAGAAATTATTGTCAAAATTTCTACAACAACAACAGCTTCGTTTCTGGAAGTCTTCACATATTACACCGATTCTTAAAAGTGGCGACAAACGATCGGTTGAGATATAGAGGTATCGCCATTTTTACTGGTATACCAAAGCTGTTTGAAAAAATTGTTTGTGAAAAATTTACAATTGTTGTTGACGCTCTTCTAAACGAGCAACAATATGGCCTCAGAAAAGGTAGGTCTACTACCACCAACCTTATCATAATGATCTCAAATGTGCTTTGCAATAGCAAACGCAAATTTAAGCTGCAAAAATTTGGCATTTCAAGAAACTTGCTAAATTGGTTGGATTGTTACTTAAGAAATCCAAATTTCCAAGATTTTCTCTCCAAAAAAATCCCCGTTTCTTCTGGGATACCGCAAAGCTGCCACCTAGGGCCGCTCCTGCTTAATATTTTTATTTCAGATCTATCGGAGGTGCTATCAGTCATTCCACATCTTTTTTATGCGGACGATCTCAAGATATACCACACTATTCAATCGGAGTCTGATTAAAAATTCCTTCAGTTAAAGTTCTTATCGCTTGAACAATGGTGTGCCCGAAATAAACTTCTTCTTAACATTGACCAATGCTGTGCCATAAGCTTTTCCCGTAAGACCCCTTCGGTAAATTTTGATTGAGTAATCAGCTGTTAAAGAATGTAAATAGTGTTATGGATCTCGGTGCCATTCTGGATAAGAAGCTTCGCGTTAATCTTCAATACGACAAAGAACTTGCAAGAGCCAGCAAACAATTGGTGAAAATGATTTTTCGCAGCTACTCAACACTTGTATGCCCCCTTAAAACATGGCTTTCTCATTACTTTCTTGAATAAGCCAGGGCGGACTGTTTTTTGATTGATTGAAGAAAATTTTTATTTCATTTTAGTTGTACATTCTTAACCTAGCTTAAAGTATAATTAGCAATAATAATTTAAAGTTAAGCGGCTATACTATTTTGGCCTGCTGGCTCTTATGGTTTTTTATGTAAATATTTTTTTCTTAAACACTTTTTATCTTACACACTAATAATACTACCCAGCTTGTACAGTACTGGGGTTACCTGGGAAATACTGGACTTAAAATCTACCAAGGCTGACTGTTACAAAGAGCGTATTTTAATTTAACCTTTTTCGGGCGTTGCATGTGCCTTAAATTGCATATGTAATGCCGCCTCCACATTGTGGGCCTTCATGTGGCCCATGTGCCTGGGCCATCATATGGCCCGATGTGTAAAGGGGCGATGGCTTGTAGTGGCCGACAGTTGCAATGCATGGAAATGGCGATGGCCGATGATGGCTTTCGGAGCGGTTTTTCACACACATCAAAGCGGGCGATCACGTGCTACCGAAAAACCTTGACTGGCCCATCTAGTGGCCCAGTGTGTGGAGGCAACTTTGTGATGGTGACCATCATTGCAGCCATTGCAGTGACCGATGATGGCCTACAATGTGGAGATAGCACTAAATGTTCACCTGGACCACGAAAATAAGTTAATTATGAAAAAAATCTAAATTCATTGATGCTCGCATTGTCACTGTTCAGAAAATATGGATCCGGAGGTGAGGTTCGAGGTCAAAATAGGAGTCAATGCAGTGGATTGAAAAAGGTCAAAAGACGTCGTTGGAGTTTAAAGTGACAAGATCATGGCCACTGTTTTTTTGCGGTTTTAGTAGTTACTGTTCATCGGCTACCTTTTCAAAAAAAAAAACAACAGCGAACGGGAACCATTACTATGCATCGTCAACCAAAGTACGTTAAGTGATTGTCGAGAAAAGAAGAGATACATTTGGGAAAGCAATCAGTTCCGAACAATATACCCGTGTACAAAGCGAGAGCTGCAAATCGAGCCAGGATTTGAAGAAATCAACCACCCACCATACAGTTTCGACTTGAAGACTAATTTGAAGAAAAAAAAACATCCGAGGACGAAACTTTTCGAATAACAAAGAAATAAAGGCGACAGTAGACGAACATTTCGAAGCAAAAGATAGTGAATATTTTTTCACTGCGTTTGAACTCTTTTATGAAAAATGTAAAAATTAGTAGTGCAAGAAAAAAACTTGTACAAGAAAAGTGAAAAAGAAGTAGTACAAGAAAAAGAAATAGTGGAAGAAAAGTGTTTCAAACTATAAAGTTTATTCAAAAACTGATTATAATAGCTAAGTTTCAAACTGTTGCTCCCATTCGAAAGCATTGCATTAAACTACTTAGTTTATTATTCCTCGAAACTCCGTATTGATTTGGTGACATGATAAGCTACATTTTTGCTTTCTATTTTATCTCTAGTAAAATTTGTATGAAAACTGGCATTTTACCAAAATATATACTTAGCTTAACTTATCTAGCAATTAAATGCTATTGGATCAACTAAATTTCAATTTAATGGATATCATCCGTACAGCCTCATGCATTGGCGAAAAGCTGCATAACATGCTGAAAAAAGTTGGATCTACATCACGAAGCTCGTAGGAAATATTTTTTTTTTTTCAAAATATTGGAATTTTATTTGTTTACTTATTCATGCACACTTACATATGCAAATTATAAAAGAACCATACACATTCTACGCACTTGCATGTGATTTGCATAAAAGATGATTTCTTAAGACTTATGTATATAAACTTGACTCTGGACTAATATAAGAACTTCAGGTATGGTGTACACGAAAGACTAAAATACTATCTTCACGCAATCTTTTTCTTTTCTGTCGATGCTAAATTAATTTTAATTGCTACAATAACGGAAGTTTATTTGATTTTCATCGTTGTTTAATTCCTGGCAATAATGATGTTTTTTTTACAAAATTCTGGTACATTATACATTGCAAGAAATCAATTATATTTTTTCTAAAAACTTATCGTTATCAATAGCTGACCAATTATTTTTTTTTAATTCGGTGAAATCATTATTTTCTTACACATGTTCGATCAGCCGAAATTTCAAGGAACTTTTGTGAAAAACCACGCTACGAAAGTAAGCCTCTTACGACAAAGAAAAGCGCAAGGACTAGCAGACTAATTGGTGATTTGAGGCAACATTATACATTATTAGGAAGAAAAAAATTGAAAGCAGACCAAAAATCTCAGCGAAAAGCGATAAGCGAAATTACGAACATTTTCGAATGCTGGAAAAATAGCAAGCCTACACGCGTTATTCTTACATAGGAATCAATCAGCCAGAAATGAACTTTTTTCGCTTGATAAAAGTCCATAATGATCACTGGGATTTAATGGGCTAATTTTCAGGGGTTACGAAATTCATTCAAGGCAATTAAAAGTTAATAAAAAACTTGCATTTGTGCTCTTTTGCAGTTGGAGTTCAAGTCAGATATGAAAAAGGCTGAATTAAATAAAAATATGGCTTTTACTTTCGAAATTTACGTACATCTGTATGCATCTATTTCGGATTTGTCGAGGCATAAATTTTGAATGGTAATTTCAAAGATTCAGAACAAAAATAAGTTTTTAAATGAGCAACAACGACAAATATCTTCTCAAATTCCGAGATGACCTTCTCATTTTGTTTAAAAGACGATAAGATGACATATTTTTGAGCGTAAGTAGCCCCAACAAATTACTAATCATAAACGTTAGCAACAACGTAATCATCCAATTATTCTAATGCGAATCTTCAATCTTCGAAGACAATCTCAAATTGAATACCGCCAGCCAGCAAAATCATATATAATTGTTATAAAACAATAGCCACATACGGTGATAATTCAAAACGAACGAATATGACCTGTGGAGCTATCGTGATGACCACATTTGTAAATTGCTTCATTACGGAACCATAAAAGGTGGCCGCTACGATTCGTATGGCCGTTGTTGCCGCCATCGACGTAGTCCGCACGACGGAAGCACTCTAAAGTTAAAACGGCAGGTCACAGCAACCAAGCAAAGCTCACTTACCAAATTAAAACTCACGATAATTTTTTTGTCAAAATTGCAGCCAACGAGCTAGTGAAGCTTTGCAGTAATGTAGATGGGCTCCTATTTAGGCCACCGAGCATAATTAAGGGCACATAGCACCTTCAAATTTTTAATAAATCGATTTTTGTTTTTTGATTGAATATATTAGAATGAAGCTTTGAAAACATAATTTTAATAATTTAAAATTGAAGTTATAAGAAAATAAAATTTTATGACCATAAATAGCAAAGCGCGCCAAGGTCATTTTTTCTATGATTTTCGTTCACTTCGCTATACCGCTACATCGACTTAGGCTTAAGTGAAGAGAAAGATAAGTGAGTCAATTCCTTCAAAAGAAGCAAAAAAAAGTTAGCCTCGGCGAAAAAAACAAAAAAATTAGCTGAAAAAGATGCTTCTAAAATAAGTGTTGAAACTCCAAAAAACGGTCCGAAAAAAGTTCAAACTAACACTAAAATTAATGAAAAATTTATCAACATATTATGGCTCTCCTATAGGACAAAATTATAAATCGGTTGAAAACATGCGCAAGGAAATTTGGGCAGCATATTTCCAAAAAATTTCAACTGGTGAGAACCCTCAACACTCTTACTGGCGCAAGGCGGAGGCAGCTGGTGGTAATACTACATCCTCCACCTTTAGATGATGAGGAACAAGAAGTTTTAAAGCCTGTTTATGAAGAATAATCATCAAAAGATTTATTAAAGCGCTGCTTGGGCAATTTTACGCAGAATAATGACGAAAGCTATAATTCTTGTGTTTGGAATTTGGCCCCTAAATATACTTTTTGTGGAAAAAATATCATAAATATGGCTGCAAATATTTCTTCATGTACATTCAATGAAAGATTTATGGCTATCTTGAAAATAATGCAAGTCATGGGAATTACAATTGGCCAATGTGCGCTGGAACATGCAGAAAATAAAGATGCTGCAAGAATCAACCAGGCGGAAAAACACTCGATTGAGACATCTAAAGAGGCCAGAACTGTTCGGAGAGAGCAAACATCTTTGGAAGAGGAGAAATATGAACAAGAGGAAGGTATATTGTATGGTCCAGGCAACGTAGATTAAATTTCGGTAAGATTTATTACAAAAAATATTGAATATTAACTTTAAACGCGATTTTCTCGAAACAACCTTTTTCAAGTTGGCGTGCATGATTAAGAAAAATGTTTTCATCCAATCGTCCTGAAATTTTCACACGTTAATCTGCACATGTCAATGCTCAGAATGAACTACGGATGAAAAAATTGGCAGTAAACTTTTTTAGTTATAACCGATTTTTGGGGGAAAAAACATCGATTTTCGAAAAAACACCGCCATTTTGTTATTGTCCAACCAATTTTTTTATTTCAAGGCCGCTTTGATGCTGATGATACTGCAATACATCGTCTAGGTTTTGTTTTTTTGTTTTTTTCTCAGCTTCTTCGGAGGGCAGTTACCGTGCCCAACAGGTTTTTCTGGTGTTTTTTTTCAAACAAATTGTAGCAGACGACAGGAGGCCACACAACATTTTTAACAACTTTTTTTATGTAGTATAAAACAAGTTAAGTATCATTAAGATATGTCTTTTTATTCAATTCAAAACTAAACTTTGAAAAAAAAAACAATTTTTTTTCAACTTGAAGGTGCTATGTCTCCTTAAGCAGCATATTAGCTGATGAAGAACGCAAAGCTTCCAATAGCTGCAAGCAACAATTATCAGGACAACTGATAATAGATGCACAAGAACGCCAACAGGTATAATTGTTTTATTTAAGCCTGGTGTTAGGCAGGTATATCAAACAGCGAAGCTTTAGCTTTAAAATATTTGTATAGATAATATCGCATAAAATATAGAAGGAAATAAATTACGATATGTAATAATCATTGACTTCGGGTCACATCTTAGTTAACTTCTACAAGATATGCATATGTATCTAAAAAATGATGCTGATGCGCCACTAGAGTAACCTTTTATGGAAAACAGAATATTTACTACAGCTATTTTTTCTTAAAATGAAGTAGTTTTTGTAATCGTATCAGCGACCGTTAGTCGACAACATCAACGTTCTTCTCTCTAAATGACTGTCGTTGGTAGCCAAGAGCTCAATTTCACGTAATCGCATTTAAGTGGGCACTGGGATTTATTGAATGAGAACAACGTTTTGTGGCCATTGTCGGACGTCGCCTACTCTAGCTGCGTAGGTGGCATATGTGCACCACAGTATCGAGCTTATGTATTTCCCCCTATTCGAAAAAGATCTCGCTGTGGAACTTGGAAATGCTCTTTGCTACAGGAGCATTCTTAAAGCCATTAAAGTGCACATGGAGCGAACAGCCCGTGGATAAAATGACTAGACGCGGCGAGAACCAATATCACGAATCATGTCTATTGTCGACTTGCTATCGAATTGCGAATGGTAGTTGATTAGGGCTCGGTTCACTAGAATGAGTATCGAAGTTAAAAAAAAAACACATTTCAGAATCGTTAGTTGATATCTTTATCAACTGATGCAAAGATAATTTAAGCTCTTCAAAAATCAAAAGCGTTAAAGTACTGCTTTACAAGTAAAATGCTGGTAGTTGACACTCAGCTACAACATCAAACGTTTCGAAGAAATTTCAAATTTCCTAGCACGAAGTCAAAAGATAGGTAGCGCAGGCTTAATTTGATAAGCACAGTTCGTTGATTGTCATTCGGAGAGTCTTGCCGAAAGACACACATGGGCAGAGTAAGTAAAGGATAGCTCAGTCAGACTTAAGAAGAAGGGCGCCGCAATTGAGGACATTCTTCTCTTCGCCAAAGGACTGCCACATGAGATAGAGGATAGATTCCTCGTCATCCTCTGAACCGCAACCTCGATAGAAATCGTCGAATCCAACATCCAACTGTTGCTCGTGCCGACTTATGAGAAAGTGGCCCGCGAGAATTACTATGGCAATCTGAAAAGCACTACAGGTTGAATCTAAAAGCTGCCTGCTGTAATGCGCTTCCAAGGAAACCGAAAACTGTCTTACAATCGCGCATGATGACTCTCCAACCCAAGACTTCTTAGCGACCTCAAAGTATTTTTGCAGTAAGGCTAGTTTGACCGAAGCCATCGGCGCTCCCACGGAGAAGCGACATGACACCGCCGGCAACAAGGCAAGTGCGAATTGCTCATCGCTTCTTAGGTGCTACTTTAAAAGTTCCCAAAATTTCACGAATTTAAAAAAAAATAATATTCACAGCGAAGAAAAACCCTTCAAGCTAAGGTCAAATTTCGTTGGAGCCGTTTATAAAAAATGTATTAAAATTCCTGTAACTTTCTAGAATGCAAAGTTTTAATGAAAAAAGTAAAGTATTACAACCCCACGATAGCCCCTGATGGGTCTAGGTTTTAGTAGTGACTTTTAATGGTGTTATTTAGAACCAAAAAAAAAAAACTTGAAATTTTAAGCTATCGATACTTTGGCTAATTTCACAATCCTCCAGTTACATTTATTGAGTTTACCGTTTCTATGCAACGTTCATGCTACGACAAATAAGATATTACCTTGAGTGAGAGTTAAACACCGCTACGGGTAGCACCGAACAGGATAATCGTAAATCTGCACTTACCGACTCTTTCGCAATGGACTCCCCGAGGTATAGAAAGAAATGCAGTATTTGTTGATGTTCGGTCTGTGATACAGACTAAAATCATACAAGTACGAGTATGTGAATGTACAGTATGGATGTGCAGGCGTTGTTCGTTTTGTCCGTGGAACGGAATTATTGCGAAAATTTGCCACTTGTTTTCATTATTCAGCAGTGATAAATTACGCTGATAATTGATTTATGACTCTTCACACGAAGCGTTTTTAGATGGTGGTAGACAAATAATTGAGAATGGTTCGAATTGTCCTTGAACAGTGTAGTAGAAGCGGCGCAACAAAGGATATGAGCGGATTAGATGAATACGAGTTTGTTTTGAATGCACCAATTTGTACAATCTCAATTCGTTTTAGGAAGCTTGAGTAGCCTAGTGGGTAGAGCACTGGCTTCTTGCGTGTGGGGTCCCTAGTTCGAATTCAGGTTCGGACGAGGGTCTGTGCGCCAAGCTTTGAGTTCATCTAGCTCTGATTAGGTAACTGATTTAAATCAGGGGTAAAGTGAGTCGTGGAACTAATCAAAACTCGTATTCACATTGATTGAAACAAATTTTAATGAAGCATTATACCAGCTTGAACCCCTAGACCCGTACGAGGGTCGTCGTTGAATTACTTTACTTTTCAATTCGTTTTAATACTTCTGCATGCCAAGCAGGGATATTTATGGTCTGAGTGGAGGGAAAGATATTCAAAGAAATGTCCATTAATTTGATTTGAAATTCAAGCGCTTTTTGAAAATCGGAATAAAATATATTTTTTTGCATTCGACAATCCAGAAGTCTTTTTTTAAACATGCTTCGAAAAAAATTATATTAGGCGAAAAGCATATTTCACCACCATGTTTCGCTAAAATCAAAATTAGACTGTCACGAAATTGATCATGCTCGATTGTTTAGTCGGTTAGGTTAGGTTGACGTGGCTGCAGATCTACAGAGGCCTGACGACCAGCACACATAGGCACAAGAGAGGCTTGTTGTGATGCCACAATATTTAGTGACTCTCTTCTATTCACTAAAGTCAGGAAACCATTTGCTTCCTTTGACAAATCGGACTATCCCCTTTAGATTTACCAGGGACAGTTCCGACAGGTTTGAGAGAAAGGGTGCACCAAGTGCCGCCAATCTTCTCCTTTACCAAAGCCGGACACTGGCACATCAGGTGAAGGACGGATTCCTCCTCATCCTCAGAGGCACAGCTCCGACAGAAATCATTAAACTCTACGCCCAAACGTTAAGCATGCCGCCCTATAAAGCAGTGGCCGGTAAAAAGGCACCAGTGCAACGAAGGGCGCTTCGAGTAAAGCCTAAAAGCTGCTTGGTGCGATCCGCATCCATGGATACCCAGGACTGCCTTGTTATCACACAGGAAGATTCATCTGCCCAGGACTTCTTAGTGTCCTCAAGATATTTTTGCCTTATGGCCAGTTTGACCGATGTCATCGGTATACCTATTGAAAAGGAGCAAGAGACCTCACGTTGCAAAATTCCAAGCCTTGCTAGCTCATCAGCCTCACAGTTGCCCTAAAAACTACTATGTCCAGGTACCCAAATCAATTGAACAACCGAATGTCTCCACATCTCCCTAAGAGATGCAAAGCATTCAGCAACAATCATGGACACTGTACAAGGACCAGCAAGGGACTTAATAGCCGCTTAGCTATCTGTGAAAATACCAATATTCGATTATACAGAAGCCAGTCGACTGCCTGATAAATAGCTGCTACCTCCGCCTGAAAGACACCACAGTGGTCTGGTAGATGGAAGGACAGCTTGAGATTCAGCTCATCCGAGTATACACCACTCCCGACTCTATTGTTTAGCTTTGAGCCGTCAGTGTACACAAGGATAAGCCCATTATCAAGGGTGACACCATCACACCATTCCTCCCTGCCAGGAATGTGAGTTGTGAACTCCAAATCCAGTATGCATTGCGGAGCGATGTATTCAATAACCGCTGGTGCGGGTACTCCCTCGGCCAAGATTCTCGCATGACCGAACTTTGTTCTATTCCCTGCTGAGATACAATTTAATCTCACCGCAGCAAGATAAACTTGCTGCGAGATCAGTAGATTGGTTGGCAGCCAATGTAGCAGCACAAAAAGTGCCTTAGTAGAGGTGGAGCGGGGCGCTCCAGTTACCAGTAGTGCAGCCATTCTCTTGTTTAGTAACTTATCTGCCATTTCATAGTCTAGATTTTAATACCAGCTGTCAAGCACAAACATAAATTTCAAATTTTCCAGTTTATTGGACAAGAGTGTGTTTATCTAGAAATAACCTCTATTATATCATAATTATGTCATATATAATAACATTTTAATCAACCGTACCATTAAGTTTCTAACAATTTATAATAGCTGAGAATTGAAATGTGTTACAGCTTAGACACCCAAACCAATACATCACTAACTTTTACGGCAGATTCAAGATTATAATCCCTTTTGACAAGTACTGAAAGCTGAAAATAGACTCACTCAAAAAAAAAACACTTTCAACTTCAACGCATTTACGCGTCTATTTCATACGCTCAAGATAACATCTTACAAGTTCTTTTTTGAAACGTTCCAATAGCCTTTTTGTCTAATCATCTTGTTTTACAAGCCTCGCAAACGACCCGACTTGAAGATGATGTTCAGCATGAAACAGCCTGATCCGCAACGAATGTTATTTTCAAAAATATATGTCTCGCAGAGGACAAGGCACAGAGCCATGAACTCGTTTTCTAGAGCAAAACACTCTTGTCGGTGTTGTACGTACACTTTTCGCGTCGCATGTTGTCCTTGTTCGGCGTCCATTCACTCTCAGTAGTGCTACAGTAAAAACCACTCAACGTAGAGCACTGTTGGAGTCCTACAACGACATAAGGCCTCCTCAATCCTCATTGTGCGGAACGGTTAAAGCGAAAAACAAAAAACACTTTTTTTTAGTTGGAATGCGGTCAAAGTATTTTCTATGCTATTTAAATGTAAGTTCTTCTTAGCAAAAGGACGTACATAAAAGTGCTTGGATAAAAATGCTGAAATCTCGTAAGTTACGATACTGCAGATAGTTGCGGTTAATTGAAAGTTTCCAGGGAAGTATTTTGCAATATAGAACAGAAATTCTGGTAAGTTTATTTCATCGGAGACTTTTAATTGAATCCTCCTACGCCCAATGGATTTCGATTTCCCACATTGCTTTCTAAGTTAGGAATATTTACATGTAAATTTTCTGACAAAATTTTCAACTGACAAGAGATAGACATACTTCGTAGAAACGATATTATTTCAAGCACAATCTTCTGAGTCCATTCAACTCTCCTCTACCTACCTCGCAAGAAGATGCGAGAATTTTTCTAATGTATGAACATTTGCTCTATTCGAAAGGCTCATTTCACCTCAGTCGCGGCACTTTTGTCCCGCAAACGTCCCTGGTAAGCTTTAGTTATTTCTCAGCAACTTTTCACTTTTGCGCTTAATGGAAATATATTCAAAATAAAACAGAAGCCACAAGGATGGAGTGGTCGTGCGTTTACCGCAGATCGTCTTATATTAACGTTGTTTCGAGCACCCTCTGTCGCTATTTCTCTCTGCGAAATGATAATTTATCTATACTATCGTTGGCTTTCATAGTCATCATCGTCATCACCATTATCATGATAATCGTGCTTTTGCGTCCACTTTCGTTACGCGTGAGCGTGGGAGCGAGATGATTCCTGCGAAAAATTCAATGGAGCTCTGCTTATTAAATGTCTATATTTGCATAAATAAATGATTCCTTGGCAGAGGACTCATGTCATGTCTTGTACAACGGAAGACCTGCGAACAATTACTTTCGCTTCTTCACGACACTGGTGCTGTTGGGTTGCCGGTTGTGATCATTTTGTGGTTTGAAGCGTCTCAGTTAGAATGGCTGAATCACAAGTGCTGAGAAGATCTCTTCTTACAGCCAGCAGAGCTAAATGAATTATTTAGTCGGCAAGGTGTGCTAATTTAAGCGGAAAAGTGATAGTGAGAATATGCGGAGGTACAGAACCAGCCCTATTATAACGCGGCAGCTCAGACCAAGTTCTTCTCATATTCGCTTCATTCTACAGGATATTCGAGCGGCTGTAAAACAATTTCCCCGACTTAAAATCTTTCTCATGAATAATCAATAAGGAGCCCGTAATTAAATAGGGTGTTTGATAATGAGCTTCGTACAGCCTGGTTTCAATTTTTCCACGAAACATGAGGTTTACTGTTCTCAGCTTCACCGAGGCAACGTGTACGACAAATACACACACGTACGTATGCTAATCAATCGTCGATGAATGCAGGCAGGTTACACTATGCTCAGAAGCCCCCCTGACTCCAATTCACACTCAGATTTCAGTCCGTCCGATACTACCCGACGTCGGCATCTAATGACGACATAAATTTATAATTCGGGATAAGTGGTGATATTTAGTCGGAAGACATTTATTAGACATATTTATCTTCGGTCCAAAGAAGTAAACCGGATAATTAGAGCAGATGAACGGACGAAACGACTACGTTAAAGGGAAATTTGTTCAGGTGAAATACTGCTTTATTATTTGCTGCCGGTTACCGCACCTGTAACTAAATTCAGTGGATTTAGTAATTTATTAAAGGGGAAAAGTAATGCCTACAAGTGCCATCTGTTGCTTGTTTTATATTGGATTTAAAATATTTTATAGGGTAATATAAATAGCCTGGAGAGTTTTGAGTTGAGCTTTCGGAAATGAGATTATTTGATGGTTCGGGAAAACAGATTCAACGAGATTATGCACAAACATGCTAATACAATAACCAAACAGTTTACGTTTCGGTGTGCGTAATATGATATGTCCAGTTGAACCTAAGCTAGCAAATCATACGAATTGATGTAATTTCTTGTATTTAATTGCATTTCGGAAAAACATGAATCGACAGTTCTTCAGAAAATATTTTATTTGAGTTTTTTTTACACACAATGCATTTTGAACGTTTCTACAGCATTAAATCTTAACAAAAATAAATATCGCATTTTTCTCGTAAAAAGTGTCCTTAAATCAAACGTGTTTGATCCATGAGAAATAGCTCAGAGTCCATATTATAATGTCAACATTTAAAGAAAAAAATGTTGCCAAATTTTTGATTTGGTGCTTCACTTTTGTTGAAATTCTCAAAATATTTATAATACCTTCCCACCTAATCTAATTAGCTGTGCCAAACTTACAAATTTGAAGTTTTACAGCCATTCTTCAAATAATTAGCAGACGTTTAAAAATAATAATTTTGAATATAAAAAGCTATGTACGCAATGCTTAGTCGAGTGTTACTTGACGAAGGGGCGATTCGAAGATGAATTTTCTAAGCTTGGCCCAAAGGAAGTCGAATCGCTACATGTCAGAAACTTAATGTTTAGTGTGCTTCTATTAATTTATATTAATATATAATAATATATTTTCTTTCACGTCATACACAACTGAAAAAAATCACACAGCAAGTTTGAGATAGTTTGAAGTTTGTATATTTAGTTTTTTGCAAATTTACAGACAAAATAATACAACACAAGGCCAAAAGAAGCAAGATCTCTCTTTTCTTGGAGCCAATCCACCTTCTAATGTTAAAAGAAACATAGTGGGCCATCGGCACATGCCAGGTATGATTTCAACGATATTTTGCTAATGCGGACGAGGAATTTTCACGGTCGTTTCTTCGAGCACGCTGCTCCAGGGACAAATCATTTTTTTTTTGCTATGGCAATCGGAATAAACGCTGCAGGCGATTAATTTCCACCATTCTATATTTCCCCCCGGCAAAACATGAGATCCGACTTCATGAGTCATGCTATACCGAATGCTGTTGGAAGCGGTTGGATGACTCATGATGATTTCATAAAATTTATGCGACACTTCATCAAATATAGTTCGGAGACCAAAAATGATCCAATTCTATTAATTCTTGACAATCACACTTCTTACTTATCCATCGAAGCTATCGACTTGGCAATTGACAATGGAATTGTCCTGCTTTCTCTTCCGCCACATTGTAACCATAGAATGCAGCCGTTGGACGTAACCGTTTTGGGCCTTTTGAAAGCCTTTTATAAGGCTCAATGTGATGCTTGGACGATGAATCATGCTGGCAAACTTCTAGAAATTCAACATATTCCGGAAATTGTCGAAAAATGTTTGAATTTGGCATTGACTGCGAGAAATATCAAGGTCAATTTTCGAGCAACTGGTATTTTCCCAATAAATCCTCATATTTTCACCGAGGATCATTTTCAATTGGCTTCGGTGTCGGGTAAAAATGTTTCGGTATGATACAAAAGCAAATGAACATTATCAACGGCATATTTGGACTTGGACTGATCCCCCCGCTGCTATTGAAGAAGTCACCGTTTCAATTTCAGAAGAAGGTGTTCATTACACTTCTGGTGTTTCATTAGAACGTTTTTTTGAGCAAATTGGACCGATTCAATGTGGCACGCCACAAAAAATGTCTAATCGGGGGCGTAAGCCTATGGAAAGTGTCATCTTAGCCTCGGCAGCGATTTGGCCGAAAAGAAACGGCAACGGTCTTTCACATCAGCCAAAAAACCAATCAAAACATCAACACTGGCCAAAAAACGTCAGCAAAAAGAACTGTCTTCAACAACATCTGAGTCAGAAGAGCACTTCTGCATCATTTGTTTGCAAGCAATACCCATCGCACGCATGGAATGCGAACGTGAAGTGCATCTTTAATGTGCCAATATGACAGGCAGTTTTTGGATTTGTGCTATGGGTGAACCCGATTCAGAATAATTGAACCATTTTCTATCGTTTCTAATCATTTAATTAACATTTTGGATTATTTATAATGAAATTTCATTCGATTTTGATATATTCTGACTCTGCTTCAAATTATCCCACCTTAACATTACCCCACATTTTTTTTCATTTGCTTCAAATTAAAAAAAAACGTGTTTTTTGTATGAAATCTTGAAATCGAATGATGCCAAAAGTTGCGCCTGGTATCAAGCTTTATGAATGTATCAAGGAGAGATTTAAGACAGCTAATTTTTATACGCCTTTGGCGAAAAAAGAAAATCTGTGTCAAATTACCCCACATTACCCTACTATTTGAAATTGAGTCCTTGATAAGCACTTCTAATGCCAAGTAATAGCCTCTGTGTCAGTCGCATTACATATCTTATATTTTAAATCACTTTTTTGTTCGCTGGCTGCTCTTCTGCCAATATTTTGTTAACCTTAGTATTTTAACCGGTATTTTCCTGTCACTTTGAAAATCCGGAAACCAATTCCCCGCGTACAAAGTGGATGAATTTTCTTGGTTTGTCTCATATTCTATTTGGCTGGCTTTAGAAACCTCCTTGAAAAAGTTATTTGCAGTAGAGCCAGAGATTTTCCTACTAAACAGATCATTTTTTATGCTTGTTTAAGGAGCAGAATTAAAAATTGTTGACTCAGTGCGCAAAAGAAGATATTTTTTTCAAATTTCGATTAGTCATAACTTCTGACCACGAAACATTGCATCATCACGAAATTTAAAGAACATATTAATGTTGATAAAAACTATACACGAGTGATTTATTCTGAGTGTGCAGCTAATCCTGTAGCTACAGCAAGCACTCGAAAAAAATTTAAATCACTAAGCCGCTTATTGAAAAATGCACACGATTGTCCACTCTATTAATTTAAAATTTTCAAAACTTCGAGATACATAGAACGGTAGCCCTTCGCCAAATTATCTATTTTCTGAGCACTCGAAGCTTTTGTTTACGAGAACTCACGACCGAACCTTCAGTTCAATAAGAAATTCGCACGGTGTGTAGCCTATAAGTAGGAATAGGTCTGACAGAAGTCATTTAGGTATGTGGGCCACTCTGTAGCAGTGGTGCTAACTTCCGCTGTGCTAACTTCCGCTGCAGATATCATATTTTAAAGAAATTCACACAGTTATGGTTAAGTAAGTTTGGTGGGAATTTGGTTTAGGAAAAAATTAGGATAGAGTTGCTTGATAAGGTAAATTATTCCATTTTATTTAATAAGAGATGCTATCGTTAAATTAACAAGTGATTATCATCTTCAGGATAACAATAATGATATTGTAGAGTAAGAAAGCACCAAGCGTTTCAATTTCCAAAATTTTGAAATTTTCGCTGGCAGTTATCTAAACACCCTTCTACTCCTATAACTTCCAGTGTCCTCATTGGATGAAAACGAAATTCGAATGCAGTGGCAGCAAAGGTCTGCCAGCACTGAGCATTGTGCTAGGAGATGCCCTCAGATTTCCATATTATAAGCATCCTATAATGAAAATAAACCACACGTGTTTGACTTTTATGAGTGCTAACCTTTTTTCTGATATATTTTGTATTAAATGCACTGAAAGAAAAACTCTTGGTTGGTTCAACTATTTTTAATAGTATTGCAACGATTCATTCAAAATCGTTAAACGAACTACGGAAAATAGTTATTTTTACTATGTTAATATAGTTAATTTAACGATATAAAAGTAGTTGGCTCTGGTTATACAAAAAATATCGCAACGTTCATGAAATCAACTGTTTTAATTGTTTCATAACCACGAAAAATAGTTGATCAACAGAAAAATATTCATCAATTCACTCAAAACTGCAACGTTTCGAATTATCAACAGTTTTTCTGGTACTTAAACTACTTTGCAATAGTTGATTTCAACAAACGTAATTCAGTGAGCAACGTCTTTGAAATTATTCTACGCACAGTAGAATGGTTTCAACATTTGGACGTTTTTCATGCTCCGAATGAAATTTTTTTTTGTTTATCAACCACGCGTCATGGTGCATAAAAGTAATCAACAATTTTCTTATGGTTGTTTTAACTATAGCCCTAGTTGATGCAAAAACAACTAAGGAAAACTGTTGATTTTTCATACTCCTCATACTCATACTCCTATTCTATCATAGAAGTTTCATATGATACATGGCAAAATTGTGTTCGGTTTGCAGTTCGATATAATTCATATTCATGTTATGCTGTGAAGCCTTTATATTACGTTGTATGGCGCTTTTTATGCAGTTGGTGCTGTAAACACATAACAGCGGCATTGCGGCAGCGGCGCCACAGGGGGAGGCGTGAATGCCGCGAATTTGGTAAATCATAATGCAGCGACAATGTCGCTGTCAATGCAACCAAGGCACCAACCAAATCCATTTTTTTTCATTCATTCATTTTATCAACAGTTTTCATAGTAAGCGAAGTATTCTACAATTGTTAAATTCAACAAACATAATTCCACACTACATACTATAGTCATTTACTATATCGTACTATGTATATTGTTGGAATACCATTGTTTGTGGTTGCCATATCATTTATCAACCACGCGTCATGGTGCATAAAAGTAATCAACTATTTTTTTATGGTTGTTTTAACTATATCCCGTAGTTGACGCAAAAACAACTAAGGAAAATTGTTGATTTTACCAAGATTTTTCTTTCAGTGTGCTAAATACTCGTACCCGGTCGTTACTACGAAAAGTAATTTTGTAGATAATATAAAATAAAAAATCTCAAACGCTATCTAGACATTTCCTCTGCTTTTCTTCAAAAATTTTCTAGTGGTTCTTTTACCCTAGAGTTTTTTTCTTGCTAGTGACAATTACAACTTAAGATTTGATTGACAGACACATTTACGTTTTGGGGTATTTTCAATTTAAGTTTTTTATATGTAGAAAAAACTGTTAAGTAGCTATACATATTCTTTAATAAAAGAAATAAAAACAGCATTTTAGCTATTCAAACCTTCAGTGCGAAAATAATTTCTAGATATCTTTTTTGAATAAAAGGACACCGCTCCTAAAATTTTGAACAAACCCCCCAAAGAAAAATTCCTGAGAAAACCCCTGAGTAGAGTGCATCCTATAGTCAAGCATATATTACTAACCCTGAAAATTTTCGGTGAAAGCCAGTTGAGTGGGGTCTTTCTGACGACTTTCTTCCTTGATTATCCTCCTAAGTAGGTCGTCTCTTTTGTGTTGTTACTATGAGCTCTGGCTCTTACGCACTCTTTTTCATTACCTCAGAAGTTCCACAAGAATCCATTATTGATATTTTATTTTTTCTTGTTTTTTCCTTTCACCCTACTTTTTGAATTTTATTTTAATGACGAATAAATTCTTGTTGCCAAATGACTTGAGCGTTTAAATTAAATGATGGACTGCAAATTTCTTTACACTTGCAAAGTATCACCAAATAATCTTTACTCGCAAAACAACCCATCTTCCTCTCTTATTCTGCTGTCGGCTTCTTCTGAATGCTTTTTATAGCTTGAAGGACCTTGCTGTGATCTATGACTCTAAGCAGAAATTCAATCAGAATATATTCCATAATACTGCCCGAGCCCTACGTTTTTTCCGGCTTCGGAAAACTTAAGCTTACCTTTTCACTCACTGAAATATTTTTGCTGCTTTGTTTCCTAGAACATTCTTACCATATTGCTGTCCTTGTGACGCCAATTTACCTGCTCATTATTTCACAAGCACAACATTGCCTATTTTGGTTAAAGTATGTACCTCATCTTGCAGACCTCTTTCTCTTGAGTCACGAAGAGTGTTCCTCGCCAAATTCCTCCTGTTTAAATTTTGCAATGCCTGCATGTTATTAGGGTTTCGAGATGCCTAAATATAATTTTATTCTACTTTAAATGTTAACACACATTATTATGTTCACCAACTTTGTGTTTGCCTTGTTAGTAAAACCAAATTCCTCCTCCGATCTGTATCTTTATCTATATGTTGATGGATAAAGATTTTCCATTAAAGTTCAATTTGCTTTGAATTTTGTACTGTTAGTTTTGCATTTTAAATAAGCTTTCTTATTTTTATGTTTTTTCGTCCATTCTATAACTGTATTCGTTTGTGTTAAATAATATTCTAAATAAATAGCATTATATTATAAATTTTCTAGCAGTCTTTACTTGAAAACCTTATCTTTGAATACTCGTTTTATTAGTACTCATATTCTCTATTTTTAATATTATCTTCCACAACAAGAACGTGCAAATGTATCCACTAATTAACCTTTTTCTTTCGAAATTCAAAGTATCCTGTGATATCCTGGTACCGGGACATTAATAATCTCTACAACCACAACACTGTGTAATAAATATTTTTACTTCCGTAATTCACTTGCATCTAAATATAAACTCAAAGCAACATACGAAAGTTCTATAAGAAAACTGTCGGTTGTAGCGTGACACAGAAAAACCAGTACATGCTTCAACTTCCTGCAATAGCTAAGTAAAATACTATTTTCAGCTAGCAAAGTGCATTTCGGTTTCTTCGTCGTCGCCACTTTACACCACACTACTTGCTCGACTGCTGGTTTGATTTGTGGCAATCCATTTTAAAATCTACTGGTTTGCATGTTGCTCGAATAGAATGGATAGATTGCGTGTCACGAGGATATGGAAAGCAAGAAAAGTACAACCGGGGCAAAAGGATTGCATACTTACGTGTATGCACACAGAGGACTGGCTGACTGATATTCTAGTCTTAATCATGCTTTAAACGATGTGAAAAACGGAAAAGCAGAAAAATGTTGAAAAATGGTACTTACGTGTATATTGCAACCGGGGCTCGGTGGGTGGAGTCATGAATGATTTAATGCACTTTGGCTGGGAGGATAATGACTTTTCTAATTGAGACCGGAAGCACAGTTTTAATTTTGTTATTTTTTACAGGCAATCAAAACCATTTTCGCATTCTCTCAAAGGTGTGTTTCTGCTAAAGGTATTTCCAGGAATATTTCAGTTCTAATTTTATTCGAAACTTCAGAATCGTGACGAATTGTTTCAATTATTCATTATGACTTTTTCATAATTTCTGCAGCTACCAATCAATATTAACACCAACAATTTTCCAGGAAGTTTTTATTTTGTTAACATTCGTTCTTCAGCTCCATTAGCATGACATACATTTGCGAACAATTATACGCCCAGCATTGTCGAAGTACAAACGTACGTCTATACAAACATTAGTTTGTGCTCCGTAACTTCAAGCATTTTCGAACTGGAATTTTATTATTTACCAGAAACAATTTGCATTTGAATATGCTTTAATGTCCAATTAAAAAGTCCCCCAATAGAAAACACTTAAAATTTTATGGTACCGTAAAAAACAATAAACGCGCTACAATCAGACCTCAATCTTAACAAATAGCCATAACAAAGCACTGTTTAATTGGTTATTAATGCGACAACACGCTTCGATTCAAGTGTCATGAGTGGGTTAAAATAATACAATAAATCAAATTTTTATTGCGGGTAAATGTTAGTTTTAGTTTATGTACATATGTGTGTACATGACTCTTTGCATACAATCTTGGAGTTTCATATTCGATGTGAAGTCTACAATGTAGAATCGCAAAGTGATTCCCATGGAATGCTAAATTATATTTTTATTTTTCTAAATAGATTTAATGTACAATTGACTTTAATGTTTTTGACCCTCTGCGTCAATATAATTTTAAACTTAATCACGGACAAGTTTTTCAGTGTTTACTATTTTTATTTTGTACTTGTAGTTAGGATAGTCTATGCGAAAACTGAACTCTTCCATTAATCTGGCAAACTTGTAATAGCATCCAAGTCATTTCATTAGCAGCTCATTTTTCGTTTCTCTACTAATTAATCTCGTTGTTCATAAGTTTAATAATTTATTCCAATGCAGTCACTTCACTGTTTCTTACGTTTCCTATCGTTGCGCCGCTGACTGATGCCGACTCGAAAGAACTATGACGGCAGCTGTTTCTATGGCAACTCTGATAAGAGGTGCATATCTCTGGTTCGTAACTAATTTCTCAGAACAAATCTGCCAAAGCCCAAGTTATCCATCAAGAATTAAATTCGCTGGCAATGGTTGATGACTGACTCTCTGCGATAAAGTTCTACTTGTTCGGATAGCCCTTGAAGCTGTCGAGTTAGTCGGCAAGACGACCGGTGGCGCCGACTGGAAGAAAGCGAAAACTTTTCAGAGGTTGTATATTGTAAACGATACTTTTCGAGAGTATTTTGTCGTCCTGATTAGTTTGCCCAGTTAAATGTTTTCGAGATCCATCAACTACGCGAGTAGGATGAATTAATCAGGTGCCCGAACTTCAAGCTAAGGTCTGGAAACAGAAGCCACTACTTAAGCAATTAGAATCTATAATTGTTTCACTGACGCCTTTTAATTTCTGTCAATCTTTTGCAAACCAGCCATAAATTTGTTGTGGGTTTCAAAAAACAGTTTCAAGCCAAGCATTTTACTAAATATTCAAATGAAAATGAATTTGCAAGTGCTTTCTCCAAAATCATGGCGGTTTCTTACTAGATACACTTCCTCAAACCGAGCAAAATCAGCCGAACAACAACTTTACTCGACCTTAATTGCAGTATAAACAAAACTTTGCACAGTTATTCTTGAATTTAAGTCTCAGTTTCAGAGTGCCTTCAGTAATCTCTTTTGAACTACACTTTCAAGAGTACATGAAAACTACCACAAAAGTATTTTCTTTTCTTGGAATTTCATCCTTCCTATCTTTGGCGCAAAAGACTAAGTTCGAGCAGAGGCCGGCAAAATTCGAACCGAGTGGTAAAGTATCGACAAAATTGTAATATTTATCAAAAAGTTTGAGCGCAGGTGCCGTGGATTTATGCACTTACGATAAAATTGAATGTTAGCCAGCTTCAAGCCTTTATAAAATATTAAATACATCTATGCAGTATTTTTAAAAGTTTTTAAAAGCTTCAGTTACTACATAAGCAACTTTGAATTGAGATAGTTTTCTTTAAAAAAAAAGAGCTTTTATGTACTATTTCAACTGTAAAAAGTGAATTCCCTTTTTTGTTAAAACAAAAATACCATCGAATAATAGTAAAACTATAGACTCTGTTAGAAAGCCTGATTTTCGAGGAAAAGTAGACGAAATGTATAGATTTCGCTTCATATTGAATATGGTTGAAATGATTGCTAATAAATTTCATGTACGTAGAACGAGATTATCTTGTGATAATAGCAGACAAAAATTTAATGATAGCATTTTTCGGCGCAAAATTGGAAATTTTTTTGGTGGACCGACCCACTAAAATTTCAATTCTTAAGAAATTCAAACAATGGCTGCTTGTTACAATTAAATAATATGAAAATTAAATGACAGCATTGGCATTGGAAAATGGCAAAGCAAAGACCTTTCATATATCAACTTTGATTCGCTATAACAAATCTATTTTTCGCTGAGACCATATTACTCTGTAAATTTCGTTTTTATCCGGTGATTGTATCGGAAGCTACAAGCATTAGAAGACTTTGAGGGCTGCGGTCCGAAAAATTTCATAAAAAATTTCTCTAGGCATGAAAATCATATAAACATCCCTTTCTAGTAGCCCTTTGTAAGCACCGCAACCAAAACTCCACTTAACTTGACGTAAGTTTATCACAAAACGCCTTGCGAGCTCCTTCCGCTATATTTTCCTTTCATAGAAGCTTGGAGTCCAGGATGAGTCCCAGATATTTTACTTTGTTTGTGAAGCTTACAGCAGGTCCTATGCTTGCTCGTGAAGAGCTATAGTTCTTCAATTCATTCAGTGAATTTCGCTTCAATTCAATGTCCGTATTGGAAGTTATAGGGGTGGTAAATTTGTACGGTTGCGATCCGCGAAAAATTCAAAATTTACATAATTGAAACATATTTTGCTTATGTTTATTGCAGCTTGTTTATAATTAGAAAATTTATTGGTAGCAACTGTTAATAAAAAAATGACAAAAGTCATCACAGCTGGCAGCCCTATACCAATTTCGCAACCAAAAATCTGTCAATTTAGGCTTATTTGGGCTTTATTTGGGCCATCCTGCTTTATAAACCTCGTTTAAATCTGATGTATGCACCGGAAGACATAAGGGAAGAAAGCGTTTTTTTTTGTATATGATGCCACAGCCACAAGGGGTGCATTCAATGTGCATGCTATAGCTGCTCCAAAAGCATAGCATAGCTTCACTTTAACAAGTGCCAAAATTCGCAGTAGCTAGGTGAAGCAGCTATGGATATTGGACAACTAAGAGCTGCTACGTAGCAGCTGTTGGCTGCTACGTAGGTTGATTTGTACACAGCACAACTCAATAACAAATCTCTTCAGATTTTTTAAACTTTAATCTTATTGTTTACTTGGATCAGCTAAACACTTGCCTTGCATTTTGGAAATTTTACGAAATATGCGCGTTTTCAGCGTACAGCTGCAGAAAAAACATTAAAATTTTCCAAACACATTCAAAACGTTTCACTTATTCCTGGCTTTTGACACCATATCTGTGAAAAATAGCGAAAAAAACGTTGAAAATATTATGGCACACGATTCAGCGCACCCGGCCTGTTCACACCCGCCTTCTAAAAACTCAAGATGAATTGCGCTGTGTAAAAGCCTACTTAAAACTCGAGTTAAGTTGAAGTGTTCGAAAGCCCGTATTTAGTTTATGATAGCACTTTTCAAGTTTATTGTTCATCTTCTTTGCCACCAAATGCCTAGTACTATACTCTTCGCGAAACGAACTCAACGGTCGAATTTTATACAAAAAGAGCTTTTTAATTCGTCAGTAAAGCTCTTTTTGTATGGGATTTGACCGTTGAATTCGTTTCGCGAAGAGTATAGTACTAGGCAAAAGCGCGAAAACCGCTTTTCATTTCCATTTCTAATCCAAAGTGACGTTTGAACAGTATGTCAGCTGTGTACACACAGCCATTTGGAGCAGGAAATAGCAGCTACCATAGCAGCTATTCCGGAATCTTGGACAGCCCGACTGTCAAATAGCAAGGATAAGAAAGTAGCTATTTCGTGACAAGAATATTGAACACACTCAGGGTTACCCGTATTTTCGAATAACTTCTATAAGAACTGCTCCCACTCAAACTCAATGCCTAAAGATGCAGTTGTTAGTTCTCGAGAACAGAAATTTCGAATGCTCAAAAAGAGTAGAAAGAAATTAGTTTGGCTTTGTATTCTTTGTCAGCGGAAAGGCTTTAGTCCAAAACTGCAGTGAAAATGGAAAGAGCCGCATCGAATGATCAAGCAAATCAACGACTTCATTTACCAAACACAAAACACTTTAAGTACCGATCAAAAATGTAAATTTTCCACTTAGTTTGCCAATATGAATATGTGTAAGAAGAAGTAGTGTTGTTTGCATATGGGCACCGAAGGAAAAACAACTCAATTTAATGTGTGGACACATTTCGACTGAATGATTCGGATGAGTTAATTAGTGGGAGTCAATCAATTGTGAATCAGTTTTTGATTGAAACATTATATGGGTACGAAACAGGATTACATTTCAAGTCTTAATTCAAAACAAATGATGATTAAATGCATAAAATGAATGTATACAACGATTGGCGATCGAAAAACAGTGCTTATAATTCCAGTTTTGATGTACAAAACAAAAAGCTAAAAAAAACCAGAAGTTCTTCACAAATTATTTATGTTCTACTTATTAATTAGAGTTTAGAAATACTGTTTTCGACACTTTCTGTGAACTAATCACTTGCGCAGATAACCACTTTTCAAAAATATCCTATCCATCACATAGAGATAAACATTTCCAAAACAGTTTTTTTCTTTGAAATTATCCAAAATCCCCGCCCTGACTAAAGACTTAAAAATATCCAAGTCAACATATTGAAAAATCTAAAACTATTGCACATAAACAGCTTCCGAAAAGCTCAGTTTGATCGAGCCACGCAATACTGAGGTAATCAAAAATCAACATGTTCGCACGGCACCGCATACCTTAAAGTCTTCTTTTACACTCTGCACGATTCACACCCAAACCCGACTAAACTCTGCATTAGAGCTTAGTGAGGGAAAATAACACGGAACAAACCATGCAAATGATTAAGAATGTGCAGTGATTGACTCGTTCCTGTGCGTACACAAAAGTGTCGGTCAAATGCAACAAGCTTCTAATCACATCAATTGATTGTCTCATTTTGATTGCCTCGCTCATGTATAACTCATCACAACTATGTGTCACCAAACATATCGGCCACAGGGAACAGCACTTGACCGCAGCAAATGAAGAAGTGCTGGTGGGGCAGTTCGCTCAAAATAGAGTGTATCAACACACGTGTTGGGTGCTACCGATTGACTCATTTTGATTGCTAAACTAATGTATCTCATTTGTGTTAGCTAAATAAAATCCGTCCCATCTATCCTAAAAAGTAAACGAAAATCGACCACAGCATCATAACAAAACACCAATAACGACTAGAAGGTTCGATTGCTAGAAAATTGCTTTGAAAAACTGAAAGAAAAAACTTTTAAAAATGTGGCTGTAAATAGTCTCGTGACGAAATGAGTCAGCCAATCTGAGTTTGTGAGTCAGAAGATCCGAATCGGCAGAGAAGCAGCAAATTATTTGTATTCAGTTATAAAATTTATATGCATGCAGATGTTTCTACGAGTTCTACGGTTCCAAAAATGAGCTTTTTAATTTCATAAAAATAAACAATAGTACGAGTCACGAATAATGTATCGCTACAAGAGAAATACATGAATATTTTTGATCTTGATATCTAAACTTCAACAAGAACACTCCTGTCCCATTGAATTCACTGGAACAAAACTCTGTTTGCGTAGGTAGTTCATGTGCTGAACTGTAGAATGGGCTGATAGAAAAAAGAAAAGCTCATGAGTAGTTGCCTTTTTTTGGCGTGAGGTAGCTTTGGATTTTTCAAGGTTATGTTGAATGTTTTGGTAGTGAGGATATTAGAAAAACCCCTCATAATGTGTAGAAAGTTAAAATAGGTAATTTTCTGTTAGTTTTTTTTTATATTTTCTATCGATTGTGGTAGTTTACACTCGGTATTTTCTTCTTTTATTTTCAAATGTTTTGCGTTACCACAGCGAATATAGCAGCCTATAGCGATCTTAGCGAAAGCACCAGCTGTTCTGTACTGGATCGTTTTTTTTTTGCGCCATAGTTCTATTCTGTTCTGCACCGGTGCAAAAAAACGCACCTAATATTGATATTTTAAATTACTTTTATGAATCGAATAGTGTTTGTGTTGTTCCTTATATTGTGAAAGATAAGTTTATGTTAAATACTGGAAATGGTAAGATTTCCCGATATAAAAGTTGGTAAAAAACAAATTCAACTTCAGTTACTTTATGTTGGAAATCCATAATTATATCACGATACTGCAAAAATATATTTTCCCCAAAGCTTGAAGTCCACTTGACAACTAGCTAATAGTTCAAAAAAACTAGTTGGTATTTTTAGTTTTCTGTGCTTATGGAAACGTATTTCTTGAATTATTTTGGTTAATAGAATTATATTATGTAAATCAAATTAAAATTCAACAATTATATAATATACAAAGTATTTTACACCCATAACGCAAGAAATATCGATGAATTCCGTTTCAAAGAGTAATCCGACACTTACCTGAAAAATAAGAAAAAGAAAAACATTGTAAATATTTTAATATTGCAGCATAGATATAAGAATGTTTCAATTTGAAATTAAAGTTTAATTAACAAAGCTTCGATTTCTTGGATTATTTCAGATATTCAACAGCATACTGGCATAAAACTACCTAGTCTACACATTTGTGATTTTGAAACTTTCAAAAAAATACCAACATGATCAAAAGTTTTATTACGAAATGTCGAAATAATTCAACGTGCTTAGTATTAATTTTCCACGGGGCAAATCAATAATAACGAAAATGTCAAAGTTCATTTTCATTTGATGTTTTATAGCAATATTTTAATGAGATTGCTTCAATACAACATATCAACGACCGTCTGCACCTAGTATCAACAAAAACATCAAAAAATTGCACTACCAATTTCATTTTCTCTCGAAAATCTGATACAAATCTTGAAAACGCACAAAAACAATCTGCCACCGAATCCTTCTGCAGCAGCTCATTTTATGTTCATAGGACTGTAATTAATGCCCTGTCAAAACTTTGGTAACAATCCTTTCTTGATAAATTACTGAAAATTTTACAAATGATGAAATTAGCTCTCAAGCTCCGAGTGACGGTTCGGGTGCGGGCGATGAGAAAACTTCACTCCAGTGCACATAGCATAAAAAAGTCACACGGCAGATAATCCTTTTGGGCGTCGAAAAAGTTTATATAGCGACCATTGTCTGCAACATTTCCGACACTATCTTGTCTCTTTTCTGCTCCGTGGATTAATTTCTTTTCACCACTTGCCATCATGACAGTGTTATACTGATGCTGACGATGATGATGGCGATGGTGAGATATGAATTATGATAATCCGTGAATTTATCTCTTCATGGTGCTACCACTATACGATGTGAAATGTTGAAATGGTGGCCTGGCGGTGCGATTCATTGCATTAAATTTTCAATAGTCACATAGACTGGTTGCTAGAGGAGAGAGAAAGTACTCAAGAAGATGCTTGCTCAGTAGTATGAATGGAAGTGAGAGCTTGGAATAAATGCGACAAAGATAAATATCACTTGCTAGGATGATATTTCAAACGCTTCACTTTATTAAAATCAGCTGGTGAAATATTGAGTTCATATTTTAGGGAAACAGTTGTTTTCGATTGTTGATCACACAAAACTTTGTATGAAATCATAGATTTAAAGTCTATGTAGTGGAAGAAGCGATGGTATAATTTTGAGATTTTTTCTAATATATTTTGCAGGAAGTTTTTTATGAATCTTCAAGAAAGAAATAGCCAAATATGATGTTAAGTGATAAATAAGATTTGATAAGAGCACACAATGTTATTTATAGGTTTTTAAGGCCTTGTGTTAACAGTTTTTTCTTGCAAGGCTCATGATAAGAATCCAAGAATATATTTATTTCAACCTGAGGAAAAGGGCAGATTAGCATCGCAATATTAGAGTCTGTCGAGAAATTGAAATATATCTGGCTTCTGCAGAAAAAAATTGTCTTTAAATCAAAACATACGCCTTTAATACCAAATGTTGTCTTAAGGGGGGAGTAGGGTTATACCAACCTGACTCGAGCGCGCTATTGTTACCAGGCAGCTGGTTCGATTTTTATAGAATACCTTAAAAGCTACCCCTATCTTTCTTTATAGAAATTTAAAAAAGAGTACAAACGTTTTAACTTTAGTCAATAATAACTTTATATTATATTATTTATAACTTTAGTCAATGTAGAGTATATAATTAAGTGTGGCAGTAAACGTTCTATCGAGCAGTACACGCACTTTCCGATTTTCGCATCATTTTAGCTCCATTTTCGTTCAGTTTTGTGCTAAAATATTGCTAAAATGCCGAAAAAAGTTACAAGATCTGATAGAGCAACAACTAGTGCGAGATTATATCGACCTAAAAAATTTGTATTAGTCTTTTCAACAATTGCAACGGTAGTTAAATGCATAAAATGTGATGGAAAAATAAATTTTCATTCGACTAAAAAAGAAGGCCGACTAAAAAAGAAGCAAACAAAAGAAGGCAGGATTCATCGTAGACAGGAGCAACAAGATGCTCTAGATATTGTGGATGATAGCAACATTCTTTATGGACCTGACACTGATGATTCAGTGTGAAGTAAGCCGATAGATCTCGCTTATGAACGTTTCATCCCAAATTTTTTAGTGTTCAAAACTTTAAAGCGTTTTTCCGACAACTCACATTTTCAAAGGCGGTGCCCATCATAACTCCAAAACTACTGCACCGATCCTTTTGAAATTTTGAACACTATTTCTCTACATAATTTACAAGGTAACGCCGGAGAGTTTTTTTCGAATTTGTTTATATTTTTAACTTTATAATAACAAATTAACCGGTTTTTTTTTTGCAAAAAATCGGGTTTTTTCGTTCAAAGTGCTCCCAAAAAGCGAAAAATTTAAATTTAAAAAAACCCTCCCCGCGTTACCTGGGGAAAGCGATTATCTAACGAAATACGTTTGATTCTAGGATTTCAGATGATTCGGCACCGAGTTATGATGGGCACCGCAATCCATCTTTTTTCCGAGACGCTCCAGAAGAATTGCTGCCATTAACGTATTTTTTAATGTTTTTTCATGAAAATTTCGCAAAATATTCTTCAAATGTTATACTATAATGTACCATTGGTTTTAATAAATAGATTTTAACTGATTCATCTAAAAAAAAAATCACAAAAATGTGCCTTTTTTTACACGAATTAACCCTACTCACCCCTTAAGAAATCGGATACGCTACAGTTTTTCAGACTTGAAATTGAAACCAGATATGAAATTTTTCTTAATGCTAATTTGCTCCCAACAATGTATGCATTTGCAGAATTGTATTTTTATTATTAAATATTTATACAAAAAAAACAAAATTCACAAATCGTTATCAGTCAGAGATAGTATGAATGACTTTTTCCCTTTTTAAATTATTCAACAGACTGATGTTCAATTTCATTAATTCAAATAACAATATCCCAACAAAGTCTGATAAGTTAAATTGCATAGATGCTATACAGAACCACAGTCGTTTGAACAAAGCATTCCTAAAACATCTGCTGCTTCTAAAAACTCATAAAATAAATTGGCGTAAGTACAACTTTTGCAACCTGCACACAACTAAAGCATTGAAACGAACCCAATTACACACCATAATATCAAATAATTTTAAACCTCTTGACTGGCAGTAAGACTCTACCGATACTGAACGTATTCCGACTACCAATTTAAGAAATTCAAATAACGACCACGTATTTTTCCGTCGGGAATTCCACTTATATGAAAACTTGAAATCCTGTCTGATTACATCAAGGTACATACACCCGAACATGCAAAGAATCATGCTCCAACTTGAGAAAGTTTCGTGTGAGTTATCACATGGATGGCTTGTGTTAGCGTTAGAATGATTTCAATCAACTAAAGTGCTCATACATCTGTGTGTCTTACACATTTACTAAAGTATCTTACGATGAGAATTTTGATCAGCAAAGATTAACTTGCATTGTTGAAACTACGGCTTCCATAACGATTCACCAGCCAATTCAAATGATTTGATTAACTTTTTTCAACCAACAACAAAAACCTACAAGACAGAACTTCAAATTGGTCGGTTGCTACTACATTCCCAACATCAAAACAATCCCAGGCCTATTCTCAGCCTATCTTCGCCAATAAACACAATTACCTTCAAACATTCAAGGACTCCATCTAACAGCTTATTGCATTCGTAATATTCCTTGCCAGAAAATATGAAAACGTTTCTACTGCTTAGCACATGACTATTTGTGCATGTAAACAGTTCTCACAAAGTGTCGGTCCTATCATTATGGAAAAAGGCAAGAAAAAGTATATTTCCCTTCGTTTATAGCTTGAGGTGTGCAAACCCATAACAAGGGTTTGGTTATATTTGTGAATATTTTACTCATTTCGGGGTACCATTCAACCAACATGAATATTTTGCTTGAATTTCTCTTTCTTGTGTGCTGGTTCGGAGAAGATGAAAAGATGGAAACCATAGCAGCAGCAGGAGCAGCAAAATAAGCAATAGCAAAACAAAGTCATGTTGAAGAATGAAGAGAAAATCAAATTTAACGCGATCTTGTATGGAAATTTAGTGAAGTGTGCATTTTTCGTGATGGTTTTCACCGGAGCTTGATAGATATGTATGTACGTCTTGTTTGAATTTTACATGAAAATTCGAATGAATATGTAACGGTGCAGTGAATTTACAGACATCTACATTTTTTTATGTGGAATGCGGAAAAATGTGTTTTGAACTTTTTCCAGTTAAAAATTTGCAAAAAAATATGTGTTAAAAAATTAGCAAGTGTGGAAAATATAGCATGCTATTGGAGAGGATCGATTATTTCGCTGAGATACCTCTGAATATCAGGTACTCATTCACAAAAACCAAACGCACACAATAAAGTCCTCATGAATCAATAGTTTTTCAAGTCAATCTTCTAGCAATTTAACGCGCCCAGTGTGGGTAACCAATAAAAAGCATTTAGAATAATGGTATTGATTATTGGGAAAATCTCAAATTTTGAATCCAAATATGTATATAAAACCATTCCTTATAAAATTCAAAAGTATAAATCTTGTGCACTATCGCCGTTGCAGAAAATTGGGTTTAGCTCTAAATAGGAAATGTTAAGATTTTCAAGAAGCTTCTTACTGAACGCTCAGTAAATTAAGATATTCGAAAATCAGAAATAAAAACTGTTTCTACGTCAGTTGGAAATAATAGTGGTTGTGTTGATATAAAAGTCAAAAGTCTTAGCTTTTTTGATGTACCCAATGTTGATAGAAATAAGTATTCTTTGCATATAAAATGGCCATGGATCAAACATTTTAATAAATAAATTTCATAAACTTTGCCATAAACTAATAATCCGGGAAGCAACGTGTATATATAAGTGGATGGATCATGTAAAGCTGCCCTCGTGATTTTCTTACCTTTTAAATCCGAAACCGGATCCATGAAATCAAAAGAGACGCAACATTGCCGTAGCTTCCGAATGATTAGTTCTTCTTAGTCTAGGCTGGAAGAGTCGGAATTTAATGGCGGCATTTGTAGCAATTCTACTTCTTGTGAGTTTCGATATCGTGAGGAACCTTATGACTTTCTGCCTTTCTTCTTCAATGAACGTTTTGCAAACGGATCGATACGATCGACAAATGTTTCTGAAGACATTTTGCATTTTTAATGTTCTTTTGAGTTTGAAAATTTCCCGCATTTCTAGATACTCTTTTCAATGACTACACAATCCTGGCACTATAACCGTTTTAATATAAATACATATACATTGAATTGTTTTTGTGGGATGGTTAAAATTTGAATTTTTTTAACTAACTAAGTGATTTCGAAAGTATGCACTGATTTTTTCATTGTAAATGTTTCCGATAAGAATACTTAATGTAAGCATTTTGTTGATACGAAAGTAGTAAAAAACGCGTCGCGCTGGCAACCCTTTAATTCTTCTTATTTCTCTTCTTCTTTAGTTTCGTCACTAACATCCTCAATTTCTTGGCCCTCTTCGGCGTTTTTGGAAACAAAGTACGGAAAAAACACACTTTGATAATTTTATTTATCCATTTCGGGTCTTTCCATATTTTAATGGCTTATTTCTAAACGGTTGGAAAATTTATTGATCATTGTGGAATCACAGATACCATGGTGAATTTAGAATTACTCGCAAGTGGCTTAGTGAACGGTTATACGAGGGTCCATCAAATATAAACGAGAATTTGTTTATAAAAATTTATTGCATACAGATAAAAAAGTGATGTGTTTACATTACTTTTCTACGTAGTCCCCCCCTTTCGAAACGCATTTTTCCCAACGCGAAACAAGTTTTTTGATCCCTTGATCGTAAAATGAACGAGAGCGTGTCATCAGCCAGTTGCGCACGAACGATTCCAGGCTATCGTTGTCGTCGAAACGCTGCTTGCCAAGTGCGTCTTTCATAGGCCCAAACAAATGAAAGTCGCGGGGACTCAAGTCCGGGCTGTAAGGCGGGTGTTTCAGAGTTTTCCATGAGATTTCGTCCAATTTTTCGATCGTTCGCTTTGCCGTATGGGGTCTCGCGTTGTCTTGCAGAAGGATGACGTTCCTGATCGGTTTTCCTCGTCTTTTCGATCGGTATGAGGCCTTGACCTGATCAAGCAGTCCACAGTAATATTCTGCATTGATCGTACGTCGATCATGAAGAAAGTCGATAAGCAAAATGCCGTTAGCGTCCCAAAAAACAGCGATCATCACTTTACCAGCAGATGGTTGGCTTTTGGCTTTGATTGGAGCACCCTCCTCTGGTCGGCGCCACTGCATACTCGATCGTTTACTTTCTGGGGTGAAGTGATGTACCCAAGCCTCATCGCAGGTCACAATGGAATTCAAAAAAGTGTCTCCACTTACTTGGTAGCGCTCCAGATGTTGCTTGCAGATGGCTTCACGATTTCTTTTCTGTTCTTCTGTAAGAAGGCGCGGGACCCATCTAGCGGATACTTTTCGAAATCCAAGTGTATCCCTGATGATTTTTTGTACACTGCCGTAACTAATATTGAGTTCTGCAACGATTTCACCGATTTTGATGCGACGATCGGACTTTAACATTTTCTCAACAGCGCGAACGTTTGCATCCGTCAAACTTGTCCGGGGGCGTCGAGGATGGGCCGCATTTTCCACGTTTTTCCTTCCCGTGGAGAATGTTTTATGCCAATAAAATACTCTGGGTTGCGATAAAGTATTTTCCCCGAACTGTTGTCGCAATCTCTCCAAAATTTCAGATGGCCGAACCCCTTCTACTGCCAGAAATCGAATGATGATGCGTTGCGCAACGGACGGGTGAACCCGTTTCTCGCTCATCTTGCTTCGGACTGCTGTATTCACTGGATAATGCCATGAAGTTGGCTAGTTGTTGCTTATAGTACTACTAACACCACCTACAAATATTAGCGCGAAATTCAAACTCTAGTAGGCATGGTAATAAAATTCTCGTTTATATTTGATGGACCCTCGTATAATTGGAAAGCATTTGAACCGTTGTAAAAGACAGCATCTCTTGCTATCACTTAATCTTCAGATTTTACACTAAGAAAGATTTTTCGATGACCAAAAATTCATATTAACAGATGAAATCAAACAATCATTATTAGATTTTATGACACGAAAATCGGTTAAACCGAAAATTCCAGACAATGAATTAAAAACGTTATTGGACCCCTATAAAATATATGAACAGGCAACACTGGATGGCAAGCACGGGAAAACTGCTCAATTTTATATGATTTGCATCAAATTGATTAATTATTATTTTTTATTAAATCGGAGTATAAGAAAACCAGACCCAGAATTGTTCAAATGTGTAGTGCCTAAAATCACAAATATTTTCTTTGCTTTCAATCAACAAAATTATTCGAGTTATACTGTACTATATCATGAAAATTTGATGAAAGTAAGTACTAGCCATCCAGGATTATAATTGCAACTTCAGAAAGGGTCTTATGGGATCAAAAGAACTGTCAAATCATTTTCAAGACAGCTTGTTGACATAACTTTAGAGCAAACAATAAAATGCTATAAAGTAAAATTTTCGTTTACGAGTACAATGTTCTGGTACAGCATTTAAGCTAAAGTTCCTTGTGAAAGCAAAGATTCTTGGCGGTTCATCGCCAATAAGAGGAAGAAGTCAAAATCTTTGAACTATGTAAAATCGTACGATATCAACGATACAATCAGTCTCATAGTAACCACCATGGCTAAAGTATAGTACTCGTGGAATGCAAAAAGGTTATACTTGAAAAATAGTTGAGTGAGCTTATCACATGAAAACCCGGTTGATACATGCTGTTCTGATGACCCCGATAAGCACGCAACACTAGGAAGAAATATGGAGTAAGATCATCTGGCATACAAACAAACTAAACTCGGATATCGATACATCATGGAATCTCTTTGCCACAATTGCACGGATATTTAAGGAGAGCAACATTAAAGAAAAAATCTCGATTGGAATAGAAAAAGAGAGAGAGAGATTTGTCAATTAATATTAGTTGATTGTTTGAGGAAAGAATTTTAAAAATATTAAATAAATGTTAAATATTAATTAAATGTTTTTAAATTAATATTGAATAAATATGAAATAAACATTTTAAATTATAAAAGGTAATGCGTTTAGTTATATACGCATCACTAATCTGTCATAAAATAATGTCTGCAAAGAGATCAATCTAGATAAAGCTAATCTGCTAAATTGTTGCCAAACAAGTGATCTAAAGGTGACCTAAAACAAGGTTTCTTCCAACAAAGAACGAAACAACTCTTTAAGAGAAACAAACAAAAGTCAAGAAAAAAACAAAACACTAAAACACTGAAAAATTTAAAAAAACAACGTTTTTTTGATGATTTTTCGAAAAAGTCATTAATGAGCTAATATGATAAGACATTTTTCACATCTTAAAAACAACTAAAAGTTTCGTTGTTACAAATATATCAATTTTTTTCAATGAAAATCCAAATCTTCGTATTCAGAGACGTACATGATGACATAGATGTAGCAGAAATAGACGTTAAGTTAATGACACAATAGGCGTGTTTTTTTGCTCCTCTATCCAGCAGAGAATAGAATATATGCATTGGAAACAACAACACTCCTGTACCAATGAATTCACTAGTACAGAAATTCTATTCCTCATTTGTGGTTCAAGTGCTGAACTAAAGAATGTGCTGATAGAAAAAAAAGCTCATGAGAAGTTGTCTTTTTTGCTGTGAGGTGGCCTTGGGTTTTTCATGGTTATGTTGAATATTTTGGTAGTTAGGAAATTAGAAAAAGCCCTCATAATGTGTAGAAAGTTAAAAGAAGTAATTTTCTGTTAGTTCTTTTTCTATTTTCTATCGATTGTAGCAGTCTTAGCGAAGGCACTGCTATTTTATACTAGATCGTTATTTTTGCGGCATAGTTCTATTCTGCTCTGCATCGGAGCAAAAAAACCAACCTAATATTCTGGTTTGAGAGATAAACCAATATAATATTTTCTCATTTGCAAGAAATGTTTAAGTTTGATGAATTCATTTCGCAGTTTGACTCTTTTCGGGAGTGAATAGGCAGCGTAGGGTACATAATATATTCTCCGTAAAAAACTAAAGCGGTAAAATTTTCAAAACTTTCCACGTTTCGATCGTTCATTGCTAAGTAAATTTCCAAAACTACAAGTTATTCCGTTTTCCAATTTTGAGTAACTTTTATATTTTTTATTTTATTTTAAAAATTCGTTTCATTCAGACTACATAAAAACAGTTAATAATCTTTCTTATGCAGAATTTGATTAAGGGGACAGGTACACTTAGAATTTTTTACAAAATCGATTTTATTTTCTTTGCATTTTCTTTTATATTTCAAAAGCATTCTCTGCAAATTTCAGACGAATTGGACAATTTTTTTTTGGAGATAAAAAGCTTTGAATGAAGTCATCTCTAAAGCATAAAGCAAGTTTTGCATGCTTTAAAAGCATTTTTCTCGAAACGAAAGTCGGTGATCACTGTAACTTGAAAACGGCTTTATCGATCAGCATGAAATTTTCCTAACTTATTTTATATGTAATTATCCTCCGGATGAACGAAGGATTTTTCGATTGGACGATACACTTTTTTTCAATAGCCGAAAATGTGAGTGAAATTTTGGTCGAAAATACAATTTCGAGTTTTAACAACCGCCATTTTTTCGAAAAACCAAAATCTGCCAAGGTCCTTGGTTCATCCGGAGCACTATGTCATTAACTAATAATCTGCGATTTTTTTTTTAATTCGGATGATCCAGTGACAAGCTACAGTGATCACGGCAAAACATTTTTTTTTGGACCCCTCGAAAATTTACTCTATTTCGACTAATTTTCAACCTTTTGCCTTAAAAAAATTACAATAGCTACTTCAAATATATTTCTTTCAAGTAAAAAAACATTTTTTATTAATTATTTTAATGTGTGTCTAAAAACAAATCCTAAAAAAGAGCTTTTTATTGGACGTCCCAAGTGTACCTGACCCGTTAAGTGATACTGTAGACAAATGAAATTCTAACATAAAGTAAGCTCCTTTAAAGCATATACTTGTTGCAGTGAGTGGTTTATTCCAACCTTCAATGGTCCGATGCTGAGGATTCGACAAAAAGTTCACCTGCCTGACACGTTTGTCAAAAGTGTTTAAAAAGTTGGCTTAGTAAATAATTTGAGCCAATGATGTCAGGATTAATTTTCGCAAGATTTTGGAATTTTGACGTCGGAGGTTTAAGGTATATTAGGTAAAAGAGATAAGCGGCCTGGATAAGGAGGCTGCGCAAATTTGTATCTTACTTGCAAAATGTGACCCACATTAGACACATTTTGGAAAATTTCGCAGTGAATTTTAAAAAAATATTTGGCTTTATTAGACAGTCAACGTTAAGTCTTTTTTTCCAATCGAATCTGATAGTTTCGAAACAAAAAAAAATTTTGATGCACGTCAATCCCATTTGCAATATATTTGCAAAGTGAACTTTGAGCTGTGCGCCTAATGTGGTGTAGCCACGATATCCTTAAACAATTCTTTTAATCAGGCAAAGATAATAAAGTTCAACAGTGATCTGAAAATCAATAATGCCAGGAACAACTAACAATAACCACTATGATAATACTATGCAAAGACTTGGTAAACATTCATCCAATTACTCGTGCACCACAACTGCGACCAGCTGAAACGATCCCAATCCCAGTTTGTCATATTATCAATTAATGATGCACTTCGCTACGCGATAACAGCCACTTTGCAATTAATACATAGCAAATGATCAATCGAACACATCCCAGCTTCAATTAAACAGCATCAGAATAATGAATGTATGTATGTACGAGTAATTGTAGAGCGCTCAATTTGAAATTTCGAATCTGATTCCTCATTGCCTTTGCACATGAATGCAACTTCGTATATTTCAAATGCGCAGGATCTCGTTTATATTTCAGTAGAGATTTCAATACCATTTTGTGCACCCGTTACAGATTGTTGTGAGCATTAAATGAGGAAAAATTACACAAGGTTCGCCGCGTGCGCGATTTGTATGTTTTAATTCGCCTGTTTGAATTGAACTTACTGAAACTTATTGGTGATATTGCATGTAATTTGAATTGGAAACATTTCCTGAATAATTAGCCAAGCTCGATGTAATCGCATTAATGACCAAGTTTGTACATTACATTGCCATCGTTGCAGCTCAAAACTTAATGCTTGAAGTTTGATTGTGAATTCTGATTGTGAATTACTCCCTGCACATTTATGTCATTTTCAGAAAGATATCTGAAGAAGATAATAGGTTATATAGAACCAATGGCTTAATTTTCATTTTATGGTTAATCTTTGCATCTAAGAAATCCTTATAACCACGCCTGGCATTGATTTTTGTGAAATGTTGCGTTTAAGGAGGCAGGTACACTTAGAATTTTGAGAAAATCGATTTTATTTTCTTTGCATTTTCTAAAAGTAGCATATTTCAAAAGTATTCTCTGCAAATTTCAGACGAATTGGACAATTCTTTATGGAGACAAATAACTTTGAATGAAGTCGTCTCTATTGCATAAAGCGTTTTTCGCATGCTTTAAAAGCATTTTTATCGAAACTATGTTTTCGAAGTAGGTGATCACTGTAACTTGAAAACGGCTTTATCGATCAGCATGAAATTTTCCTCACTTATTTGATATGTAATTATCCTCCGGATGAACGTAAGATTTTTCGATTGGACGATACACTTTTTTTCAATAGCCGAAAATGTGAGTGAAATTTTGGTCGAAAATACAATTTTGAATTTCAACAACCGCCATTTTTCGACAAATCAAAATTTGCCAAAGTCCTTCGTCCATCCGGAGCACTATGTCATTAATTAATAATCGCCGATTTTTTTTATTTCGGATGATCCAGTGACAAGCTACAGTGATCACGGCAAAACAATTTATTTTATTGGACCCCTCGAAAATTTACTCTATTTTTTCTAATTTTCAACCTTTTGCCTTAAAAAAATTACAATAGCTTCTTCAAATACATTCCTTTCAAGTAAAAAAATATTTGTTATTAATTGCTTTAATGTGTGTCTAAAAAAAAATCCTGAAAAAGAGCTTTTTCTGGACGTCACAAGTATACCTGACCCCTTAAAAAATTTTAGCCCATACATAACATAAACGCCCGACCTGCATTTTAGTGCTTGTGAGATTTGAGAGATTTGTGTTTTTCTAAATGCTGCAGATAGATAGAACATTTTCCACAATTGATTTTAACATGCTTGCACAAAAGATAGGTTTTTCATATTTTGTATATTTTTTTTCATTTCTTTGTTGTATGTTTATGAAACTTTCAAATCCAGTGCAAACTCAAAAAATAAAGATAAAACCAAACAAAGGGAGGAGAAAGTGGCGCAGTGTGAACATCTCCAGGAAGAAGGTGATCTCTACGGGCCCGGTATAGACGAATAACTGAAAGTCTCATCATCAAGTCCCATTTCATGGTAAACCTTTTCATTCACGTCTTATTTTCCTAAAAGTCGTGGTTTTCCTGCCGACTGGTAAGCATTTAAGAAAACTATTGAGAGTATCACCTGAATGTACATTCAGAAAACAAGTTGCTATATGCGGACACGAGTCTTTCTCAACATTCTGTTTTCTTTCATTTGCACAGTTATGTATTACGAAAATTGACAAAATGCACAAAAACGATTTTTTTTTCAAAAGTCAACCATTTTCAAAAATTTCAAAATGTTGAAAAAAGTTCGAGTCTGGATAACACTTAAACACATGTAGCACTTTTTTTTACAACTGACGGAGATGGCTAAACTCTTAGTAGTGTGTGGATGCCAACTTTTTTAGAATAGGACGTTCAAGGACATCCTGATGTCACGAGTCAGGAGACATATTTTTATCACAAATTTATTTTTAAAAGCAGGTGTATGTGCAAAATAAAGAAACAAAAATTATCTGAACATCTTTTTTTCGTTCCTTCGTGATGTGTTCAGGAAAATATGCTCGAAAATTGAGCCCGTGGATCGACGACGCCCTTGAGTACTTTTTCATAGCCAACCACACATACTACCAAAAATCATGATTAAGTGCCCTTTACCTAATTCAAACTAGATAGTAGACCCTTGAAAAAGATTGATATGCAATAGATAAAGATCGACAATC
Source organism: Nemotelus pantherinus (assembly GCA_963978885.1). Lineage (NCBI taxonomy): Eukaryota > Metazoa > Arthropoda > Insecta > Diptera > Stratiomyidae > Nemotelus > Nemotelus pantherinus. The sequence continues at coordinate 26,654,772 of OZ022263.1, forward strand.
AGGTTTTTTTTTTGTTTGAAGAAACCTATTCAGTGTATAAAACACTCGAATTGGAAACCATGGCGAAATCTCATGGAAATCCAAACAATTTTCAACTCATTCAGACACTGAAAGAAAATTTCTATTGTACAAATATTTGGGAGAAAAGATTGTACAAATATTTGGGAGAAAAGAAAACTAGATTTATCTAACTTGAAAGATTCAAATAAAAATGTCCATAAAGTTAAAATCAAATTATGATGTCAAAATGTAATACTTTCAATTTCTGCTAGCATGAGTGACTGTTATAGACTCGAGGTATTAAATGTTTTAAATGTAAGAACTAGTCTCAAACTGAATCATTCAACTATTTATTTGATTTGATATATTTTCAAGAGGATCTTCGAATTTGATGTAGGTCTCAAGGTAACTGTAAGTAAATTAAATATTAGGTAAATTTAAAATTGCAATCCATTAATCGTTTACACAGCTCTTGATTTGATTAATTCAATTTTAATAAATTCAATTAATTTTCGACAGCATACACAGGGTGATTAATTATGAGGTTTGGTTTTTAATCTCAAATAAAAGTCTTTATGCTTTATTCTACAGTAAACATTTTATTGTAAGTCGAAAGAACTATCTATGATATTTACTTTTCAAAGATTATGTCATTTAAATGTTGACCGCGACTACGCCATAAATGGTCCATCTTGAGGGTCCAATTTTGGACGACGCGTTCCAGTATAGCGACCGGTATCTCGCGAATTACACGAGTAATGTTCGCTTCCAAAGCGTCGATTGAAGCTGGTTTATCCCTGAAGGCCAGAGACTTCGTGTAACCCCAAAGAAAATAATCTAAAGGTGTGATATCACACGATCTAGGTGGCCAATTTACTGGTCCAAAACGTGAAATCAGGTTCTCACCAAAATTATTTCTCAATAAGTCCATTGTTTCTCTCGCTGTATGCGAAGGAGCACCGTCTTGTTAAAACCAAAGTTCACCGATACCACGGACTTCAATTTCAGGTAGCAAATAATCCGTTATCATGGTGCGATAGCGGTCGCCATTAACGGTTACGTTCTGACCGGACTCATTTTGAAAGAAATATGGACCGATGATTCCACCGGCCCATAAACCACCCCAAAGTGTGCATTTCTGTGGCTGTAGTGATAGCTGTTGAAGCTCTTCAGGTTACGAAACGGCAATCCATTGGGCCAAAAATGCGCCTCAACACTGAACGAAATTTCGCAATAAAACAGCGGATTTTCATTAAGCTGATTTTCGTATTACAGCTGAACAATTTGTATACGTTGTTGCAGTGTAAGTCTTTCCATGATGGTTTGTCAAACAATACTGAATAAAAATTGCATTACAGTTTGACAGGAGTCACGCGTAATCTGTCAAAAAAAGCATATTGAAAATCAAACCTCATAATGAAGCACCCTGTATAGGTACAAGAAAAAATTAAAAAGCTTCAAATATAGCGCCCAGTGTGGGCAAAACTTAATATGTTTCTAGCTTGCAGTTACAAACTCCTTAATTTTTGATTAGATATGAATTTATTAAAATGATATAACGGAATGTTGTAATTGAAAACTAAGAAGACTTAACTATTGCAGTTAGCATGTAGGAATGTATTGCATTGTTGTCATTAGATTCGCAGAGCATATGAATGAGTTTATCAAATTGAGTCAATTACTAGAACGCAGTACGTGCATTGACACATTTCACAATGTGGTTTTAAGACCACATGCACATTTACAATTGATGTGAATATGAGTTTTATCTTTGACCGAAACTTTTGTGTACGCACAGGAATGAGTCAATTATATGTATGAACCTTGGCTTTCAGAATATAATTTGCGCACAGAGCTTTCAATTGTGTGTTGGAGTCCTTCACTAAGCTCTAGTACAAATTTGAGTCGAATATTGTCGGTGTAAGCATGCTAATCGCAAAAAGTTGTATTCAATTTGGATTAGACAGTTTCGCAAATTTTAATTAGCAAACCAAATCAACGACGGTTGATGACACTTTAAGGCGTTTTCTTTACATTATGAGAGTTTGTAAATTGAAGAAGGATTAAAGCATTTCCGACTTTTATGTAATATAGTCTGTTTAAAGATGAAGAAGTAAATTTTTAATAATATTCAAATTAATATTTAATCACTGCAGAGACCATGTAACGTTGATGATAGTCTAGCAATAATAAAGCTGGAGGATTTAACTAAACAGCTTGTGCTGTGCGTAAAATGTTCAAATAAATTAAAAATAGTTTTAGTTCGCCAACCGGAACCATTTTTGGTACATCTATTATCTATTACAATATGAGGAACGGGAAATATGGAAATCTCAAAATAGGTGGAAAAATGTTTCTATTTGCACTCCTTGCTGCAGTTAACGTAACCTTAAAATAATCTGTTTCATTTCTTTCTCAGCAATGATCATCCATAGTGTTATAATGTTGCTACACCGGTTACTTCTGTATTTCAAATATTGAAAGATTGGACATTGTAGCGATTTATCGTGATTAGGGCATCCAAACCCGAGATTCTGGGATCTCGGGATCCCGACACATTTTGGGTATTTTCGGGATTCCGAATTTTTCATCGGGACTCCATAGATTTCGGGATTGATAAAATTCAACCCATTTTGAGAATTAGAAAAATTTGGTCATTACGACATGAGCGAACAACCCAGAACTTAATACTAAAAGAAATATCGTTTTATGTAAACGGAGGCGTTAAGGGCTCATTATTAGAACTGGCGTATGATTACATGCTTAATATCCCACCAAAAAGTCTAGAGCCTGAAATATCTTTTTCAGCAGCTGGATTCAACCAACCAATCTATATTATTACTTATCACTTGTTTCATTGAAAAGCAATATTATTTTGTAATTGATATGTAAACAACTAAAAAGAATAATGTATATTTATTATATTATCGTAACATCCATTATGCTGATTAAATTTCAATTCGTTTTTAACTAATTTTATAATTAACTATCATGACCCAATAAGAAGAAATTATTAGACAAGAAGATAAGAAGAAATTAGATCATAAGATTAAATTAGATGTTAAGATTAACGTTTTACTTGCTAGCACCCATGTACATATGTATGTATGTGCATAAATTTAGCATTATAATGAACTTAACTTCTGGTTCTATGTACATAAATTTGAAATAAAGTTTTAATTGAGTACAAATAAGCCAGTACATCTGCTTAAATTCGCTTAATATAGTTCTTTTGTAAAATCCCGAAATCTCGGGACTATCACGGGATCCCGAAAATTCTAATCCCGAATTTTCGAGACCTCCATTTCAATCTCGGGATTAATGCCCTAATCACCATAGATATGGTTTTGTTGAAACTTTTTGCGCAACTTAAACTTAATGGTCAAAGTGCTCCGGATCAAGTTCAGTTCGTGCGACTCCGTTACATATTTCAGTGCAACGTTTAAAAAAATTTAAACTAAAATATTTTCCTAATTATGTTAAAGATATTAAAGTCATGCGATTTGACTCTTGTAGTAGCTCCTCGCCAAAATCAAGCAACAATAAATCTGCTATCTTTCGAAGTACTTTGATGAAAGGCTAAACGTTGTAAGAGCTCAACAGGACATCGTTGCTGCAGGAACAACAGAATGCAAAACATACTTACAAAAGCCAAATCAAAAAAAGAATAGTAAAACCGTTTATCTGGTGGCCTGAAAGTAGGCAAGTATATCTTTTACTCTTTCAGATGGTGTCGAAAATATTAGAAAGCGTTTCTACTTTTGTTTCATGTGAAAGGATATTTTTGAAAAGCTTAACGAAATTGTCACAGAAATCATCAGCAATAGAAATCTTCACAGAAATCATCAACAAGATATTTTTATTTGGAACATTATTCAAGTCAGGAATCACACATGATTGCAGACAGCATTTTATTTACATGACTACACAATCCTTTTTGATCCCTTAAGTCTACTATAACAAACGCCAGAAATGTGGACGACTTAGTTCTAAAGAAGTGATAACGATGAGACATATAGACACATTTTAAATTTCAACAAACCTGAAATAACATTGAGTCGAGATCCTTAGAACCACTGAACTAGTAGAATATAATAAACTGAAAATGTAGAATACACTGAAAGAAAAATCTTGGTAAAATCAACAATTTTCCTTAGTTGTTTTTGCCTCGATTACGGGCTACACTTAAAACAACTATAAGAAAATAGTTGATTACTTTTATGCACCATGACACGTGGTTGATAAACAACGTCCGTGGTGCAAAAAAAAGTAAACAACCACAAACAATGGTATTCCAACAATATACATAGTACGAAATAGGAAATGAATATAGTAGGTAGTGTGGAATTATGTTTGTTGAATTTAACAATTGTAGAGTGGTTCGCTTACTATGAAAATTGTTGATAATTCAATATTTTGTAGTGTTAAATGAATCGATGCTCATTTTTCTATAGATCAACTATTTGTCGTACTTATGAACCAATTAACACAGTTTAATCCTCGAAGATTTGGATGTTTTTTTGTATCAGCAAAGTCAACTTATTTTTGTATGGTCAAATGAACTATTTTAGCATAGTAGAAAGAACCATTTTCCGTAGTTGATTCGACAATTTTGAATGAATCGTTGCATTGAATCAACCACGAATTTTTCTTTCAGTGTAGAATTATCATTTTGTTTTACATTTTCTTTTGTATTTCAAGTCTATTGCATTTTGGCCTTAATCTGATACGGGACAAATATTATCAGTTTTAGCCTGGGATTAGTCTTGCAATGGACACAACCTTAACACACTAATTCTATTTACTTTTTTATGCTTTGGCTTCCTTTTGCTTATATTACTTCAATTTTTACTTCACACAGGAATTTTCCTAAGCATTTTCCCAGGCTTTCAATCATTTCGTTTAACTTAATCTTACAACTGCTTAGTATTTTGCTCTCTTTAGGCTAAGTAAATTAAACTCCCCAGAACCGGTATTCTACGCTCTTGGTAACTCAAGTTTGGAGCTTTCTTTCATTAGTAACATTTGAAAAGGTTCAAAAAGAAAAGATGTTATCTTCAATGTCACAAGAAATATGTTCAGGTGCTTTCTATCCATCCATTCCTTTTTTAAATTTGTCTAGTTGAAAAAATCATTAAAAAGTTACATTTCTCTTTAACAGTGCATGGAGTAAGCACGAAAACCATTTTTATCCCGGTTGATTTTAATGACAATACTGCTGATTTTGTCGATTTAGTACAAAAAGTTTTGTATCTTACAAGAGTTCCATTTTTTTCGTAAAAATAACGTGCATTTGATTTTATCATCAAGAATGGTCGAAACTAAATATTGCTTTAATCTAAAAAATCAGACCAGGCAACAGAAAAAATATTAAGAATCGAAACTTGGAATCATCACTCATAGCTGCAATTGTAAAGAATGTATTGTTTTGTTTAAAAAAATGTTTAAATTTAAACAACGAACTAAATAACTTATAGTATATCTATTGTAATTGTCATTCTCACTCTCCGCAGACATTATTTTGAGATATCACTCTATCTTTGATTGATTGGTTGATTAATTGATAGCCTGAAGTGGGTCCAGAAGGACCCTAGCACTGCGACTTCCTGGGTCTATTCTCTGAGGATACTTTTTGCACGGAAGGTGGCCTGTCAATGCTCCGCATAGGGCTCTTATGCCACTTTCGCAGAGAGCCACTGCTTCTTTCGCTCATTTGTTATCGAAGCCTAGGTATTTTTTTGAGTGTTTTAAACACTTAATATTAAGCCAGTAATCTTTGATCTTATTCTTGCTCCAGGTTTTAATTTCTTTGTCCGTATCTGCTTGTGTAAAGCCCCAGTACGGAGAAGGACCTATGAAGGGCATTTTTGCTCCTTCTTTGGCTTTGGTAGAAGCTTCCTGGTTTCCTTGGTGCCTCTCATGACCGGGGATCTATATCAACTCGAGGCTATTCTGTGCCCCAATTTCATTTAGGGCTTTTCTCACAACTAACAGTATAGGTGAATTTATTTGATCACGATTGATAGCCATGAGAGCCGCTTGATTATTCGATAGGATCTTAATTCTGACCCTTTTAGTGTTCCTTATCTTTATTATTTGTGAGGCTCTTAGTATGGCTGATATTCTGCTTGATCGATTTTGGCCTCCTCCGAGAGAGGGAAATGAATTTTAAACTTGGGACCTTCGATCCATGCTCCTACTCCACAATCCATCTTTGAACTCAATCCACAATCCATCCGTATACCACATTTGAGCTCCTTTGTATACCACATTTTCTCCCACTTGCCCCGTGATGGAATTGTGACCTAGAACATATTCCCGAATTCTGCTTTGGTTTTTGTTCGGTCGCTGATGCTCAACATTTCCATTATGGGCCTGATGTCCCCCTGGATTTTGAGATGGCTTTTAAGGTTCCCTGATTTGTACCTGTAAGCCTGTTGTAGGCTACTGGCCTGTTTCGCTGCTTCCTCCTGAATAGTAGCTCTAAGTGTAGCGGCTCTAGGTTTAGTAGAGCCTCCATTCTTGATGTTGGGGTGGAGCTCATTGCTCCTGTAATCAGCAGGCAGGACATCATTTGAAGCTTGTTTAGCCTATTCACAGCAGCTTTTTGTTTGTTTTTTCACTCTACCTTTACAGCACATGCACTTTTTCTCAATCCACTCAAGTCGGATACAATTTAAAACTCTCAAATCCTACTTGAAAGGCATTCGAACTCCACATTTTGCTATAGCATGAGCGACATATCCAAGCAAAATACCAATAGAATTGTCCATTTTCCGTTAAACAATAGCCTATGCTAAGTGCTCGAAACGTTTTCATTTCATAGCTGACTTGTCGTCAGTTATCGTCAATTGAAATTTTAACATGATGCACTCAACAGTATTAAACAATGCAAGCAAGAGCAAAATATAAGCTTGCCAGTTTAGAATACTGGATAGATGACGACTTTCTATGCAACGGCATTTTCATAACGGATTACTTGGTACATTGATAACTCCATTTATTTTTATGAAGGCTACAACATACATATGTAAGCATATCGTCCTATAGCCGAGTTTATGGAAATGTGGCTTATGAAATGGTCCCGTTGAGCGGAAATGACGAAATAGTAAGATCAAGATGGGAAAGTAGGTCATCGTAATAGAAAAATCGTTCAGCTCAGCATCCCTTCGATGAATGAATGGTCATATTAAAAATAATTGAATAGTTTGAAGTGGTCTCGTTATTTTGTAGGTATGTAGTGAAAGTGGATTATGTCAGGAAAACGTGAGTGAAAGGAGGAAGAGGAATAATGTGGTCACATTAATATGGAAGATTTATGATCGATTTGCTTCTGTAATAGAGCATCCGAAATTCCATGCTTTTAGCAAAATTAACTTTCGAACAAAAAATGTTCCTTTCTTCTACCTTTGTCTAAAACTATTTGAATCATTAGACAAGTTAATTCCAAAGTCGAGAATTTCGAGTAAATGAGAAAATAAAATCCCACCAATGTTTTAGATACTACAATACACTGTAATATGCATTTACTACATATACAATTTTTTTTGATACTAAGAAAAAGTTTCGAAAAAATTATTATAAAAGCTAAAAAATAAACTCATTTTTTTATGGAAATGAAAATGGTTGTATATTTTTCACGCAAAGCAGCAGTAAAAATCCTACAACCCCATAAAAGATATTCGTTACCCGCGAGTGATTTTCATCTACCCTGAATCCTTTTAACCGTTTCTTTCACACTGCTTAAATCCAAGCACTACCAGATTAAATCAACAAATTTGTATAAATTTAACATCGAGTTTCCACATCAGCACACAAAGACAATGAGTGTAAACCAAAAATTAGTCTGTGGTATCATTGAAGGCGCAAAGTTCTCTAAAGCGTGCATTTTACTGTGGAACGCATACTGCAACTGCTTGATGATCTAAACTAGACTACAAGGATCTTTTAATATAAAATTTTATTTTATAGTATATCGTTCTTTCGGTGTACCCATTACTAAAAGGATTATGCAAATCATTCAACCTTTTCATTTTCGACTGGGTCTTCCACTAGGCAGAGATAAAACAAATGAATCTGTCGTTATAAAGTAAGCAGAATATTTGTTAGAGGACACGATAGCAGAATATTTGTGAGAGAACCTTATTATTTAATTAATTACATTCGAAAGACGGTTGAAGTGAAAGAAATGATTCTTTTACCTCTATTAATTTGAATAACAAGCTACGGCGATCATGGCTTTCATTCTATTTTTACCTCAGATGTGACTTTATAAGATTTTTGTGATTGTTGAATGCAAATGAAGTGGCTGAAAAATTCTTTAAAAGGATTGCAATGAGAAGATTAGAATGAGTAGGGTGAAGCTTTCGATAAAATTGCCAAACGTAAAGGTCAGACTAATGACGACTCATTCCTAAAACCTTTCTTTCAACGTTTGTTAGTGCGGTGGCGTAGCTTTAATTCGAAACATTAATTAACATTAAACCTTCTTACGAAACCTATTGCTTTTGTTTGGGCGGGTAAAGCAAGCAAGGGCTCAATTTCACAATAACTTGCTACGAGTTTGAAATGATTAATTTCACGAATCATTTAGTCCATGATTTGACTCAGGGGCTTTAGTCTTAAGCCGGGTATACATAGAGCCAACGAACGGCCAATGACAATTCGGTCTAACGTTGGTCATCAACGATTGGCGTTGGCCCTGCCGTCTACACAGGAACAGATTGGGACCAATCGCTTGGAGCCAAGGCATTGGATGCGGTTTGGGTTGAGTGTCATTGTACACCTAGTGATTGACAGCGATTAAATTGGTGTTGTAAAGTAGAACGCATTTCTGGTAGTAGAACGCATTTCGACACCATAAAATATATTTGACAACATACAAAAAAAAGCTCTAGCGCATCAGAACCGCTTGAAAACTGAATTTCGGAGAAATTGTCTTTGAGTGACAAAAAAATGTGGAAAGACGTTATACACTTTTTTGTAGAATCATATCAACTATTCCTTATCCACCAACTATAACATAGATGATGAAAATGTTCAGTGCTGGCAACATTTTCCCAAAGAAGCAGCAATAAGTTTATCATAACAAGCTCATACTTAAATCAACTTATCCTTTGAATTTCGTTCTCATCGCAGGATTTCATCGAAAGTTTCAGCGGTTAAACGTTGTTTGTGGCTGCCATCCGCAAAATTTTCAAAACTAGGAAAATTTGAAAATTGGTTCCTTATTTTTAATGCAAATGCTTTACATTTGAGTATGAAATTTGAAGATCAACAGATGTGCAATACTTACGAACAAGTCTGATGCTGGTTACCCCGTGTTAGCAGCCAAGCAAAATATATACCGAATCTGCGTCACGTTAAGTTAAACCCACCCTGTCAATTTCGTTTCGATTGAATCACTGCGCTGGAAGTTATACGGGCGAAAAGAATTTTAGGGTTACTACCCTCAACACTTTTCAAATTTTCAAAACGTTCTTATTTGTTGTTAATTTTCATTGCAGGATCATTCCCATTTGCAATGCCAAAAAATTACAAAAATGGTCATAGCTGGCAGCCCTTTCATGATTTTTTTACGAAATTCCTACGACATTTGGTTTACATTAAGGTCCATTTACTGCATAAAGTTCGTTTAGATTTCATGACTGGACCGGAAAGTAAAGGGAAAAAAGTGTTATTTTGCTGAGCAAATTTGCACGATTTAGGAGACAAAAATCACCATAGCTGGCAACTCTATTCCAATTTTTCAACTCAATTTTCACCAAATGTTGCCTAGAGTAAGGTTCAAATATTATGTGAATTTTATTAAAATGTAATAGTTGAATCACGAGTTATAGGACAAAAAGCAGTTTTTTTCTCAGTGATTTTTCAAGGCGGTACCACTGCCACAGTGTTGCCTGTATTTCAAAATCATTTCTATCAGTCTTGGCCCTAGTTAGTACCAATATGTCCTGCGAATTTCATTATGATTAGCTAAACCGGACGTCAGTTTTCGTGAACAGAAGTTTCGAGTGCTGAAAATAGAGGTAATTTGGTGAAGGGTTGTCGGCGAAGCGAGTTTAATACTAAATTTTCTTCGAAAATGCAGTAAAAAACACAGCCTAGCTCAACACACTACTCGGTATTAATGTAAACCAATTCGACCAACTGCTCACACTACAAAGAAGTCCCAAGGCCAATGCATCGCTAACGCTTTGATGCTACCGCTTGCAGAGCTAACGGCAACACTTAGCGAATTCTAGCCAACGAATGGCTTGGCCATTGGTCTGGGCCATATGTGTGCGCAGCTTTAGAGGATATGCGCAGAATTTTATAGTGAGCCGAACCACACACACTTTGAGTTCACGAGACTGTAAAAGCTCTTACTTAATCTAAAATCGATTTAAGAAGGCTTTAACTAAAAAACATTTAACTGTTCAATGTGTAGACACAGAAATTCAAATGCAGTAATTGAATCATTTGTTATTTTGAAACCAATACTTCAACTTACTAAACGTTTAATACATGGTGAAAAATTTTTCATACTACAATGTTTGCTTACTAATAATCTTTCAAACCAAAAAAGCATCTCCATACTTTTACAAAGCTTTCTGCAAAAACAAAATCCAATGTAAAAACAGATATAAGTATAATCTGACACGTGGCTTGGAGAAATTTCAAGGTTTTTGAATTCTTTCCAGGTTTTCTGCTTTATCATGTTCGCACGAAAAAAATATTTGTTTCATAAAATAGATTTCTATTGAATGGAAAGTCATGGTTTCTTCATCATCACATTAATTCCTCTTTCCAATTCATTTATTCACCGAGTATTCAGATTCAGGCAAACAAAAATATTAATTCCATTGAACTCTCATCATCTGCTTACACACAAAAAGAATGTAATTTTCATCAGAGTTCATGAGCACGAGCAAACTTTCAAATATTCAACGATATTGCTTAGTGATAACCAGATCCAGATTTTTAACAAATGACATATTTTTTTCATCGAAACTTTATTGAAGCACATTCATTTCATTCGGTTTATACATATCGTTGAACATTAGTGGAGGACTGTGTATTTGCTTTGCTTACGTTCATTTGCACAGTTTCCAACTTTCGTAATAATACTAGACGCATTGATCAAAGAACAAATTTCATTTCAATACACGCTACGTACATACAAATATGTTTGTACATTTCAGTTTATTTGTTTCTGTATTTGATATCAAATCTCCTTAAACTTTCCTTTGATATTTTCCATTTTGTGATGTTAGCAAACACAATTATGAAACGACATTGATCATTCATTCATTTCAATATCGTAAGCTCCTTGCGTTGGACAGTTTCTTTTCAGCTTACATGGACAAGAAGATTTAATTTACTGATTAACAAAATTTTCGAAAAAATTCAAAAACAGTATTCTTAGTAATTGGAGATTTCATTTTTGTGAACTTAGAAGTTTAATGATATGATTTCCAGTGAACTTATTATTTTTTCAATGAAATGGGATTAAGTGATTGTTGAATAACTGAATATATCATACAAGCCGATTGCAAATTATTTAAATGATTATAATGTTACAAACAAAATTACCCACACTGGGCGCAGAGTAGAATTTAGCAGAAAAAATCATTGGAAAACTATAATTGGCAAGTAGTAATTGATGATCTGATCTTTAACGGTAAGATTTCGAAAACTCAGTACTTTCAACATTAAGCTACAAACTAAATCAGTTCGACAACAACCCATTTCGAGCCTTTTGGTAGTAAGTTAAATAGATCCTTCATTTGGAAATCAATTGTTACGAAGTGGAGAGATTAAAGTGCTGTTCTTAAGGACATCCGGCACTTGGCTCGTTAATATGAATCAAAACCCAACATTGTCAAAACATTCATTAAAAAATGTTCACATCCAAGCACGCTTCAATAAGAAAATTAACGCAAAATCCGAATACTTTGTCAAATTAATAAACAAATAAATTTTGGAAAAGCCTGACCCATATAATTTCTACCAGGTGGCTATAGCTTACACAATTATTGATGATTCAACGAACTCTGAAGTTAAAGGTATTTATATCTTTCTATATGAAGTTGAAAAGCATTCATATCATTTTTTTTCGGCTTGATTTTACCATCGATGGACTATGACGCCATTGCTAATTCATTTCAGTTTCATGCGAAAGGTTCAAAAGAGTGGATAAGCTCACGAAGTGCTTTTAGGTTTTCTTCTTCTGCATGCAAATAAAACGACACAAGTTTGCTTATGCTACTGCAACCACATCGATTGAAAAGTCAAAGAATTTTGTTGACTTCGTAGGAACAAACTTTATAAGCGGATTAAAAACAATATCGACGTTAGTTTTGCTATTCAGGATGAGTATAATAAAGCTGCTAAGCAATTTTTGGCAAAGCCTCACGAAGTTTATGACAATTACATTAACACAACAGATGAAAATATAATCCGCAACCCTAAAAATTTTTATGATTTTATAAATGTGAAGCAAAAAACTACTGATTATCCACCGTCGATGTTCTTTAATGATATCACTTCTTCCTCTCCTACTGAGATTTGTGATTTATTCGCAGATAGTTTCCAAAATATTTTTAATGCACCAGACTCGTCAAACTCACAACTCCTTTTTTATCTCATTCTGCTCCTACAGTTTTCGTCAGCTGCTTAGAAGTTACACGTGATGAAATACGTAAAGCTATTTTGGAACTTGACTGCAACAAAGGGCCAAGGCCCGATCTTCTTCCTCCAGCTTACGCATGTGTGTAGAGCAGCTTATAAGTCCCTTTCATATTTTTTTCAACAGATCACATTCGTCTGGGGTTTTCCCATCCTGCTGGAAACTTTCATATATCACACCCATCTTCAAAAATGGTGAAAGACGCTCTATCGCAAATTATAGAGGCATTGCCATTTTATCTTCAATTCCAAAACTTTTTGAAAAGATTGTCTACGATAAACTTTCTTTACTTGTTGACTCCCGTCTGAACGAGCAACAGCATGGTTTTAGAAAAGGTCGCTCAACTAATACAAATTTGACAGTCCTAATCTAAGACGTTCTGTGTAAAATGGAGAAAGGATACCAAATTGACGCAGTCTATACAGACTTTAGTAAAGCTTTTGACAGAGTTGACCACCCTAACTTAATTCTAAAGCTACAGAGATTCGGACTTGGTGGATCTTTGCTTAGCTGGCTGACTTCCTACCTTCGAAATCGAACTCAGTTGGTAAAATTTCAAGGGCTTTTATCGAAAAATATTTTTGCTTCCTCTGGTGTACAACAAGGTAGCCATCTTGGCCCACTTCTTTTTAATATATTTATTTCTGACCTACCGGACGTCCTAGCCAATATACCTAATCTACTTTACGCCGACGATCTCAAAGGATATCACATTATTAAATCTAAATCCGATGCAAGCTTTCTCCAATCTAAACTTGATGCACTTGATCATTGGTGCAATGAAAACAAGCTCTCTCTCAACATTGTTAAGTGCCAAGTTCTCGAAAATTCACCGTCTCACATAATACGTACTTCTTTGGCAATAATTTGTTAGCCCGAGTTGAAAACGTTGTTGACCTTGGTGTTATCTTGGATGAGAGACTCCGCTTCACCTTGTACTATGATAAAATACTTTCCCGTGCAAACAAACAACTAGGCTTCATCAAAAGACGTGCAAGAAATTTCGTAACCTGTGGGTCACAAGATCCTTATACATTTCAGTTGTACGCCAAATTCTCGAATATGCTTCCATTTGCTGGAATCCTGCTTTTGAAACCCACAGTAGCAGACTCGAGTCCATACAAAAGCAATTCTTACTTTTCGCATTGAGAGAACTATACAACCCTCACGATTTTAATAACCTTCCTCCTTATGAGTTTCGACCAGGTCACCTAAACTTATTGACACATGCATCCAGAAGGAAGATGATTTCGACCTGCTTCACATTCGACATCATTTGAGGCGTTATCAAAGTTGAATTTCTGAATAGAAAAGTGGTGTTAAATAATCCTGTAAGGAACACCAGGTCCTCTCGTTTGCTTAAGGAATATCCACACTCCACTACTTAAGCAGCTAATGAGCCGATAAATAGATGCTGCAGGATATTCAATAACATAAGTAATCTGTATTCTCCAACGGGCTCAAAATTATCCTTCAAATCCTCTCTTTTCCAAGCCATCCGATACCCTTTATTCTGAGCTAAATGTCAATGTTTTATTTATCTGTTATTTATTAATTGTTATTGATTTATTTGTTAATTATTTATTTTAATTAATTTTTCGTTTTATTTTTATATACTCATATTAATGTTCAATTTTGCTTTTTTTACTGTTTATGTAACTAGTACCTTGCTTGGTTAATAAATAAATAATATTGGAGAAGCAGTACAAACACTTTGACAGTCTTCCCGCACGCAGGAAAATGGGCGCAAAACATAGCAAACTAGATAATGTATTTTAAGGAGTTATCCAAAACTGTCCCGGCTCGAAGCCAGGCTCACACTTCGCAAGAAACGAGTTCATTGTTAGCCTGAAAACGTTCAGGAGACCTTTGCGAGCTCCTGCTCAGCACAACACACATGAAGGAACGCTTGATTTGGGCGAGCGAGAACAATGATTGCGATTGATCAAAGGTAATTTTCTCACATAAAGTGACTTTTTGGGCATGGGTTCGGGTGAAACGTACCTGGTGAAAAAGTTGTATCGATTTCTTTAAGCTTACCATCAAGCACACTGTACGAAAGAATTTATTAGAATACTTTTCTGTTTGCGGATTTGGGTGATTGGAGCTCCTCACGTCAAATTTGAACTCAGTCCAAATGATCAAAGTTTGTAAAAGCAGCCCTTGAAGTCAGCCAAGAAAATGTTTGGACCCCCTAACGAAAATTGAATAATACAAGAGGACAATGACCCCAAGGCGCACCTCTGCTGTGCGTCGAAGGGGACAAATTGCATTGTGAACATGAGTTGGCATTAAAAATTGAAATAAATATTTTGACAATTTGGAAAAAAAACTCACCTTTCTAGCGGAATAGATATCTACGATTTATTTGGAAAATATTTCCCGCTAGAAGCTGGGAAAATATTTTGAGATGCTCTGGGCCAAAAAATTTTATAAAAAAAATTATAGTATCTATAGTCTCTATACTTTATAATACAAATTGTTTTTGATTGAGGTCATTAAAGACGTGAAACTATGCGATGCTATTCAGTCCTGTAGAGTTAAAGGGAAAGATGTCAGCAAAAAATAGGATGTTACTGGAAAGCTGTCGAATGAAAGAGTGAAAGTAACGTTAATAGTTAGTTAAAGCCTCTTAAAATTTCGCTGTACTAAACCAGAGCAGAGATTGAACTACAGTAAAAATAGCAGCATATTTGCGATTATTTTAGAAACTTATGAGCAAAAATAGGGCAACTGAGATTAGATGACCCCAGTAGACTATATTATTTAAACTTCTGACGCTGTGCACATAGTTGATTGAAGGATTTTATAGCATCTGACACTATAACGCCTAGAAAAAAAAAATATAGGAGCATGAGCTATATTTATCGGAATAAGTAAAAGTAAAGGAATCCCACTACAACCCTTGGTGGGTCTCGGGGATGGAGCTGGTGTTCACAAATTTACATACAATGGTAATACGAGTGTTGAGTGATTAGTTTTACGACTCACTTAACTCCTGATCAACTCAGGTACCGATTAGGTGAATTCAAAACTAGGTGAACTAGGTGAATTCAAAAGCTTGGTTCGTTGTCCTTCGTTCGAGCCTGTATTCGAAATAGGACCCCACAAGAAGCCAGGGCTCTACCCACTAGGATACTCAAGAAGTAAGTGGTAGATGTTATTGCTTGCACTATTATATATTATTATAAAATGCTACTGCCAATAACTGACGGCCTTCGAGCCATTGCTATATTCAGTAAGCTACGGAACTTATTCTAAATCTGCGTTAATACAGTCCATTAAAATGAACAATACAGTCGTATCTTCTTGAGAACGGGAACAATATGCGCGGAGGTTTCGACTATGTGTATTAGAGTCCAGACTATGCGCATAGAAGAAAATCACATAAAGTATGGAAATTTTCTCTATGAAAGTTAAGTTTACAGCTCAGACCATAAATGCCAGAAAATATTTTATAGCTTAGTGTATTGTGCAGTTATCGCCATAAACGCTACAATATATTGCAAAGAAATACGTAATATATAGATTTATTCAGTACATTGCTTTTATTATTGATCCACTACTCTGAAAAGAAGATCAAATTTTGGGCTTTTAATTACAAACATAAAAACTTGGTAGCTAAGACGGAGAACCTCATTGAACTCTAATAAGATTCATGGAGTGTTTTATCTTTTCGAGCTATAGGTTGCGCAATATATATCAATGGAATAAGTCTCATTCACTCTATCATTAGTTTTGTTCGTGGCCTTTACACTTTTTGGCCTGACCCGACAAACATACGCAGAGTGTATCAAAGTTAAGATGCTAGCTCATATTGTGACCTCGTTCAATGCGGATAATTATTTAGTATTCATATTACTAATCTGAAAGCACATTTGCAGATTCCTTTTTACTGTTGTAAAACTGAATTTTAGGTCATGAGATAGAGCTTTGTGTTGTTAAGTTGAATTGTTTCGCTCTTTGAGCACCCTAAATATTTTCACAAATCTTTTCCGATTGAAGTCGAAACGCTTGGTACTTGTTCTTCATAGATTGCTCAAAACGTGTTCTCAATAGCTCGTGAGACTTATCAAACAGATTCCGGAAGGTAGTACAAAGCATTTTCATTATTTGATCTGCCACGCAAATAAAAATAAACTAAGTTATGAACGAAAATAATTGAATCGCTAATTTGATGCCAGCAAGTGTGATTTAACTTTGACCCCTCTGAAGCTAATATTTTAATGAAGCCAGTAAAAAATTGCTATTAATAATGATCGCATCTTCTTGGAATTCAATTATTCCTCTGCAATGAACAACGTTATCGAGCCATGGACATATTTTTTATCATCAATATGCATTCCGAAACATTGAATAGTAGAAGCAAAATGTCACATCCTCTCACGAGCAATGCTACCGGATGCTATGTAATACAGGATAATGGTTACAGAGGGAGATAAGAAAGTACTATCTTATTTTCGCTACATTGCCGGATATAATCGTCTCTGACGTCAGACTGAAAGTGGAGCATTTGCCCCATAAGCTTTTCTTACAATGTAATAGAAGCATTGCCATTGGGATAGAGACAACGATGCTGGACATGCAATGAAGGTGTTAAAATTCAATGCAGTTTTAAATTACTTTAAGAAAATTGTGCAATTGAGAAGACTTAAACAGTTGCTGTTAAGGATTCCAAGTCTTCGAATTTGAAGTGCATATTCACGTACAACAGCGTAAGATAAGTTAAATTTAAAAGGAACTATGCCCATAGGTACCTTTCAAACTTGATTTTCTCTCACTATTGAAAATTGATTCTGAAATCTATTTTAACACTTCCCGCGAAAATTAGCTCTTTGTGGTTTCGAAAGTATATTTAGATGAAAAGGTTACTATCTTGCTTTGATTCTGCTTTTAATAGCTTGAAACCGTATGTGCGACAAGTACTCTATACGAAATTCAACAATTAGCAAGTGTACTCAATTTTGGTTTCAATGTATTCGTGGTATTAATGAGACACTTTTCATAAATATTTTATACGCCTTCAGGATATTTTGCTCAAAATTTGAAAATAAGAATTTGTAAAACTAAAGCCAAAAAATGCCAGAATATTAAATATAGTTAAATGACAAAAACCGAAACTTCATAACTTTGCGAATTCCTCTCAAAAATTTCTCAATTCAAGCTTAATATCAAAAAAGAAAACGTTTTCGATTGAAAGTGCATGAAATTCATACAAAAATAAATAACAAACAGGGCAAAACCATAAAGTGGAAGTAATATTTGCACAAATACCATAGAAACATTTTTTGATGGTACTCATGTTCTACTTTTTCTTTTATCCAATTTTAGCCTGCAAGCATTCCCATTATGCTCGTAGTTCAAATTTTTTTTAAGGATCTTTCTATTATTATCGTTTCTAATATTTTACGCATCTCGAATTCAACGTTTCAGCAGGTATATGAATACTGAAGGAGAAATATCGCAGAAGTAAAAAAGGACTCGATGTTCACCGGATACACCAAACAGCAAGCTACTCAACGTTCAGGATCTTGATTGATAGAAATGTATCAAGGAAACACGTGCCACTTGGAGGAATCTATTGCTATTTTTAGAATGTAAAAAAACAAGGAGCCTAAACGAAATCAAAGGTAACAAGCAAAAAAGAATGTCGTAAGTATTTGTATGGAAATGAAATTAAATTTCATAAACATTTATTGTGGATGAAAGATGATTTGAATTTTTTGTCTGAAGTGAAGATAACTAAACGCTATTTTCATGAAAAATGAAAATTAGAAACAAATGATGTGTGGCATGATATTTTTGCCTTTGATATACTTAATGTGTTTGCTATGATAACGCGATTGTTTGTTGAACACTAAAAGCTTTATTTTACAAACGCGCTTAATATTTTGTCGATATGTAACTTGGAAGCATTATAGCACCAGTCAAACTATTTTCAGTCGATTAAGAATCGTGTTTGGAATATGTACTTCTATTTATGAAAAGCAAGTTCTAAAATAAAATAGAATATAGGTTCTAAGAAATCAAATTGTTATACTGTGTGCAATTAAAAATCACAATCAACTACGGCCGAAAAATCCACACAAAGATCCTGTCAGCGAATTTCCTGCTGTTCGCTCAATATTCTCTAATAAGCTCTTGCTCTAGAAAAAAAACATGGTATTTATCAGTTCTCTGGCAACTGTCGGCATCTAGGGTAACACTCTGAGCACCCAAATACGTAAAACATTTCTTGAACTTCGTAATAAACGGTGAAATGACTTACTATGCGCACAGGCACCTGGGTCAAATTGTCTCTGGAAATTGCTCAAGCTACTGAAGAACAAAAAATGTATGCTTCCTCCTTTGCTCCTTCCTAATGGCAATGTCGCTCATACTGAAAGAGAAATAGCTGATGCACTTGCTGACTCCTTTCAAAGCTCACACAAGATTACGCTTCTCTGCAGTGACCCCGACACCAGTCTCCAAGTAGACCTTGAAATCGCCAAACTATCATAAGCTTGAACCCATTTCCAACCTAGTGATTTTTGCTCTCCTGCATCTCAAAAGCTTGAAATTCAAATCCGCGCCTGGTGATGACGGCTTGCCGAACGTCCTTTTTAAAAACCTTCCTAGGAAGGCCATAGTTTTAGCTACATTTATTTTTAACTGCTGCTTAAAGCTAGGATACTTTCCTTCTGCTTGGAAAAACGCAATCGTCATTTCAATTTTAAAGCCAGGTAAAAATTCTAGACTCTCAATTAGCTACCGCCCTATCAGCTTACTTCCTTCCTTTAGTAAACTTTTCGAAAAAGGTATCCTTTCCCGTATTCGAAAAGAACTCGAAGCTACCTCCACTATTCCGGACTTTCAATTCGGCTTTCAGCCTGGTATGTCCACCACTCATCAGCTACTCAGAGTTTTTCACCACATTAATGACAATTTCATATCAAAACGCTCAACTGGTCTCATAGCGCTTGATATTGAAAAAGCCTTTGACACAGTATGGCATGACGGCCTAGTTTTCAAACTTATTAAATGCTCACTGCCCACCTACCTATGCAGAATTGTCCATTCTTTTTTAGACTCGCGCAATTTTAATGTAAAGACACTTAGATTATCAAAAAAATGTGGTTTACCTGCCGGAGTTCCCCAAGGATCAGTCACTGTATAATATTTTCATGTCTGACCTCGAAAAATCACCACGTAGCAACTTTGCTATGTATGCGGACGACACTGCAATCTTCGCCAGCGAAGCTGACTCAGCGCTGATAATTAACAATCTCCAGGAGCAATTATCTCTCATAGATCAGTTTTGTAAAATAAACTCAAATAAAACTCATGCAATTTTCTTCACAAAAAAACGTGCACGAAAAAACCTACCGAATTCGCAAAAAATGTTCTTGGATCAATTGTTAATTGGTCAAAAGACATTAATTATCTTGGAATCCATCTAGACTCAAAATTAACGTTCCACTCGCACACTGAAGGCATCAAATCTAAAATATTGAAAAGCATACGCTCCTTATACCCACTTATCAACAGGAAGTCTAAGCTGTCACTACACAATAAACTGCTAATATACAAATCCGCGATGCAGCCTATTATCCTATACGGTTGTCCAATATGGATTAGCTGTGCAGCTTCTCATGTTAACCAGCTTCAAATACTCCAAAATAAATCCCTCAAAATCATATTGAACAAACCCTACTACTTCTCCACCACTCGCCTGCACAAGCTGGCAAAAGTCAATAAAATCAAGTCTAGAGCTCTTATTCTGCAACAAAAGTTCCTTGGTAAATGTGCACGTTCGTTTAACGCACTAATTGCATCCTTGAATCGTGCGTAAGGTAGTGTATTCTCCAATACATTTCCTTAACCTAGTTTGTAATTCCTAGTTGTAAAAACTATCCTAAATTTAGTTTATGTTTTCTAGTAGGTTTAAAGCTAATTTTGCCTAATCTGAGATAACTTGTAATTCTATATACAAATAATCATATCTAAATTTATATCTATTAGTAACTTAGCTGTAAAGACATTGTCTAAACTCTAGATTTAACTCAAACACTGTAAATATTTCTAAATCCGTTCGATCAATAAAGTAAAGCTATTATTAATTAATTAATTAAGGGTACTTAAAGATTTTGTAAGCTCTGGTCCACCTCCAAAGCACAAATTTCCCAAGAACGAATATGAGCTTCAGAATAAAAATCAATGACGAAAAACAATCCAATATTTGAAACTAGCTTTATCGCGCCCAGTGTGGGTACACAAGTACTGCACAAGTAGTTGAGACGACGAAAAGTGGTAGCTGATGTTACATGAAATCTATCACATTATTATTATACTATATATCACGATTTCATTTTTCCTATAAACTATTATTAGTGAATAAGCTTTATCAGCGTCTACGGTTCTACAAAAGAGGAATTTTATCAATTTCAGCCTACCTTTCAAGCCAACCGAACAGATTAATGAAGCATACACCCTTTCGAAAGTAAATATTTTTATCAACTGAACGAAGGATAGGATAATTTTTCCACTGGCCAGACCACACATGTGCCAAACAAAAACATTTTACCGATAATTCATGTTTACAATGCTTCTGGCTAGCGTGATAATTTAATCGGTGCTAATCATAATAGAAAACAAGAAATGGTAACAGATATTTCGTCAAATCAAGTTGTCAGGTAGGGTGGTGCTTCTGAAGCTTGGCTTTCAAATGATGAAATAGGAAAATTTCTTCGTATTATATAGGCAAAATTTCAATGCATAAAGAATCTAAAATGTGTAAGAAATAAATTTATAATAAAAATTAACTAAAATCATTCTTGGAATTTGAAAAATAAAACAAACAAAAAATCACTAAATAAAATAAACAACACCAGAAAATAGTGATTAGTTTTATCGAACACCTGCTCTATATCGCATTTTAAAACCCACATTATTTCCAACTATCTCAAAATATTAAGAAAAACTCATTATCATCGTTAGCACGATTGCATGTGAATGAAATTAGCCATATCACTTGATTTTCGTTACAGTACGCTACTTTGGCTTGAAACTAGCTCTGGATTACGTTAAGTGTGGGGGAGCAGGTCCATCTGGCCATTGGCATGATGAACGAACGATTAGCTATGTAACGTCTGATGGGGGCTAGTGACGAAGTCATGCAACCGTTTACTTACAATGTTTCGAGTTTAATTGATGAATCCGATTAGATGGTATTTCTCTAGACAGATATATAGACTAAAGACAGTACAGATGCATGGATAGACAGATGGATAGACAGCGTCTCGTCAGAACGACACAAGTCAATACTGACCGGAAGATCGTTTAAACAACTGGGTGGCTACCACCGGGCACATCGTATACTTGTAATGCTCTAATTAATGATAGAATTCCGTCAATGTAGCGATCGGAAGATTAAACTTGGCTTCAAGTAAATAAATTTACGTATACTTGTGCGAGTATATATGAAGCGCTGACTGGAACATCATCTGGGTTAGAAAATTGTGTGCGTTGAATATTTATGGCAATTTGTTCTGTTTCTATTTCTGGAATGTAATTTTAGAATTAAGCCTCATAAATTTATGTTTGTGTAGCTGTCTGCTTCAACATTTTGAGTGCCAAGCTAGTTTTGATAAAATACTCAAAATTTTCTGTTGTCAAACAACTATTGGTAAGTATTCATATGTATCCAAATTAAACATTCAATTTATTTTTTGAATGACAAGTAACTTTCAATCAAATCTGAATAACATATGACGCAAGCTATGTATATGATAGTATCCTGTTATAAAATATAGCTAAAAGGCTCAGTTCTAATCTAGTGGTCTCATTGCGATGAGCGATTGGTCTCCTGTGATGTCAGAAACAGATATTGACAAGGCAGTGTACAAATTTCACTTAAATATCTTTGGATGCTTTACTCACTGTATACCAGTTTCTTTCTCAATTTATGGCAAAAAAGTTTGACGAAAATCAAAGGAAATATGCTACTTGAAAAATTTTTAAATCAAAAGCATGCATCAGATATTGCCCGTTTTGTTCTGATTCAAACTTTTTGGTTTTTGTAAAAAATCATGTATATTTTCCAGTCTGAGGTCGAAATTCACTTTAGATATTTCAGTTTAGATTACGAATTTTACTTATTCTAAGAGATATCACGACTTTTAATATAGACGGCGTTCATAAAAAAGCAGATAGGTATGTTGTAAATAACTATCATCCCAACGCTAAATATCCATGTGTTTGCTAGACTATGCAAAGCGATAATCAGTAATGCCATGGTGCTTTGTAACAAATCAATCTCATCTTCTTTCCAATATGATTTCATGATAGGTAAATCTGGAATTCAAGACTTGGGGCGACTGCGTTGACACGAACTTCAAGAAGGCTTTTGACAAGCTGAATCAGTTAATATTGTTTTGTAAACTCTGTCAGTTAACTTTCCACAGCTATTTCTTAGCTTGATAGATGTAATATCTGGTGTTCCTCAAGAAGGACCTTTACTATTTTTTTAATATAGAAATGATCTCCTACCTCCCATGGAACATTCTTCTATATTACTTTATGCGGATGACGCTAAAATTTTTTAAAAAAGTATCCAATATTCGTGACTGCTTTGAACCTTAATTATTGGTAGTGTTTCAGTAACTCCCTAAAACCCGAGGAGAAAAAAAAATTTAAAATAAAGTTCAGCTCAATTGAGATTAAAAAAAAATGTTTTTGAAAATAAAAAAAAGATCTGAACAAAACGGATAAACGAATAGCCATCCGTAAATGACTGAAATAAATATTTTTGTATTTGAAATATGGCACCTTTTTTTTCAAAATTTAAGAGAATTGAAGTTCATAAAGGAGACGACACGAGTAAAAGAGATGAACATATGGGAAGCTCCAAATCTCTCTCAAGCTCCACTCAATTATAGAAAATCTCAAGTGGAGAAAAAGTCGCCATTTGCCGTAAAAATATAAATTGTGGCAATATGTGATTTTTTACATTACAATTTAGAAAAAAAGAATTAAATTATCGAGAAAATTAACAAATAGTGAAATTAAATTACATTTATCACCTCTCACAATAAAAAAAGGGTTCCACAATGTAATTATACAGAATTTAATGACAATTACATACTATGGCTATTTATGGAGAAACTTTCCCACCCAATTTGGAGACTTGGAACCCAATAAAAAGTACTTGATTTGGGAGTACTTTGAAATAATGCTTTTATTTTCGACTTCTCGGCTTTTATACTCGATCCTAATAAAAGCTTCATCTATTTTGCCCATTTGTGTGAAGGCGATCCAAAGAGTTTTATAGCATACATCTAATTAAGATATTATTTTGTGCCCTAATTAGACTGATACACGAGTGTCTGTTTAGTTTGGGCGCATTATCATCAGGTGTATCTTGACCGTATCGAGTCTGCTCAAAAAAAGTTTCTATTGTCTTGCTTCCGAGAGTTTAAGTTAAGTAAGTTTGCCACCTTACAATATTCTTCTTAGTTTACTGAACGTGGACACACTTGAAAACAGACGAGAATATTTTTAAACCTTTTTGCTGCTAAGCTCTTCACAAGGATGAATACATTTTAAGTCAATTTCAGTATTTTATCTGTCCCCCCTTATCAGAGCAGCTACGTCTTCAATGAACTTGTTTCGTCCATAAAATGAAATTTAAATCGTGCTTACGACAAATTTGATTTTAATCTAATTTTTTTTATCTTTTTTAATAGCTTGGCAAAAAATAATCCACTTTGATAGCTTAAAGTAAAGGTAATTGAATTTGATCACGGTTCCCTTCTTGTTTATAAATCAGAATAGACAACGTATATCATTTCTACAGCTTGATTCTGCTTTCGGAGGCTGATTCCGCAAAACGATCGAGTTTCCCGTTTCAATATGCTCGGCTTCGATAAGCTGCAGAAATGATATACGTTGTCTATGCTGATTTATAGACAAGAAGGGAACCGTGATCAAATTCAATTACCTTTACTAAGTAAAATTATATCCATGGATATAAGTCGGAGCTGTTAAAATTTGTCACAACTAGTATAAATAAAAATGTAATGATTTCCACCTGCAAGTGGTCACGCCAGTCAAGTATGCACTGTGTGCTGGTGTCTGATGAGAAGCAGTGCATACTTTCGAAACCACTTTGTCAAAATAGAATTTTCAATGTAGATTAAAATTTTTAATGTTAATAAAAAGTTGTTCAATTTTAATCATCCCGCAAAAACAATTCCAATTTAAGTCTTATTAGTCGGTATTATACGAGCTTTCTCGAATAAAGAAATAAATAAATTATAGGCTTTTCTTCTATGTACATAGTCTTAACTCCTATGTAACATAGGCCGAACTACTGTGACTATAGTCCCGGCACATATAATTAGAGTAGGCGAAATAAAAACAGCTTTTCAATAATTTGGTGTAGCCTAGTGGGTAAAGTGTTGGCTGTTAAAGAATAGGGCTATGGACAGAATTGATTTGACATAATTCAAAAATTAAGAAATAAAATTTCAGTAAAGTAACTTGAAATTTTCACAATTTACCATCGTTAAAATATTAAATTTCTCAAAAACGAGGACAATTTCGCATGTACAATGCGTTTTATTAGGGCAAGAAAGCATGACCTTAGGGTCTATAACACAGAGCGTCTACACGTATGATTTTTTCGCTATATCTCGTCATAGTCCTGAAATCAGCTATGTTTAGCGCCATAAATATAAAAATTATCGTCTCTAGCGCTATACTTTTTCTCAGTGTAAATTCAGTTCAAAACATGAAATATGAGCCTAATGAAAAATATAAAACATGAAACATGTGTAAAAGTGTTAAAACATTTCCAAGCAAATTAACAACGTGTTTGATTTTATCTATTCAAATTATATTCAAACCATTTTGATATATAGTATTTAAAGTATCCCACCAATAAACAACTTCTTGTATTTACCGGTGTAAAACTTTTTTGGTGCTCTATTTGTTCTATTTTTCAATGTCTGTACTTCCTGGTGGATGCATTAAAATTTCCCAACCGAACTCTTTCAATTTTTGAAAAGTCGTCCAAAATATGTGCTACCTCGCATTGTTATGCTTTTTCTTTTGTCCGATTCTGGGCGTTTTTTAGCAATAGCTTTTCGGAAATCCAGTTAGCTAACTGATGGAAGACATCAGAATTTATTGCTCATAATACACGATACCATTCCAGTTGATACGAAATTTTCGTTGAAAGCAGGTTTAAAAAGAAAGACATTCTACTGATCGATCGGGTTGCTGTAATAACTTACTTTAAGAGTGATTCTTCTAAAAATTTTAATTTGCCACAGAAGCAGTTTTTGAATGCCCAGATCATCAGTTGTAATAAGTTTACAGAATATAAAATTAAGCTAGTTATGAAACAAAACATTAAAGCATCTGGAGAAATAGTTGCATTGAATTCCTTTTGCCATAACAACGAAAGATTCCTGTAACGGAAACAGGAATCGATTATTAATTCAACTCCGAGTAGCATCACGTATTCCCAAGGCTAATGACGACGACATTTTGGACGTTGGAGGATATGCACTGGCATACGTAAGATTCAAATCACCATTTGCTTGAAATATTCCTCGCATACAGAATCAGACACCTTGCATTTCCAGTATTATTTGCATTTCCATTATTTAGATATAGAGCAGGAGAAAGAATAATACTTGGGAATGTATCCATTCAAGATTAGCATACGCTGTAATGGAACATCAACAACTGAAGGAACGTGAAAAGGCAATCAAATTCACATTAGTTTCAATACAAATTGTAAAGAAATCGCAATATGGACTAGTATTGGGTCATCAGTCATATTGATATGTATTTGTATGAGTTACTCATTTTCAAATTTGAGGTGGTACAATGTCATACTTCAAATGAAGTGTCATGTTGCATTCCTTCAATTATCTATAAGTTTCCAGCGCCGCTGGCAGCCATACAGCCCCATACCATTACGCCGCCGCTACGATAGGATAGAACATTTATGCTAAGTACTGGTTACGTTTTTTTTATAGATGGGAGATTTTTCATTATTGATTTTAGCATACTTCCACAAAAGATAAGATTTTCATATTTTGGAGAATGATTTAATAGAGTATGTAGTTTTTGAATTCGGCGTTAACTCAAAAATGAAAAAAAATGTAGGTAAAACGTTTATGCTAAGGAGAGCAGTATTGTTACTAATCTACTAAACAATTTCCCAAAAATGGCAGCTAATTACCACCAAATATTTTGTTTAAGTATCGTACAAATCAAACTCAAAACTAAACTCGCATGCATACATTTTCGCCTTGTACAGCAATCTCTGTGCCTCAAGTATCACAAGTCAATCGCTTCAAAGTTGAGCAAAGCACATCAATATGACAAAAAATGAGGTGGTACAAATCAAACTCAAACTAGTCTAGCGTACATACATTTTCCATTGAGTATTACAATCGCTGCGCCTCAAAAGTCTCAAGTCAATCGCTTCAAAATTAACCGCAGCACCTCAATGTGACAAAAAATGAGGTGGTACAAATTTTGCCCCGTGTACTACAATCGCTGCGCCTCAAGGGTCTCAAGTCAATCGCTTCGAAGCTTAGAAGCAATCGCTTCATCTTAATATGACACAAAAAATGAGGTGGTACAAATTTGAAGCTTGAGGCGATGTGACATTTTGTAGCTGTGTATGGGACATTTGTCATGCATCTTGTATGAGTAACACAACACTAATATGGACGCACTGCAAATGGACAACTAACAGATTTACTAGAGTTCTATTAGCGCACAATCAACACCAGAAGTAGACACTCTGTCAGTTATGTATTATTATAAACATTTCTGCATAGCTCATTTTGTTTAGTTACTTGCAGCTAAAACAATGATTATTATAACAAGAATTAAGATCCTATTTTCAATACCTCATAATTAACAGTAAATTTGTAATAATCACCAGGAATAAAAATTGAGCATTAGAGTAATATCCTAAGACAACATAAAAATAAAAAAATCACCCGATTGAGAATATTTAAATTAAGATCAGTCAAAATACAGAAAAAGTTGTAGCTCAATGCTTCTCTTTTTTATGCAATTCTTCAAAAATTTTCGGCTAACTGTGTATAAATCAAAATCATGTGATTTGAAACGTTTTGAAAGATGCGTTTTACAAGAAAAGGAAAAAAAAGTCTAACGCATCAGAACCGCTAGAAAACTGATTTTAGTATCATATCAACTATTCCTTATCCAAAGCAACAAAACCCAATTATAACATAGATGATGAAAATGTTCAGTGCTGGCAGCACTTTCCCGACGAAGCAGCAATAAGTTTATCATAAGAAGCTCATACTTAAATCAACTTATCCTTTGAATTTCGTTCTCATCGCAGGATTTCATCGAAAGTTTCAGCAGTGAAACGTTGTTTTAGGCTGCCATCCGAAAAATTTTCAAAACTCGGAAAATTTAAAATTTGGTTCCTTAATTTTATTCCAAATGCTTGCATATGAGTATGTAATTTGAAGCATCTGTTGGTGCAATTTACGAAAATGTCTGATGCTGGAAAACCTGTGTTAGCAGCATAGCCAAAAATATACCTAATCTGCTTCACGTTAAGTAAAAGTCACCCTGTGAATTTCGTTTCGATTGAATAACTGCGCTGGAAGTTATACGGGTGAAAAGAATTTTGGGGTTGTTGTTAATTGTCATTGCAGGATCATTCCCATTTGCAAATCTAATGACATAATCGCTTAGTAAAGAAATTCCAAAATATTACATAAATGGTCATAGGTGGCAGCCCTTTCATGATTTTTTTACGAAATTCATACATCTGGTTTTCATTAAGGCCCATTTACTGCATAAACTTCGTTGTGATTTCATGACTGGACCGGAAGTTATAGGGAAAAAAGCTTTATTTTGGTGAGCAAATTTGTAAGATTTAGGAGACAAAAATCACCATAGCTGGCAGCTCTATTTTAATTTTTCAACCTAATTTTCGCTAAAAGTTTTAGACAAATATTGTGTGAATTTTGTGAAAATGTGAAAGCTGAATCGGGAGTTATAGGCCAAAAAGCAGTTATTTTTCTCAGTGATTTTTCAAGATGGTATCACTGCCAAATGGTTGTCCACCAGTGCTGCCATTTTAGCATTTTGAATGCTAGATCTAGCATTATTTTTTTCAAAACGGCATTCGAAATTCGGAGTTAGCATTTAGCATTATTTTTAGCATTTAAATTTAGATTTCGGAATAATCTGGCACTCATCTATTTACAATCTCGCCCATCAAATTTTTCTCAATAATAGCTCTGTTCGTGCACTTCCAGTCGCGGTCATGAAAGGAAACTTCCTGAACCATGTGGAGGCGGAAATTCATGAAAAATACAAAAACGCACTTATGGCATTTTCGTAAAAGTGACAACCAGAAGTGACAGTTGCCTGATTTTGAAATAATGATAGTGATTATAAAGTCTAAGATATAAAGATTATAAAGTTATCTATATTGCTTTAAATATGGTAACGTTCAATTAGATCGTGATGATGCTAAAAATCAGTGATGTGGTCCCATCCACTTCAGACTCCCAAGAGCCTCGGGCATCTACAAGTTCAAGTTTACCAAAGGATGTGTATTTTAGTTAGATATTTTTTCCTGAATAATGTCAATGAATTGTTTTGTTAGGGTTTCAAATGTAAGTAATCGCACGGATAACGCTGGAGAAAAATCTTCATTATACGACATTAATACTTTTTCTTCATTTAAAAATAAACAATTGTTGCTGTTTTGATTGTGAGATTCCAAACGATATTTTGAAAAATATTGGTAGAAGTGGGCTTTACACAAGAGAAGAAGATTTAGATATAACTGATATGTCTGTAATAGATATAGAATCATTTTAAGATGTAAATTTTAAATTTCTAATTTGTTTTTGTTATACATCCGAGAGCTGATCAATAAGTAATGATAATGAATATAAACCAAGGTGATTAAACTTATAATTTTCAACAAAGTCTTCTAACAAGTCAATACCTTTAGTCCATCTTTTTTCCAAACCCAGGATATTCTTTATCTTGACTCTCCCGAAATGCCTCAAAAGAGGCCATCACTTCGCTATCATCTTCAAATTTCTTACCCCGAAGGTGTTGTTTGAGCCGAGGAAAGAGGTAGAACCCACTGGGAGCTTTATCTGGCGAATAGGGTGGGTGTTGAAGCAGCTCGAATCCTTTTTCTTGAATTGCAGCCACCGCAACTGCAGCCTCGTGAGCCGGCGCATTATCTGCATGAAACATAACTTTGGCTCGCAGTTTGCCCCGTTTTTTTTCCTTCATTGCCTCTCGCAATCTTCTTATTCGGTCTGCGTAGTAGGAGCCTGATATAGTAGCTCCCATTTCGAAATATTCCACCATAATAATTCCTTCAGCGTCCCAAAAAACTGATGCCATAACCTTTCCTGCCGAACTCGACACTTTGAATTTCTTCGGCGTTAATGAAGAGGGTCGCTTTCAGGTCATCGATTGCATTTTGGTTTCTGGATCGAAATTGTAGATCCAAATCTTGTCCGTGGTCACGAAATGTGACAAAAATTCTCCTGATCTGTCTGGAACTTTTCGAGATTCATCCTTGAAATGTCGACTCGTCTCTTCTTATGCTCGTCCGTTAACATTCACGGTACCCAACGCGCAGAGACCTTCTTCATATGTAATTTGTTGGCAAATATTTTTCGAACACTACCACATGAGATCCCTGTGACCTCAGCTATATGCGTCAACACGACATCTTCGACTTTTTTTTACGTTGTCTTCAGTGAGGGATGTGGATTGACGTCCTTCGCGGTGTTCATCTTCAGTGAATGTTCTTCCCAGCTTAAACTCTTTAGCCTAGCGTGCAACGGTGGAATATGGAGGAGCAGAATCCCGTAATGTTTCCACCATGTCGGCGTGTATGCCTCTGGTAGACAATTTTTTCAAACAGAGGTACGTAATGACAGCTTTATTTCCGTTTTTCTCAATTTTGATGTTCTCTCTTGGACTGTTAGTATTCAAATGAATGTAATGAGTATATGTAGTAGTAGAAAAAAGGTTTTTTTTTGGAATTTTATGCAAACTGGAAATAACCGATTATCATTACTTATTGATCACCCCTCATATAAATATACTTATTGTTTTCATATTGAACCATGTTTCTTTCAATTAAATAAGAAAGCATTATTTAGCATTAAATAAAATTGAATCTAGCATTATTCCAAAAAAATAAATGGCAGCACTGTTGTCCACATTTTGAAATTACTTGTTATTATCCAGTCGTCAGTTCTCGTGAACAGAAGTTTTGAGTGCTGAAAGTAGAGGTAATTTGGTGATGGCTTGCCGTTCTTGTGCAAATCGCAATTCTGAAAATTTCAATTTGACATGATGGACAAAGGTTAAAATTTATCAATGATTTGAAGTTTTTGTCAAAAAGCAAAAAAATTTCAGGAGGGTCGATGATTTCAGGAGCCTGCCGTAGCCTCAGGATTACCCGCACTGTCTTGAAAATCCATGTGTATTAAATCTTACTCAATATCAATAGGCTCTGCACTTTTCACGATGATCCAATGTTTCTGTCAGAAGTTATGACATCTCAAAATTTGAAAAAAAAATCTTCACCTACTTTTTGGCCCTCAGCATCCACACATGGCTCAAAATTTCCAATTCTTTATCATAGGCAAGCTTAAAACATAATAAGTTTTCATTCCCAGTATTTTTTTTAACAAAACTTTACACTACTTGGAAATATAGAGGTACCTGAAAATTCACTAAAATGCCCGCTGCCGCCAAAGGATTAAAGATATCTGAATTCTAGCATATTATAGACCTACCCACTATATACATCTATGTCTTCTGATAATTTTAGCTCAATCGGATTGGCCATTCCAGAGATTATCTCCCTTAATCATCATAGTAAACAAAACAAAAAACTATATTACTTACATTTTGAAAATTGGTTCGATGCATATGTCCCATTAACGCCACTAGTGACATATCTTTGTAAATTAGTACTACATATACATCTCAAATCGAATTGAATTATGAATATTTATATTCATCTCTATTGTCATTATCAAACTTATACTAAAATACATGGGAATTAAGAAAATATACAAATTAAAATCACAAATCAAAAATAAACTAAATATTGTTCGTTTTTAAATTGAATATGGCACCTTAAATCGTGCATAAAAACATATGGAAAGAGAAATACACAAGAATCCGCCAACTTTATAGTAAATCGAAAGTGGAGACCACGCCGCCATTTATTGTGAGAATAAAATTATGGAAAACACGAATTTTTATTCAATTTCAGTCAAGAGAATTTAATTAATATGTAACACATTTTATAATGAATGAAAATTAAATTCAACAATTTCTGGAATAATAAGATAAAAAGTTTATATGACAACAGATTCGAATTTCGTGATTACAATAAGTATGGAGAATTTCCCCACTCAATTTGGAGAACTAAAAACACACAATAAAAGGCAGAGCCAACTCTACAACAAGCCTATTGCAATTTGGATCATACAAGCAACGAATTCTCGAGGTATTTTGCTTGGCGCATGCTAATTGTGTTCTATCTTCCTATCTTTCTTCTAACTTTTTTTCTTTCGGAACTTCGGATAGGTGTAAATACATGCCGATCAGGCTATTTTTACACAAACATTCAAGTTCCAGGTCTACTCACTTGTAACAAACTTGGTAGAAATTAAGACGTGTATTAAACTAAGCCTAGAAAAAACCACGTGTCTTAAAAGTTGTGTATTTAATATTGCTAGTGTAAGGTACACCAAGATTTATTTCTACCGTTTTGTCTGGTGTGTTGGTATGTTACAAAGATCATAAACACACAATATACAAACGGTAGTTTTCATCCCGTACCAGTTTTTAAAGAAATATTTGTAAAAGGCTTAAATTAAATTACGTTAGTTGAGTGGATTCAGTGAAAGTGTAAAATTAATTAAGTAGTTATTGTATTTTGGTTATTTTACTTCGAATTTATTTGCAATAAAGTTTTTCTGGATAAAAAACTAAGCGATATTTTTCATCCGCTACACAACTCAATTACTCCGTTTTTTTTTCAGAATAATAATTTTGTGCATTGTGCATAAATTGTGGAATACCCAAAGAAAGCCATCATGCCCAAAAAGCTCAGCCATTATTGGTTGATAAATTATGTCTTTCTGTTATTATCTCAGTGAAGCATTTTTGTCCCGAAATTCATGTAAAATATTCAGAATATCTATTATGAAAGCAGTAATAACTGCACGTATCACTATTTGACCCAATATATATATTTCTTTCTCGGAGAACAACTTGCTATTCAGTCATTACAGCATCGAAGAAACATTAAAACCAAAAAGAAACGATTGAACGATTGAAACCTTCGAGAAATCAATTTGATGTCAATATCAAAGTGCACATTGTACTAAAATGTTGAGAACATATGTTATTTTCAATATCTTCTTTACACCCGTCCATTACAAGGCCTTTTCATCCGGGACCTTCGTTATACACCACGTTAAACAATAGATTCCGGATACTTCGATCAAATCATTCTACAATTTATTATATTTAGAATCATCAGCGCTACAAGGCTATCGTTTCGGGAGCCTTTGCACGCGTGAGAGCAATTCAATAGGCAGACGAGCAAGTCCTGATGCGGCATCATACGCGCTGGATACGAGAACATGACTTTCCTTTCAAAGAGCTCGTTTTGATGTTGATGGACGGGTATTGACCTAAATCAACTACAATCACGAGAGCTTGCTTTTATATTATCATCCTTCGCCACGTATCGGGTTCGAATTCCCTTCCACTCGACCTCGAACTTAGCTCCCTCTCGCTTCAATACACGCGATCCAAGGGTAGTTTGTTCTACTCTCAAATCGTCGATTTGTCATAGGTCAGTCTTCTAATGTTTCGAAGGAGAGGACTTGATGCTCATAGTTTGATTGCTGTTCCCGTTTAATAGTAGAAAGCTTTCGACGCTAGAATTGGAATCTGCACTTTAGATCGATTGATGGGAATGGGCTAATCGCAAAGTAAATGAACAGTCTCACTTTCAACAAAAGTTCAAAGGTCGCTTGCGTCTACAAGCTTTCGAACTCCGGTGTGTTAATGGAATACACTTGTAACTTTAATTGTTCGGACAAGACTCGCCTAGTCCTAAGGAGACATTTATTCCAGACGAAATTACTCGGTAAAATAGAAACTCGTAAATACACTTACGAGTAGATTGGCAAAAATAAATTCAGTTTATTTGCTGGCTGTGGCTTCGTGTGAAATAATCATTGCATCTCCAGTCTTTACAGCCTCAACCACATGCATTCCACGCAGGCAAATGGCAATCCCACACGGCACCGTATCGATCGACCCAGACACCAGGATTGCCTACCCTGCAAGGCATGTGAGCCGGGGAGTAGATTTTCAAGAGGATGAACCTTTCTCATGGATAAGTAGTCAGCCAACGATGGAATTGACATGTTCAGCATAAAATTCGAGTAGTGCTCATTGACTGTATTTTTAGAAGCACTCGGTTTGGCTGGTGAACCCAAGCAATTGTTTAGCGCATTCATGAATAGAACTGAATTTATTGTTATTAAGATGAATGGCGAAAGATCTCGAAACCGAGGCATTCAACTGAGCACTGAGCAGTTGAGTAGTGTGTATGGAATAAATGAATTTGTGCATACAGTCATCCCTTGACTTACGTCTCCCTTGTTATACGTTTTTTCGACTTACGTCGCTCATTACTTTGAGACCAAACCCTTGAAATTACGTCGTCCGTCCCTTGACTTACGTCGCCGTTTTCATAGAACAGATGTTTGTTCATATGAAAACTGTTCCTCTGGTAACAGGAAATTCCCAGAATTGTGTCAGCGCGATTTTCGTAAGAAAGTTTTCGTATATGGCGTTTGCATTGGGAAAAATGTTGATTATTTGGACCAAAGACCTGAACCATCAAAATATGCCGGTGAGCACGTTAACTATTAAGGCGAAGGAAAAAAGCTTATTCGAACTAGCAAACTTGAATCGAGGAGATACTTTCGTTGCCAGCAATGGATGGTTTGAAAACTTCAAGAAAAGAAGTAAAATCTACAATGTAAAAGTAACAGGTAAAGCGGATAATGCGGACTATGACGCAGCGAAGATCTTTCCAAACACTTTACATGATATTATTAAAAATAGAG
This sequence comes from Nemotelus pantherinus, assembly GCA_963978885.1. Lineage (NCBI taxonomy): Eukaryota > Metazoa > Arthropoda > Insecta > Diptera > Stratiomyidae > Nemotelus > Nemotelus pantherinus. Next base: position 26,689,644 of record OZ022263.1, read on the forward strand.
GATGTAGTGCATAGCAGGTGTTTAATGTTGTCGAAAGAGGCCTGTATTGGAAACGCTTGCCCTCAAGAGCATTTCTTTCCATTGAAGAAAGAAAAGCTCCTGGCTTTAAGGCAGAAAAATCCAGGATTACTTTGCTTCTTGGAGGGAACAACAAAAATGCAAATATGCAACAAAAAGACCTGGGTTACTTCTAATATATTTCGTGATTGGTTTGATCAACGTTTCTGTCCGACAATAAAGAAATATTTGGAAGCCAATAATCTTTCTCATAAAGCATTACTTATCATATATATAAAAATCTTCAAAGAAAATGATCTCGACAAATCAAGAAGTGCGGAATTTTCAAACGAAGTTTCCACTTCTGTCAACGATTACAAAGCAGTTGGTCGAAGAAAAAAGAAAACAAACTTTGCGCCAAACGCGAATTTCGACCTTCTTCGCCAGTAAACCAGTCAACCCACAAACAGTAGAAATAGAGGCTATTCATTCTAAAGATGATAACAATTAATGTGTTGCTTTTTAGTGCTTTATGTCAAATATGTACATATTTGTACAGATTTAAAGCCGTCTATTTTCTTCTTCGTAAGTTTTATAAATACGTATTCCGGTTTCTACTTGTTGCCTTCATTTCTTTTTGCAATTTACCGTGTAGTCGTGAATAAGCACTTGATGAAGGGTGCAAGTATAAAACTTACAGCCTTGGCCAAAAGTATTAGGCACCCTGTAAATAACTGAATATTTTTTTGTTTAAATAAAAAAACAAAGTTTTTTTTCGAAATTATTATGTATCGATGAAATTAAACTTAATACATTAATATCTTGTGGGCCCACCCTTTGCTTTTATTACAGCAGCAATCCTCTTGGGCATACTCCTAACGAGCTTTGTACAGTCAGCGGTACTTATGGAGTTCCACTCGTGTACCAAAGCTGTTTTTAACGCCACTTTTGATGTGATGGTGTATTTCTGTATGTTACGCTTCAGAATACCCCAGAGGTGTTCAATAGGGTTCAGGTCTGGGGACTGCGCTGGCCAATCTAATAATTCGATATTGTTGTCTCTAAACCAGCGCATCGTAATCGCCGATTTGTGACAAGGAGCATTATCTTGTTGGAATTTGACTCCACGTAGATTCGTGTCACCAAAAATGCGCGTTAACGAAGTCATTAGTACAGTTTCCAGCACATTTATGTACTTTTCACTGTTTAAACGGTCTTCACAAACGAACATCTCGCCAACTCCATCAGCAGCCATGCCAGCCCAAACCATGATACTGCCTCCTCCATGTTTAACTGTAGGCACCACGCAATCTGGATGATATTCCTCATCAACGCGCCGCCTAACAAAGGTCACACCAGGTGTTCCAAATACCTGTTAGAAAATACAAAAAACCTGTTTCATTTTTTTTGAAAAATTTTCTGAAATCAAGGCCTCCGTAAAAAATTACGGTTATTGTTGTTTGAAAAAGGTTATAATTAAGCTTACCTGGAAACTAGATTCATCGGACCACAGAACATTTGCCCAATCCTCTTCTGTGAAATGCTGGTACCGAAGAGCCCATTCCAAGCGATTTTTTTTGTTGGCTGCTGAAAGCCACGGCTTCTTTCTAGCTTTACAACCTTTCAAGCCTGCTTCTGTGAGACGCCTTCTTACCGATCGAGCACTTATTACTTTCCCCAAGTTTTCCGACAGGCTAGAAGCAAGCGCAGAAGATGTTTTTTTACGCTCCTTCAAAGAGTCGCGGACAAGTTTTCTGTCCTGGCGTTTTGAAGTTACGCGTTTTCTGCCTGTTCTTGGCTTATTTTCGTGAGAACTGGTCTCCGCAAACCGCATGATTGCAGATTGCACTGCGCACCGAGAACATTTCACTAGCTTGGCAATTTCAACTTGAGATTTGCCTTGTTCATGTAGAGACTGAATTCTACAGCGTTTTTCAATACCAAGTTCACTCGTTTTAGGCATATTGTATTGCACAGAGTGTCTAGTTTGCAAATTAATCACAAATACAAGCAACTTTACCCTATAAGTAACAATTGAAGACTGACAAAATATTTTCAACAATTTCTCAAATACCCCATTTCCTGGAATTTTCACGCCAGATGTTTTATGGCTCTTCAAAGAAGATCGTTTATCGCTGTTATTATTGTTTGGACAAACCAGTATCGTAAATATAAAAAGAAATTATCAATTTTAACACACGTTTCAAATTACATGTGTTTTGAAGGGGTGCCTAATACTTTTGGCCAAGGCTGTATGTGGGCGAAAACCCACGATTTTCTTTAAAAAAATGAATTATGTACAAACTTAAAAAATAAATACATTCATATTCAAAAAATGAAAGTTTATACATTTATCGCCTGGGGTTCCTTCTATCCTCGAGTTACGTCGTTTTCGATTTACGTCGCATATTCTCGGAACCCAATTCCGACGTAAGTCGAGGGACTACGTACTTTAAAATTATTCTTTCATAGAAATAATGAATCATATTTGAATTGATCCTGACAAAAACATGCAGCATGAAAAGAATGTTGCAGCATGAAATTAGTATTCATGATTGGAGAAAAGACATTAAATAAATCGAAAAACTTTTGAATTGATATTTTTCGGTCATTACATTAAAATAATAAAATTAACGCATAGACATAATAGACATGCACCCTTATAAAACCATCTTTAACAATATCATATTCTTGTCATGGAAACTGCCCACATTACATCATCATCGTATGCGATAATTCCACACCCCAAAAAAATACTAACATTAATTCGATAGATGATCGAGTAACGATTAAAACTACTTACTGCCAGTTTCACATGATAATAAACGATTACCGATACTGCAATAACTTCAGCAATAGCTAAAAAGTTGAAATAAATACAACACCAGCTAATATCAAGGCGACAAAAAATTACGTCAACAATTTAATTTGATTCATTATGCCGGTGGATTGTTCGACATTGTGATGTTATTTTCAAAAGCCATTTGTCTCAAATAAAACCGTTACCGAACCTAAAGAGAATAATTTCCACGATTGATTCGATCCGTTCGATTTTTAAATGATAAACTATTATAATTGATTTGTTGTTGCGATAAAAACGAATCAATTTCGATTTGATTATTCTTTTTCAGTGCCATCAGACTATATTTTAGCTTGCGATTAAATCGTTGTGATTTTTTCAAAAATAAACCGTGTTTGTGACGATGATGCATTTTCAGCGCAATAACGTATGAGTGCTTTTATCGTCGTCATCATCGTCAAAAATGTAAAAATCGCTAAGCAAATGCGTCAGTGACTTAAGAGCTTTTGATTAAAGGTCGTTTTGCAAGTAAGATATGATCTTATCTGGCATGTTTGGATTTCTAGGTGGCTTTTTTTCTGGAGTTTGTTGTTTTTAAACTATAGCAGACAACACGCACTCATTCATTTTCGTACAATCTCAGCGGATTAGTGACTTTGACTTATAAATTATGTTGCGTATCAGTGAATATAACTTTTTTTCGCTTTAGCTTACTGACAACATCGAGTTGAGTTTGCATGAATATTTTTTGTTTAGGAAATCAGTGTGGCTTGGGACGTAGCTTCCAGTTATTGATTGAATTAGTTTGATTAATATGTGAGGAAGGGGGTACAAATGGACCATGGGAGTTATAGCAAATTTCGATGAGTGTGATGAATTTAAGACGATTTATGTGAACGACCAGGAATGATAATTTTTAATGATGCCTATTGCTGAATTTCAACCAAAATGCTCCTTTTCACTTTTCACTTTGTCCTTACGGAAACTTTTTTTATCAATTTTTTTATTTATTTATTTATTTATTTATTTATTTATTTACCAAACAAGGTATAATAATAATACATATAAATGAAATAAATATAAAACATAAAAACAAACCAGACAAATTTAAAAAAAAAAACAGGTTTAAAATAGGTATAAAATACAAACAAATATAATATAAATAAATAAACATTCGATAAATAAATACACAAAGCTAATTTACATGTAGGTCACAATATTAAATACGCAAAACGCAAAAACGAATTTAATTAATTATCTAATTAAACAATTATGAAAATAGTCCTAAGTCATAAGAAGATACTAGGCCGGTAGACTAGGGAGGGTAGGATAAGAGAGCCTTGGTAACTCTATTTTTAAAGGACACTTTGGATATCGTGGGGGAAAAGTGTTGGCTCATACTGTTGAATATTTTGCAGCATCTGTTAATTGGCTCATTATCAGCATATGCGGTGCTATGCTTATATTCAACTAGCATTCGTCGGGATCTAGTGACTCTCAAGGGCTGATTAAGCACAAATCTTTTCTGTATATAGTCGACATTAACAGCGTCTCTAATGACATCGAAACTGAAGCAGGCAGATAACATTAATCTTCTGGATGCAAGAGGTAATAAGTTTAGAAGTCTAAGGCGAAATTCATACGACGGTAAATTGCTAAAATCACTTGGATAGTAAAGACCTCTAAGAGCGAATAGCAAGAATTGCTTCTGAATAGATTCAAATCTCTGGCTGTGAATTTCGAAAACTGGGTTCCAGATAATGCAAGCATACTCAAGAAGAGGGCGAACGAGCGCGGTGTAAAGTGATTTTGTAACCCAAAGGTTCTGAAACTCCCTGGCCCGTCGCTTAATGAAGCCAAGTCGTTTACTTGCTTGAGAAATCATTTTGTCGTAATGAAAATTAAAGCGGAGCTTTTCATCGAGCACCACACCGAGGTCTAAAATATTGTCCACTCTACTAAGTGCCGTATTGCTTAAAAGGTACGTATAATGTACGCGCGTACTTTTTCTAGAAAAGCTAATTACATGACACTTTGCGATGTTGAGAGGTAGGTTATTCACGCTGCACCAATGTTCGAGGGAATTTAGTTTTATTTGAATTAGGAAATTAAATCTTAGGATAATACACTCAGAAAATTTGATACCATTGAAGCCATGATTACGGTCTTGTAAAAACAAAAGGGTAAAATAGCACAACAATGGTGTCAGAAGTGGAATTTTTTGCATCTATGGATCAATAAATGACTTCCAAACTAATAATTTAAATAAAATGTTAACATTTGTTGAAAACATGCAAATTAACTAAGATCAGTTACATTTCGAACACAGAGACTTTTGTGAGCACCGAGGACTATTCTAGAAAATAGCGTGAACCTACCTTAAAATAAAAATATGCTGAAAATAGTTCGCAGGATTACGATAGCATAGCTTAAAGTAGAGTGCCAAAAACTTGATTTGTTCACAACCGCCAAAACTCAGAAAAAAAATTTTCGTGATCTATTCACAACAACAGCTGTATATATAATTACCTACACTGAGCCACGTGTGGAGTAGTTTTATCTATGTACTCTTAGATGTCCACAAAGCGAGGTCAAATAGCAAGTCGAACATGAGTGACTGTGACAGAGACAAAAAAAGTCTGATGGAAACTTTAAAAAGTCAACTTGAAAACCAGAGCCATGACAAAGATATTCTTAATGAAATAAAAAAATTGGCGATATTTTGGGCCAGCTTAATTTTGAAAATGACCTTGCTAAACGATGGCGCATCAACGCCGATTTAATTAACAACCAGCTAGCTGAACATTTTGTCTAAGTATTAACCAGCCCAATAAAAAGCAAGATTTCAAACAAGTGAAAGAGAAAGCAAATGGGCACTCCTTTATCTTCTTCCTCGAATGCGTTTTATGAAAGATAAGCAGCCTGCTTACACCCTGCCAGCTATGAAGGCTATTCACAAAACCCTGAAAAATTTAGGAAAATCATTTACTAAAGTGGGAACTGGACGCTCCAGCACTAAGTGCAGCAACGAAGCTATTTCTATCCCGACTGCTAGATCTAAATGCCAAACTTCTACCTTCATTCCTAATAACAAGCCTTCTCCGTCTTCGAATCGATAGCTTATGGCCCAGTTTTTTGTCATTATTCGAGAACAAGTCATGATCAAAGACATGATAGTCAGGATCGTCCAAAGTATGTTCACAGCCCAAATATCACAGATCCCCAGTGAAAAATTTACAGTAAGATTGTTGCGAGAAAAACCAACGTAATTTGGTCCTAGGAATAGCTACACACTTAATATAGGGGTATTGTACACGATACTCCATAGTGTTCATACCAACGTTCTCCATCAACTGTCTGCGAATCAGAGGCGGGTGCTCTTTCGCATTGACAACATTTTTAACCATAGCCCGGTTAGGCGAAAGAGATTCGCCAACTGAAAAGCTTCCCTAGTCGCTCTGGCTCTGGTAGCCAGACTTGAAATCTCTGAAGTAACCAGCGAACTAGAGGATTCAGAAGATCTCCTCACTAGCATGATGTTGCAAACAAAAGAGGACAACATATTCACGTTTCTGGTAAAGGATTACCACGGTCTTTACAAAGTCCCTAAAGAAATAAAATTTGTTTATGCAGAGGAGAAATCAGACCTGCAGAAGAGTTAGAGGATTAGGTTATTTCAAATTGAAACGGAAGCAAACTTGCTAACGAATTCCATTTCCAAAAAAAGAAAGAGCATGAAGGCAAGTAGAGCGATGCACGCAGCGAAAACACCTTCTATTCATATAGGTTATTGATTTGTGATCATGGTTTATCATGGCCTATTGTTTATCGAAGTATTTCAGGTCAAGAAACAAACAAAAAATGGCACCTATTTGTGGTTCTTAGGGACCGAAATGTGATCTAGATGGCAAAGCTAAATCTTTCGCTGCTATTCAAATCATTTCAATTCAATTTATTCAACCAAAATATATTATATATTTCGTATACAGTATAATTATTGTTTTTTTAGAGATATCATTGTAGAAAAATCTTAACAACTATGACATGTCTGCTGTTTTATAAAAATGACATAAATTTTACTTTAAAAATAGTTATGCTAAGCAAAACCCTTTATGTTGACTAGCGTACAATCTACTTAATACTAATTAAAATAGGTAAAAAATACTAGTTACTATTAGTATAGACCAATATTTGGCAAAATGTTTTTCTACAAATTTCATAATTGATGAGACATATACTAAAATGTTGCAATATTTTGTAATAGCTCGAGTGAATTGATTCCTGACGAGGAACATGCCTGTGCATATTTACGATTTATTGAGATAATTTTATTATGTTTCATTTGGACGCCAGTTACGTAGTGTAGTCTAGTAGTAGAGTAAAAGAACGGGAGTTTTAGAGCTAGTTTTAATATCTTATTTTGTTGGATTTGCAATCGAGAAATATGAGACTTAAACGGGACACACGTACAACATCATAGGCTGGAATATAGTTTTGTATATTAAAAGCTTGTTGTCGGTAGAGGGAACAGATTTCCGATTTATCAGGGGATAAAGCATTTTTATGTATAAGTCACACTTTGCCTATGGTAACATCAACATTATACTTGAAAATTAATTTTTTAGCCAGAGTTATCCTCAAATATTTTACACTTTTTTCTTTCCAATAAATTTGTTGGCCGTTTATATTGAGCGGAGATGTAGTTAGATTACTAGGCTTTTTCTTTCTAGTGAAGAATAACGCTTCTGTTTTTGCAGAGTTTAGCTTAATTTTACAGCGATGGAAATAGTTACAAATAGTGGTGTATCCATTTTCAAGATTTGTTTTAATACAATTGGGTCGCAATGGCTGCAGTATGTTATTGGAGTATCATCCGCAAAGAGGTAAAACTGACAATTTGCTGGTGTCGGTATGTCACTCGTAAATATGTTGTAATGAATGGGGCTGAGTATTGAGCCTTGAGGTACTCTCACAGTAATGAGACACCTTTACGAGATCGCTTTGCCAATACTGACTACAAAATACCTGTGGTCGACGCAATCCTGGATCACATCGCAAATGTATGTGAGAAAATTAAGTTTTATCATTTTGTAAATCAAACTGCGATGCCATACGGCAAAAAAACGCATGTACGGTAATCCAGCAAAAAAATCGCATCAGACGGTTCTGATTTGGTGAAGTATTTGGTGAATCTAAATGAGCTGAAAGCCTTAGTGAACTGACTTAATATACACTAATCACGTGGAGTAGACAATATTAACAACCTGTCTCCAACACCCTTACACTTAAATTTTTCAAACACTAACAGATGTCATAGATACTGCATTCCGTTAAAGAAGGTATCTAAAAGCACGCAAAGTGACAATTTTGATAGTTTTACCTAAACCTTTCCGTAATATTGAAGGACAATCAGCTTGATTTCCTGACTGAAAAAAATAATTAGATATTCGGTATAAACAAATAGTCATAATACTCTTAAGAAACTGCTTGATTTTTAGCCTACTAATTCAACTCGTTGTTTGCGTAAATTATAAATAGTCAATTATTCGCGGATATCATTACTCTATTCTTCCACTACTTTAAGAAATTTCGTATATTAAAAATAGATAAACTTTCTAGTCACTTGAATATACTATACGAAACTAAAGGTCCATACAAATTATATTGGTTAAATTTTCTATTTCAGTTCTTAGCAATTTTAAACACATTTGACCCTTTTTCAACTAAGTAGATTAGTAATATCAACTATTCAGAATCCTTTAATTTACGCATTTTGAAGTACACTTTTATATTTTTCTACCAAATCTGAATCATCTATGTGCAATTAGTTCAAATTTTGAATTCTTTTCTTCCAGTGCTCCATGGCAAAAGTCAGAACAAGCTGTACTTGATCGTTAAAGATAAATTAGGCTTCAAATCACTTAATTAGACTGAGCTCTGGCCAGCATAGGTAGTTCAATACATCCGAACAGGGATGAATCAAAAAGTTATGCCTGACGTAGCCAAAGCCTATGAAAAAATCTGGTATGCAGGACTTATAATTTATTACACATAAAAAAAGAACCACTACAAAATCTAACTGTTGACGACCAAGAAATAGACTGTCAGAATATATCCACATACTTTGGGTAGACTTTTGATGACATGCTGACTTGGACAGCACACACCAAGCATAAAGGGGCTGCTATCAACCAAATCCTTCAATTCATATTCTTACTAATAAAAAACAAAATCCGAAGTGTCAAAAGCCGACCGCTAATCTACAAATAGAAACTAAGAGCGGCAGTAGTATACGGAAGTTTGGCCACAAAAACGATCACACAAAAATTATGTTTTTAAGTATAGGAGGATGAAAAAACGCTCTTCCAGAGAAATGGAGTCAAGGTGCAACAGCGCGAATTCCCGACAGCCACAGTGCCTCGCTTACAATAAAACTGCAAATTATGCTTAAGTGGTGCCCACACTGGGCGCTTATATTAAAATGTTCTGCAAGCGAAAACCAATAACAAACTGGGGAAGTTCAAGTAAGGAGAGATGGAAATAATATATAACATGTTTAAATACGTACATACAACACATTTATGCAGTCAAAAATAGAACTAATCGCGATTGTACAAATCAAACATTCTCAGTTTGTGGGACTTTAATTTTCTACTGACATTAGTTTGAATGACTATTGGAGTTAATAAATCATTCCTAGCTTATGTTCTTGGAATTTTAGGCCATAGACCATAAACATACAGCTCCTAGCACAATTTTAGTATTCGTTTTCGTATTCGATGACCAAAAAAAATTCACGAATACTATTTTCGAATAACATAACTTATCGAATCGTCTCATATCAATTCACTATGTCCATAATGACTTTTCAATCGGCTCTATGGCTGACCAGCTTAATACTTAAGTACCATTCTATAGCAATGAAGCCTATCCATTTTAAGCTCAAACATACTTAACACTGGCAGCGCTTCTCACTGCAGCACCAAATCCAAGAAAAATAATAATGGCTCCTCATGAAAATTTCATTCAACGACGCTGGTATGCCATTCGGATTGCCGTACAATTGAACAGCCTGGGTACAATTTAGTGCGACATAAATTTGCACATTTGCAAGTATAATAATTAATTAAAAAATGTGACAGAGCTAAGCCTATTATCGCACGACCACAGATAATAGCAGGTTTTTATGAATGGCTCTTCTGTGCTAGCTACGATTTGCGTGCACTCGTTTCGATACGGGCCGAAAGGAAGGAAATGAATGAAAACGCTATTGAATTGGGCCATTACGATAAACCCATTATCGAGCCGCCGCGGTTTCAGTATCGCCATTGGAATTTCTAGCCAGTAACTACATAGCCATTACATCGGAAAATGTTTATGCTTCTTAGAGTGTGTGGCTTCACTCTTTCCACACTTTGGCCATATACGATTGCGAATATAATGATTTATTCCTTTTGCCTCTTTGAGGGACAGTCATGCTCACTGCAAATCGAATTGTTAATGTGGGTCAGAATCAGCTACTGATCAAAGCGTATGCGTATGCATAAGTAAATATGCTTAAAATTACTGCTATGTGCAATTTTACAAGTGGCATCTAATTTCAATATAAGCCCTGTAGAAACGAGGTTAACGATTCCGATACCAGAGATAAAAAGCTAACTGGCTATACAGCCACACCTCGGACGAATCAATGTGCAACTGTGCAAACAAGCTGGCGACGACGGGTGATTGGTTAGTGTATATGGTCGTTTTATGGAATGGCATTTACAGTTGGAGAGTATCCACATTCCGGCCATTATAGCCTGCTGTACACAACCGAGCATGATTATAATGCATGTGCAGGCTGATTTTCCTCGAGCTGCCACAGAAAATATTGATAGATATGCGACACATTTATCCGGAAGGGAAATCGTGCATGCAATCGTTGCTTTAAATGAATGTTAAAATAATGTATATTGTTGCTTGATGGTGCTTTTCGTGTCGCTTGGTGACTTCATTTGCGAGTACATACTACAATTGCATTTCAATGAATATGGAAGTTGAGTTATTGGTTGCTGGCACACTTTTAATTGCAGCATGTGGTCAAGCTGGTTTGGATGGATGGTACTTTCGACTTATGTATTAGGCACTCCGCACACGGGTCGTTAGCCATGCGATGCGTAAGAGATGCGTTTGACATTGGCAAAGCTTGCGAGAAAACGATTTTCGTCAGCCTCATTTCATATCCGCACAAGGGTCGTCAAGAAAACGTCAGTATGCTTCGTAAAATCATACAATTCGGGGCATTTCCCCACCTCCCCCACGAATTGTACGTTGCCGTCATCCATCGCACTTGCAAAAACGAATAGTCATTCGGCTTGAGGCCTGCAATGCACAACGCTTGAGACGCACTCAAAATGAAACGACTACGCTTTTCACTCCTCACGACTGGGTAACGCTCCGTTAGCGGTCACCCATTGATTTAAGCCGGCGCCAAACGGTGCTACCAACACCCCCCAACGTTGGACACTTGAACGTTGGACGCATCATGTGGCCGATGCGCCAGCTACATGTGCCCAATGTCCAGCGTCCAACGTTCGGTCTGTTGCCGGTCTTTTTGTCCACTACAAAGGGTTTTTTTTGTCACTGGAAGGCATGATTGGAAGACATTTGGTGAACTGCTACACGATTCGTTCCAACAATTGAATCAAATTTTTGTTGTGTTTTGACAGGTATGCATTTTTATTGCCTACATATTTTAATTAAGTATCGATTTAAATTTTAATAGATAATTATTTTTAAACAATCATTCTAGATTAATATTATAATCGTCATACTAGGTTATCCGTTTTGTGCTATCAATTAAATTGAAATTAACAAAAATAATATAATTTATAATGCAAAATCAATGTACACGAAAAATTGAGCCAACACTGGAATCAAATGTATTGGATCAAGAATTCGTTCCACCGTGTAGCAGAGTGCTAGCCATGTCAATCGTCCAATATTTGACTCAATCGTTGGAGGCAAAAGTTTGAATCAAATATTCACCGCATCGTTTGGCGCCGGCTTTACCTAGGTTGTGACGACTAAGCGTAGAAATATCGCATCCACGACGTTAGCTCAACGACCCGTGTGCGGATTGCTTTATAGTTATGCTGGAGATCGATAGATATTTGTGTGTTAGACAAGTAAAAAAGTGTTGGATTTGATAGGCTATAAAACTTTCTTAGACCCGTTCAATGAAGTTCTTACAGAGAAAAATATTATTACCGCACGATGACTTTTTACAATAAACCTGCTTTCTATCCGGTTTTCAAGAAATTGTGATTTTCGTGTTTCATTCCCACCTAAATCAAATCATCAAGAAAAAAACACTTATTTCGACACCTGTATATTACGGAAATTTCTTCCTAATAAACTGTGAAATAATCTAATCATATCGAAGTTCTTCTATGGCGAAGTAGTTTCATCACTATTGCATAGCAGCACGTCAGTAGTCTGACAGTTCCTAATTTCGATTATCTCATTCGCACATTTGCCATTATAGCTATATAAATATTTCTCCGCATCTTTGCGAACATATTCTTGATCAAACATTGAAATAGACCCGAAAGCACTCACTCAACGCACGAATACACATCGTGTCCATTCCCATTACTTCACTCTTATAATCTTAGATATAGATTGACCTTTACGATGGTCGCCTTTCTTATCTACATCTACAGATTTTCACTTTTACACCAAAGATAATTCTTCTCCATGCCTGTCATCTAGCTGTCCGTCTAGAAATAGAGTTGGGCCGACGTTAAATGTATGCTAGACATTCTAGCCAAACATTTTAGTAGATAGTATTCAATATGAAGGGATGGAGGGAGAAGAAAAGGCAACTTAAGAAAATAAATTAATAGCTTTGAGGACTTCAAATCCGTGCTTTGAAACAGAACTTAGTTTGCCTGTTGCTTCGAGTTTAAATTATAATAAACTGTAGATCCTGTGCAATGTCATCGAAAAATTAATCATTTGATATCAACTCCAGCCAAAAACAAAGTTTTTAATTTTATTTTCTCGCCTTGAAAATTTTTCGAAAATTTTTCTAGGGTTAATTGTTATATAATTTGCTCGTATTTCTCCTTCCACCGCCGATACAATGCTTTTACAACTGCTATCGTCAGGATTTCTGAATGAAAACGAGCCGGACACGGTGAAATGATCGTCCTGGGAAATCAAAATGGAGTTTTGTCAGTGACAATGGCGACAAGAAAACAACCACAACAAGAACGTCAACGTTGTCCTTGACACGTTACATATATGGTTTTAGCAAATATATGAACTGCCGTCGTGGCTTTACTACGTCGATGTTGTCAATGACAACTGATGGAAATATGTGTACACCATTGTAGTCTTCCATATCGCCTTTCATATGCCCTTTCATATCCGGCAGCTAGACAGTCAGAATTCGCAGACAATGCTTTTTCTATGTTTACCATAGCCTCCTTTTTGATTATACATGAAAATAATATTAAACGCACAAGGACTTAAGAAGCTTTCATGTCTTTTCAAGAACTTAAATTTCCTAGCGGTCCGCATTTGTTTGAAGGCAGCCGTCGTAAGAATGTCCTTTTCGAAATCGCGTGACAAACTACGCTTACAGTGATTCAGTAAAGTTAAAGACTATTTTGATGGAACGTAATTTCAGAAAACCAATACTAACATTTTCGTAGGCAACTTCAAGACTACATAGACGACACGAGAACAGTTTTGGCGTATTTTTGTCATATAGCAAAATAAGAGTCAATTTTCTAGTGTAAATACACTGAGCGTGTGTGAGTTTATTCGGAGGCAGTAAGTAGGTTATCGGGTATCCTGTTACCCTTTGAATGCAATAATAGTATTTATTGGTCAATGGCGACATTGATGGTACCGGTGTCGGCATGCCATATAGAAGGAAAACTTTGGAAAGTGTAAGAGTTTGTGTTTATTTATTTGTTGCTTGATTAGCTTTGAGTGTTAAATGGAAGCTAAGTGAGCTTATAGACTAGTTTGTAGGTATTGTTTTATTTCATTATATAGCCTGAAATACGTATGGCTGTGGTTGTTGAAATTTTCGCATTGGATTTGCTACTACGCAGGATATTGTAGTGCGTTCCTGCAAAATGTAGAGTCCTTCGAATATTGAGCGAACAAATCAAGAAAATTGTAGTGGTAAATTATGACCTCCTACGATAAAAGGTTAACGGCAATGAAGAATTGATTTTTTAAATGTTTGTACAGTATTATACTTGAATAAAAATGATGTGGACGAAAATGACAGTGACGTAGAATTGAGCACAAAATAAATTGCTTTAATTTGATAGACGTAAGACCCTAACAATTTTCGTCTCATTTTCTCTCATCTCTTCATTTATTTTGCCGTTAGGTCGCCAGCAGTCAACATTGCGTTGACCATAGCGAAAATAGTATTGACTCATGAACTTCTTAAGCGCTTACAAATATTCATTGGGAACCATTGTTTTAATAGAAATCCAATAAATTAAGTAAAATTTTCGTTTGTTTTTGTAATACATGATGAGCAGAAATAAACAGATAAAAACTTCTGAGACATTTAACATAGATGAATCAATAATGGATCAAAATGCAGCAGAGAAAGCTGCGGTACTCAAATGGGAGAATCAAGCATACCAAAAAATAGACTATCTATGTTGGCAGATAACATCTTTCAAGGCCATCAACGAGCATTAAAAAATAAGTATCTCTGACCAAAGCAGCACCGACCGTGAATTCCTCTAACCTAGTCATTTGCGAGTTGTTTGCTGTACCACCGGCCGAAACTCATATCGAAAACCAGGTTTTCAACCTGGTCACGAAACGTAAGTCGAAAAAAAGTTCGCAGACAAACAGCCGCTAATAGTTTCGTGCGTAACAGCTAGCGAATCCAATCCCGGGATCCCGGGATCCCGGCCAATTTCTGGTCCCGAAAATCCCGGGATTGATGACTTCGAATCCCGGGATTTTCGGGATCAGAAATTGGCTGGGATTTCGGGGCCGGGAGTCAAGCATTATCGGCAATCAAGTTACAGCAAGACTCGGAAAGTGCAAATAGAATCCATATTTATGAGAAAGCAATAAGCATGCAGGTTCACATCAAAATGCGTAAAGAATAGAGCAAAACAAACCAATGTAACAGTTAACAAGAGAATACAAAGGGGTTTGTAAATAAATAAGTATGGACTGTTTCGCATTTAGTGCATTCGTTACATCGAATGATTTGAGGAAATTAATACTAGCGAATGCATACACAGATTTACCAAAATCCTTAACAACAATCAAAAAAAGGTTGTTAGCTATGCAAGCAGGATAAAGAAAATAATAAAAAATAAAATATAACAGGCTAGTATCTCAGGTGAACGGTTCAGTTTGATGTTTGATTAATGGACCTTGACTGCAAATAGGCGCTATATAAATATAAACATCTACTTAGTAAATTCTTACTGGAGCTTGGTGCGAGTAAGAATATCAATGACAGCTGGAAACTACCTAGATATGAGTTTAATGTTTCTCTAGGAAAAGACATTGTTACCATCGTAACTGATGGGTCAAACGAAATGCGAAAAGTAGGCAGACTAGTTGGTACAGAGCAACATATTTGTTTGGCGCATAGCATCCACTTGGCAGTTTGCGGTGTTCTCTATAATAGAAGGTCCATTCTAGATCAAAGAGTTGATGAAGCAGCTGATAATCTGGACGAAGACCACGAAGATTTGGATGGTCCTGAATCAGCTAACTACGTTGAAACCGGTCGCCTGCAAGACACGCTAGATCAGACGAAGAACATCAGCGCATGCATAAAGAAAGTTCGTTAGGTAGTTTTATATTTTAAAAAAGCTCCAACGAAAAATAATAACGATCTTTAAAACTATGTCGGATCCGAGCAAGGCATTTAACTGTCTCCTTTAAATGGATTGTAAAACACGATGAAATAGTCTCTTGACAATGCTCGAATAGTTTCCCATTTTGAAAAATAGTATACATTAATAGGCCTGCAATATTCAGAGCAATTAGAAGCAACAGAGTTTGATTCGATTCAGAAAATTATTGAAGTTTTACTCCCTGTAAAATTGGCTGTGGCGGCCTTTAGTCGCAGACTTGCAAATTTATGCACTGTTAATACTTCATCAAGATTTGTATTTAGGCTGTTAGGAGAAAAACGGTCTATTCTTCTGAATGCTATGAAAATTGCAATATTGGACCGAATAAAAGAGCGTCAGTGTACCGAGCTATCTCCAGAATCCACATTGTACCAGCGAAAATTTACCAGGTGAAATAAAATCTCTATTTTTGAAACCAAGCAACGCAAATATTAAAAAAAAATACTTCAATGATCTAGATGCTGAACTTTATGCTTGGTAGCCAAAGAAATGAAGAGAACCCAGTAGATACCCATATTGATCAGAACAAGGTAGTCGTCAATTAACGCTACAAGAAGAGCTGCAAAAGTATGAAAATAATCAATCATGAAATGCCGCAAGAAACTAATCTAATTAAAACCATTGCAAAAGAAATGAATCTTTTCGAAAGTGGTGGCACTTGCATAGTTTGGAGCAGGCGTACCAATATTTCTCGACCGTTTCCGCGTCGTCCGAAATCGGGAACAAATTTAGAAGCAGGCTTGGAGACGATACCTTAGATGCTTTGCTATTGCTTCAATGTTACTTCCGAAAAACCTAATGAGCTTTGGCCGAAATTTTTATATGTTACTTTATTATGTATCTCAATTCTAAGAGTTGTGTTTTGTTGTTGTGGTTTTTGGTCGTGATTTGTTGTTGTAATTTGTAATAGATGTAATTCTTAATATCTGTCTTCATACTGTCAACGTTTTGGATAATTAAAATTATTGTTTTTATTTGCATCAATAATATAAATTAGTAATAATACAATTTTTTATACAGTGTTGAGCTCACTTATTGTTGTAGTTTTGAAATGATGGCAAATTATATAATCTGTTTACTAGAAACTTGTCTTATTTTGTTGTGTTGTATTTTGAATTTCAAATCCCGGGATGCCGGGATCCCGGGATTTGAGATTTTTTAATCCCGTAATCCCGGGATTGAAAATATGGTTCGGGATTGGAATCCCTAGTAACAGCCCAGTAATCAACAGCCTTTTCTCATTTCTTCCAACGCACGAAGACCCTTAAGGTTCCCTCAATCCATTTTTAAGCTCATAAATACAGTCTATTTTCTGATACCATCCGAATTTTATATTTTTCAAATATTTTTATATTTTCCCAAACAAGGAAAGGCCGCAGTGTATTACCGGCAAATTACGGACATAAAACATGAAAAACGCCACCCAACCAATTGTTGTTGATGCTCGGTATATAAAATAACGTCGATCAGGCCCACAAAGAACGTCAGCAGTCTTTGACGCAAAGTGTCTCAAATCACATACAAATTGGGTT
Source organism: Nemotelus pantherinus (assembly GCA_963978885.1). Lineage (NCBI taxonomy): Eukaryota > Metazoa > Arthropoda > Insecta > Diptera > Stratiomyidae > Nemotelus > Nemotelus pantherinus. The sequence continues at coordinate 26,706,881 of OZ022263.1, forward strand.
TTTCACGCACAGGTTGTAAGAGGCACTGGTTTTGTTCTAAAAATTCTATCTTCTTCGGGATCATCTCTAGCCAATGTTAATATTTTGATGTGAAAAATTGGCGGAGGAAATTGATGCTGAAAAGCTGCATGCTACTCTTCAGCTGCGAATTTCCCTTTTCTTAAAAGTATTGTTTTAAGTGGCTACATTCAATAGCTTTTCTTTCATCTTGATAAATCAAGGATTCTCGGCTCAATGCCTACAAGATGCACTAAAACCGTCTTGCGCAGTGGCTGACCAACATCTACAAATAGTTTGTTTAAGTAAATCAATCTAATTTCGGGCAAATATTGAAGCCAAGAGATAGTGGTTAAAAAAAACAATATTACTGTACGCCACTATGGTCACCAGACAGAGATATTTGCATCGACATGACAATTCCAGTTGAATGCTGTTCCGCCTCATTGTTGAACTTCTAAGAACGTAACGTCCGATGCAATTATTGAAGCACTCTCGGTGCTGCATGCGGCTGATTGCTTTTTTCGTGCATATTCTTACCTCGGAGCCAGACATGTCCAGAAATATTGCAGAAATTTTTCCGAAATATTTCAGAAATATTGTCGACATATTCGCGCGCATTCTCTGTCCATCCCGACCGCACCAAGTCCGGAAAGTTTATTCATGATTAACAGCGAACAGAGTTGAAATCAGAGCTGCCGCTTTTGAATCTGCATACCTCGCCAAAAGCAACAAGTAAAATGGGTCAATGTGACCATCTATGCAGCTCCATTCCATTTTCGACATAAGTATCAGAGCCATATTTAGCTATAATACTATTCTCGGCCCCGCTCAAATTACCTTTTCACACAAAAAAATACATGTCTCATAAAATTTGCGTTCATAATAGCACAGTGCCGAAATTACGTCACACTTTTGTGTCCGAGACTTTCCGACGGTTAGTTAATTCACCCACTCCAGCAAGCAAAAAGCACCCCCAAACCATAACATAACCACCTCCATGCTTTACTGTTGGTATTACACAGTTCGCGGCCATTCTTTCTCCAGCAGATCGCCTGACATAAACCCTCCGTTTGGAGCCAAAAACTTCAACCTTTGATTCATCTGTCCAAAGCACCTGTGACCAATCTTCAATTGTCCACTGGCATGAGTTCATGCCCACTCTAACCGCTTTTGTCTGTTACCTTTTCGAAACAGAGGTTTTCTGGCCGCTACACGCCCCACGAGTCCAGCTACCCTTAGACGATTTTTTACAGTTGACAAGCTTATGGACTTTGAACGTCCCCTGTTGTCACTCTGGGCCGTCCGCTCCTTACAGCATCACAATAACTTTCACTGTCCTTGAATTTAACGATAGCATTATGTAGAGCAGTCTTTGAAATTTTTATTTCATTACTGATATCTCTTTCTGACTTTCCTTGTTTATGAAGCACCACAATTACACTTCTATCTTCCAGCTCCGGTTGTTTTATTACCCTGACTGAGAATTTGGAAATCCCATGTACACTTTAAATCCCTTCATAGCAACCCTCCTTAAAACAGGCAATTACTGTAAAAAAAGGTACTTGCAGTTTTATAAATCTAAGTGTGCTTCATTTCTGCGATGTGGTCTTTAATTTTTGCCTGCAGTGTATGTCCCTGCTGTGGACATATGCGCAGTGTGCTTTTCGACGTGTCATAAATATGTCCGGGATTTTGTGCGAGACTTTCCGCTCGGGTATGGGAAAATCTCAGACATCAAAGAACAGAAAATCTATGTCATGCAGTGCTGGCGTATTCCTTGCAAGTTTGATGGAACAAACTTCCCGGACATGTGTAACCGGGACGGACAGAAACTGCGAGTGAATGTGTCGGAAATATTTTTGAAATGTTTCTGAAATATATCCGGACAAGTGTGGCTCCGGCTTTAAGAATAGAATGTTAATCTCTTCTTTGAGGAATGCTAGCGTACGACGAGGGGTCAGCGCGGGTACACCACAGGGTGGAGCCCTCTCTCTCTCTCTCTCTCTCTTGCTGTGGAACAGCACGGTAAATACTCTGCTAATGTAAAGTGATTGCTTATGCGAACGACATAGCTGAAGCAGTGTCGGCAAAGTATTTATCTACGCCATTGGAGAGATCAAATCACTCTCTTTACATACTTTCACGTTGGAGCCGTGAGTGCGGCTTGAATGTGAATCCTATTAAAATGGAGTTAGTAAAGTTTACAAGGATGTATAAAATGTCTTGTGTTGATTTGCCGAAATTAAACGGGGTCTACATTGACCTGAGCCAGAGGGTCAAATATTTTGAGCTCATTTTCGACTCGAAGTTAATATGGAGCTACAATATAGAGAAAAGAACACGGAAGACTTTCAAAGCACTTACCTGCTGCAAAAGAGCACTAGGGGCGAATTGAGGATTGCAGCCTCGTACCGTTGCTTGGCTTTATACTGCTGTAGTTGAGCCAATTATATTGTGTGGGGTGTCATTCTGGTGGCAGGATGCTCTTAAGTCTACCTGCATCCGTTAGCTTTTTAAAGTGCAGAGGTTAGCTGAACTACTGGTAACTAGAGAGCTTTTCGTGCTGCTTTCTTTGGGTACCAACCAATCGACTGATCTTAAAGCAAGCTAGTATTGCTGCTGTTAGACTGTATCTCAGCATAGAAAAGAACAGAGTTCAGCCATTAGAGGATCTTCATTGAGGGAGTTTTTGCTCCAGTGGGTGGTGACTACATCGCTCCGCACTTTTTACTAGATCCGGAGTTCACAACTAGCATTCCTGGTTGCGACGAATGGCGTAATGGTGTCATCATCGAAAGTGGGCTTATCCATGTATACACCGATGGCTCAAAGCTAAAATAGAGTCGCGAGTGGTATAGAGTCGGGAAAGGTGTAGACTCAGATAAGCAGAATCTGAAGTAGTCCCTCCGTCTATCAGACCATTGAAGTGGTCTTTCAGGTGGAGGTTGTGGCTACTTTTAGGCAATTGACTGACTTTTGTGTAATCGAATATTCGAAGTCAATATTGGTATTTTCACAGATAGACAAGAAGTTATTAAGGCCCTTGCTGGTCCTTGTACAATGTCTATGATTGTTGCTGAATGCAGTGCATCTCTTAGGGAGATGTCGAGACATTCGGCTGTACAATTGATTTGGGTACCTGGACATAAGGGTTTTTGAGGGCAACTGTGAAGTCGATGAACTAGCTGGACTTAGTACCTTACTTCGAGAGGTCTTGTGGTCCTTTCCAATAGGAATACCGATGACATCGGTCAAATTGAGGACACTAGAAAGTCTTGGACAGGTGAATCATCCTGTGCAATAACAACGGAATCCTGGGTCTCCATGGATGCGCATCGCACCAGACAGCTATTAGGCTTATAACCCAAAGGGCATTGTGTTGTGCTGTGGACGTTCTCACAGGCCACTGCTTGATAGGACGGCATGCATAACGATTGGACGCAGGGTTTACAACTTCTGTCAGACTTGTGGCTCTGAGCCAGATCTCATGTGCCAGTGCCCAGCTATGGCGAGGAGAAGAGTAGCGGCACTTGGCGCACCTTTTCTCTCCAATCTGACCAAACTATCCATGGTCAATTTAAAGCGGATAATGCGGTTCATCAAACGAAGCAAGTGCTTTCCCGACTTTAGTGAATAGGAGAAAGTCAATATCACAACGAGCCTCTTTTGTGCCTAATTTAACCTAACTTAAACCTAATCTAAGAGCCAAACAGTAAAAATCAGATAACTCGCAGTATATTCTTTGTCAGTAACGGGTATTTCCTACAATTGCTGCATGCCATATAAATAGAATGTCCAATTTCATTATTAAATATTTACCACCCTCTACGCTCAGAATTCTACCCATTATAGACAACAACACCCTGAACAATGGTTATTTCCTTTCTTCCTAATTTGGGGAAAACAATATTCTGCGCTCACGCGGGTAGTTTCTAAGTACCAATTTAGCTATAATCGCAAGTACGAAACACAGTACGCCATCTTATACTTGCAAGATAAACTTATGATGGTATAGAGAAAGTTTTTGGTTCTGTCAGGCATGAGAGTCATCCGTTCAAGTGGATCAAGTTTGGGCTCTCTGAGCAGGTGATAAGAATCGGTGGAAGGTTTTTTTCTAACAGGTAATATTATGTCAGCATAAATTTAGCGAATTCCACCAAGGAACCTGTGACACGAAAATCTCCAAAAAGGTTATGTTACTAGTATAATTCTATTCTATAGCTTCCTATACCAGCGAGCCAGCCCCAACTCTAAGTCTTTCAATATCGCATTTATTTGCGTCAAACGAAGATTCGCAAGAAGCAGCAAAGAGTCGGGAGCACTTTTTGACAAAATTAAGAGATTATTTTGACAAATGGGACCAAATAGCAGTAAGCACAAATATGTGTATTTTGTGATCCAACAAGACCAAGAGATGAACTATCTCGTTTGAAATTGCTAAGATGTCTCTCAGCTCATTGCTTAGATATCTCAGAATCCTATGCTCAAAAATAAAAGCTGCCAATATCAAATTTCAACGCATCAGACTTCTTTTGACCAAAAAGATGGGCATGATTTAGTCTAATAAGACTAAAGAACTTGTAATTAGCTATAATTTTGATCGAATTTCTAGCGTATAATTCAGATTTTATGTGTATTTTGTGAGGATAATGTCAGCAGATGTAAAGATGGGTGTTACTTATAGTGGATAAGACATATATCTTTTTTTTTATATACAGTGTTTATGTTTTTTTTTTCAGAATACGTTGCTGGAAAGCTAACCAAGCATATTTATCAATTTATCTCCTTTGGCACAATGATCGGTTTTCTGTTGAACAGGATATACATATGTAACTTTTACTAGCAAAAAGTACTTTAAATCTTCTGTAAAATGTTATAAACCCAAATGTATATTTCCAGTACGGCTTCTAAATCATACTAAAGCTCAATTACTATTTCGTCCCTTATTTTTCCTGAACGAAACATGCATAAGTTTATTTAATTCAGTCTTTTTACAGCTCACTCCACTGACACTCGTCGGCCATTGTTCAAGCACACACCACATGTCGTCATCCTAAATGCAAGCATGATCCCCATGGATGATGTGGTATTGTCAACTGATAAAAGCATAGATATTGCATTTCGTAGAACAATACCAATTAAATTGAATTAAGTCCATACTAAATTGACGTGAACAATTCATGTCGTCGGCATCACAATATTATTTACATACAATTCGTCTATTTGCGTTCGTTCACATACATATGTATTTACGTGCTTTTCATGACGAAAGGATTAGAATCAAAGCAATGTTTCTGCAGGCAAGCGAGAAATTGAATTACTCGTCATGTCGGTTTACAAATTTTCCTGAATCAGATGATCAAGCATGGAACCAACTCGTATGGATGCATATGTATTCTCATACTGGCCAAAGAATGGATGATATGGTAGTGGTTGTTGTATTTGGTTTTGGAAGATTTACATGAATAGTAAGAAGGCATTTGTATGAAATTTCAAAGCGATGTTATCGCATCTGAAGTTGAAAAGGTATATTCAAAAATATTAATTACAAAGGGAGTCGGTGGTCGTCCTAGAGACAATCTGTAAGTAGGACCTTTCTGGAAGTTTTCGGGGAAACCATAATAATAAATTCGATTTGATACTAGATATCTACCTCTGAAATGAAACTATTCATTTTCGATACATATCAACTGAGCCGTTCACGAAAGCATTTTGAATTTATATCGGCCAGTCCGTTATGGTGTGCCTTTTTAAAATAAGTAATTTTCATAATTCATTTTTTGTTGCTGTAGCTCTCCACTTTACTAACGACTGCAAATATTATCAGACTCCAGCTTGTATTCACATATGAATGTAGTATCGTTAAACCAAAGTGAATTTTGAGTCATCTAGTTGAATCAGAAGCGCAAGCATCTGTATGCCCGTTTTCCCAACGCAAACTAAAAATAAAAAGTAAAAATAATAAAGTATAGAACAAAAAATACAACGGGTACTCCAAAACCTTTATTTCTATTCAACTAATTCGTTGAAATTTTTCAAACCACCAATTCTTATACGACAACTTAATGTTTCACTAGAAATTTTACCTAAGATATTTTTCGTAGAAAAGCTATAGCACCACTGAACTAAGCAAAGTCCAATTTGACTTGTTTACATTAAAACAACTGACGACGAATTGTGTCTGTGCTCGTAATTATGATCATACATTGGCATGTTTATAATCAATAAACAAAACACACCACAAATTTTGCAATTAAAATGCTGATTGTATTCACAGACAAACGTTAAAATTAAACTGAAAGCCAACTGTCTGATTACAAGTATAATTATCGTGAGGTGGACTGACCCTTGAGAAATGTGGCAGCAGTAATTAGTTCAAAGGTGCGACAAACAGTCAAAATAATGAATTATAAATAAACAAACATAATGAGAAAATAAAAACATTACCAGGCTGCAACTTTTTTAATTCGCACCTCAATTACAGCTAAAATAGTCTGCTTAAACACATAGTAGATACAATTTACTCTCTACGATGGATGCAAGCAATGGTACGACGTGGGCAAGTAAACCTACCTCGACCCCTCCTACCGGAAATTAAAAATAACTAGGCCTGAGCATGCGATTCAGCCGCAAGTTTGGAGAATAGACAAGTGGTTTTCTTTCTTGGCCGCACTAAAACTAAAAATTGTATGTAATTACAATGCCGGAGCTTTTCTCAAGGAACATCTAATTTTTCCAGGCTATCGGGTCAATTGGAGCATTTCTCGTTGTAAACATAAACAAAAAACGGAAAGTGCTGTAGTGAAAAAATATGGAGATGGAAAGATGATGAGCGCACCCTAGATGCTTCTGATGGCTATCGTTTTGTGTTTATTTTATGAAAGTTGATGAAAGTGTTTGGAAATTGCTGACGTAAAATGAAACTTTGAACGAATGGGTATAGCGCACAGTAAGCAGGAAAATGCTTGAACCTTTTACAAATAATTAACATTTTAAGTAGCTTATCAAATATGTAAAAGCATTTGAAGCGATGAAGAGTTAGGAGTGCGGGCATTATGCTGCTATAAATCCATGTTTATAACTCATTGGTTGTTAGCGCCCAACGTGGGAAAACGTAATTAATATGGATTTAAACCGCATTTTCGTGGAGAAAATGCTTGTTATCTATTTTAAATCAGCTGTATTTATAACCACAACTACATCTACACACAGATAGTTGATATTTAGTAACTCTCCAATTAAAAACAATACTTATTCACTTTCTCAAAATAAATAAAAGTTTTCGTAGAACATGATTATCTAATATCAAATTCCCCGCTATCACCTAATTCGAAAATCATTAAATCAATAAATTTTAATCAAATTCCAATCTGAAGTAAATACACCGGCTATGTATTTGCCAGCACAATAGACTGTTTACTATTTATTGTCGATTGTTGAAGGCGCAGCGCCAGTCGTGACAACCGTGAAAATTAATCAATTGCATACTTAATTTTTATGACTCGTCATTATTTAACATTGTTCGAGAATAATAAATGCAAATGGATTGCCAGAAATAGTTTTTGAAAGATTTTAATTGATCAAACCCACAATAGTATTCATGCTTTTAGTGGGATACAAAATTGGCTTTGTTCAATTGATATGAGTATTATTTAAGTTAATTGTATATGCATGTGACTCACGAAATTAGAGACTTGGAATGAGTGAATCCTCGCTTGTAAAGTTTGAGTACTTACCTGAAATGAAAAAGATAGAATCGTGTTACAATTGATGCTTTATAGAAATTAATTTAGAATAATATACATATAAAATTAGTAAATATGAGGTAATGTTTATGTATTACATTTTTAAAACAAAAAAACTCAATCCAAACTCAGTCTCTTTGATTTCTCTTTTGGTAAGGGACTTACACAATTGCCCCAGACTTCGCATTTAGTTTCCTTCAACAACGTATGAATGACATCCGAAATAACAAATTCCACTTGCAGGTATTTATTTGCTTATATTATACAGCGAGATAAAACAGAAAGTTATATTTTTTTTTGTAACCGAAGTCCTACCAGTCTAACACGACGAAGATCAAGTAAAACCCCCGTGTCGTTCAAACTCCGTAAATCGCTCATAGAAAAAGCACTTCGTAAACAGCTTCGAACTTGAGCATTTGCTATGGTGAAATTCGGTAAGTATTGAGTAGGGCCCAATTCGTAGCAACTGAGCATTACTGATGTTTCTGATATGATGGCACTGAAGAGAGAAAAGGACTACATCACGACTGAAAGTTATGGCACTAATTAGCAGAAGCAAAATATAGCACAAAGCTGTAGAAAAGACACTTTCTGTTCGCTCATCTACCCTATGCCGAACATTTGTGCTAAGATGTAGTTCTGTTGGTTTCCTCATTTTGTTTTATTACATTCAAGACTGACGGTACTTTGACTGACCCACTTAACATTCAGCACCAGAAATTAAGAAGAAGTACTACATAGACAGCACTTGGAGATAAAATCATTTGAACTAAGCAGTGCTTTTGGTTTTAATAGTATAAAGTTTTGAGAAAATCCGTCATAAAGTTCATTTTGGAAATATAATATAATGAAGCAAATATGATAAATAGAACATACTATGTACATAAATGAATTATTTTCATATTTGCGTAATAAATCAAGTGCGTTATCATCATCATTATTTCATTTATTTTTGAGCTTACACGCTTGGCAAAAATCGACTGATAATCGCAAATGTGTCCACTAAAAATATGAATCATAGAACGTAGCTAGAAAGCTAATACAAAAATCTTCAAGGAGTAAACTATTTGAATGTAAACATCCCTGGTGAGAAAATCAGTAACAAAATCATTGATCAAAAGAATGCCAAAATTTTCAACGCATACTGTAAAATATCGCTGTGAAGCTAATAGATACTTCGCATTTGTATCCTCTGTCTCAATTCGCTTTACTTATTAAAACCTCCAATTGCTTCAAAGTTTAGTTTGGAACTTGAAAGTTAGACAAGACTCGGAACTATGTAAGAAGCAAACGAGAACGTAACTGCGTTGCAAACATTTTCGTTCTGGTGTTCGTTTTAGTCAATGAAAAATCAATAAATTCGCATGAATGGATGAATGCTAATTGAACGAACGAGTAGAACACAAGAAATAGAATTCAGACAGTTTTTTTTCCCTTCTGAAAAACGAGAGATGTTTTTGAACAGCAATTTCGAATTCAACAGCTTTGAAGTGCATTTTAACAATGCTGATAAAAATGTAATTACCCTGTTGATTTAGATGCGAGGATTAATTGCCATAAATAAGTTAGGAATAAATTAAGCGAGTTTATTTGTCTAGAGTGTTGTGTTAAGTATACATAATTTTATTAAAGATTCTTGACACATGCATTTTTCTGCGGTGAATAGTCAATCTAGTCTTTTAGGTACCATCAAACGGACTAATGTGCACTGTTGTAAACGCCAAAAGATATTTTCTGGCGACAAAAAAGACAATTTGGGGTGTACTAATACTCTAGACTTTTCACGTAGTCGCAGTTACTATCATGAAATCAATGATGCAGACTATTTTGAAACTGTACGGACATTTTTTTTCTATTTTTTAGGGGTGCAAGATATCCTCAATGGGGGCTTACTTGGCACCAACTAAGATTTTCAATTAAATTCTCACATTAAAAAGACAAAAAACATCACAATTTTTTACATTTGAAATATTGCATCCATTTCTAATAAAAAATGACGTTTCGACAATATGTCAGCTATGTTTCCTTTTTGGGAGCGGGTGTCAAAAACCTTCAAGAAGTCTATGAGGTATCCTTCCTCTTTTTCCAAACGCAATACCAGCTCCACATATACTGGCACAGCTGACAAGGCGTGATCTGACTGTAGCATCATCTCCACGATTGACTCCGGCGTCATAAGGCCAATTGCAGAGAAAAGCGTGCGTCGCTCCCTTCTGAAGCCGGCGCAATGGAAAAAGGTATGCAAAGCGTGTTCACTTTCCTTAACACAATATTTACAGAGCTCTGTCAGCTATGTACGCACGTCCATTTCGCCTTAGCTACTTTCTGCTACCTTAGCAGCTATTCCGGAATCTTGGACAGCCCAACTGTCAAATAGCCCTAAGCTGCTATAGCAAAAATATTGAACACACCCCGGGTGTCTCACGGCAGAGCTAGGATTTTAAATTTGAATATTTAAAAATCCCTTTAAATTAAGTGCGAGGGGAGAGGCGCAGTAGATTTATCATTCGTGCGGATTCACCAGTTGCAATGTCGCAGTGCTCAGGCACACCGTGCGTATGCTATAGAAGCATTTTTGAACGCAGGAAAATCGTACGTTACGGCTCAGAGGCAGTTTTGTTCCGGCTACAATATCACACCTTTACGAGATGCACTAAGCAAAAACTTAATTCGTAAATGGGTACAGAAGGTTTGAGGTACAGGTTCCGCTATAAATCAACCACGTCCGGGCCCAAGCACAGCCGCAAGAACGGAAGAAACAATCAACGAAGTTGCAGCTAGCGTTCATTACAATCCGCGAGCAAGAGAAAGAAAAGTGCAGCGACCTTAAACGTTACCAGATCAACGGTAGATTTTGAAGCGTAATTTGCAATTCCATCATAAGAAGACGTAGTCTTTAAAAAATAAAATTAATCAGTGATAATTTTCAATAAAAACATTTTGGCAAAAATGTCTGAGTTTTTTTTATTTCATTTGGAAATTCTAGCTCGACCGTGAGACACCCTGTATAAAGCTGTATATTCTGATTCTAACGTCTCTTTTATATCTTCTCTCTAATCTCTAGAAATCACCAACTTGGAAATTCTAAATTCCGAATAAACTCTCAAAATTATTACTTTTTCACTAATAATGCTATCCAGTGTAAAGAACTTTGTTAATAAGAATTGGAAACAACAGCCACTCCCCTTATCTATAACAAGAGTTGTTGTTGTTTCCAATGCATCTGCACTGGTTAGCATTGCTCTGTTATGGATAAGGGAAGCAAAAAAACGCACCTAATATATCAAAATTCAAATTTATTTGATTTATCACATTATTTCTTTTGTTTCAATAATCAACTATAATTTTATTATAATTTTATTAAACTAATTTTATTATTGCTATTGATTTATTATCATGGATAATAACAAATGCAGTTCACCAAATGTCAATTATCTTTAACCCTTTGGCGCCGGCGGCCATTTTAGTGATATTTTTAATATACCTATTATTCTGTCCACAAATAATATTTGCAAAAATTCAGCTAGCGAAATGAATTTCGAACGCGTTTTAAATGTGAATCGGATATTGTTTTGGAATTTTTTAACCCCATGTGTGCGCTAGGTGCCTTAATAGAGATCGGGAAAATTTGAAAATTTTTAAATTGCGATAACTTTTGACAGAGCTATCAAAGCATTATGAAATTTTCAGGACATAGGCTCGTTGGCAACCCTGTAGCTAGGCTAGGCACTGAAAGTGAAAACCTTTAAATCATCGAACCTCCTAAAAATGTATCGCTTTTTGGTACAAAAAAAAGCCACTGATATATAAATTTTTTGCTTAGCCTACATAGCCAAAGTAAAACATTTGAAATTTTACAACGGGCAAGAACGGTAACCATTTCCCAATTTGCCTATATTTTAAGCATCAAAAACTTCTGTTCACGGAAACTCACGACCCGATTTTCAGATACAGTTGAAATTTACAGAATGTATTGGTAGAAGTGCTTTTTAAATGCGGGCAATTTTGTGCCAGTGGTGCCATCTTTAAAAAGCACTTAGAAAAATAGCTGATTTTAGCCCTATAAATTCTGATCCAGTCATTCGATTTTAACGAAATGGAGCTGCTGGCTATGGTAATTTTGGTGTCTTAAATTTTGAAAATTCGCTCAGGAAAATAATGCTCTTTGGCCTATAGCTTCCAGTACAGTCATGGAATCATAACGAAATTAAAATGGCAAATTAAACTTCTTGTAGGCAATGTTCAGTAGAAATCTAGTTACAAAAATAATGATAGGGTTGCCAGCTATGGTTGTTTTTGTATTTTTTAGACTTGTCTTTAGCAAGCGATTTTATCATAGAATTTTCAAATCGTAGTGATCTTGTAGTAAAAATAAACACCGAATATTAAGATCTAGAAAATGTGAAAACTTCTGCGAATGGTAACCCAAAATTTATTTGTATCCCTATAACTTTCAATGCAGTGATCGGTTCAATCCGAAATTTACAGAGCAGGTTGCTCTAGCTACAGGGTTGTCTGTACATTCACTGAAAATCACACATGTTTATTTTTGATAAACACAAATGCGCCCTGTAAATCTCCTGATGATTCAATGTTTCAATCAGATGTTACGATAAAGCGAAATTTGGAACGACATTTTTGTCTATTTTAGGCACGCGGCGTCCACATAAGGTCAAAAAATGTCCAACCTGTTCTCATAAAAAACTTAAACTTAATTTTACATACACTATGACGATATAATGTTTAATATATAATAAAATCCTATATAATTTTCTTCGAAAATCAATGTATATTCAATACGTGAAATCTTTCACCACGTTTCTGAAACTTTTCCACAAGAACGCAACATGTACTCGTATACCTTCGCCAACACATGATTGTGTTAGCTATGCTTATTTCGCAACTAGTAAACATAAACAATTGATTATCATACGGTTTTTAAAAGTGAATTTTTAGTTGAAAAGAAGACTTCTGTAAAGACTTATGTACCTAACACTAAATATTAAGGTAATTAACAATGAATAAATGAATTTTGATATGATTTTGAAAAAAGTGCTAAATTTGCAGATAGTTTATATTTTCATTTGAATTATTTTGTCGAAATTCGCACGTGAATGATTCTATGATACCTACTAGTAGTGATCAAAGAGTGCTAAATATTGAATTACTATTGTTATTCGCACGTTAGTTTTTTTCGATAGAAAATTGCAGGAAAATACTTAAAAAAAAAATTTGAATGAAAATGGTTCCAAAAAATTTCGCATGGCTTATTAGTCAGTGATAAGTGCAACCAAAATAAACTAGGTTGTCATTCGTGGACAGTTCTAATGGTTTCTACACCACACTGGGTGGTATTGCTAGAATTATATTCTACTATTGCTAGAATTATAGCAACATGCTCGCATGACACATTATTACATTTTGATGAAATCAAACAAAATGGCATTTGCCTTTTGCGTTTTATAATATTGATTGGGTAAAATTGTCTCTAACCACTATCAGGTGTAGTTGCAGTCACAGTTACATTCCAAATTATAGCCAACGATAGATGCCTATCTAGGCTATTATCGAAAACTACTCAGAACGCAATATATACTCACTTGAGATTTCACTCACATTTCAGGACTATGCAAGCAATCGCAAGTATTACAGTCCTGGCAAAATGCTGATTGAGCGCGCTAATAACAGCTTATAGCAGCATCTACTAGGACTCTGCTCCAGCTCCTGTCCCTTCATCCATTCTGCCAAAGAAATAATCTATTACCATGCGTTTTTGTATCACGCTCCTAGCACATTTCCACCATAATGCCGGGAGATTTTTTCATCGTACCGAAATATCCTTGAAATGATTTTCCCATCTTGCAAAAGTAGGGTAAAAACCTATAAAACCGTTTGTCTCTATCACATGTATAAATACGGTTGCTGGCGCTGTCATTATGTACCGTGACGTAGCAAAATGTGATGCGTCTCTCTGTAAGCTGGTATCTTCAATACATTTCCACTTGTCCGACCCTTACAGTGCTCGAGTCTCAGCTTCAAGCATTCCCTGTGATACTTTCTCGGTGAAATACGCTGTTTTCGATTCCATCATCAGAACAACATGTACATGCAGAAGGCGTTTGTGCTCCTCAACAGAAACATGTACGTCAGACACGCATCAGGACCACCGAACCAAAGATATTTTCTCCCCAAGTACTGAACATGTAAAGCTCGTCTAGTATAAATATCCTGTGCCGTCGAGCTGAAAATCGATTTTTATCTAATAACGAACGTTGTCGTTGCCAAAGCTTTTTTGATAATTTTTTTGAATTTACCAGTAAGTCGGTTTTTTGCCTGTTTTGATTATCGATGCTTTACTATTCACCGCCAGAGCTCAAGATGGATCTTAATTGACTTGGTCGCGACATAGATTTCTGTCAAGAAAATCAATATCTATTTTTACGTGATACGGATATGAATATGATGCGTTCAACGCAGGCAAAAGAATTCGCGAAAGTAATTTATAATCTAGAAGACATGACAGAGTTTATCTGTTCAGCACTTCACTCTTAATTATGATTAATATTCGACGAGCAGAACTGGTCAGAGAATTTTCGGTTTTCGATATTTCCGTCGGAATAAGTAACTAGGTCATCGATAATTACGTTTTCTGATAGATTTTCTCAGGATTTTACCTAAATGGGATGAAATTTAATTGAAAGGAAATGAGATGTAATGGCTGAAATTGTTTGAGGTTTGGAAAGTTTGGGATTAAGAATTTACTGGAAATTATTTGGGGTCTTATAGAAAATATTGCTGGATATAAACTGTAAATCGAATTTTTGAATTTTTCACACATGACTGCAATATTTGTATTTACAATGATTGCTTGAGTAGAGCTTGAGTAGCCTAGTGGATAGAGCACTGGCTTCTTGCGTGTGGGGTCCCTGGTTCGAATCCAGGTTCTGACGAGGGTCCGCGCACCAAGCTTTGAGTTCACCTAGCTCTGATTACGTACCTGATTTAAATCAGGGGTAAAGTGATTCGTGGAACTAATCACTCCACACTCGTATCCACAATGATTAAAAAAATTGTAATGAAGCTCTCTACCAGCTTCAACCCCTAGACCCGTACAAGGGTTGTCGTGGGATTGCTTTTACAATGATTGTTGGATTAATCTTGAACTACTTTTTACATCTGAACACGAAATATGAAGGTTGGAATTTATACCCCTGTCACAGTTGTGCGACATTACGCTCTGCATTGATAGGTTGAATAGACGTTTGCCATATTTCGTGCTTAAAGTGGAAAAACTGGAAGACTCTTAGGTAATCAGAGTCTAACATTGATTACGTCAAAGCTGGAAAAACTACATTTAACTTATGTTGGCATGTATGTAAATTGGGATTCAAATATTCCGATCACCAATTTGTAGTCAACTTCTGATTTAAATGTCAGGAATTACTTTTTGAAATCGATTTTCAAGGGTTGCCAATTGAAACTCAAGCTTTGTTCTACAGAAGTAGCACGATACATTTCAAGTGACCTGCGATTAATTTTTGAAAAAATTTTTTAAAAGATATTTTATGTAGAGGGATGAATCCAAACAGCTTGACGAAGTATTGAGGAAAATCATTACTATTCACGGGATTTCAAATGACACTAGCCCATAGTTACGCACTGAAGTCATTGACTTTCAAATGTGCATTATTTTCGTGCTGCCAACCACACAGAAATGCAGCAAAAATGCTTCGAAGGCAATAACCGAGCTTTTAGTTGAAGTAATAGTTGAGCAACAATAAAATATGGTGGACAATAATTGTCCTGTTCTTATGTCTAATCATCAATAAAACTTGGCAGCAAAGTTTTAATTTTTCGGAGATAATAGCTTTTTAGTTGTAAAACCTACTTAATGAAAATGTAACCGATGATTTTGGAGGCGCATTAAATTTTTTTTATGCATATAATTCAAACATTAAAAAAACATTTTATGCCAAGCTATAAACTGCGGACTCAAAAATTATATTTTCGCGTTTTTCATCTCATATCCTTGCTATACGTGAAAGTCAACCGCTCTTTTATCAGAAAAAAATTAAAGTGCCTCAAATAATTATTTTCAAGATCCTGCAAATCTGTACTTCCCTAACATGGTACAAAATGCGAACGGACTGAAAAACGAGAAAAACTATGATTTGCTTACGAGGACGATCAGTGATGTCCGTTTTTCTTATGCCGAATATACACACAGGCAAATGTTGGCGAACTAAGAGTATAAATGGTCACCTCGTCTATTATCTGCTGTTTTTTTCACATGCCAAAACATGGAGAGAGGTAATTTTACAATTTGCTCGACGAAACGTTCGGAGAGAGTGTAATTGCGCCTTTAGCTGAAGGTTCACAGGAAGTTGTGTTGGCATATGGCAGAAACGAAAGTTTTACTCGAAAAACAGCGTGGACGGAATGAACGGCAACGGGCTTAGGGCTGCGAAAGTGATGGACCGTGAAGTGATGAGCCGTGAGGAAATGTCCACAGCATAAAGGGCTACTCTTCTTACAAAGGACCTTAAAAAAGAGATCAATATTAAGAATGGAAGTTGTGTCATTGAGTGTTCTATCAATTGCGGTGGGTCTACTGGTATAATGGAAGTTGAAGGCATGAAGAGGGAGAGATGCTATACACATCGGTAATGGAGACCGCAAAACGTTCAAGAATGTAGTGAATGGAGACTTATGTACTCCTGTGAAGATATCAAAATAATGATTGCTTAGATAAATATGCAGAGCCGAATGGAAATCAGGCTGTAGGCTGTGGAGAAGGTATGGAGTGGCAAAAAATCAGATGGAAAAACTATTGGAAGCAGAGAAAAATGGACAGATAAAGTTATAGACGAATTAGATACTTTCTTAGCAATGAAATTCAAAGAAGCAAGTCTGTATAGGAGATGAAGAATAGAATCTAGGTTAATTATTATAATTACAAGTTTTTAAATAATTTAAGTTCAATATTTTACTAATTTTTTCTTTGAAAATGTTACATATAATTCTTTTCTGCAAGTGAACTAAAAGTAGCCCACAAAACCATCTGTTCCCTAAAGATGCCTCTGGTTGGATGCCTCTGTGATTAAGAAAACTTTCAATGAACTCAGTGGTAAAGTTGCTCTGACGTTGTGTGGGTAGTTTACACAAAATTCAGACGAGTCATTTGATTAAATTATTGAAACCAATGTACCAAAAATCACTTTTTGTACAAGGAAAGTCTTAGCATTCTGTGACGGGCAAAAAAAAATCACGTGATCGTCCTGACGGCACTAGGAGTCACTGCAGGTGAGTAGGGTGGATAAGGTGACATTGGTGGAGAAATAATGCGGTACGGACAGAGGCGCACCCTTCCCCCAACCAAGGAGACATATTGAAAAGGAAACACAAAAAGGATAACTTTAATAAGAAGGACATGGCATTTTGGGGCATTTTAATCCAGAACAGTCAAAAGTAAATGATTGTGAGCCTATGTACTTGAAAATTGTTTTTCTCAAAACGTTTTTTGTTTGAATTTCAAGTATAAGTTTCCTCCAAAATGATTACACCTAGATGGTGAAGTTTTTCAAAACTTGCCTCCTAGTTAGCTTCAAATTACCATACAATTTTCGTAATGCTCTTTTAAGTTTAAATACTTTTAGTTTTTGTTCAGTGAAAAATAATGTTTTTTTCGGCATGAATGTCTTTTGAAAAATAATGTCAAATTAATATCTTAAGGTTTTGCGAAAAGGAACAAAAACTGGATCAGCTCCAGAGAGACCTACTTACAATGAATAATCCGTTAATTAAGGAGGTATTCTGGTTTAGAAATTTGATCAAATCGATTTTTTTTCGTTTGCATATTTTCAAAGTTTAGACCTTTAAGAATAAGCTTTTAAAAGGATTTTCGGAAATTCGAATTATTTTTGGAGTTACAGCTATTTTTGTGACACGTCAACTAACTGCCCGAAACAAGACTCCAAGTTTTAAACGCGTTTTTCTCGAGACTACTTTTCTCGATACGGTTAACATGCTATCTCTAGTTGTAATGAACCAATTTACGTGAAATTTTGCGAAAACTCTCTTAACACTATAAGTTTTCGTCTGACGTAGGGATTTTTCAAATTTTCTCTTTCTACTATTTATTAAAAATTCCCAAAGTTGTAAAAATGAGGCAAAAACGACTTTTTTTTACATAGACGCCATTTTGTGAAAAAAAAAAAAGTTTTTTTCACATCGCCTAGTCAGACGAATTTCACATTCTTCTTTTTACAGAATTCGCCAAAAATTTATGTTTCAGGCCATCAGGAAGGTTGGAATCATGTCAACCATGAGACAAGTTTTATTTTTAGCCTTCACTTCGCTGGCATCTACATCAATTTTTACTTTTTTATTTTTTGAATACATTTTTGTACTTTCAAAATGTTAATAAAATACTGGTAAAAAAATATATACCAAAAAAGTTTATGGTTCTTTTTTATTGCGTCCGTAAAATCACCTCAAAATCGAGCCTCTAGACTAGAATACTGCCTTAAGCTTATTTTTAGGGTCCTTTAGTCTATAACTGACTAGACACATCAAAAAACCTAACATCTTTCTATTTTCTTCAAACTTACTGTTCAATCATGGCTATCTCATAATCAGATTGAAAATATATTCACAGGATGTATTAGTGCTAAGTAGGACCAGATCCGAAAAAATAGCGACGACTTTACTTTTGGGCTGGTGGAAGTAGCCTTCCAATCACGATTTTGACCAAGCGAGTTCCTAAGTTAATTTACTCTTTTGCCAGCGTTTATTTACGTTGTGATAATCGTGATTTAGGGACTCGCTTTAGTAGCAGCTACCGAATTCATTTTGAACGACTTTTCGAAAAAAAAAGATGCTGGTTTTATAGCCGTTCACAGCCACTTCCACATTTTCTCCATGGAAGTGATATCGCTTCAACAATTTTGATTATTGGAAATCGAGACTAAATTATATTTTCATGTTGTTTTTCCAGACAGAGCTGCTTGATGTTTAAATTCATAAAATTAATGGACTGATGTTTGAAAAAAGGTAAAGTATATTCTTCATGAGGCCTACCATCTTGGCACTACATGACTATAGAAGTGTCAAGTTTTCATGGTTCATTCATCCCTTTTGCCATGTGCTATACAAATTTAATAGTCATCTTTATACATTTTCAATTTTCAACTCTTATTTCGAATACCCTGCTCTTCTCAAATTATTGATTATTATTGTCTGAGTGAAGCCAGATCAAGAATTACTTACATCGTTCGAAACGACCACAAAAACCCACACGTCTGTCGTGAATTATAGTTTTACTTTTCTAGAATATCCAAACGATCTTTGGGGACCGCCAAGCACATACACGTAATTTCCGAGGAAAAAAATTCCAAAAGCAAGCGGCATCGTTCGTGCAAATAAAAAAAGACGAACATTTTCGACAAATTCGTTCATCATAAAAGCCCGTCCTGTGCCAAATTGAATTCAGTGCATAAATACCCCGAAATTCCATTCAATCGTGCAAACTACCATTATCATTTCGTTCCCGTTCAAACCAACGACACCCATTATTCAATGGAATTTCCTTGAGAAATTCCAACAAGCATTTTCGAAAGGTAGCCTCAATTTCGGCGACCCTAGTAAATTCTATGTGAATCCCTTTTGCGAGCTAATCTTTCGTTGATGTGTTCTTGCTGTTGGTTGTTGATGCTGCTGCTGCTCTGAATGTTTATATGTGTGTATTGGACATGACCTAAATGAAAAGGATCTCACGAAAATTATCACTGGAATTCACCTGAAATAATGAAGACCTTTTCCACCTGTATCGGATAAAAGTAAAATACGAAAAACCGTTTTTCACTTTTCAATGTTCAACGTTAGATGAAAACTTTATAGTTCTGTCTCTTTTGCTCTCTCGCTCATTTACTCTCTGATGTGTTTACATCGCCTGAAGTTGTAAATATTTGATAAGACAAATCTGGTAGTGCTTTTTATAAGGACGACGATTCACCGGTGAAAACGAACGGTTGCTGTTTGAACTGTGTGCTCGCAGTTCTCTTGTTGATGGCTCGCTACTAGCCCGTTTTCAAAAGCAAACACAATAGATGATTGTTTTCGTTATCTTTTACGATTTGAACATTTTAGATGTCTATAACTTGAAGGTATAGTTATTTGAACAGTCATTGTCTTAATCTATTTGTTAGTTGGAATTGGAGTTGAACGATGCTGTGTAATTGACCTGAATAATCGATAATTCTGAGAGCATCAGAAAAAGAAAGATCAAAAGGATCGCGACTAAATTATGAAAGTTATTTTGCCGACATTTCAGTACAATAATTTTTCTTTATTCTCGCATTAAAACGTCTTGGATTTGCCAAAACATTTTTGGCGCCCAGTGTGGGTAAAATCCCAGATATACTTTAAAAAAAACGTTGATTATCTTTTCGTTCAGTTATGCCTTAAAGAAAAGTTGAGTTTTCAATGAAAACTAGGTATTTAAATAAATCAGCTGCAGAAAACTGCAGCTAGATGCGAGCTATAAGCAAAGAAGGCCAACTAGACAAAATTGTGCTCCAGCCGCGAAACTCATATCAATCTCTACATTATTCTGCTATAAACTTCATTGAAACCAATTTCGAAAAGTTAAAAAAAAAGTTACGCTTGGTCTATACTTTGTAGAAACGACAGCAGCATTGAAGTTCATTTAATATTGTTATTAGGCTGATTTCAATTTAGAAATGAAAACTATTCCATCATCACTATTTTAAGCATTTCCTTTGACCAACCATGCGAAACACATAACTTTCGAAAGAACTCAGCTCGATGTACAGCGCATTTCATATTTGATATTGTGCCAAAACATTTTGACTAATATCGGTTCAATAAAAATTTTACAGGCTACAGACATTCGAGATGATCCTACGACTTAAATATGCTTCGGAGCCTTGTACATTAAAATATTTTCTGATAATCTATGCCTACTTGTAAGTATGCACCTTTTTTTTTGCGAACATACCGGACAGAGAATTCCAATTAATTTTCATTTAAATGTATGTAATGGTTCCAATTGAAAATCAAGTGCTGTACAGACTTATTTGACATAACTTGTCCCATTCAAATACTTGGTCGCTCCTCGCCATTTGATTCGTTTCATGTGAGTGTTCGCCGCGCTTAGCTGACGTCAGCATGTGGCCGTGAAATACTTTTTCGTATTACTAGCAAACTCGCACACTCGTCCGTACAAGTATCTAAGCATCTATTATGCGTCCATGTGAAACAGATGGATACTTAAATCTCTAGATATGTACATATCTACCTACGTGTGAACATTTCATACCAAATCTATCTACAAACTGCACATGCATACGCGTATAATTGTACTTCTAATGAAAACGAAAAATCATAAAATCTTTTTGGTCTGTAAAATCGTGACTGTTGTTTAGACATTTGTTTTTCTCTGTATGCCTATCATAAAATCATAAACGCACTAAATACCGATCATAAACTCTCTGTGTTTGAATAATATTGTACGGACGGGGTCGATGATGTTGATGATGACGATTTACACGCAAACAGCAATTACAACAAATTCTAAATCGGATGTACATATGTACATATGTAGGTTAATGCAACGACAACGTTTTGCCAATTTATCTGAAAGTAGTTATCGATGTTTATGTCTGACACGATCACGATTGTAAATCAGCTATAAAGACAAAATCCAAATTCGAATTGGTGTCACTGTCAGCTACGAGCGTACAAAGTTTGTCATTTGAAATTGATCAAACGACTTTAATGACATTGTAGTGTAATATTGTGATAGACTTTTTGTGTTCATGTCAGGTTGAAGTCGAAAGACCAGCCAAAGGCAGAGGTGAAGTATGTAAGTGCGCTGTATCAGTGTGAATATGTTTATTTTGAGTTTTGAATTAGAGAAAACGAGGCGTAAACTCTGTTATTTAATTCAAGCTGTCGACTAATGACGAACGGATGAAAATAAACAAAGTTCAATAAAAGAAGACTTAATTCGAAACTTTGTCGTCGACTTTCTTAGTTTGTGGAGGTAGTAAAAAAGGCCGACAGAAAATAACATCAATCGTTAGCAACCGTCACATTTTCAAAATCTTCAAAGAATTTTTAAGAAATCGAGGAACCATAACTGTGATTAATATACGCTGACATAAAAAAAGAACTTGAAAAAGGAAATAAAAAAGATATCTTCATTTCGATATTACAACTAAAATAAAATAGCGAATAGGAACCGCTAGAAAAATGGATTTTCGAATAAAAAGTAAAGTAAATGCGTAGATTTTGAACGGATATTTACCCAACGTACTTTTTATATCGACCCTTGGAAACGAAAACTGAAAAGTAAAAGAAGCTAGGCTAAAATTCGTGAGCCTGTATGATCCGTTAAATTTACTGACCATAAATTGATCACCGGCCTCTGTGTATAGGGTAATTCCATAGAAAATCGACCTATTTTCAGATAATTTTTGAACTCACCTCCTTGGAATTTGGAAATATTTTGTTATCCAAAAGAGTGAGCTAATTATCGAAAATAAAATATTTTTGGAAAATATGGTATATTTGTGGAAATATGGCCTCTTGAAGTTTTTGAGAAACGTCGGTTCTTCTACTTTACGTAGAGGCTTCAAATATGACTTGTTGGAAAGGGTAAGGTGTAGGTACCCTAGGAAAAAAAGTGCGAGAAATATCCTGGCCAAAAAGGATACAAAGGATCATTACAGTGTCCTTTATCCTTGAATATTTCAATATGCACACCTTTGATTTTCTTAATTTATTTTATATATTGTAAACAGTTATATAAACTATAAATTTCAAAGTGGAGCTCGTAAAAGTACAGTCGTAAGAAATTTTGTAAGTTGTGGACTATAACCGCTAAAGAAAATTTATAGAAAATGGTACCGAAAGAAGGTAAAACTTACAAAATATGGTACGAAAGAATTTTACATTTTGAAAATAGATTTAAAAACTGCTTTGCAATGTTATTTGAAGCCTACAGAAGATTCTAATCTAATTTCTAACGTAAAACGATCTGCATAAGTCCGTTGCTTATAGATAATACCACTGCCGCAATTTTTATCAAATTTTTTTTCACATGCACTTAGAATAACGGCTGATCCAGGGCTATCCTGGCAGCTATCGAAATACCAATCTGTTTGTGGAGGAGACCATATCATCAGAGATAAAAAGTCCTTATAATTAGCCAAGCTTATATCGGAACCCTTTGTTACAAAATTTATTTTTGTTCCTTTAATCATTAATTTAACGTTTTATGCCTTTGGCATATTATGCCTTTGGGCCAGTTTTCTAGCATCTCTTCACGCTCCCATACGTGTAATATAATTTTATGAATTGCTTGATGTAACATAATGTGGGCCCTCTACATTTAATCAGCTCAGCAGGTATGCCGTCGGCTCCTGGGGCTTTGTTAAATTTCAGCCGACTTATGACTCTTCGCAGTGGCAGTATAAGGTCGTCTTCTTGCAATGATGGATCCTTCAATTCTTCGTTGAGCTGACCGTTTAGCAATTCACTAAAGTGCACTTCCCATCGCTCCAGAATGCCTCCAGGATCAATGATCAGATTACCCTCGTTGTCTGACAGTAAGTGCAGCGTGGTGTGTACTGCGTCATGTTTCGGACTGTTTGGTAAAACTTCCGCGCTTTGCGCGGACCTCGCTTTCTAGCTCTTGCTATTTCACAGATAAGGTCTTTTTCTCAGGCTGCTTCCTTCTGTCTGTGAAGTCTCTTCTCTGTTTATCTGAGCTCTTTATATTCCCCTTCACGCGCCCGCGTTCTATGAGATTCCTGCATTACCCGGTATGCAACATTCTTACGTTCAGTCGCTAGTTTGCATTCATCATCAAACCAGTCGCTCCGATCTTTGCGACTACTGCCTAAGATGGCGTCAGCAGTACTAATGACAGTATTCTTAAGGCGTGTTCACTTCTCATCTACGCCCGGCATCCTGGACCCACGACTTACTCTCCGTCCCTCCATCGAGCTCTTTGAGGGCGAGTTCCAAAGGTGTTATTGGTATTTTCATTGCGTAAGGCAGCCGTGTTGATTCGAGCCTAATTTGCGGATGCAATGCTTCTACGCAAAGCAATTCGCGCTCGGAGAACCATACGAACAAGATAGTGGTCCGAGTCTAAGTTGGCTCCTCGATACGTTCGTACCGTCATCAGACTCGAGTAGTGGCGGCAATCTATCAACACGTCGTCTATCTGGTTACGAGTGGCTTTATGGATATCTTTACGGGGGAACTTGGTACTCGCAACGACCAAGTTTTTGGATGCTGCCAGTTCTATGACTCGAAATCCGTATTTATTAGTGATCTCATGCAAACTCTGGGTGCCTGCGTAATACCTGAACACCAGCTTTAGACTCAATTTGGCGTTAAAATCTCCAAGGATGATTTTTACATCATACCTTGACCAGGCATTGAGGATTCGCTCGACCTGTTCATAATATGATTCTTTTCCGTCGTCAGCAGATTCCTCTGTAGGTGCGTAATTTATGAGGCTGATGTTTGCAAATTTGCCTTGCACGCGAAGAGTGCAAAGTCTTTCATTGGTAGCTCTAAAGCCGATGATCGTAGACTTCATTTTTTGGTTGACGAGAAAGCCTACCTCGAGCACATGGTGTTTCGTATGACAGCTGTATTATAAGTCATATTCTTTCTTTTGCAAAACACAATTCTCTGTCCATTTGATCTTTTGTATTGCTGTTATATACGCCTTATATTGAGACAAGGCATCGGCTAGCTGCTGAGCAGCTCGAGCTCTATAGAGCGATCTAACGTTCCATGAGAAAATATTTAAAAAGTTTAGCCATTTTCGTTAGCATGGTCGTCGTTGTGATATCAATCCGATTCCGAGGCCTATAACCGCTTCGGAAAGCATTTTACAGGAGAGGTAATCGGCCTCTCGCCAACCTTACTTGGAAGGGACTAGCCTGAAAATATTTGTCAGCCTTTTCTGATAAAAAAAACTGTTTCCCGCAGCCACCACGAGCAAGTTAAATTCAGGCTTCCATCAGCCGAGATAGATGCGACACGTGCGAATATTCATTACTATATATTATTCTCCCTATTCGACTCTTTGCCCGGCTGCCAACTCAACCGCTATCAAGTTTCCAGCATGCGTTTTGTGATACCACCTGAAAAAAGGAGAAGAGGAATACCAATTGTTATACCTACGACAGTTGGCTGCGAAGTAGTTGGGATCGAAAAATTGGCTAGATTCCTTTGAGTAATACTGGACGCGTAGCTGACTTGTGGAAAGCATATCCGAAAAGCCTGCGATAGGGCACTAATGGCTGTTATAGTAAAAGTAAACTGCTTATCCCGATAGCTCGATCAATGTTACAGTAAGGCGTGAATATATGACCCACTGTTTTAAGGCTTGAAAAGTATCGAATTAGGATGGTTACAAATTGCAAGCGCTTATCGAACAGTTTCAATAAACACCGTGTTAGTTATAGCCGACGTAGTCCTTTTAGCGAAGGAATCCAGGGAGGTATTCTTGAATTGGCCAGAAATGGAAAGAGAAGTCATAAGTGTGAACGCTTGATCTGTAGGAGGAAGTATGTGCTACGATTTCTGAAGAGGCATGGACGTTCGGGCTATTCGCACCGTAAAATCTGGGCTTTTTTAGTTTTTATCTTGCCACGAGCGCTTCAGGAATTCAGGACAAATTTCAGGACAATGAAAATGATGACACCTTACCTACTTTCTTCCAATGCGCCCACTTCATTAGGAAGCTAGATAAAGTTTTTTTCTACATTCGGCCCTGCGACGTCGGTAACGTCACAATCAATGTTTAATAGTGTGGGATGATTCATTAGCCCCAAGACTCATAATGTTAATCTCTACATCCCTGAATTAAATTTCGGTCAACTCAAAGTTCATTATGTGGTTTTAGTTTTTTATTATTATTATGGCTGGATTTGAGGACATCGTGGCACCACTCGGCTACTCACGTTTACTCTACCTGTACTTCTCATTTAAAGCGAACATAAAAAAGCCACATGAATCTTCTTTTTGAATTGTTATTCTTGTTTTTTATCAGAAATGTCGAGAAAATCGACTTATATTCTATGTCGACTTTGTTGACTTAATAAAAATGTTGAGGCGCGTCCATTAAGAGAATTTTATAATTACTAAAATCCGACACATCTCATCTGATTTCCGACTTATTTAAAAAAAACTTAAGCCTATTATGTTGAATTGACTGGTCTGATTCTTCAAATTGATTCTGTTGGCAAATTATCTTGCGTGGGTGGTTCGATATGTTCCTGCTACACGGTCGAACATTCCTTCCTTCGCTGAATTTTAAAAAAAATTCAAACAGCACAAATCGAATCAAAGTAATTACATATTGTCACCTATAATATTACATATTGTCACCTATAATATCATTCCGGAAAACTCCAGTCATAATAATCAAAGGCACACGTTCATACGTGCACTAAATTAAAACACTAGCTACATTCACAGCCCAGAAACTATACCAGTCGCCTTAATTATCTAACTAGAGGTGAAAATCCATTCAAGCATGCGCGCAAACTATTCCGGAAAAAAATTTAAGCCAGCCCATGCACGGCCAGTAATTAATCACTAACAATAATGAGGTTGTTGGGTCTACAAACTTAAAAAGAGTTGCACGCACGCTACAGGCACGTTCCAGCGAACGAAATGTTTAAATTTTCAATGGCAGAATGAGCTTTCTGAGATTTATTTTCTTCTTTTGGGCTCTTTATGGCTTTCTTTGCTTCAAAGAATTCGTGTTTCGTGTAATAATGTACACAACACGCTCACTTTGAGGTTTGCTTTGGTTTTCAGGGAGATCCGCCTCGAACAGAAATCATTTTTTCTCGTATACAATGTATAGATACTCACCACAGTATGTATACATATGATAGGTGTCCATATAGAATTTGACGGCATTGTGCTAATGACACAGATCTAATGTCTGTTCAGTTGGATGCACACTAATTGACAAGCAAGAATCTTCAAATTTTTCCACCGAAAGTGATATGTTTTTAAAAGAACCGAATAATGCGAGTAAAAATAGATGACAATATGTTTGCAGTAAATATTGAGTCTTGAGTATGGATTTTTTTTAAATACTTTGGATTCGAGTGGTGACATTGAAAGATAAGTAATGATGTTTCGAGGAAAAATTATTTTGAATAGGAGGCTGCGTTCATAATAATATGAATAGAATTAACAATATGTCAAATGAGATATTGCATAATAAGTTTAATAATATCGGAGCAGATCTAGTTATGAGAGGAAAGTCCATGATGCTTTAAACTAAAAGAAATGGAAAAAATCAACCATTCACCAGCTAGACACCGATAATAACCGTGTTTGTACATAGCTTTAACATCATTAAGTGGTAATGAAAAGATATAGAAAAAGGTATAGATTCAACACGCAACTAACTTGACTGATTCTAGTAAGGAACGAGGCATTGACCCCTTTTATTTATTTTGTCATTTGATTCATACGACGCTATGATAAAAGTAAACCTTTGAAAATAAGCTGAAAGCAAATATTAAAACGATCGTTTACTTACAGCTGTTTCGGCCAATTCCTGATAATACGATTCGCCGCTTCCACGTCTCGATCCAACGCACATTGCTCGACGCAACAGTCGCGACAATAACGAGCACAAACCACATCTTTGCATCGCTTCATCAGCTGATCCTTGACGCGAACTAACAATTAGCCCGGAACTAGTCGCAATAGTTTCGGCCGTCGCACTCATCGATTGCTGAATATCGCTAGTGGTGCTTGAATGGGTGGTAAGTCGATGGCACAAACTATATCCACCGCCGCGAACCCGACCGCCACCTCCACCACTATTACTACCTTTATTCCCATCACTACCTCGATCAACACCTACATCCTCCCGATCACCATTGTTGCTTTTCCCGCCACCACCGCAACCACCTAGTCCTAAACGGCATTTTCGCTTAACACTGCTTCCATCCGACTCGGAAACTTTCCCGGTATCACCGCCGCCACGACCACCGACCGACGAACTAACCACTGTCTCACCACTAACGGCTACTACCGTTTCTTTGGTAGCAACGCCACAACTAGGATCAGCCACGGATTCTTCATACTGATGAGTTTCACGTTTTCCTTTCGACGCGGCCACTGTGACGGATTCTCTTTAGATATTATCTAATCCTATTTTTTATCTTTTATTTTTTTTATTTGTTTAACTTCAAACAATTAAACACTTGATTTCACTAACTTGTACTAAAACTACGACACAAATATTTTCACACTATACTTTCTAAATCACTATCAAGGATATTTCGAATTCTCACAGATTTACAATTAACAACCTGTATAGGCTTTGACGTATCGACTTCGACGATGACTTGGACGACAAACATAAATCGGAAGTTGCATGACATTGGTTATTTTTTCTGCTTCTGCTTAAAGTGAAAACTGCAATTTCCACTGCAAGACATTTTTGTCGATTTCGTTAGAGCTTGTATCACTTGTTCAATTTTTTTCTGGAAACAAATTCAAGATCATTTTATAATGGTAGGATAATTTATCCGATATTCCAGTTTCCAGGATTTTTGGCAGACTACTTAACTATCGAAATTTGATATACAACACTAGATGACGCAACATATATTATTTACTATCATTTTATTTTTACTTATTATTTGGTTTTGATTTATTTTGGTTTTGATTTTTTTTTTGTTTTTGGTTATAAATTTTTTTCAATCTTAGATTTCACAGATATATGTTTTATATATTTGGATTTTTTTTTTGTTTCTGTCCTATATTTTTAAATTTTTTAATTTACTTCAACTTCTCACGTATATCATTACATCGATTAAAGTCTAGGGAAATAAGTTAATTGATAACTAAACTAAATTTTTCATTCGACCGTACTTATTCCTTAAATTTAAACGTAGCACCAATGAGAAACTGCAGATAAAAAGACAGATATTTATTTAAACAATGTCACTACGAAGAATTTATATTTCACGCTATGGATTCCAGTGAATTGAATTGGTGGGTCTTCAATTTGATTTGATGTAAATGGCAAATTTATGTATTAATTATCATTGAAGAATTCAAAATTTACATATATAAGAAATTCTTTACAATCGGCACGTTTTTTTGCTTCCATTATCTATAACAGAACAATGCTAACCAGTGTAGACGCATTGGAAACAACAACAACTTCTGTTATGGAAAGGGCTGTTTTTGTTCCCAATGCGTCTGCAGTGGATAGCATTGTTCTGTTATAGATAGGGGGAGCAAAAAAACACGCCTAATACCTCTTAGTTCTTAGGTAATATAGATACAAAGAGGTAGCGATGCTAGAATGGAGCCCTGAGGAACACCGGAAAGCGAACAGAAAGAGGAAGAGGTGGACGATTGGACAGATACAGCACAAGAACGACCAGAAACATAGGATGAAAACCAAGACAAAAGAGAACCCAACACCTCATAACTTCGAAGCTTTGCAAGGAGAATTCTGTGGTCAGCAGAAACAAAGGCTTTTGAGAAGTCGGTATATATGACATCCACTTGTTTCCGTTGGTCTAAGGCAGAAGCAACAAAGTTAGCAAAAGCTATAAGATTAGAGGTGGGGGATCTACCTTTGACAAAACCATGCTTTTCCGGAGCAAGGAAGGGATGGAGGAGAGGAAGCAGCATGTTAAAAACTACTCTTTCAAGAACTTTTCCAAAACAAGGAAGGAGGGAAATTGAACGGTAGTTGGAAACACAGCTTGGGTCTCTCCAGACTTGTGGCTGGGGGAAATACAATATAAGCAGATTTCCAAATGGAGGGGAAGGAGCCGGAGGAGAGGCTGAGGTTAAATATAATTGACAAGGGAACACATAAGGACGATGACAGTGATTTGGCCAACAGGTTAGGGATACCATCAGAACCACAACCGACATTACTGAATTGTTTCTCAGTAAAAAGTATAAGCGTATGTAATAAAATATTGAAAACAGAAAAGGATAAAATATACGTTCTGCACAAGCTTTAAAATTTATCCAGCAGTGGTAGGTCTAAAACAAGAGTTAATCATTATCAGTTTATGATTTATAATCAAGATACAGGAACATTAATGAAAGGATAGACTGCAACTTTTTACAAAAATACGACTTGAGTAAGAAATACAATCCTACGAAAATGTTGCAATCTTGAGAAAGTTCAACTTAACAATGTGATGTTGAACCAAACAGTATGAAACTGGTTGAACATAATGAGAGCTATCAAAAGCTGGAAACGAACGGCTCTTGACCATGCCGTTTCTCTAGTACTGACCAACAGTGGTCTGTTTGACAAGGGTAATTGTCCAAACGAAATACATTGAATTGTCAGAGGGAAATAAGGTTGTCAACATAAAAATGATACACACTGCAGAGTCAGAAATCAATCAGTAGGGATATTTAGACGTAGATAGCATCCTTCCTTAAGCACTTTTCTAGCTTCCGTTTAAGTCATTTAAAAGACAGTAAAATTGAATATATTACAGAGTAAATGTCGTTAAGAGAGTTAGTCTAAAACACCACGAAATTATCGCCGAAAAATTCAGGACAATCTATATATTCAACAGCCTGGATTTTATTCCATACTCAAAATTCATCAGAAAAGTTATCGAATGATTTATCTATTAATTTTGTTGTTAAATTTCATTTCGTTCAATTTCTATTGAATATTGAAACTCCTAGCTTTTTTTAATGCGAACTCGTCAAACACAGCTTCTAAAATGAATTGTCTCGCAAGTTGGAACTCCAAAGCTAGAAGACCCAAACTAAATAGCGTGTCTTTTCACTCACTTTGGAGAAAAAAACGCTCTCTCAGAAAAGAACGGAGAGCGAAAATGGAGAGAAACAAGCATGAGAAATATAATTTTTGCCGAGCTTTGTCGTGTAAATGTTTAAATGGAATTGACGCCTTTCATTTCATCCAAAAGTACATTCTGGAGATCAGCTGAGTACATACGCCTGAGATTTTTCAATATCCAAAGAATATAAAAAAAAATCTTCATAAAGCTCGTGCGCAGCTTTAAATTGCACAGAAAAAACACTGATTACATGTTCTAAAATTTCGAAGAACACGTCTTTTTGTATATTATATACGCTACTACATTTTCCTGGGTTTCGTCTTTATTTCAAGTCACGTCTGACGTTTTCTTTCACTTACGATTTCTTTTATTTTTCTCCCGAAAAGATTTTGGCTATTCACGGGTATTTCTCAATGCTATAGCTTCATTCCAAACTTTCTCCCAACCTCCAATTCGAAATCCTCTTGGTATTACCCTGTTTTTGGCAAACAACATCGAGTATTGGTTCCCAATGTATTTTATACATTATCCGTCCTCGTACTTCGATAGCAATCAAAAAGCAAAAGAGAGTACCCTCTGAATCTTTGGCACTGTGATAAAAAAGACATCAGCTGGTGATGTGCCTACCAGTTTTATCATAGTCCGTAAAAGCATTCCGCCACTAGGTTCACCAAGTTACACTGTGAATTTCGCCAATTCGTTTAGCAGTAGAACTTGAGC
Source organism: Nemotelus pantherinus (assembly GCA_963978885.1). Taxonomy (NCBI): domain Eukaryota; kingdom Metazoa; phylum Arthropoda; class Insecta; order Diptera; family Stratiomyidae; genus Nemotelus; species Nemotelus pantherinus. The sequence continues at coordinate 26,738,223 of OZ022263.1, forward strand.
ACTCATATTTATCCTTGTAGTGGGCCATAATTATAACTAAAAACATATAGACCAGTGAAACATAGGCCTGCATTGTCTTCTGATTGAAAATCTTTTGAAGGACATGAATAATAATTGTATTCTTCCAATCTAAAACTAAATCATTATGGGCCACAATTGCTGCCATTGCTGTTAACTTACTCCTGGAGTTTTCTTGTATATTGAATACCAACCTCACTAACTACCTACTATGCATTGGAATTTGAATAAGCAACAAACACCCACATGGAAGAACGCTACCTATTTGCAAAATTTCCGAAGATCTTTCCAACTTAAAAGCGTTACCAAACAAATAAATACTCATAATAATGTCAATTGTGCAAATAGCACGTGAAGCATCGTAAAGAGCACTAACCAGTTTACGGAGCCGAGTCGGACCGTGTGTCGAACAATATGCACTTTATTATTCATTATTCGCAGACGCAGCCTTTTCAAGCACGCCACCACCATCAATGAGTGTGATTGAAGTATAAATAAAATGAGATAAAAGCTTAATTAGATAACAAAAACTTGTTAAATGCCGACGCCGCCTTTGGATTTACAACTTTTTCACATGTTTACAGCGCTAGGCATTGTGCTATTTTGCCTTTCGTCGCCCGACTCAATCCACACTTCTGCACTTTCGATGATTCTCCAGGGAAACGTATCAGGTTCAGGCTGAGTGGGCTTGATTTTTCGTTACATTGAAAAGCAAGTCGAGAATATCGTACATGATCCAGCCATATGTTTATATATCAATAATTTGATGGAAACATCACTCACATTTTGCATTGATTGTTTTGTGGTGCGATATTGATGATGATTTCGTCTGGGGCTAAATTAAATCACCAACCAGGCATTTCGCTTCCCGTGAGCTGCCAAAGTATCTATAAATCAGATTCGAGGAGGCAAAGTGAAGCAAGTCTGGCTGCAAGTACGCTACGCTTAGCCTCTCTCGGGCGAATAGTGGATTGTATACAAACACAGCCTTAATCGAGTGATAGATAAATTTTATCAGCCGATATCTGCTCCCCGAAGCAAAATTCCAAGAACAAAGTATTCATAGGTACATATATAATTCAAATGAAGAGTGGAATACGTTATCAGGATGTATTCGGGGGCTTATTAGGAATACTGCGTGTGGAAGAGTTTCAAGGTCGAAATTAATGATGGGCATGTATGGAAAATGAGGAGAACCAAGTGATTTTGTCGGGAGAATTGATTATTTTTCTTTCGGATGTACCATTCTGGTTGGTGGATAATTTTGTATCATCAATAGCGGGTCTGAAGGTTGAAGTTAGAAACTTCTGTACAATGATTGGTTCTACGACCAATTTTACAATATAATAAGCAGCCTAACTGCTGCTGCGACATCAATGGTAATAAAAATTTCGTAAATCATAAAAAATTGACGTCAGGATAATAATTACAAATCATCTAGTTGGTCAGATTTTACCAATAGCAGAAATTCACGATTTGTTGAGGTTTATTTATTTATTTATTCATTTATTAACCATTGCGCTACAGATATTCTCCAATTAAAGCCTCAAGAAAGATAATGAAACATAATAATAATAATAATAATAATAATAATAAAAAGATATATAAGAAAGAAAAGAAAAGTAATTTAAAACTAACGACAAAAATTAAAACTAAGGTTAAATTCAAGATAACATTTTCGATACATTTTAAAATTTAAAGAAGATTGCGGAATAGACCAAGCTTAACAGCATTGTGCATTCTGGGAAGACGCAACAAAAGCGAATGAAAATAGACTTTTGCAAAAACCTCTGATGCTCGACTGGGACGACTAGATTCACTTCTGGTTATCTGAGAACCAAGATCTGACCAAAAAAATAAAGGCCTGGCAAAATTTGAAAAGATAATACTAATCGAGAAACTATCTGCGCGATTACAACGAGGACATAAGAAGACTGGAAAGTCGAGAGGAGTAGGGGCAATAAGGGATGCTGAATTTAAAAAATAACGAGCGAATGAACCTACGCTTTAAAATGTTAAATGGGGGAAACACCAGACAAGGAATTTTTATACGAAAATAACATCTGGTGACGCTTCAAAATGTTTAGTGGTAAGAAGTTGTTTCGGCACCAGTCATTACCCTGAGTCCACAATGGCCATGAGCTCTAACATATGCGATGGCAACGAATGTCAGTTTATGGCATGTCATCTGATACCTGGCCAACGGCATGTCATGCCATATCATTCAGCAGTGAACATATGCCCGCTATCCGGTGTTATAGAGCACTGCGAAGGTTAGAGGAAGCAGAATGTGAGGAAAGGCGCAAATTGAGGAAGAGGCGAACATATATTTCCATAAGCAATCTTTTTTTTGTATTCGTTTAGGGTTTGTAACACTATTTCGCTCGACATCGCCATTTTGAAAATGAACAACTGTCAGAATATGACCATGCTCATGGCCAAGCAAATGTCTTGCCATATGGCTTGACATATATGGCATGCCATGCCATATACCGTCTACATTTTCCATTTCCATGGCAAGTCGAATGTTATGCCATCTCCCATGGCCAATGTGGACGCGGCGTTAAGGGCAACCAAATCAGCTTGCAATTGGTGATAATCGTTCGCAGACTTAATTCCCCTGTATAATTTTAGGCCACCCGCATGTTAAAGACAGGAGGAGTTGATAACAGAAGAAAGGTCATTGACAAACAGGATAAAAAGTAAGAGACCTGGGATGGATCCTCTAGGACTCCGGATGTGGGATATCGTTTAAGTGACTCTGCAAGGAAGACGATGAAGATAGTAGAAAAACCAGGAAAGGAGGGGGAAAAATACCAAACCTAATAAGTTTATTGATCAGCAGGTTATGGTTTACAAAATCAAAAACTTTCGAAAAGTTCGTATAAATGACGTTGATAATCGAAGGTAGTAATGGGCTCAAAAACGCCAAACAGTTTGAAAAAAACGTTTGGCTGCAAGAAATGAACGAACAGTTTTTCCAAACAGCGACAAATAGTTTTTCTAAAACGATTTTTTTTTCCTAAAACGGACAGCATTTCTAAAATAAACCGTTTTTCTACAACGAATAATTTTTCTATAACTAAGCGTTTTTCTCAAACGAATCGTTTTTCGTTTTTTTTTAACGAACCGTTTTTTAAAAACGAACTGATTTTTAAAAACGAATCGTTTTTCATCGTTTTTCGTTTTTTTCAACGAACCGTTTTACAAAAACGAACTGTTTTTTAAAAACGAATCGTTTTTATAAAAACGAATCGTTTTTCGTTTTTTTCAAACGAACCGTTTTTCGTTTGTTAAAACGAACTGTTTGGCAGTGGAAAACTGTTTAGCTGCGGAAAACAGTATTTTCGTACTTGTGAGTATTTTCGTACTTGTATTTTATTGAAATATTCAAAAAGTTTATAGGGCAAAAGAAGCTGAAATCGGACAAAATCGGCTAATTTTGGGTTAGAGTGCTTTGGGACATAACGGGCCAAGACCTACTGCTGTGATATAAAAATTTCGGTTTTGTAAGGGAGTAAGGGGTTTTTTGGCCATATTTTGGCGAAAATTGCCTGTATCGCGCTTTCGATGATTGGAAGTGGTCGGGGAGTATATTAGTGATATTTTAAGGGCAAACAAAATTGGACAAAAACGTTCATATTTTCCAAAAATATTTTTTGATTTTGATCTAGCATGAATTTGGGGACCTTTCTGAGTTGTTTCGGGCGAAATTTCCATACAAGTCTGGGAAAAAGCGGCCTAGTTTCGAAGATACAGCAAAATGAAATCCGCCGGAAAAACTAAAAGTAGCACTTAAAGTGCCAAGGAGGAAAGGGTTGAGATTATTTTTGGTCCTTCTTGTGACTGCAGGTCGCCACGAGGGTGTCTCCATACCCACCGGGGTTGTAAAATTTACGAGACCACGGGAGGTAAGGTGCCCCTGAAAGTCATATAGATTACAACAGGATTAGTTGGTCCTATCTTAGTAAATTTTTTTACTTTTGTCATTTGAACGAATACAGGATGTGTTTTTTGCATATAATAAAGTGAAAAACAAATTAAATTGATTGAATTTGATCGTTTTCCTTTAGATGGCCCCTAGATTGGAGAAAGACTTGCCAAATAAATGACCGACCATTGGAAAGTTACGGACAAGCTGTACAGACTAATGACCCGGTATTCTTTGAAGGTGATCTTGCACAATCACCATTCTAGCTTGGGAACGTTGTTTCTGGAGGGTGGAGGAGGGCATATTAGTGCGTTTCATTACATTACTGCAAATTGTATGCATTGTATGTATATATATATATATATACATACTTCAAAAAGGTATTTGGAACAGGTATTTTTTCGTACTCGTACTAGTTATACCTTGAATGTGAAAATCCTAGTACGACCCAACTCTAATTGTCGAACAGCATAAAATTTGTTTCTTTTCGTTAATTCAAACTGTTTTTTTTTTCAAACAGTTTTAAAAAACAGTTGCTTTTGAAAAAAAACAGTTCGTTTTCGTTTTTTGAAAACAACAGAAACGCCCATCACTAATCGAAGGCCGAAGCGACGAAATTAGTGAACACCATAAGATTGGTCGTATTAGAGCGGCCCTTGACGAAACAATGCTGCTAAGGAGCAACTATAGGTTGTAGAGACGAATAAACTCTATTATAGACAAGACGTTCAAGGAGTTTACTAAAACAGCAGAGGAGGGATATAGATCGACAATTGGAAATATCAGATGGGCCACCAGATTTGAAGATTGGGAAAATATTGCCGGATTTCCATAAGAAAGCGAATACACTAAATACAAGGCTAATGTCGAAAAGGATAGCTAAAGGAACACAGAGAGAGAAATATCGTCAGGACCGGAACTAGCATTAGACTCTAAGGTATGTATAAGAGTTTCAACTCCCAAACGATTGGTACTAAACACGGAGAAGATAGGAGATGCACAAGAGAAAACACAAATTATAGAGGTATTTAGTGGGTTTTTCTTAAAGGAGTAGGAAAATAAGGCAGCACACAAATCGCAAATAGCATGAGGATTGGAAGCAATAAAATCATAAAGATACATAGAATCAGGAACTGAGGAATTGAGCTTTAAGGAACGAATATAGGACCAAAAGGATGTTGGTTGATTAGGACAAATTGAAGCGTCGATGCTCGAGAAGTAATCACGCATTGCCTGCTTGAACACTCTTTTATCATCAGAACGCAAACTACGAAATTTCTGAGGATCGATGGGCGATCCCGTCTTCTTCAGCTTTTCACGAGCTTTTTCCTTAGTTTTTAGAGCATCTGAGACTTTCAAAGTGAACCAAGGAACAACATTAGGTTTCAAAGGACGTTTGATGGGAGTAAAGCAAAAGATAAGATTAGAACAGAAAGAGTAAAACAGAACTTGGACAAAGCACAATCAACATCCAATCCTTTGAAAAATGAATACCAATTGACACGACTGATTTCAGTGGACATTTTCTGAAAGTCAGCTTTAAAGAAGCTATGACGCTGAATAAAAGAACATTTAATCCTTGCTTGGAAGTAAAGGTCAACATCAATCAAGAGTGAAGGGTGATGAGGGTCAGGTTGCACATATGGAGCAAGACAGAGAGAGAAAGTGAATCTAAAGGAATGCTAAAATGAACTAAATCGAGAATTTTCGTGTTGTAATTTGAGAACAACAACAAAGTGAAAGAAAGGAAAAAATCAGTTGCGATTTCTTGGCCAGTGTTTTGAGATTATGGTAAAACATAAGCGTGCAATATATTTTCGGCTGGAAAATTTGATTTCGTTTCGATTTGTAGGTTTTTGTAAGGGCTGTTTTGGTGATGTTTTTTGGCCAAGATTACTCCAACATATTTGATAGAAATTACTCCTAATATTTTACTTTGAAAAATTACTAGCGAATAGCACTTGTCAATTCATTTATTGCATGAGCGCATAATCAACTAAATGGAGATCAAAGCAATTTAGTAAGCAACAAACAAATAAATCCTCCAGCCACACATTATCGTTCATCATCACCGAGATGAGCACAATTGTTTTCAATCTACACAATCAAGAATGAAAGAAATGCATTTCGAGCCCCCCACACCATATTTGCCCGCCGTCCCATTCCCGGATCCATCCACCAGTCTGCCAAAAGGGATGCCAGCCATGCATAAAATCAATGCAAACAATTTGTCACAATCCACACTGTTTAGCGATGTGGTAGCGGCGCGAATCATTTTCTATTTCCACCGCTGAGTCCGCTTGTCTGTCCATAGATCGCGGTCGTAGTGATTATATAAATAGCTGCCGCGCCAAGGTTTATGACCTTTGTTAGCACCGATCAGCAATCGTACTTCTAAAGATAGTCCCTGCCGCGTCCGTGTGCTCTGCTTATGCATTATAATCAATGGATCCGACTGATACGAACGTATGGTAAGCTAGCGCATCTGCCAAAGTATCTGACTCTCAGTCGGATTGGGGAGAGACATCGTCGGGTGCATTCGAATAATTTGAGCAATGAATCAAAAACGACATTGGACCGAGGGTTTGCATTATCTGCATATGCATGACCACCGAAAAATCAATGCTCACACAACAGCATCTCTGATACATATTAACAGTTCGATAGAAGAAAATTAAATCAATCTGATCCAGGGTCAATTCAAAAATGAAGTGCGCCGCCGACCGAATTGTTCAGATGCTGTGATCTACACTCAAGAATTTATACATTTTATGTGTACGTACGTATCTCGCATTTATTTTGTTTACCAACAGAACGGAATTGATGTAGCAACAAAACACTCTAAACTGATTCAACGATTCAAATCAGGCCGAGTGAATTCGTTGATTCTTGTTGCGAAACAGAGAGCAGACTTGCTTTAAGTGCTCTCCAATTTTCAGCCATACACTATTTTTAGCTGTAGATAGCCAACAACTGTGCTCCAATATAAGTTGTTGCGAAGCATTGTGCAATCGTAACATGTATCCTGAAGAATTAAAAATTAAGTTGACTTAATCTGGCCAGGAGATGACTTTTTCTTGTTAAGAATCAATAACGAGGCACTCAGGTATGTCAAACGAACCTGGACCGCCAACAAAGCCAAAAAAAAAATCATTATGTCAACTCGAAATGGACGGACAATTGAAATTGGGCACGATCTACGCATTCAAATCGCATACGAATTTCACATTAACCATATTCGTTATCGATTCCTCACATGTTTGGTAATCTACTGAGCGGAAATTTTGCCGCCACATAGTACACGGGTTACTCATGTGGAGTCAAGCTGAATTCGCGTATCGTAGTAAGTCATTCGCAACCGTGCTGGAGCTCGGAATCACTCACGTTTTTATAGGGCGATTAGAGCCACCGCTTCGCGAAGATAGAATTTTCGTGATGGAGACCCAGACCACCAAAGCTGAGCTGTATTCGGGAATCGCCTCTCCGTCGGACTCAATACTTAAGATAAAGGACGGCTGCATGGCACAACGTATCTAAGCTGCGGAGCAAAGGCAGATCGCTAAGCTTATAAATTTAATTTCGAATTTATTTCTGTTTCCCTTTTATCTCTGCTGCTCTGTATACGTACATATATATGTAAGTACAAGCGTGTGTGCACATACTACTCTCGGAGAACTCCTAAAATTTCGGCGTCGTAGTGGTTTACAATTTCGCACCGTGGTGCCAACGCAGCGACAGAATTCTCGAGGGTGAAATTTGCGTATCTAAATAAGTATGTACCTATACACAAACTTGATAAAAAAGTACACAAAAGATCATCTGCTTTTTTTCGTTCAGATATGTACATACTTTCATATATATCCATACGATGGTAGTGCTTGGTGCGAAACTGACGGGAGTTTGCTTGAAACACTAGAAGAACAAAATTTATCAGGTTTTTCGCTGACATTCGAGTGACACTAATAGGATTTTATTATAAATGATATTTTCTTGGATGTGATGTATTTGTGATCGGTAAAGCTGACCTGTGATCATGTGAAGTGGATACACAAAAAAATATTCGATAAGAGCTGGCGTTGATGTTGGGGAAAATGAAAAAAATAGATGAGCTGGTATTACGTACTCGTACATAGCTTCAAGGCCAGTTAAATGATAAATCGTCGTAACATATTCAGGGAGGACGTAGTCGGTGAAATCAATGTCAGATAAGAGTGAAAATTCCGTTTCGGACTGTTGATGATCTTTTACGAGTTCTAATAATACTGCTAGTGGAAAAATACGGATTTTTTTCAAAAAAATAAATAAAAATAAATAGAGGTGACACATCAATTTTATTTGATTCGAGGAAGTGAATGTTCTGAAGTTCAAGTTAGCTTAGTACATTATTGGCTACCAATTATAAATTATTAGAATAAATATTGTAATAATTAAGATTAATTATTGTATAAAAATATTAAAAAAAAATTTTAAATGGCGGCCTTCGACCTATTTATACAAAAATAGGGGCAGCAAACATTTATCAGCTGCCATTACTAAGCATTGAGGAATAAAGAAATCCTGCAGCACATAATGACAACTTATTCAACTTTAAAAGATTAATTACATCCTTGACGCCAGGAATTGTTTCTGGATGAATGAAGAACTTTTTCTGTAGGTGCCTTTTGAAAGGATTCGAATTCGATAGGGAACATTCAGTTGGAACATTAGTCAAATTCACTCCGAATAACAAATACAATCCCGTTAATCAGCATAAATGAGCTTTAACAACCTCCAAAGAGACTTATTCGAGAGTTTCGTTAGCCCAATCGATTGGGTTCTAGTTCTATTAAGACTGCAAAAGTAGAAAGTGAAAGGTTGTTAGAGAGAGGGGATTGGAAAAGGACCAATCAGCCGAGCTAGACTCTTTAAAATGGCCAGGTGATGTGTTTACCAAGCCCAGAAAGGAGCCTCTAAAAACTTCACTTGAAAACCACTGTCCAGATGCCCCGGGTGACTGAAACACAGAATGAGCCTCCTGCTATTCGCATTAGTAGAAAATTTGCAAAAATATCAGGATAACAATTATATCCTTTGCGAATTTCAAACCGCTACGCCTGAATGGCATTCATCTGGTTCTGCTAAGGGAAGGAATTGACCACCTACAGGCAGAACGAAATATACTCTTTTGGACGAATCTAACCCTGAGATATATTCCGTCAACTTGCCGACAGGCTAAAGTTGTCTTTATATAAAAATCTGAGAGAGTTCAAGAAACTTTAAGTCGATGAGTGATCAAGTGAAGTTAATTTATTTTGACAAAACTTTTTTTTAGCTATTCAAAGCAAAGTTTCAATAATTATAGCATACGGTAAGCTTTTAGCATCGAGAATTGCACAGTTTGGTCATATTCTCGCCTAATTTCATTATTTATTCACATGGAAACTATAATATGCGGGCATTGCGTGGATTTTGGAAAATAAAAAGACATATTTCCGAAGTACTTGGCATGAGAAGAATAGATAGGAGAGCGTCTTCAATTGTAAATATGACCATCAAAATGTAGCACTTTACATCTGTAAAGAATGTAGAAGCGGATCTCAAGTCTGATTAATGAGTGTTTCTTGGTGCTTTTTCAATGGTTGCTCTATTATTTTAGCACAAGACTTTTCAGAATTAGAAGGCATCGCAAATTCCGATGCATTAGTTATCATTCAACACTATTAGGCAAAATATGATAAGCTTCTATAGTCCTAAGTCGTTCGTCAACAGTACACATATGCTTATGATTCATATTCTGATTTCATTTTTGCACTCAATATTGAATTCGAATATATTTTGGATCCAATCCAATCTCCAATCTTCAAAGGAGGTGATCCAGCAGATCCATCAAATTATCGCCCAATAGCTGTCACAAGTGTCCTAAGTAAAATATTTGAAAGAGTCATTCAAAAACAATTGCTTCAATTTATTAAGACTAACTCCATTTTGACGCCAATTCAATATGGCTTTCAAGAAAACAGTAGTACACTAGCAGCGACATTAGATGCAGTACATTTCATCAACAATGGATTGGATAAGGGCGACTATGTAGCGGCAATCTTCGTGGATCTGAAAAAGGCCTTTGACACCATTAACCACGAAATCCTGCTTCAGAGGCTTGAAATATACGGAATCCATCACAACTTCAAGCTTTTAATAAAGGATTATCTGTTCAACAGGCGTATTATTACAACTAACAATATGTATGAAAGTCAGGAATGCACTATAAACATCGGCGTTCCTCAAGGATCAATCCTTGGGCCATTACTGTTTTTACTGTACATTAACAGCGTACAGGACATTTATCTGTTGGGAAAAATAGTTTTATTTGCTGATGACACACTACTGCTGTATTCCGGTAAAAACGAATTAATTCTCCAGCAGAATATAAATGATGACCTAGGAAAATATTGGAATTGGCTCGAACAAAGTAAATTAATAATAAACACCCAAAAGACTAAATATTTAGTATTCCAACAAAAAAACAAGCAGCAAATTAATCCGTCATTACAAATCAATGGAATACAATTGGAAAAGGTCAAGTCAATTAGATACTTAGGACTAACTTTAGATGAGAAAATGTCTTGGCTACAACATATCAATAACATCAGCCTTAAAGTAGCGCCTATGATAGGAATCCTAAAAAAATATGATTTTTTATCTCTATTCAATGCATTTATTTTGTCGAACATCTCTTATGGAGCAGTTTTGTGGAAGCAAACATCGAAACAAAACATCGATTTGATCGGAGGACTAATCACTAAGGCTATCAAGACTATATACAAAATGCCAACTTTGACTCCAAGCTTACATGTGTATCGTGAAACAGGACTACTAAGCATACAACAAATAATGTGTCTTGAACAAGGAAAGCTAATATTTAAGATACTTAACAAAAAACTCAAATGGCCATATGTTATAAGAAATGTTGGAGAAATAACTCAGACAGCCACAAGATCGGCGAATAACCTTGCGGTCAAAAAAGCTAGGACAGATCGTTTGAAAATGGATCCAGTGCAACAGTCTTTGGCTTATTACAATACCTTACCTGAGGATATAAGAAACTCAGCGATTTTGGTTAAATTTAAGGAAAATCCAAGATCATTCCTTTTACAAAGATAATGAAGACGCCAACCAGAGTTTTTTCTAAACTTCTCTCTGGGCATAAGTCTTGACGACAAGAAACAGGCGATATCATCTGAAGACGATAGTTTATAATGAAGTGCTTTCCCTTATACCAATATTTTATTGTCTGGGAAGTACGAAGTTAACAAATATTGAGGAGAATTGATGCACACGGACCGTGCATTTTGATTGAGTGATGGCGAAAGTGGAAGGAAGGAGGTAAAAAAAAAACTAAAAGCCATGTTTTTGCTCGTTCACACGAGAGCCAACAAGCGGAGAAAGTTTATCGTAGACCACCTTTTCAAAAAGTTTCGGTACCGAAGACTAAATGGTAGGCCTATAATTTCCGATACAGCGTCGATCAACATTCTTGAATATGGGTGTGATGCGAAAACTCCAGGCAAAAGTGATATATTAAAGAAAATATGCAAGGCGGTTACAAGCTGCTCTAAACTCTTGCGCAAAAAAGTCGGAGGAAGAAGATCAGACCAGGGACTCTTGTTGCAGTTGAGTTCCAAAAAAACCTGGCGTGTATATTTATTCACGTGAAATTTTTAAGTGGTTGACAAAAGCTGTTGGAACTGAGTATTAGCAAGAAAGGTATGAGTTTGATGGGTCTGATTCATTATTAACTATCTGCGAATAGGTCATATATCTCTTTAGGGAACGAAGACGTGATATTATTAACGAACATCGACGATGGATAGCTAGTAGCTTTTCACTTGACATTAACAAAATCGAAGAATTTTTTCGGGTCGCGGATTAAGTCTGATGTAAGTGTCATAAGCTTCATGAGACTTTGCTAAAAATTGCTTAGCAGCTTCATTATACTCTCCCTGAATAGCAGGACTAACGCCAGTATTGCCTCTAACCCGCTTATAAAGTTTGTTCCTACGATTTCGCGTTTGCATAAACCATGGCTCAGCCAACTTATTCTTTTTTATTTTTGATACATATCTTTCAACGGCGTCAAATTATTTATTGTAAAAAGAGGAAATGGCTGTCTGGAGATATAGCGTCGAAAGAGTATTCATTCAATCTGTAGTATCAAGAATATGTTTAATGCTTTCATAATCAGCATTACCATAGTCAAAAACAATTAAGTTATTGTAAGTTGTTAAGTAGGTAGAATCAGGAGAGAAAAGTTCAACTGACACTACTGTATGGTGTAAACTGTTGCAAAAAAGGTGCTCAGCGTTATTAGTTGGACAAATCACTATTTTGTCATAAGCATTTGTCAAAACTAGATCTAACCAATTACCATTTTGGTTAGGAGTGTGAGAGACCTGCTGCAAATCATTACCAATAAATGTACTCGTAAGATTGAAATCGTTGGTGTCTACAAGGTTTACGGACATCAAGCACCTCCTCATTCTAATGAGAGAAATTAAGCCTAGTTTCGGCGATGGCGACTAAATTAAAATGGCATGATTTGACGTCCAGGTATAATTTTCTTAACTTGCCTTTAATACCACCACAATTGTGGTAAACAAAATTTTGAGGCTTTTGAAAAATGCCTAACCGGGCAGATTGATCTTCGACATTGCTACCTTTAGAGAAATTAAATTTATGTGGGCGGTAGTAGGAGTCATATTTGCGGCAGTCTAACTGGAAATCTTGGAGGAGTTTTCACTAACTACGTTAGTACACCTGCTTGAGGGAGAAGATGACGTGTTGAATGCTGGGGGTATCAGTTCCTTATTATTATTTTGAGAAAAAGCATTGGAAGAGCTACTTAAGGAATAATTACCTATTGTCGCGGGAGACTGAGACTGAAAATCTTGGAGCAATTGAGCATTGAGCAAGGAAGGATAGTGTGTAAATGTGTGACTAAAAATACCATTTTTTCTCACATTTTTTTTTATTTCTTCTTATTGATAGTTTTGTCGGTGATATTCCTCCAGGGGCTGAATGTCATTCCTTTCCAATTGATGTTGCTGATGTTTCCACTCAAGCACGTAAAAAACCAGGCATATTTTTTTGCGACAAAGACCTCACACCGTTTTAAGGATTTATTTTTGCGCTGGGACAAAAGTTTCACTTCGTAATCGTTTATGTGAAAATAAGCTTCGAGAATCCTTCCCAACCATTCGTCGTCAGCAGAATAAGGAATGCTTTTCACGAAGAATGCACTTTTGTTTGCTGAAGTCGTCAATTGGGAGGGCATGCTCTTATTGTGAAGAATTTCGTTCGTTTTTTGAATTTTTTGTAAACGATTCTGCCAATGATTTTGGGAATTTAACAGATTGACATCTATGAAACATATCTTATTTCAAGATGTTCAAATTTTTTTTCGAGACTCGAAAATATATTGTTCTCCTCTAGAAAAACAACAGACATAAGTTTAACCAAAAATCAATACTGTGAATTGACGTCAATGGTGGTAGTTTGCGAAAATTATCTTCACAAACTAACTTGGTGAGTAACAATTTTTTTTTGTGCACTATATTGCTGTTAGCGAACAAATGTTAGCCGTGAATGGATTAAGAGCTTAACGATTTTCTTATTATTCAAAATCGATTGACCAATAAATTGAACTCGAAAATAAATTCAAATTTTATTTGGATCATTTATTTCCGAGCTGAAGTTCGACGGAAAATCTTGGCTATTTTTTCGTTACACAGAAACAGCACGAATCTATTTTGAAAAATTTGAGCTTGCTACATGAATTAATTCGTCGATTAATTTCCGAAACCCGAAACATGCTTGGGATGTGAATGAATCGAGCAGATCAATCAAACTATGAATCAAATGTTCATTGAAAAAGGATGCTGCTGAGATTACAATCTATAATAATTTATATTTAAATTCTTTTATATTTGCTCCATTTCAACAGCATAGAGACAAACTATTTTCCAAACTTTTTAAGCAAGTGCTTCATGTAATAGAATTTTCGGAAAATCAATAAGTGTATATCAAATAAAATACGCTATACCCCTTCTTCTTTTCTTTTCTAGCTATGACCTATACGGCAGATTGACATAGTTTCTTATAACAAACAGCGCAAATAATTTCGTTCTAAATCTATTTCCTAAAACAATACTAGTATGAAAATTTTATATTTCATTCAGTGTAATGACCTTTTAGAAAATTTTCAATAATTTCATTTCTTATCGAAAGTTCTTTCGAAATGCACAATTGCTTATCTGCTCATATCGTCGCTGTGAAATCAAACCGGCATATCTGCAAAATACCCATTCTTCGCTAGAGCGCTTTAAAGTTTTCGCATGTGGGCTATTTCCACGTGAATGCAAAGCGGCAAAACACCATTAGACGGGTTTTTATTCAACTTTACGATATGCCGGTGCGACATAAAAATAGAGGGAAAAATAAGGAGTTTTTTGATACCAAAAACTCAAAAACTCAATTTTTGCAGATATGCCGGTTTGATTTCACAGCGACGATATGTGCACTCACCAAATGCCCTTCCTATGACTAATTATTTCAAAATCAACCTTGGTAAGCAGCAATCCATTACATTAAACACCTAACCGAATTTTAATCTTCGCAAAATAATCAATCGAGCTGGCTAAGCTAAATTCGCCGCTACTAAAGCGACACGATCGCCCCTAATCTGACACTTAACCCTCTTCCGCGTCTCGCCTAGCATCGGCGATGATAAGATATCACATATGATCGTAAAACTGATTGTAAGCTCGCGTCCGTAGCCTCTGTCCAGGTGAGCAATGGAATCAAACCATTTTGAGGCAGGTATAGATAGCAGATGCCAAAATTAAACGTGCCAACCAAATCATTTATGACTAGCTCCACCAATTCTGCGATAGAATCCACAGCGTGAGATATTCGTTCGAAGATTTTATTTTTAGTCTTTCTCGTTGCCGTCGCGATCCCATTCGTTCAGATAAGCGATTTCGTCGATATTTGTTGCTTTGAAACGCGTATCCAACGATAAAAATTGCGATTCGCTTTGTATTAAATCCGACAAAAATAGCGAGACCCTTGAGAGCACTTTAGACGTGAAATTATAAAAAACTGTCACGCACTTCATATCCACTACTTCACATTATCTTCAGATGCAATTAACGGAATCCGCGAGAAATTGCTTTTCTTGTTACTTTCTATCACTCACGATGCAAGCACTCTAACCTTGGGAGTTGCAATCAGATCAGATCAGCTCGAGGGCTGCACTAGGGCGCACTTGTTTCACTTTCCTCGGCACACTGCACGCACAGAGCACATTATCAGTAAGGACCAGGACGCACTACTGACAGGGGAACCTCGCATCGCACAGTCTCTCGTAGTACGAAGGACCGAGGCTGCCTCGCAGATGTTCTAGGCCCTGCGACCACGATAACCCCATTCAGGAGCGCCAGCCAGGACCGGTTGCAGCAGGTGTTACGAACAGCCCACCCCCTTCGTCAGCTACAAGTGCATCTACCGGCGGCGCCACTTGCAGGGGGAGGAGACACTTGCGCGCTACGTCACTACACACGAATGCATAATTCAAACCAAATCTCTCAATGAAACTATTTTCGAAATGGACTCCTCTGCGTTGTGCCTGCAGCAAGGACTGTGCTTTGCCTGGTCTGCGACGAGGAACTCACATAAACTTGCAAAAAGCCGAAATTAAAATCAAAGGAAGCCCTGCCGATACGATAAGGCTAGGAACGGAACTTGAGATTTTCTCCGGCACGATTGATTTTCCGTACTTCGTACTACGATAGACGCGTTGCATGCAGCCCTAGACACCCCGGCTAACCGAACGCTCAGATCTCGCGAAAAAATTCATACAAACACACCGCATACGCCTCGGGGAAAACCGCTTGACCCGTCGAAATCTCATAAAACCTCGCTTATCCGAACTGCGTTCAATTGGAAAATGTGCAATTACTTTCAGACTATCGGATTTTCTCTCAAGAAGCAAATTATTCCAAGAAACGGAATGGGAAAAATTCTTTCGATCTTTTGGGCTTGTCGCCGTCGTCGTTTTTTCAGAGCTCACAACTCTCAGCCTGGTCGAGTTAAAACTGAGCGTGGCCCCCAACGCGAACGGGAGCACGGTCTGTAGAATAAGCTCCGGGAGCTGCACAGAACCGGCGGAGCTCCATATCAATTCATCGACGAAGCCAAGCACATGAGCTAAGCAACGTAAAGCAGAGCAAGTGGAGCTAATGGCGGAGACGTCGATTCGAAAGCTTAACAGTGGGTGCTTTGTGCACATGTTCTGTTCTGTTCAGCAGCTCCCATAACAAGTACCATGTGTTACCAACGGAACGGTGACGTAGATGGGGACTCTTGTGACGACTTTTCTTCAGCACCCACACATCAGCTCCCGTTAAATGCGAAGAAACCGAGCGATGTTGAACGTAGATAGAATCCGAAAGCTCCCCAATAAGCTAAGTCGAGCAGCACGACGTACTTTTGTAGATACGCAAACGGTGCAAGTGCTCATATTGAAGATGTTGAGGTAGAGCAATGTAATTTCAGTGTGCTAGCGTTGCCAGACGTTAGCTTATAAATGCTGTAAATAAGATTGTCTAGAAAACAGTGAATATTAAAATTATGTCCGTGTTCATGTCCAGAGCACTGCTTGCTCGAAATTAACACCAGGACGAAGATAGAGCCATATGAAAACCTCCGAAGAGTAGCGAATAAGATCATTAGATGCTATAAACTGAAATATTAGTAAAGGTAATTGAATTTGATCACGGTAGACAAGAAGGGAACCGTGATCAAATTCAATTACCTTTACTAAGTAAAATTATATCCATGGATATAAGTCGGAGATGTTAAAATTTGTCACAACTAGCATAAATAAAAATGTAATGATTTCCACCTGCAAGTGGTCACGCCAGTCAAGTATGCACTGTGTGCTGGTGTCTGATGAGAAGCAGTGCATACTTTCGAAACCACTTTGTCAAAATCGAATTTTCAATGTAGATTAAAATGTTTAATGTTAATAAAAAGTTGTTCAATTTTAATCATCCCGCAAAAACAATTCCAATTTGAAATATTAGGTTGCTGCAGATGAAATGGCCGATTTAGCAATGACATAAAGTTGGCTGCAATTTTAGTGTATTATGTTGGCACAAGGCGGCGCAAATGATATGACATATTGAAGTATAAATACTCCTACCTTGGTTTATGGAGTCATTTCTGTTTTGCACTTCATAGTGATCGTAAAAACAAAAACAGAAAGTGAACATGGAAGTGAATCAAAAACGGCTACTTTTACTATACGAATTTAAATTAGAGCACAACGCAACGGAAGCAACGAGGAATATCAACGGCGCATTTGGGCCTGATACAGTTAGCGAACGAACCACTCGGCGGTGGTTCGAAAAATTTCGATCCGGAGATATGGACCTTGGAAGTGAGCCATGTAAACACCCAGGACCATCGATCAATAACGACGAGCTGCGTGCATTAGTGGAGTCTGACCTCCGCCAAATCATAAAGGATCTTGCCGATAAATTAGGCGTTCACAATTCAACAGTTTGCCGCCACTTGCAACAACTTGGAAAAGTGAAAAAGCTTGACAAATGGGTTCCGCATGATCTTACCGAGCAAAACATGACATGTCGAATGGAGATTTCAAGTTCTCTTCTCTCCCGCAACAAAAAGGAACCGATCTTGCACCGAATTGTGACCTGCGATGAAAAGTGGGTTTTATACGATAATCGTCGCCGATCAGCCCAATGGCTACATGCCGATGAAGCGCCAAGACACATGCCGAAACCAAGCCTTCATCCAAAGAAAGTAATGGCAACTGTTTGGTAGTCTGTAGCTGGAGTTATCCACTATTCGTTCCTGCAACCTGGCGAAGCCATCAATGCTGAGAAATACTGTGCTCAACTGGATGAAAAGCATCAGAAATTGATAGTCCAACGACCTAAGCTTATCAACAGGGATGGAGTGATACTCCTTCATGATAACGCATGGCCTCATGTATCGAGAACAACGGTCCAAAAATTAAACGAGCTGTGTTATAAGACTCTTCCTCATCCTCCATATTCACCAGACCTCTCACCAACAGATTACCATTTCTTTAAACATTTTGATCACTTTTTGACAGGAAAAAGATTTAATAATGAAGCTGCTGACAAAAATGCCTTCGAGGAGTTTCTTCGAACCAGAAACTCGGACTTCTACAAAACTGGAATAAATGTATTTGTATCTCGTTGCGAAAAGTGTGTTACATCTATTGGTACCTATTTTGATTAAATAAATTGTCTTTATAAAAAGTTACAGCTGTTTAAAAATTTATTACTAAATCGGCCATTTCATCTTTAGCAACCTAATATTATAACGAGTAAGTGAAAATCTATGTAGAAAAATTAGCGAGTAATAAAACTAGACAAGTTTACAAAGTTTACAAAACGTGGATATCAGCCTAAGACGACACTCTGTAAAGACAAAATCGGCAATAGCATCGCAGAAGATAGCCAAATTAAGGAGAGACAGGCTCATTATTTTAAAGAACTCCTTAATCTTCCACATGCAACAAAATATACAGCTGATGAAGTTCTAAAAGGCCCTGCAATCCTGGAAGAAGTTGACTATGCAACAAGAAGCCGGAAAAAAATAAAGCGCCGAGCATTGCTGGAATTCTGGCTGAATTAAAAGCTGATCCATCAAATCACAAAATGATCCCCCACATCTGAGATCAAATCCATCATATGATCTATCAAAAAAATAAAAAAATAAGACAAGGTGCGAAAATTACAGAGGCTTACCGCTACTTCACACGTCCTATAATATATTGACGAAAATATTATTAAAAAAAATTCAAGTTTACGCTGACAATCTCATTGGAGAGTTCCTAGAAGACTTTAGGCCTGGGAAAGCCAAAACGAAATAGCTCTTGACGAAAAGAATTTTCAAACCTGGACTATAAATTCGTTGTAGGGGCGAAATCATATTGAACTCCTTCGAAAGGCTAGGTAGTACAACCACGAGCTGTGCGAAATATTTGACGATTCATAGTTCGCCACAATCATCAGACTGGGGAAGCTGCAATGGGCTGGTCACGTGCAGCGAATGTATGAGCATAGAATAAAAAGATATTCGAAGAAAAATCTAAGTTTCGGAAGCCAGTGAAAAAACCTAGGAAACTCTGGTCAGACTTTGTCGATGAAAACTGTGCATCGCTCCTGATATTTTGGTTCGCGTCTTTGGAAACATCATCTGGAAGAAGCTAAATTACGAGTGGGGCCCGAATCGTTGACGTCCGACGACGAGGTTCCCTTACCAGTTGGTAAAGTTTGTATGCACTTCAAAGGAAAATGGCAGTTAGCTTGCTATAAAATGTATAAAAAAGTTCGAGCAGATAAAACGACCGTACAAAGGCCAACATCTGTTGCGCAGAGTGGAAAAAATAGAGACAAGGAAAGGAACTATGCAGATTAACAATATCGCATGGAACCACTTAAACTTTATGACAGGCAGTATCTTTTCGTACATAAATTGTTTTTTTATTGCAGCGATGAGGATATGCTGGTCCCACGGAGAAGGTAGGACGTGCTGCGAATCAGTTGATCGAGGAGTCTGAGCGAGGATTGAACAGAATGTACTTAGATTAAAACGTTGTTGAAAATAAACTTGATATGTTCTTAATTACGTGCGTCTTATAATAAACAGTTCAGTTTCATGATATCATAAGATGGACTAAAAAATGTCAGCATAATCCCACAGCACTGTTGCTAAGTAGAATAATTTTGGCCCTGAGTAGAACGAAACTATTTTTTATTTTTTTATTTCTATTTCTCTTTTTTTAACATTTTCATTAGAAATGTTCGTAATACGAACCTCAAATGGTTTGAACAATTTGAATATAGTTTCGGCTATTTTTTTTTTTTTTTTTTTTTGATTTTTTCCCAATTTTTAACATAATTGATAATTCATCAACAAATTCATCGACATAAGAGGTGATAATTCATGTGCTTTCATCAAAAATGGCGAAACGATTGTTGCGATGGGATGACACATTAGTAAAATCTACCCTGACTTTATTACCATATCGCTGTGGCAACGCTATAAAACTCTACAAATCTGGCTCGCATATATGTTATCTTGTACTAAGACAGAACCTGCCAAACAACCAATACCTGTGCATGAAGAAAATGTGCAGACAAAATATTTGTTACGTGCGCATACTCTTCATTTCATGTGCAGCTCCGTTGTAAGCTGAATACGATGGTCACGTTCTCCTCTTCAGATCTTAAAGAAATGTTAACCTTTCTACAGTCTCAGAAAACCTGCACGCACTGGTTTGTGTATATTGGAGCATTTTTTCTACTGATAAGCACATTTAAGAGTAAATCTCTATGGCCATAGTTATGACTATGCTACAAAACCGGGCAATTGAAGCTGGAGGACCACAGTATGATATAACTTAATGATGACAAAGTTGTATGTGAAATGTCCCAAGCATAGATATGAGAAGAAGATTTTTTATATGTCTATAGTCCCAGGAATCCAGTTTTTCTCTTCGCTTATTGTGCCTCAGGTAAGTGATGCATTTAATCTTATGTTGGTTATGTGTGTTGATTTCTTTTAGGTTTGGTTTGTTTTATTTCTGGTCAGAAGAGAATATAATGGAGAGTTGAAAGAAAGTTGTCCCTTAAATGGAATTGATTAAGTAGTGTTAAAAATATGGGCTACATTTGATTGGGGCCACCAAATGAATTCTATCGGATGATGGGATTTATAAGCCCTTAATAAGCGCATTTCGAGGATATGACAATGTACGAGCCTGTGGCAATATAATTCAGTCTGTTGAGAAATATTAACGGAACGGAATATACACATATTAAAGTAACCCTTGTTGGGTCTAGCTAAAGGTTGAAGCTGGTAGAACGCTTCAATGACACCTAGTATAAATTTGCACATTTCATTCTTCCTCTAATTAAAGGTAAATTTCGACTCTATTCACAGTACTATACTCAGCACAATACTGGACAAATATTCGGTAACCTCGAGTAACATAGTGGGTAAAACACTCCTTACTTATGAGTTCCCGGTTCAAATCTAGGTGCGAATGGGCAACTGCGTGTCGAGATTTTAGTCAAACTAGCTTTAAATAGATACCTGAATCGGACGTGGCGTGAGACTAATCATTTCACACTCGTAGAAAAAAAATTTTTGTGTAAAATGGAATGTCTACCATCTTCGACTACTCCGATACTCGTAAAGTACAAACGAAAATGGTTTATCACAAGTACACGTCGAAACAATTCGAACTTCAATCATCAGAGCCGATCGTGGTTTATCTATTATAGCCATATCACACGCCATTAGGTTCAAACAAATCGCTTGGTATATTTCTAGCATCGTATTAGCATAATGTATATGAAGCGAAATATTAAATAAAAAAAAAACCTTAAATAACAAGATCTTAAACAACACTTTTACATAACAACTACTCGAAAAATCTCAAATCGATAACTACTGGATCAACTTCTTTGTTAGCAGGCATCATTCATTAAAACTCGCACCTCAACTACAAACTTTAAATTGGCCACATACTATTCGCATGAATACCCTCATTCATATAGCCCCGGGGATGTATCCTCAATTCAGACCGGAAAGTGAAAATTCTAAAAATAAACATATCTTAACGTAGCTCGATACATCCTACTTTACCAAAAGAAATAGAAACAAGTACAACGTCCTTCATCACTTTCCTCCGGCAAATTATGCGACCTTGCCGTTGTCCTATTTTCTGTCTTCGCTATGCATCCAAAGTCAAAAACTCGAAAAGATATCGTGTTGGATTTCAATTTCTGCTATGAAAAATATTTTACAAGGAGCTGGATTGTATAAGATATCTTGATATTTCGAGTGAGCAAATAATATTACTATGCCAAAATTGTAAACAATTTATTTAATATTTAATAATGCATTTACGAGAGTATTCTAGCTCTTATACACCTACGCAATGCTCCTACCACCATCGACCATGCGAAAGCATCCGCTTAGTTCAGAACAACTGTCCCTTATGGGCCATTTAGACAAGCGTCCATGCGTCCGCGCGTCCAAGCGTTTTTAGATTACACGAGTCAAGTCAACTCAAATCCAGTTTTTTGAAGGCGGGGCTAAGGCGATAAGTGGATGGATTTTACACGCTTATGATGATGTTTTTTTGCTCCGTACAAATATTTTGGTAACAGAAAGTTGTTGTATGTATTTATCCATATGAGTATATATACCTACATATATATGTTTGTGTCTAGATATTCAGATGCATTCAATTTGTTTTCGTAATAGTCATGCACGTAAGGATGCAAAATATATATTATCCACATCATTATATAAGAAAATAATCATCCACGAAACATATATTTAAATGATCACCAACGAATCATCCACACATGCCACTGAGCGAAAGAAATCATTTTAAAATGTATTGTACATGAATCAGCATACTCCACCTCCTTCGCTTTAGACCCGCCTATATAAACAAAATCAAATTGACTCGTGTAAGCAAAACACGCTAGATCGCATGGACGCGTGGACGCATGGACGCCAATGTAAATGGCCCATTAGAGGTGAAAGAACTCGCGCTCGCAGAAAATGCATTATTTGATTAGCGTGCATACCATCCTCACATAATTTCTCCGAGAGAGTTTTCTCAACAGGAGCAGCTTTTCCATGAAAAAATCTAGAGCCGTCTCCTTACAAGCCTTTTACATTTGTATTTGCAATAAACGCTCGCCATTGTATTAGTCTAGCCATTATGCTTGCTAGCTATTCAACAAGCTTGCAGGAACCGATGAAAAAAGGATGCAGACAAAAGCTCTGGTTATCACACAGTTACCGCGTCGCCATGGCAACGTTTCACTCAGTTAACTTTGTAGAGCGAGATCTACAACACATACACACAAAAATTGAATATGGTTTCATAGTTTTGGATTATTTCGATCAATAATTTATGCGTGCTCCCAGGCAATATTCTCACGGTAGTGCACTTGCGCATAGCCCGCATTTGTTCAAAGAGAAAAATCGAAAGCGTGGAAAAAATTTCAGCTAAGAGAATGCTATGATGAAAGTGAAAGCTTCTTAATTTCAACTTAAGGGATACTCTGTCATGAATTTATTGCAGGTGAAATCAAAAGCAATGCACAGGATTTAATTGTTTCAATTTATTAATTGATTACAAATTTGCCTGATGTGACAAATATATATACTGGCCTACTAAGCATAAATGTTCTCTCTACATTTTAATACTTTCGAGATATTCGATGATTTGTGTTTTGATTTGTATTGGAAGTATGTATATGGAGAGTGCATTTTTCAATATTGATTTTAACATACTTCCACAAAAGAAAAATTTTTCAAATTTTGCAGAATGATACAACACAGTATATAGCTTTCGAATCTGATGTTAACTGAAAAATGAGATAAATGCAGATAGAACCTTTATGCTTAGGCAGTATAGCAATAGGTGCGTTTTTTTGCACTCTTTGGCAGAGTAAGTTAAGATAAGGTAAGCTCTTTATGACAAAGCTTTAGGTAAGTACATTGAATACAACAACAATCGCTGCCGCTGTAACTTCACTGCGGCAGCGATTACTGTTGTATTCAATGTACTTACTTAAAGCTCTGTCATAAAGAGTTAAACTTACCTTAACTCACCCTCCCCAAGAGTCCAAAAAAACGCACCTATTGATGTTTTATTATTTGATATTAATAATTAATTGTAATTTTTTATTCACCCATGACAATTTTGACCAGATAAGTTTGAATTGCATGGTAGTGTTTTGTTTGCGATGCTATAAAAATTGAATTTTACTAAGTGGTTTCGAAGATATGCAACATTTCTCATCTAATATCGGTTATTAGTTCGATTAGATCTGAGAAAGCTAAGGCTCATTGGTATAACACATCATTAACGGTGAAACAACCATTAGTCCGCTCTAAACCAGATGTAGTAAAGTGTTCCAGATATCTCGGTTTGGCGTTATCCAGTGCAAAATTATCGGCACTTTTTGTTGCCCAAACATACGTCGTAATTCCAATAAACAGAGGGCCAAAAGTTCTGCCTCCGTAGATTTTACGAGCCGAATCTGCCTCACTCCTACGAGCGAAGTGTCTCTCTAACACAAATAAGGGTTCGCAACTTATTTTTGATTGGCAAGATCATGGTCTTTTATAGCATTACCTTCGACTTCTTGGACAGATATGAGCGGAATAGATTTAATAGACTGAAAAAGGCTTTATTAACTGCCAGCGACTGAGCTTTGCACCAGCTATCTACCAACATTTCCTTCTACGACGGAGAGTAGGAGATTTCAATACTACGTTTCAATCACCGGAGCGCGCGGAAAGTAATTCTCAAATAAAATGTATAAAGACTCCTTTTTGGATCTGGAAAATCCCCCTCGTCTTAAAGAGGTAAATTTAGTTGATTCGTCGTTTTCGGAGACCATGCCCAGCTTCAAAGTCTCTCTTGCACCTTCCAGCCCCTCACAGAACGATCTGAATGAATTTCTCTTAGAGGTCCTCAATAGATTTTATTTGTGTAGGAGGAGGAGGATCCTTTATGTTGCTGTTATAAGCTCGGTTAAGGAGTGTCTGGTATCTTTCCTCAAATTCTGCAGTTCTCGAATCCATTAGGGAACCATCTTGTTGCATTTGCTCTTGCTAATTATGCAAGTCTCATCATAACTACCTAATATGGCTCTATCTAGAGAGCGTAACCGAGATTATAGCGACTTCGACGACTTTATCCTACCACTAAGACAAGCTTTGTTTCCAGTCGATTGGTCTTAGTCTAATCAATGTTTTATTTCGGGTTTTTTTCCTCTCCCCCTCGGGTATTGAATCACTAGCTCAAAATAAGACCAAATAGCGGTGATCAGAATATGAGAAGTCATCCGATATGCGCCATCTAGTAATTGATCCAACTATTCCAAGTGATATGCTAATAGCCGCACTTCTATTGAAAATGACATAGTGTGGAGAAATCACAGTGTTTATAGTTATTAGCCCCATAGAAGTGATAAAACCAAAAAATCTCCCTCTTTTCTGGGTTTGGATTTGTTACTGTCAAAACTGATTTACCGGGAGTTCTCACCGCATTCTACCAAAAGTTCTAGTGTCTCTGATTCCACGCACTAAACCAAGTCCTTAAGCTTTTGTGCGGGCAGCGGAAGTAAGAAGTCAACAGAAAGGTAAGCTGAAGGCACAATCACATATTTCAACTTAGCTCTGTTCCGGCAGCAGGTCCCAGGCTGAAAACTGACTAAGCATGGTGGCAGCAAGAAGATTGTTAACCAGAACAGAAGTACTCGGCATCGTTGACTTTCGATCATAATAGTTTTTTGTCCCTTTGACTGAGCTGAGGGGGGATGCATGAGAGGGAATGTAGGGAGATGTTTACAGTTTCGCCAACTTTTCGTTTTAAAGGAATGACCGATTCTCGCTGTGCTGGAATTTGATCTGAACAAACCTTATACTATCAGGTATAAAACTGTGCAGATTTAGCGACTGAGAGCTTCACTTAGTTGACAACATCTAACTACCGTAATTTGCATCTCTTCGAGACATTGGTATCACCAGCCAACTTTTTCCTCGTTTCTCCAGGCAGCTTTTGAGGCTCATTACCTGACAATCAGTTTCCATAGAAGCACTTCTAGACTTTACTGTGTTGATTTCTCTGCGTACCTTTGCCTGAAATTTTTCCATTTTGCACAGCTTCTTGGCCTACGACGGTGATTATTCATAGGCTTTTTTCTGTAAGAGTCTCGTTCGCTCTTTCGATACCATATACAGATTATCCCATCTGATATGATGCCCGTTTGATATGTTTTATTCAGTGCTTCCCCCCTCCACTTTTGTGAGGATATTAGAGGAGACGGCATCTTTTCCTCTAGCAAAGCTCTAGTTGGACATTTACCTTATGCGGTAACCAGCAAGTTGAAAATTCGGTGTCCATGGATTCTTTCATAATGGTAACCTTAACCCTCCGAGAACACACCTATTTTTTCGATCATCGAGAACAATTGACCCCAACCACTTTTGAACGCCTATAGAATCGCCGCCACTGAAGATTTTCATTTGAAAAACTTTGTAGGTATAGGTTGAGGCCTTTTTTAGTAGTTTTCATGAATTAGAAGTGGCCTAAATGTCCTTAACAGACCTGAAAAAATTCGCGAAAAAAACAGTTTTATCAAAAATCAACTTTTTTACAAAAAAATCGTAGCTTTGCCAATTTTCAATATTTTTGGCTAAAAATTTAAGGAGATACACTCAAGGTATGACAAAATCATAGCCCTATAGTGACCCTTGAAAAAAAGTATTTATTTTGCATATTTACGGTGGCGATTGTGAGGATTTTAAAATTTGCACATTTAAAAAAAAATCATAGCTTTGTAAGTTTTTAATATTTTGAGCTAAAAATGTATATGGATTCTCTCAAGACATAGTAAAATAATAAAAAAATCAGCCCTATATAAATGGTTGCAAAAAAAAGGTGTAATCTTCTGAATAATCAGATTCTGATTGCTCCGAGACATGGTCGTCTTCGGAGGAATCACTGTCGGGAAAATTTTTATCTCTGTCTTCAGCTAACAAATTATTGCGTACACTAGAACGCAGATTATACGTCATATTGCTAAAAACAAAAAATAAAAGCACTTGGAAACTTATTTTTTTGGCTTTTTTAAATTAATCTATCGATTTATGAAGTAAAAAAAATGAATTTTTACCTCAAAATTGACGTCGAGTACATATGGGGTCTATTTGACCCCTTAATCTGCTTCAAAGGCTTCTCGGGAGCTTCACTTGGGACTGTATGCGAACGGTGTAAACTTATAGTCAAGACACAGAAATACACGTAGGAGCCTAAAGTATCCCCCTTTTTCCGCAGGCCTAAGCGCTGCGATCGGCCAAAAAGGTCACTTTGGTCAATTTGACCCCCTGTGTTCTCGGAGGGTTAAACCTTCTGCAGCCACCAGGGTCTTTCATTGTGGTCATACATGCTGTTGGAACCTAAATATCAGATCAGCCCAGTAAACTCAATCTGCTCAACTCAGCCTCATATAATCCTTTGGATTCATCCTTATACCAGGCACTCTTAGTGTGACATCTAGCGATATACAAACTCCTTCCTCAGGTGGCGCCCGACAGGTGGTTTTATCGTATACCGTCTTCAACGGCCTCGGTAAGGATCTAGCCGTCTTTATTTTGCTTTTCCTAAGCCACGGTCAGTATTGCTATTTTAATTAGTTTGATTGGGAAATCAAATTCTCGCATGATCGTTCAAAGTGTAGCTAAGTTGTAGCTATCATAGCTGGTTTGGAGATATGGAGCAACTTCAAGTCGTATTTAAAAAGCTTTTGTGTCGACTACCATTGTACAGACTACCAACGGAGTGAAAATCGAATCTGGACAAATTATTGTCCGATATTAGGCCGAAACACAATAACTGCGAAATTTCGAAGGGGGCGGCGAATTTCGATGCAGTTTTCCGCATTCGAACGTGGTGAACGACATTGGCAGCGAAAAATTCGCTGTCAGTTACATTCAATTCTTTACTTTTTCCTTCGGAAATTTTTCAGAAAAAATTTAATGGCTGCTTCCGTATTCACAACCTAATTCAAGCAGACCTAATTCAACCTAGCAGTGATGGCACCAGCGCTAGCGAAACGAAAAAATTAGAAAAATTCTGACGCTTCGAAAATTTCGGCCGCCGGAAATGTGGCCATTACCATACAAAACAGTGCATTTTAATTTTTTGACAGCGAATTTCTCCGCCCAGTGCGACGTTTCGCAGTTGTTTTGTTTCAGGGGATTGTCGCTATCTTTTTTGTCAGAGCTGCATTGATGATACTCAGCAACATGAGAAAATATATTTGAGTATTCAGCGCATTAGTAGCTGGTCATATCTCGTTTAAATAATTCTGAAAGAGCGGCTTACGAAAAGGAGTGATGTACCTGAGCTGGTTCAATTAAAACAGTCATTTCGCTCATCACTAGTTCTATACCAGTTATAATAGCGCACGTTGCATGTTATAGTTGTACCATGTTTCGAATTTAAACTCAATTAGGTGATCAGTTGATTGTATGGACGTGTGAAGCAACGCGTAAAGCTTAGAAGGGGCTACCAGAAGGAACCATCCATAAACGAGCGAAAAATTCCCTAATGTCTAGTAACTCAAGGAGATTTGAAGCTGAAGCTCAAGTGTATTTTATTTACTTGGCCTGCAGGAGATTTACGATTGCAACTAATTATTGAACTGAATCAATCCACACTAATAATTTTCCTTTCTTGTTTTTCGCAAGTTTTTCGGAGACAAAAAGTCTTTGAGAAAATTGATTTCCATCGCTTTTTCGCCCATGAGATTGAAGGTTTTAAATCAAACTAGAAGAGCTTTCTAACGACCATGTATCTTAATTTATTAGGACTACTTCATATGCAAATATGTATTCATAATAAGATCATGCGAATATTACAATTAACTCACACTTCACCTAAACCAACCTCACCCCAGCCTAAAACGGCACAATCTAGTTTGCATCAAATCTAATTCAGATCAATATTCGCATATCTCTGAAAAACACTCGTCTTTTCCACATTTCACCATCACCGACATCGACTTTGTTTCGGATAAGAGTTGGAATTCCATAAAAGATATTCATTCGAGCCATAAAAGCAACCGCATTTTACGACATTCTAATGATTCCATTATTTTAGGCGATGCGGAAAAATGTTTTTCGCCTCGAACAGCGACCATTAAAAGCATTCATAAAATCTTTTTAAACATCAAATTTTCTTTCTCACACTTTTGTTGTTATGAGTTTTTACTGCGTTAAATGAAGGAATAAATTGTCAATTTTAGAAGAGTGGAGTTGGTTTTGCATAGGCTAGTAGAATGAGATGAGTAGAACCAGAACATTTTTGCCATTGAACGTTTTGAATGAAACAATCATCTTGAAGAAATTTGTTTGAAAAATCGAACCTCGATATTCTAAGTCTATTGCAGTTTTTTTTGCACAGCACATTCTAGAAGGTATATGAAAAATTTATCATTCATTTAACCACCATAAATCTTTCAGAGTTTATTTATGAGGTAATGTGCACTTTGAATTTGTTTATTCGCAATATAAAAAAAATATATCATATAAAAAAATTGATTCTTAATATGCTATTAGGCAGGCGAGCATATTTTCGACTACACAATAGTGCAACCGAAAATATGCTAGTCTGAATCGACCCAAGAGCCGCAAAGAGAATTGTCGCATGTACAAAATTTAAATGCTAAGCATAATTAAGAAAACCGTTGATTAGCCAGGATCGACTTCAACTTTAAAAAAATGCATCAAAACCTACTTCATCATTTTAAATGATTTGTGTTTTTTACATTACATTTTTTTATGTCCAACTGCACAGTTCTTCAAACCCACTAATGAAACCGTTCAACATCTCTTTTCGTTCCGCACCGTAATATGCATTCTAAATTGAGTCGTACAATAACCTGAAGAGACCTCGAAAAAATTAATGTTTACATTGCTGTGCACATTGTGCTGTGTTTTTTGTTGCTGCGAAAACAATAAGTTACCTAATCATGTTAATTTATTGTCGGGGACAATATGCAAATTCGCCTTATCGCATCGTTTAAGAGAACCGTTCAAAAGAGCAAGTGTTTTCCCATCCCCTGATATCGTTGTCGTCGTAACTGTTTGAATTTATTTTTAGAATTCATGAGTTTTTTTTAGTACTACACCGGTTCGCGGCCAAACAAAAAAAAAACGTACACCCCCATCCCCAACGCTTCTGATGCATATAAATGCCAAATTTATTTGACATTTGTGGAGAACGGGGCCGTTGATTTTGTCATCGTGCATAAAAATCCTGGTAATTTATTTGCCGGAATTCGGATTCGATTGAGTGAGCGAAATGGAAATGATAAAACAAACATTAAAGCAAATTAAATAGCTTGAAATGGTTGACTGAGCCGAAATTCATAATATTTTCTACCTAATAGTAGTGAATAAGTGATTGATGAGAGAAATAAAAGAAATGTTGTTTGTTCAATACATTCGTGAGTAATTTTGAAATATTTCATTACTCGGCAGGAATTTTAGATTAAAAGCAACAAAAATTAAATGTTTATTTTTATATTGACGTCATAGTTTGTTCGAAATAAATAAATCACCGTTAGCAATTAAGATCACTGTTGAAAAATATACTTACATAATATGTTTGGATAGCCAGTTGCCAAACAATAATTGACTTTGAAATTTTACGCACGTATGTTCTTACCTGAAACGAAAATTTATTTAGCTTTATTTATTTATTACAAGCTTCGGAATAGTAATCAATTGGTCGGAAGTGAAATGAAAATTTAAAAAATTTCTTCTAAATACACGTTATGGTAGATGTATATTCATATATTCATATTTCTTTGTAAATTTTCATATATTCTCAATATTTTCTAATATTCATATATTCATATTTCTTTGTAAATTAAGCGCTAACTTATATCTGGGAATAAAATTTAAAAAAAACTTCAGTGCATAGGAACTACCACAAAGCTAATTTTCGAAGCGAAGCAGACGGAATGTATAACTTTTTTCAAATTTCGGACGGAATGTATAACTTTTTTACTAAATCACTTTTTCGTACTCAAGATTAGTCATCACATCAGATATTAAGAATTTAAAAATTTTATGATAGCATATCTCAGAAAAAAACGCCCGAAACCGCCATCAAGATTATACTAGATCTGCTCTTTTTGATACCGACATGGCTGGTGAATTTCATTTTGATCCAATGACATGACTCCAAGGAGTAGAGAAACGTTAAGGTTTACTACTCGTAAAGTAGAAAAAACCCTAGCGCATTAGAACCGCTAGAAACGCTAATGTTCGAAGAACAGTAGAGGATTTGCGCAGATTTTGAGTGTGTATTCTAGCACTAGCTACTTTTGCTCCTTAAGACTAATATACCCTTAGTAATAATAGACCCTAAACCAATTTAATTTCGATGACCTCATCGAAAGTTACAGCGATAGAAAGGTGTTTGGGGTTGCCATCTGAAAAATTTCCAGACCTTAGAAAATTTAAAAATTGTTTACTTATTTTCATTGCAAATGTTCGCGATGCGAATACTCAATGCAAGCATTTATTGGTACGGAAATAACAAAAACGCCTCGTACTGGCACCCCTTTGCTAGCACCGAAGCCAAAAAGATGCCACATATGCCTCACGTTGAAGTCAACCTGGGGCCCTATTATGATTCAAATTCCGAAATCGGAATTCGTAAAATTTTCCGACTCACCAATGGTCGGAATTTCGTATTATGATATATTCCAAAATCGGAATTTAATTCCCATTTTAAACTGTAGACAGCTTCACTCGAATGGGCTGAATCGATTCCAGATTTCCAATATATTTCCAATCAAGTGTCAAAATAGCTATTTAAATTTAAAAAAATGGCACGGAGTTTCAATGTTTCTTGCTAACATTGACTCTATGGCAATTTATTTTGCTTTGCCTAATTATGGTCAGTCGGAAATAACAAAAAATAAGGATTAAAATTTAATAAGTCAAAATAAGTCCAGTAGTTAAGGAGAATCTTATAAGAATGTAATATCACGAATTTTAAAATTGGTGGCAAAATTACGATTTATAATACACGGTGTCTATCAGTTGCCGGAATTTCAGGTTTTACGTACGCATATCAATCGAACCGAAAAAACAAAGAAATTCGAAAATTAAAAATCCGCCAGAATCCGCCAAAAAATCCGACCACAAATGAGCTGTCAGATTAGACGACTCGCTTTCGGAATTTACAGTCCGAAGTTGGCGGATTCGCGTGCAAACAGCAAATCATAATTCGAAAATACGATATCGTATGAATTTCGATTTCGGATTTTGATTCATAATAGGCCCCCTGCTCTGTAAATTTCGTATTGATCCGATCACTGCATCGGAAGTTATAGGGATACAAAGAAATTTAGGGTTACCGTTCGCAAAAGTTTTTAAATTTTTCAAGATCTTAATATTCGGTGTTTTTTTTCACTACAAGATCAATACGATTTGAAAATTCTATGATAAAATCGCTTGCTAAAGAAATGCCAAAAAATACAAAAACAACCATAGCTGGCAACCCTATAATTATTTTAATAACTAGATTTCTACTGAATACTGCCTACAAGAAGTTTAATTTGCCATTTTAATTTCGTTATGGTTCCATGACTGTACTGAGCATTATTTTCCTGAGCATTATTAAAGAGCATTATTTTCCTGAGCGAATTTTGAAAATTTAAGACACCGAAACTACCATAGATAGCAGCTTCAACCGAATCGATTGACTTAGTCAGAATTTATAGGGCTAAAAGCAGTTATTTTTCTTAGTGATTTTTCAAGATGGCACCACTGGCACAGAATTGCCCGCATTTCAAAATCACTTATATCAGACCTGGTCCTATTCAATACCAAAACATACTGTAAATTTCAACTATATCTGATTATCGGGTCGTGAGTTCCCATGAACAGAAATTTTTGATGCTAAAACTATAGGTTACCGTTCTTGCCCGTTGTAGAATTTCAAAGGTTTTATTTTGGCTATGTAGACAAAGCATAAAATTTTTATATGAGTGGCTTTTTTTCCAAAAAGCAATAATTTTTTTGGTGATTCGATGATTTGAAGGCTTTCACTTTCAGTGCCTGCCCTAGCTACAGGGTTGCCAACGTGCTCATTAAAAGTAACACAAATTTACAACTAAATAGTACCAATACGTTCAGAAAATTTGATAATAATTTGATCGCTCTGTTATCGCAATTTAAAAATTTGCACATTTTCGCGATCTCTTTTTAGGCACCTAGCGCACACATGGGATTAAAAAATTTCAAAGCATCCGATTCACATTTAAAACAAGTTCAAAATTCATTTCGTTGTCTTTATTTTTACAAAAGTACTTTGTGGACGGAATAATAGGTACATTAAAAATATCACTAAAATGTTAACTTTTTAATTTTTTGTGCGATCTGGCACTATTTTGCATATACACCAATGTATCCTGAAAATTTCAGTTCAATCGGATGACGCGTTCCTGAGATTTTTTCACTGAAATTTTTTGATATATATATATATATATATATATATATATATATATATATATGTATATATATATATAAATATATATATATATATTTATATATTTACATATTTATATATATATATATATATATATATATATATATATATATATATATATACATAGAATTTTGGGCAAAGTGATTTAAATACTATTGTTCTTCGAACATCAGTAAAAATTGACATATTTTGGTTATTTTCATTGTAGAATATCTATCGTTTCAAAATTTGACGACAGTATGTACATATATCTAGTAACAAGACAACAAATATGCCCGTTGTTGGCAAGTCTTCAAGTCAAGCGCAACATACACTGTGAATTTTGATTTGATCAGGTCAAAGGCTTTTGGAGTTCCCATCCGCAAGATTTTCATTATAGATGTTTATCATCTGAAAATTAGATTTTATCATCTATTTGTGCAAAAATAAGAAAAAAAGCTTGGTTCTGGAAGCATTTGTCTATCACCACAACCAAAAATCTGCCAGAAGTAAGTGAACCAGGAAATAGTACTCTAAAAACTAAATGGGTGCGATCTCTCCGATCGAGTTCGCTGGTGGTTTTCCTCATACCTTCATGATCGTGCTTCTTTCGTAACGCTTAACTCTTTTTTTTTTTTACTCCTTCTATCGTACTTTTGGTGCTCCTTAAGGCTCAGTTGCTGGTCCTTTGCTTTTTTTCCTGTTTATAAACGATCCTTCTTCCCTCTTAAGTTCTCCGAGTCTTTTGACCTAAAAGTATTTAGGTTGATTGCCTGATCCCAGCTGCATGATGACTTGTCTCCATTGGGCAGCTGGTGCTTTGCAGGGGTTTTATTAATCTTAATGTTGCTAAATGCTTCCAAATGGCTTATGCATGTAAATTAACTCGCATAACCGTTTTCATATCTTATCTTTGGTTCATTCGTCTGTCCTGTTGATAATTTGGGAGACCTGAGTGTGTTATTTGATGCTAAACTTAAATTTGATGTGCACAACTTGCTGGTCACATCGAAAGCCTCGCAATTGTACGGTTTCGTGATTAGAGCGTTCAGATCTTTTGCTGATATTTCCTCCTGTGTACGCCTAGTCATTTCCTTCGTGCATAGTCTTCTCGAGTATTGTTATCAAATTTGGTGTTCCAATTTTCGTTACTTAATTGATGCTAGTGATTCTGTACAACGCAGACTTACTCGCTCACTATTTCTCTGATTTCGAATTCCCTACTCTGAGTATCCTAGAAATTCAAGAAAATCCTACACGCTCCTGTCACATAGAGTGTACTTAGACAAAAGTTTACGTTATAAAATTATTAACGGCTATATGACTTCTATTCCCAGTGTGCAGTTTTCTGTTCGTGACTCAGAACGTTTTACCAGATGTTCAGTTGCCTTCAACATATCGTTTGCTCCTATTTATACCTATTTTTTCCCCCTTTTTATGTGTGCTTAAATGGTGATTTTTTTCCACCTTCGTTACGTATTTTTTAAATAAATTCAAGACTAAATATTTTATGTTACGACATAGATTTCTGGATTAAGTAGTAAGTATTAAGTAATAAGTATTAGTACTAAGTATTGGGAATGAAAACTGTTTTAAGCTTGAAAATGTTTTATGCTTGTGGGTAGTAGGCAAAGATTTTTTTCAAATTTCGATTTCTCATAACTTCTGAGAGAAATATTAAATCATCGGGAAATTTACAGAGCGTATTGATGTTAACTAAAGCTATACTTTTAAGACTGTGCGGGCAACACTGTAGCAACAGCAGGGTCCTGAAAACAAAATCTTTCAAATCATCGACCCTCCTGAAATTTTTTTGCTTTTTGACAAAAACTTCAAATCAATGATAAATGTTAACCTTTGTCCATCATGTCAAATTAAAATTTTCCAAAATCCGATTTGCACAAGAACTGCCACCCATCACCGAATTGCCTCTATTTGCAGCACTCGAAAATTCTGTTTACGAGAACTGACGACCGGATAAGCCGATCTATATGAAATTTCCAGAACATGTTGATATTAACTAGGACTAAGTTTGGTAAAAGTGATTTTAAAATACAGGCAATCCTGTGGTAGAGGTGCCATCTTGAAAAATCACTGAGAAAAAATATTTTTTAGCCCATAACTTCCGATTCAGCAATCAGATTTTATCAAATTCACAAAGTACTTGAACGTTAATTCAAGCCACATTTCGTAATTATAAAATTAGAATAAAGTTGAGCTAATTTTCAAATGGGAAAGATCCTGCAAGGACAAATATTTACTCTTCAAAAGAGAGAAAAAAGAGAGAGTGGTAGCCCTAAAATTATTTTCACCCATTTAACTTCCAGCGCAGTCAACCAATCGAAGCTATATTTTCAATGTGGATGTATCTTATCTGCTTACATAGAGTTCCCAAGAATATATATTTTCGTAAATATTGCACCAACAGGTGCTTCCACTTTGTATTCATAAGCAAAGCATTTACAATAAAATAACCGATGTTTAAATTTTCCCAGTTTTGGAAAATTTTGGGATGGAAGCCCCATGTTATGGTAGAATTATTGCTACTGCGTTGGAAAAATGTTGCCAGCACGGAACATTTTCATCATTTGTGTTACAGGAGTTGCTGTTAGAAAATGATATTTGTTACTTTGAGTTAGAAATGGTGGATATGATACTACAAAGAAGTGTATTACGTCTTTCCACATTTCTAATTCAAACAAAGATAATTTCTTGGAAAATCAGTTTTCTAGCGATTCTGGTGCGCTAGACTTTTTTTGGTTGAATTGATAATCTTCATTTTTTTCTTCTCTTTTTTTTTAGTTTTATGAATTTATGAATTCAACTCACCCTGTAAATCTCGTTTCGATATAATAACTGCTTTGGATGCTATGGGGGTGGAAAGATTTTTAGGGCTGCCATCCGCGAGTAATTAAAAATTCACAAAAGGAAAACATACATTGTTTACCTTCACTGCAAGCACTTCACAATTTAATTGCATATCATTTACGAAAAAATGACAAAAATTGTTATAGTTTGTAACCCGTGCCTAGCTTTTCAAACAAAACTCTATTAAACTTGGCTTACAATAAGTTAGAATTCTGTGAGTTTCGTTCATATTTGGTAATCACTTCAGAAGTGTGCATTAGTTTTTTGAATGATTTTTCAAAATGGCATCACTGCCAGGAGCAATAACCTTGTATCAAATTTGGTCCAACTCAAGATTGTGAATTTCGATTGGTTCCGATTATTGGGTCTTGAGTGGTCGTCAATGCAAATTTCGGGTGTTGTCCGATACTGAGTTAAGAAAATTTCAACTGTGTTAGCAAAAGCCGTTTTTGACGCAGCAAAAAGATTGCCAGCACAATCATTTAATAAAACAAAAGTCTACATCTTAGCAATAATTGTATTGTTGATCTATTCTACATATACGCCTATATATCCTAAATATGTGAACTCATTCGGATGAGGCAATTACGAGAAATAATCACAATTTTTTTTTTATATACTCGAAAATCACTAAACAAAATACTCTACACTGATTTCTTTACTTAAACCAATTTTATATCTTGTATCTTCGAGTTCGATTTTCTTCTGTATATTGATAATGCAAAGCATTTTCATGCTGCCCTTTTTCATAATCATTGCATTCATTTACTATCTAATCTTAAAGCTATAAATGAATGGTGCTCAGAGGATTTACTTGCTTTAACTGCTTCCAAGTGTTTCATGATATCTTTTTCCAAACCATAATTTTGTATCCAAATGGAGGATCATTAAATGATTTGCATTCTAAAAGTGAATAAATATAATATAAATTTTCCTATCAGAGAAGATCAAAACTTCAACCAAATCGACATATGATTCATATTAACGTTATAAACCATCTATGAACTAGATATTAGCCCACGTTGGGCGCCAGTAGAATTTATATTTTGTCTATCCTAAATACCATATAATCAAGTCAAGAAACATTTCCACAACACACAAATTCTAAAATTCTATCGTATATATGTGGCTTGAAGTATTAGAATTTTCCAATCTCTTAGAATTTTCATTTCATTACCCCATTTACTCTTGTTTATTAACCATAAACAAGAAATACTTTTCTCGAACATACGATTCAACCCTATCTTACATGCCATAAAACCTAGGCAAATTTCCGAATCCCTCTGTTAGTCACCAGCAACCTATCATCTATTTGTAATCCCTAAAGCGTTGTTAAACAACTTCCAATCGTCGATTTGAGGACATTTAATGATGCTCTCAGGATTTCGATTCCATATCGTCATTCTGTTTATTCGCTCGCACCATTTCAGAATTCTCAAGATTTTCAAATGTAATTGACACAGTTTGAAATTTTCCGTAAAATGAGCAAAATAGAAAGCTACCGAAGGCAGCTCTACATGGAGCTCAGTGCTCTCGGAAAGGACTTTCGAACGTTTCGAAATAATTGATTAATGTCAAACAGAATTTTTGCCTACGAAGTGGATACTTGGAAATTTATGATGAATAGTCGAGAAGTTTGCTGGGCGGTAAGTTGATTCAAATCGCAAATGGATTAGAGATTTACTACGTTTAAGGAATAAGAAAATACGAGTATAATTGCGTTGCTGAGAGGCGATTTACTAAATCATGATGGGTTCCGCTAAAGCGAAATCAGCGAGAAGGAATAAAGCCGATGAGCGATGGTAAACATTTGAAGAAATTTTTTTCTTGTATTATTTGCTTTATGATTTGTCGACGTTTTAGGTTAATTGAAAATTACGATTTGCATTTTTGAGTTGTATAGAATGAATACAAATTGAAAATGATTGAGTTTGCCAGAGATTTGAGTTCGCCAGAGACTCAAATAACCCAACAAAATCCAAGCAATATTAAAATTTCAACTGAATAAGAAAAATTCAATGAAATAAACCATAAAGCTTCTCTTTTATGATGAGATTGCAATTCATTTTCCATAACAAAATGCATATCAAACAACTAAACTGAATTCAAGGATTTTTATTTACATACACTCTTCACAGAAAAGAATCACAAATTAATCCTCGAAACCACCCTAGATTCATCCTCTTTTGACACGTGGCTTCCAACAACTTTTCAACTTCAGGGAAAAACATCCCTTCAAACCTTCAACGTCTCGAGAGATATAATAACCATTAAGCTCAACTGTCTACCAATTTAACGTCTTTTGAATTTTATGAGCTCTCAGTACTAAGGCTGTGTAGTTAATTAAAAAGTTTTTTTTTCTATCTTATACAAGTTGATTGTGCAGCACTCGTTTGTTGCTTCCGCATCCGTAACGCAGTATCGAAACCACAAAGTCGAGTTCACCCCCATGGCAATTCATCAAAAGTAGTTTCTATCGAGCTCTCGATTTCAAATTGTCCTGGCACTACCAACGCTTGCTTGTACATACTTCCGTCGTTTCATTCATTTGTGCGTTCCAACAAAATATTCTGAAAATCGCAAACATGACTTAATTAATTTGCATTGCTCAGTGCACGTAGCTGAGTTGTTGTGTATGCAATAAATAAAGCTACACAAGGGAGTATCTGCGTGTGACTTTGTATTTGAAGAACGTGTCTTAACAGTACTGTTTGTTTTACCACTGATTTACCCGCAAGTAAAAAATGATCAGACGGGCTGATGCAATAGAAATTTTACGTTTTCCAACGGACTTTCTCCAAGTTTTATTCTCAACAACTTTTCTCGAGTTCTAGCTGTGTTTCTCTGCATATAACTTTCGTTCGAGATGAAGTTTGCGCTACACAACAAATAGCATATGAGCTGAAGTAAGTCTACACTGCACGTTGAATGAAAAGTTTATAGAACTGTTTTCGACTTGACATTCAATATAGCTCAGCTGAACTTCCTGATACTACCTTATACGCATTGGAGGACAAGTGAAGCTCGGATTTGATTTATTTCGTTGAAGCAGATTTGGTATCCAGGAATAAGTTGATTAAATAAGTTGATAAATTGATACAATTTTTTATGGAAGGTTGTCTTCTTCCCTCCTATTACATCAAAATGTGTGTCAAAGAAAAATTTCGCAGATGATAGTTTTCAGTAGGAAATTTTAGTACTTAAACACATATTTGTCTTCTTCAGCCACTTCACTTTCAATAAGTGTGGGCCCTTGTGACAAATAAGTTATCTTGGAAATAACTTATTAAAACCTGGCTTCTCAGCCAAATGATGAAATCATATAATTCACTTATTCAGCTAATAACTCTGAAGTGACACCAGCCTTATTTTGGTGAGGTTGCCAGAAAAGTCATGACAAAAATCAGTTGCACATTCATTGTAGGGACCAAGCTTCGAATAATGTCTCTGTAAACTAAAGTAGTCCCACCACCCCCACCACTAATTGGGCCTGTAGGTTGAAGCTTATGGAAACTTTACTCCCAGCAAATACATATGGGTGGAGTTCCACACCTCCGATCAAACTTGAGTATCTAGTTACAATTGAGTCAACTCAAATGCTGGTGAATGATCGTAGCTGGATTCGAACCATGGACAACACAAACTAGAAGTTGTTGCTCTACCCACTCGAGTACACAGGGCTCCACCTTGGCTTTTGAATTCGAGTCGAGCAGTCAAACAGAGTAGACGTGTTTTGTTGAAAGGTAAACTGATTGCGATATAAAAATTTAAGGGGTAACACCTATGTGGAACGCTGTTTTCGAGGGTGATTTTTTGCATTTTTTTCCACGGAAACTGTATATTTGATTGAAAAAATAATTACATGGCTTTATTATAAATGTTTTGAAGTATACAAATTAATTTTTACAACGTCCTAAAATACAAAATGGCGGCTGTAACAGGCTACGAGCATCAGACGATTTTTCAAAGATGCCTCAATGGCCCGCAACTTTTCGTCGTCGCAAATGGTCTGAAACACAAAAATTAAAATTTTTCTTAAAGTTTGAACTAAAAGCAAGGGAAGTACGTACGGGTTTTCAAAAATATTGAATTTTGAAAGATTGGCGTACGGTTTTGGGAAAAAAAATTTTTTGGTAAAAAAAAATCGTACAAAATCAGCCGTAAAAATGAAAATTTTCAATTTATCAACAAAATCTTACGTACTTCCCTAGAAAATGATGTTGTAAAGCTTGTACCAAAATTTCAAATTGATCGGATACAAATTGGCTGAATAATCGTGCGGGCCGTATCAAAAAATGTGGTTTCGAGAAAAACGCATTTAAAGTTTGAAAACAAAGGGCGGCTCTTTCACGTTTCTCGTTTCCGCTTTGTGGATTTATGGCCTTTTTTGTGGCAAATGTTGGTCTACTACCTGTCATACTGAATGGTAATTTACTAATGAGAAATGTCGCTAACGGATACCTGTGGTAGGTATAAGGACTTTGGAGCAGAGCGTGCCGTACGCGCGCCGCATAGGCCCCGACCGCACGGTGGGGCGTCCAACGTTTATGCTCATAACTCGGGAAAAAAAATTTTATTTTTGAAAATAACTTAAGACGTTATTCTAGACATGTTTCCCTGCCATTTTAGCAAAAACAAACAAATAGATTTTTTTGAAATTTCTACATAGGTGTTACCCCTTA
This sequence comes from Nemotelus pantherinus, assembly GCA_963978885.1. NCBI lineage: Eukaryota > Metazoa > Arthropoda > Insecta > Diptera > Stratiomyidae > Nemotelus > Nemotelus pantherinus. The sequence goes on from OZ022263.1 coordinate 26,778,910, forward strand.
ATAAAATATATTTTAACGAATTCCACAAAATAGTTTTCGCTGGTAGCAAAAGGATAAAACCAAGAAGAAAAGAACCTAGAAAACGTATTTAGTACAGCATGATCGCCTTTACGAAGTTTGTGAAAAAGAAACTACCTCGGTTCTGTGGAAAAATACCCTGAGGACGTAATCATCATCATCGGCTCTATAACCGGAGTGTTGTCCAGTCCGGTAATACCATAAATAAATAAAATATTACATACTCCTCCATCGACTTCGTACACTACTAAATCCAAAAGATAGCGTGTTTCTCCTATTAAAGTTTAAATTAAAGGCATTCAAAGCAAATTGAGCAGCAAACGTTTACCCTTTTTCGACGTTAAAGAAAATAAGTCGACAAAAATGTCACTTTTTCCTTTCCACCACAGCATTCTTTTTAAACTCCTTAAAGCAGCGATAATTTTCTGCTTTACATTCGCTCTACCAGACACAAAGAATTTTAGCCTTTTTTCTTAGGAATTCATCTCTCGTTTGCTGAGCTGTATGTCAAAATCTGAGTCACTGGTGTCCATCGCAAACACGTTGACAGCGGTGAAGTGATTTTCCTCTTTGCTATTTCAGACAAGTTTGACAGGATTTTCATAACAGGATTTCCTTCTTTTAATCCACCTGTCTGTCTAATGGCGATGAAAATTCGGTCACATTATCAGACTTTCCTGAGATTGTCACTTGCCCAAAACCAAAGAAGTACGCAGGTGAAAACAATGTCTTAAATTTCATGATGAGAAAACTCTCTTTTCCTTTTTTAAGGCTCGCTAAAATTTTCAGCCAATGCAATAAATATTGGATGCTTTGCTAGTACATTGGGACCAATGGAAATTATTTCCGTTTTGAACAACCTACAATCCACAAGTTTGTCTTTCCTAATATTCTTAAATATCTTATAAAAATACTACCCAGTTTTCTGCGTAACAGCTCATCACTCACAATGGTGTTAATTCCAAGCTCTCTCTTCTTAACTCTGGCATACCTCAGAGCTCTATTTTTAGGTTCCGTGCTGTTCAAAATTTTCACCTACAAGATTTCTTGTGTCCTACACTCCAAGGTTACGGGGGTTTGTGCGTAAAGGAGGATTGAAAAGATGAAGCCAATTAATTTATATCTGGCAGCAAGAACAACTGCATTCTAGAAAACAAGAGTTAGAGAACAAGAGCTACCCTGCTTTCAAGGCCACTTATTCAAAGCGCTAAAGCAGATTAAATTTCAAGGCATTCATTTCGATTCCTTCTTGTTTTTCGTCTCTCGACACGGCAATAACAACAAGTGAAGGTTTTATCATAAATCACGGTCATTCGACAAATCATCCAATATGGCGGCTCGTAATTAAAAATCGCTTCGATAACAAGAAAGAAAAACATAGGAATTCTCGAGTGGCGCGTTCTTCGCTAATTTACGATGCTTTTCAGAAGTGAGCCTAGGAGATAATTCTCAAGTGAAGTCTTGTACAATATAGGTGGCGGAGAAAGGAGATTGACTGATCCGCCGAGAATGAACGGAAGCGGTGCATCAACTATGAACCTCCTTCCGTTGGAGCAGCCAATGTTTGTTGCTGTATACCAACTGTTGCTGTATACTAACTAACTTCTAAGACGTCTCGCGGCAATATGTATACTCGTTCTGGCGAGGTGACTTATTATATGTATCTAGGCTATTCTAGATTTGTGTCTTCGGTTCTCGAAGGCCCTTGGTCTGGCCTGTAGAAGGAGATTGTGTGTTCCCGTTGCTATATGAGATCTGATTCTGGCTTGGCTTCTAGGATGAATTTTGCTTCTAAAAGGCTCTAGCTTGCGTTTTATCTATAAATTGTTTTCGGTCTTTGAAATACATGTATGAGACAGATATTTCTCGATGTTTCTAACTATTTGTAGCAAAATCTGTAAGCTGCAAATATTTCAGAAAGTATTGCTAAATATTTTCACTGAATTAAAAATACTTAAACTTACACTTTTTAGGGCAAGTCTACGATATGCCAAAAAAATCCAGAAATGTATTTTGTCTTTCAAACTAAAGAGACAAAGAAAAGTGTACTGAACATAAAGGCCGAAGTCGTTTTGGGTCGCTTCATGCGACATGGCACACGATGAAAGCTTGCTACCTCTTAGAAACTAAATTTAGGATTTGAAGACAGCCGTAAATGCACGGAGGATTCAATAAGAGATGCAGATGCGAACGCACATAATGATTTATGATTCAGTTCGGACAAAACCAATAGAAGTCAATCAGTGGATCAGTTAATCTTGTGATGGCAATAACTGGATGACACTGAATGGAATGACTTCAGTCAAAGCGATCACGAGTCAAAAACACTTAGAATATGCTATGAAGTTCTTCTGGATAGCATAACCTACCAGTGCAATTGGAAATGTGGAAATGTTAGACATTTGCTGCACCAGATTCAAATTAGGAAGGAAATCATTGCTTCCAACGGTGGCTGATCTAACAGGATATTGTTTTTTTGGCACGTATACGATACTGATGGGTATCCTATACAACGGTTTCAGCCGAAGCTGCATATGTGAGGAGAAGGAGTCAGTTCTTTGGCTCATATACATACTGTTGTCAAAGCCAAGTATTTTCGGCGGATTTCAAGCGAATCACACAGTTTATTAAAAACTCGGGATAGTTCTCCAATTAATATTGTCTATGCGCTAACCAATGCGATATAGTAATGGGCTCGTGTCGAAGTATTTCAGAAGACGGCTACCGCTGTATCTAGCTACCTACCAGCTTAGGCCAATGACAAACACTTCGGTTCCACCGAAGCGTTTAACGCTTCGGTTTGGCGCGTCGGTTGACACACACACAGCGGTTTTCAGAAGCGTTTATCGAGTCGGTTCAGTTACAAATTTTGTCGGAGTATCATATAGATGTTTGTGTAAAAAGTAGTCGTGTATACACTGAAAAAATACATAGCGCCAGACGCCATAGTTTATAGACTTCTGGCGCCATGTATATAGTCGATTTGGGGATTGTGATAAAATATAGCACCACACGCCATAATACATGGCGAAAAGTACATAGGAGCAGACGCTATGCTTATAGCCCTCCACGCCATACACTATAGTCCTCCACGCCATGTACTATAGTCCTCCACGCCATACAGATGGCCACGCCTATGTACTATGGCGTGTGGCGCTATATTTTATCACAAATCGACCGAAATTGACTTTGTACATGGCGCCAGAAGTCTATAAATTATGGCGTCTGGCGCTATGTGTTTTTTTAGTGCACCAAATATAAATTCGATAAATTCAAGTCAACATTTTCACTATTGAATGTTTCTGCTCCAGTGTGAAAATCCACCGGTCGAAGTACCGAAAATATCGCAGTACTTCAGTTCAAAATGAGTCAAATCAGAAGGTTAACCTGAGAATCTATGTAGAAAGTGAAATGAACAAAAGGCCAGGTGTGTTATGGAATTTAGCTCCAAAACATGCGTGGTTTCAAACATGTTCGCAATGGTCGTGCAATGGTCGAAATTGAATGTTACACTCAAATTTAACCTGTGTTCTATACTTAGAATAAATTTCAGTCTAATCTCTCAATTATCTGTGTTTTATGCAAATATAAAATTTATCATAGGGATTTGTATTATGTAGACTAAACTCTAATGTCACTTGCTGACATTTATACGTTTCCTCACACAGTATGCCTGCGAGTTATAATTGGAGTATCAAGAGCCATATTACATCATGTTACATAGGACCACGCGCTATATAGATTCTGACATTATGGCGCTGGGAGCCATATTGCATAGCTCAGAGTACTATGTACATAGCGTATGGGGCCATAAATAATGCGCTATGTTACATGGATCAGGGCGCAATGTGAATTTTTTTCAGCGTACATACATATGTATATGTATATATATATATATATATATATATATATATATATATATATATATATATATATATATATATATATATATATGTGTGTGTATACATATATATGTACTATGAGCATCAAAAGTGATTGCACACCTTTCAAATTTGTTTTTGAGCTTCCAACGTGCGGCCACCCGAACGTGCGGAGAGTGACGTGCAAGTAAATGGTCGATCTGATTGAAATGACTCCTCTCACCTCTCCTCTTCGTCCTATCTACTCGCCTTCCCGTAGGCGGTGCTGTTAATCTTGACCAGAGATCGGGTAACGATATCCTAGCGATATTAAACCCCCGGTGGAAGGGAAAGAGACTAAGTGGTAGATAGTCCGGTCCTCCAGGCTTGGGGGTTGGAGCGATGGACCGACAATCCGTCCTCCACAAAAATTTAAACCGTTGCGGAACTTACGGAGATGCCTCGGATAGGATTGGACCAACGGAAACGACCCGGCAAACGAAACATGGACTATGCTTTTGGATCCTGGAATGTCAGATCACTAAATAGACCTGGTGCTGTAAAAGAATTATTATTACAGGCCACTCAGTACAAATTGAACGTGCTGGCAGTCCAGGAAACGAAATGGACTGGTAGCGCGATTCAAGACATGAGATCGCACACAATATTCAAGAGTGGGAAGCCTGCAGGAAGCCGTGAATTTGGAGTGGCATTCATTGTGGATAGGGAGTTCAAGCCACACGTTATTGACTTCAAGGCAGTAAGCGAACGTTTGTTTGCGATCCGCATCAAAGCAAAATTTTTCAAAATATGGCTGATAAATGTCCACGCCCCGACAGAAGAAAAAGACGAAGAAACGAAAGACGCATTCTATAACCACTTGGAAAGGCTATTCGACTCATTGCCCTCAAATGACGTCAAAATAATACTCGGCGACTTCAACGCTAAAGTCGGGAATGAAGAAGTATATCGGGGAACAACTGGAGGGCACATTCTCCACGATACAACTAACGACAACGGCCAACGCCTGATTGACTTTGCATGTAGTAGGGATATAGTCATAAGTTCTACATGCTTCCCACATCGACGCATCCACAAAAGAACATGGGCATCACCAGATGGCAATACCTTCAACCAAATTGATCATGTCCTTATTCAGCGGAGATGGGCTTCCAGCATACTTGACGTTCGGACGTTTCGAGGAGCAAATTGTGACTCGGACCACTACTTGGTCAAATCCAAATATCGATGTCGCATGTCAAAGGCGTACGTGACGAAGACGAGTCCTTTGCGTAAGTTTGACATCGGAAAGATCCAAACGGCGTCAGTAGCAGAAAACTTCTCAAAAACTCTTGAGACTAAGCTTACCCCCATCCTACAAAATAGCACAGTGAGGCCGGTTGACGAGGTCTGGATGGAGATGAAGACAGCAATCAAAGCCGCTGCAGAACAAGTGGTTGGGTATGAAGCCCGGCGCAAAAGAAACAACTGGTTCGACAACGAATGCCAGGATGCGCTGAACAAGAAAAATCAGGCATATAAACAGTTCCTTGAAAGGAACACCAGGACGAAGAGAGAAAAATATGAAAACCTCCGACGAGTAGCAAATAAGATCATTAGATGTAAGAAACGAAAATATTATGACGAGCAATTAAAGAGCATTAACGAAAATCTGGCGAGCAATAAAACTAGACAAGCTTACAAAGTAGTGAAATGTTTAAGACGCAGATATCAGCCCAAGACGACACTCTGTAAAGACGAAATCGGCAACATCATCGCCGAAGATAGCCAGATTAAGGAGAGATGGGCCTGCTATTTCAAAGAACTCCTTAATCCTGCACATGGCTCAATAATATCAGAGCCGATAGACATCTCTGACGAAGTCCCGATCGCACCTCCAACGCTGGAAGAAGTCAAGTCTGCCATAAAAAGCCAGAAAAACAACAAAGCGCCGGGCATTGACGAGATTCCGGTCGAGCTAATTAAATATGGTGGAAGCTGCCCTATAAAAGCCATCCACAAATTGATCCAGAGCATCTGGGGTCAATAAAAAATACCGCAGGAGTGATGCAAATCCATCATATGCCCTATCCACAAAAAAGGAGACAAACTTCGGTGCGAAAACTACAGAGGCATATCGCTACTTTGTACATCCTATAAGATACTGACGAAAATATTAAAGGATAAGATAAATGCATACGCAGAAAAGGTCTTTGGGGAGTACCAAGGAGGCTTTAGGTCTGGTAGATCAACTACGGATCAACTCTTCACAGTCAAACAAGTGCTTGAAAAATGCTGGGAATTTAACATCGACGTCCACCAGATTTTCGTGGATTTTAAACAAGCATATGACAGTATTGACCGAAACATACTGTACAAAATAATGCTATACTTCGGCATCCCGGCAAAACTAGTTCGGCTGACCAAAATGACGATGACGTCGACAGCATCACAAGTCAGAATCAACAACAGTCTGACTGACGCCTTTGACACAAATGTCGGACTAAAGCAAGGCGATGGGTTGGCCCCTCTGCTGTTCAACCTAGCACTTGAGTACGTGATAAGGAAGATTCCTGTCGACACAGGGGGTACGCTTCTGTATAAGTCGAACCAGTTAGTGGCCTACGCGGATGACATTAACATCTTGTCCCGTTCCTTCACATCCGCCAAAGAGCTCCTGTTGAAACTTGACCAGGAAGCCAACGAAGTAGGCCTGAAGATCAATCAGACGAAAACAAAAATCATTACGCAAACAAGAAAGAAGACCTCCATTAGACAAAATATAATTCTTGACGAATATAATTTAGAGAATGTGGACGAATTTATATACTTAGGCTCGAAATTGACAACGAAAGGCAGTGAAACTGACGAAATTAAACGGAAAATACAGCTCGCTAATAAAACTCTCTACTCCGTTCTGGCCCTACTGAAGACCAGCTGCATACACAGGAAGACGAAGCTCCAAGTCTACAAATCAATCATCAGACCTGTGTTGTGCTACGGATGTGAAACTTGGACCCTAACCCAAGCATCCGCAAATATGTTGAACGCCTTCGAAAGACGGGTCCTCAGGCGTATAATTGGAGCTAAACAAGAGTGCGGTCAATGGCGGATAAGATACAACCACGAGTTGTACGAGGTTTTTGACGAGCCGGAGGTTGCTACAATAGTGAAACTGCGGAAGCTGCAATGGGCTGGTCACGTGCAACGAATGGACGAGCATCGAGTACCTAAGAAGGTATTCGACGGAAGAGCCGAGGGTCGAAGACCAGTGGGAAAACCCAGAAAACGCTGGTCTGACTCTGTCGACGAAGACTGCGCAAAGCTGCTCGGATTTCAGAATTGGAGGACGCGGTCATTGGACCGAGACAACTGGAGGTGTCACCTACGAGAAGCCAAGGCCCGAGAGGGGCTGTAGTGCTACGACGACGACATAAAAAAAATACCGATTGAAAAATATTTCTGATTAAGTAATATTTAACCTTTATTTCTTAAAAACAATATACTAAAAAATCAGTTCCATATATTCACTAACAAAAAATTTACACAACAATAAAAACAAAAAGTCAATGAAATACGAGTCAAAAGTAAGTGCACACTTCATATAATAAAAATTCATATAATAATTTTAAAAAACATTAGTATTTGGTTTGACCGCCCTTTGCCTTTAAAACAGGCTCCATTCTTCTAGGCATGGATTCTACTAATTTTCTGGTAAATTCTGCTGATATATTATACCATTCTTCCTTAAGAGCATTTTTCAAACTTTCCCTGCTTGTGATTAGGCGTTGCCGACTTTTCCTGCCTAAATAATCCAATAAATGCTCAATGGGGTTGAGATCTGAGGATTGGCGGATGATCGAATACCTTGGGAGTACTATAAAGCAACCACAACCTTACTAAATAGGAAGTGTGCTTAGGATTGTTATCTAACCACGTCCTAGGCAATTCCAATTTGGCAACACTGTCAGCCATATTTCGGTACAAAATATTGAGATAGCCTTGCTTATCTATTGTACTATCAATAAATTCAAGGTTTCAAACTCCCGATGCTGCCATACACTCCTAAACCATAACAGATCCTCCGCAAGGCTTCACTGTGCTCGCAACATTTTTTTCATGGAACTCAGTATTTTTAGTTCGCCAAAGTTTTTTATTTGTATGCCCGCCAAATACTTAAAATTTACTATCATCAAAGAATAAAAGGTTTTTCCAAAAATTATAAGTACAGTTTTTATATTTTTTGCATAATTTTTAGGTTTTTTCTTATTCGCTTTGGAAACAAACGGCTTCCTTCGTTGTGCTCTGACATGTAACCCATGTTCATTTAATATTCTTCAAACGGTGGGGGCTGAAACGGATTGATTGTGTGTCGCGGAATAATTTTCAGCTATTTTTGCTGCACTTGAACGTAGATTACTCTTAACTTCTTTCACTACATTTAGAATGTTAATTTATTTATTTGCATTGCTTTCAGTGTATTTTTATCTGTTATTAATCTGTTTTGTTTAGTTTTGTTATTTTGAATTGTAATGTCAATTTATATTTTTATTTTTATTATCTTATTTATAAGTAATTGTATACCTTATTTGGTGAAATAAATAAATACATTTCTTATTTCTTTTCTATTTAATTTCCCTAGCCGTCCAGATCTTTTAAAATTGTCCAATATTTTGAATTTACTGTATTTGTCAATAATTTTTTTCACTGTACTGTGTGGTCTTTTTACAATTTTTCTAATTTCCCGTAAACTTTTTCCTTCACAATGCAAATTCACTATAATTTTTCGTGTTTCTGGCTCAGCTTCTTTCCTCGTTTTCACACCTTTCTTTTAGCACGTTTTAAATCACACTAACTCCTTCAAAAATAGCTTTACCACGAATTTTTGCGATTGCTATTTCCTAGAAATTAGATTTAAGTTGTATTCCGTTATAGTAAAAGGTCCGTGACTTTGTTTACAGCTAGAATCTAGTAACGTTTGAACACGTGTTTACTTACTTTTGATTCATATTTCATTGACTTTTTGTTTTTGTTCCTCTGTAAATTTTTTGTTAGTTAATATATAGATTTGTTTTTTTTTTGTATATTGTTTTTAACAAATAAAGGTTTGATATTTATTACTCAAACAGAGATATTTTTCAATCGGTAATTTTTTTTATTGAAGCTCTAAAACCAATTTGAAAGGTGTACTCACTTTTGATGCTCACAATATATATATGCATATGAATTTTAGGCAAAATGAATCTAATACTAATTTTCTTTGAAAATCTGTAATTGCCTACTTTTAGAAACTAAGTGCCCACAAATGTTTCATTTTCCAATACTGCATCCTAGCCATTCTTCAAAAATCAATTATCTTATCAGATTTTCATTCCCATATTCCATTCATTCAAAATTTCAGCTCGATCGGATTTCTCAGCTATGAACTAATCGAAAAACCCCGAAGAACCGAGTCAGTGGGTCATTTCTCTCGTCTACCGACTCGGTTCCGAAACCGAGAGGCGGTCCGCACCGCGGTGTGTGTCATAACAATGCTTAATTAATGCACGGCTAAACCGACTAGATTTTCCTCTCGGGAAACACTTTGCTGGAACCGCCGTGTTTGTCATTGGCCTTAATAAGTCCGCTTCAGTAGGCTATCAAGAGTAAATTAATTATCTTTCAATTGGCAGACGCATAATTTCTCAGAAAAAATAATGTCATGCTACTAACATAATACATTTGATTGGCAGAAGAATAAATGATTTGGAAATGAATTTTGATTACTCATCTTTTTTTTCAAAACCTTTTATACCTACTATTCCACTTTATTCATCGCAAGAGCTCATAATAACTAATCCAATTTCGAATTGACCTAATGAAATCAGCCCCCAACAAGCAACTGTAATTACATTACCCACCATTAACTTAAAGCTAAACGAAAAATGTGCATGCCTGCACGAATTCATCAAAATGAATACGTATAGAACATTATATTTTGGAATTGCGGCCAAGTTAACGTTGTTGTATCGAATATTCATTCATCCATTCATGCGATTAAATTACAAAGCTCGGTCTCCGTAAATTGTGCTAAGTCATTTGTTATGTTTGGCTAATGTGCGTGCGGAAACACAAATTAGATACATTGCAAGGAAATGAGAAAATAAACTATGATGGGGAAAAAATGAAACATGAATTAGAACAATGAATGTAAGTCTAGACCACCTGTTGATGTACTTGTTGGACTTAGTATTGTGCGTTATGTTGGAATTAATTAATGTTGAGTGAATAACTGTTTGCAATCGATAAGAAAAATGTGCGAGCATTTTCTGCACAAATACGTCACCGGTATTATAGACAGAAACTTATTGAGCTAATGATACCTATACCTTTAATATCATAAGGGTGGTACTAACTTAATCATGAAGATAAATTTTGACCAGTCTCCATTATCTGGTCATTCTTTCGAGTGAAAACTTTGACAATGGAGAAAAGCGGAGACACTGCTGTTTCTGACAGATAAAATGTCAAGCTTTTCAATTTTCGATCGATTTTTTTATTCAAAGGACATCGGCGCCATTCAATTTTCAAATTCAGACATCAAATGTCACCTTTTAGTTCGAAAGAATGAACTGCACCCTAGCCGTCATAGACCTAGTTTAAGCGAGAACCCAATTTAAACCCGTTTTGGGATTATAACAGTCAGAACGTCGTATAAACGGTCAAATTCAAATTTCAGCTTAAACCCGAACAGTTGGCTTTACGCCCGATGACTATGAGTGAGTGGCATATGAAATATGTAAATGAAAGTGATTTTTCAACATGGCGGCTTTTGATAAACGCTGTGCACTTGGTCTGTTATCAATCATCCTTTTTGTGAAATGGAAAAACGAGTTAATAAAATGTTCAGCTATCGCTTAAAGTTTCTCCATATTCATTTTTGCCTTCTTCGTACGTTAACTGAAATGTTCAACGTAAACTAAACTTCCTATCTTGCCACATTTATACAGTACAGTTTCTATTTGCATGTAAGCTATTCCTCAAAACAAGTTTCTATGGATATACGCAATTCGAATTTCGGAAAATCCAAATTCCAATTTTGCCCGTTTATGCGACGTGATATTTGGGATAATCCCGAATCGGGTTTAAAATTGGATCTGGCATAAACTAAGTCAATCTGACAGATTCTAATGTACTTTTATTGGTCAAATTGGTCGAGAAATGTATGTCGACTGGTCGAAAAAAGGTACATTAAGCCAGCCATTTTGGTACGTTAATTGATTTTGCGACCGGCCTTCTATATTACGGCCAGGACTGCACATACTAAATTGGCCTGAAATGAGTGGCAAAATCGGTGAATGCCATCTGTATATCAATTCCGAAAGTCAATTTTCATGGAAAGAAGTAACTTTGCTCCGACAGAAGTGAATAACACTCTTGCTGAATTTCAAGCAAAAAATTTCGCCAAAACACATTTCACGTGAAATCGAAGACAATACTAAGTTGGGGCGAAAAATCAACCATCGTTTTGAAAATTTAACTGCAATATATACATACGGTTACTTCAAAAAGAACAAAAAGAACGGAAAAAACGCATTATTAAACTCTTAATTGGAAGTATTCTATCACATATTTTTTCACTTCAGTGTTATGCGACTATTAAAACAAAATCATTTCATTTGATGCAAATCATCATTAAACAAAAAAACAACAATTTCAGAACTATCCTTGGTTTTGCACTCGAAGCGTATTCGCATTCAAAAAGTATTCGCGCACTCTCATGTTTCTACGATTAATTTGTAATAACAGCAGTTTAAGTAACAGGAACTAGTTAGTGACGTTGTGTAAAGCCGATTAAAGTGCGACAGATATCAGAAGTTATATTTTTGAGTTGAAAACAGTTAAATAAAAATCAGTGATATCGAAATGGGTCGTAAACATTTGGAAGCAACTAGGGAGGAGCGGAAAATGATAATCAATATGCATAAGCAAGGTAAATCGCTGCTAGAAATTTAGTCTATGGTAAATCGGGCATGGTCAACTGTAAAGAGAGTGATCGATAGATTCATTGAGAGAAAAGTCATAAAAGGACCAGTCGACTCAAAAAGCTTAAGGAAAAGGAAAGACGTATTATACAAAAAATTAAGAAAAATCCTATGATAAGTGCTCCAAAAATCGTTGGCCAAGTGGAACAAGATATGGGTAAAAAGGTATCGCCAGGTACAATAAGAAATTTTCTTTATGTAGCAGAAGTTCATGGAAGAAAGCTCCGAAGAAAACCGTTTAATAGCAAGGTGAATAAAAAGCAGTATCTAATCATCGCCAAACAATATAGAAATTTCACCCCCGAGCTCTGGAACAGAGTTATATTCAACGATCAGAGCAAATATAATATATTTAAGTCTGATGAAAAGGCTATAGTATGGAGGAAGTTCAGTACCGAATTGGATGATAAAATATTCAGCCCACAGTGAAAAATGGAGGGGGATCCATTCTTGTTTGGGACTGCATCAGCGTTAATGGAGTGGGTGACTTGCATATTGCAGATGGTACAATGAACGACAAAACGTTTATAAACATTTTAAAACAAGTGCTGAAAACATGGGTATCAAGGACAATTTTATGCTGACCCAAGACAACGATCCAATCATTCAGCCCTCAACACAAGACTGTGGCTGCTTTATAATAGGCCAAAGTGGATCATCCCAATCACCGAACATCAACCCCATTGAACACTTATGGGACGATCTTGAACAAAAAATTCGGACTCAAAACATTTCAGACAAAAAGGATTTACAAAACGCTTTATTAGAAGAATGGAGACCAAACAAAAACTGGTCAATTTTGAGTGCAAAACAGGGGATACTTCTTAAATTTTGTTTTTTTTTTCATTATTATTTGCATCAAATGTAATGCTTTTGTTATAATAGTTGCATAATACTGTAGTTAATAAATATGTGATGCAACAATTCCAATTGCAAATTTAACAATGTGAGTTTTTTCCGCAAATTAGCAAGTATGCAAATACTTTTTTGGAGTACCTGTAGGTGTCGATACATGCAAGGATGAAAAAATTAAACATTAAGCACGTTCATAGGATTAAAAAAAAATCTAAAACCTTATAATAAACAAGCAAGCCACGTGATTAATTATCATTTTGTATATTTTTAATTATTTTTCCCGAAAATCAATAAAAACGAGAGAAACCCTGTGAAAGTTCATTGCTTCCTTTTGGAGCCAAGGATATCTTACGATTGAGTATTGTAAATGATGTCTTGGAGCTCAATTCTATTTAGTAGGATTAATTATAGCATGTTAGACATTGGAAAATAGAGATTTTTGTTTTAGATTAGAGTTATAAACAAATATAAATTAAAATAAATAAAATAAAATAAGCAAATGAAATGGTATAGCCAAACAAATTTTTAATAAATTTGGCTCTTGATTGAAATAAATGAAACCATGCCTGCAATATAGATTTAAATAGAATACTTCGGGTAATATAATTTAGTAATAAATAGTTGTAATAAATAAAAAAAACTCTAGCCCACCTGAACCGCTAGAAATACTAATGTTCGATGAGCAATAGCAGAATCGTGCAGGTTTTGAGTGCATATTATATCTCACGTGCTCCAACCTGTTTCGAGGGCAAAACCACTTTAATCTTAACAATGCATTTACACTTACAGGGTGGAAAGGATTGCAGGACTACCACTTGCATTAAGATTAAGAAAGATTGAGAAAACCCAACACTGCAAAACTTTGAAAGCAGCATAACATAACATAAACAAAGAAAATGTTCAGTGCTTGCAACAGTTTACCAGCACTGCAACTAAAAGTCTCCCACAATTGCCTCACGTCAAAATCAAATCACTTTATCGACCTCGATTTTATCCGATGATTTCGTCGAAAAACCAAAGATGTTTGGGACCGAAAAATTTCTAGATCTTAAAAAATTTAAACATTGTTAACTTATTTTCGTTGTAAATGTTCGCGAAACGAATACTTAATGTTAGCGTTTATTGATAAGATAATAGCGAATAACGCCTCACGCTGGCAGCCCTTTGCTAGCATCAAAGCGAAAAATATATCACACTTGCCTCACATCGAAATCAACCTACTCTCCGAATTTCGTTTTGATCCGATGACTGCATTGGAAGTTATACAAAGAAATTAAGGGTTACCTATCGCAAAAGTTTTCAAATTTTCGAAAACTTAATATTTTTTGTTTATTGTAACTAAAACATCATTACCGTTTAAAACTTTTACGATAAAATCGCTTAGTAAAGATATTGCAAATAAATACAAAACCAACAATAGCTGGCAGCTCTATCATGGTTTTAACCAGATCCCTTCTGAATAGTGTCTATAAAGAGTTCCATTTATCATATGCAACTTTTTTTGATTTTGTGACTGCACTGGAAGATATAGAGCAAAATGCTTTATTTTCCTGAGCAAACTTTCAAAACCCAAGACACCAAAATTACCATAGCCAACCAAAAAAACCGTTCAGATACTGTGTCAATTTCATGCAAATCTGGTAACTGAATCAGAATTCATAGGGCAAAAAGCAGTTTTTTTTTTCTTTATAACTTTCCAAGATGACACCACTGGCATAGAGTTGCCCGCATTTCTAAATCACTTCTATTAGATCTGGTCCTACTTAATACCATTACATTCTGTGAATTTCAATTATATCTGATATAGCCCAGTGAAATCCGACATAAAAAAGGCGAAACTTCGGAAACATTTGGGGAAAGCTAAATTTTGGTGTGAATCTTGTTACCAGCGTTTTGAACAAAATGTCAAAAGTCTCCATCGATCCGAGTGCTGTGTCACTTTTTATACGGGGTCAAAGGTCACCAAAAGTGACCTTTCCTAAATATCTCAGTAACAGTCACGTCTTCAGAAAAACAATGTATGACGAATTTGTAGCTTAGAAAATTTCCAACAGCTTTTTCCTGTAACCATTACCGTCTTTGAGATATCTAAACATTTGCTACTAACAGCATCCTCTTTCTCATCGGCATGTTGATATTATCCGATTTTGATTACGACTTGGCATGTTTGTGAGTTTGTTTTTCTATATTTAAGTACTAGCGTGTTTGTTCAACACGCTAGTACCAAGGTTCACACCGAATTTCAGCTTTCCCTTAATTTTTCCGAAGCACCATGTTAGATTTCTCCGGACTAATAATTGAGTCGTGAGTTCTCGTGAACAGACATTTTTGATGCTTAAAATATTGGTAAATTGGAGGCGTGTTACCGTTCTTGTACGATATGAAATTTCAAAAGTTTTGCTTTGGTTGTATAGACAAAGCATAAGATTTCTATTTGAGTTGGTTTTCACTGTAAAAATTAAAAAATCCACCTCCACCGCTCTAATTTGCAAAAAGTTGTCATTATATATATATATATATATATATATATATATATATATATATATATATACATATATATATATATATATATATATATATATATATATATATATATATATATATATATATATATATATTATCCACCGCTCTAATTTGCAAAAAGTTGTCATTATATATATATATATATATATATATATATATATATATATATATATATATATATATATATATATATATATATATATATATATATCTATATCTATAATGACAACTTTTTGCAAATTAGAGCGGTGGAGGTGGATTTTTTAACAAGAAAATATGAAACTGATACCTAGACACTGGATTCAAACTAGGGAAATGCAATAAACTTTCTTCAATATTTTAAAACAATGTAAATCAGTTAAAGTTTCACAGAAATTCTTTGGCAGAACTGATTTTGGGCAAATCATATCAAAAAGTAAGGAAAACAACCACAAATTCACTTCAAAACCTAATCGTCTAGTTTTACCATGTATGTGAAACTTAGCCCTAAATCAATTATTATCAACAGATTAATCTCTACTGCTATTACTGCTGATAGAATATGCAAGCCAGTCTTAGTTACTAGTTAGTTTACCATCAGTCGAAAACTCACTTACGTAGTTTCGTGTGAAGATTAAGCTTACGGGACTTCTTAGACGAGCAGTACCAACATCAGAATGGAGTTTCATCATTAAAATTGAAATCTCTTTGCTAAGAGGATATTACTAAGTTCTACTAGCAACCAATTTGCTGATGGAAAAGTTTTCGATCCTCCGTTTATCGCCATCATACTGTCCGTCTACCTATAGGTATAACAGTTGAAGGAGCCGGGTGGTGAGCAACTTGTTAATGGTTGATGTAGGTTAGTATGCTTCGATTCAGGAAGTAGGTGGATTATGAGAATGTTTTGAAGGAGCAGTAAACGTCTTGTTAGCGGGCTTTGCGTGGACATAAATTTTCAAAGGAAATTAGAAAGTAAGATGGAAATGAGTATAATGAGATATTTAAGAAGATTTACTATTGTTACTGTTATTACGTATTCAATTTTTTTCAATTGTAAAATAAAGAAAATCCTATTGATGGTACACGGCGCACAAATTTTCTTTCGGACTCAATTAAGATTTATTGGCTGAGCGTGTATCACAATGTATCTTATGCTCGAAAAAAAAACAATCAATATGCACTCCAAAGTTTATGAGTGATGTAATGGCACAGGTTTTCTAGTCAACAAGAAAATTAGACTTACCATAATCAATCAACGGCAAACGTAAGACTGACTATGCAAGCTACATGTGTGAGATGAATTCTATGGCTATAGCTTATTTGATGTTCATACCGCTACAGAGGAATCTCTTGCCGACTAACAGTAAACATTTTTTTCGAAAATGCAGAACGAGCTATGCACAGCTTGTTTTGCATTTTTCATCCTTGTCCAAACACGATACCAAATTGTCACCGAACGACTTTAACAGCAAAATAATGAAGAAAGACAATATATTGCCCCAGCTAACTTTTTAGCCTCCCAGCCAAGAGAGTCAGTATTAGCCATATTATTATATCAGCCATATTATTATATCAGCCATATTATTATATTAGCTTTAGCCAGTACTTAGCTGTGGTTCTTTTGGATTCTGCTTAGATCTTCGAGGACGGGCCGTGGGTGCCAACCCCTCAACCTGCGTTAGAGCCTAGAGCTGCCGAATGGAGTACGGCCCCCAACACTTAGATTTTTGCCTCAAAGCAGGCCTACCTGCGGTGATAATACCTCTGTCGAACACAACCAAAAAAGCCCTGGATGAAGTAAAATGTCTCCAAAACAGCAAAATCCGACTGAAAAATGCAAGCAAAATGCTAACACTTTATTCCTTTAAATTCTCAAGTCAACCATAATCGCAAATGCAGGATGGCACAGAATAGCTGAATTTTAAATGGAACTTTTGAAATGCGTAGTGGCAGCACTGCAGGACAGTGACCTTGAGCAAGTATACATTTTGCCATTTTAGTAACCATGCATCAGTGGAACGAACAACAGCGTGCGTTACTCATTAAAATGTTTTATAAAAGCAGTGATAGTTTGGAAGCCAGGCAAAGGGAGTTCCAAAGTTTTTACAACATAGGACGTCATGGTGCCATCCTATCAAACCACGAGATAAGGATTTGGATTAATAAGTTTGAAGAGACTGGATTTGGCCTAAAGAAGAAACCAACAGGACGACCAAAAAGTGCTAGTACTTCACAGAGCATTGCTATTGTATGCGAGTCTGTCTCACGGAGCCCACGGCGTTCAATTCGTAAGAAAGCAGCTGTTTGCGAAATTCTTCATTTAGATTTGGAATTTCATCCATACAAGCTGCATATAGTGCAACAACTGAAGGAAAACGATTACCAGCTGCGATTTGAATTTTTCCAACAAATGATAGCAAACATAAACAATGACGATGCATTTCTAAGCAAGCTGTGGATGTCAGATAACGCCTATATTCATCTCACAATCAATGAAAGATGTGCGAGGATTGTTCGGTAACCGTGTGATCTCAAGATTCCATAATGTTCCCTGGCCCCCTTAATCGGCAGATTTGCCCATTTGTGATTTTTTCTTGTGGGACTATCTCAAGAGTAAAGCGTACACGGCTCGACCAAGAACTGTTGATGAATTAAAACAGAGATTTCTGGATAAAATTCACAGTATCCCAGCTGAAATGTTACAGCGGTCAATGAAAAATCTCAACAGCAGATGTGAAAAATGCATTCGTGCAGGAGAACGGCATCTAAAGGACATAATTTTTCAAAAATGATGAATTCCATTAATGTTTCTTAAATGGCAAATTTTAAGGCTTCAATTGCCATGAACAAAATTGTTTTCTTCCATCACTTTTGGTTTTATTGGATTTTAAAAAGTTCTCGCTTTCTGTGCCACCCCATCTGGAAAAATAGTCAAGGTGGGAGAAAACAAAAAAATTACCTAAGATCGCAACAAGAAATATCAACCGATAGTCATCCAATCGAGTAACGAATTTCGAAAGTTGAACATGTATGGTAGCCAAATTCAATGGTTGCAGAAAATTCCGCTGGAAGTCGAAAGATTCAAGACTTACAGGACTAAAATAATTGGCTAAAGACACCCGAAAATAATAAAGATAAATAATTAATATTAAGTAGTTAACTACTGCACATTGATTTCTCTCACCCATATCTACCTTAGAAGAATCTTTAATTTGGGCAGAAGCTAAAAATATTTTTGTTTCAAATATTCTGCTAATATTAGATAATTGACGGGAGACCCTTTTCATTATAAATGAAGAAGCACTACCGGTTTTGGATGCCCTGTAAGGGCGTTATCAGGTACGAGGTCGAGAAATTGGCTCTACGGATTTGTCAAAGCGACAGGCCAGAGAGCTCTGTTTCAGAAAATCCGATAAATCTGAAGCCTGATTTAGAACAGGTGGCTCGAATGGCCGGGGAACTACTTGAAGAGGGGACTGTCGCCTGCCTGAGGGCGACGTCTGAGGAAGAATCGGATGTGGAATCCTCTATGTCGATGGGGTCAGCGTCGGGACCACCTCCGAGTTGGATGGCTGCCTGAACCTCATGACTTTGGATGCAGAGGAATGAGCTTGGGCAGTTTCTATGTCCGAGGGGGAGGACCTCGACCTAACTCTTATCAACAATGAATGATGGTGAAGGTACTGCAGATCTCCACACCATACCAAAGCAGCATCAGCTGCCCTGCTTCTCCGCTTGTTTAGGACAGAGGAGGAGCTAATCCTAATTCAAGAACCATGGATTGCCAACAACCGGTTTGCGGGTTACGTACTAATGAACGCAGACTGATAGTATCCGACGACTTAAGCTTGTCGCACACTATTCCGTCACGACACAACACGACATAGAAAAATGTCGTACGACAGTCGGTAGACCAACGCACACTATACCGAACCGACCGACACATCAGTTTGTGAAAAGTATTCAGAAAATGCATTATGTTTCATGCAATGGAAAATATGTATTGTTAAAAATTAAAAAAATTATAATACTGAAATTAATTGTAATTTCTTCCCATCTATTTGTCTTCTTTTGTGTGTTTTCGTAACTTTTTGAGCTTATTTGATACAATTATTTCTACAGAGTGGCGTAAAAGTTTCTGCTCTTTGATATGAAAAATCAACCCGAATAAATTAATGGGAAAAAGCTATCTTTCCAAATTTTGAAACCCTCTTCTATTTTTCTTAAACCTACATAGCTTTAATTAATTCAGTGATGATACCAAAATAATGACTGTTGTTGTTTTAGAGTCGGTAAAAACAGGTACCAAAATTCAAAGAGGATTAATGTATCGAACTTTTATAAAACCTCAAAAACTTTGGATTTCTTCAGCGGATCGAATTGATAATAATGGTAAATAGTCAACTTTATGTGAAAGTTTCGGAAAACGAGTTTCAGGCTGTATTGAAAACGAAAGAGGGCATAATTCATACTAATTATATATTATGTTGCTTCAAGTGTGTTAAATGTTGTACAGGAAATACTAAGGACAAAAACTTTTGCGCCACCCAGTAGCTTTTGGCCAAAATTTTACATCCATTACCAATTCGATATTTTATTTAATTTCAAACTGCCTAACGACAAATGATGCTTATCATCGATTGTTCAGAAAATGCATTATGATCAATACAATGGAAAGTGTGTAATGTGAAGCATTTAAAAAAATTAAAATTGAAATTTTCTCAGCAAATTCTTCTCATATATTTTCCTTCTTTTGTGATTTATTGTAATTTTTTGAACTTATTTCATACAGCTCTATCTATTTTCTGGCCAAAAAAATTTACTTCATCCATTTCCAATTCGTAATTTTTTTTTTAAATATTAAACTGCCGTACGACAACTGATGCTTATCATAAAATCTATGAAGTTATATGAAAGGCCGCACACTTAACCGACACGACACGCTACAACGACGTACATCATTTGTCGGATTGGATTGAATTCGAACATCCCAAACGACAAACATTTTTTGCTGTCCTGTCGTATCGTGACGTGTTGGTCAAATATGCGGGCGTTCATACAATTACATACAATTTATTCTGACAGATTTTTGTCGTGTCGTGTTGTGACGTGTCGTGTCGGAATAGTGTGCGATATGCTTTACACAGGTCAAGTGTCTGTATTGTTCTCAAGAAAACCACTAACAAGGATAACATGGCTGTTGCAGTGGAAATCGATCAAAGATCATACTGATTTGTTTCCTGCTACATGGCACTAGCCATCTCTGCGACATTGTCAAGAGTGTTGTGGATAAAGCCATGATAATTGGTGTACCTCTTTATCTGGGGGCTGACTCTAATGCTCATAATGAAGTCAAATAGTCGAGGTGAGGTACTTTTTGATTTCATCATTGCCCACCACCTTTTCATCGCCAATACTAGCAGCAAACCGACCTTCCTTTACTCAAACCGTAAAGAGGTTCTTGACGTTCGTTACCTTGGGAAGTGGGCGGCACTCGCGTCTTCTCCGTGACTGGAGGGTTTTACAAGAGTGTTCATTCTCCGATCGTAGGTACATATCGTTCAACGTGGCTGGCTGGAGCTCAGCTGAGCAGATCATGGAGATCAGCACCCAGCGAAGAGAGTGTAGGAGGGATTTCAATAGCTCGAAAAATTTAATGACTGGTCGCTGTATAAAACGAAGCTGAGGGCTTTTATGTCTGCCGTACGCAAGGCAAAGAGGGCCTCATGCAGATCTTTCTGTGAAAACGTGGAGACTATCAGCGAGGCAAATCGCCTTCGTAAGGTTTTAAGCACGACACCAAAGGCTATGTGGTGCATCATCAACACTGAGGGCATATGGACTAGTTCGAGCGCAGGTACTCTAAACGTTCTTTTGGATGCACATTTTCCGGGTAATTATTGTACTCTGGAAGCGGTGTACCAAACGGAGCCAGCGCGAGCTCAACACCGTCACTCAGAATATCTAATTCTCAACTGAGGAGGGCTATGAGCTCATTTGAGCCGTTTAAATCTCCGGCCCCTGATGGCGTCCTTGCTGCTGATATCCAGCAGACCATGGAAGTATCGCTACTATGGCTCAGAGAGATTTATAACGCTTGCTTGCGCTTATCGTATGTTCCCACCGGCTGGCAGGAAACTAGAGTTGTGTTTATCCGTAAAGCAGGGAAAGTTTCTCATGTTAAGCCAAAGGACTGTCGTCCAATAAACCTTAACTTTGTCCTGGTTCAAATTTTGGAAAGGATTTTGCAATTTTGCAACGAAATCATTCGCCATTCCTCAAAAACTTCTGCATAACTCTTAGGTAAGATGGGAAATGCATTCAGTATTGGAATAAAATATGTTTCAGCAGCGGCCTATGTCTTTTGAGGGTTGAAAGAATTCACTTACTTAGCTCTATATAAATTATTGTACATTATAAATTATTATACATTATAAGTTATTGTACATTTTTGATACCTTCTGAGCTACTTCTTCAGATACATTTGCTTTCTTGACCGTTTGTTGCGTCACATCATGCTATTTCCCATTTTGAATAGAACGTCAAACTTTTTCGAAAGAAAATGCTGCTACTTCCATTCGAAGTGGATAAATATAACACTATGGTCAAATTGCACAATCAAACTTTTCTATTTGAAATATAATGTAATGGAAATTGGAAAAAAAGTAATTGTTATGAACACACGTTTTCGTGCAGATAAATTAAAATTAATGAGAAAAGTATCCATTTTGGAGACAACGTATCATAGTATCATCCAGATTTTTCAAATTCGATTCGTATCTAAAATGATACGAAGGTATCCAAAGTGGCAGCACTGAGTGTATATATATTATAATAATTGGGTACAATTCTTTGTACTTCATATTACAGTGTCTTGAGATTTAGGACAGAGTGACGTTGATGAGAGCGGAAAACATTTAAAAAAAATCAGTTAGAGGTCAATAGATATGAACACAGTGCATCGTTTGCTGGATTTAGAAACTGAAGGACATAGTTAATGTTGAGTTATAAACAACACTTCTTAAAATCCAACGCCTATGGTAGATAGTAGCATAGTGATAGCGATACCGACCGAACAACCTATGAGTGGTGATTTCGATCAGTGAATTTATCATAAATTAAGATGTATCAACGTTCAAAACACTGTTGTTGTTTTTGGGAAGACTATGATTCGCTAATGCTGGGTAATTGCGGAAAAATGTCATAAAAACTATCAGCTATTACCTAATCATATCTCGTAGCAAATTATCATGAATGACAAAATATATTTTTGTTATTCTGTTTAGTGTTCTATTTCGATCTGATCGAAAAATCTAATCAATATGAATACGACGAAAAAATATTTGATCATGAAACGCTTTTATTTGTTTACATTACAAGCATTATCCTAAATGCATAATCTATTGGACGACAAGATATTCTTTTAGTCGGAAAATGTACCTACTCATCACATTTACTAATAATCTCCTGATAATAATGTAATAAGTTTGCAAACTTTCCACTGGTTTGCCAATGTTTCCCCACCTTGTCTTGGAATAGTGACAATTAGCCGCGATATTATTAACATATTTTTCATAATTATTACTATCATTGTGCCTATGCGATGTAGATACGATTACAGATTGATAACTTTGTACAACCAGATAGCTCTCTTGGTGTCCCTGAGTAGGCGCTATGTACACACTATCTACCAGTACATAAATGCGAAATCGTTAGTGTATATAAATATTATGTGATCATGAACTTCAGAAACATTTTAGTATATGATGTATATTATGACGGTGTAGCCATAAAATAGATAATGTATGATGGGAGAAATTTATGAGATGTGGTAGAGCGAACTAGGATTTATCACAATAAAACTGAAGTTTTTTTTTTGAAAAAACTAACATTTTACAAAATTTGTTTTGTTGAAATTCTTGAGAGAAGGAAGGAAATTTCCTCGCCACCTTTCCTTAGTATAAGTTTTTCTTCACGACCTCAATTCTAGGAAACTTGACTTTGGGATATAATATAAATGTATAATAAATTGAATCGATGTGTTGACAATGCAACAAGTTAATCCCTGCTAGATTTGTCGTAATACATCCGCTATACTGGGTCATTTGTTAAGATATTAAACAAGCATAAGAACTTCAAGCCGCCTTCATTTAGTGCTGGTGGCACTTCGTTATCTTAATGCCACAAATCAAATACAAGTGACCCTTTTTCCAAAACTGCCTAAACCACCCCACTATTAGTCAACGTTGAGTCTTTACCAAACTATTCTTTTGCCGAAGCGCAAACACCCACGCTTTTAATTAAAATTCCATTGTTCATTTCGAAGGTTTTTTCCACTTCATTTATTTCTCATGATATTTCGACACTGAATGTTTGACTTCCACATGACCAATCCTTTTTCCACAACCATTAACTCAAACTTTCCAGGCAAATAATTTCATCAATCCAATGACTATGCGAATAACTACTGCGATGAATTTGAAACAAAGTTACAAAATATTTTTCGATCATTTGATATTATGCGAAGCGTGTGTCCTTAATAGCTTGTAGCTTCTAGTATTTGCCGAAATACTTGACGTATATGTTGAGAGGGGTTGAAAGAGTTAAGTGGATATTAATGTCTTGTAACCCAACTGTTTGTAATATTTTCGATTGGAGCTAGCATTGCCAATGAAACTGATGTTGGCAATGGCAATTAAGTGTATTGACACAGAAATGAATGTTGTTTTCTGATTTCATTATAGTATGGACTTGTTGATAAGAGTCCAGCCGATTTTGTAGTTATTATTTTGTAATGCTTCCTAGCTCTATGAGTCTTATCGAAGGGTGGGGAGGGACCTGGTATCGGATTCACTTTGAGAATTTTTATTCCGGTTCCCATTGAGCTACAATCTTTTGGATAGCCCGTTCAATCGCTCGATAGTTTGAAAGCTCGATGCACATTTCATATGAATTCAAGCTATTGTTGACTCGTTCTTGATACGTCTACTTAAAAAAAATCCGCTTTTTCAACCACTCTCCCCACTCATTTTGGTCACTACTCTGTTGCGTATGATTCAATATTTATGTGCTACTCAGATTTCGTAAAGTAACGTTTCATACCAGTGGCAAATATCTGAAATATTCGCCAAAAAGCTTATCTAAAAATACTTTACATTCAAATGTTGGCCTGTTGGCTTCCTATTGCTTTACGTTACAGGCCGCCTCCATTAGCAATTTCCCATGGCATAACATTTTAAATTGCTAATGGAGGCGGCCTAAGGTATGCCATATTTGATGACATGCCATAACCCTGAGTCTACATTGGCCATGAGCTCTGCCATATGCGATGGCAACGAATGTCAGTTTATGGCATGTCATCTGATGCCTGGACAACGGCATGTCCTCACATTCTGCTTCCTCTAACCTTCGCAGTGCTCGCAAACACCGGATAGCGCGCATATGTTCACTGCTAAATGTTATTTTCAAAATGATATGGCATGACATGTCGTTGCCCAGGCATCAGATGACATGCCATAAACTGACATTCGTTGCCATCGCATATGGCAGAGCTCATGGCCAATGTAGACTCAAGGCATGCCATCAAATATGGAATGCAATTTACCGTCTACATTTTCCATTTCCATGGCAAGTCGAATGTCATGCCATCTCCCATGGCCAATGTAGACAAGGCTGGTAGGCAATATGGTATGCCATTTGCTTGGCCATCTGCCTAGCAATATTTTGACAGTTCATTTTCAAAATGGCGTTGAACCGTGGTCATGCTCCGTTCCTTATAAGAAAATGTAGGGATTCTGAATTCATAGGGATTTTAAGATCTCGTTGAGCAATCAAAATAGTCTATAGAATATGAAATTGTGGGAAATTGCGTTGATGTTGATGATTGGTGGATATTTCAAATGATTTCTATCGCATTCCACTTCGTACCCCAGCAAATCATATAATAGTTACATTTTCGTCTGAAATTTTACCCGCTTATCCAAAAAGTAATTTATCTTACACGTTAAGTTTTCATCAGCAGAAGAATTTCTTCACTCTGCACTTATAATAACTACTTAAGAGCTCTTAACGCTCAGATACAGCACACGTCCTTCCCGCTCAGAGGCATTTTCGAAATGATATTGCATGCCATGAAACTGCATGAAATCTGCTGAATCAGATGGCATACCATAAATTGACAGACGTTGCCATCGGATATGGCAGGGTAAATTTCCAATCGAGTCCCGGTGTTATGGTTGCAGTGAATCCCATCCATCGATTGGTCAAAAATTTCATCATCAAATACATGAACAAAGTTGAGCTCTTGCCGAGTGATTTCAGTGAAAATATTTATAAAACTAAAAGTAAATTTTCACTTGGAATGCAAACTCTATTATTAGAAATACTAGAGACCTGATGTCGCATTAGAGAATCGACATCACGCTCGAGTAGGAAAATGCATGAAGCCATTTGATCACCTTTACATCTCTTACTACGGTCCATACCGTAGCGAAAGTCTGACAAAAGTGAAATTACTACGACTCTGGGGAAAATATGCTTATATCCACAACCAAACTTCCATTCAACAGCAATTCGAAGCAACCATCATTAAAGTGCATGCGAAGTTCTTTGAGTTCATGGCAATTTCCGCATACATTCCTCCCAGGAAAAATCTCTTTGCTCTTGGACTAAGTAAGTTATTTCAAATCGAAGGTTCCGTATTTTTTTACCGAAAGCCTAAACGCTTGTTACTGCCGATGCGGAGACGTACGTATCACAGAAAACTATAAAGCCTACATTTACTCGACGTACACATACTTCGCCACCATTCACAGTAATGTCCTAGATATAGGACTTTTGGAAAACTTCCCTCATAACCATGGCTGACTGTCCTCCATTAATTGCCTACCTTCCTAACTTCATTCTAGAAGAATTAAATACTGATCAATCTGTTCAAGGACCAAATATACAGACTAACGTGCGCAACAGACTGCAGTCTATACTGAAAGCCTTGAGCAATACAAACATCGTTACCCTAAATCAAGCAGGCAAAAAAAAGGTAGCATGATCTGAATGCCTACAAATAGAAATAACCCTTACGGACTCCCAAAGAAGAAGAACAGAATGCGGAGAAGATCTAAGAGCCTGGTGGACGCAAGCAATAAAACGGGGCTAACTGCCTAATAAAAATCATTAACTGTCGGATACTAGTTCCCCGATGTGAAGTGAGGTGAGTTCCTATAAAACATAGAGCCACATGCCATAATACTCGTACTTTCGCGCAAAATATAAAATTAATAAATCTCCAGAACATATACCAAATGGGTTAGTTGCGAGCTTTCGCAGGCTTTTGGAGCTTCAGTTTAAAGAAAACTTCTTCGGAGGATAACGGTATCGAAGAAAAGAATATTTCTAAGTCTGTTGATCAAATCTTTGCATCTGTGCCAACAAGACACTTTCAAATCACAAGTAGATAAAGATTTAAGATAAATTAGTATTATTAGAAAGAAACAAGGCATCTATGTGCGCAAATTATATCCGCTTAGCCCCTATTCTACGATCTGCGGAAATTTCGAAATGATTTGTCAAACGAATTTCGGTTACATTCCAAGCATATCATATCTTTGTTGCGAAGAACAATATACAAATGAATAGAGACCCAAGGTGGACTGAGGGTTTTGCGGGAAGAAATATCAAATTGAAAATTACAGCTTAAAAAGATGAACACTCAGCACCAATATTCAGCTCTTGAACGAATAAAGGCATATCAATTAATGGCATCGATTTGAGATGCTGAGAGACAACACTTTTTCCTAGAAGTGGTTGAACAAGCTTGATATTTATGGAGGAGATCAGGGTTAACGTAAGGATTAAGAGAAGAGAAAAATGTATTATTGGAGGGAAGGTTGGAGAACGCAAGGTCCAAAATGGAATTTAGTTGAAACAAAGAACAGTAGAAGAGGAAAGGAATGTATATATGATAGCTGCATTTCTGGACACGGTTGCTAAAGTTTTCATATTTCATTACATAGGCGCTAAGTTAAAATCACCACAGAAGAATGAGGAAAGTTAGTAAAAATATAATTGGACAGTTCACTATACTCCTTTTTGTTTCGTATTTATTTATTTAATGTCTAAAACAGCAGATAGAATCCAATTACGAAATAGACAAAGATAAATATAAATATAAAACAAACGAGAATATCATAAACCAATTCATGGATGAAAATAAAAATTCATAAATCAAGTAAGCAATAAGACAAGATAAAAATGTATTAAACAGAATATTTAAAATTTTAAAATGATTTAGAATCGTGAGAAGGTCGGTGGAACATAGTAAGTTCATTATCCTGCCTGGGTGAACGTAACAGCGGTGAATAGTAGTGCGTATCAGTCAGTGCAAAACGATGCACGACCAGAAACCTAGTTGCAGAGGTCAGATGGTCTATAGAATAGAAGGGAAGGGAATAGAAGGGATTCATCGAACTATACCCATAGTAAGCCAAATTGAATTTGAAAAAAAACTCTAGCGCACCTGAACCGCTAGAAACACTAATGTTCGAAGAACAGTAGAAGAATCGTGCAGGTTTTGAGTGCATATTCCACCACATGAGCTGCTTATTACGGCCAAACTGTTTCAAATGCCTCGTTTTACTTTGGTCTCAAGAATGCATTATGACTCATATGGTAGAAGGTTTCAGATATTACCACTGGCATGAATTTCAACGTTTATGAGAGCAAAACACGGCTTAATTATATTCGTTATCAGTTGCTTATTTCACAAAATTTTGAAAGCAGCATCTCATATAACATCAATGAAGAAAATGCTCAGTGCCTGCAGCACTGTAACTGAAGTTGGTGTTTGGGGCTGCGATCCGAAAAATTTGCAGAACTTTGGGAATTGTAACATTGGTTATTTATTTTCATTGTAAATGTTTCCGGTATAATTTTGTTGATACAAAAGTAGCACAACCGACTCGTGCTGGCAACCTTTCGCCAGTATCAAAGCCAAGAATATATCACATCTGCTTCACGTTGTTATATTACATTCGAAGTTATAGGAGTATGAAGAAATTTAGGGTTACCTGCAGCAAGTTTTTTCAAATAATCAAAAGCTTAATATTTGCTGTTTATTGGCACTACAATATCATTACCAATTGACAATTCTACGATTAAACCGCTTTATAAAGATATTGCAAACAAACACAAAACCAACAATAGCTGGCAACCCTATAGTGGCTTTTCAACCAAATTTGGTCTGAATAATGTTTATAATAGGTTCCATAAATTGTATGAAATTCGTATTGATTTCATGACTGCACTGGAAGTTATAGGGCAAAAAGTTTTATTTTCCTGAGAGAATTTTCAAAACCAAAGACACAAAAATTACCAAAGCTGGCAGCACCAATCGAATTTTTCAACCAAATTTCTATCAAACAGAGCTTAGAGTAAGGTTCAGCTACTGTGTCAATTTCATGAAAATCTGGTTACTTATTCACATTTCATAGGGCAAAAAGCTGTTTTTTTTTCTTTGTAATTTTTCAAGATGGCACCACTGGCACAGAGTTGCCCAGACCTGGTCCTACTTAAGTCCAGACCTGGTCCTACTTAAGTCCAATGTTTTCTGTAAATTTCAATGGTATCTGATTATTGATTCGTGAGTTCCCGTGAACAGAAGTTTTTGATGCTAAAAATATAGGTTGACTGGGAAAGGGTTACCGTTCTTGTCCGACATGAAGTTTCCAAAGTTTTACTTTGAACGTGTAGATTAAGCATAACATTTGTATACAGACTGGTTTTATTGTAAGAAACGGACATTTTTAGGATATTCGATGGTTTGAATGTTTTCACTTCCAAATTTTTATTTTTCAAATTTAAGACACCAAAATTATCATAGCTGGCAGCTCCAACCGAATTTTTCAACCAAATTTCTACCAAACGTGGTTTAAAATAAGATCCAGCTACTGTGTAAATTTCGTCAAAATCGAACGATTCAATTAGAATTTATAGGGCTAAAAGCAGTTATCTCTTTTAATGATTTTTCAAGATGGCACCACTGGCACAGAATCGCCCGCATTTCAAAATCACTTCTATCAGACCTGGTCCTATTCAAGACCAATACATGCTGCAAATTTCAATTAATTCTGCTCATTGGATCGTGAGTTTCCGTGAACAGAAGTTTTTGATGCTAAAAATATAGGTAACTTGGGCAAGGGTTACCAGGCGTACCCGTTATACCATATCAAATTTTATTTTTTGTCTATGTAAAAAAAGCATGAGATTTACATATGAGTGGCTTTGTTTTGAAGAAGCGGCATTTTTTCAAGAGAGACGATGATTTTGAGGTTTTCATTTTCAGTACCTGCCCTAGCTACAGGGTTGCCAGCACGCTCAGCAAAAGCTACACAAATCTACAACTAAATAATACCAATATGTCCTGAAAGTTTTGTAATGATTGAATAGCTTTGTCAAAAGTTATCGCAATTTAAAAATTTTCAAATTTTTCCGTTCTCTTTTTAGGCACCCAGCGCACACATGGGGTTAAAAAATTCCAAAACATTATCCGATTCACATGTAAAACACGTTCGAAATTTATTTGGTCAACTTTATTTTTGCAAAAATTATTTGTGTACGGAATAATAGGTATAATAAAAATATCACTAAAATGGCCGCCGGCGCCAAAGGGTTAAAGATTTTTAACTTTTTCTGAGACCTGGCACTATTCTGCATATACACCAATGTGTCCTGAAAATTTCAGTTCAAGAGATTTTTTCACTGAAAATTTTTGATGATATATATATATATATATATATATATATAGAAATATGAATTTTTGGCCAAAGTGATTTTAATACTAATGTTCTTCTTCGAACATTAGTAAAAAGGGAGCGGGTAAACCTTCGTTGTACAGATTCAACCGCATCTATTAAGTATTTAAAATGTGGATACCATATTTCAAAACAGTATTCGAAGATACTGCGGACAAAAGAGAAAAACAAATGAACACAGGTGGAGGTATCTGTAAAATACTTAGAAGATCTGAGTATCAAACCCGAGAGCCTGGACGCTTTGTCGATTATACGCAATATGTGTTGGCCGATTAAAAGTTTACTGTCGAAAATTACTCCAAGGTCTTTAAAATGGAATACAACATCAAGAGAGGTCCCAGAAACGCAATACGAAAATACCAGTGGTTAAGTTTTACGCGTGAATGACATTTGGCGACATTTCAAGTCATTCAAAGTCAGATAGTTTACATTACACCAGTTGCGAAGTGTGCGTAGGTCATTTTGGAGTTGAGTTGTTGAATAGAATCGATTGCTCTGAATATTTTAAAATCGTCTGCGCATAGAAGAGAAAAAGGAATTTAGGAGACATGGTAGATAATTTATGAACAACAATTGGCCAAGGATCGATCCTTGTAGAACACCTGAAGTGGGATAGAAGTGAGCAGAAGTACAGGAGTTTAGAGTAACAACACAAGTACGCAAGTAAGAGTATAGTAACAACACGAAGCAAACCAGGAGAGCAGAAAGGAAAAATGCTAGTTGCAATGCTGAGGTTAAAGGTAATTGGCAGGGGTATACAAAGTGAAGAAGATAACACACTAGTATAAAAGGAATACCATCACTAACACACTAGTATAAAAGGAATACCATCAGAACCAGAACTAGAGCTAGAATCGAGACAGCTCATTCAGTACTCAACTTCTAAAGGGTTTTCACGAAATGAAGAGATTGTTCTTAGGTTAGCACGAGACGACGAAAGAGTTAAGAAAATATGGTAAGAAAGCATGTGGATGAGAAAGAGGGTTTTTTCAGAGAATTGGGTTTTTTCAGGGAATAACTAAATTACAAGAATAGTTTAGAATTGCCGGAACTAATTGAAGCCTCAACTCTGGCAACGTAGGCACGCATGGCTTCTTTAGTGACCCTTTTCGCATAAAAGTGTAGTTTTTTAAACTCAAGAAGGTCATCATGCAAAGCAGAAAGTTTGATTTTCCCGCGTGCAACATCAGTAACTTCAGAGGTAAACCAGGGAGCATCATTACGACAAGTGAAACGAGGAATAAGATTTGAGAGGAAGACGTAAAGCCTCGTCAACGTCCAAACAGCGAAGAAATGAATACCAGTTAACAAGATTGTTTGCATTCGCCATTTCGACGAAGTTGGCTTGGTAAAAATTGAAGCGGCAATACCAAGAGACTTTGGATCCAAGAGTAAGGTTGAGAGAAAGTTCTCAATGTACAGGAGGTTGATGAGGATCGGGAGAGACATAAGGTAAAGCAGCGGAATCCAAATAAACTGAAGACACTAGAAGATTGGATAAAATAATATTAAGTATTAGTATTATTATTAGGCACCGAGTTTAATTGGAAAAGAGAACATAAAGAAATGAAGGAAGACCGGGTTAGAGAAAGACCATTACTAGAAGTGATGATTGAAAAAGAGGTATTCTACTCGATTGAAGGCATATTATAACACTAAGCGAGTGGAAGCAAAACGATACAGGAGATAGGATGAGAGCTCTGAAAGAAAACGTTCGTAGAGTGAACAAGGACTATTACAGGGGATGTAGATTGAAACAACAAGTAATAATGAAATAGAAACTAAAGTAACACGCACTAAAATATATTCCACTAATGAAGTAGTACTAAAGTCACAGTAAACAGAACTAGCGATGCCAATTAGAACCCCTTCACCACCAAATATACCAGAGATTGAGTGGTTATGATCTTCATGGAAAACAGTGTGCAGTGGTAAAATCTCACTAACAAAAATATCCTCGTTCAACCAGGGTTCCGTAAGGCAGACAATATCATCAGATAATAAAATAGAAGAAAGGCTAACTTGATAAGACTTGGTCCTCAAGCCACGGAGGTTTTGGTAAAACAGCTTTAAGGAACGGTTTATGTTTGAGTCTTCTTTACTATTCTGAATCGAAAATTTTTACGCGGAAGTTTAGAAAACTTCTTCACAAAAACTCCAGATGACCAGAAGTTGCATTTTAGTAGATCATTGATGCCAGAAAAAACGGTGACGTTGAAGAAAGCTATAGTTTGATCCTGAATCACGTATCCAACTTTAGGGTTTACGGACTTTTTAATTCTTTCAACCGAGAAACAAATACTTTCAACGGAGGAGCTACGATTTATATGTCCGGTAGCGTAAGCGAAGCAGTAGCTGTAAAAAAATGTATAAAAGAATAAGAAGGTGTTGCATTGATTATACAAGCATTGAATATATAGCAGTAGGTAGACGGCATGTGATAGAAGAGCTCAGACTATTGACTCGAACTATGCAAGAGAAACTCGTAATAAAGTCAATATGTCATGATAGATCCATATTTCAGTCATGTATATAGAGCGAAGGATAAAGACAATTTTATCGCAGTCAAAAATTTCCAAAAACAGTTTTCAAATTCTCAGACAATATTTTTTGCTATAGACTTAATACGAAAGATTATCAGTCCCAAACTCGTTCGATTGAGATGATTGTAGCCTAACTATCTTGCACTTAGTCACTCGCTGATTAGAATTTCATGAAATCATCAACTATCACCAATTGCGCCACAAAACTAGCACACACACCACAGATAGTATGTGATGCTTTCTTTTGGCTGAACTGAACCCTCATTATCGAAAGTACATATGACAGTGTTTGACGTCTTCTTTGTGGATAGTATTCCATGTAAAAATAAATATAAAAGTGAGTTTATATTTTTCGAACACACTTGAGGGCCGTGCTATCATTAAACCAAGTCTCCTGAATTCCTAAGGCTCCATCTTCGGACTAATTACCTAAAATCGTTGAAGACGATAAAATACATAAGGAAAATGTTCGATATATTGCTCTCTTACAGTTCCCATATCCAAAGGGGAAACTAACGATACATCGAAGGCGTGCAGCGTGATGTGTGATTTTTCTAGAAGCCCGCTTCCACGTAAAGAAAAGGAGGGGATATACAGCTCTATTAGCCGGTTGAGCAAGCGATGTGGATAGCCTCTTGTAAAATTATAAGAAAATTCATCAAATGATTGAATGGACCACCAATAAGTGCATCAGCAAATATTTAACTCGGTGAAGAACAGCTGCCGTTGAGGAAATACGAAAGGCTATATTCTAATCCCTCCGTATCAAGGTATTTTCGTATCAGCTCGTATCACCCGGGCAGGCATTGGAAGCCAATTATTGTAAAAACAAGTTTTGATTGGCATCACAAAGAATGAGAGAAAATGAATAGAAACGACAAATGAGCCGTGAAAAAATTGAACCCTAAGACCATTATGAAAAACATGTGAGAAAGTGAAGCATGGAAACAGCGGAGAAATGAAATTAAACTCAAACGTGTGATTATATTTCGCAATCAAGTTTCTCTAATAATTGATTATACCGAAAAAAAAAACACTGCATTTCATCACATAAAATCTTAATCTATGGAAACACCCAGACTTGAAAATCGATATCATTCTGACCTTGTTCCAAATTATCTCAAGTAAATCCAATTAGGTACCTACTAAACTCGATCGAATTTACTTTTTGCTACCATTCTACCGGATATGAAACCCAGAAGCAACTCAATGCATTTTTGCATGGCTTTTGTTACACCTTCATATCGAATTACAAACTGTTCACAATTCAAAAACGTCATATTTTTAAGACATTGCTGGATGTCATCCATGTCATCGTTTTAGTTGTCATATTACGGTGGATCATTATCGAAAATCAACACTAAACAATTCAAAATAGTACATTACTGACACCTTCTATCCGAATCTGGACGGGATTATTAACATAGCTAGAATAAAGTCAATTCATCTTGGAAGGTAGATCAAAAAATGAGCTACAGTGTTACATGATCTGAACTGCACATTCAAAATCGCTAATGCGTGAAATCAATGGCTGCGTCCTCTGGTCGTCGAGAATAATTCATTCATGTTTGCAGTCAAAAAACATATGCTGCGAATTCGATATGTGATCAAAAGGTCCCGAAGACTTTTCGTGGCTGACAGGTTGCAGGTGGTCTCTTTGATTACTTGAATTAACTTTGTCCGTTATATTCTGTGTTGCTGCATTTCGTAGCGAATTACGAGTCACGTGACGCAAGGTGTTTTTTTTTTGGATGGTGTTCATGAAAGATGCTAATTAAAGCTGCGAAACGAATCTTCACAGTTTTGAGAGTTTGGAATTTATTTCGTAACAAATATTCGCAGCAAATAAGATATGATATATATTATATTTTGCACTGTCATTCTGGTTCTCGATTGGACATTTTTATATCGCCTTTAAAATGTAGCCAATAAAAGAAAGCATATAAATTTATACATTAACGCCACCTTGTTCTATGCATGAAGGTCACACGATGAAGTGAGCTGCGTCAAATATATCCTGTTGATTTCAGAAGTACTTTTAGGAAGTGTACTTACAAATAGCTGAATGACATATCCATGGAATAAAAAGCTAAAATAGTCCTCTTTGAAACGATGGCCCTAGCCTGGAGTCTAACTCTTTCCGAAACCTAACTTTACTAGACTTAGTCACACATGATCTTCAACTATCTGAGTATGCAAAAAACGCACTCTAAATTACGCATCTGTACAAATTTAAATTCAAACCCACAATCTCATTAGCTGAAATACAAAACAAAGCATTCAATTCCACTATCAATCAATCTCGCAGCAATCAATTCCAATTCACGTAGCACCGATACAATTTCCAGCTTCGCAACCGAAGGGAATGAAATCCTAGCATGCTCTTGTTGTTGTTGTTGTCATAGCCCATTGATTTGATTAATACAATAGGGCGGAGGCCCATTCATTCTTTTTCGAGAAGCACGCGAGTTCGATGGTATCCTTTTTATACGCACGTGATCCGACAGCAAAAAAGTTCTTTCAACCATAAAGCTTCACAGTTAACTACCTGTAGTATTCTCAAGGTAGCATGTGGCTTTCTTAGCTTTCTTTCCCACAATATGACTAAAGAATGTATGGAATAATGTGCTTAGGTAACTCAGGCACATGAGCACAGCGTGCCGGTAGAGTTTCGAGAAACAACTTGTAGAGCTTTACATTGAAATAGGCTGAGACAACTGGTGATGTCAGATTATACGATAGAAAATCTGATTTATTGTTTTTAATGCTTTTTTATGGTTTCTCTTCATGTTACATGAAATCTACTCTAACAAAACTGCTGATGTTGTTTTTCAGGAAGCTAAAAATTATTTTTTTGATGTTTCCGAATATTTACTCGGATAAAAATCATATTTTTTTATTTATTGCGACATTCGGATTTTTGCCGAAATAAAAATAAGGTTTAAATCGCAACGGAAAATTTAAATACATGGTTTCATTTGCTAACATTACATGTAGACAACCTCTTTTAAAACTATACGAAAATCCAAATGATCGAATGGACCACCAATAAGTGCCTCAGCAAATATTTAACTCTGTGCACAAAAGCTGCCGTTGAGGAAATACGAAAGGTAATATTCCAATCCCTCCGTATCAAGGTATTTTGAGAAAGAGGCATTAGCCATCAGCTCGTATCATCCGGGCAGATAATGCATAAGCACCATTGTATCATATATGACTATATTATTGAAGATGCTACATAATCGCATGGCTTCTTCATGAAAAGCGGATAAATCAATGACACACCATTCATTCACCGGAAAGTGAAGCAAGAAGAAGAGGCTTGCTAAGATTATTAAGAACGCTGAAGGACGATTAAGGTTTGAATTATCACTTTGCCATAGACTTTACTCATAAATAAGTCATTCAAAGCCAAGTGTATACCTACGATTTCTCGTTCTGGGCTGAATCCTAAAACCAGCAGCGATCCTCCATAGACTCAGCTAAACAAAATTCAATCCTGTCAATCACGGCTGTACACATTGTTATGCGTAGCAAAAATTATCAGACAACCCTGAGAAAGTGAAAACTCCGAGATGATTGTACTTAATTGCAATTGAAAAATTTACATAAGTAATCGAATCGGTCACTACCAGTCGTCATCATCGCCGCCATCTTAATTGCATCTAGTATGGAACCAAAACTTCAATGAATACCGTAGCGGTTAACAAATCAAAACAAATTTCATATTTGTATTCTATGGTTTATATCCATTTTTGGATTCCAAACATTTCATTCAAATGCAAAAAGTCTTACTCATTAAAACCGAAATCAATGTTAAAATTTCATTTTTCTAGGTTCAACAACAGCGAATGAAGCTCAAAAGCTAATTTTAAATCTAATAATTTAATATGATTTGAATACATTGTTTAAACTAATAACATCAGGTATCGAAACTTAATTAAATCTAGTCATTCAGCGAGTTATTCAGTGAGGAACAAGCAACGAACCCTTTTTGACTACCTTGTCAGCTCAAAAAGTTTGTTATTTTCGATTATCTTTGAGTGCAATGAGTATAATTTCCAAACAAAAAAAGGTTGAGATAATCATTTGGCTCTCCTCATTTATTATTAATTCAATATTGAAAACATTGATGTTTCATCCAGTAGAGCAAATTAATAAATTATGATCGAAATTATGACTAAGCACCCACGCTGGGCGCTAGTTTGCAAGTTTGTCAGTAATTGTCACTCACAATCAAATATATCAACTAAAAACATTCATCATCATCATCGATGGCGCGACAGCCCACATCGGGCCTTGGCCTCCAGTAACGTCCGCCTCCAATCGTCTCGATCCTGCGACCTGGTTCTCCAATTGTTGAACCCCAGTATTGACCTGCTGTCTGCGTCTATCGTGTCTTCCCAACGTTTCCTCGGCTTACCAACTGGACGCTTCCCTTGTGCTCTGCCTTCCAACGTTCTTTTCAGTAGTCTATTGGCCTCCATCCTTCCGACGTGGCCGGCCCATTGTAACTTTTTTAATTTAATGCATGTGGATACAGGTGGGTCGTCGTATATATGGTACAACTCATTGTTGTATCGTATTCTCCACTCTGTCCCTTCTTGTATGGGGCCGCAAATTCGTCGTAGCACTTTGCGCTCGAATACGTCCAGCGCCTTTTCGGAGTCCGTAGTCAAAGTCCAGGCTTCGCTTCCATAGAGAAGCACAGGTTTAATGAGTGTTTTGTATATGCGAAGCTTATTATTCCTGTGCACGTTCGTAGACTTGATTATGGGGAGTATGGAATAGTACACCTTGTTTGCTGCATTTATTCGCCGCAAAATTTCGTCCTTTTCACTGCCTGATCTATTAAGGTGGACTCCTAAGTAGATGAAGCTATCTACATTTTCGATGTTGTAGTCACCTAAGGTCAAGTTTTGTCTGATTGGCGCCATTTTTCTTGTTTGGGTCATTAGTTAGGTTTTATCTTCGTTGACCCGTAGATTTATTTCCTTGGCTTCTGACTCCAAACTTAGGAAAGCTTCTTTTGCTTCTGGTATGGTCTGTGCCATAATGTTGACGTCATCGGCGAATGCTACTATTTGCGTGGACTTGAACAGTAGTGTGCCTGTAGTATCAGCTGGTATTTTTCTGATGACATTTTCCAGAGCAAGGTTGAATAGCATCGGGGCAAGTCCATCTCCTTGTTTTAAGCCTGAGTTCGTGTGGAAGCTGCTGGTTAGGTCACAGTTGACTTTGACCTGAGATTCGGCGTTCATCATTGTCACCTTAGTCATGCGGACGAGTTTTGCTGGAATTCCCAAGTCAAGCATGATTCGGTAAAGTGTATTCCTGTCTACACTATCGTATGCTTGCTTGAAATCTACGAAGACCTGGTGCACGTCGATATTATACTCCCAGCATTTTTCAAGCACCTGTTTGACTGAGAATATTTGATCTATCGTAGACCGTCCGGACCTGAAGCCACCTTGATACTCTCCTATGATGTTATCATAGAAGGGCTTCATTTGGCGTTCTATAATTTTGGACAACACTTTATAGGACGAGTATAATAAAGCGATGCCTCTGTAGTTTTCGCAACGTAATTTGTCTCCTTTTTTGTAAATGGGGCATATAATACTTTTTCGCCAATCATTTGGCAACTTTTCTGCTGCCCAAATTTTTAATATCAATTGGTGGAGAATGTTGCAAAGAGGAGTTCCACCGTTTCTGAGTAATTCGGGAGGTATTCCATCTATTCCCGGAGCTTTGTTTATTCGAAGGTAACGTATGGCTGCCTGAACTTCTTCGAATGTTGGTGGAGGGATGTAAATGTCCTGATCTGCTTCTGGGATATTTGTATCTGCTGAGTTTGTCGTCGGCGCGGGATTAAGCAGCTGTTTAAAATACCGTGCCCATCTTTCTTTAATCTCGACCGACTGCTGATTTGATGGATCCACTTTCATCCTTACAAAGGCTCGTTCGCGATTTGTCTCCCTCGCGCAGTTGTTTGGTTGAGGAATACGCAGCTCGTAGATCATTATAGGTCATGTTTTCGTTCAGTTTATGGATCTTGTCGCTGGTAAGTTGGCGTTTCTTTTGGCGACATATTTTTTTTGCCTGTCGCCGGAGGATGTTATAATTTTCGGTTTTAGCGCGTATTGGTCGTTGGATTAATTCTTTGTAAGCCTCATTCCTCTTTTTAATAGCATCTTGACACTCAGTATCAAACCAGTCATTCCGAGGGTTTTGGCGTTTATGTCCTAGGGTCCTTTCTGCTACTGTTTTGATTCCTTATTTTACCTTTGTCCACATGGTTTCGATTTCTGTGTCGTTTTCTCCCGCCAGTGGGATATCTTGGAGTAGATTTTCGAGCGTCGACATGTATGTTATAGCTACTGAGTTCTCCTTGAGTTTTTCTAGGTCGTATTTCGGTATTCGTGAGTTTGAGTGCTTTTCACACCTCGAAATACGACATCGGTATTTCGCTCTGATAAGGTAATGGTCGGAGTCACAGTTCGCGCCACGTAGTGTTCGGACATCAAGAATGCTGGTGGCCACCCTTTTTAAACATTAGCCTAAAAACATTAGTGGCTCATTAATCGATTATCAATCAACATTTTTGACCTTATTACATTTTTCAAAAGCTTTTGACACTGTGAATCACTCACAGCTCATCCTTAAATTGGGTAATAAATTCAAATTTTCATCCAGTGCTATAAACTTGATTTGCTTTTACTTGCGAGAGAGAGAGAGAGAGAGAGAGAGAGTACAGGTAGTAGTTGTTTACCAATAAATATCTACTTTTGCACAAATTCTATCTGGACTACCACAAGACCTTTGCTCTTTTGTGTGTACATCACCGAGTATTATTCCACAGTTCTCCTTTCACTTCTCCTTTCACAGCTAAGTATATCTTAACTGTAACTTGGGATTGATTGAAGATGGTGGATGATAATGATCTGCAGCGCATTGCTTATTGGGGTGATAACAATTCCTTAAACTTTAACCGTCTCCCAATTTTTTTAAAAAAAAAGCAAACTCGACCTGAGTAGTTTTTCGTTCATTCGGATTATGGCCGCATGTTTAAAATATGTTGAAATAGGTAAAAATCTGGGAGTTTAATTCAATATATCCTCAGTTGTGGCACAGGAGTCGATCTTGGGACCTGATTTGATTTTTATCAAGCGCATATTGTGTTCTATTAGTTCGACAACACTACACGCCGATGCGTTAAGATTATACCCGAAAATTTCAAGCATAAAAAAAAAATCAAATTACAATTAAAAAATAGCAAATTATACAGATGTCATGACCTTGTTCATTGGCGGGAAAAAAAACGTTAGGACAATTCTGCGGTTGGACTTCCATTAATATTTTTCATTTTCAGGTTCCAGCGAACTTGATAAACTTTCTTCTCTGTCTTTTCATTGTAATTTAATTACCGTCTGGCTAGTCCATTGAAACAAAGAAAATGTGAAACTAGTCAGTACAATCGATCCTGCTGATAATTTCACCAAACAATGATAGAAACAGCAGTATTATGTAATTCAATTAACGCTTTTTCATTTACAGTTTTCGGCTATCGGCTTGCTATGGTTTTCTTTTTCATAAAATAATCTTGAAGACGACTGCTTGTATGCTTTGATCGAGCTTCAGAGATAATGCAGAATGTAGAATAAATAGCCAGTCAGTCAACTGGATAGTGTGCGAAAAAAAGGATTCTACGGCGAAACCAGCTTGTTTGATAAGACTAAAGAAAATTGTGACTTCATTCATACGGGCGAAGTGTACCTGACTCGAATTTAAAAAAAAGGATAGCTTTTGAAAGCTGTCTCAGAATACTTTTACCGCATTCACACCGTTGCAATGACAGACGATGTTTGAAAAGATTTTCGTTATTCAGAAAATCAAATTAACTAATGGTCTCTCTGTAGTATCCTTTTACGTTTGTTTCCATTGAATCACGTAGCATTAAATACCGTTTGTTGTATTTTTGCAGTCAAGAGTTTTCAAACTTTTCGTAATGCTCAGTAGGTTCTTTTTCATGTCAAATTAGATGGTAAAAAGTATTTGTGTAAATAATACAGAATGTCGTTTGAATTTTATAAGCAGATTACTGCACCGCATGGTTTTTGTATTAGGTTCTCATTAACCTCATTAAAATAGAAAAAATCCGTCTGATTATTTATTTCAAAGTATAAAATCGGATAGGATTTGATCAATCAAATAATTTTCAGTCGGTATATTTAAGATTAATGTGGCCATTGTTTTTTAGCGCGAAATATAAATATTTATGTTTGAATATTATTTATTTTTAATTTCAAAAAAGTTCGTCTAATACAGACTAGTAGTATTTACATTAAAGATTAAAAACTTACAACCAAATTATTTAAAGTGGAATATTTTTAGCTAAGCTTTTTTTCAAAGACGGTAAGCATAAATAAAGCCAATGACAAACACGGCGGTTCCAGGGAAGCGTTTCCCGAGAGGAAAACCGAGTCGGGTTAGTCGTGCGTTCCTTTAGTATTGTGATGAAACACACCGCAATTTGGACGTCTCTCGGTTTTTTAGTGCAAAACTAAACCGACTCAGTTTTCCTCTCGGGAAACGCTCCGCTGAAACCACCGTGTTTGTCATTGGCCTTAAAGTCAAATTGATGATAATCACTGTTAAAATTTCTTTTAATGGACGAAACGAGCTCATTGAAGGCGTAGTTGGTCCGATAGGCAGGGACATATCAAATGTTGACGTGTCTCACTCTGTGACTCTTGGTATTGCGGCCAAATAAACCTAAAAGGTGTTGAAATATTACCCATGAGGAGCTTAGCAGCAAAGGTCGTTTTGAAATTTCCACGTCTGTTATTAAGTGTATTCATGGCCAGTAAGTTAAGTCGATTAATGTAAGGAGGCAAGCGAAGATGATCTGACCAAGCAAATTGACGCAAACAAAACCGAAGAAATTTTTCGTGAATGGACTCGATACGGTCCACATACACCTGCTGATAAGGCGCCCAAACTATACACGCATATTCAAGTATCGGTCTTACTAACGCACAAAAAAGAATCTTAGTAAGATGTATGACATGAAACTCTTTGGATCGCCTCCTCACAAATCCCAAGGTTGATGAAGCTTTTAATAAAATGGCGTTAATATGATCGTCAAAAGTACAAGAATCATTTAAAAGTACTCCTAAATCGAGTACTTTGTCAGAATAGCTTAAGGGAATACTATTCAAAGAGTATTAAAAGCTCAACGGATTAATTTTACGCGTGTACGAAACAACGGTACACTTGTCAATATTAATGACTGCTTTGTTATGGTGACACCAAGTCGTGAGGTTATTTACGTCAGCTTGAAGTTCCAAGCAGTCGTGAATATTAGATACCTTTTTAAAAATTTTGTCGTCATCTGCATATAGTAAAATTGACGAATGTTTCAGGACAGATGGTAGGTCATTTATATATAAAAGAAAAAGTAGACGTCCTAAGTGACTACCTTGAGGAACACCAGATATGTCATTAACTTCTGATAAAAGAGCGCCACGGAAGGATACGCATTGGGTACGACATTCCAAATAAGATGCTATCCAGGAAATAAATAGCTGAGGAAAGTTAAACGAGGACAATTAACACAATAAAATGGAATGATCCAGCTTATCAAAAGCCTTCGTGAAGTCAGTGTAAATACAGTCTACCTGAAATCCTGCCTCGATTGATGGGATAACCATGTTGGAAAACTGAAGCAGGTTGGTAGTTGAGGATTTGCCTTTCATGAAACCATGTTGGAAAGGAGATAATATGGATTTCCTATGAAACACCACAACATTACTGACTATTGCTTCGAATAGTGTAGCAACACATGGAAGTTTTGCGATGGGACGATAGTTGCCTACAACATTTCTATCGCCTTTTTTATGAATAGGAGTGACAATTGCATATTTCCAACCACTAGGAAAAATACCGAGCGACAGAGAAAGATTAAATAGGTAGATAAGAATAGGAGACAGGGAGGAGATACAATATTTTAAGATATAATTAGGAATGCCGTCAGGGCTTGGTGTCAAATTATTGTCAAGCTTCCTAGAAAACGCTAAAATGGTATCTTGGTCTATAAACAAGTCTTTCATTCCCAAAGAAGATGTTGGGATCATTGTCAAATTGTCATTATAATTATTACTATTAGTAGAATGTTCCGTATTGTATGTGGAGCGAAAATATTGCTAATAGTTAATGGATCGGAAATGGCCATGTCGTCTGAGTTAAACGTGGTGGGATACCCATCGTGGTATATTGCCATTATACATATATCTTTCTATACAAGTTGTAAAGATTTGACAGGTAATCAACGCCATATTTACTTTTGCATATGAATATCGAATTGGCTCAGTAACTTTTCGTGATCCAAACGATGGAGCAAAAACAACTTCGTCCATACTTAATACCTAACTTATTTATTTATTATCAATTATTTGTTATCAAATCCAATTGCAATTGGATTTAGCGATTTAGAAGCTATAGTTGGCTGGGTACCGTAACTGGA
Organism: Nemotelus pantherinus; assembly: GCA_963978885.1. NCBI lineage: Eukaryota > Metazoa > Arthropoda > Insecta > Diptera > Stratiomyidae > Nemotelus > Nemotelus pantherinus. The sequence continues at coordinate 26,822,047 of OZ022263.1, forward strand.
CGAACGAAGTTCAATTAAGATATTATCCAAATCTTTTAGGGGTAGTTTTGCTTCCAGAAAAGACAGACATTACGTGTTTTTTAGCGAAAAGACCAACGAAGAGACTACGTCCGAAAAAGGCCAATAGGCTTTCAGGCAAGAGCTAGTAAGCCATACTCAGTTGACACGCGGCAAAACTTGGTTGCTAGATAAGGAACTGAAAAACCTACACACAATAACACAAGGCTGAAAAGGACCTGGTCTTGGTTTGGGCCTGGTTTGTGGTAGACAGCCTCCAACAGCAGATGCTATTAGGGGACTCGTTTCGGTCGTTTGTGACTTCAAATGAGAATGTCAAATGTACCGATTCTAACTTAAAATCGCCTTACCTTAATTGACTTAAAATCCCGTCCAAAGTATCAGTGTATCATCCAGTGTATTGATAAGAATAGTAACTCACAAATTATCTTTAGATTTAGTTTCAAAAGATTGAAAAATTCTTCAATGGTTAGCAGCAGCCACGCATGGATTTTAATATATTTTTGCAAAAAAAGCTATTGGAAATAACAAGAAAATCCTAAGCTAGTCATCAAACTGGTTTGGCTTTTCTAAGCGATATAACAGTTTGAATAAAAGCTCTTGAGTTCAAAATAGAGTGTGGAAATTAGGTAAATTGTATGAAACGGTTTGTTGCAACTTCGGCAAATAATATCGGCAAATAATTTTCAATAAAACTAAGTTTGCGAAATGAATTTCTAAGTGCTTCAAATGCGAATATGATAGCATTTTGGAAATTTTTAACCCTATTTGTGTGCTAGGTGCCTAATATAAGAATGATATTTGAATTGCAATAGCTTTTGATATAGCTTTCAGATCTTTATGAAACTTACAGCACATATTAATGCTACTAAGTTTTAGAGTTATGTAGTTTTTTATGTTTATGGTTTTATGGTAATGGATTTTTTATAGTAACCCTGTAACTATAGCAGACACTGAAAATGAAAACGTTCAAATCATCAAGTTTCCTGAAAAATTTTCGCTTTTTAGAAAAAAACAGTACTTTATATGTCAATCACAGCCAACGTAAGACATTTGAAATTCCATATCGAACAACAATGGTAACCCTTCTCTAACTTACCTATATTTTTAGCATCAGAAACTTCTGTTCACAAGAACTCACGAACTGATAATCAGATACAACAGCAATTCACAGAATGTATTAGTTTTGAGTAGGACCTGGTCTGAAAAAAAGCTATTAGTGGCCAACCCTGTGCCAGTGGTGCCATCCTGAAAAAACACTTAGTAAAAAAACTGTTTTTTGCCCTATAAATTCTGATTCAGTCACCAAATTTTGACGAAATTTACACAGTAGCTGAGCCTGACTTTAAGAAACATTTGGTTGAAAAATTAGGTCGGTGCTGCCAGCTACGGTAATTTTGGCGTCTTGAATTTTGGAAATTTATTCAGGAAAATAAAGCTTTCCACTACAGTCATGAAATCAAAACGAAATTCATATGGTCAATGGACCTTCAGTAGGAAGCTGCTTGAAAAATCATGATAGGGTTGCTAGCTATGGTTGTTTTTGTATTTTTTGTAGGCGATTTTATCATAAAATTTTCAAATGGATATGATCTTGCAGTGACAATTAACAACAAATATTAACATTTTGATAGTTTTAAAATTTTTGAGAGAGCCGTAAATTTCTTTGCACCCCTATAACTACCTACGCAGTCGTCGGACCAAAACGAAATTCGCAGGGTAGATTGACTTTAACATGAGGCAGATTTGGTATATTTTTTTTATTTGGTATTATTTTTTGGTGCCAGCAAAAATTCTAACGTTAATTATTCATATAGCCAAAATCAAAAAGCAGTTGTGGTAGACTTTTAGTTGTAGTGCTGAACAGTTTTTGCATTGAACAATTTTATAATTTATGTTACAGGATATACTGAGTTAAAAGTTCTGTAACATAAGCAACTGACATTGAATATAAGCAGCAATGTTTCACTTTCCATTATTTCGAAATTCATGAAAGTGATCAAAACGGTACATAGCCCTCGAAACAGGCTGGCTATAATAAGGCTGAGAGAGCATACAATCAAAATCTGCACAATGCCTCTACTGCTCATCGATCATTAGGGTTTCTAGCGGTTATCCTGGATTTACATGCAGCTCTCGAATTTATTTCGTTTAATTTGTTTTAATGGTTCTTCCAGGCATATGCTATAACAACAACACATATTTCTAAAGCATATCCCAGGCATTTGAAGTAACGATATTACAGTCGTGCGATCACTCAAAAAATCATATTCAATAGGCTATTGTGGGCTGGATACTTAGCCCGCACGAGCGAGGAAGATTTGACTCGGAGGTTTCAAGTGGTAGGAATATTGGAAAAATGTGGTAAGGCATTCGTCGTCATCGGAAAACTGTGAACCAATGGGGCTACTGGCATGGCATGACAGCGGAAAGCTTTTGATACACCGTACCCAGCAACATGATGCATCTGTAATTGCTGCACTCAGTAATGTTTTCATTCTTGTGTTTAGGGTGGATTAGACCAGGATGCCACTCGTCCTGTATTTTTAGCATAAGATTGATCCCGCCTGAAGATACTCAGATGTCATTGCGGATTTCGTCTTCACCTCATAATCTGGTAATATTTTAATACTACCTTGCAGAAAAATATCCGTTGGGTCTGTAATCGACTGCTCTGCAGAGATATGAACGCAACCTTACACTCGCGTTCAGACTCAGACGACCACGCAGTATTTCACTCTGAAGTCCTTTAGTCGTTTTCTTCTTCTTTCTGGATTGGAATTACTTATAATAGTTCGGGCATTGCCAGGATGGTGAAGACATCGCCCGATGTTCTGGTTGATAATGTTTCGTTCTGGTTGATAATGTGACTTCTTCTCAATCCTGGACTTCTTTCGTTTAATGAGAATGTGTCTATCTCCATTTGCTGCATTTCTCGGTTGCAATCAGCTTCCTAGTAGCGTTTTTCTTTGCGGCAATTGTTCCTATCGCAATGGTTTTGGCATCGCTAGGCTGAGATACAGTTACTCACAAAATTGAGCGTACAGGGAGCCAAAAAACGTATTTTGTTGCATTTACATGTTAAAAAATTTTTTTAATTAAAAATCTTTCTGTAAATAAAGTGTTTACCTTACTTAAACGAATGCTTGCAAAGCAAACAAATAAAAAAAATTTTCTTAGATTATTATATTAAAACAAAAATACCATTAAAATAAAAATTCATAAAATTGAGCGTACACCTCACAGAAATATTATAGAAAAATCAAAAAAAAAAAACATTCATAAACTTAATACTTTGTATGACATCCTTTTACATCTATAACAGCTTGTAGCCGCCGGGGAATTGATTCTACCAACTTTTTTGCATAAGGAGAAGGAATGTTTTCCCAAATTTCCCGTATCTTGTGTTTCAGCTCATTTTTGTTCGTAGAATTCATCCTTTTCAGCCAGTTCTTTATTTGCTCGATCGGATTGAGATCTGGGGACTGTGATCGAGTTTTTAGTTGTTTTGGGACATCGTACAAAAGTCATTCACGAACTATGTGAGAAGTATGCTTCGGGACATTATCCTGTTGAAAGCAGAATTCCGAAGATAAATTCAGTTGTTGTGCTGATTGATGCAGATTCCATTTCAGTATATCGAGGTATTTCATTTTGTCCATAGTCGATTCAATCAATTCCAAGTTCCCGGTTCCATTTGCAGCCATAGAGCCCCACAGCATAATACTACCACCCTCATGCTTCACAGTTGGACTAAAATTTTTCTTCTTGAGTTCCGTGTTAGGTTCTCTCCATACTATTTGGATCCCGTCAGAGCCAAATAAATTAATTTTTGTGAAAATGACGCTCTCCTAAAAGCAGTGAGGCAAATTTACATGTGTTTTTGCAAACTCCAAACGTTTTCTTTGATTTGCGACAGATATGAATCGCTTTTTCCGAGCAGCTCTTCCATTCAAATTATATCGACGCAAAACACGACGAACCGTTTCTATAGAAACTGCTTTTTTAAGCGTTGTGAGCACTTCCGCAGTCACTTGTTTTCGAGTTTGCCCTTACCTTGCGAACAATGAGTCATTCATCATGTTGTGAAAGAATTTTCTTTCTTCCTCTCCCAGGGCTGTTCTTTAAAATTCCTTCGTATATCCACTTATTTATAATTTTTTGAATTATAGAATGTGTCCGCCCAACAATTTCTCCCATCTCCCGAAATGATTTACTCTTGCGGCACAGCTTAACAATAAGCTCTCTAGTCGAAATATGTTTGCTTTCGCTTAGCTCCCATTTTCACAATTAACAACAGAACTCTAAACAATTATTAAATAATTCACTTTCAAATCACAAGATAATTTAACGAACTCTGAATGCTAGGAATTGAACTTAGCGGTATACTTTAACGCGATACAAATTCCAGGAATTAGATCAGTGAGTCCATGGTTTTTCCAAATGTACGCTCAACTTTTTGTTTATGGAATTTCAGTGATACCTGGTTATTCTGTTAACAAACTGAATAATGTTATTTTATTTTGTTTGTGTTTAGTTGAACAAGCTCAGCAAAGGACAAATTTTAGAAATATAAACATATTTTTACGGCAAACTTTTTGTAGTAGAATTGTAGTTTTTTTTTTTTGGGTGTATGCTCAATTTTGTGAGTAACTGTACGTTTTTCGTGGATCGACATTTATATTATAAATTACAAATTTCATCTGACAGGTTTGCTATCTGCAAATAACGTAATAAATGTCGATTCGATATTCACGCCGACGCAGGGTATCGGTGACACTTACACAGCCCTCATACCAACATAATTGATTTCGTATCTGGGCGAGAACAGATGTATCCTTAAAGCTCAATAAATCTGTTTTCTATACTCGTCTTTAAAAATATAATTTTCCATTCAATGTAAAATTCGCTAAATATTACTTCGGTCTATTGTACCACCTCCATTTTTAAATATCTCTAGAACGTTAGATTCCACGTGCTTTCCTTCCACATTTTCAGCTTAATTTCTTTTTGAATTCTTAGCTTCGTCATTCTCATTCTTCTTCTCATCTCATCATAGATACCTAATTACATACACATATACATATGTTTCTAAGAATGTGAATCCGAACTGAGCAAAAAGTTTTCACGTGGATTCTTAAAATTCCCGGGGCATCTACAAAACCACAACAAATAATATCAAAATTTTCACAATATAAGTATTTATCAATCGAGCTTGAAGATTATGACGACAATGCCCACAGGAATATACCTTTCAGAGTAATTCAGGTGAAATTGAAAAACACGCATATTTTGTATATTTCAGCCCCATTGGCCCCTACATAGGAAATTTCTCCGCAATTTTACTACGAAATATATATTTCCAACGAAAAACCCTCGATTGTATTATCGTTTTTCCTTGAACTTCATTAAATCAAGCAGGAAAAATTCGATCATGAGAGAAGAAAAAATGAACTAACATTTGAAAGATTTCGGTGGAAATATATTTATGCATGTACAGACGTACGTATGCACTCGAATATTGTTTGATGACATCACTCATCTTTTTGAAGAGTTTATTAAGTTTCGTATATTAAAGTCATATGAAAGATATGAGAATGATTCACTTCCTCCGGCGGCTTCTCTAAATCCATTTAGCGATTGAGTCAATGGTATCATAGTCAAGGACTAAGTCGCGTCGTCGACGTTCCCGCGGCGCTAGATGCGAACGTTATTTACTCCAGATGTGTATGTATCTGTTGTATTTCATCTTTCCCAGATTCAAGCTGTTGGCAGGGAAACTCACACCTTGCAAAGCAGATATTACTTTATTTTCCATCAAAACAGCGGAGAAACCGCGAAGATAACCGACAAAACCCCGACAGGGCTCAAGAAACTTTGAAGGACTCTACTATAGGATAGTGAACGACCCAAATGGCAAACGCGAGACAAGGCTGACTGCAGAATAGCGGGAAGCTGTTTGTTTCCGTGCGAACGAGTCCTATCCAAACAAAGTCTGGATGGTGAGCAAGTCGGCTTGATTCGCATACATAGAGGGAGAGTAAAGCACAGATGCCATAAGAGTTAGCGCAAGGAGGTCAAGTCAAGGCAACTTACTTTGTTCCGGCATCCAGCCAGATGTTTATCAACCACAACTAGTACAAACAAAAAAATAAGCAACTGACCTGATTTCCATTATTGCCTCCATTGCCATCCACATCTCCAGCAGTTTCGTTCGTTTCGGGTCCACGGGGAGAGCAAATTACCCACTGAGACTGGACTTTGCGCCGCCGCCTCCCGGCCGTTCCCTGACCTTCGGCGTGCATCGTTTCTGTCTCAGGGGAGGAAACACTTCGACGGCCTGCATTGCCGGTGCACATGCACGTGGCGTGGGGAAACATAGCGCTCGATAGTGCACCAATGCAATTTCACTTTTAACGTTGCTTTTTCGCCTTTCACGAAAAGGTCACTTGCATTGGATATTTTCCACTGTTTTTATTGTTTCGATACAATTCAAAAAGAACTCTGAGCTCTCAATTTCCCAGAGCCATAACCAGATACACTCGAATCACTCGATACGAACTAACCACATGAGCAACCTGCAAAATTGGACGTCGGAAGCCACAAGTTTTCAAACAACGAGTTTAACGGGAAGACTAACGATCTGACAAGCTACCCTATGGTTTTTAAACGATCACCAGCCGTGTTTCAGCGAACGCGCTAACCGTAGAACGAGGACACATCAAGCGACAGGACACACGACAAACGGCACTACCGTGATACGCTGAAACATCAAAATGCCTGCCACTAAAAACTTCAACGGCCAACACAAAGTCGAAGGTATGTGTACTGTGAAGCTTTGACACACTTTCCGAGCCGCGCAGATACTATGTTATTCGGCATTCGGGGGTGGTATCACATGGAGCGACTAGGGACACGATATCGAAAGAAAGTATCGATACTTTTACTTTAAAGTAGTATCAGAACCAAGTATTGATATAAGTCCCGTACTCATTGCGACAGTACTGATATGAGTAAATATCAAATGATACTTACTATAGTCAGTCAGTTTAGACTTCCAAAGAAGCCAGAGATTTCAATTATAATGATAGGGCCGGGAACTGGTCTGGTGCCGTTCCGCGACTTTGTTCTCGGGATCAAGCAAACAAAATTTACGTCACACATTCAGATCTAATTCGGAAGGTTATTTATTGGTGAGAACACATGGGCGGGTACGTTTGCTTCACTTGATTATCCCTTTCCATTACTCATTAATCCCGTTCTCACAGCGACGCCGAAAATATGGCAATCGATGTAAGAATTATTCTGCTCAAAGTCAGCATCCAGCAAAGGAAATAAGTCAGAGGCCGAAGCACAACGGTTTATCAAGAAAATGGAGGTTCTAGAGCGCAACTCAGCCGACGTGTGGAGCTAATCGCAACTATTCTATCAGATTTCGTTTTGTTTGCTCGCTCAAGACGGGAGCAAGCAAACAGCATTCCTTGAGTCGGATTAGAAACATTAAAATAATAAATTTATTTAACTAAATTAAACTAGATAAAAGTTAATTTTGAAGAGGAGATAAGCGATGATAAAAAACAGTGATATGATGAGGATGCGTACAGAAGACCAGATATTGTTCACGAGGATTGTTGCACACTCAAGTCAAAAATGTGTCGTTTTACACATACATATATCACTTTTGAGACTAATTTAATATCATTGTTATTCGTCCATTGAGAGGACATTAGGATATGAAAGTTGATACTAATTACAGTGTACCAATACTGTCCCTGTACAGCAGCTATTTGAAACGCAAGTGACAAAAAACAATAAACTGTTGCAAGAAATTTGAAAAAGTTTTAATCCAGATTTATTCATTAAACATTTTTATTTAATTTAGAAACAAAAACAGATCCATTTCAGTTATTCATTACAAAGTTATTAACTAAAAATAAAACAAAGTCAACAATATGTCTCCAATAAAGTCTTCGTACACTAACGAAACAGTTTATGAAAAATCTTAAAAACTATAGATACATTTTTTGTTAATATTTAATTGGGTAGCCTTTATTTTTAATCACGGTTTTAAGACAGTGTGGCATCAATTCTACAAGTATTTTTGCATAGCTTGGCTCTATTTTCGTTCATTTCTGCTAAAGAGCCTGTTTCAACCTAGGTTTTGAGTTAATATGATGAGTCCTAATCCTTTTTTCCAGCATGTTCCGCATGTGCTCAACGGGATTGAGGTCAGGACTTTGTGGCGGTGTTTTAAGCAAATGTAGAATTTTGTACATTCTAGTGTTGTGAGCATGCACTTAGGATCATTATCTTGTTGAAAGTAAAAATCCTTCGATTCCCCAATTTGTCAGCACTTGGCTGCAAATTTCCCTTGAGAATTGCAATATATGCCCGATGATCCATGTTTCCTTCAATTATTTCTATGTTTCCAACGCCGCTGGCAGCCATACAGCCCCATACCATATCGCCGCCGCCACAGTGCTTTACAGTTTTCATGGTGTTTTTTTGGGTTGTAAGACACCCCTGGCTATTTCCACACTTTAAAAGGATGTTCTTGGCGTACGAAATTCTACATTTGCTTAAAACATCGACGCAAAGTCCTGACCTCAATCCCATTGAGCACATGCGGAACATGCTAGAAAAAAGGATCAGGACTCATCCAATTAGCTCAAAATCTAAGTTGAAACAGGCTCTTTAGCAGAATTGGGTGAAAAAAGAGCCAAGCTACGCAAAAATACTTGTAGAATTGATAAAACCTTGATTAAAAATAAAGGCTACCCAACTAAATAATACCAAAAAAAGTATCTATGGCTTTTAAGATTTTCATAAACTGTTTCGTAAGTGTACGAAGACTTTATTGCAGGCAATTTGTCGACTTTGCTTTATTTTTAGTTAATAACTTGGTAATGAATAATTTAAATGGATTAGTTTTTGTTTCTAAATTAAATAAAAATCTTTAATGAATAAATCTGTCTTAAAACTTTTTTAAATTTCTTGCAACAATTTATTGTTTTTTATCACTTGAGTTTCAAATAGCTACTGTACGAAGACATAATTCGTAGCTCAGTTTAGAAAGATGGGGCGAGTTCCATATAAAAATTTTTCAGTCACATGTCGATACGATACTACCATCAAAGTATTGATATTAGTAAAATATCGAGCAGTTTCGATCCAAGTAAAATTTTACTTGGTATCAAACGAAAGTATCGATACCGTACTAATATCAGTACTTTCATCGTGTCCCTAGGAGCGACCCGAATGTGAACTCGGGCATGGCACCCCCTTCGCTCGGCCCCATATGGAAAGGAACTTGGCCGCACCGGCTGTGTGTTTCATACGAAAATCCATTACCGACACCCGTCCACTTCATCCTGGTCACCGGGTGGCAGGCATTTGCCACCATACCCCCACTCAAAAAACGCACCCCATCAGATATGGTGTTTTCGACGATAAACTCTCTCGACTCGACCTATAATTGCATGCTTTCTTCGAATCCGTTCGTTTTCAGACTTTCCCGTAAATTTATCGGAAGTGTTGGACGGACAGCGGGCGGGAACCAACTTTCAGTTAAGCATAGCAAAGGAAGGCAAGTAAAAGCTCTCATTGCCGAAGAATTTCGTTGACAAGAAAATGCATCGAAACTGCATAGCATGCAAAGGTCGAGAAAGTAGAAGAATTTGTGCTGTAATCAGGGGGAGCTTCCTATTGTGAAGGCTAGTTTAGAAACTAAGTCATGGTTAATTGAATTAGGCATGGTAATCTATTGGTAGAATTTTCCTATGAAATATATATTTCATTGATTGTCACTATGATACTAAGAATATACTTAGTTTCCGGCTGTATTGAGCTTAAATTGATTTTGAGGTTTGTGTGGTGCTAAACTGATTCGATCAATTCTCATTTGTTTGAAATTATATGTAATTCGTAAATTTCGTTGGTCCCATTGTTCCTAAAGGTTGACCTTCTTCGACTTTTTTTCTACACCCTTCCGTGTCTCATAAAGCGGATTAAACTCGCTGAAAATGCACAGTAAGTAAAGTGACTACTGTTCCAAATATTGCACTTTAGATTTCATTATAATGAGTCTAATACTTTTTATAAGACAAAAAAGTTTCGTGTGTCCGACTTTTGGAGCAGGCCGACGTTAGGAGCATTCACCCTATAGAGCTTGTGAAATATCACTGAAAACACGTGTTGCTCCCTCTTATAGGCATATCCAAGTATACTACCACTCAAATACTAGCAAAAGAAAATTTCTATATGAAACGTAACCATATCAGCAATTCTATACAGATAATACAAAGATATTTGAGGGCGACTACCAGTTTGTGTCGAAGTTGTGGCAAATATCCTGCTGCTGTAACGGGAAATCAAACTGTTTTTATCAGGTGCTAGACGGTGTAATGTCCACATTATTGAAGGACTACTAGTTAAGATGTAATGTATTAGCTAACGTTTGCAGGTTTGAGAGAACCCTCTTTTAAGGGTGATGTCATGATATTTTAAAAGATGGGGCATTTCGCGTGAAGTGGACAACGAAAAAAAGTAGAGGTTCTGGATTTCGTTGATATTGTGCATGATGGTACTTCTAGAGAATATGAACGTGGATACCGAATTTTTTTTTGTCTATTTGGTTTAGTTGCCGAGCTATGGGCTTCTGAATAATTGACGAAATTGATGAAAGGTATTTTTCAAAGTCGATTCTGAGATTCGATAAAAAATCTCAAAAACATTATACTTACTGATTGGTATAGAAAATTAACTGTTCTTTTGAATTTTAAAATTAGATTTGAAAAACCATTTTTGTTTTTCCTGTGCGAAACCGGAAGTAAACACTTCAACTCGTTATTTGAATAATTTGAACCAAGTTAATTTTGTTTATTCTTATATCAAAACAAAGCTTAAAGTATAGGGGAGAGTCCCCCAAGGTGGACACCAGTCTTTTAAACAATCGTAGAATCTAAACAATATTGCATATCTTGTACAATGATATACATATTTCCTGAAACCTTATCTCATGAGCTAACTATCCATGAAATACAATTTCGGTATCATCAATGTAACTAAAATTTTAGTTCGTTTTAAAAATACGCCAAAATTTCGACTTTAAAAAAGGTCCCCCAAATCCACTGCAAAAGTTGGAAAAATAATCCAAAATTGTTTATTTTATTCAATCTTCAATGTTTTTCATTTGAAATTACATCGAATGCTTATGAAAAAGAAATTTACTATTAAAAAACGAACAGCAAGCGTAAAATAGACAAAAAAGAAGAGTTTAGTCTGAATCATCAGAGTTACACTGAGGACAAGTGTACCAAGATCGCATTTTGACACATTTCAAGTGCACTTCTCTTTTACATTCCTTGCACGCAATCGAATTGAATTTCGTAAGAGTTGAAGGCATATTTTTCAAACAAATAGTACAAAAATCTACATCTTCTTCTGAAGATTCTTGCTTAGCTTGTGGTTTTGACTTCCTCAAAGATTTTCGCGTTGGATCAGATTTTGTGTTTATTGGGTGGTAACGAATGTTACCATCATATGAATGGAAAAAGATATTGAAATACATAGATGTCGAAAATTATCTGGACAGGTAGTTTCAGCAACAAATATGTTTGAAAATGTTTGTTGTAAGCTAACATCTTCGCACGATGCAAAACTGCTGACGCAAAGGGCGGCATTGCGAGGGGAGAGAGTTAGGTCATACTAGGATTTTCACATACTAGGTATAGCTAATTTTCACTGTTTGATTGAAATGAATCAAATGGAGGAAATTTATTGGGTAAATTCCTGATTACATGTATAGTTCACAGAAATACACGTACCTAGTATTTTTGAATTTCGTACTAGGTACTGGCTGTTCCAAAAAAATACCTGTTCCAGTATATACGCTTCATCTCTAGCTACGAGCACTGCTCACATACCTGTGACTATATTTCACTTTCAACATTCATAAATATAAATTGATATTGTTTGTGCACACATTTTAATAAAAAAGTCACTGTTTTTGATACTATTGTCACTCTTTTACGAAGCGTCTTCGAAACTTCCAGCGCAAATTTTTAATAATTTGTGGCGCGGCGGACAAATTGCGGGTATACAGCGGTCGGAATAAAAGTGACCTGACCTAAAGCGCGGACTAAGTGAATTTAGTAGTTTACACCAACCTGACCTAAAATTTGCTTATGCCTAGTACTATACTCTTCGCGAAACGAATTCAACGGTCAAATCCCATACAAAAGAGCTTTACTGACGAATTGAAAAGTTCTTTTTGTATGGGATTTGACCGTTGAATTCGTTTCGCGAAGAGTATAGTACTAGGCATTAGGTCGAATTTAGTCTTCGTTCGTATATGAGAGCTGTTATTTAGTTTAATTTTCGTTCATGCACTGTATTTATCGTTTCATTTGTCTCTCAAACATGTTTATTTCAATGATTTTGTGTCAAAAGGGGGTGGAATAAGCTTATATTCAACATACATACATTATTAATAGTCGCGCAAAAATCAATGTTTAGGTCGCGTGTGTTTAAAGCGGTATATAGTCCACGACCTATTTTAGGTAAGGTCGCTTGAAATCGTGGACCGACCTAAATTTAGGTCGGTCCGTGAGTGTTTACACCACGTGGACTAAAAAATTTAGGTGAAATTCGGTGTTTAGTCCGCAGACTAAACGTGCGGTGTATATGCTACCAAACAGCCATGACTAGACACTTCATGACATATTAACTAAAAACTGCGTATTCGCAAACTGTAATAACGACATAAAGTACACAGTGCTACCACCTGATACAAAAAAAATTTCCCAGGATGTCCACCTTGGGGGAATGTCCACCTTGGGGGACTCTCCCCTACTTATTTCATGATAAAAATTTTAGAATGGGATGGCTAGTAGTTTAGGAAGTAGGTGAATTTCAATACATAAAAGTCGTATGAAGCGTGGTATCGAGAGCTTGCTTGCTCCCATTCTAAAATTGTCATCATAAAATAAGTACACTTTAAGCTTTGTTTTGATATCAAAATAAACAAAAGTAGCTTGGTCCAAATTATTCAAATAACAAGTTGAAGTGTTTACTTCCGGTTTTATACAAGAACAAATTTTTGTTTTTCAAATCGAATTTCAAAATTAAAAAGAACAGTATAGCGTTGAGCAACAAAACAGTTAAATAAGAGCAAGTTTTATTTTAACCATTTATTTACGGGACCCGAGAGTGCTCCCCGCGTATGATCACAAACTTAACTTGGCTGCCACTCTGTTATCGCTGCTGCTCTATTTATCCATAATGTTCCTTGGGGAACATGCCGTCTGGTCTATCATGTCTAGCATGACGTCTGGTGAATATGGGTGTGTGGAAGAACTGCTGGGCTATTGTTATAACAGTTAATTTTCTATACCAATCAGTATGTTTAATGTTTTTTAGATTTTTTTTCGAATCTCAGAATCGGCTTCCAACAAAAACTTTCATCAATTTCGTCAATTATTCAGAAGCCCATAGCTCGGCAACTAAACATCATAGACAAAAAAAAAATTACGTATCCACGTTCATATTCTCTAGAAGTACCATTATGCACAATATCAACGAAATCCAGAGACTCGACTTTTTTTCGTTGTCCGCTTCACGTGAAATGCCCCATATAAGGCGCGTTTTTTGCGTCTCGGTCAATAGCTATTTAGGGTAGTTAGCATTGAAAACAACAACAACTGAGGCAGTATTGCTGTTGCTTTCAATGCTGCCTACCCTAATCTGCTTTTGATCGAGACGCAAAAAAACGCGCCTATTGTAAGTTTCACCTTGTGTCAGTACCATTTTCTAGAAGTTTTTTTTTTGGGTTATAGTATTTCGCACCTTTAAACATTTCTTACAAACATACTTTTATGGGCTCCACTTTGAAATTTTGTACACTTGTAGCTTACACAACTATTTGCAATATATAATAAAATGAAGAAAATCGAAGTTGCGCATTATTTCAAAATGCGCAACTTTGCACTTTGCGCACAAGGATAAAGGACACTGTAGTGATCGTTTTTATCCTTTTTGGCCAGGATGTTTCTCGCACTATTTTTCAGGATACCTATACCTTATCATTTCCAACTAGCTATATTTGAAGGCTGTACATCAGGGGTGGGCAAACGGTCGATCGCGATCGACCGGTCGATCGCAAACAGTTCGACAGTCGATCACAGACATTTTTAATAATTTACTAGGTTAATTTAAAATGTGAACTAAAAATTTAGTAGACGATTTATTCAGTACATTTTGGAATGGGCCTTGGCTTAATAGATCCAATCGGACAGTCCACGCAGTTTCAGTTCACAGAGAGAGCCTTGGTGGCGCAGAGCATTGGTGGCGCAGAGCATTGGTGGCGCAGAGCCTTATTTATTTATTGATTTAATGTCTATAACAACAGATCAAGTCCAATTACGCAATAGACAATGATAAATAAAAATAAAAATATAATATAATTCAATGATAAATAAAAATAAAAATATATATAAAACGAACAAGAGTATCATAATTCAATAGAAAATAAGAATCCAAAATTTAAATATGCAATTAGCCAAGATGAGCATGCATTAAACAGAATAAGTAATTACTTTATCTTTTAACATGTTTTTGAAAAGCATCAAGGTCGGTGGTAGGGAACCAAGTCTGAGTTCGTTATGCTGCCTAGGTAAACGTAGCAGCGGTGAAAAGTAATATGTATCAGCCCGTGCAAATGGAACATTAAACGTTAAAGTTGATCTACATGACCGATCCAATACACGGACGGAAACCAGGTTGCAGAGGTCTGATGGGACAAGTCGATGGTGTAATTTAAATAGAAGGCATTCATCAAAGAACAGCCTACGAGATTTCAGGGATGGAATTTGCAGCATGGTAAGTCTCGCACTATACCCACAGTAAGTCAAATTGAATTTGAAAAGCAGAGTGCGGGTGAACCTGCGTTGTACAGATTCAACCGCATCAATTAAGTACTGAAAATGGGGCACCATATTTGACAACAATACTCAAGGATACTACGGACAAAAGAGCAAAACAGGTGTACACAGGTGGAGATATCGGTAAAATGCTTCGAAGATCTAAGTATAAAACCCGAGAGCCTGGACGCTTTGGCAGTAATATGCAATATGTGTTGGTCAAATAAGAGTTTAGTGTCGAAAATAACTCCCAGGTCTTTAAAACAGAATACAGCATCGAGAGAGGTACCGGAAGCGCAATAAGAAAACACTAAGGGGTTAGTTTTACGCGTGAACGACATTTGGCGACATTTTAAGACGTTCAGAGTAAGATAATTTGCACTACACCAGTTGCCCAAAGTGTGCAGATCATTCTGTAGCTGAAAGCAGTCTTCAATTGTATCGATTACTCTGAAAATTTTAAGATCGTCTGCGTAAAGAAGGGAGAAGGAGTTTAGGAGACCTGGCAGATCATTAATATAGATTAAGAACAACAAGGGGCCAAGTATCGAGCCTTGCGGAACACCAGAGGTGGGATAGAAGGGAACAGAGGAGCAGGAACTCACAGTAACAACACAAGCACGTTCATAAATGTAAGAAGAAAACCAGGAGAGCAGCGGTCCATAAAAGCCATATTTCTCTAATTTCAAGAGAAGAAGCACGTGATTAACAGAGTCAAATGCCTTAGAGAAATCAGTGTAAAGAACATCCACCTGTCTTTGCTGATCGATGGCAGAAGCCACAGTATTGCTGAAAGATAACAAATTGGTAACAGTGGATTTACCCTTGACAAATCCATGTTGCTCCTTGGCAAGGAAAGGCTCGAGTAGAGGATAAATTCTGTTGTAGACAACTCTCTCAAGTAGCTTGCTAAAGCAAGGTAGAAGCGATATTGGTCGGTAATTGGAGATACAAGCGGGGTCACCTGCCTTAAGTATGGGAAAAATGTTGGCTGATTTCCATATGGAAGGAAAAACACCAGAGGCGATGCTTAGGTTGAAAATAATGGACAGGGGTACACAAAGTGAAGAAGATAGTGACTTAGTTAGTATATTAGGAATACCATCAGAGCCAGAAGAAGCGTTAGAATCGAGACAACTCATTAAATATTCAACTTCTAAAGGGTTTGTACGAAACGACGAGAGCGCTCTAAGGTTAGCGCGAGACGACGAGGGAGTGGTGAAAGAAACATGTGGAGGAGAAAGAGGGTTTTGTGGGGAAGAAAATGACGAGAAAAAACGAGCAAAGAGCTCACAGGTCTCTTCAGTTGTAGCGGCAGAAGTTTCATCAAGAAACACATTTTGAGGAATGACGGGGGATTTTTTCAGTGAATGAATAAATGACCAGAAGGGTTTTGAATTGTTGGAACTAATAGAAGCCTCAATTCTGGCAACGTAGGCACGCATGGCTTCTTTAGCGACCCTCTTTGCATGAGAGCGTTGCTTTTTAAACTCAAGTAAATCATCATGCAAAGCGGAACGTTTAAATTTGGCACGAGCAACATCCTTTGCCCTAAGGGCAGCAGCAACTTCAAAGGTGAACCAGGGAGCATCATTGGGTCTCCTGGGACGACATGTGGGAGTGAAGCGAGGAATGAGATTAGCGAGGAAGACATAAAGCCTATGGAGAGCCTCATTAGCGTCAGAGCAGCGAAGAAATGAGTGCCAGTTAATATGATTGATTTCGTTCGCCATTCCAACAAAGTTGGCTTTAAAGAAATTGAAGCGCCGGTAGCAAGAAACTGTGGATCTAAGAGGAAGATTGAAAGAAATTTCTAAAAGAACAGGAGGATGGTAAGGGTCGGGAGGGACATAGGGTAGAGCATCGGAATCCAAATCAACAGAAGACACTGGGATATTAGAAAGAATTAGATCCAATATTTTGCCATTTTTATTAGGTACCGAGTTCAATTGGGAAAGAGAACATAAAGAAATGAATGAAGATAAAGTAAGCGAAAGACTGTTGCTGGAAGTGATGGTTGAAAAAGAGGTATTCCACTCGATGGAAGGCATATTGAAGTCACCACATAGCATTAAGTGAGCGGTAGGAAAACGGCACAGGAGATAAGATGAGAGCTCTGTAAAGAAAATTTCATAAAGTGAAGAAGGACTGTTACAGGGGATGTAGATTGAGGCGATAAGTAATAGTGAAGCAGGAGCAAGAGAGACACGAACTAAAATACACTCCACTGAAGATGTAGTTGTAAAGTCACTGCAAACCGAACTAGAAAGAGATTTTTGGATGCCAATAAGAACACCTCCACCATCAGACTTGCCAGAGATTGAGCGATCACGATCCTTGCGGAAGACAGTGTGCTGTGGTAAAATCTCACTATCAAAAATATCATCTGTCAACCAGGTTTCCGTAAGACAGATAATGTCATCAGAAGATAGGGCAGAAGAAAGACTAATTTTATCAGACTTGGTCCTCAAGCCACGGACGTTTTGATAGTACAGTGTTAAGGAACGTTTTAAGTTTGAGTCTTCTTTCCTGGTCTGGATCGAAAATTTTTTTCGCGGAATTTTGGTGAACTCTTTTACAAAGACTCCAGGTGGCCAGAAGTCGCACTTTAGTAGGTTGTTGATGCCGGAAGAAACGGTGATGCAGAAAGAAGCAATGGTTTGCTCCTGCAGATTATCCGGAGTTAGCTTTTTGCACAGCAAAAGAGGTGGTGCGTATCCAAGCTTAGCAGCTACGTACTTTTTTACTGTTTCGGTCGAAGTACGATATGCCAACCGAGAAACAAAAACTTTAAGTGGAGGAGTTACAACCTCCATGTCCGGAAGCGTAAGCAAAGCAGCAGCAGATGCGGAAACGAGGTGACTCGTCGAGCTGCTATCCCGCAGTGAAGAAGGTGCAGTTTGCACAGCCTTGGTGGCGGAGAAGCCAAAGGGAAAATCCGAGATAGCTATGCTCTCGATTTGTGCAATTTATTTATTTTTTAGTACAACTTAATTTATTTATTTTTTAGTAAAACTGCTTCACTAAATCTCGAATACGTATACGGTTGTTTCATTTCCTTAAATCTCTCTGTTCTAAAGTACACACTTTATATTTTTGCTTCCCGCTATACACCTTGCCTGCATTTGAATTCGTCTCCCTGCTACCGAGATAGTAAATTGTCACACACAGCGCAACAAAGGTTAATCTCAATTTTAGATAAAATCAAATTTTAAATTAAAATATTTTCACGCCAATTTAGTTGGTGCAGTTCATTCTTTCGAGCTAAAAAGTGACATTTGGTGTTTGAATTTGAAAATTGAATTGTGTAAATGTCTTTTCAATAACAAAATCGTTCGCAAAATTGAAATTTTTGACATCTTATCCGTTAGAAATGATAAGTGTCCCCGCTTTTCTGCATTTTCAAAATTTTTGCTCGAAAGAATGACCAGATAATGCAGACATGTCAAAATTTAGCTTCACGATTAACTGAGTACTAGCCTAAAAAATGAACTGCACCTACTAAATTGGCGTGAAATGATTAGAGACATGTGCCAAAGCTATTTGCATTTTCAAAGCGAAAGCATGTTCCAAGCAATTTTTCACGCTTAAAAGTGAGTACAACTCTTGCTTATTTTCAAGCTAAATTTTCGCCGAAATAAATTTCACGTCAAAATTTGCATGAAAATTTAACGTGAAATCGAAAACAGTACTAAGCTTTAGATGGCTTAGCTGAGGAAGCTTTTTGCAAAGATTTCTAAATCTTTTACCTGAAATTATTGCGTTTTTGGACACATTGGGAGAAAAAAATGAACAATTGGAAGATCCAGTATGGGAAAAGAAATTCTTACGGATTTTATGGGCCGTTACAGCTTGCTAAATTTACAATTACAAGGAAAAGGAAAATATTGTTGACTTGTTGAGTTCAGTAAATGTTATTTAAGTAAAATTAAAACCTTTTGCTTCACAATTAAATAGGCAAATTTTTTTAATATTTTCCATATTTAGAAAAACATTAAACTTACTGGTGAATGTAAAATTCAAAAGCTGAAAGACATCCTTCAGTTCGTGAAAAAGTCCGGGGCCTTCGATGACCGCTTGGACTGTTTTTTTTTTCTCCTGGCCCATTTATCTGGTATCACTATGGACCAATAGGTCTATGTGTGGCCTTGTGCCAACTAGCACAACCTAACCTAACCTACTGGTGAATGTAATATTGAAATGGTTTGTCCTGAACTGGAAAATTTTAAACAAGAATTCTAGAGACAATTTGCAAATCTCAATAACCTTCAACCGATTTTTGAATTTATTTCATTTCCTTTTAGAGAATCCGATAACGAGGATATTTCATCAAATCTAGCTCATACTTTACAATTGAATTCATCGGATCTAGAGTTAGAAATTTTAACAATAGCACGCGCAAATGAAAATTATTTTTGGATTTTATTACCATAAAAAATATCCATTATTGAGATTGGTGGCAATGAGGATATTTGCATTTTTTTCGCTTCCATTTATCGATGTGAAGCAACGTTTTCTCAAATGAAAAAGATCGAATCGCAACTTAGGAGTTCTCTGACTGATGACCACTTAATGGCATCTATTCGATTGTGCATCAGTGCTTACAAGCCTAACTCTACAATACTTTTTGATTAAATGGAGAGTCAAGCATATACATCAAAAATTAATCCAAAATATTTATTAATAAAGTACATTGCACAAAGTCGTAATACAATGTATTTAATATATTAATATCAATAAAGACCTTAATTAAATTTTTATTTGTTTTTAATTTAACCTATTTTTCGAAGTCGATCCCGCATAAATTAAAAAAAATTAATGTCGATCATACCAGTATTAGGTTTGCCCACCCCTGCTGTACATTAAGTAGAAGATTTTGTACAATTTTTTGAATGCAACACGAACCGACGTTTCTCAGAAACTTGAAAAAGCCATATTTCGGCAAATACTCGTATACCAAATTTCTCAAAAAAAAAAAAAAAAAAAAAAAAAAAATTATATATATATATATATATATATATATATATATATATATATATATATATATATATATATATATATATATATACTTATATTTACAGTCAAAATTTCATTGAAATCTGAGGATAGCGATCAAAGACCGTTGGTCGATTTTCTGTAGAACTACCCGGTAAGCATTTTAATATTTTGTCATTAAGAATTCAAGAATTTCTATATTTTTCCAATAGTGGAAAGCCGGCCACAGGTATCTTTTGCCGATTCCTCTGCTCGTAGTAAGAGAAGGAAGACAGAAAAGCTGAGGACATCTACCTTGTCCAATGAGCTTTCAGTGGCTACGGAAATAAAACTGCGAGTAGATGTTAGATACAAGCCGGTACATCTGGGCACATCAAATCGGGGGACAAAAATTACAGTAGCCTGAAACAATGCTCAATCTACTTAGGCACCAAAGGAATTTTCTCCAGCTGAAAATTTGGCTTTAGTTCCTGATGCTGACCCCACAAAGCACTCTTACAACCTGTAAGAAGAGCACTTTTTGAAAAAGTGATAGTATTTTTCCTTCCTAGTATAAAATTTTGAACTGCAAAGAAGAATGCTTTTCGCTAGCAAAAAGATTGTCAATTTTTAGAGAAAAGCTGAAATCAACTTGCAGGAATTGATTGATTTAACAGCGTTCGTTTAAGGAGGACAATGAATAAAGCTAAGGTTATTTATAAAACGTGCTTCGTTGGCCAAATTGGCCAGGTGCGATTTAAAAAAGGAGTGAAGACGATGCTCTGAATGACAGGTCTTTATTCTTGACTTATCTAGTATCTTTAGGACTTGTAAGGATGCCTTCGCCTGATAATGCCAAATTTTCAGTTTTATGGAAAAATCCAATGCCTTTTTGTGACAATGCTGTGCAGACCACTTAAGCTTGAATTTGTTAGAGAAACAGAAGCTGTTATTTGTAAAGGGGACGAAATTTTAAGTGATCAACTACAAACACTAGTTTCAATGTCTAATATGATGTGAAAATAATTGACATTTGTATGTATGAATGGATAAATAAAAATAAAACATTCTAACTGGCGGTAAGACCTTGTAATGAAATTGGTTAATGGATATATACACTCAGACTCAAAGTGCCTGAGCAAAAATGGTGCAGGTCTACAATGACCATCAAAAGATATCGAGTCATTAATCCGTGCAGGAGTGATGACTCGATATCCTTTGATGGTTATTGTAGACCCCCACCATTTTTGCTAACTAATTTCATTACAAATGGCGCCCAACTTGGGGCCCGAAACTTGCTCGTTTGATTTCTTAAAGTTCGTTCAAAAAATTTTTGAGTTTAGAACTACAGACTTCGGTCTTCACATCCTTAAAGGAGTCCCACATATAAGTAGTGAGATTGATTAATGTTCAGTAGATCATTTCCAAGTGCTTTACGCACTTAACATTTTCCAATCGATCTTCATTCCTGCAGACTCAACTTAGGTGATATCACTCCGCCAGCACTCTCTATTGCCTGTCTGCAGCCTCTTTAAAAACTGTCATCCGCACTGAAAAAAATCCACATAGCGCCCAGAGCCATGTAACATAGCGCATTATTTATGGTCCCACACGCCATGTACATAGTACTCTGAGCCATGCAATATGGCTCCCAGCGCCATAATCTCTGAATCTACATAGCGCGTGGTCCCATGTTACATGGCGCAGCATTTATGGTGCCACACGCTATGCACATAGTGCCCTGAGCCATGCAGTATAGCTCCCAGCGCCATAATTACATGGCGCAGAAATTATGGTCCCACACGCCATATTACATAGTCCCATGAGCCATGTAATATGGCTCATGGCACTCCAATTATAACTCGCAGCCATAGTGTGTGAGGGGATCTATAAATGTCAGCAAGTGATACTTGAGTATCGTCGATAGATCGACAACATTCTCAATCGGCTAAGGGCGCATATTATTGAATGGCTCCTTCGGCGACTCTAAATGCAGCCAGCGCCTGTTTGTTGCAAGCAAGTGACTTCTCCGTGTGCTCATTTATGGTAAGTAGCACTGTTTTGACTGATTTGCTTCTTCAATGTACTATAGTCTTCCACGCCATGTACTATAGTCTTCCACGCCATGTACTATAGTCTTCCACGCCATGTACTATAGTCTTCCACGCCATGTACTATAGTCAGTGATGCCAGATCCAGATTTATGTCTGGATTTGCCAGACTTTTACAACGTTTTCCAGACACCCAGATATTATTCAAAATTTCCAGATTTTTTCAAACTTGTTCTGAAACTTTGATATTTTAAATGTTTAAGCAAAATTTTCAAAATTTCACATAGCGCAAATCAAAATGTCAAACAAAAAGGTACAGAGTTTGAAAAGCTCAGCCTGCGGCTAGCTCTTTGTCAAATTCTACAATTAAATAAGCTCTTTCAAAGTGAACCCCCAAACATATTTTGGCTTAACTTGGAAATAACAAGATTAACGAAAATAATATTCAATAATTATATTCAAAGGCATTACTTAGAGAAAACCAAAAGAAAGGATGATAAATTTCTAAATGAAATGTAATTTTTACCATAGGATGACCTTTACTTAGGAGCTTGCAGTGAATGCCAAGTTAAATAGACTGAAAGATTATATTTTAGTATTCGAAACGCTGTAATGGTATTCGCCTTAAAGTAGGCTGAACTTAGCAAAGACCCAATGGACTATGCTAAGATGGTGATGGTCTTAGATGTCCACCAAAGGAATGCGAGTGGAAGTCCGTGCAGGACTGAGCTACACTGGGTAGCTACTACTCTCATGCAGGAGGAGAGCGGCACATGCTGGCTGCTTTCTAGCTCTGTTCGGGAGTTACGGGGGGGTTCTGTTTTCCCGCTGCATGTCCCAACCATTATCACATTATTTCATGTGCCTGAGGACAAAACATGTCAATTGATCCCTTTGGATCCGGCGACGATAGAAAAAAAATACCGTAAAGGTTAGCCCTGACCAAGAGCTCAATTCTCTGTTGGCTGAGCCATAGGCCCAGACTCACCAGGAGAAAAAAAAAATAAACAGGCCACCACCGAGGGTCTAAGCTTCCTAAGAAGTAACTCGACGCGGTAATGAGACGTTCACGTGAGAGAGGTCGCGAAGTAGTGGCCAATTTCGAATCGAGAGAAATCGCGGTATCGGTTAAATTCACTATTCACAAGGTATCTATCGGCAGGAGCTCTCACAATTGAAATTAATATTTAGGTTCTCTTTATGGATCAACATGACTATACGACCGAAACACGCGCGCGACTGACTGGTAGTAACAACTGAAAAGTACAAATAATTAATCCAACACTCACCTTATGACGAGCACCCAGCCTGGCCCCAGCTGAAAAAAGATGTTAGCTTTTAATAAATATAAGATTTACTGCCCTTCTTTAGCCAGGTCTGTGGCTGTACCGCCCGTCCATCCACCCCCTAGTTTATTCTGGAAAAGGTCCGAGACGAGGAAGATGACTCACATCGTTAGCAAAGAAAACAGTGGTATTAGTGTGATTTCATGTTAATATAATCTATTAATTCCACAGGAACCAAGTAGACTTGCATTGCTGCTTATGAACTGGGAAAACTTGGTGTACATACATACAATTTTTCTAATTACATTAATTACAATGGGATCCCAAATAGAAATTCAATAATTTTATGCGTAACTATCTAGGGCACTAAACTTTTCTCTACTCGAACTTTTCTTTCTTTTCTTTTTACATCGATATTTCAAAGAAATCTATTCTTTAACTAAAACAAAATAAATCGATTTAAACGAATTCTTAATTAAATATTTCCTTCATGGTTTCGATTTCATTCCCGCTTATGCGTAACTATCTAGGGCACTAAACTTTTCTCTACTCGAACTTTTCTTTCTTTTCTTTTTACATCGATATTTCAAAGAAAATCTATTCTTTAACTAAAACAAAATAAATCGATTTAAACGAATTCTTAATTAAATATTTCCTTCATGGTTTCGATTTCATTCCCGCTTATGCGTAACTATCTAGGGCACTAAACTTTTCTCTACTCGAACTTTTCTTTCTTTTCTTTTTACATCGATATTTCAAAGAAAATCTATTCTTTAACTAAAACAAAATAAATCGATTTAAACGAATTCTTAATTAAATATTTCCTTCATGGTTTCGATTTCATTCCCGCTTATGCGTATAAATACTCATTTATTGGAAAAAATGTTCTAATGAAAAGGGAAGAGTAAGGTTCTTGAGAGTTTCACTGCCGCGATTAGTGAAATTCCTCCGTCCTCTTAAAGGGCATTTCAACTCTTTTTCAAATTCGCAATTTGGCATCTTTTTGGTACTTCTTATTTCTATGAATATAATTCACTTACTTAATTGTATACTCGATTAATGACGCATGTGGTCGCACACCTTCTCTTCATTTAGATCAAAAGCACATTTGTTTGCTTCTGTGATCGACGTCAGCTAGAATCGAAAAGATTCTTCCTAACCCCAAATGTGATGGTCGCGGTTGCTCTGCTGAGTCCAGCGACTTGTGGCACACACTAAACTAATCCACTTCAATACGCGATTTTCTCGCCTCCACGTGCCTGCTCATTCCGTCTTCCAATATTCATGAAGTACGTATAATAATCGTATATTCACATAACTATTTTCCAAATAAGATCGTATGATCTTATTTCTTATCCAAGCGCCGTCGCACGCTAGGCTCGTACGCTCTTCCGACGACGTCGCCAAATTCCACCAGCGGCAACTAATGCCGAATATAACAACACTATACCCGACACGATCAATTATTTTTACTCAATTCCCATGATTTGCACTATTATATGAAAATGCACTATAATAATCAATACCATTTTAAAATATAATTGTTCCTACCCAAGCACTCACGTCGTATCACCTCACCGGCCTCGGCCACGTTCTCGGATCGTCTCCTGGCTTGAGGCGAAATCGAAATTTTTCTGATCCGTTCGTACGGTACTTTGTTTTGCTTGTATAACAACCGTTTGCCCTTGCAATTAGTCGTTGCTTGCAGGCAATGCGGCGTACGTGCGTCCCAATGAGAAATTCTTTGACCTTTATTGACTGTGCTGCAATCCTAATGGGAAATTGCATGAGTCTTTACCTCAGGCCTTTTCTCATACGGAATTTTGGCTTGACTCATTACACAAACAGGACGTTATGCAGCTGGCAAGATGCAAAACGAACAGAAGAAGAATTATGAGAGGGTAGACAAGGAATTCGTCTACAAGTCCTTTCTGCAGAATGAATAGTGTCGAATAGGAAGTGAGCGTAAGCGTATCATGAAGTATCTTACTCTGTTGTTTTGTACAGGAACATTGCCATTAACCCAATTCCATGAATCAAGCTTTACTTATCATTCTTAAGAAGGGGAATGGTGATATTCCTTCACAATCGCCGGATATCCTTGGCATGGTAGACGCCCATGGCTCTACCATCCAGGTGTTGTAACAGATAGCGGGAGGTACCCAATCGTGCTACTACTTTTGCCTTGCGAAATTTGTGGTCTAATTTAGCATTGTAGTGTTCCGTGGCCTTGCTTGGGGCAAAATTCCTAACCAAAATTGTATCTCCGGCTTGAAATTGGGCGTCGCGGGCTCTTAGATTGTAGGCTTTCGCTTGCGTTTCTTGTGCAAGCCCCATTTGCCTTTGGGCGTGTTGTCGCGCCAGCTCTTGTCGCCTAAAAGGAGGGACTTCAGAGCTCGGTTCCGATAGTAACTGTAGTTGTCGTAACAGTCTGTATGAGCTGCCATGCCTTACCATATTTTGTCCAAACACCAAGAAATGCGGATTAAAACCAGTGGAAGTGTGGTAAGAAGTACAAAGGGCCGAGTTAATTTCCGGTAGTCGGTTATCCCAATCCTGTTGGTGAGGTGATACATACGTACGAATGGCAGCTACCAAGGATCTATTTACCCTTTCCGATGCGTTTGCTTGTGGTGAATAAACTGCCGTGTACAAATGCTTGACACCATAGTTTTCGAGCAGGGAGTTGAACAGGTGCGAACGAAATTGCACGCCGTTGTCGGATACCAGAGTTTCAGGGACCCCAAAAACGTGAAAAATACGACGTTCTACGTATTCACACACTTTAGAAGCAATACACTTCCGAAGTGGTTCCACAAAAGTAAATTTGGACAGATGGTCCAGTACTATCAATATGCCAGTATTTCCATGCTTGGTCCTGGGATAAGGGCCCAATAAGTCTATGTAGAGACGCTGGAAAATCCGCTCACTGGGGTTTGACTTTCCCATAGGTGGTTTCAAACTGTAATTAGGTGCTTTATTCATCTTGCACAGGTCGCAGACCAGAACGTATTCTTTGACCTGTGAAGTCATTTTGGGCCAAAAGAAATACGTTTGTAAGCGACGTAACGTTTTTCCGATGCCCCCGTGCGCACTGGTCGGATGATCATGAGCTCGTTTGATCAGCTCTGCTGTCAGCTCTGCAGGGATCCACAGCTTCCAACTATCGTGTTCCTGAATTGGATCGCTAGTGGCATAAGTACAGCGTCTATACACATACCCATCGGTTACCTTCAAATCCGGGAGTTGGTCGGCATTTCCAGAGATCTTGTCGACTAGGTCTAAGTATGTAGCTGATCTGAAATGAGGTGAATCTAGATCGATTTCGATTATGTCAGAAATTCCCTCAATAGCACTACATTCTTCGGGTGAGTGAATACGAGAAAGAGCGTCTGGAACCAAGTTTTGACTTCCTTTACGATGGCTGATTTTGAATTTGAAACCTTGAAGTTTCAATGCCCATCTAGCAAGTCTGCCATGAAGATCCTTGAGACTCATTAGCCACTGGAGAGACGCGTGGTCTGTCACAACTTCAAATTCTTGTCCCTCAACGTAAGCCCGGAATTTTTTGATCGCTAGTACCGCCGCTAAGCATTCTTGTTCGGTGACCGTGTAATTCCGCTGGGCCGAATTGAGCTTTTGCGACATATACGCTATAGGGGCTTCCGTTCCGTTTTCTTGCTGCTGTACTAGGACTGCTCCTATGCCGTGTTGACTAGCGTCGCAATGTATGGCGAAGGGCTTACAAAAATTAGGACTATGCAACACTGGAGCGGAAATTAAACAACTTTTTAAAGAGTTGAAAGCTGCCAAGCTTTCTTTGTTCTACTCAAATTTCCTTTTACTCGATAACATGTTTGTAAGGGGGGTAGATACGGACGCAAAGTCCGGCACAAATCTTCGGTACCACCCACAAATGCCTAAAAACCGACGTAATTGTCTCACCGTTTTGGGTACTGGAAATTCCTTAATGGCTAGGATCTTATCGGGGTCTGTTTGCACAGTCCCATGGCCGATGATATGGCCTAAGTATTTCACCTCCTTCATTAGAAACTTACTTTTCCCAACGTTAATCGTTAATCCAGCCGAACGCAGATGCTGAGCAACTTCCTTGAGCAACATAACATGCGCATTGAATGTCTCTGTTATCAGAAGCAAGTCATCCAAATATATGAAAACTTGGTGTTTTAAATGAGCTGGTATCACCTTGTCCATCAATCGCTGCATCGTTTGTGGTGCGTTGCATAGCCCAAAGGGCATGGTGACAAATTGGTAGAGTGGTCTGCCAGGCACCGTGAAGGCTGTCTTATCCCTTGACCCTGGATCGAGCGGTATTTGCCAGAAGGCATCCTTTAAATCTAGGCTACTTATATATTTGGCAGGTGGTAACCGACTTAATATACCGTCTATTAGTGGTAAAGGATAAGCATCTCTCACCGTGACCTGGTTGACTTTTCGAGCATCCAAACACAATCTGACCTTCCCAGGCTTCACAACCAAGGTTACTGGAGAGGACCAACTGCTCTGCGACTCTTCGATTACTCCAAGGTCCAACATGCGATCGATTTCTGTGTACAGCTGTCTTTCCACTGCAGGTGATACTGCAAAGTGGCGCTGTTTAATAGGCTTGTTGTTGCCTACGTCAATCACATGTGAGGTGAGAGTGGTACGGCCCAAGCCTTCTTTTGCGAACGACGGAAAGGTATTGATGGCTTCATCCAGTTCTTGCTGTTGAACGGTAGATAACGTGTGATGATTAGACGTGGAAAGTGAGTAAAGCGTTAAATCTTTCGATGGAGAGGGTTGATCAAACAAATCGGTGGCTAATTTGAATAAGCGTATGAAATCGATTCCCAAATACAAATTCTGACTAAGTGAAGGGATGATTAGGAAAGATATTGATTCCGTACGTCCTCGAAATTGAATAGGTCCTGTGATTCTGCCTATTGCTGAGTGTTTGGTGCCGTCGGCAGTACTTAGGCTAACATTCATTTTCTCGATGCAGGACCTTTTCTCCGTCATAAATTTCCTCGCCAAGTCTGAAGATAAACAACTAACGCTGGCTCCTGTGTCAATAAGCCCACTCACACATTCGTTTCCGAAGAGTGTGACGTTTGCGTAGGGACGCAAGTCTCCTGTGGGTTTGTCCACGATAGTGGAAGAGCAGTACAAGCGTCGAAGTCGTTTTATTCGCTTCCAAAACTGTCGTAAACGAAAAGTGGCTCGTTTAGGCTTTCGAAATAAGGAGATTTCTTCAGTTCTAAAGATACGACGACGAGCTTGCTCGTACTCCTTCAGTCGAACATGATAAGGCTTATAATAGTGTGACATCGAGTTAGCATTCAAGATCGGTTCTGAGCCTTCTCCATTAAATGCATCAAGCGGAATATTAGGGGGTGTACTCGATTTAAGTGGTGATACAGTCGAATCAGATGACGGCCTAAAATTGGATGAAGTCGAAGTGCTAACATCTTCATGAGAGTTTGGTGTTATGAAGACGTTCGCTGTCGATGGAATTACTATTTGGGGTTCTGTCGGTGTCGATTGGTGATCCCGGAGGGCTTCTGGGTGTTGTAAGCGCCTCCGATTTGCCTGTTTTTTTGTTGACAGACCTCGCAATGGGGTTTGTATACGTTCTCTGCCCCACAACCATAGCAAAATATACGACGTTCTTCTAGGCAATCCATATAAAGATGTCCAGGTTTTCTACAGTTCCAACAGATCGTAGCCTGGTTGACCTCGCAGACCTCGTGGGGTCTTTTTTCTTCATCGTCTACACCTAGCGAATCCGTCAACGCTGACAGATGGCGGCGAGTTCCGTACACTCGTTCCGGCTGGTTTAAAGCTTGTGCCAAGCGTTCTCTTCTCTTGACCTGCTCGCGAAGCTGCTGAGTACTAGTGAAATGACGGTCAACTAACTGCCATTGTAATTCAGGAAGCATGTTGCTTTGTATTATATCCAACAGGTCTTGATCAGATAAAGGAAAAGGTAGGCTACTCGATAAGCGACGGACGTCTCTATAAAAGTCATCAAACGACTCTCCGACCTTCTGACGACGCTTGCGGATTTGGCTCATAATTTCGCTGTTTGTCGCAAAGTTCTTGAACTCCCGCCTCATTGCGTTACACAGCGAGTGCCAATCTAATTGATCTGACTCCTGATGATACTGCCAAAACCATTCTTCGGCGACTCCGGACAGTAAACTGTCTATATGACGACTCACAGCTCGAAGTCGCCTTGCAACTTTTGTCGAGTCAGAGCATTGACTCTGTACAAGAATTTCTCAACCGGCATGCTTCCGGCTTGACCGCTAAATGTAAGATTCCATCCGGCCATGATGGTGGTGATTTTGTCAGATGACAGCCTGTCATCTCGAAATGACCGAGTATTGCTATGGGCTACTGCATCGTTCACATGCTCTCTATTTACGTGAGCAGACCTGTGAGCATCTCGGTTTGCTGGAGGCACCTCCCTTGAGTAAGAATGACGTGCTCTGCTTCTAATAGATGTAATTCTTCCTCTACCTGGGCGTTCCACAGCTGGTGTTGGAAAAGGTTGGTCCAACGAGTTCTGAGACTGGGTATTCGCGTTGGAAATTGTTAGTGAGGCTACTTGCTGTTGTAAGTTGCTGAAGGACTGCATCATCGATTGCATCTGTCTTTTGATATCTCCAAGATCCGATTCTTTCGTGGAGCTTTGAGAACTTTTAGGAAAGGCCATTGCTTCCGAAGCAGCTGCCGTATCCGCGTGTTCCAAGTCCGCAGGTCCCCAAATCTCTTGAGCTGGTGGTATCAAGGCACCGTCCGAGACTGCTGCGGTCCGAGACCGAGTCACGGGTCGGTGAGCCTTAGGGATGGCTCCCTGTTTCGAACTGTTGTTGGTTTTCTTGTTGAAGAATGTTAATCGTAAATCCCCCAACAAAATCTCTCGGTTACATAAAGGGCATGAGGTAGCTTGGTCTAAATGCTGGAGTAAGCAACCCTCATGAAACGTGTGATCACAAACGGTAGTAAGCAGCTTCTCTCCTAACTGGAAGGGCTGCTGGCATAAGGGACAACTCCCTGATAATACCTTGTCCTGATCCTGAGTAGGATGAGGTGGTGTCCTTGTTAAAGACATCTCTAAAATAAAGCTTAGTTTCTAATGTCAGACTTAAACTATAAATAAATGCTTATTCTCTATAAATAAACTATAAATAAATGCTTATTTCGATATACCGGATGCGCAAGGTAAGTAAATGGTAATAATAGCTTGAATAGAAACAAGTCCGGTTTACGAAACTTGAACTTAACAAATAGAACACAACGTGTGAAATGTTTTAAACAAGTTAAATAAGATAACGTTTCTTTGCTAACGAAGAGTGAGTCACTCTTCTCTCCCGAGAAAGGATAATAAGAGTTAGAGATCGATAAAAAGATAAGAAAAATATAAAATTGATTTTGTTTTTGTAATACGTGCTCAAAGGAAATCAATTAAGGCTACGTTACTTTACGAATATTTAGGATTGTGAAATATAGATAGGAGAACGTGTTACGAAAAACTTCAAAATTGCAACTAAGATTTCCATTGACTAAGGGATCGTGTTGGTTTCGTACCCAGGTGTCACCACTCGTCAGTCTTTCCGAACAATAGTGAATGCATTTAATTGATTTTACGGAAACAAAACAAAAATTGGAATTAAAGTTGAACGACTCTCTACCATAATACTATGCAAACAAGAACAAAACCAATGGATGCTAATTGGCCGGTTGCCGAAATAGCATAATCACAGAAGGTATGCTCCAGTCACACAACATCACCAGAGAGAACGCTTCAACCTCGCGGTATTTATTTTATCTATAAAAAAAAAGCAACTCGTTTCACAGTGGTGAAGACGACATCAGCTCTCGCAGACTGGTCATGCTAACTAGCTGGTTGCCAAGATAGCAAGTAATCACAGTACTGAAGAACAGACTGCCTTCAGGCGTTATAGCCTAGGACAAAACGTATTGAAAAGAGTCCTTTATATTGAAATTTACTTGAAATAGTTACTCTAGCAGCACTTAAAGGGCTGCAGACAGGTAAGATAGATAACTGGCGGGTGATACCGCTTAATCAAGTCTGCAGGAGTGTAATTCGGCAGAGAATCTCCAAGTGCGTGGAACACTTTGTTATGCTCTTGTGAACATAAACCGAACACACTTCACTAAGTGGGGTTCTTTACAGAATGTAGACTAACCGTCTGTAGTTCTCACTCAAAGATCATTTGAGTGAACCTTATGAGCTTTATGAGCAAAGTTTCGAGCCCCACGTTGGGCGCCATTTGTAATGGTATTCGCCTTAAAGTAGGCTGAACTTAGCAAAGACCCAATGGACTATGCTAAGATGGTGATGGTCTTAGATGTCCACCAAAGGAATGCGAGTGGAAGTCCGTGCAGGACTGAGCTACACTGGGTAGCTACTACTCTCATGCAGCAGGAGAGCGGCACATGCTGGCTGCTTTCTAGCTCTGTTCGGGAGTTACGGGGGGGTTCTGTTTTCCCGCTGCATGTCCCAACCATTATCACATTATTTCATGTGCCTGAGGACAAAACATGTCAATTGATCCCTTTGGATCCGGCGACGATAGAAAAAAAATACCGTAAAGGTTAGCCCTGACCAAGAGCTCAATTCTCTGTTGGCTGAGCCATAGGCCCAGACTCACCAGGAGAAAAAAAAAATAAACAGGCCACCACCGAGGGTCTAAGCTTCCTAAGAAGTAACTCGACGCGGTAATGAGACGTTCACGTGAGAGAGGTCGCGAAGTAGTGGCCAATTTCGAATCGAGAGAAATCGCGGTATCGGTTAAATTCACTATTCACAAGGTATCTATCGGCAGGAGCTCTCACAATTGAAATTAATATTTAGGTTCTCTTTATGGATCAACATGACTATACGACCGAAACACGCGCGCGACTGACTGGTAGTAACAACTGAAAAGTACAAATAATTAATCCAACACTCACCTTATGACGAGCACCCAGCCTGGCCCCAGCTGAAAAAAGATGTTAGCTTTTAATAAATATAAGATTTACTGCCCTTCTTTAGCCAGGTCTGTGGCTGTACCGCCCGTCCATCCACCCCCTAGTTTATTCTGGAAAAGGTCCGAGACGAGGAAGATGACTCACATCGTTAGCAAAGAAAACAGTGGTATTAGTGTGATTTCATGTTAATATAATCTATTAATTCCACAGGAACCAAGTAGACTTGCATTGCTGCTTATGAACTGGGAAAACTTGGTGTACATACATACAATTTTTCTAATTACATTAATTACAATGGGATCCCAAATAGAAATTCAATAATTTTATGCGTAACTATCTAGGGCACTAAACTTTTCTCTACTCGAACTTTTCTTTCTTTTCTTTTTACATCGATATTTCAAAGAAATCTATTCTTTAACTAAAACAAAATAAATCGATTTAAACGAATTCTTAATTAAATATTTCCTTCATGGTTTCGATTTCATTCCCGCTTATGCGTAACTATCTAGGGCACTAAACTTTTCTCTACTCGAACTTTTCTTTCTTTTCTTTTTACATCGATATTTCAAAGAAAATCTATTCTTTAACTAAAACAAAATAAATCGATTTAAACGAATTCTTAATTAAATATTTCCTTCATGGTTTCGATTTCATTCCCGCTTATGCGTAACTATCTAGGGCACTAAACTTTTCTCTACTCGAACTTTTCTTTCTTTTCTTTTTACATCGATATTTCAAAGAAAATCTATTCTTTAACTAAAACAAAATAAATCGATTTAAACGAATTCTTAATTAAATATTTCCTTCATGGTTTCGATTTCATTCCCGCTTATGCGTATAAATACTCATTTATTGGAAAAAATGTTCTAATGAAAAGGGAAGAGTAAGGTTCTTGAGAGTTTCACTGCCGCGATTAGTGAAATTCCTCCGTCCTCTTAAAGGGCATTTCAACTCTTTTTCAAATTCGCAATTTGGCATCTTTTTGGTACTTCTTATTTCTATGAATATAATTCACTTACTTAATTGTATACTCGATTAATGACGCATGTGGTCGCACACCTTCTCTTCATTTAGATCAAAAGCACATTTGTTTGCTTCTGTGATCGACGTCAGCTAGAATCGAAAAGATTCTTCCTAACCCCAAATGTGATGGTCGCGGTTGCTCTGCTGAGTCCAGCGACTTGTGGCACACACTAAACTAATCCACTTCAATACGCGATTTTCTCGCCTCCACGTGCCTGCTCATTCCGTCTTCCAATATTCATGAAGTACGTATAATAATCGTATATTCACATAACTATTTTCCAAATAAGATCGTATGATCTTATTTCTTATCCAAGCGCCGTCGCACGCTAGGCTCGTACGCTCTTCCGACGACGTCGCCAAATTCCACCAGCGGCAACTAATGCCGAATATAACAACACTATACCCGACACGATCAATTATTTTTACTCAATTCCCATGATTTGCACTATTATATGAAAATGCACTATAATAATCAATACCATTTTAAAATATAATTGTTCCTACCCAAGCACTCACGTCGTATCACCTCACCGGCCTCGGCCACGTTCTCGGATCGTCTCCTGGCTTGAGGCGAAATCGAAATTTTTCTGATCCGTTCGTACGGTACTTTGTTTTGCTTGTATAACAACCGTTTGCCCTTGCAATTAGTCGTTGCTTGCAGGCAATGCGGCGTACGTGCGTCCCAATGAGAAATTCTTTGACCTTTATTGACTGTGCTGCAATCCTAATGGGAAATTGCATGAGTCTTTACCTCAGGCCTTTTCTCATACGGAATTTTGGCTTGACTCATTACAACGCACTGTTAAAATTATATTGACCAAATATATCAGTATCAAAATTATAAAAACCAAATATATCAGTATCAGTTTCATGGATCCTGAAAATTTTGTTTTGAAAAGACAACCTTCAATTATCGCACTTTGTCAATGTTTTCCAAACTTAAGAGAAATATCAGAATTGCAGAATATAAATTCACAGTGATGGAGTCTAAGAAATATTGAATTCACCGGTTTTGAAACCGGAAATGCTGAGTTATTTTGGAAACAAGTGAATCCAATCGAAACATGAGAACACAAGTCAGCTTTTCCATTTTTGAGGAATTTTATTTTTCACCTGTTATTCGCACTCAATTATTTCGCGACTGTAGAAATTAACATCAATAAACAAAAAAACGAGCAGTCCGACTACAAACATATACTCTAAGTGGCCTACTTTTGTCTAAAGAATATTTAAAATCCAGAAATGAAACTTGTGCAGGTGTAGAATTAAATGAAATCCTTAAATCAAAATTATTTTCGGTAAATATATATTAAATCATAATCATAGTACGCAAAAAATTGCTGTTATGAATTATTTTTTTGTCTTGCATTGTTTTCTTTTTTTTGCTGAAATAAATGGTTTTTATTAAAATGATATCGTTTTTACTGAAACTAAGTTACGTTTTTCATTGAAACTAAAATCCCCAGATTTCTCCAGATTTTTTGAAAAATTTTCCAAGATTTTCTGTATTTTTTTCTGGCAACGCTGACTATAGTCTTCCACGCCATGTACTATAGTCTTCCACGCCATGTACTATAGTCATCCACGCCATTTACTATAGTCCTTTACGCCATGTACTATAGTCCTCCACGCCATGTACTATAGTCCTCTACGCCATACAGTATAGTCCTCCACGCCATGTGTTATAGCTCTCCACGCCATGTACTACAGTTCTCCACGCCATGTAATATAGTCCGCCACGCCATGTAATATAGTCCGCCACGCCATGTACATGGCGTGGAAGACTATAGTACATGGCGTGTAGGCCTATGTACTTTTCGCCATGTATTATGGCGTGTGGTGCTATATTTTATCACAATCCCTAAATCGACTATGTACATGGCGCCAGAAGTCTATAAATTATGGCGTCTGGCACCATGTGTTTTCTCAGTGCGTAGTTTATTTCAATTAAACTTCATTATAAGGCACTCATTCTCGTGTTTTGCCCTAGGAGGCTTCACGACTGAAGGCAGTCTTTTTTCCAAGATCTGTGATATCTGCTATTTTGTCAACCAGCCAATTAATACGTCCAGTCTTCGGTAGCAGATGTCGTCTTCCAGTCTTCGGTAGCAGATGTCGTCTTCCTTTCTGTTGAGCGAGTGGTCCTTTCTTTAATTTTTACCGTGAGGATAGAGATTCCGTGCTGTGGTTTTGATCAGGGAAGAGCAAACCAACTGTGAAATTGGTTTGCTCAACAACGGCAACCGAGGTAAGGTGCTGTTCCAAAGGGTCACCGACCCGTAACTCGGTCGCGTACCGTCGAGCCGTTAGGAGGGGACTTTGGCGATTTGGTATAACTGAACTGGAATTGTCAGGAAAGAGTAGGAGACGCTGCAGGCGCTCTTCCTGAGTTGCCTACGTGTCTCACAGATTCCCAAATAGTGGAACCAGATCCGGAGATAGGAGACATTAAGAAGCAGATGAGTAAATAACATTCAGCATCAAATGACTGCATTGACTGTATCAAGCCTTAATGCTTCATCTTGGGATTCTGTAATTGGACCCCGACCAACTGGTTCGATGAGACGCCCCGGGAGGGAAATATCCGCCCCTGAGTTGACTAGGAGAGGCCGCCAGTCAAACTGTTGGGAGCAAGATTTTTAGGACACCTGGCTGCAAGCAGGTTTGCCCATGAGTTTAAGGAGCCCATAGAAGAAGCAGCCCCTCTCAGGGAACCACGATCCTCAGCTCACTTGGCTGGAATTAGGCATGAAAAAGTGCGGGGAGACTATGATGAGGACATTACCTAGGCGAAATGATCGACCACCTAGAGATAATAGATTGGCTTCGGACAGGGTCACCACGATAATGACGGGATGGAGCTTGAGGTTTAGTGGAGAGTCTGGAAGCATATCTGTGGAAAAGTTTCTGTATAAGATAACTGCTTAAACAAACTAGAAACTTCAAGATTTCCATGCCCTGTGCCGTCATATTGATGGGTTGCTGATTGGTGAAGCGGAGGAGTGGTATTGGCAATATCATCAAGAGGCAAGAAGAATAGAGTGGAATGCTTTCTGCGAGGTCATTTGACGAGAGTTCAGGGATTTTGCGTCCAGTCGTGAAATTACCAATCGGATCCATCGGTACCTCAGATGGCTGGTGAGTCCTTTGATGATTTCTACGGGGACTTTTGCTGATTGTCCAGTGCTTGACCTTTTCCAATGTCAGATCACGAGCTGCTGGATATCGTTCAAGGAAATATGTTGCCAGAGATGCAGTGGCAGTTTATGGATCGTCACTTTTCCAGCACGCAACAGCTTCGTGAACAGATTAAGAGACGGGAACGGTTAGCCCAGGCTCTAGGACAGCCTGAAAGAGTTTTTGGTATTCGTCGTCATTTGGTGGCTCTGTCAGATCGTTACGCGTCGGGAGAGGAAAGAGATCTGATTCAGGAGATTGTGGAGGTAACTCGTATTACCATCCGCTGGAACTGCCGCAAGCCAGGACAAGTTTACTGAATGACAGTGGTTTTTCCTGTATCTGCCAAACATATGAACGCTTACCACATGTAGTATTATATAAAGCCTCGGGAAGATTTGCGTCAATGTTTTCAAGACCAATTACGTGATACAACATTTGCTGTTTGCACCAAGCATTGGCTAACTTAATGGATTAAAAATTTGGAGTTGGTTTCGAATGTACCGACCGATCTTCGTCAAATGAGCATATCATCGTTAATCTCGTAAGCATTATGAAATTGCGATTTGCTTTTTTAGTGCTTGCGTATCTCTCTCGTCCCCGAACTCAGTCACATATTCGCGATCCCTCGCGCGTAGTTCATTCCGTCTTCGCGTCAAGCTGCTTCGTAGGAAGCACCGACTTCAATTGGTGGTCTTATTTTTTTTTTATTGTGCTGGAGATCTTTGGATCAGTCACTAACAAAACAATACCCATGTTTAGTGTTAGCTTTTATGGCGCATAAAGTGGATCTTGAAGAAGATCACTTTCAATACACATCTCAACCAGCATGTACCGCCGTCCTGTTATGTGAGATGTAGCTACCCGGCGTAGCTCAGTCATGCACGGACTAATGACTTGATGGTCATTGTAGACCCTCACCATTTTCGCTCAGGCACTTTGCGTCTGGGTAAATATATCCGTTAACCAATTTCATTACAACTTACATTGCTCTGAATGCCAAAAAGTCACCTCAGTATTGTTACTTATTTAGTAACACTCCTTCTACTTAGCAATGTACCCAAGAGGAGAGTCAAAGTTGAGTTCATCATCTGTGACTTTCAACTTTGCATGCTTACATCCAATTTCTTGGAGTTGTTCGTTTACGTTTACCGAGTAGAAAAACTAAGCTTGGATCAGAGGCACGGAAAAGCGTAGTTAGATCAAAATTTAAATCTCAAGCAAGGACACAAAAATGACTTTTCAGCACACTGTTTTGGTTTTGAAAATCCGCGGTTGAGTGAGGACCTAAATACTACACTGAAGGTCCTGACATATTGGTATACCGCGAATCCTATTGCATTTTTCGATTATTCTCTCGCAATAACCAGAATGTATGTGAACACTTTTAAGTTAATTCCATGCCTGCATCCGTGGTCATCCATGGACCAATTGTCATTTCAGTGAGCCTTTCGCTCAGGGAAGGAGAATCGTAAGAATGCTGAAATAAGTATTTGGTAAAACTCGACTTAATACACCTCACCCAGGACATTTTACCACTAGAGGGCGAATAGGTGGTAGCAGGAGTCAAAAATTGAAGAAAAACACACCAAAATATACAAAACAAGCAAACGAGAAGACAACACACTTAAGAAAAACAGGCAAACAAGCAAAAAAACTCCCCTAAAAACAAACACACAACCACAAAAACACAATCGTACTAGCCAAACATGAAAATCGTCTAACGGCTATGTGGCGCACGTAATCGAGTTTAGCCATTAATTTTTTGGCTAAACTCGACTTGATTATTATAGTAAAATGGCGGCTTCTTGAAGAAAAAATTTAAGGAGAGTCTACATAATGATATGTTCCTTATATTTGCCTGAGGACGTGATTGTTCCCAACTCTTGAGATAGATTTTTTTAGTAATACTGTGTTTTTGACGGAAAAGCCTCATAGTGCTTATTTTTCATTTTTTAGCAAACATAAAAATCTTTAAATCACACATACATATAACTTTTAAAACTGTCATAAAAAGATAAATGCGGTTGAAACAGATATCGTTGGTTAAATAGTTTTACACTTATATCGTTAACTTCCTCTTCATATTTATCGCAAATATTCCATAAATAGTCATTTTTACGAATATACATACGTATTTATGGAACGTGTGTAGGTAAAAGCAACGCAAGAGTAAAATAACAGTTCCTTTCAAGATACACTGCAGCAGAAAGCAGGCACTCGTAAACGGTCAACGATTCAAAAGAACATGTTCTGAACAAGCACTCCAGTCTGCGGTGCAGTCACATGCAGTCCTACAATGAAGTCAATGAACAAGAAATGGGAGCAATGCTATGTCCTTTGATGAGTGTTTGAAAAATGCCCGCCTAACGAAGTCAAGGAAATACTCCATAGCCTTACTACATACTTGTCAAAGCATTCACATTTAAATTCACTGCACAATTGCCTACAAGGTATATTTAGCTTTTATCTGAAAGTTTTTACATTTCATAGTGTTGTATGCAGTTTTGTTCAGAAAGCAGCGGAAGGGTTGTGGTGGTTGTCTTAAGTGCACATAATGCAGGATATTAAGACAGAAAGCGGCTCTTGGGCGATGTAAGTTTTCAATTCGACTATTCCGTAACTTTCGTCTGCATTGCAATCAATAGGATTTGAATAAAAAAATTGTTGTAAAGGTCAGTTTTACATAAGGACACTTGACCTAAAAGAGTTGAACTTTTCACTGTTAATAACTTTTCACTGTTGTTGTCTTTGAATGGAGGATATGCATTTTCAGTTTGAAAGACAAGCGATGTGTGTGTAGCTTGTTTGCTGCTACGGGAAAAATCACCACGTATTACGGAGTATGATACAGCTTTATTAATTAGGGTTAAGTATACAAATTGATGCCGCGTATGTATGTCTGACTTTTAGCACAGGTGCATGCAGATGAAGTAAGTATCCGGTTCGTATCATGGTCCTTTATGCTTAGTGTCATTCGCGCTAAACAGAATGCCGTGGCGAGTATTTGAATTAATGTTGCTATATGAGAACACTATTCTAGTCTGATTGTAAAAATTGGATACTTTTTCGCCACCAAAGGGACGAAATGATACGGTTGTTGTCAATTTCGCCTGATTTTTTAGTAGGAAAAATCCGGAAAAACGACGTGTTTTTTCGTTCTAAAAGATTATAATCTCCGATTTAGCTGCAGCTTCTAAAAATGTGTCTAAAAATGACGCGAAAAGCAGAAAAAGAACGTCAAAAATGGCGTGCGCGAAAATGACGATAAATGAGAAAATTCTATTTTTTCGGAATGCACAAAGGAAAAAAATTACATATTAAAAAAAATTATAAATTACAATAGAAGAGCAAGATTTGTTAAAGATCTGATTTCGTGACACTTTTCCAAATCACCATAGAGGTTTTTCAAACTGCTCAGCTCAATAAGAAAAATTCTTCTCAGACAAACAATGGGCTAGCAAGAATGGAAATGTTTGTCAAATATTTATGCTTTAGGTATAGTATGCTTATTGAATAGAATATAATTTCATGCAAGCATATACAGCTATGATTTCAATAATTTATCCCTGAAACGGACCTGCATTGAAATATAAATATTCGTACAACCAAATAAATATTCGTACAATCATTCATGCAAAATCATACACGAAATGAGTTGAAATGCAAGCGAAATTAAAAGTAATGCAAGTCACTTACCTAAATATGCGTTAAAAAATCATATAAATACATATGTATCCTTTAAAATTCTATCGACCTCATTTCATCGTTCTGTCAAACTACCTCCTACCACTAGTGCTCCAGCAATGACCTAAACCTTTTATTGCAGTCACGAATCATTCCTTCCAAGGCGGCATATACATATGCGAACTATGGTCTACGACACTCTTGCTTGAGTTGGATTGTGTATGTCAAATATGTGTAAATTAGTCCACAGTTGACAAATATAAATGCCGTCTAGAATAATAGTCTTCATATTATGAATCTATTCAATATAATTATATTGCAATTTTCCAGTAACAGGCAAATTAAATTAAATTTCCTCTTCACCTTCTACATAATGAATTTCCCGTGCACTATGGCAGTACTAATCATTTCACCATTTTTAATGATTCAATTTTGTTTGTATATGCGCGCAACTACGCCGCCTTTTATTCGACAACCAGGCACACTATTGCAAATTTGCAAAAACATCACATCCGTATACATCATCTGCTTGTGTATGTGTGCTGAGTGACGACGAATTTTTCCCACCGACTTGACTGTGTAAACGTAACTGAAATACTGCTAGTGTCTGAAATTCTGTCCGCTCGAAGTTTCTACCAAATATTTTCGCACACGGGACTTGTCGTGACTTTTCACTGTGCTCTTGGATATAAATAGCCATCCAGCTTTGTCGTTCGCAACGTTTTGGTAAGTAAAATCATGTGATATTTGTTTGAGCGGGATAAATTCAGCGGACAGCCGCTCGCTAACAAATGTCAAAGAGGCACATTGACATTTTTCATTGTTTACATCCCGTAACTGTCCACTGTCAAATTGTCGTCAAACAAATTCCGCTTGCCGCATTGTTTTGCCAGCGACCGGGTCATAATTAATCGTTTCCGTGACCTTTGTAGAATGTAATCAGGATGCCTGCACCATCGAGGCCAAGGGGTTTTTCGGGTGGCTCCGGAGGCGCTGCTGGGCGTCCGGCCCCGAACACTCCAATGTCCGAGCGCCAACAAATGGCCCTCCTGATGCAAATGACATCGTCTTCGACCTCGCCATCGTCCTCATCGAATGCTGGTAAGTGATTTTGTAGGTATTTGAGGTTAGCGAGGCTTAACGGACGAACCCTGTTTTGATATTTTAGAAATGAGTCCCGGCCACAGTGGTTCGAGTCATGCTCCTGCTCGATCCCGAGATCGGAACGAAAGAGGTGAGACAGCATTACATTTTGCGGCTATTAAAGGAGACCAGGATGCAGTGAAGAAGCTCTTGGATTCGGGAATGAGCCCGGATGTGACGGATTTCGCAGGTATGTAGAACAAATTCTAAACTTAATTCAATAAAAGTATCAAATGAGTAAGAGACGAGCTTTTGTAGTACATTTCTTGCGATTGTATTTTCAGAATTTTTTTTTCTAACTAATATTGAATTGATAATGCAAAAATAGGTAGAGCTGTTCATCAACTTCTTCGTTTGCGCTGTCATGAAAAGTTGCATGTCATGCAAGGAAGACTTATTTACCGCGCTAAGATATTTAACACTTCCATCAATTGTTTTTGCTTTAGTTAGTAATAATCAAAAAACACTAGAGTTGGGCGCAAGCAGTTCGCATTAAACATACATATTATTTGTCAAAATCTGTAGATACTTGGGAATAACTTTTATCCTAATTATTTTACTTGGAAGATTCACATTCTTTGACCAGTCGTATATATTTTTTTTTACTTCTCAGAGCTTACCCTTTAGACCTTTAGAACCTTGCTAGAACTGAGATAAAAAAATAATAAAAATTGACGAGATGCTCATAGATTTTGCTGGATGTTAAATCGTAGTTACCATTTTCTAGATTAAGTGAAAATTGTCATATATTCTTCAATTTTTAAACCCCAATTTCAATGCACTCAACGTATTTTCTAGTTTATAAAAATCCTTCAAAACTTCCCATCATAATTTTCTTTGATTTTCAGGCTGGACTCCGTTGCATGAAGCTTGCAATCATGCACATTACAATGTTGCTCTGACATTGGTGAAAGCAGGAGCAAATGTGAACGCTAAGGGCTTAGACGATGACACACCGTTACACGATGCAGCTGTTAGTGGTCATTTGAAGCTAGTGAAAATGTTAGTCGAAAAGGGAGCAGATGTTCATTCAAAGAATCGAAAAGGGAAAACACCAGCAGATGTAGCGGCGGCTTCAGTCGTATCGTATTTGACATCGGCGAGAGGTAAGTAAAAATTTTCGGAAATTCTTCAATTCTTTCAAATCGAATCAAATGACTCAATAAAAACGCATTTACAATCACAAAAAAAAAACACCAAAGAAAAAATCAATAGTAGTTTGAGCTGTGTTTTTCGCTGGTCGTTATCAGAGAAATGGATTCTTTTGTAATAAGTTTTTATGTGGAGCTCATATTTTCAATTGCAATTTGCATTACTAATCTAGTAATATACTCTTGTGACGCCGAACGATTTGTATCTGCACTTGTATGTGTACAACACATAGTTCAATTTTTGCATAATTTGATTCATGGGTTAAACTTTCTGGCTGTTTTTCTGTTATTCAGTTCAGGATTTCTGTTACTTTAGCTTAAGATAGAATATGTTTATGATATTGATAATATCGTTGATTGTCTAATTGCACAGTTTTCCGTAAGGACCAGGATCGTTTAGTTAGTGCTAAATCCGATGAGGAAGGTGTTCTCATCGGTATTAATATGGCACTCAATGGTCGTAATTTTCCTTCTTGCTCTCCTGGTAAATAATTTTTTTGTACGTTTTTCCTTACTATCTGCTAAAACCTGTTATGTGGTAATTTTAACCTTCCAATTCTAGATTGGGATGCTGCCTATTTGTCTACCATCTTAACTGATAGTTTCTCAGTAATAATGGCATGGTTTACCCTCACTTTGTTCCATCTCACAATTTAACAACATCCAAATTTTAGCAATATAGTTCTGAACCTTGCTTTATCCCATCTTCCACAAATATACATTTCCTTGAGTGCTGGTATCTCTCCGTATGCGCCTCCTGATCCTCATCATCATCCTCTTACCATTAACCAACCGAAATGCTTTTGGTCCTTCATCCATTCCTTAAAAAAACTCTGCTATTATTCCCAATGGTATGTGTTTGGATGATATAGCTGCTTACACTCCACATTATGTGTGCTATTTTTATGCTTCTTACTTTTCTCATATCTTCTCCCAACAATGCCCTCCTTCCCAATATATCCGTTTCGGACAAATCCTTTAGATCTCGAACTTCTGATGAAGGATGTCGATGCCAATACTGGTAGTGGTTCTGACGGTATTCCGAATACCTTGGCTAAATCATAATCATCTCTGTACGTCCTTCTTTCTATCTTGCTTAGCATAAATATATCTTTGGGCTCTTTCCTTTCCGTGTGTAAAATTGCCAACATCTTCCCAATAAGTAAAGCTGGTGATCCTACATGCGTCTCAAACTACCATCCCATTTCCATTTCTTCCCTGTTTTAGCTAGATCCTCGAGAAGTGGACAGCAGGAGAGCCTACTCTTTTATTCAAACTATCCCAGTTCCTGAACCTTCTTTGTTTCACATATACGGTCGGATCCGGCCTTGACCATCAAAAGCAGGTCGACGTATTGTGTACAGACTTTTCCAGAGCCTTTAACTCTTATCACCCATAACCTCTTTCTTCAAAATTTAAAGAACGTGATCATAGCCGATCCTTTTCTCTCCTGGATTACTTCTTATGTCTTTGGTCGTACTTTTATTGTTATTTTATGTACTCTTATTGTTATTTTATATGCTGACGATTTCAAAATGTTCTGAGTGATCGAGTCACAAGATGACTGTACTCTTTCAAAAAACAAAACTTTATATACTTGGTGCGCTGTCAACGCTTTTGCTTTGAACATCGCGAAAAGTCACAAAATGCCGTTTTTTTTAATCAATTTTTATTTCAATTTTCATAATTATAATTAAATTATATCTTCCCGAGAAAGTTCTGAGAACTTGTGACCGCGCTGTTTTAATTGATTGATTGATAGCCTAGAAAGGGTCCAGAAGGCACCTAGCACTGCGACCTCCTGGCTCTAGTATGCCTCCTCTGCGTTATGTCCTATAGGATGTCCAGGCTTCTTATGAACCTTCATATGTTCGTTGATGGGACATTTGTTATGTCCTTGATGGAGGGAAGAGCATAGCCAAAAAACCCCAATCTGCGTCTCGCTGAGAAGATGTTCTACACACTTTGACGTTTCCCACAATATCTGCAGCAGTTGTCCCGCTCGTCACCTATTCTGTGGAGATACTTTTTGCAGTTGGCCCGTCAGTGCTCCACATTGGGCTCTTATGCCCCTTTTGCACAGAGCCACTGCTGATAGATAGTTCTGCTTGATAGATGATGGCCTCCTTTGGGAGAGGGAAATGCATTTTGCATTTGGTACCTGTGATCCCTATTCCTACTCCACACTCCATCTTTCAACGATCCGCATACCACATTTGCGCTCCTTTGTACGAAGGAGGTGAGCGATCGTCCCATTTGTCCCTTTATATAATTGAGTTTTGACGGGGAACCTCTTCCCGAAAGCTATTT
Source organism: Nemotelus pantherinus (assembly GCA_963978885.1). Classification (NCBI taxonomy): domain Eukaryota; kingdom Metazoa; phylum Arthropoda; class Insecta; order Diptera; family Stratiomyidae; genus Nemotelus; species Nemotelus pantherinus. The sequence goes on from OZ022263.1 coordinate 26,866,791, forward strand.
GGCCTTTATTTGATCGCTGAAGTTGAACATTTCCATTATGGGCCAGGTGGCATTTAAGGTCTCCTGATTTGTACCTGTAGACCTGTTGTAGATTAATAGTCTGTTTCGCTGCTTCCTCCTGAATTTTGACGTGTAGCGGCTCTAGGTTTAGAAGGGCCTGCACTTCTGTCGTTGGGGTGGAGCTCATTGCTCCTGTAATCAGCAGTAAGGCCATCCTTTGAAGCTTGTTGAGCCTACTAACAGCAGTTCTATGTTTGGTTTTCTTCCACCACACTGCAGCTCCATATAGGAAGATAGGTCTCATCATTTGTTTGTATTCCCATAGTGTCTGCCTTGGAGATAGCCCTCTATTGCGTCCAAGGATTTGTTTTGTCGTCGCCCAGAGTGCCCCAGTGGCCATTCAGTGTCGTTTTGTTTAGATGATCGTCCCAGCTGAGTTTCCTATCTAGGTGGATTCCTAGATATTTTACCTCTTTCTACAAACATACGACTGTGTCACTAAAATTTAGGGCTCCTACTTAGATTTTTCTTATTTTTGCTGGTGAATGGCACTTGGCTGGTTTTCTGAGGGTAAGCCCTCCTTTTTGCATCATTGGTTTGCTTCATTTAAGGCTTTTTGCATTCCGGATCTCAAGGTATCCATGTATGAGCCTCTTATTATCACCATGATGTCATCCGCGTAGCCGAAAAAAGTTAGGCCTTTACTATTGAGGGTTACGAGAAGGTCATCAATTAGTAAGAATCATAGCAGGGGGATAATATCTCTCCCTGTGGATATCCCCTCCTAATGTCCGCCCTTAGCATCGCCTCTCCCAGCTAAGCAAACACACCTCGATACGTTAGTATTTTACTCGCCCACTTTACAGCGCTCCCTTTGGTTGTCTTTTACTCTGTTTCCGGCTCTCCGCTAAATGTCGTTATGAATATCAATGACTAGCGTAATATTTGGTCCGAAGCCTAAATTCGATAAACATATTTTATATATCACTACCAAGGCTACTAGACTATCGGTTTGATAGTAAGATATTCCCAAGCCTTCGTTGATATTTCAATTTGCTTGCACCCCTTCCTTTTATTTGTTCGTAGTGTCCCTAAATATTGCTGTCAAGTTTGGTGTCCTCATTACGTCTGTTTAAGCAATGGGTTGGAGTCTGTTTAACGCAGATTTACTCGTGCCTTGTTATTTAAAGTTTGGTTTCCCTATCGTCATTTTGATGATCGTCTTTTGTTCCTACATCTCCCTTTTCCCGAATAATAGAGATTTTTCCTAGATGAGTGCTTCCTCTTTAAGTTAGATGGTTGAATCTTATCTCAGTAGCCACGTTTCCATTATATGCAGTTTACATCGCACTTATAATCATGTGATTATGGCATCTGCTTTCAAAAGCAGGAAAATGCGTTTATGTCACATTGAGGTGCTTTTGTTTGACAGATGCTGCTGGTACAAACTGGTTGAATCATATAAATAAAATTGTATGGGAGAAGGAACATACCTACACGAATGGCATTGTTTTGTTGAAACGCAAGGCAAAAATGAATGAAGACATATTTGAATCATATATTCTTAGCGAAACAAATTTTGTTGATTTTGTTCGGAACATACAAACTGAATTCGGGAAAATGCATTTATTTTATTAGGCTGATGTGGCAAATAGTATTAATTTAGTGCTGAATTGTTAAAAATTTTACTCAGCGCAATGATAATACAGGCACAAACTAATTGCTTACATGTCAAAAGTCTATACAAAAGGTACAGACTTTTGCCAAAAACACCTCTCATACCTGATTTTGATTTACATAGAAAAATATGTGATTATGACTTGTCTTAAAAGCATGCTATTTTTGTGGCGATATGAATGGTTAATTTTTCAATTATCAGTAAAAATATCAGTATTTAAAATTTTCACAAGTCAAACAGAATAAGAAAATAAAAATTGGCAGTTATATTATAGCTGCTGCTTTTGTTATTATAATTGAAATATTTAATGATACGTAATATTGAGGACTGATAGTGATCGTCTGCTTAACCTTCTGTTACTACGTCAGGCATATTCTTTGTCCAGCTGCAAAATGAGTCTCAATGGAAGCTAGGACTTTGGGAAATATCCACCTTGAATATGCTAATGATTGTTGGCAAAAACAAAGAAGTAAGGTTCTTTTAAAAAGCTAAAATGCAGTGTATCCGTCGAATTTATTAATTATAAAAAATTTCTTTGAATATTTTTGGTTTGGCCCGTAATTGGTAATGCTGATACTCACTGAAATTGTAACCTGCAAATGCAGACTCTTAGCCAACTATTTCAAAGTGTACTCTTGTTTGCTTGAATGATTTTTCTTCATACGCACCCTTGTTGAAGTATTTATTATATAAATCCTCATTCAACAGTAATAGCGTTAGCAAATTACTCAAAGATAAATGAATTTGAGCTTTTAAATTTTTGTTCATATTAAATAAATAGAAAATATTACATTAATATTAAATAAATATCAACATCCGGCCAGTCGGTCGTAATCATTCTATCATCCGATTCTCAAAAAGAAAAAAAAACATACAAACCAAATGAACTCCCTCGAATCCTCATCGGTCATTCAACCAAACAAACATCCATACTCCATTCTTGGGCTCGTTCGTATTTTCCTCCAACGTTCGTTTGTCCATTCTCCACATGGAAATCTATAAATCCATTTTCTCTATTTGGTCTGGTCTGGCCTGTGTGTACTGAGTTGTACTCGTATGCACTGTTCTGCGTTTTTTTCCTCGTTTATATCTTAATCTGCTCTCTCGGGGTAATTGATAATCGATATGCTTTCGATCCCCCAATCCTTCATACGTTGTCGCCATTTGTTCGCTATAAACGTCATGTGAACGAACGTTATTGTTCGTGTACACGAGACTGCTGCATTAGTTTGGTAGAAATGAATTGGAAAACGAAGAAAAAAAAGCAAATACCTGGGGGTGCGAACAAAAGAAAATCGACTAGACGAAAGGTGACCAGGGAAATTCATGAACCTATAACCAAATCGACGAAAGTTTGATCGTTGACGTAGAGGAAATTCTTTGATGTTATTGGACTCGATTTTTGAGCTAAGCTAACATCTGCTGCTTCATCATAAGTGAATAAATCTGGAAGTATGTATGTTTTTTCTCGTTTACGAGAATTACTCTAAATGAATATGCAGAGCGAGTATGTTGTAGTTTGTGGTTCAATTTTTGCCATCCGATGTTCGCCTTGCCAGGGTTTTGACTAATTATGTATTAATACAGGAAACGTATGGAAAAGTAAAATTTTATGTTAAATCCAAACGTAACTATCTAATTTTAAAGCTATCAAATTATCAACCTATTGTATCAACCATTCTATAAACCATCTATTCTCAAAACATCAACCTCTCTTAAATTAGATGTCGACTCAAGAATGGAAAAAATGTAAGTGTAGCCGTTATCTTGTACTAGCAGTCCAATAGAACTTTCAATAAAGTTTGAATAGTTTTCTATGCTTTGCCATATATGCTGCCTTACTGAAGAAAGCTATAAATATAGTTACTTCCAGGCTGATCTAGATGTATTCAAAACCAGATGAAGGCACTAGCTTTCAGTGAAATCAACAAGACTCCCGCTGATGTCAAACAACACTTCATGTCTCCAAATGATCTGGTGCCACAAAAAAGACGCCACAATTTCCCAATGTCAGGGTTGAGCTGATTGAAATTATTTTTACAGGTGATTATTCAAGATCGATTGAAGTAGCCTATGCTGTAATCATCTGGTCATATGTATTGTTTTAGTAAGAAGGTGATGTAAAAATTAGTCCTTTTATTGCAATCATAGGTCTTGATTTTTTACTATCTGAAATTAACAAAGGATTTGACGCCTCATCTTTGGCTACATCTCTTTCAAAGTTGATGCCTTCCTTAATAGAAAATATTAATAATTTAGCCTAGTAAAAATCGAAGGGTTGCCAAGATCCTTAATATTTTTGCTGCAGATTAATCCCAATGGAGAGTAGCCCCAGCGACGTCGACGAATAGACCAAGCTCGGTGTTCAAGGAAGTCGGTGAAGGGCAATAGAATGACTTCTGTGAGGCTAGTCTTTATGTGACCGAAAACTTTGCTAGCTTTAGATGACCAGTCGCTAGTTTTAGCACCATCTTTTTTAAAGCCGTAAAGAAAGGCATTTAGTGCTTACTGTGTTTAAGTAGTGTAAAAGAGGAGGAGCGACAATAGAAATTGACCATGCCTAAAAAGGTCCTTAGGTCTTTAATCGTCTTAGAATATTCGACAGCTGAAATTTTCTCAACCCGGTCTGGGGAGGGCTTAAGTGGTTTTGGCGAAACCTCATGACCTAAGAATTGTGTATTGAGGAAAGAGATATTTCTCCAAGTTTATGATGAGACCATGATCGTTGAAAGTTTCGAACAGTTGTTCAAGGTGAACGATATGCTCACATTCGGAAGTCATTCGGCTTTAGCGAAAAGATGATAGTTTTGCCATGAGGTTCGAGACAAACATTTTGGATAATTGGCATTAGACATCTATCCAAGATAGTCAAGGCGTCTGTTATCGCTGCAAGGACGCCATTTTCCATTCAAATTACGTGCCATGTGAAGTGGAGACGACAAGCTGCTGTTAAAGGAGCGTGCCAGGAAATCGAACTCCTTTTTAGCCGCTGCGAGCTTATCGGATGCTAATCGGCCTTTTCTCAATACGATTGAAAAACTAGGTCAAAATGTGGTGCGTTACTTTGTGCTTGCAGGCTTGAGAGAACCCTGTATTGAGTGATGGCATGGAATTTTTAGACAAGGGCATGCATCCGCCAATATGTGGATGTCTCAATCAATTCGCTAAGTTTTGGTTGTTGTATGATGTGCATGTGGTTTTTCTAGAATCTGAAAAATTAGGACCACCAGTCGACATGGAAGCACTAGGTTTCACGTCGGCAACTAGCCCATAGTGGCAGAGGAAGTCTCTACCTAAAGTGGGTCCTAGAGACATCGGTAAAGTCCCATGAGAGCTCGCGATGGAGTCCTAGCTCCAGATTAATTGCCATCAATTGGTAGATGTTGAGGGTCGACTGGTTTGCGACACAGAAAAAAATTCCCATAGTGCGTAGTCTTATATAATATAGCGCAGCATTTATGGACGCACACGGTATGTACATACTACCCTGAGCTATAAAATATGGCTAAAAAGATCAAATTCCTATACATTATGGGCTTTTATCCTATGTACTTGGCCTCAACTCCCTTGTTCTAAGGTCTCAACTGATATGAACATAATCTCGCCACAAATCAATTAAGTAAGCTAAATAACATTATCGTTCCAATAAGCTTGCGTAGCCTAATGAGTAGAGCGTCCGCGATTGAAAAATAGAGTCTCGGATCCGAATCTGGATTCGAGCAGGAATTATTTGTAATAATTTGAAATTCAAAAAAAATTAATTTCCGTTACTGAAAATTGGTGCTTACAATTCCTAAAATTTCGCTTTTACTTTGCTTTTTGTCAGGGCAATGATGCACGGCGTGGAGGGCTATAATACGTGGCACTACAAGCTATAACACATGTCTTTTCAAGCTATAATACATACCGCCGGCTCTTATAAGTTTTAGGCGCTTTGTTTTATTACAATCCCGAAATCAACTGTATGTTTATTCCCAGAATTATATAAATCATTATATAAATCATCTCTCAAGCTGGCATATGAAGAACAGAATGAAATCGCCTGTGTCTGTTCCGGAAGCGACTGCAGTCTGAGTCAGGGCTCGCAACCACATCCTTTTCTGTCTTTAATTCCTTGGAACCTAGTGGATAGACCATGTAGGTGTACTTTGTCAGGGCTGTTTTGATCCCCGGCAAAGCTACCTGGTTTTCCAACTAGACGAAGCAGAAGGGTGGCTTATCTGGCGAGAATGACAGGGGCTTTAGGGTCATCATGCCTACTGAGAGTTCTCCCTCGTTGTCAAACCACATCTAAAGACTTGGTATTTCAATCCCAAGATCCAATTCGCCTACTTGATGTAAAACGTAGATGTGTAAACGTGTAGTGTTAATGGAGAGCTGCGGATTGTGTGTAAAATGAATTTTATTTGGGTAATCTTTCTGTGCGTTTCTGCAATTGGAGTCTAAAATTTGTATATCCGTACCAATGATATACATATGTAGTTTTTCAGATGTAGCTAAATATTATTGGCTTCATTATTGGCTTTCTATTGGCTTGTCTGCCTTATTCAGACTAACTGTATTCACTCTAAAAAGTGGGTCGAAAATTAATTCTTTGATAATAGGAAATCTATTCATTTTTCTGTTTAAAATAACGAATCACAATTTTTTTTACACATTGGATGTGTATTTTGTGCTTTTACGTCATATCAGCTGAATAATAAATAGTGTTTTGTAAACCCTAGCAAAAAGAGTGTAAATTTACTACTTCGCTGCTCACATTTACACAAAAGCTGTAAAATCGTACCATTTGCTCGAATTTCACTTATTATTGAGGTAACATTGTGACAAAACCCGGTAATTTGGCTAGACTGAACGAGTCTGATATTTCGTTATCGTTGCTTACATATTAAGTTAAGTGCACAGTGTAGTCTTTTCTTTTAGTGTAATAAGTGTAAAAGTGTAGCTATAAGCTAATTAGAAGTGTAGCTATAAGCTAATTAAGAGTAGCTATAAGTGTTATAAATTAATGTACATATGTGTATAAATAAAATTAAAATAAATTATAAACTTAAAGAAATTGCAACAAATTTTTATATTCAACAAGAAAAATATTTATATATTGCTTGCGAAATAGATAGTTTTTGATGATATTTGTTTGACAAAGCAATCTTTATTATCGTTTTTGTAAACAATTTCAAGGACATTCGCGAATAAATGGTGTTCTAAATATTACCCCAAAAGACTTGTGAAAATCAGCCTTTGCTACATAAATGTCATGCATATTCGTCCAAAATTTACGTCTTTTTAGGGTAAAATTACACAATTTGCACGTAAAAAAAATTACACATTTGAGACGTAAAATATTCTTTGTACGCACTTTTGTAAATTTACATCTATAATAGTAGGAAACCAGTTTCCTACTATTGTAAGGGTAAAATTCAGCCAAAATTTTTTTGAGTGTTGTTGACCAAAAGCAGAGCCGACAATGCTTGGGAAAAAGTTAGTCAGAGTAAGTTTTTCGTTGAAAACCCAGCATGGGGAGGTAACTTTGGACTAGGTTTGGACTTTCCATCAGTGAGGAAATAGTAATTTATGTTCTGAAATAGCTTTATTGTTTTGAAAAAACAGTAATTTATGTTCTGAAATAGCTTAATTGTTTTTCAAAATATTCTCCATGAATATCAATACACTTTTGCATGCACTTGAACCAATCGTCGAAACACTTTTCCACTCGAATTGAGGTAACTCCAAAATTTGCCTTTTGAATGTATCGACTGCTGTTTCGGGGGTCGAAGAACGCTGACCACGTAGTTTATTTTTGATGTGCGAGAACAAGAAGAAATCATTGGGCCTTTTTACACTTGTATTCTTGATGCACTCCTAAAACTGGTTTTACAACAATCAACATTTCCACACTTGTATTCTTCAGCAACGGAACCGTTCATATACCGATTATGCATATGAATGTGTGCGTGTTGTTGTTTTCTCATTTCGACTTGAGTGTTTCATGAAAAATTCCTGACCCGTGAACTATGTTTATAGTTGTGTTAGTGATTTGCATCAGTTTCAATCAGTTTCAAACGTGAGGAAAAATTCTCTCCAAGTGCATCACTTTTTGTAGAGATTTCCCCTCGATTCTTCTGCCTCTTGCCCAGAAAACCGGTTATAGGACTGTATCAAGAATACAAGTCTAAAAAGGCCCATTGGGCGCTAAATCAAGACTGTAAGCCGGATGGCCCATCAATTCGAGTTCGCATTATCGTGATGAAGAATAATTCGTCTTCGGCGGTTCGTTTTCCTCCTTTCACTGAAAACTTCTGGCATACAAATTGTTGTATACCATTCAGAAGTGATTGAGAGTCCTACGTTGCTCAAGTGGTACGATGATTCTGAAGAAAGGGGCGACTATTTGCTTCGTCCGCGAACAACTTTCGTTAGTTTCGGCCCGTGTTGGAAGACCCATTCCGTCGATTGCCGGTTAATTTTCGGCTCTTACTCATAAATCCAAGATTCGTCACCTGCCACAAACCTACAAATGTCTTTTGTAGCACCGCGGCTATATTTCTTCAACATTTCTTGGCAATCGGCACGAGTCTTTTTTTGAGCGATCGTAAAATTATGCGGTATCCAACGCGATCAAATCATTCTGACGGTAAAATATTCATGCAATATTGATTGTACACTGGTGGAACTAACGCCATGGGATTGCTGAATCTTACAATATGTCCCATGACGATCTTGCCTTATCATTTCGCTCACGGCATCTATATTTTCTACGATTATGGCCGATTTTGGACGACCTTCACGAAATTTTTCGCTGAGCGATAGACGGCCGCAACTGTATTCTGCAAACTAGCATTTTACCGTAGTAAAATCTGGAACTTTATCACCAAAAGTCGAATTGAGTTGATCGTCGCAGTCTTTTCGAGATAGTGCATGTCGAAAGTCGTTATAAATCATGGCTCAAAAATGTTTACGGTTTAATTTCATTTTTTGCCCAATACAAAATTTTCAAATCACTGTAAAGAAAACAAATAGCCCTCGTATGTCAAAATATTGTGAGTACATTTATGCGAAAAAAATGTCAAACTTTCCAACGGAAGTGCCAGATTGCATCTGGCACCATTAGTACTGCCAAGGCGCAAAATATAAATAGTGACCCTCGTAAGAAGCAAGAAGTATGGGAGGACATTCGGCAATTCTAGCATGATCATGTGATTTATAGATAGAAGAAAAGGTTGCAATTTCCCACCGCGATGGGAGTTTTCCAGTAGCTAAACAACAGTGAAGAAATATGACTTCACCAAAATGATAGATATACCATAATTGTCACAACACCGAAATTACTACAAGAAATGTAGAGTTATCAGACAGAGAGTTAGGAGTTTAGTCCCGGACTATTCTGTTGGTCCTCGCTTATTTCTGCAAAGACGACTCGATGTCTTCGAGCAAATTCTTAGATGAGTTTTAGCTTTTAATCAGATCTTCAATATCATATATTCGTACGGACTGATCCGGGGTATCGGACGTATGAGTGGCTCTAATGCGCCATTTATGCGTCCAGCGGAAATAGCAGGACATGCTGTTCAATTATGTTGGCCTTCCGACGAATCGGAGAGGATAGTTAAGACCTAGGTTTAGTTTAGGTCTAAGTAGGCTAAGCTAATTGTATTTAGACTTAAGCTAGATTTAGTTTAGTAAATTCAGTTAGCATTTAAGTACTAAGTCAACCCCAGGCATTGTACTACCTGGGTAATATTTAATAAGTGTAAATAGAAAAATAAATGAATGATAAAAAAATGAAAATAAAAATCCAATAAGAGCCAGCAGCCCAAAATAGGATAGCCGCCAAGTATAAGTTATTTAAGTTAAATACTCCTTTAGTTAAGTTATCTATGTACAATGTAATGAATACAATTTTTATTATTATTATTATTATTATTATTATCATATATTCGATTAGGATTTTCTCACTATAGCAAAAATCTATTTTTATTTTTTCATTTGTTTTCGACCTAGATTCATTGAAAACTCGCACCCTTCTATAAGAACTTAGATTCTATAGGCGCAATTAATTCTTCTAATAAATAAACTCTTCGGTTTCATCCCCCAAGCCACTACATGTTTATCGGACAATATTGTGGCGTGCGTTATCATAATCATTACCATAAACCATCAGCCTGTCAAGTAACGAAGTAAAATTTCGCTTCGTCGCCGCTATCTACGAAACGAAGAGAATAGCTCTGGATTTATTCTCTTCGGCACAATATCTCCTTGAATCCATTGTAGTATATCCCTAATGGTGGCACGAATGCATCTCAGGGCGGAGTTTAATACAGTACCCCAGTCGTCACTCAAAGTTCCCTTGTGAGCATGGATCGCAATGTTGATCCCACAAAACTCGATTAAGATAGACTTTTCGAAAAATGGTCTACAGTATCCGCGACTACTCGCCTGAAGTGCTAGCCATCACCTGGTTACACGGTTTCCTGTCAGAGGTCTCAAATGGACAAGGTGGCGACATTCAGCCATTGGTAGTTCGCCTCACACCTAAAATCCTGCAGCAAAACAGGCGAAGTGGGAGTAAAATGAACCTTGAACTGCCTAATTAATTGGTGCTGTGATAAATTCCATTTCATTGGAATTGCTTCCTATTCTTCGTCTGCTTGATATATGCTCCTTAGTCAATTTGCCCGATGGATTCCTGATGGGGCGGCTACCCATCACACCGATTTAGAACTTTGTCGGTTACAGTCACAGTTCGAATATGTATGTACATACTTTATTTTCTGACGGATTGCGTGAAATTTTCACACAGGTAGCATTCCGGGATTATCATCCTCTCGGCGTCTTTCGGTCCTTGTTCCATTGTTCCCGGGGTGGCATTTAGAGAGCGCCTTGTAATAAATATTAATGCCTGCGAATTTGTTAGTTTGCGAGATGAATGTGCGTTTTGTTGATTCTCTTGCATCTCGGCTGCCCGAACAGGTTGCGAGGACGATGGGGAGTTGGAGAAGAAATCAATAGGTGTGTGCTCAATACCGTATAAGACATAATATCGTTTCGTTGCCGACTTTTGTTGCTGTCTTTCTTGTTCGTATCGAGGTAATGGTAGCAGCAACCATAGCAGCGAAGCGAACCGTGTCAAAATGTGTTTATTAGATTTTCGGCTTGAAATCCGTATTTCGATATTTTTCTTGTTCGCATTGTTTTCACGTCGAGAAATTTTGTTTACGCGTATCACCTGGGCGGAATTAAGCTAGGCAACTTGTTTGTATTGGTATTTTGGCGTCTTTTGTTGAAGGTTATTCGGATTTGGGATGACTAGACGTTCCGGATTGGCATTTGTATATGAAATTATTGAGTTATGGACTTGAGTGAATATCGATTTATTAAACTTCTTCTAATGGCTTTATTTGTAGTTTGACATTGACATTATTGATTTGCATGTGGTGTCGTATTTTTTGGGTCACTGTAAATATTGCATAATTTTGTAAAATGGGGCGATTAAAATTATAAATTTTTTTTATTATTTAGACTACGCTGCATTATAATGCAATAAAAAAACCGAAAACCATTTCAAATAGAACTGGTTTACATTAGACCAAGAAAGAGTATTAACGGGAGGGACTTAAGAAATAGCCCAAATGAGACCTAGTGATGTAAAACACGTATAACTCTTGCAATTATTGTTTTTTCAATGAATTTTTTCATGGAAATTTAACGTGACTATGTGTGAAATATGACTCCAGACAAATTACCATCATCTTGCTCGATACAGGCATTGGCCCTTTTTATAGCATTTTGCATTACACCACGTAATGTTTCTGGTTGCAGGCTCCATATTACGTCTCTAATATTCTGCTTCAGCTGCCCAATTGTCTCTGATTTACTATCATACACTTTATCGTTTAAATATGCCCATAAAAAAAAGTCGGGTGCAGTTAAATCTGATGAACGATGTGGCCAGGGTAAATCTGAATTTTTTGAAATTATGCGTTCACCAAAAATTTCACGCAGCATGTCCATAATTTGCCTACCAGTATGCGCAAGTCGCTCCATCTCGTTGAAACCACCATTGGCGGTAGTTATCGATTATTGTTCGGGAAGATGCCCCGGAGACCGTTTCTAGCGTTTCATCTTTATTCTCAAAGAAATATGGGCCGACGACTTTTGTGGCCATAACACCGCACCAAACAGTGCTTCTGATTGGGTGTAACTGATGCTGATGTATTGCATTTAGATTTTCAGTGCCCCACAATCTACAGTTTTGCCTATTGACATAGCCACTTAAAAGAAAATGCGCTTCATCTGACATCAAAAGATTATTTTTAAAAAACTCTAGCGCATCAGAACCGCTAGAAAACTGATTTTCGAAGAAATTGTCCTTGAGTGACCAAAAAGTGTGGAATTACATTTCTCCACACTTTTTGGTAGTATATTGTAGTATCATATAAACCAATTCTCACCCAAAGCAACAAAAACCATTTCCCGACAGCATCTCTTATGACATAAATGATGAAAAGGTTCAGTGCTCGTAACACTTTTCCAACGAAGTAGCAACAAAACTACCATAACTGGCTCATGCTACAATCAACCTATCCTTTGAATGTAGTTTTCATCCGAGAATTTCATCGAAAGTTTCAGGATATAATGATGTTTGCGGCTGCCATTCGCAAAATTTTCAAAACTCGGAAAATCTGAACATTTGGTCTTTATTTTTGTTGTAAACGCTTTGTATATGAATATATAATGAAAGTATCTGCTGGTGCAATATTAACGAAAATGACTGATGCTGGCAACCCGGTGTTAGTAGCATAACCAAAAATATACTAAATCTGCTTCACGTTAAGTTAAACCCACCCTGCGAATTTTGTTTCGATTGAATGACTGCGCTGGAAGTTATAAGGGTGAAAAGAATTTTAGGGTTACCACAAGCATTTTTTTTTCAAATTTCCGAAACCTCAATATTTGTTGTTAATTGTCATTGCAGGATCGTTCATACTTGCAAATTTAATGACAAAATCGCTTAGTAAAAAAATGCCACAAAACTACAAAAACAACCATAGCTAGCAGCCCTTTCATGGATTTTCAACGAAATTTCTATGGAATTAGGCTTACAATAAGGTCCATTTACTAGATGAGTTTCGTTTTGATTTCTTGACTGCATCGGAAGTTATAGCAGAAAAAGCTTTATTTTGCTGAGCAAATTTACAAGATTTAGGTAACAAAAATTTCCATAGCTGGTAACTCTATTCTAAATTTTAAACCAAATTTCTACCAAATGTGGCTTAAAGTAAGATGCAGTTTTTTTCGTAGTGATTTTTCAAGATGGCACCACTGCCACAGGGGTACCCGCATTTCAAAATCACTTCTATCAGATCTGGCCCTAGTTAATATCAACATGTCCTGTAAATTTCATAATGATCGGATTATCTGGTCGTCAGTTCTCGTGAACAGAAGTTTCGAGTTCTGAAAATAGAGGTAATTTGGTGATGGGTTGCCGTTCTTGTGTAATACGGAATTTTGAATATTTTAAATTGACGTGGTGGACAGGCTAAAATTTATCAATAATGGGAATTTTTTGACGAAAAGCAAAAATGTTTCAGGAGGGTCGATGATTTGAAGCATTTTTTCACGTGCCTGCGGTAGCTACAAGCTTGCCCGCATAGCTTTAATCAACAGCAATATGCTCTGCAAATTTCAGGATGATCCAATGTTTATGTCAAAAGTTATGGTAAATCGAAATTTAAAAAAAATCCTTGCCTACTTTTAGGCACTCTGTGTCCACATAGGGTTCATAATTCCCAATTTTTTTATCATGGAAAAGCATAAAACATACTAAGTTTCCATTTCCATTACTTGTTTTTAGCAAAAATGTACTCTGTATGGAAAAATAGGGGTACCTAAAAGTTCACTAAAATGCCTGCCGCCGCCAAAGGGTTAAAGATATCGTAGCTTTAATTAGTCGCTGCATTAGTCCTTATACACATATACTCTGAAAATGTCAGCTCAATCGGAACGGCCATTCCATATATATATATATATATATATATATATATATATATATATATATATATATATATATATATATATATATATATATATATATATATATAAATATATATATATATATATATATATATATTTATATTTATATATTTATATATATATATATATATATATATATATATATACATATATATATATATATATATATATATATATATATATATATATATATTTATATATATATATATATATATATATATATATATAACGATTTTAATACTAATTTTCGTCGAAAATCAGTAAAAATCATGTTGTGTGGCTAATTTTGTAAAGCGAATATCATATTGTAGTCGTTGTTGGGGGTCTTGCGGTAGCAGTTGTTGCACAATTTGAATTTTTTATGGGTGCATCTTAAGATCAAACTTTAAAATTCTCTGCAATGTTGTTCTGGGCTTCCACGTTGTCTTCAGTGCGAATATTTCGATGAGCACCTCTTCCAGGACTGTCGGCAACTGAACCCAGTTCCTCATAACGGCGGACTAAACTTATAATCATGGAAAATGTGGGCGCTGATCTTGAGTTAAAATAACGGCGATAATTTCGCTGGGTCAGAACAATTGATTGTTGAGAAGAATAGAAAAATTCGATAGTTTTAATGCGTTGCTGTCTACTGTACGTATTCATTTTAAATTTCCAAGAGTTGAGTTATAATCTGTTAAATGAAAAAATAAATTATGATAGAAAATAAAAAAATTATTTGTGTTTCACATCAGTTGGTCTCATTTGGGCCACCCTGTACATAGGCCATAGATCTCATAGCACAGTAACTTTTCACTCACTGGAATCAAGATACCAGTTCAATTTCCTTTAAGAAATTTCTTGAATGATATTTATTTCCTTGACGGAGATAATCAACTAAATTCTTTTACTCCATACGACTGCTGCATACTACTTCACAAGATAATATAGCTTTATCGAAGATCTACCAAAAACATGTAAATCTTGATGAATTTGTAATTTATTTTATTTTATTTAGAATCCATTTCACAGATATACATCCAATTATAAAATGGAAAAGAAATATATATATACATACATAAAAACAAAAATTAAAAAAAGGCATATGCATGATAATTCAATAATCCTAATATGATAAGCAACGAAAATATTGCAATAAAGTAGATTAAGAAATAGAAACAGAAAAACAATATTAATAGAATAATGAAAAAGAATGAAAATGAATAAAGTAATAATATCAAATAAGAAAAGAAAATTGAAACATAAGCAAAATTATAAGCGAACAGGCTCTGACATTTTATGAAGAATATGCCTCTTAAAATTACGGAAAGGTACGGAAAAAGAACCAAACTGATGCTCATTATGATTTCTTAGCATTTTCAGTATTGATGAATAAAAAAAGACTTTAGTACGCGCAAAAGTCATGGTGTAAAAAGACTGGGATCTGATAAGTCGGTCAGGGACTCGCACAAATTCGGGAACAGGAATATTAATAGGACAAAGGCCAACATAAATTTTATATAGGATACATTCATCAAGGAAACAATCTGCGGACGTGCTACGGGGAAAGGTTTAAAAATTTTCGGCGTTCATTGCAAGGACAGCTGGGGAAATTAAACTTATACAGAAGACAACCAGTAAACTTACATTGTACAGACTCGACTTCATCTGACAAGTACACAACATGAGGAGAATACACTTGCGAGCAGTATTTTAGTATGCTACGTACTAACGACGTGAATAAACTGAGACAAGTTGGGATATTAAGGGAGCAACGAGAACAACGAAGAACGAATCCTGCCACTCTTGACGCTTTCGATGAAATGAATTGAACATACAGATCAAATTTCAGACGAGGATCAAAGATAACGCCAAGATCCTTATGTTGGTCTAATTGCAGCAACATAATACTGGATAGGGTGTAATCAAAGGTAATAGGAATTGGTTTGTTAGTATAGGACATAACTACACATTCAGGAATATTAAGGGAAATAGAGTTAGCAGCCCACCAATCACTCAAAGTAGTAAGGTCTGATCGAAGAAGCAGGCAGACTTCATGAGAAGAAATGGTACGTAGAAGCTTAAGGTCATCCGTGTAGAGGAGGGAAACGGAATTGAAACAACTAGGAAGATAATTCATGTACAATACGAATAGGAGTGGCCCGAGGATGGAACCTTGGGAAACACCAGATGTAGGATGAAAAGGGGAAGAAACGCAACCATTGAACTCTACACAAGTATGGTTGACAATATAGGAGGAGAACCAGGAATGAAGGATGCCGGATGTGCCGCAATCGCGCAGCTTATCCAACAACACAGTATGGTTTACTTTGCCGAATGCCTCAGCAAAATTCGTGTAGATGACGTCAACTTGTTGTCCAGCATCCAACGAATCAGCAACGGAGTTGACAAATTTGACCAAGTTTGTTGACGTGGAAGGGCCTTTAATCCATGTTGCTCCATTGCAAATGGTTAATGGCGCCATATACCCTGTTGTGGATGATTCCCCGAGCGATTCCGGAAAACTGGAAAGAAGGGAAATAAATAGGTCGGTAATTGGAAACAGTTTTAACACTCCCCGATTTGAGGATCCGAAAGCCGTTTGCAACTTTTCATACAGAAGGAAGAACACCAGTGGACAAGCTTAGATTAAATAAAATAGAAACAGAACACTGAAAGACGAAGATAGAGACTTAACAAATACACACGAAACACCATCAGGACCCTTGCTGGCTGTAGGGTCTAAAAGGGATATTAAAGTTTCTATTTCAGAGGGGACGGTCGTAATGAAATCAAAACGAAAAACTGAAGATGATTGGTTGTTGCTGTTGGGAAGATGGAATGGGTTAGATGATCCAAATGTTGAGAGAGAAAAAGTAGCAAATAACTCACAAATGTCTTGGGGAAAAGAGGCGACATCACCGCTAAACGAAAAGCTATCCGGTAAGTGTTTTGAAGTTTTCAGGGGATTCATGTACGACCAAAACGGGTTTGAATTATTAGAAAGGAAGGATGACTCTATGTGCGCAAAGTATCTCCGCTTAGCTGTTTCAATAGCTTTTCTCGCCTTTATTCAGTATTTGCGGAAATTTTGAAGTGAATCGTCAGAGGCACTACGCAAGTGTAACAAGCGTTCCTGTTCTTTGTTGTGAAGGGCAATAGATACATCAACAGAGAACCAAGGTGGACTAGAGGATTTGCGGGAACGTGTTGTAGGGGTGAAGCGAATATAATTTTTCTGGTTTAATATCCTGAAAACAAATGCAAATATGCAAAGCCTGTGCTTAATAGCTTTAAGGGGTTAGTCCACTGGTAAACTGCTCAAAATGAATTTTTTTTTTTAACAGCTACCAAAAAAAAACTATTCAAGATATCGATTTGAAATTTTATTTACATCTTTATTGAGATTTGTTAACATTTTCATTGGAAATAATTAATAATTCATTCGTAAGAAGGGCGGAAAGTGATGCATTAGCTTCATCTGCAAATTGAGATTTTATTATTTTTATTTATTTATTTTTTATATTGCCAAGAATTGTGTTAACCACCATATTTTTTTTTTATTTCTAAACGAATGTATTTACTTAAGGGGTTAGTCCACTGTTAAACTGCTCAAAATGCATTTTTTTTATACAGCTACCAGGAAAAAAACTCTTCAAGATATCGATTTGAAATTTTATGTACATCTTTATTGAGGTTAAAAGTTAGCATTTTCATTGGAAATAATTATTAGAAAACAAAATGGCAACCGCCCCAATAGATCGCCGCAGCACCGCCGAAAAAAAAGCAAATTCCGCCTCGTAAATTCGTGGACAAAATAAGCATCTGTGAACAAATTACCAAAAATATTTCATTAGTTTTGAGTATAAAGGACTACGCGGGCCTAAATTTAGAGCCCTAAAGCGATTTAAAAAAAATTGGTATACTTTTGAACATTGGTCAACCAGTTTTTCGCGTTTTTTCAATCAAAAAAATTTTTCGCAAATCGTAAAAATTTTTTTTTTTTCTAAATTTAGGCCCGTGCAGCTCTTATACTCAAAACTAATGAAATATTTTTGGTAATTTGTTCACAGATGGTTATTTTGTCCAGGAATTTACGAGGCGCAATTTGCTTTTTTTTCGGCGGTGCTGCGGCGATCTATTGGGGTGGTCGCCATTTTGTTTTCTAATAATTATTTCCAATGAAAATGTTAACTTTTAACCTCAATAAAGATGTACATAAAATTTCAAATCGATATTTCAAAGAGTTTTTTTTTTGGTAGCTGTATAAAAAAATGCATTTTGAGCAGTTTAACAGTGGACTAACCCCTTAAGTAAATACATTCGTTTAGAAATAAAAATATGGTGGTTAACACAATTCTTGGCAACCCGAGTTTCTTCAAATTTACACCTGGCTTCAATAAGATTTTTTTTTCGCGTGAAACATCGAAGGGTACTGTAATCTCAGTGCTTGCCATAATATAATAGAATCTCAATTTGCAGATGAAGCTAATGCATCACTTTTCGCCCTTCTTACGAATGAATACCGTAACTGATTCCGTTTCCAATTATTCGGATGTCGTGTTCTACAGTCTCTTATGTAAACCCAAATCTATAAAATAATGGTTTTTAATAATATTTCTCTAATTATTAATAATTATTTCCAGGCTAAATAATATCTTCCATCACCATATTTATCCACTTGCTTCAAATATTTTCCCCGAATAATCGAAATCATGATATTTCTCTATTTATTTTCACACATTTAGTTATTCGAAATGCGCTCGCATCGAATTTATGGATTCCTTCACATCAGCGAACTGTACAAACAATCCCAACCAATCGCTACCCCACCACCAGCACGCTCGAAATCGATAAATCATAAAACCTCTGGATAGGACTGACCAAAACGATGATATTTGCACATCGTCAGAATTATGTTGATTAATTTCCAATATTCGATTCTAGTATGCATTCATATTGCTGTCGCTCGCATCAAGCTTAGTTTGATCTCCCCCAGTTTTGGATGGGAGCTGCTTCATTATTGGCAATTAACCTCAGCGTTGGAGTGTTGTCGCTCATAACTCCGCTGGCGCGTCATAAATCAGCGAATCCGTTCAACTGGATTGAATCAACATCACAATAAATCGCTTGGCTATCGCCTACAAGGTGAAATTAATTCACTGCGGTGGTCAATCGCAGATACGTTCTGTATCTTGTGCATGGGAACGTATAGGCGACGTGTCTGTATCTCCAGTTGGGAAGAATGAACTATATTGTGGGGAAACGATATTGGGGAAGTGTTGTGGTTTCTGCGCAGCAACTTCTCTACTTGCACTGTTGATTTCGCGCTGTTCGCTCTCTTCCAAGCCATGCGATAGTTTCGCTCGTGGTTCCTGCTCGAATCTCATACGTTCCCAAATTGAAGCATGCGCCCAGCGTGGAGCTACAGACAGATACAGATACTTTGAGAGTCTTTGTGAACATCAGCTGCTTTAATGCTTGCACTTGTACGCAACGTAGAGTGAGCGCTGCTCTGTATGCATGTTGTGCCCACTTTGGGCGCTCTTCGCCTTGGTTCTTTCGAAGCCGGTCTGGTCTCGTAGAGATACAATTTGTATCTATGGGCTTTCTCCATTCAGCGGTAATCCAACAGCTGTGAGCTTGGGGCAACAATCTGTCGTGAGTTGGAGCGGATATTGCAGCATGGAGCACGACGAGTTGAACGTTGTTTCCAATGGGCCAGTGGAGTCCTCTGGGCAGACACACTTGGCATAGCCGTGCGGTTCACTTGTAGTGTCTCAGACGCTCTCACTGACAAGTCTTGCAAGAGTTCGATTCGCGGTTCGAATGTTGCGATAGTGTGACGCGTCTCCGCCGCACCCGTCGCGCGGATCCCCGACACGGGCTTGTTGTTAGTGCTGCTCGTTACAAACACAATGCCGATGTGGGTGTTCAAAGGTGGTAGTTTTACCGGTACTATTAGTGTATTTACATACATATTTAACAGTTTTTATCGCCTGGCAATGTGAGAATTCGGATGCGATAAAAACGCAGATAGTTTTGTTGTTTGGCGATTCTGTGTGCATTGTTCGCTTGACCATCAATCGATTAAGTGACGTAGCTAGTGCTCGGGGCAGTTGTTTTAACGCTACAATGCAAAAGAGAGCAGCGAGTTCCTCTTGCGGTTTGTGTCAAAAAAAACTTATAGTCCTTAATCTCCGGCTCGAGGGGTGAAACGCTTATGCACAATCGAAATGTCAGTCAAATGTGCGTGCTTATCTCCTAATCGAATTTACCCCTACCCCGCTATTGCGCCGTTTGTTGGCAACTTTCCTGAATGCACCTCAACTCACTCGTGCCGAGCAGGTCGTTAATCATTTCATTCGCGTAGAGTTGGGTGGACTCGGCCGTGCAGTCGTTCTGACAACGCGGCCTGCGAATGTGTGAACACACCCCTTGTGCCACCCCGTCCTCAGGCCTAAATTCACTCGTTCGCGTGTCCACCGGGGCACTGCACACATGCATTTCTGCATGACGGATTCTCGTTCGATGTCCGATCCACGATATTACCGCAAATCTAATCGTCGCTTGTATGCTAATTTCGTTAGATTTGTTCTATACCAATTGCGTCCATACACGGTGCTGTCATACATGGCTTGAATGACGCGATCCGTGGCTAGTCGAAGCTACCGCCGGCAGCCGCAGTAGATCGACCAGCAGTCGTTTCTTTTATCTTTTTATTTCGAGCTCTACAAAACAAAATTGTTCATCGGTTTAACTTGTAGTTCCCCAAGTGCCAATCTGCTCAATGAGCGATCTCAACTCCAACTGCTTCGGTGCGTTGTCCTTCTCACGCTCTTGCGTCGTGATGAGAGGACCAGAGCACAGAAATCGCATTGATCGTTATTAGTATGTTTAGCATGCCCACCAAGGCAATGTTCCCATCTTCTCTACATATGTCACGTTCGCTTCCAGTTCGCTTCCAGTTCGCTTTTTAGTTTGCCTCTAAAATCTGCAACTGTACTGGAACAGTTTTCATAGATTATTTCGAAAAAAAGAAGAGTCCGGCCTCTAAATCGAAATTTAATTCGAATCGGCAAAACGCGCCCAATGTGGGTCTTATCGTTTCTACATCGCGGTAGATGCGAAATGATCCACCAATGCACGCGTGATCGATCATCACACGTTCGCGTTGTAGTAGCATTTTTTCTCACCGCTTGACGGCAACAACCACGAGCATTCGGCGAGCATCCAGTATGTGACACAATAAACAAAAATGATATCAAGGTGTGATAAATCAAATCGGATTATAAAAACGTGACGCAGTCGTGACAATACGTACGATCGTAATTTCGATATTTTGCTATTTGCACGATCAATCGGCGACGAGTGTGCAAAAACGATATATAGCAAAAAAAAAAACCACGATTGTTTCCGGACAAGAGTACGATACGCTTACTATTACAAACCATGTGTGAAATTGAAATTTTTCCTCGTTTTTGTTTTCGGTATTTTCTTCTTCACGCGGCCGTCGTAGAAGAAACCAATGTTGCCGCTGCTCCGCTTTATGTAAATGACCGCGAGAATCGATTAGTGCAATTACAGTGTGGCGTCATCGACAAACGGATGGTCTTTTGCGGCAATTTTTTTTTTATCGTTCTTTAGACTATCTTTCATTGATGTGCGAGATAAATGTGCTAAGCGAAAGTGAAAAATAAGAAATCGAATTCGTTAAGTTATTTATCATTGGCATAGGGAGTTCGAGGTCATAGTCAGTGCCAATTAAACAATTTTTGAAAACAATAAAACTGTGAAAAATAATACGCCTACCTTAGTAACAGTGACAAGTTTTTTACAAGCTGTTCATTGATGTTTTATCATATTTCAATGGTTTGTTAATGAGCTTGTAAACAAACTGCATATTTGACGTGTATACTGTGTGAGCCGCAGAACATTTATGAACTTGTTTCACATTTTACGGAGCAAAGTTTGAAACAAGAAAAAGTTTGTGGGTGACTACTATGGGCGCTCTACTTTAAAACACCTGTTTCTATCAGCTGTATCGACTACTTTATTTAGTTCGTAGCACACTCATGATTGCTCGTGCTCTTCTCATAAAGCCGATGGGGTTTCATAGTCTGTGCTTAATTGCTAACTCGAAAACAAATGTATTGACGAATGAAGAAACAGTTGATTTCCTCCGCAGTTAATTACATCTCGAGTAGAAAAAAGCAGCTGCGAGATTAATCATATAATCGGTCTGGATTCCGATTGATGAGAAGTCCGGGTGCCTACTTGCTCCGATGTTGAAGCCGGTGCTAATAATAGGTGCGTTTTTTTGCACTCTTGGGCAGGGTAAGTTAAGGTGAGCTAAGCTCTTTATGACAGAGCTTTAGCTAAATTAAGCTCTTTATGACAGAGCTTTAGGTAAGTGCATACAACAACAATCGTTGCCGCAGTGAAATTACAGCAGCGATTGTTGTTGTATTCAATATACTCACCTAAAGCTATATCATAAAGAGCTTAACTTACCTTAACTTACCCTGCTCCAGAGTGAAAAAAACGCACCTAATGACGGTTTCGTCTATATCATGTTAGAGAAAATATCAAAATTCGCACCCATTTAAGGATTAGCATTGTTTTAAAAAATTTTGATTTTTATTCTCCAAAACTGTTTTCGAAAAAAAACTCAATGAATCATGATGATCATGAGCATTACGATGAAGGTCTGGTCTTGGCCTTCTTCAATAAGGTTTTCCACCGGTCCCGATCGCGAGTCTGTGTCATTATTAGACATCCTTAAGCTCCGACCGAGAATTCCACGCAATGCCTTCCTGTCAAACGTATTTTAGGCTTTGTCAGACTCCTGAATCAACGTCCAGGTTTCGCTTCCGTAGCTTAACACAGTTCTAATGATTGTTTGATGACCCTAAGTATACCAAGTGGTCTTCGTTTTCAAGGTTATAGTTTACTATCGTAATATTTTGTCTTACTGGTGTCCATTTCCTTTAATTTTCGCATCGCAGTTTATCTGCTTTCTGGTGAATGATGCAGGTACGGCTTTTTCTTCATTCATCTGGTATCATTTCTGGCTTTCAGATGCTTACACCCAAAATATGGATTACCCTCAAAACGTTGATCTCATTTTTCGTCCGGATTTCTGCAGGTATCCCACTGATACCCGGTACTTTATTCGATTTCAAGCGGTTCTTGGGACTCCATTTTATGTAGGAGCGTGGTGAGGCGCTACCACCATATGAGTTGATAAATAATGGCGGGCCATAGAATGCGGGGATATTTTCGTTTAATAATTGCTGGAAGTAGAACTCCCATCTCTCTTTCACTTGGTCTGAGCCGCTTATGATGCTTCTGTCATCACTCATATACAGTGCGTGGATTGAAGCCTGATTTGTTAGCCATAAAGGCTAGGCAGCTAGGCAGGAGACCATATATTTTATAAGGATATATATATATATTTATTACAATAAAAAAGGCATTTTTACCAGTTATTTTTTTTATGACAGTTAAAAAAGAACATTATATAATGGAAAAAAAAGTTACTTTTAATTAAAAAAAGAAGGTAAAATAATGCAGAAAAAACAAAAACCTTTTTAGCTTATAGATCTTCAGTTAAATTTAAAAAAAAACTATTTGTTGTTATAAATGTTATAATTTAAATTTAAAAAAAAAACACTCAAATTAGCAGCATAATAACCTATAAAAGGTTTCAATCCTGAAACCAAGAATACTAACGTGATCACTAGACTATACTAGAATGTCAACCACAAGCCTGATCATATAACCTAATTGCCAGGTTCAGAAATCCACGAACAAAATGAAAAGGACCCTGACGCGGGACCGCGTCGGCGGCCACTGCCTATAGTCGCTTTGGACCCACAGTCGCGTCGCTGGCACTGAACGCGTTAACACATTGTCAAAGTATTATCGTTTCTTACATCTAATTATTTTATTAGCTCGGTTATGCGATGTTTGCATGCTGCTTTCTTTCTTTTTACTCCTCGTCAAAACATTCGTTTCTATCGCACCAGCCTGTACACAGTCGTGCCATAATTTCTGTCACTTGGAATTGTTTTTGCGGGATGATTAAAATTGAAAAATTTTTATTTATCTTGAAAATTTTATTTGACAAAGTGGTTTCGAAAGCATGCACTGATTCTCATCAGACACCAGCACACAGTGATGAGAATCAGTGCATGCTTTCGAAACCACTTTGTCAAATAAAATTTTCAAGATAAATAAAAATTTTTCAATTTTAATCATCCCGCAAAAACAATTCCAATTTGATTCTGCTTTCGGAGGCTTATTCCGCAAAACGATCGAGTTTCCCGTAAATTATTCTCTGCTTTGATAAGCTTTAGAGACGATATACGTTGTCTATGCTGATTTATAGACAAGAAGGGAACCGTGATCACAAATCAATAACCTTTCTGTCCCTTGTTTAAATGGGCTAAATTAATATGCAACATTAGCGTAAACAAAAATTTATGTTTTCATTTGTTCTCGATAGACAAAGGAACAAAAAAACACAGAAATCTATTCGAAGTAGCCTCCATTTGCTTTTACACACGTCTTCAAACGATCGGGCCACTCTTCGATGGCTGCACGCACGACTACTAATTGAGACTGCTGCTTTTGTCAAATTGGCCTTTAAAGCCTCAATATTGCGATGACGCTTACTGCAGGCCTTCTGCTCTAGCCAGTCCCAACAGCGATAGTCAAGCGGGTTCAAATCGGGCCTTCCAGCGGGCCAGTCCTCAGCGGCTATGAAGTCGGGCAGATTTCTGGTTCATCTTTGCTTTGTGAGCTGGCGCCGAGTCTTGCTGGAACGTCCAGTCTTCCCCATGAAACATGGTATCGTTGAGTGGTTTGACTATCTTCTCTAAGACATCGCTTTGGTAGTTTGCTGCCTTTGTTTTAACCCCTTGTTCACAAAAATGCAACTAAGTGACTCCGTCGTACCAAACACCTCACCTAACCATGACTGAAGCACCTTTGGACCCTTGGAATTTTTTCAGCAGCTTCCCGAGAACTGTGGGCGTAAACGCTGTCGTTTTGCCGGTTGAATTTTTCTTCTATGGTGAACATTTTTTCATCAGTGAAGAAAATTTTCTTGTGCTACCGTTGAAGTAACGCCTTCGATCTTGTGGCTCGTATCTTCTTCAAAGCCCGTGTTAACAGCTGTTCCGTTGTTCTTCGGTAAACCCCAAGTTTTAGGTCCTCTTTGATGATGCGAGACATCGTTCTTTTTAGGATATTCATCTCTCGTGCCATGATTTTCTGCTTTCGGAGAGGGTTACGCCGAATTCTCGCAGACACGGCTTTCACAGCTACTGGTGTTCTCGTAGTGCGTGGCCTGGCATTTCTAGGTCTGTCATCAACAGAGGAGGTCTCGTTGAACCGTTGAATGCATCGATAAAAAACTTTAGAGAAATTTTCAATGGTTTGAGCAAGTTGAAAATCTCCACCGGTGACTTGTTCCATTTGTGCAGCGCGATCACAGCGATGCGATTCTCTTTGACGCTCCACATCATGTTGCCTCTTCGAGTAAACGATACAAACTGAGGCTAATTTTGCAGTATAGGGTCCACTCTATGTTTTGAAAAAACAAAGCCGTTTTCGGCCGTCAGAAGGGACAGAACTTATGGCACGACTGTGTATATCCCACTTCATTTTCGCCAGCTGCATCTATTGTACCCTTGATGGCAACCCAGACCTCGAAACTTATCGGACATCGAACCCTACCAAGACTTTCGCATCAATTGATGGCAGAGAATCATAACACCTTTCCAGAATGTTATAGAATTCATTTTTCATTGCCTAATCGATATCTTCAGTGGAGGCGTGAATGTTTATGAACCAAACGTTAAACATTTTGATCGAATGTGAATCGTACAAAATCTTTCGTTAATAGACTTGAAGTCGGCTATTTGCAGCTTAATTTTTTTGTCCACGATGAAAGCCGCTTCACATTCGTGGCTTCCTCGCTTGCATGAAGCTGTCAATTGATCTAGACTCCTCTATCTCCCCCCACGGTTCGTTCCAAAGAATAGGTCGCAATTCTTTGTTAGGAACACGTATAACAACAGTAAGGGACGAAGACATAGCTTCTGCTCACTTTGTCTTCTCTATTGACAGATTATATAATTGTGCCTGAAGGACCAGCCTCAGCAAGATCTTTCTCGCTATTTGTACTTTTCGGCAATCTTCGCTCAGCGGCTTACGCTTCCTCTGCTTAAAAATTGGGTGTCTATGCTGACGGGCAAACTCATCTCACATCAACTTCTTGCATCAACTTCTTATACAGAACCCTCTTTTTTCTGCGGGTAAGTGTTTTACCTGGTTGGCGATACCAACTATCGTGTCTGTGCTCCCAGTTATCCGTGCGAGTCATTTCTGCTCGGAACTGACAGCATTGGCAGCACCAGCCAACCTTTCTGTCGTTTCTCCAGGTGGGCTTTGAGGTACTGTCCAGTTTCCTGGGAACTCTGCAGTTTTTGCTGTATTGATCTCCCTGATCGCCTTCGTCGCATTTTTCTTCAAATTCTTCCATTGCCTGCGACTGAAAGCCTTCACATTTTTCCAGAGCTCAGAACACACAGCTCTCTTTAGGAAGTGTAGCAGTTCCTGGGTCGTCTCGTTTGTATTAGCCGGATTAGTATCTTTTAGTGTTTTCCTCTTCCTCTTTTATGAGAATTTATCATATCGACCTTAGTTTGAATTCCAGTTGACACAGAAGCCGCCTATTCTAGACAAGCTCGTGAAGCCTACTCGATGGGGCAGAAACTCCTAGAATGTGTAGTACCGGGCGGGTACCAGGATCGCGCAAGGAGCTTTGATTTAACCTGGCTATAAGTAGGTATCTACTGAAGCTTGAGTAGCCTAGTGGGTAGAGCACTGGCTTCTTGCGTGTGGGGTCCCTGGTTCGAATCCAGCTTTGGACTAGGGTCCGCGCACCAAGCTTTGAGTTCACATAGTTCTGATTAGGTACCTGATTTAAATCAGGGGTAAAGTGAGTCGTGGAACTAATCACACCACACTCGTATCCACAATGATTAAAAAAATTGTAATGAAGCTCTCTACCAGCTTCAACCCCTAGACCCGTACGAGAGTTGTCGTGGGATTGCTTTTTTTTATAAGTAGGTATCTGCATCAAATCAATGGCGAAAATCAATAGTCTCAATTAATAAAAAAAAATTCCATTATCAAAATTGAGTCCCAAGACTCCAAATCAGTTATAGCAGGACAACTTTAGCACTTTTCAGGCATTCAATCGAAAAACAATAATGTAGTGTTATCTCTGTCACAAATTAATAAGAAAACCATACAGGCGCAAATTTCGTTTGGATACCACCTTTCATCATATTCTTTTCTGTTTTGGCTACATTGCTTTTCCCCTGTTTTAAATCTTCTTTAACGCAACTAAGTATCTTCACTCACAGAATCCTTCTAAAAAAATTCTGCCAAAGAATACTTCGTCAGTCTACCTGCTCGTTGACCAAATTATCGCATTCACCATAATTTAAGCATTTGAGGTCAATGAAATATTTTTCCCACCGATTCATTGCCAATTCTAAAGATATATTTCAAAGATAATCTATGTCGTTTCGATTTTCATTAGCACTTCTATTTTCAACCGAAATACACAAAACTAGTTTGCGCCAATAAAACTCCACTTTCTCGACTCCCAAAACCATTCAAGTAAACCGAATTAACAAAATCCCAGATCATAACTTCTGATACCACTCTCAACCTTCTCTCTGCCACACATAGCTTTAGTCACACTCAATCTTATTCTTATGCTACCAATCGCACAATTATCATCATGTCTTCATTATTTCCTTCGTTTTATTTTTTACTGGGATGGGCAGTAGTAAAATAATCGTTTCCATGCTCTTTTCATTTTCATGACTGTTAGTGCTCCCCTCACCACGCTTACGACTGGCGTTCCGCGGATTGTAATATTCCCCAAAAACACATACTAGAAGGCTAATTTCTTACTTCCGTCTCGCCTTTGATCTTCGTTTCGATTGTTTGTCTTTCGTCTTATATTAAAACGAATGAAATGGCGCTTTTTTATTAGGCTCGAAAATTTAAATATATATTTTGGACGATCCCCTCTGCTGATCCACTCGCTAATCCACTCAATAAATTTGTCCGTCCGTCAATCTTAAAATCTCTCAGATCGTTGGTTAATTGGCCTATTTTGTATGTCTGTCGGTTTGCTCGGGAGTTTCTTTCTTCGCGAAATCTCTCATTCGCATTTTTCGTATATTAATCGCACGAAATGTAGTAGGAGTCTCGATTACTTACAGATTCGCCGCCGCCCGGCCGCGCCTATTGGATTTATCTGATGCGATTGAAATATTCGCAGAGATCATCCACTGCACGCGGGGGATTTGTTGTTTATTGATTGAACTTTGCGATGATTTATCTGAGTTCGTCATCCGAATACGGTGGGATTATGAAGTGCGGTCGCTTTCGCTTGGCTGACTGATCCGCGCTGATGGTAAATGTCTTTGACGCAAAACAACATTTCGATATGGAGAATTCATGTTTTAGGTTGATTGCTATACTATTCCGAAAATGTCCAAGAATGCAATATAAAAATCGAAATGACGTTGACATTGCTTGGCTTTGGGTTGAGACATCCATTCTC
The DNA here is from genome assembly GCA_963978885.1 of Nemotelus pantherinus. Classification (NCBI taxonomy): domain Eukaryota; kingdom Metazoa; phylum Arthropoda; class Insecta; order Diptera; family Stratiomyidae; genus Nemotelus; species Nemotelus pantherinus. The sequence goes on from OZ022263.1 coordinate 26,895,140, forward strand.
ACTATGGACATGTAAAATGGGGTTAGACGCGCGATCTTGGTCGATTCGAGTCGAGGTCGTCTTTATATTCGCTGCGCTATATGCACATCTTGTTTATATTTGAACGAGCAGATAATAAATGCCGATGTCTTTTAGAGTTTTCATTCGAAAGATATTTGAATCACGACTAGATTAGTTCTGTTTAAGTTAGTCTTAGGTGGCTTAGAGTGTAGATAAGACGCTAGATGTTAAACTAGTCATTCATGGCTAGTTTATATGTTTTTGTTTGTTTTGATTCTTCAGTGCGATAAGGCACAGTAATTTCTTTCTTTTCATTTAGTAAATACTGTTTCTATTTTTGTGCTGTATAGCTTTGACAGTTTTGTTTAGTAGGTGTGAGGAATAATGAGTAAATGCTATGAGTAAATCATTGTTGACACGAAATGTAACTGAATCATATCCGAAGCTTCAATAGATGTATGTCATCGTCTACGAAATATGTACAAATACTTTTTGAGAAAAATTAAATATTCAGTGAAAGTAAAGTAATTCCACGACAACCCACAACAACAATATAGCGTGATGTGTCACTGACGGGAAGAACATAAATGAACTAATGGTTTTACTTCTACTCCTGATATGAATCTTATTTAGAAAGTCCACCCTTAGGCCAGGGAACATGAGCTGGAAAATCAACAGTGTACTGGCTTTAGACAATACTACCAGCTTTACTTGGATACATGCTATCGAAAGTATAATGTAGAGGCCATCCACGCCACTGTTGTGCTAAGTATCATAATACTTAGCCATTTACATGGCTCCTGGTCGGAAATAGAACGCTCTACCGATAGAATTCCTAAGCAAGCATCAAATCTGGAGACAACCTATAGCCATTGTGAATTGAGGACTCCATAATGAATAGCCTTGTTGAAACTCCAACTAGAGGTCTGACTTCAAATGGCAAGTCTATTTATTCCTCGGAATATAAATGCTAACATTGTTTAAATAGAACCGATGTTTCTTTACTTTCGGATGGAGTCGAAATCCAATCGTAATTATTCTAGGACAATCATAAAGAATGGACACTGTGACACTTTAACGTAGTAGTGTCTAGTTGTAGAACCCAATTCTTAGATATAGGGTCATCACTCTCTTGCTTCGACTAAGGGTTTTAGGACGTTATTTCTTTTACCTCTCTCTTTTTTGAAAAGAATAGCAAATAACCTTTCTTTCATCAGCTAGGATTGGTGTACGGAATTCTATATCCCTAAGTGCAGTATCTTATATGGCCCCTAGAAATAGATGAAGGTTAATACACTTCCTTAGCGGATCACCATAAAGACCACCTTCCTGATATTACGGCGTGGATATCATGCATAAATTTCTGCAAATACACCAGCTAAATGTGTGTAGGGACGCTATCTCGTATATCATGGTCTTAACCATAATTGTCTACTATCAGAAGCTAAGGAGATGCAACGCGCTACTCCCATCAGTTCATTGTTCGGTATAAACTCCTTTTTTCACTAGCTAGGGTGGCTTAGTACCTCATTATCCAACGTTTATTTATTCCTCAAACAGATGAGTTATTACACATTCCCTAGTATATCCCCTTTCTATACACCAGCTATGTAGGTTTAGGAATGCCACTTTCCTAAAGATTACTCGGCGTCGACCAACTAGTCGTTCATGCAACAGCTCGGTAGGTGTATTGGTATTATCTCCTAAAATCAAAGGACCTCCTTCATCAACATTACGAGTGTGTGGTAGCTATTCTCCAGGTTCCTTAATATGCATATCCTAAAGTACAGTAGAAGTTTTCACACTTCTTTCATAAAAAAAGTTTCACCCTTGTTTCATAAAAAATCGACATTGAATTATACTGAATTTTTGCTATGAATATATTTTGTTTTTCAAATTATTACTTAAGCTTGGTTATAACGTTTCTAAAATATCTTTCGAAAATTTCTTTTAAGCTAAAACTGACTTAATAAACTAATGAATAAATAAAACTAAAACACTATTTAATTTTTTAAAAATCTCTGCAGTCTGCACCAATCGTCATTAGTATTAATATATTACAGGGTGCGTTAGGTGTTTGAGAACATATTGCCTTCAAAATTAAAAGACGTATATCTTATTGAAAACATGTTATATTTTAATAAAACTTTTAAGGTACATTATTTGAGTTTTAAATTAAACAACTACTCAATAAAATCCCCCTCAGCGCAAATAACTGCTTCAATTCTTTGTCGAAAACGTTTACAGGCCCGAATCAGCTGGTTCTGGTCCATATTAGTCATTACTTCGGCAATAGATGTTCTTAAAGAGCCAAGTGTATTATGATGACGTTTATTGGTCTCCCTTTCAACAACGCCCCATACATATTAATCCAGCGGATTAAGATCTGGAGAGCTGGGTGGCCAAAAATTTGGGGCTATGTGATCATGCAAATTCTCAGACATCAAATCTTGCGTGATCATGGCTTTATGTGAAGGAGCAGAGTCCTGTTGAAAAACATATGGTCTACCACCAATCCAAGGCTTCACAACTGTTTCTTGTTTGGTTTGGGCTGACATAAACTGGCCTCTGCGCATCACGTAAGACTTATAAAGAATATCTTTGTGAATAATCCGACGTTTTGTGCACCCAGAAACATGGACGTCTCTCGATATGGCTCTCATGGACTTTGAAGGATCTTCATCGATAATTTCTTGAACTTCACAAATTCCTGTGTCCTTACAGTGTCAGAACGTATCTCATGCTTTTTACGCTTTGAAACACTTCCTACTTCACCATCAGATGCTCCTAACTCCTGACGAACTTTGTAAACAAACGATCGGGCGACTTTCAAAAATGTGGCAATTTCTCGATCGCTATAGTCTGCATGTATGGCAACGATAACGGCAGATTTTTTCATTTCTTGAGGAAACTTATTATCCTCCATTTTTAACCTAAAGAGAAAAAGATGAAAAAAATACCGTTTAGTATTGGCAGCCACATATGTGTATGTTCTATGAATCGATTAATTTAGAAATTGGGATATCTCGTATTTATCAGTTTTGTTCGGTTGTTCTCGATGAAAGACTTTCAATCAAAACGTCCTGCACATTTTTTAATCCCTATCGCAGCTTCTTTGATTATTCATCGTTGGGAATCCAATCTGCAGATAACGGGGATTCATCCTCGTCTTTCGTTTGTCAAGAGCAACATTTCTTCCCAGTTCATGAGCTTCAGTAGCCTCATATGCTATGATGAATGCTAAAAAATAGAATTTCGCGATTGCACCCAAGCATTAGGTACAGTTATATTTCCTATTTCGATAGTGGAACATCGTCGGCTTCAGTGATTTTAGCACCTGCTTAAAGTGGCATTATTGAACCCGAGGTTACAATTATGATATTCCATCCAGATATCGTAACTTTTTTAAAGCGAGAATCGTGTTTTATTGCAGCAATAGTTCTCCATAGCTAAGTCGCCCACCTGTTTCGCTGCCTTTCAACCAATCAGCGTGTGAGTCGGAGCACACTTGATTTATTTTTATATCACGCTTGAAACATGGCCTAATATGGTCATATGTGGAATATTTTCATAGCAGGGATAATCAAATTTTCATAGATAAAGTGCTCACAGGGTTCGACTCAAGAATCGTTACAATAGTGATAATATAGTATAGTGATAATAATTGTAATCTCGAAAAAAGAGTTTAAAACAGGTAGACTACAGTATACCGCCATTGAATTATGACCGATCAGCAAATTTTAGAAAATCTAGCTTTTCCTGAAAGAAAACAGAAGAAATTCAATTGTTTTTATTTTGCAATAACATATATTTCTTGGTACATGGTTGCTTTAATAATAAAAAAAAAAAATTTTGATTGAATTTTAATATTTTGTGCTTCCTCCTTTGGCCTGTATTGCTGCTTGTATTCTACTACGAATGCTTTCTACACATTTGTTTATCATTTGTCGCATTCGATCGTCGTTTTTCCACACTTCTTTGATATTTTTCTTTAATGCAGCGATTGTGTTGTTTCTCCGGCTATACACCTTTGATTTTAAATAGACCCAGCAATTCTCAATGGGATTGAATTCAGGTGATTTGCCAGGCCAAGGTAAAACCTCCAATTCTAGGGAACTTAAACAATCCATGCTAGCTCTCGATGTATAACATGGAGCACCGTCTTGCATGAATATGTATTCCTCCTTGGGATGCTCTAAGGAAAACTAAGAACATCCCCCAGCACGTCTATATACTGATTAGAGCGCATTGTTCGCTCAACGTAATAGATTGGGCCGGGACCCTCAGCTGTAATGCAGCTCCGAATCATCACTGAGGGCGGATGTTTAACTGTCCGAACCACACAATCTTCTGAATGTCTCTCGTGGGGCGTCCTTCGAACGAATTTTTTACTCGCCGTAACCGCTTCCAACCTGCATTCGTCACTAAAGATAACCTAGGAGGAAAATTAGTTTTAGAAAAGTTAAATGATTCGTGAGGCTGTCTCTTCCTTTGACATATGAAATGCGATATGCTAAACAAAGGAATTTTCCTTATTCCAGTATTCACTCCCGTAGCTGCTGTTTATTTTCGCCCAACATAGTCTTCGTTTGCGCATAACTTTGGTTAATTTTGTTTTTTTTTTTTGCGGGCTGCCTACATGATAGGTTGTTTTCCTTGAATCGCCGGTCCAAAGTTCTCAGCAATATTCTGACGCCAGCTTCGTTCAGATCCCTCAAAATAGTCCTAGCTGGTGCGTTGCGCTCCAGCAGAGCATTCTGCATGATTCTTCTATTCGTTCTCGGTGTTGTTCTTCTTTGTCCGCGGCAATTTCCTCGTTTGTTCCCAGGAACCGTTGTTGAATCGGTTGAGCTACGCACAGTTTTGGCAATGTTCACCACGGAGGACTTCGAAATTCCTACAATTTCGGCATAGCTTGCCTTCTTTTCATTCAATAAAGCAACAAATTGCCCTTTTTTTCTGACGAAATATCAGCCTTTTTACCCATATTGTCTAAATTATACCACTGACTTAGTAATAATAGTAACTTCACTTCACTTCTCAATTTTCCTAAACTTCCAATGTCATTTACTTGAATTTCACTCACTCACAGATTTCTACTTGTTTTTTTTTCACTTTGAATATTTATAACTTTGATAACTGTCTCGAACACGCTTCAAACTTCAAATGATAAGGAATGCACTTATGCACTTGTTTGTAATTGCTGTTTTGTTTGAACATCTGGGAATTTCGGATTACCCATTTTATAACTTACATGTATAGGGAATACCCAACAGATACATAACTATCCCTTTACCGAGAAAAAAATAGCAAAAATGGCACTCAGTGCTCATAAAATTATCAAAATTCTTCAGAAATGCAATCGGTCATAATTCAATGGCGGGGTACTGTATTTACAAAAGGGATCATTTTCTTGTACAATATATATGCGAAAAAGAATGTAAATATTAGATTCAACAATGTTTATTCAAGGAGAATGAAGAAATATGTTGAAGAGCTGCATATAAAATGCTACGTGAACAAGTTAACGATTTCATTAGCAAGGAAATGTTAATTAAAAATAGATTTTTGAAGGAAACACCGAAGGCTTTTGAGATTATGAAGAATAAGTGAGCACAACAAGTCGCAAATCCTTCCTATTTATTCTAACAGCAGTGGAAGATCTGTATACTTTTCTAGTGATTTCATCTGCTTCACGTGTGGGCTCCTATCATTTCATCAGTTTCCAACAGGACGTTTTACTTCTGTTCACTTCATATCTCTTCATTTTATTTAGGTAGCTCCTTGACTTTCATCCTTTGAACTTGGCCTACCCATTAATGTTCAAAAACAAAAAAAAAGTCGCTAATTGGTCAATCATATATATTATGTAACCCATTGGTCTAACGTTCTGTTCCTTTGAGAACGCCAAATATGATCCGTAGCTCTATCGTTCGAAGACGCCCATGACCTTTGAATTGTTTGTTAGTATCCAATCTTTGCTTTCATGCACCAGAGGTTAGCTACTTATTTTTTCGTCAATATTTCAGCAAATTAAAAGTAGTATCTATGAAAATGCAGTAAACAAACTGCATTAGTCTGCCTCCAAATATTGTCTTTTTCGTTGGCTGCTCTGTAAAGGCGAACTCCCAACAAGATGCTTTATCTTGTTGGGATATACATAATCATAATTGCACGATGTTTTTTAATGGCAGTGCCAAAGCTCAGAGGATACTTTTTTGAAGCTGCCATAAATCAATTATTCCATTCAAAGCAACCAAGTGTCTATTTTTAATATGTAGAGCGCTGGTTTTTTCCCCAATCGCCGGCAATATTATTATGTGGCACTAACTGGGGCGCTGGTTTTTTATACCCAGTCACATAAAACCGACAAATACAACCATTAACTTTCGGTATGACTCGAACCTACAGGGGCTGGCTCCTGAACGAGCAAAGCCATCGAGCTATTTGTCTTCATCTGTTGGTATTAGTGATGGGCAAAACTGCTGTTTTCAAATAGCAAAAGCAACTGATTATGCTATTGCTAAATAGCAGCTTCAAATAGCAGCTAAAAAACAGCAGTCTGCTATTAGTTATGTCGGTGCGACATCTCAGTGGGTGCAACATATTATTTCATATGTGATTTCTCGCCGGTTCGGGTTCACGTACTATACAAATTGCAGTTTGTTGGGTTCCCTGTTTTACACGATGTTTCTATTGCGGTTTCGAAAATGCGCGAAGATTTCATACATTTCTCTCATATGTATGATGCACATATGTACAAGCGTGCGAATGTAAAGTAATATGGTATTGAAATTTGTGTCGGAAGAAATAGGGAGAATTTATCCGGCTAACAGGGCCATGAGGTGGGTGAATTATACGTTATTAAGGTAGCGAATACAGTTGGATCGTTCTAGGATTTTCACATATTAGGTATTCCTAGTACGAGTACAAAAAAATACCTGTTTCAAAAATACTAGCTAGTATTTTTTGAAGTATGTACATATATACATACAAGTACATGCGCTTTGCAGTAATGGAACGGTATGACATGCCCTCTCCCACCCACCAGACACAAAGTTCCCAGACTAGAATGGTGATGGTGCAAGATGTCATTAGTCCGTGCAGCTTGTCCGTAACTTTCCAATGGTCGGTCACTTATTTGTCAAGTCTTTCTCCAATCTAGAAGCCATTTAACGGCAAACAATCAAATTCAATCAGTTTAATTTGACTTTCATTTTATTACATGCACAAAACACCTCCTGTATTCGTTCAAATTACCAACGTCGACAAATATATTAAGATAGGCCCAGTTAACCCTATTGCCTTCTATATGACTTTTCATCGGTCGATCTCTGATACCAAACTTTTCATAGTTAATCTAAAACAGTCGGTTTTCCCCTTGGCCTCACTGAAGCATGAAATTTTTCGAAAATTTTATTAAGAAATGATAAAAAAAATGTTTCGCTTTTAAACATGCACCTACTAGGGGACCAACCTCTTTGGAAAGGCTGGACAGGAGTCCAGGAACACCTTATTTCCTGCGGTTTCGTAAATTTCCGGACAGGTTTTCCGGACGGTTTTCCGGCGGATTTCATTTTGCCGTATCTTCGAAACTAGGCCGCTTTGACCCAGGCTAGTATTGAAATTTTGCCCGAAACAACTCAAAATGGTCCCCGAGTTCAAGCTAGACAAAAAAATTTGTTGTAATATAGGGACATTTTTGCCCAATTTCCCCTATCAAACATTTTTTCGCCCTTAAAATAACAGTATTGTACTCCCCGACCACTTTCAATCATCGAAAGCGCTGTAAAGGCAGTTTTTGCCAAGCTATTGCCAAAAAACCCCTTACTCCCCTACAAAACCCAAATTTTTGTATCACAGCAATAGGTCTTGGCCCCTTACGACCGAAACCACACTAACCCAAAATTGGCCGATTTCAGCTACTTTTGCCGTATCTTCGAAACTAAGGCACTTTTTCCTAGACTTGCATGAAAATTTCGCCCGAAACAAAGCAGAAAGGTTCCCGAATTCATGCTAGACCAAAAAAAAAATATGGGAAAATTGGGCGTTTTTGCCCAATGATCCCTATCGAAAAATTTTTCGTCCTTAAAATATCACTATTGTACTCCCCGACCACTTTCAATCATCGAAAGCGCCGTAAAGGCGGTTTTTGCCAAACTATTGCCAAAAAACCCCTTACTCCCCTACAAAACCCAAATTTTTATATCACAGCAATAGGTCTTGGCCCGTTATAACCCAAACCACTCTAACCCAAAATTGGCCGATTTTGCTCCATTTCGACTAATTTTGTCCTAAAAACTTTTTGAATATTTGAAAATACTCGTACCTAGTATTTTGGAATTTACAAAAAAATTCCAAAAATACTGTTACAAAAAAACACCTGTTCCAGTATATACGCTTCATATCTACTAACTATAGCAATACTTATCAAAAAGCAAACAGCAAACAAAATCAAAAACTAACAAAACTTCCATTCAACAAAAATCCATCCATTCAACAAAAATCCCCAACTAAAACGCATAATAAATCAATTGCATAGCATGCGAAATAATCTTCGTATTCAATAACCCAGTTAGCCGGACAATGCACGAAAAACAATCTGCGTACAGGTAGCGAAAGACTCGCTACAGCACACCAACGAATGGTAAAAAACTAGCATCACGAAAACCTTACATATTAAACAGCAATAGCATAGCAAGCTAACATCATATGAAATATGCCCATTGCTAACGTATAGCCCATTGCTAACGTATAGCAACATACCTTAATATCTATTTCATTATGCTTAATGCTGTTGACATTGCTGTTGCTGTTTGTCGTTGTTCGTCGATGCTGTGGTCTGCTTTGCTATATTGCTATTCCAATAGCATGCCAGATAAATAGCATGCTATCAGACTAAACAGCAGCAGGCTGCTATTGCTGTTTGAAAATAGCAGTTGAAAACTAGCAGTCTGCTATTTAGCAACCCATCACTAGTTGGTATTGCCAAATACGATTGATTTTCAAGGTATCTTAAAAGTTTCGTTTTTCATTTATTTAATTTCGTATATTTTAAAGCCGATTTTTTTTATTAAATCCACTTAATTTTCTTGTCTTAACTTGTTCTGTGTATAATCGAATATTTCTAATATTCGCAAAAGTAGATGTTTCAATGCGAAAATTAAAACAGTCTGATAAACCATCGCCCCCTATCTAGCCGCATTCCTCTATAAAACCACATGTGCATCTACATATTTGTGATAACTCCAAACTCATATCAAGCTCTGATCGTTAACTTTTATGTTCTTATTGTTATTATTCAACTGTGAAATGCATTTTTTACTATCGATTTATGCAACATATAAAGTACTAAGAAAGAAAGAACGAACAAAAAAACTTCTTATCTCTAAACGATTAGTGCGCTGTTTCGCTGCCCGAGCTCCTCGAACCTAACCAGAACGCGTAACTTTACACATTTCGTCAAATAATAATAATTCTTTACAGTCCTCGTGGATGAATTAGTGTCGATGTGACTCAGAACTGATAGTGCGAACGATAAACTCTACGAATATTTGAATAAAAGAATAAAATGTAACGGAAAGTGTGAAATAATGTTTCGAGCTCGATTCAAAGGTTTCAGTCGCAACACAACTCGTAGTTTAAGACAAGCAAAAGTTCTCGTTTTTAGGAAATAATTTAAATTAGAATCAAATTATCGTGAAACTTGATGTGATACCAGCCGTTTTATAATTTATATATTAATATCATGTGATTCGTATAATCGTTTCGTAAATAGTTCATATAAAACAAGTAAACTGCAAACAAAAATTCAATTCACCACTTATCGTCATCACAATAACCAGCGTAAACATCATCATTATTATCACATTTATTCGTTGAGAAAACCGTTAAATTCTAAATTGAAATGAAAACATGCTTGTCCAATGTACACATATGACAATTCCACGAACACATTTCGCTAAGTAAATTCCATCAAATTTCTGCTTTGTTCTAAATGAATGGGAATAAGTGTAAATATAAGCGCTTACGTCTTACCAAAAACACAACCAACAAATATCTTAAGTTTAGCGAATATTCGAAATTAATTAAAATATCAATCGAACGGCGACGAAAAGTGCGACGTCGACGACTTCAAGACCACAAACAACAACAACAACAACGCCAGCTACGAAAATGAATAAACAAAATACTCCCGCTCAACGCCGCGCCCCAGCATCGCAGCAATCGAAAGGTAAACTCTATTTGCTTCCATTATTTTTATTATTCAGCTTTTAGTTTTTTTTTATCGTCTTTCTTCTATTTCGCTCAATATTTCAGCATCATTTCTCGTCCATTTTCATTATTCCCATATTTCTCATTGCATACACTTGAATAAACTTGCCATGTTTATAAACTAAAGATAATTAGCTCTCTTGTCTGTAAACGAAGCAGGCTGCTAGGAAGCTTGATGGATTTCGAAGCAAACGGGAGAAGGGTGTGCTGGTACGATGGGTTTTCATGTGATATTTACGAGAATATATCACCTAAACTATGTATGTGCACACTAGACTAGACCAAAGACTCTATCGGATCCGATGTAGAGTTCTTAAGCTATTTTTCATATGCATCATTGCGCGTGGGCGTATGAGGAGCTGAGTGCTTATTATTCAATGCACTTTCCGGTTGTTGGGGAAATTCTACTTGGTATTTGCTTCGATCTGATCATGGAATCGGCAAGCAGTGACGGTTTTAAAGCTGGTTCAGTTCTAATATTTCACAAAAAGTTTTATCAATGAACGAAATCGATTTGGTTTTTCGTAATAGCATTTTACGGTCTTCTTTCTAATGTAACCCACAAACCTACCGATCCAGGCATCCATCTTTTTTCAGTTACACTTCTATGTATTCATAATTGTGTGTACATATTTCACGTAAAAAAACATAAACCAGCAATCAAATACAGATAATCGAAATCGTATTTTCTCGAGTGGAGTCGAGAACAGTCAAAGCCAAAGCAGATGAATCTATTTTGGGTCCATTGAATATCTTCCGGTCTTGTAGATTAGTATGTAGAACCAGCAAGGATGAACCTGTTTGACCTTTTTGAATTGAAAACTCAAAATAATCACGTGTATTAGTCATTTGAAACTATCAATATAGTGAACATTAGCACCAAAAGCTTTTTTAATGTCTTAATATAGAGAAAAATAAAATATATCTAGAGGACTGATAACACACCTCATGTTTGCTCTCAGATTCATATTCCCAATAATTTCTCTTGTGGCCTCTAAGAAATGTATTGCTATACAAAAGAATGTGAAAAATAAAGAATTCGGTGAAAGTTTCGATGAATGATAAAATTTTATCGCATCATCGTCCAAGGTCGTCAGTTCTAAATCATAAAATACTAGAGGCCCACCTTTTCTGAATCAGAATATGACCGATCTGATTAAAGTTGCAACCGTCCGGGGATGCCCATGTCCTTTTGTGAATGTCATGATGCGGGATACACGTGAAACTTACGATGAGGTTTCTACTGCTCTCAAAGACGACAAGTCGTTGTCCATTGTCGTTACAGAAATCGTGAAGGCTAAATTGGTCAGTGGTCCTGCAGTGTGTTTCCTCTTTTCCAACCTTTGGGTTGGAGGCGTCCAGCAGAATTTTCACATCATTTGAGGAGTCATCATCTTTGTATGATAGTTGTAGATTTTTTCACATTCTGAGTCTTTATCTATAACGTGACTTCGTTTCGAACCTAATTTATTGGGTTGAGATACCTTTACATCAAAGTGCCCAAAAAATTGTCTTGCCTTCATAAAAATTGGAGAAATTTTTTTAAACTGTTTATCGTTATTTCGTGTTCTTCTTGTGCAAATAACGTCAGTAACTGATCTCGCTGCATTTTTTTCTAAGATTCCTAATCATTCTCCTACCATCTCTAATTTTTCTTGCTGTCTATTTGATATATTTTATCTCTGAGAAAACCTTCCTAATCAATTTTTGGGGAATATCAATGGTTCGACGTAAAAAGCGTCGCTGTCTGGGTGCGTGGGTGTTTGGGATATATTAAACTCAAAAAGACCACCTTATCTAATGATCATTAGAATCACGAATAGGTTTTTTTTTGTAGTTTTAAAGTTACTTTTAAAATTAGATGTTTTATGCGCTCTTCGCCAGATTATCTTCCAAAAACAATTTTGCACGATCACCAAAATGTCGTCAACATATCCATAGCCGTCAGCATATCCTATCGATGAGCACCTCATTCATTAGTGGTTATGAAAGATTTCCCATAGCGAAACCTTTAGTAGCTTTAAAATACTTCCCTCTGAAAGTGAAATAGCTTTCACTTAAGCAAGTTTTAGATAGTCTTTACCCTTCTTCCTCTATTCCGAGCAGTTATCTACATCTAACAGTCAACCCTTAAAGAATCCCAGTACTTATTTTTCCGGCACGATCGGGAAGAAAACCTGGACATCTAGCGATCAAACTGGCCGATATTCCCGATCACCTCTTCTTGAAAGATGTCAATCGAAATCTCTGTGATACATTTTGATTACTACTATACAATGTTTTATAGGTCATGAAAATTAATGATTTCGAAATTAAATTGAAGAAAAAAAAAATAATTGAACAAATGCCAACGAGCCTAAAGATCAAATCCCAATGGCGATATCGGCAGCTGTCAAATTCAAATGTAAATAAGGCAATGCTACCTAAGCCAATGATGGCATCCAGTGTTCCCGCTCCTAAATTTTCCGCCGTATTAAAATTCTTCAAAAAGTATATCAATGTTGGTAAAAATGTATCAAAAAGTTCCAAAAGTGTAATTGGGTCGAGGCACTGAAACTATAAATAATAATATAAACAAAACTTAGTTTGGAACTACTATATTTATTGAATAATATAGAGCCTAAATAAAATTACAAATCGCTTCCGCTCTTTGTTTTTTTATCTTTATATTGCCATTAATGTTGAAGCAACACAAAATAAAATTATTAAAAAATGTGGATTCTTTGCGAACTTTTAAAATTCCAAAAAAATATTCTCCGGCTTAAAAAGGAACCATATAGCTATCGGAATACTTATGATTTGATGAATAAAAGAATATGTTTTGGGCAAGTATGATCTATTAACGACGCTCTTTACACAGGATAATCAAAAAACAACCATAAGAGTTCCAATTATGTTTTCGTCAATATTCAAAAAAGTTCGGGAACTTCTTGAACGTTTTGATATAAAAGCAGTTCCAACCAATAAAGCTAAAAAATTAGGTACTCAATTTTGTCACGTGAAAGACAAAAAGGATAAAAAGGAAAAATGTGGAGTTTATGAAATTACCTGCCCAGAATGCGACAAAATATACATCGGTCAAACGAAACGGTTAGTTGGTGTTAGACTGACGGAACATAAGCGGGAAGCAGCTTCAGCGAGGAAAAGGAATGCAACATTAGGGACAACGTGCAGGTGATTAAAGAGGTACAGCAGGTACGAAAACTGGATGCGTACGAAAGCCTGAGCATATGGAAAACCCCAATGAATAGAAGACTAAACAAAGACCAAGGAAACTATGCATCACCAATGTTCAGGTTAATTTAAACATACATTTGATAGTGAGGAGGAAAATTTAATTTATATAGATAGTTAAATGTATTTAAGTAAAGTAATTAGTAGACGATTAGTTGGTATATAGAACTGAAGAAGAGGTCAGATTACCCTCGAAATATCGATATTTTTCACAAAATTAAATATATCTAGCTTCAAAAAGGAAAAAAATGGGTTTTTATTAAAAATATCTTTTTTTACAAACTGGAAAAAATTGGTACACATTGAAAACAATTATAAGGTGCAGCTATTAAAGTCAACATGAATGACAGGCACCTAAATTGTTTTCAACCAAACTCGGTTTATCCCAAAACACGTCGTCAACATTAATTTTCTCGTTATTGTTTAAATAGCTTGAAAACTTCAAATCTTCACTCATCACATATTAGATATCTTTTGTAGTTCTGAGTCTAAAGTAAATTGAAGTTGGCAAATATTACTGCTAGAGAGAGAGGAGATTTGGTTGGCACATGGCAGCAAAATTAAAAAAATTGAATCTATTTACTGGATAACAAAATGTATCATTTTGCCATAATTCAATGAGTTGCTGTTATCATTGTATCAAAAATATAAGTTTCAAACAAAAATGTATCAAAATGATACAAATGTATCAAAAGTGGGAACCCTGGGGCATCGCATCGAAATTCGATGCCCTCTATGAGTTGGTGTTTGATTTTCGAAGTGGCATCACGGCAAAAATTGAGTTATTGAAAAGATTTATCGAAAAATGAATTTCATATAATGAATGAATTTCGTTTATAATAATATAATTAGAATATTGCAATTATGCCAGTGTCGATGCCAGTGTCAAAGCCGATGCCGATGCTGGCATTGGGTTTCGGCCTTAAAGATATTTTGACAAATATTTTGTATTATTTACTAATATGTAAGTATTTCCAAATCGAATCGCTCTAATTATGCAATTGTTAGTTGATGAAAGATGAAATAAATTTTCAAAGTATTATGAACAATGATTTGAAAAAATATCCTAGGTGCCTGGAGCCATATGAAAAATAACGCTTTCGAACGCTTCAAAAAACACTCAACACATCTTTTGTGCAGTTATCACGTTAATCTGATCAAAAATATACCCGAAATTAAACCATTCTAAACAACTGCCCACAATAACTTTATAGTCTTATCTGCAAAAAAAAATTATGTAAACCGTATGGCCACTTCAAAATATCAACCACCACACTATCTCTTCAAATTCTCATTACTCTCTGACGAAATAACTTTCAAACTGATAATACCTACTCTAGTCTAGTAGATGAAAACCAACTGTCACTTCGTTATCACTATCTAGATTTTTTTTTCATTTTCCTTATCATCACGACAAGCTATAGCGACTTACGACCCCAAGAAATATGTGGATTCGAAAAAAACGTGCTACTTCCAATGTCCGTTGACAATTTCGATTCCATTACGACGTACGGAGATCATCTATATAGTTCCGGCGACGTTTTCAAAACAATTTACGTACTATTCAGAACAGCTAAATAGAAAACTAACGTTGCTTTAGAACACTGTCGAACTAATTAACAATACTTAACAGAATAAAATGCTTTTCTATCCGAAACAATGCACATATTTGGTCTGTAGTTGAATGGCAGACAACAAGTTTGTCGAATTAGGCTGGCGTCGCCCAGTGATGATGCTGCGGTGGCTTCAATGACAACTGCTGCAACTACATTGTTGCACTTAAAGGAAATGTTAAGGTTTCATCCAAGGCATAGAGTGCTGAGAATGGCTTTGTATCTCGTAGCGATGTGTGTCAACGACAGCGATAACATCTTGTTGACTTCACGACAAATGTTTTAATTTAGAAGGTTTTTCTAATTTTATTTTCTATGTCCATAATTTCCGCTTGACTTTTTGTTGCTAATACTACCTTTAACGGTCATTGTAAGAGACTGATTGCCTGTTTAAAATGTGTGATTTTCTTTAAATCAGAAACTGGCATGCAAACGTTAAATTGGTACTTACGTAGTCAGCTAAGTACATAGTGAAATTCGTAGGGCAAATGCATTTACCACTTTGACCATTGTCGGTGTCGTTGGAGAATAGTAGAGATATTTACTAGTACAATATGCAGTTGGAATTAATTATGCTGTGTTGTTATGCCCTAACAATGATATGTTAACTGGTGCAGCAATTACTGACTAAGAAAACATGCAAAGAATTGAGCAATGTGTTTGGCTTGAAACTGAACATCGTTCGTTGTATGACCTCGGCATCATTTATAATTTAAAACAAACAACAAATAGGATGAGTCGTTAGCTGTCTTGACTTTCGAAAAATCAAACAGGCAAACGTAATGAGGAATTGAGATTTGAACCTCAGCTCATAAGCGTTTTCACATGTATGTATGTGTATTATTTGGATCACAACTCATTTTGATGTCCTGATGATTTCATTCTTTAGCCCTCCGAGAACACAGGGGGTCAAATTGACCCCAGAGACCTTTTTGACCGATCGCAGCTCTTAGGCCTAAGGGAAAAGAGGAGTACTGTACGCTCCTAAATATATTTCTGTGTCTTGACTATAAGTTTACACCGTTCGCTTCCAGTCCCAAATCGTCAGTCGTCGTTGAGAAGGCTTTGAAGCAGATCAAGAGGTGAAATAGACCCCATCTGTATTCGACGTCAATTTTGAGGAAATAGACCCCATCTGTATTCGACGTCAATTTTGAGGTAAACATTCAATTTTTTTTTACTTTATAAATCGACAGATAAATTTAAAAAAGCCAAAAAATAAGTTTGCAAGTGTTTTTATTTTTTTGTATTTAGCAATATGGCGTATAATCTGCGTTCTAGTGTGCACAATAATTTGTTAGCTGAAGACAATGATAACAATTTTGACGACAGTGATTCCTCCGAAGACGACCGTGTCTCAGAGCAATCAGAATCTGATTATTCAGAAGATTATACCTTTTTTCGCAACTCTTTATATAGGGCTATTTTTTTATTATTTTACTATGTCTGTGGAGTATCCATATACATTTTCAGCTCAAAATATTAAAAATTGACGAAGCTATGATTTTTTTTAAATATGCAGGTTTTAAAATCTTCACAATCGCCACCGTAAATATGCAAAATAAATACATTTTTTTCACGGGCCACTATAGGGCTAGTTTTTTTTATAATTTTGTCATATCTTGAGAGTATCCACTTAAATTTTTAGTCAAAAATATTGAAAATGAAATAAGTTACGATTTTTTTGTATAAAAGCTGATTTTCGACAAAACTGTTTTTCCCGAATTTTTCTTAGGTATGTTTAGGACATTTAAGGCACTTCTAATGTATGAAGACTACTAAAAGAGGTCTCAAACAATACCTACAAATTTTTTCAAATGAAAATCTTCAGTGGCGGCGATTCTATTGACGTTCAAAAGAGGTTGGGGTCAATTTGACCCCAATTTTTCTCGATGATCGAAAAAATAGGTGTGTTCTCGGAGGGTTAAACATCACACACCAAATTTTCATATTTTCTGGCTAATAATCTCTTAAGTACAGACTCTACAATGAATTAGAGTATACATTCTTCCAGAAGTAAAGTATAAGTAAAATATTTTATTTTAACGACTAATTTTTTTAGAAGCTTGACAAATTTCAATTTCTTAACGTATATCGATATTTGAAGGGTAATCTGCCCTCTTTCTCACAGTCTGATAGACACTGAGCTGATCACAGTCTAACAGAAACTGAAGAAGAGGACAAATAATCCTCAATATATATAGGGTTTTCCAATAAGAGGTGTTATTGTGATATTCAAAGAAAAATGCTATTTTTTTATATAAATGATCGAATGTTTATTTCATTATAAAGAGGAAGGTATGCCGTTAATAGTGGAAAATAGCATCAGGCAAATGACCACCACGACCACGCTTACAGGACCATATCCTTTTCATGAAATTTTCCATAACCAAATCGCAAAGTGGCTGCCCTATGTCCTCGATAGCCTCACGAATTCCATCTTTGAGGTCTTGAATCGACGCAGGTGTTGGCGTGGACCTTCTCTTTCACGTGGCCTCAAAGGAAGAAGTCGCAAGGTGTTAAATCACAAGATCTCGGTGGCCAATTGTGATCACCTCTTCGAGAGATAGCACGGCCCGGAAACTTTTCCCGTAAAATATCAATGGTTTCGTTGCTTGTGTGGCACGTAGCGCCGTCTTGTTGAAAGTAAACGTTGTCCAGATCAATACCATCCAATTCCGGCCATAAAAAAAACATTAATCATCTCTCGATAGCGCAATCCATTCATCGTAACTGTTGCCCCAGCCTCATTTTCGAAAAAATAAGGTCCAATGACTCCGCCGGACCATAAACCGCACCAAACTGTCACATGTTGAGGATAGAGAGGCTTTTCAACAATAGCTCTTGGGTTTTCCGAGCCCCAGATTCGACAATTTTGCTTGTTGACGAAGCCACCGAGGTGGAAATGGGCCTCATCACTCAAGATGATTTTTCGATGGAATTCCGGATCATTTTCATGCATTTCAAGGACCCAATCAGCAAAGACACGACGTTGTTGATGATCGACCGGCTTAAGTTCTTGTGTTAACTGAACTTTATAAGCCTTAAGACCCAAATCTTTATGCAAAATACGGTGTAATGACGTTTGTGGAATGCCTAATTCCACAGAACGACGAGGAATGGACAAACCTGGGTTTTCTTCAACACTTTCGGCTACAGCAACAATATTCTCGGCTGTTCTTGAGTGACGTGCACGGGTTTTGTTCTTCACATCACTAAGTTGTCCTGACTGCTCGAATTTTCCCACCAATTTATGTATTGAGGTCTTCACGAAGACCCAAAAATGTTCGAGTTTTACGAACCGTCTCTGCCAAATTTTCACCATTTTGATAGTGAATTTTAATAATTTCAATGCGTTGTTGAAGCGTATATCGTTCCATTTTTGTTAATGGCGTAGTTTCTACTTGTCAAATGTCAAAAAATGACAGCTTCAAAAGTGACATCTACCGAAATAGCGGGCTATTCAAAATAACACCTTATTGAAAAACCCTGTTTATACCAAAAAAATGAAAATACAGCTAGCTTCAACAAGAATAATTGATCTTTAAATTAATATCTTTAAATTTCAATGAATACCACACTGGAATAACCGCGTTTTCGACTGGTCACCGAAGTTAAACAGTGTTGGCCGCGGTTAGTATTTAGATGGGTGACCGCGAAAAAAAAATATTTTGTAACAATAAGTTCATTGTCAAATTCAAAACTATATCTGACAGTCAGTATTGCTGAAATGCAAATCACTAAAGTCTAAGGTCCTCCCCTTTTTGAAAAGATAGTGTCAAAGTCGTTAGAATAAGCCAGTAACTGATTAAAGTTAGACTTACCAGTGAAATGACAAAAATTACGTATTTTAGTCGTTGCGTTATTATTTTTTTGATTAAATTGAAAAGTTAGTTGTGCAGAATTCGCAAGACCGTAGCTTCTTGTATCATCAAATCACTATTGTACTCGCATTACATCTTTTATTGTAATCAGCTATGCAAAGTTCCATTCAATGTTTCAGTCTCTATTCTTTTAGGTGCTTTAAAGCCCACTCCCTTGACTTTTTTTTAGATAATCCTATTTTCTACCGTTTAAGCGCGTTTTCATTCACCTTGCTACCCGAAAAAGACTTAAATGTTTTATTTCAACAAGCTTCCCACTCACTCGAAATTTAGTTGTATATTATAGCGAATGTTAAAATGGATGAATGGAATGGATATCTAAGCGATGTAACGTAGTATCACATTTCATATTATAAAAGAACGATAATGTAACAAAATTATCAAACTTAGAACTAAAATACTGAGCAATATGCGGCAAAGCGAATATACGAAGTAAGTATTCCATACAGCGAAAATTACAAGAAAAATAGATTTACAACATAAAGTCGTACAGCGACGAACCACTCTGCCGTCGCAATGCGATTATAAGTCTTTGGACTAGCGGCGGCTAGCTAGTCTGCTAGTTACGGCTTCATACGCAGAGTACTAACAGTAGACACATCGTCAAGTGCTGGATGGAATCTTAAGTGGTTGTCGTTCAAGTCCACTTTAAGAGTAAACATGTCTTTTTCGTACGAACGACGGCAGACGGAACACTTGAATAAAAAGAACATCGAGAAAAAAACAGATCATTGTTACTGTTTAGTGTAAGTCGGGACGAAAAGAGCGATGGTAAATGTGATGAAAAATAATTTTAGAAAATTATTAGATTGAATCGATGGAAATCGTCTTTTGAATTAATTTGATTTTAAATATCAAATGGATTGATTTTAGATTTCACTAATTGTTGAGAGAATTTAAAATGCATTAAAAACTCCAGCACATATCGAAATTTTCGAATAACCCATAATTATGTACAAATGGATAATATAATTAGTATTCGGCATCAACTAAAACCTTATCCCATGGAAGCATCACGCTAAGCTGGGCTTTGTAGCAGTATCACGACGAACGCTACTATCACCGCATTTCTTTCATGCATAGATGTTGCCTCAACGCGTATTTGAATTTTTATATCAAAATTAGCATGTGTCCCTTAGCTGACTCCTTAAAAAGCCTACACCTGAAAACTTCAAATGCCAAAGGAGTTTACTTTTGTGGCTAATTGACTTTAACGCTAGAAGTAAGTTTTGAAGATCGCCAAAAGCAAAGCCCAAATAATATTAGCTAGTATTCTATGAGGCCCGTGCAGAATGTAAGTGATCGATTTCTGTAGGTTTTAATAAATTTATTAACAAAACAAAAAGCAAACTTCTTTTTACAGCAGTCTCCTCCTCTTACTTTGAATTGCTTTCTCGATTTTTTAAGATCTCACAATACCCAGCAGCATTAATGGTTGCACCGTGAGATGAAAATTCGATAAAAATGATCTCTTTGTGGTCCCAAAACGCGGATGGTAGGATTTTTTTGGACGAAATCGTGGTTTTGAATTTTTTGACTGAGGGTGATCAGGTCTGACGTCATTGGGAGGATTGTCTTTTGGTTTTAAGGGAAAGTGACCAACCTAAGTCTCGTCCCCTATAACAATAGAGTGCAAAAAATCATCACCTTCTAGTTCATATCACACCACCAACTCTTCGGAGGTTGCAATTTGATTCACTTTGTGCTGCTCTGTCAGCTATAGCTATGTTGGGACCCACTTTGCACACAGGTAATGAAATCCAAGTGTTTTTGTGGTTGTTTCGTTGCAGAAGAGATCTGAAGGTTTGTGGAGACATCACCGAACGTTCATCTGAACTTAATCTGAGGTCGCCATGAAATAGTCGCTTTTCATCCTCTATTTTGTTTTTTTTTTTGCGTAATTCTCCGCATTCCAAACGTACAATCGGTTTTTATAATTTGACGCTTTTTTTTTTACCAAAAAAGAGGGCTGATCTATCTCAAGTTTCTTAATGCGAGCACTTAAATACTAGGCCTTTTCTCTCCGGCCTTCTTTTCTTTGTCTATAATCCTACGCTCTACTGCCTCCACATATATGTCTCAAAGCAAAGTTCAATCGTGCATTGCACTCTTGGGCAACTTTCGAAGTGGTAAGGGATCTACACAGTGCCATCAGCGTATCTTGACTGTCACTACAAATAGCATTACTTTTTCCCCTCCACTTTTCTTCAACTGCCCAGCAGGCAGCTCTCAAGACATACTCGCCAAAAACAAAAACGTGCCCTCCAAGAGAAGAAGCCCACTGTCATTCGATGAATGCAGATAGTCACTAGCTCCAGATCTAACATCTGTCTTCAAGCCTTCCTCACGTATCGAACCCCTATTAGAGCAATGTCCCACATTGTCGTTTCCTACCCATAGGCCAAGCTGAGTTAGTCTATGGGCAGAGCTCATCGCCACACTCTGAATTTGAATGTCGAGATGAGATAGATTGAGAAGCGCATCGAAGGCCGCACCTGACGTAGTATTCATGGCACCTCAGATACCAAGGCACACAGTCCTTTGCAGCGTGGCTAACTTTTTGCGAGCATACAATAGTCCACCACACCACGGATGCGTACGTAATCATCGGCCTTATGATTGTTACGTAGATCCACATAACTAGACCCTATGTGGTGGTAAAAGCTCTCTTGCACTGTCCGAAAGCATTTAAAACACGAACAAACTTCACTTCCACATGATTCTTCGAGATAAGTTTTTTGTCCAAGATTTCTCCAGGATATTTGACTTCATCTGAAAGTTCAATAGTTATACCCTTCATATTAGGAAGCACTAGTTCTTCCAGTTTCAATTTCATGGCGAACGAAACAAGCTAAATCTTACCAGGATTCACTGTTAGGTCGTGCCTCGAACATCAACTGTCAATTAGATCCAATGCGCGTTGTGCATTTCTACATGCAACATTCTTCATTTACTGACTGCTGGTGTGGCCACGTCATCTGCATACGCCTGCGCATGCAGCCGTTCTAGCATACTCATACATCAACTAGCATACTCCACAGAAGCCGTGATAGAGAACACCCCCTTGAGAGCAGCCATTTGTCGCCTCCGTTCTCAAGTAGCAGTCGGATCCAGCTTCCGCCAGCAAGCATCTTTGCGTCAGCGTGGCATGTATCTACTTAACTAAGACGTCATCTACGCCATGCGCTGGCGCATTTCAAGGGGTTAGACTTAAGCGCCCTAGTGCGTATGTGTCTTTCAACAAGTCTCTCCAGGCAATTCAACATAAACGTAGTTAAGCTGATCGGCATTAAGTTTCTTGGATCTGAATAGTCATCTCTTCCTGGTTTAGTTATAAAAACTACCTTAACCTGTCGCCAAGGTGACGGAACATACCCCAAGGCTAGGGGCATGACCAAAAGATTTCTCTTAAGTCTGACTCCAAGTGGTCAATCCCCTCCCTTAGCATTACAAGATAGATGCCATCCAGGCCCGGCGATTTGAAATTGTCAAAGGACATGGTTGGGTCCCTGACCTTTGCACTAGTGACCACAGATCTAGCTGTGTATCAGCATTTCTTACTGCTGCGAAGAGCAGGGATTTTGGTCAGAAACGCAGATGCCTTCTGCGTTTCAATTCCGTCCTTCAACCAAGTCTGTAGAGACTCCTTTTTGGACTTGGTAAAGTCACAATCCGAGCGTTTTAGAGATTCCAGCTTAGCTGATTGGTCCTCATCTAGGACATCGCAAAGACTCGACGTCTCCCGTGCACCTTCCAGTCCCTCACAGAACGATCTAAATTATTCCCTCTTGGAGTTCCTCGCCAAATTCTTATATGTTCTCTGCCAGGTTCTGTAGGTAATCCAGTCATTCTCAGTATTGTTCTTACAAGCTCGATTGAGAAATTTCCTGGTACTTTTCTCGAGCTTCTGTAGTTCCCGGTTCCACCAGAGAACCGTCTTGCCACATCTACTCTTAGGCAATCCGCACACGGGTCGTTGAGCTAACGTCGTATATGCGATATTTCTACGCTTGGTCGTCACAACCTGTGTAAATCAATGGGTGACCGCTAACGGAGCGTTAGCCTATCGTGAAGAGTGGGAAGCGTAGTCGGTTCACGTTGAGTGCGTCTCAAGCGTTGTGCATTGCAGGCCTCAAGTCGAATGAGTAGTCGTTTTTGCAATCGCGATGGATGACGGCAACGTACGATTCGTGGGGGAGGTGGGAAAATGCCCCGAATCGTATGATTTTACGACGCATACTGACGTTTTCTTGACGACCCGTGTGTGGACATAATACGAGGATGACGGCACTCGTTTTCTCGCGAGCTTGACAAGTGTCAAACGCATCTCTCACGTATAGCATTGCTAACGACCCGTGTGCGGAGTGCCTTACTGATCGGGCAGGTATCTTCATAGCTACTTATAATGTCTCTATTCAGAGTGCTACTGGTATTGAAGTTGGAAGGCTTTTTATTTCCCGACTTCCGTATTTGAAGCTGAGAAAACTTTAACGTTTTGACGCACTAATCGTCTGTATATATGACTATGCATAAACGGTTTGTGACACGTATGCACAAAGGCAAAATTTTCTCAGTCTCACGTCCCGAGATTGATTGGTCCCGTTTGATATTCATTTGTGAAGCTGCTGCGCAGGTTTTGATGAAATTCTAACTCCACAATCGAATCCAATTCGTAAAATTTCAAGATTTTTTATCAAAAAATATATTTGTTACCTCTGGTGTACCACAGCATCTAGGCTCACTTCTCTTTAGCATATTCATCTCCGATCTATCTGACGTCCTGTCAAAGATACATCACTTACTTTATGCAGACGATTTTAAACTGTACCACGCGATTGATTCTAAATCTGATGCACTTTTTTTTCTTCAATCCAAGCTTGACTTTTTCAGTAGTGCAATATAAACAAGCTCTCGTTTAATATTGATAAGTGCCAAATTATAAGTTTTAGCCGTAAATGCACGGTTACGCAGCACACTTACATTCTCGGTAGCAACAACTTATTAACTCGCGTTGATAGCGTTGTTGATCTCGATATTGTCTTAGGATGGGAAACTTCGTTTCACCTTGCGCTACGACAAAATTCTTTCCCGCGCGAATAAGCAGCGCGGTTTTATTAAGCGACGAGCCAAGGAATTTAAACACTTGTGGGCCACAAGATCATTTTACAATGCGCTTGTACGCCCTCTTCTTGAATACGCCGGCATTATCTGGAACCCAGCCTTTGAAATTCACAGTAACAGACTCGAGTCCATATAAAAACAATTTTTACTTTTCGCCCTAAGAGAACTATACAACCCTTACGACTTCGAAGATTTACTCCCCTATGAGGTAAGACTGAGTCATTTAAACTGAACTCCACTTGCATCCAGAAGAATGGTGATATCGGCCCCCTTCATATCTGTCGTCGTTAGAGGCGTTGTTAGAGTTGAATTCTTGAATAGTAAACTGGTGATAAATATCCCCGAAAACCAATAGTTTGCTTAAGGAATATTCACATTCCACCATATATGCAGCTAATGAGCCGGTAAATACAGTGGCTCACAGCTTATTTGATACAGTGCTTCTTTAAAAAATTAAGTTGCAATAACTCAAAACATAATACCAATATAAAAAAAATTTGAACGCCATTTTGTAGAGAAATGTTTGTTGGTTATTAAACAAGTTTATATTTGTTACAAAATTGCTGTTTTACATGTTAAAAAAAAAACCAAAAGTAATAACAAATTTCATATCACAGCTTATTTGATACAGTTTGATTTAACATTAAAATTGTTGTGAATTATGAGGTTTCTAGTTGATTTCAATACTTCGTATGATAGCCCTTAGCCTAAAGCAGAGCCTGGAGCCTATTCGGCACTGAGCCAACGAGTTTTTTTGTGATGTCAGGAGTAATTTTTTGCCATTCCTCTAGCAGTGCTTTCTTCAGGTCTTGTTTATTAGAAATCTTGTGTTTTCTAATGTTGTTATCCAACAAAGTCCACAGATTCTCAATGACGATCATATCTGGTGACTGTGCCGGCGGAGACATCAAATGAGGGCAATCCCTAATTGGCCAGGACTGCACAATTCCAGACTTGTGCTTTAGATCGTTGTCTTGGTACAACCGAAATTTGTTGCGAACACTCAGTTTTTCACTGCTTTGCAGCAAATTGTTTTTGAGTACATCAACGTCCTTTGTTTGGTCCATTGTTTCCTCAATGAACTTTAAATTTCTGACTCCGACTGCGGACATGCAGGCCCAAACTATCACATTACCACCACCATGCTTCACAGTAGCTTTGAGGTTCTCCTTGTTTAGCTCAGTGTTTGCCTTGCGCCAAACGTATGACATTCCGTCGGAGCCAAAAATGTTAAACTTGGACTCGTCCGCAAAAATAACGGTATTCCTGAACGCGGATGGCTTTCCCACATGCTCTTTGGCAAAGGCAAATCGGCTTATTGTATTTTTTTTGGAAATGATGAAACGATGAACCTCAGTGACCAATTTTGGAGCGGAAATCTTCGTGTTTGCTTTCACTTTCCTTACAATGTATCGTTCGTCGGATACCGTGAAAATATTGTTTGGCGCATTTCTCCTCTTATTTTCTACCCGATTTTCGTGTACGAAGCGTTCAATTATGTGCTGCACTGTAGAGACACCTCAAATTCACACTTTCAGCAATTTTCCGAACACGTCCTTTTTTAAAGTGGTTTAATACCAACCCGCACTATTCAATTGTGGTGCGACCACCCATTTTACAACAACTACTCAATTTTGGCACTTCAGCTTGCAAGATCTTGCTAAAAATTACCTAAACAAATGTCTAAACACAATCAAAAATTCAAGAAACAAAAACAACACAGATTAACGGCGCGACAAATAGAAATTTATTCGCATTGAAGTGTCTGTATCAAATAAGCTGTGAGCTGCAATTTTTCTGCGCCAGTGGTATTTCTCTTTTGCGTGACGCCGAGGAATATCGCTGGGAAATTTTTTGTTTGCATTGTATTCGTTGAACGGACATCTAGTCAAATACGTTTAAATTTTTTGGACAGGGTTCTTTATTTAAAAGTTACAGTGATTTGCATTTTGAAATAGTCACTGTGTCAAATGTGTGGCACTGATGCTGCAGGGTTTTCAATGGCTTAAGCAACATTTATTTTCCAACGATTTCCAAACTATCCTTCAAAACCTCCCTTATCACAAGCCAGTTGGACCCCGTAATTTTTAAGCTTTAGTAATTACTGTTTTTAATTGTTATTCATTTATTTTATTGTTATATACTATATATTTAGAATTATTTATTTTATTACTTACTTATTTATATTATTATTATATATTATTAGTGTTGCATTCATTTGTGGTTTTTCTCCCTTTTCTTGTTTCAATCTGTTGCGTATTTATATATGTGTATTAAATTTAAGCTTTGTTTGGCTAATAAATAAAATAAATAAGATGCTGTGCAAGTGAAATCTAACTGTTGGTTTCACCTTTCACGAGATATTTCCGAAAACTGGCTTTCGTGAGCTTTGACCTTGAATATCTTTCTTTGTGCACGCGGTTTCGTAACGGACTTTTCCCATAGTGTTTCTGATACCATAATAAAGATAATTTCATTCGCAGAGAAAGACAAAAACGTCTGGGAAATATCTGCACCCATCTTTCTGTAATTTTTGACTTCATAGTAATTTTGATGACAAGAATATTTTACTCATTCGAGTATTTGCTTACTCCTATTCTTTCTTGGCAGTGTTTCCTTACAGTTCTTTCTCGCTCCTGCAGTTAAATTAAGAGACATCGTAGAAGGAATCGATAGAAAGTCCGTTATCACATAGGGACTGTTTGTGTGATTTCCTTTAATATTTAAAAAAAACAATCGAATTTAATTACAATTTTTTTTTTTTGGCAGTTTAAAAGTAACTGTTTTCGCTCAAAGTTTGTCATTGAAGTTCGGTCCAATTGAAATCCTTCAACTTTACATTACTTACACAAGCAATAACGCATTGCGTAATTATCCTGTTTCAACCGTCTTTGGAGCTCATAGCTCTCTTTAAATTGTCTACCATCGTATGACAAAAATCAACGATTTATCGAAAAACTCTGAAAAACGAGCTTATGGGTAATAATTTCCCCGCTTTAATCCATATACGTAAATTGTAAATTATGTGTGAAGCTATGAACATTGCGATTATTGGCAAAATGGATTTTGTAGATGAACTTGGACTGAACGTGAACTAGTTGGCACTGTGCAGTCGCATCATCGATTGCGGGAGCTGCGACGTAATCCGCGACGGGCGGCATATTGTGAAATGGCAAGATGCAAACGAGATTGTTAATATATCACACATTTATCGGCAAACGAGTGGAATACTTACATATTGGCACTAGTTGGCATGGAGTGGGCGCCGACCTGGCCCAGTCGCATTCATTTTCAAGTTGCTCTCGAGGACGTGCCATCATGGTTTGTAGCATCCACTGATGACTACCCTCTGTACACTGCAACGAATATACTTATTTGGTTTAATTCGTCTTTTTGCTTAGCTACGAGTACTAGTCGTACTTACATGTGTCTGCTCTTGATCACTTGGCTTGGCATTTGTTTGTCGCCTTTCGCAATGGATATTGAGCGGAAAGGCTGATTCGTGCCGTATCTTATTGTCACCTCTTTTTATTTTGCACTGCTGCATTTCGCTGGCCGGACGTGCGAACCTTGAGTGTTTTGTTCGATGTTTAATGAAAGAGAGAACACGGGAAACTGGAAATGAACGTGTTTTGTTGAAGATGAGCTGCCGAGGAAGATGAAAAAGTGTAAATTATAGCTTAACCATGTTGAAGACATGAATTGAAACGAAGGGAGTTTGAATAAATGGTTGTAATTAGATGTAACGGAATCCGTGGCGATGTTATGTGATATTATGTCTAACGACTGTATCAAGATCATTAGGCTTGCAAGAGTTACCTACTTGTTGGTGGAAATGAATAACTATGCAATTTCGTTCTTATTGCGATAATTCGAAAGCAATTAGGTGGATAGTGAGCTTGTAGTGAGAGCTGGTGCATTTTATGCGTTAAAACCTAGCATCGGATTGAATCAGATTTATTTGTGCCAATTCAGCTACAGGGAAGTGATAAGCCAAAACAAAAGACTCCCCAGGAGTTTGTCAATGCAACAATGTATACATTCGTTCGCAATCGCAAACTTAATTGGCATTCACCATAAACCTCTAATAAATATTCTCATAACAAGCACATAACGAATAAATTGCAAAAAACAATATCAAAGTGCAATTGCAAATAACCTACCCGTCTCCCAATTAGATATGCAAATGCATACTAATGCGAATATGCGACAACACACATTAAGATCTCCATAACGTGATAAAGATTCCATATGTACGACAATAATTTCCACGCCAAGTTTTGCCGTATCTACCATATCTATACAGTCCATCACACCTAGCGTATCTCCGTTACAAACGAGCATTATCTGCCCGTAATTTACCTATGCACAGTCATGTCGGTAATGCTAAATTACTCGAACTTTTTAGATTGTACGCAAGATTCGAGTAAGTTACCAAACAACTTTTTTGACTTTTACAGCTTACGGCAAACATTCGTACATTGAATTTGCATTGTTGTTGTCGTGGCTACCTACCAACATTGATGCCAAAAGAAAGATTGAAGACGACAAATTGTCTAAGTTACTGCGATTTCACCGGTTTTGTGTATGATCGAGAAAAGTATGCTTGTGTTAAGCTGGGAAGCTTAAATGCTCTAATGAGACTTGACCTTGTCATAATTTAAATGCTTGTGGAACAGCTTATTTGGTTTTTGTTGGAGGCTTACATCTTTCTTGATCTACGTTAGAATGAGAAATATTTTTATTTTAGTAAATATTGCGTACCAATGATATTACGACGAATTTATGTTTTTATTGAGTATTTTTTTTTTAGAAAAATGAAAAAGCGAAAGAAGAAAGGAAAAGAAATTTATGAAAAAGGGCTGCCAAAGAAAGGTATATTTATGTATTTATTTATTTGTTCTAATGAAACAGACTTACGTCCAATTACAAATTAGGAAGAAAAATAAAAGAAAACAAATAATCTAAGAGATTGAGCAAAACAATGTGACAATACAGTCTAAGAAAAAAATAAAATAATAAAATTAAGCAGTCACCAAGTTCAAAATTGACGTAATACCTTAGGACTCTATTTTTCAATAGGTTTTTGTGTCCAAAGAACGTCAACGGAAGAGGACCGAGTTTCAACTCGTTATGTTGTCTAGCTATACATAACAACGGTGAATAAAAGTAAATATCCGTTCGTGGGAAAGAAACGTTTAACATGAAAGCGGATCTGTTAGATCGACCAGATTCCCGAACAGAAACCCGGCTGCATAGATCAGAAAAGGAGACACTTGTTAAAAAAATCTCTGCTTGATTCAAGGGAAGGGATCTGTAATCTCGAGAGTCGATGATTATTTTCACAATAAGGGATGTTGAATTTGTAAAACATCGAGCCGGTAAACCTACGTTGTACGAATTCTAAGGAATGCACAAGGTATTGGTAATGGGGACACCACACTTGATGACAGTATTCCAGAATACTGCGGACAAATGACAGGAAAAGATGCAAACATGTGGAGAGGTTGACAAAGGATTTGGAGGATCTAAGGATGAACCCTGACAATTTAGAAGCCCTGGCAGTGACGTATATTATATGTTGATTGAATTTGAGTTTCGAATCAAATATCACACCAAAATCCTTGAAATTGACAGCAGGAATTTAAAACAGAGTAAGAGAAGGTAATATATGTAATTTTAAGCGTATAGCACATTAGGTGACATTTCGCGACGTTCAGAATAAGTGCGTCAGCGATGCATCAGTTATTTAATGCAGAGTGATCATTTTGTAACTGATTGCTCTGAACATCTTGAAGCCATCACCATACAAAATAAACAGCAGGAGCAACAAAGGACCAAGAATTGAACCTTGCGGAACTCCTGAGGTTGGAAAAAATGCAACCGAGGTACAGGAGTTGACAGTTACGACACAAATACGATTAACAACATTGGAAGTCAACCAGGAGAGTACCATGGTTTATGATTTTATAAAAAAAACATTTGTAGAACCATATATAATACATTAAGTTGAAGAATAACTTAGCAAAAGTGTCATCGGCAAAGTATCAG
This sequence comes from Nemotelus pantherinus, assembly GCA_963978885.1. Lineage (NCBI taxonomy): Eukaryota > Metazoa > Arthropoda > Insecta > Diptera > Stratiomyidae > Nemotelus > Nemotelus pantherinus. Next base: position 26,925,318 of record OZ022263.1, read on the forward strand.
CTATCATAAATGTGCTAACAGTAGTGAGAAACCGTACTCGCACTAAAACATTAATTTTACGAACGGTGGTGCCGACGGTATTACCAGAAATCAGGAATAAGCTTGTCGTGATCCATTCACAACAATAACAGTTTCAAAAGGTTTGTGCTACTTAAGCTCTGCTATATGTGACGCAACTTTCGATGGCATATCTGTAAGCGTATTGTTCATTATATACTGAAATGTTCAGTGCGAGGCAATAAAGCAAACCTAACATGAAAAGCCGTCACACAGACGAAGAAAGCCTCATCTAAAATTAAGAAAGTGCATTTAAAGAACTGAGATATGGGAGACAGTTTTATGGAACTGACAGAAAGTGGGATAATATTTTGGAGGAAATTGAAGTAAGATCAAATGATCTCACGCAACAAATGTGAACCAACGCCAACTTAATAGAGTAAAACAACCAGCTGTTCCAAAATGTTGCCGACAAACAAACTGTCCCGAAACAAAACGAAATTCCATGCAAGCAAAAGAGAAAGCAAATGCCCATCACAGCGCTGACGCCGACGTGCTCTACCTCGAGTGCGCACGATGAAGATTTGACCGAGAACGAATCTCAACTTCAAGATGGCCCAATGTCGTCAGCCACTGAACTAACAGCCGTAACAGGGACGTACATAAATGATACTCAAATGGAGACAGACTTTGCTTTTCCCATAGTTGAAAGTAAAGAATACGACTACTTATTGTAAAATTAGTGCAAGTACTTTAACTAACATAAAGACACAGTCACATACAAGTAGCAAATTCATACAGAGATCTCAAAGTACTCAAAACACCACCACAAACGTATTCATACAAGAAACGGAGCTAATCCTAAGATAAGCCAGAGCAGTGCCTCTCAATATCCCGCCTCAGCAAATTTTACACCGTCAAACGAGTTGATTTCTGTATCCAGAAAGCTACTGCAACTATATAAAATCCTAGAAAGATCACCAAAATCTTCACCCACTTCAAAGTAGAATATCACACCTACTATCTCCCGTAATATAAGAATTTAAACTTTGTAATTGCCTTAAAAATCTTGATTTCGATCGATAATTCTGTCTGAAATGCGATAGGCACCACAACTTTAAAAACTACAAGAAGCTGCGCGAAAAAATCCCAAAATGTATCAATTGCGGAGGCGAATACTCTGCTAGCTACAGAGGCTGTTAGTAGCGAATGGAAGCTCCAGCACTAAGCCCATAAACGAGCCAACATTCAACGCGACCGCTTAACCGAAATGTCAAACCTCTACTTTTATCCCTAGTAACAAATCTTCTTCTACGTCTTCAAACCAATAGCATATGGGCCAGTTTTTGACCGTTATGCAAGAACAGTTTCACACAAAGACCAGAGGGTAGAAACAGTTGACAAATTCATACCCGACAAGGCTTAAGCTCTTAAAAAAAATCGAAAGGCGTCTGTACCTATAGCGTGATACCCTTAGATTCCCCAACAATAACGGACGCCAAACTTATCTTCACATCAGGCGACTCAGAGACTAGTCCGGATTATCTACATATACTGCAATAGTCAAACGTCAGTGATTACAGCAGTGCAGAAAAATAGCACTAGCTCCAGACTACCACAATTCCTCGTTGTTATACACCCAACTCTCTTTTTACACGGTAGATACGTTTTTGAGAAAACCGTGTAAAAAAAGTTCACGATATTTTGTTCGAAAAACCGTGTAAAAAAAGTTATGACAAATGTATAGTTTCTGCTTTGCAAACAAGTAGTATTATTACATATGTAACTTTATTGATTACTAAATATTTAAATACATTATTGATACAGCCTAAAATTAGCAATACAATTAAAGATATAACAATATAATTATTCGTCATTCGTGATATCCACATCCATGGTAATACAGCTTTGAACTGCCGGACTACTTTCCGAATGATCTTGTCCCGTTGACTTTTTATTAAAAAAATCGGTTATCGAAAGTTGAACTTTGGGTTTTTTGAGTTCTTTATACAACTCTCGATACCCAGCAAGACAGTTGTTGATATTTCGCTCAAATTTTAGGGCCCGTTCCATATTCGAATCAATTTTTAGGAAGTGGCTCACCATCTGCTTGCCAATTGCTAGTCCTTCACCAATTGAACTAGCAGTTAATTGATTTTCAGCATCCTCTTCATGATCGCTATCGTGCTTCTCAACATTACTGCCATCCGTTACTAGTTCAACCAAACAGCCAACATCTAAAGGCCTATCTACCATCAACTCCTCGACGTCTTCAACTTGTAGGTCTTCAAATCCTTCTCCGCCGATTTGATGTGCCAAGGCTATAATTTTTGAAGACTCTATTGATGTCTGGGGCACTAGAATATCATTCTTGACACATTCTGGCCAAAGCGCTTTCCAGCACGAATTTAGTGTTGATGCCTTTAATTTGTCTTTGGCCATAGAAGCATATGTGATGCAATCCAAAATCGAATACTTTTTCCATGCTTCAAGAATGCTGACATTTTCGTTTTCTACTGCGTCCAAAATATGCTGGAATGCTCGTTGAATATAATAAAGCTTGAACGTAGCGATTATACCCTGATCTAATGGTTGGATCAAAGACGTGGTATTAGGTGGGAGAAAGACAACTTGCACATTTGGATGTTCTAATATGGGATGACTGGGTGCATTATCTATGACCAATAGCACTTTAAAATCAAGACATCGGTGTTCCATGTACTTCTTGACTTCAGGAACAAAGCATTCTCCGAACCATTCTGTAAATAGACCTGTCGTCATCCAGGCCTTTTTATTCGCCCTCCAATAAACGGGTAGCTGTTGAATGTTTTTCCCACTCAAAGCTCGTGGCCTTAATGATCTGTTAATTAGAAGAGGCTTCAACATTTTGTCGCCAGAAGCGTTGCTACACAATAAAAATGTCACTCGATCTTTAGCAACTTTAAACCCACTAGCAGTTTTTTCCGATTTTGCAATGTATGTTCTAGAAGGCATTTTCTTCCAGAACAGACCCGTTTCATCGGCGTTAAAAATTTGGTCGGGAGTATAGCCACCATCTTCAATTATTTTGGCTAGTTTCGCCGGAAAACTTTTTGCAGCCTTTTCGTCTGCTGATGCAATTTCTCCTTTAATTTTTAAATTATGGAATGCATTTCTTTTAAGAAATCCTGCTAGCCACCCATCGCTAGCAGAAAATTCTTTTCTCTTATCTACTCGACTTGTTGACGGCTCTGATATTTGGAGTTCCTTATAAATTCGTAGAGCCTTTTGCTTAATAATAGCTCCGTTCACAGGCAGTCTCTTTTGCAACAAATCCTCCATCCAAAGTACAACACATTTTTCCGTTTTCACAAGCACTTCATCTCTAATGTACGACGATGTTTTCGAACTTAGCTCTGATGAAGTGATGACCGATTTCCGGATAACGTTTTCACTTTTTTTGATAGTTCTGATGGTAGCCTCGTTCAATCCAAAATCCTTGCCCACAGATGTCGAACCTTCTCCTTTTGCAAGACGGTCCAAGATTTTCAATTTCACTTGTAGAGAAATAGTCTGCCTGCTACGAACTTTTGATATTTTCGACATAGTAACTGTTTTCAACTGTTTCCTAGAAAAGAAATGCTTCAAAAAAATATTTGTAAGATACATATATAAATTATTCCACGATTACTTTTTGTATTCACCAGTAGATGTTTTCGATCTGCAGAAAAAGTCCGTGATCGCCCTATTACAAATTTTTAAATTTCTGCACTTCGGAACTTTTAAATTTCTTTCGATATCCTGAGGCGTAACCGGTTAATTAGTAATAACTAAACACCTTTGGGCTGTTGGCGCGTGAAACGTCGAAGATTTAGTACAACTCATCGTTGTACCTCATTCGCCATCGGTCTCCATCTCGTCTGGCTCCAATTATGCGTCGTAGGAATTCTCTCAGTTGCGTTGAGCATTTTTTCGGACGATTGTGTGAGAGTCCACGTTTTGCATCCGTAGCATAACACAGGTCTTATACATAATTGTTTTGTACACTTGGAGCTTTGTACGCCTGTGTACGCAGCTGGCTTTTAGAATTTCGAGGACGGAGTAAAAGGCTTTATTCGCGAGCTGTATTCTACGTTCTATTTCGTCCTGTTCATTTCCCTTTGTCGTCAGTTGTGTGCCTAAGTATACGAAGTTGTCCACGTTTTCTATATTGTAGTTGTTCATTTGAGCGGACTTGTAGAGCAGAGTACCTCCTGGGTCGGAGGTTCAACAAAAGTCTCATCCACCAATGGAGTCGGTTGGAAGTGGTTATTGTGGGTTGCATGCGAGGGGTTTAGGAGCTCTTTGAAGTACGACGCCCACCTTTCTCGGGTTTCTTGGTGGTTTCCTATTACTTTTCGACCTGCATATCAATATAATTGCGAGACAATGATTTCAAAACCGTAAAAGCCAAAAAAAAAAAAAAATCGGATTTATTTTGGAACCGTGTAACTTCAAATCCGTGTAAAAAAAATCCGTGTAAAAAAAGATTTGGGTGTACAATTTTGCATTTCCACCTATTGAGCTTGACAAGCTTCTAAGTCTAATCCGAACGGCCTAAAATGCTAACTTTGCGCCACTCTACTTACCCCATCAAAACAAATTCATCCGTTTTTTCAAACCTATCATCTGGTAGCAAACAAATATACAATCTGTCAGTAAACTCCAAAGCTCCTTAGAATATAATTAATTTTTACGACGCATCTATTTCATTCCTAATGATATTTAGATAAAATTAAACATGATATAGATACGTATGTAGGTATTTATCTGTACAAAAATGTACAAATGAATGTTTTTGATTTGTAGGCTTTTTCATGTTGAGCTGTAAATTTTCTTTCGCCAGAACTTTTTTTGCCATACATTATTTATTTGGCTTCAGCTTTTTAAGCAAAAATGTATTTGAATAATATTTTGAATGGATATTTGATTTTGTGTAGCTATTCATTTAGTTTGCTCAAAAATGAATCCATAAAAATTTTCGCTAGAAACCACAATCCGGAAAAAAAATGCTCGATAAATATGTCAAAAGTATCGTTGAATTTTTTACTACCTAAAAATCAACAATAAAAATTCACCAAATCCTTCCCATCAAAGCGTATTGCCACAACACTCCTGCTTTATTCGTCCCAAATATTTTGAAGCCCATAACAATCCTGTATGACGTCGAAGAATGTTAAAAGGTCGTGTTATCTTCTTAGATATTTCCAAAAGCATCATATAAAAGTGTCAATCATACCAAGGAATCATTCATACATCAAATGTCAGTTGGAATGGTATAAGCGTGAATAGGCTGAAAGCTCTCATCTCCTTCCTCCCACGAATGCAGCAAAAGCAAAACGAAAATCAAGCGAAAGTTGATTTTCCATCTGTCGACCGCCGCACATTCCTTTGTTATATGACATCGTTGTTTGGTAAATTTGAACTCCGATTTTATCAACAATAAATGCTAGATAGATGTCAGAATATTTCATGGTAGTATCTTGTTTTACGTTCATTCTGACATAAGATGAAGCACGAGCGAGCTTTCAATTAAGATTCGAAAAGTGTTCCGGTCTCTTGAGAAAATTCATTTAATTACCGGTACTCATAGAACGGGTCTCAAAAATGCAATTTTATGTTGAAGTTGGAAAGCAGGAAAAGGATTAATGGTAAAAAAACGGTGACTGTCTTAATTTGTGGTTTGAAGCTTATACAGTTGCTTTGAATAAGAAAAGATGCGACTACATCTTAATTTGTCTTGATAGAAATGTAATTTAATTTGTAGAGGGAGGATAAGTGACTTAAATTATAAACTATGATACTTCCGTTGTAGAACTTTCGTATAGCAGAAAGTAGTAGTGAAAACTTATAAAGTAAACAATTAAATAACCCATGGCTTTTTCTACAAATCAAACTAAGTGAGCGAAACAGGATACATTCTAATCGCAACGCCTTAGTGCCGTCGATTATTCCATACAAAACAATGAATATTTTTGAATGCTCAAAATACATGTGTCCAAAAGTTGGTTTTAAAAACAATACGCTTGGAATTTGTATTCCTTTTCACAAACACCCATAAATAATGAGCTTCTTGCGAGACGTGCGCACCCCATTCGAAGTCGAGCCTGGTAGAAATTGCCTGGTGATAAATCGAATCGTTTATGAACTCGAAAAAAACGCTATAAAAATTCACAACAAATGATTTCAAAAGATACTGTCAGCACTTAGTCACCGCCATTCCATCACAAATTCAAAATATGCCCAAATCCAAATAATTTCTGATTTCCAATCAATCGCACTCGAAAGGAAAACACAAGAATTTTTCTTTTGAATCATACGCGGCTGTGTGTGAGTATATTTCGAAAGTAAATGATGAGACCATGTCACATCCGAAACTGACTGGAATAAATTGTAAGCTTCATAATTCTACATGTTTCAATTCGCCTTCTCTACTCAAATTCATGCTATTTATCAAGACAAGCAATTAATTACGCATTCGTTCTTCGAATATAATCTTTTGTGATTCAGACTACCAGCACTCCGTTAAATGGATTGCGATTGATTGGTAGGATTGGATAGATTTTGAGTAGTATCGATGGTAATTTTCCTGATGGTGTAGATTAAAATTAGGTATTACGTCATTAGGAAAATGATGGAACTTCTCAAAGGGTTGTAGATGAATAAATCATATCAATGTGCAGGCAATTCAGTTATGCCGGTTTTCGGTGCCTTCAGTTTATGCCAAATAAATTTTATTGATTTTATATTCATTTATCTTGCATGTATTTGTGTATTGATACGGTACGTATGATTGACGAATTCAAATAAGTCATTCAAAATTAAATACATTACTTTCTGTTTCAGCTAAAATTATGTAATGTATTTAATTAACATGAATTCGAATCGTGAAATCAGGAAATGACGTAACCAAAACTCAGTTAATTTTTGTTAAAATTTGCGATGGTTATGTGCATGAAATTTCCGGTTCGGCTAAATTAATAACGGTTCATATTGAAACTGTATAAATCTGGGATTATATGTCAGCTCTAGTAGCATCATGACCCCTAACCGCATCAGCGTTTTTCGACCCTTCGTTGTAATCATCAGATCAGACACCAGCGAGAATATCTGGATGCTTTACGGTTGTCATTTGTTGGATATGAGCACATAAAGTACAGGATTGGTAAATCGGTCCATTCCTTGACATCATCTTGAAACAGCCCTAAAAGTTCATAGGATCTTTCATAATTTCCACAAACTGTGTCTTGGTAGAATCTACCGACTCAAACATCATTGTTTATGCACAGAAGATACCTTTGAAAGCAGGAAAAAGTCAGAGTGGTCATAGGTCTGTTGAAAAATCCTTAACATGCCACAACTGATAACGATCTTTACAAAGTTAGCTCCGATATTTCGAATGTTATCAGAACAACTCTCATTATATTCTCCACAAGCTATGTTTTTCTTTGTATGCTCAGCAATAGCCTTAATGATCAAGCGTCGATGGATTGATTTCATCGGTTTTTCAATATTTGCCTGCGAGTTTGAAACCACCTCATCGGAAAAATAACTCCACACAGTGCGTATTCCAATGTAACAAAGCGCAGCTGTTATGGTCTAATACACCAAGTATATGGTCGCCTCAGCTATAAAATATCGCTGGAAAAGCTACAAGATAAAATGGAAATTTCCATGCATTATGGGACTTTCTGCTAAGCACATAGTCTCGACTCCCATGCACATAGCTTCAATTGCTATATACATAGCCCCGATTCCTATGCATAGAATCTCGGCGCATATCTTTATATTTTGCTGCATATATCATCAACATTTTATAAAGCGTAAGCTTCAGGGGTCCCTGATTCGAATCTAGGCTCAGTCGGTACTTGTTTGTAATAAAGAAAAAAATCTAGAAATAATATCTCGTCTATGAAAATGGAAATCTTCAACACATCCCATCTTCAAGATCCGAGAACACACAATAAAAAGAAATGACCATGAAAATTAAAACATTTTCAGCTTTCGATAAAAAAAGAGATTCATACATTACGGAACTACTTTCAAGAGAATTAAACGATTTCAAAAGCTAGTGAAAAAATTTAAAACCTAAATAGTATATATGTTGGTGAGAAGGAGCGACATCTTTCAAAATAGATGTAGACTTCTAATTAGTATCGAAGTTAACTGAAAAAAGATAAGTTCCCGATCAGCTTCGGAATTATCATAAAAAAATCATAATAAAAACCCTAACGGTATTTAAATTCTAGAATTCTCAAATTTCATGACTTCTTACCTAGGTCGGTGTATTATAAAACAAAAACAATCGGAAAATACTAATCAGTTCCGGGAATAAAGGTATCAATGAAAACTTACTAAACGGAAATAATTTATTTAAATAAATTCCTCGTCTTATTCAAACCTCCAAACCAACTATCGATACTTGTTGCCAATATCAACCCTATCATAATTCATGCACATATGTATATGTTGAGAAATCTGGACACTAGAAATACTTTTTGACTTTGCATGTGCATTTCATAGAAGCATCCGAGAAATGTTTGTTCAAGCAATAAGCAAAGAGAACAGCGACAACAATCTATACAGATATACAAAGATAGTGCAACATTGCATTGCATTAACAGTATAAATTCACATCTATCTATCCATATATGTTTATATACCTATATATATATATATGTATCTACGCTTATATCTGGAACGTATTAAAAGCATTGAGTACTGATGTGAATTTCTATGGAAAAGGAAGAAGGCAATATAAAAGCAAGGCCTCTTCTTACGTAGATACATGGTAACGAACTGATTAGTGCCATTAAGAGGTTTGCGTCTTTTCTTTTGCATGTGATTGTTTGAGTAGAAATACATACAACTTGCAGTTCAACGACATATACCAAGCAAAAAATGCAATAATCATTTGAAATATTCAAATATAGCTATTTACTGGAAATAAATTGTAGCGGATTGTAGCTGAAAACGACAAAAAAGGACAACGAATACATCAATCCACCCTCATCCAATTCATAGATCAAAGACGACGAATTAACCAAATCGATTCTCGAAACGTTTTGAAGTGGTGCTAATGTATCGCAATTAGACATTGACATCGTGTATCACTAGTGAATTTGTTATTTCTCGGATAATTCATTATTGATTAACTTTATTAGAATATCACACATAGACAGTGTATTTAAAAAAAATCCCGTAGAAAAACTATTATACAAATATAGCCTATATTATACAAATATAGCCTATATTATACAAATATAGCCTAGCAACAACAAAAAAGCTTTCTGCAATCTGATTCTCATCATTCTCCACTCCTCAACTCGTAAATTTTGATCTCAAGTTCCAAATAAGTAATAAATGTCCTTCCATCCCTCGATATAACTTCCATAAAGCTGATTTTCAGAAAATGACTTTTTTTAGATCTGAGTTTGGACTGTCCATTGCCTAAGTTTGAAGTCTTCTGTTCTAATCTCATCTGTCACTTTATGCCTGATCATCATTCTCTAAAACCTAGTGCATCGAGACTTTAATATGTTCCAATCAACCAGAATTTTTCTGGTCTTACATCCGTACCCTCAAGTCATTTCCTAATTCAGTGACGCAGCTCTTCCTAATTCTATGACGTAACTCTCTTTTTCTCCTCATTTAAACATGCATCAACCCCCTCGATATATTCAGATTCCTCCAGCATTTTACCTACCCTATAATTAGTACCAATCATTTACCCTAAATTTCCGTCTCTAATTTCTGTCCTGATGATATCCTCAAAATACTGGTGAAATTTTTCCCATCCATTTTAACATTAAGCTTCTGACGCAATCTTTTCATCATAGAAAGTCGCCTGTATCTTGCCGTTTTCCACATCTGGTGGCTCATCCTCGATTTCCAACTATGGCCCTATTTCCCTCCTATGTTGCTTCAATAAACGCCTGGTTTATTATAAAATTTATCCTTCTATTTCTTATTTTTGAGCAGCTAATTTCGTCAAGGGCTCTACGATAGCTAACCACGCGTGTGAAACAGCTAGAGTTAAATGCTCACGAGTTTCGTCGTCTAATTCGATTCTGAATGTCAAATTAAAGTAATTTATACGGACTTTTCGAAGGTCTTTGGAACTGTGAACTATAACCTACTATATAATAAACTTGAAGGATTCGGCATAATTGGTCCTCTTATTTCCATAGATGTCCCTGCAGTCATTTAATGTCTCTATTTGCTCTTCATTTTTTCCTATTTCCGGACTCACTGAAGGGTCTATGCTTCGTCCTTTATTTTTTGTTTTATTCGTCAATGATCTATTATCAATTCCTTTTGTTTTTTTATGCGGATGACTTAAAAGTCCTTAGGATTCTTGCGAAACCGTTGTATACTTGACGACACGTGTGTGTTCCTTGGCAGCGGTGAGCTAGCACGAAATCTATCGGGCACTTAATTTTCTCAAAATGTGATGTACTCGCTCACTTGAAATCCCTATAGTGTTTTGCATGATTACTTTCCCGCGTCTTCTGGTCCATTATGGTCGCTTTTCTATCAATGCATAGATCAAATTGATTCTGTAGCGATCGGAAGTCACTATTTCATCTGGTTTCAGAAGTTCTTTGTACATGGAACCCTTCTGATCGCATCAAATTTCCAGCAATGCCTTCTTTCCGAACTGGTTCGGTCTTGCAGTCAATGCTGATACTTATCCTCAGTCAACCCATGATCTGTATCGTGTGGCGTTGTCGAAGTATATCCATATTTCAGCTCCCGTTATGACGCGATGTAAAAAAAAATTCTTCCTCTCATATCGAGCAAGCAACACTTAGACCGTTTTTCACTTTTCGAGTTGCCTTTCGTCCAGCTCATGAGGTGCTTATTTTCTTGCCTTCTTGATTTTCCTCATGGTATTTAGGCGATGACAAATGGTTCGGTTAATCTCTCGGAGATTTCTTCTTGGGTTTGGGTATCACCATCATCCAACAATGCTTGTAATTCGGCAGCTTCGAATTTTTTAGGTGTTCTTTGTTTTTTAAGTCGTTATTTCCAGTTTTAAACCTCCTAAACCATCTTGAGTGAAACATCGCCAAATTAAGTTTCGTCGAGTGTACGATGTCTTTCGCTGGCGTTTTTCTTTTGAAGAAAGAAGCAAAGCAGTCCTTGCCGCAAAAAACTCTTTATTTAAATCGAAGCTCCACGTCTTTAACTCAGAAAAAAAGTGTGACGCTATCCCTCAATCGATCAAACGACAATGGAGTTTTGACTGGTAACGCTGTGAATCGACCCTTGTTTCCAACGGCATCTCTCAAAAAAAAAAATACAAATTACTAACCATCACATCTGGTAAATATTTCAAAGTTTTCATGAACAGTTTAACAACTGGTCAGATAGTCTGACAAGCGAATACGCTCCTCATTAAAATTCGAAAATTCTTAAAGTAGAGGGATTGTCCATGTTGTCAAGACAAATGTTATCAAACAATGACAAATTAGTGACTTACCAATACTTATTTATAAAATAATTCCAACACCAGCGGCAATATTAAAAATTTGCTCTATTTGGTGTTGTCAGGACTTGCGTATTTTGAATCCATTCGTGTCTCATTAGATACAACAGCATCAATACATTTTCTCACCTCTTAAATATTCGTGTATCATTCCACCAGACATTTTACAACTTTCTGATCACTCAATCATTTAGTTTTTTACGTACATCAAAACATATGTATTTGAACATAAAATTACGCATATAAATCACTGAAAGAAATTTAAATTCAAGCTTACAAATTATTTTCAAATCAAATTCAACGCTAATTTTCATTGGCAATATTATCACATAACATTCACAAAACTCCTCATCTTGGCAATGAAGCCAATCCAGAATCTAAATATAATTATTATTAATCCATTCAATCACTGTCCATTATAACCACATCCATCTTATCTTATCAAACCATTGCAACTGTCATCCTCTACTAATTTACTATCGATTTCAATTATGTACAGTTCAAACCGAATTCAAATCCGAATCGTTACAAGTATGAGTGATTCTATTTATAATTCACATTATGTGCTCATACCCTAGCCTTACCCTATCTGGCTGACGTCGAGCCTATGGCATCGTGATTATTTACACATAAATTAACATTAAAAATTTATTGCTTGGAAATTGTTCAATTAAAAAGTCAACAAATCTCAAATCATCATCCATATTTGTATTTTATTACTATCTTCTCTCTAGTTGTTGCTATATCATGTTTATATCGTTACGTCGAGAGAACGGCGGCCACGGTACAGAATTTATATCAAGACTTTATTTGAGCGATATGTTGTCGGGGCGTTGTTGCGATAACAGAAAGTACATTACATACTCGGTGAGGAGCTTTAGAACATGCAACGAAAACTTGTTGGTACGAGTATGCTGCGGTGGTAGAATGAATGTTGTTAGCTTAGCTACAGGTCAACATTTGCTGGATTTCAACTAGTTTTCTCTACGATAAAATTTTTGCATTTATAATTTTGAAATCCATAAAATGCAGGAAGTGCTATAAATAATTCATTTCAGTGTCGTGTTGTCATTGTATTTGCATAAAAAATTTACTATTTGCAAGCAACATTGTTATGTTGAAATACGTCATAATTGTCAGGAAAATTTTTATCGATTTGCTTTAAAGTATGTTTTCTTCTTAAATAATTTAACAAAAAATATTATCTTACGAAATGTTTTTTTTTTCTCATTTTAGGTAAGTGCCACCAGCAAAATATACACTTTTTCCTGTGAGTACAGCATGATTACTTGTTAAATAAGTGAAGTCACTTACGACTCACTCTCGACGTTCAAATCGAAATAGGTTTGTATGATTCTGATGATACGTTCACAAGTTTCCTAGGTTAGGTTAGGTTAAAGTGGCTGCCGATCCACAGAGGTCTGCCGACCGACACACATAGGCACAAGAGAGGCCCGTTGTGATGCCACAATAATTTGTGACTCAGCCGAATGTCTCGACATCTCCCTAAAAGATGCACGGCATTCAGCAACAATCATGGAAACTGTACAAGGACCAGCAATGGATTTAATAGCCGCTTGTCTATCTGTGAAAATACCAATATTGACCCCGAATATTCGATTACACAGAAGCCAGTCAATTGCCTGTAAAATAGCCGCAACCTCCGCCTGAAAGACACTACAATGGTCAAAGGACAGCTTGAGATTCAGCTCATCTGAGCTCATCACCACTTCCGACTCTATTGTTTAGCTTTGAGCTGTCAGTGTACACATGGATAAGCCCACTTTCGAGGGTGACACCATTCATCCCTACCAGGAATGCGTCAACACCCGTAGGAGCATGAACTCCATCGACCAAAATCCTCGCATGGCCGAATTCTGTTCTATAAATACAATTTAGTCTCACAGCAGCCAGATTAGCTTGCTGTAAGATAAGTAGATTGGTTGGCAGCCAATGAAGTAACACGAAGATTGCCTTAGTAGGGGCGGAGCGGAGCGCACCAGTTACAAGTAGTTCTTCAAGCTGCCGTTTGCAGGTAGCCTTAAGAGCACCCCGCCACCAGAACGCCACCCCAAACAATAGAATTGGCTCAACCACAGCAGTGTAAGGCCAAGCAACAGTACAAGGTTGTAATCCCCAACTCGCTTCTATCATTCTTTTACAGCAGTAAAGTGCGTTGAAAGCCTTCCGAGCTCTTTCTGCTACATTGTAGGTCCATAGTAACTTCGAGTCAAGGATCAGCCTTAAGTACCTGACCCTCTGGCTCAAGTTAATGGAAACCCCATTCAATTTGGGTAACTCAATAGAAGAAATTTTGTACTTCTTTGTAAACAGCACTAGTTCCGTTTTACTAGGACTCACATTCAAGCCGCACTCACGACTCCAACGTGAAAGTATGTCAAGAGAGTGATTTAGCCTCTCCGATGGCGTAGATAAATACTTTCCCGACACTGCTACAGCTATGTCGTCTGCATAATCAATCACTTTGCAGCCAGCGCGGTCTAGTCTCATTAGAAGAGTATTCACCGTGATGTTCCACAGCAGGGGAGAGAGGACTCCACCCTGAGGTGTGCCCGTACTGACTCCTCGTCTTACGCTGGCATCCCCCAGGGAAGAGATAACCACTCTACTTTTGAGAAGCTGAACAATAAAAGCAATCAGCCGCTCGTCCACATGCAGCACCGAGAGAGCCTCAACAATTGCGTTAGAATTGACGTTGTTGAAGGCCCCCTCGATGTCTAAGAAGGCAGCAGGCGTATATTCTTTAAGAGCAAGAGATTTCTCAACTTGCTCAAAAAGGACGAGAAGGGCAGTCTCAACATACTTACCTTTGACTGCGAGATCAACATAGGATCGATTGATCTTTTAATATGGTAATCAATGATCCTTTCCAAAATCTTAAGCTGTTAAGACTTATTGGACGGTTGTCCTTCGGCTTAACATGAGAAACTTTTCCTGCTTTCGAAATAAACACAACTCTAGTTTTCCGCCTGCTGGTGGGAACATACGAGAAGCGTAGGCAAGCGTTATACATCTCCCTGAGCCATGGTGGCGCTACTGCCATGGACTGCTGAATGTCAGCCGCAAGTACGCCATCAGGGCCCGGGGATTCAAACGGCTCAAAGGAGTTAATAGCTCACCTCAGTGTAGAGTTTGATATTCTGAACGGCGGCGTTATACCGTAAGTTAGTTCCGTTTGGTGCAGTGTCCCTATAGGGCAATAATTGCCCGGAAAATGTGCGTCCATAAGAACGTTTAGAGTATCTGGGCTCGAACTAGTCCAAATGCCCTCGCTGAGACTCTCTACGTTTCCACAGAAAGATCTCCATGAGGACCTCTTTGCCTTGCGTACGGCATACAACTAAAAATAAATAATTGATTTTGAGCATTTTAATTTGGAAAGGTAGACTATGGAAGCTTTGCATCATTATTAACTTGATTTCTCTACTGATGTTGATACATCGAAAGTAATCTGCCTATCTTCGTCTGCGTCTATCCGTTCATATATTAAAGAAAGGGAGCATTACCATCAAAATATCACTGTCTGTCAAGAAATTGAAATATCTAATAGTGAAGGATGTTTTGAATTCAAATCTTGCTTTCAAACGTTATTGACAAATATGTCTCGGCTATTGCATTGAAACAGAAAATCTTGAAATTTCCTATGCGATCAAAAAAAATCAAACCATTCAAACAAATCAAAAGAATTTCAAAATCTTGTTATGTCTTATTTATGCTCGCACGAAACAAACGTAAGCAAGCAATTGAAATACATCCACAGACTCATTCGTAAGCCTCGTCTACCGCCCCGGTCTCAGTTAAGAATAATTGTGTCGTGCATACATACACTCATAATGTGATCACTTCTCTCGCTCTAAAAATAAATTGCTTGAAAAAGTGTAAACAAAATGAACAGAGAAGAGAATTGCGATGAATTTTTTGCACAAATAAATCACCACACAATTAGTCATACTTTACACAGCTTCAATATATACTGCGGAACATTTAATGCTGACGACCACGATTATAGGGTATTGTTGCTATAAAACAATTTTTTTTTAATTCTTGTATAATTCAGAATAGTTCATATTGTTGACACGCAAAATAGAAACGAACATGTTCATATCTTCACTTCGCTTTTTATTATTAATAATAAATTGCAACCTTTTATACTATAGCAAACTCACTCATAAATATTAAAACATATTGTTTTCATCAAATTTTCCATTTTCTTCACATCGAGATGAGATAAAAATATTGGTGCAAAGCTTCCAAAACCCCCATCAATCGAATATTTTTTATTTTTCATTCATACATCGCTCACTCTTTTTTCATGTACCACATGAACATCATACAACTATTCATATTACCACTCAGCATCATACCCCAATCTCCGCTAACATATTTTTCGATGTGCTAATTGAATTACCAATCTGAAGAAAAAAAACAACAAAACGTGAAACAGAATCCAATAGTTTTTGTTCCGTGTCGTCCAACATAATTCCCATTCGATGCAAATTCAAAATTTTAACGTTTTTTTTAT
Organism: Nemotelus pantherinus; assembly: GCA_963978885.1. Taxonomy (NCBI): domain Eukaryota; kingdom Metazoa; phylum Arthropoda; class Insecta; order Diptera; family Stratiomyidae; genus Nemotelus; species Nemotelus pantherinus. Next base: position 26,941,367 of record OZ022263.1, read on the forward strand.
ATTTTTTACGTTTCTCGATGCAGTGAATTTTATATCAACGTATAGGACCCCGTTCTATCTAGAATGCAGAGATATTGAAATTTTTATGATGTCTCTGTCTATCTAGAAGTGTGAACTTTGTTGTTTTTTTACAGTTTTCAATAAAAATGTTTGCATCAAATTGGTATAATGTTGGAATGTTATAAAAGTTGGATAGAATCGAGAGCTATAAGACATGCATGAATGAAATTGTGAAGATTGTAGTAGGGTGTGAAAATGTACAATGATTTCACAGAAAAAAAATGATAGCAAATTTGCTTGGTGAGTGGTGGAAATAGGGCTGCCAATTCCAGATATGATTTTTTTTATTCATTTTACTCCCTTCAAAGTAAGCCGCGCTTGCGATATGAAGGGATAATATGACAATATGATTTTTTTATAATTTAGTGCCAAATATTTACTGAAATTTGGGTCAGCTTGTATTGAAAAAACGCTAAAATAAGAACTGATTTAACAATAATTTTGGAACAAAACTATGTTTTATTAATAAAATCGCACATTGCATATTATAGTCGGCTATTATAAAGCTATTTTCTTACAAAAACAATATCTTTTTGAAAAATTTACGAATTCTGAAACGCGATAGATCAGTGCTATAAATTCCTAAACAATTCATGTACGCCATTGTTTTCCAAAGCGAGAAAGAAGTACCGATATGTCTTAAATATGCTATAATTTCTCAAAAAATAATTTAAATGGCTGCATTTCCAAATTAAATACTTCAAACCAAATCAAGTAAATTCAAATACATATGTTTGTACAGTCGCTCATAGCTCAAGTTATGTGTGTACTTGGTACGATTTGAATAAAAACTCGCAATTCGTGAAAATTCTTTTGTACAAGTCTTCTAAAAGTATTCTACAAAGCAAATATTTGCCTTATTTGTTAGCTCCAATGAAAAAACACATTTCTTAACTTAACAAGATAAAAACAAATTCATTTTAATAATGAAATATAAAATGCAGCTTCTGCAAGTGTCGCTATTTTAAGGCTTGTCAAAAGTTGATGATGTTTTCTAGTACAGGTTTGCTCGTTGTTTTGGTTTAACCAAAGTAGTAAAATTGAGTTGTGGTAAAAAATCAGGCCATATGACAATTAACCGAAACAAACTGTACAAAATAATGCCATACGTTGGCATCCCGGCAAAACTAGTCCGGCTGACCAAAATGACGATGACGTCGACAGCATCACAAGTCAGAATCAACAGCAGTCTGACTGACGCCTTTGACACAAATGTCGGACTAAAGCAAGGCAATGGGTTGATCCCTCTGCTGTTGAACCTAGCACTTGAGTACGTGATAAGGGAGATTCCTGCCGACACAGGAGGTACGCTTCTATATAAGTCGAACCAATTAGTGGCCTACGCGGATGACATTAATATCTTGTCACGTTCCTTCACATTCGCCAAAGAACTCCTGTTGAAACTTGACCAGGAAGCCAAAGAAGTAGGCCTGATCATCAATCAGACGAAAACAAAAATCATGACGCAAACAAGAAAGAAGGCATCCATTAGACAAAATATAATTCTGGACGAATATAATTTAGAGAATGTGGACGAATTTATATACTTAGGCTCGAAATTGACAACGAAAGGCAGTGAAACTGATGAAATTAAACGGAGAATACAGCTCGCTAATAAAACTTTCTACTCCGTTCTAGCCCTACTGAAGACCAGCAGCATACACAGGAAGACGAAGCTCCAAGTCTACAAATCAATAATCAGACCTGTGTTGTGCTACGGATGTGAAACTTGGACCCTTACCCAAACATCCGCAAATATGTTGAACGCCTTCGTCCTCAGGCGTATAATTGGAGCTAAACAAGAGTGCGGCCAATGGCGGATAAGGTACAACCACGAGTTGTACGAGGTTTTTGACGAGCCAGAGGCTGCTACAATAATCAAACTGCAGAAGCTGCAATGGGCTCGCCACGTGCAACGAATGGGCGAGCATCGAGTACCTAAGAAGGTATTCGACGGAAGGGCCAAGGGTCGAAGACCAGTGGGAAAACCCAGAAAACGCTGGTCTGACTGACTGCGGAAAGCTGCTCGATTTTCGAAATTGAAGGCGTCACCTGCGAGAAGCCAAGGCCCGAGAGGGGCTGTAGTGCTACGACGACGACTAATCTTCTTCGAATTTTGGTGCCTGTTTTTGCCGATTCTTAAGCAAAAGTCATTATTTTCATATTATCACTCAAAATTGTCTTTATCTCTGTACAGAAATTAATTAATAAAAATTAAAGAGGGTCTCAAAATTTTTAAAGATATTACAAAGATTTTTCCCTGATAAATTCATTCGGGCTGATTTATCTTATCGAAGGGCAGAAACTTTTGCACCACCCTGTAGTATGTAGTATCTAAAACTAGGTAACAATGCCAGACTTCATTGATATGGCGAATGAAATCAAGTTAGCTAACAGGTTCTTTTTTTCCCGCAGTTTCGCTGTTGATGAATTCGTTCTCGAATTGAGCTGTAAAACTCTTTGGTTTGGATGTGTCGTCCAGCCTCCCTTAAAGGAAAAGATGTAGTTCGCGCTAGGTTTAGAATTGCAAGCGTAGATACTTCAATCTGCTCAAATCAGTAAAAACTCTTCTGGTCTTAAGTGCATTTTTCAAAAAATAACCGACCTTTCCGCGAATTCTAGTCCCTCAATGATGTCACTGTTTTAATCCTCGAAAACTTTGCGACCTCTTTGCGAAATATTTATTTTCTCCCATGTCAATCCAATCTCATCTTATAAACTTCCTTAATTGGCAAAAATGGTCACTCCGATCCATTTTTTATAGAAACACTTTCCCACTTTCCGTTCCCAAACAGTGAGATCAACCAGATGATATTATTTATCTGCCGGTTTGCTTTCCTTTTTATGCTAGGGTCACCTGCGCGCCTAGCTCTTCTCCGTACTTGGTTTCTTGTTTGCTAATGAGCTCTTCACTATACCTCGGGAGCTCGTAAGGGCGACAGCCTTCAATCGACGTTTCAACGGTGAATTCTTCCCTTACTTGGACTATTTTTTACAATAGTTGTTTGGAAAGCGTGTCAAATGGTTGACCTCTTGTTTCGCAGAGAGTCGTTTATGTAAACGTTTTTTATGAAAAAGAGTTACACGGTACTGGAGATTTAATGATAAATCTATTTTGAGGGTGTGGTTGTTGGCTATCTCGAAGTGGGTAGGCTCACTGGGAATATGTATGCTAACCTGATTGTCCATGGCGAATTTGTTCAGCATGGTCTCTGCTCTGTTGGTATTTTTATCACTCCAGAGTCGCTGTTCGGTACTTAAATCTGTTTCATTTTCGGTCAAAAATTTTAGAGATATATTGACTGAATTGAAGTGAGCCTAATGGTTTGTACACAGAAATTGCGACGACATCAAAAGACTGAGTTTGATTGATGTTGCCAGTATTTGAACTAGGTTGGGAATCAGAATTTGGTGGCAAATACCTCTTCTCACAAGAATAGCAGTGCCCTTCCTCTACCAGTCAATCTGTCGTTCCTCTAAAATTCCTTCCAAATAATGAAAGCAGAGGCGGGTTGCGGGTTTCAAGAATGAAGACTAAACCTTGCAATCAAACAAGAATTGTATCAAATCGTCCGTCTTGTTTTACGTGAAGATAGGAACATGGCTAAGAATGTTCATTGCGGGTACTTTTTAGTATGAGTTGTGGTAATAACTGGTTCATATATTCTGCATTAGTGTGGTAGGGGCGGAGATGGTTTCTGTGGTTTATGACCACTAGCAGTATTTGTTGGACTAACTTCAGCGATAGTAGTAGATGTTCGATCCTTATGTTTTCTAGATGCTTATGCTTCAAATACATATTGGCCCAAGCTAAACCATCTCGGGTTGGGCCACCACAGACCAATTCGAGGACAGATGCTACTGTCCACACCATGGCCGGAGCTGGTGAGCTTCAGTTGTGTATTGTCAGCCTGTCAAATCCGTTTGGTTGGTAAATCCCACTCAGATCGGAATGCAGGCCAATATCGACCAATCGTAGCCATCTCACACCAAGGGGGTGTACACATATTGGCCATAGGCTCTGTTGGTTTGGCTTGGGCCAATATGTATTTCCTACATTAGAGCATCCTCCATAACTCCATCACAGTTCACACACTTAACTTTTTTGCCTCAGTACTTGGTGCATTGCGAGTGGTCGTGAAGACTATCACACTTGATGCATCCAGCCTAGATGTGAAAATTGTTGGTTGCATGGTTTGAGTGTTTGCGGCATAGTTTTTGCGCTTCTACATTGCAAATAAGTCGGCACATTGCCTTAATATTATAAATATCCTTTTGTTTCGGCTAGACTGATTCTTAATAGGGCCCTAATAATAGTTTTTATGTTCTTTTCTTTTCTATAGTTTTTATGTTCTTTATGTAGGTAGTTATGGTAGCCTTGGAGTTTTTTTTTTGTTTTTTGATAACCTGGATCCCCAGGGGAGTACACTTTTAGCCGTCTCCTAGCTAATATTTAAATCTCATTAACTTCTCTGGCTATTATTTTTAGCTATTATGACTGCCACTGTCAATTTGGTTGCTATTGTTTCGTTTGTAGTCTGAGTCGTTGCGTCTGTTACGTCTATTTTGTTTGCTTGTTTCTGCTTTCTGTTCTGGCCATCAAGACCACAGGTGTTAGTTTTTCGGAGTCGAAATAATGATATGCTCTCTCTCTCTGCCTTCGTCTGTTTATCCCTCTCTCTCTCTCTGTCTCTTGTAATGTCCTGCGGTTTAATGTTCTGGCTAGTTCTATCTTTGTCCAATTCCTCCTCGAATGACACGCTATCGGAGGCTGGTTCAAATGCACAAGCTTCATTATAGGAAACCGGCTCCGAGTGTTCGTTTGCTACCATTGCGGCCACAACTGGATGATCTGCCGTTTTCAGAAAAACCCTCTCTTGCCAAATTTTTTGTAATTTTTATAAGAAAAAAAAATTAAATCTGGCATATTAAAAAAAATTATCGATGAATCCATTCTAAAACTGCCGAAATTCCCAAATTATTTTCGATGAATTACTTTCAGTTGAAAGTACTCTTATCCATTTTTCCCCCAGACTTAACATCAAAAACCGGGCTCTCCTCCATATATCATTTGAACATTAATTGAATTCGCTAAACGTTATTTTGATTTTGCACACCGTCAATTTCACGTACTTAAAATCAATTATCGTTATCATATATTAAGGACCAAAAAGTAAATTTGTTCCAAATCTTCAATATCATCTCAACAAATCTTCAATCATTTGCTACCTCTGCCTTTCTCAGCATTCGCTTTATTTTTGTAAAGTCAATTTACATTCGCCGTAGTTTCCCCATCGCTCTACCACCTCTTCCACCAATCTCTCGTGGCGAACCGATTTAAATCATCATCTTCTTGTGCTTTTCTCTAGCGAAGCGAGCGAGTTGAACACTCGAAAAAGCAATAAGAGAATAATGTCGCATTCTGCATGCATACGGTAGTGGCATTGGCAATATGGTTGCTGAATTTATGATTCATAATATCAGCACAACATAAAGTAATTGTGCAATTTATATTCACTCGAAGCAGAACCACTTCTTCATGAATGAATAAAATAACTTCTTGGCATGTTTTGGTCGGATTCTTTTTTCCGCGTCTTTTAGGCCGGCCTCGAGTTTCTTTCACCTCTTCGAATCTTTGGCTAACGTTCAGCAGAATAAGCACCACGTTTCAGTTGATTCTTGCGCTGTTGTGGATGTTTCGTATTGTTGATGGGGCGCAGCAGTAGTAGCCCCTCATACATTACCTCAATTGATGCTGAGACGAGACCATTTCAATGTCATCGTATTGAACTGATGCTTTCGTTACATAGGTCCCAAAATGGTGATTTGAACCAAGTACAGTTTACGTGAAAATAAAGCTTAGATCGCTGAGAGTAAATGTTGCCAGCACTACTTTCTACTGTAAATGCAAACTCGAATGTATCTGTGGTTTATAAATAGTAACAAAAGGCGGAATCTATCGCCTCCATAAAATCACCTCGAATCGTATCTTTCGTCAATTACATATCGTTCCCATCATCAAATTCGAACATTATCAAATATATGTTGCTATTATTACTCTCGCATAATACACGAATTAGAGCAATGCTTGTTCAGAGAAAAAATCTAGATGCCTGGCACACTTCTGGGGGCGTATAAATGTTCTTCTCTGTTGACGGATAGAATATTTCAATAATTCATTTAGTTGCTGCTGGCTATTGACGATATCTTTTCACTTCTGTGTGTAGCCAACATATTATGTTTCTTGGTCGTTTTGTTGCTCTCGCGGTCCGTTGTGGCTCTTGTCGTCGTCGCTGTTCGAATTTCATTTCCATTTATCACACCCCCGCCGGTCAAATTCCAGTAGTAGTAGCTGAAAAGTTTTTCACTGGCATACCTACTAAATTTGTTCTCGTGAAATCTTAATTGATAAAAGTCGCAGCGCTTGTAAAGTAATCCCTTGTTTGTGCGATTTAAAGCCTTTCATTCCCTGGTAGAGTTTTAAGGAATCCCAATAATGTTGTTTAGTTTCAGTAGGGGGATCATTTCACAGTAAAAACCATTCAATGAATTTTGAAATGAAGTGGAATATAACGTATTCAATTGGGAATGATTTGAAAGTGGGGAAGTGAAAGATTGTATTTTGAATTAGCCAAGGGTGAAATAGAGGCAAGAAGTAGTAGAAATAAAAATAAGATACGCAACGAATATTGCTTGCTTCCCTCATTCTTTTTAGTTTACCGGCAACTTCGAGTCAAATTTAAACTGCAATTAAAAATTCTAAATGGGCTTCAATAAATATGTATATCATTCTACATGAAATAAAATGATTATAACCTTATTACATTAGTACAATATACTATCAATTTATTTTTCATCTCCTGAACATTATATTTTCACTTGCATCACCCACTCAACTTTTCCATAATTTTTCTCCGGAAATAAAACCATGATAACTTGTAACCATAATTTACAACTTGTACATCCGAAATGGGGGAACTCAATAATTTATCTGTCATATGAATCCATCCGATTGACGGGCAACATTTTTAACATGCACGACGAAACTGGCAGATATAATGTACACGTCAATAACATTTTTTTTACATATTTTCACATTTCAAAACCATATGTGTGCGCCATGACGGATATTGTCAATTGGTTTGGTTGGTTTACTTCACGTGCCACCGCGGCACGTGAACTTTATAAAAACACGAACAAACCGTAAAGTAAAGAACATTGTAGGTATTTTCATAATTGATAATAAAACTCATTTCTACATTCTCAACATTTAAAAGCATGAAATAATATGTAATATGTTACTTTGTTTGCATCATGGTTACTAGAACGTTGATTCAGTTAGTCATTGGATTGATGAAACAGCTTGCATGAAATTTTAATGAGCTATTTATTTATTTTTATGCATTTAACGAGCTATTGACTGAACAATGACCAATCAAAATTGACGCAAATCTTTTATTTGAATTTACACTTAGAATTTTGTTGAACGGTTTGAAATACATTTATTATTAAATTGGCTGTAAGCTGTGACTTCTTATGAAAAGTCTTAAATATAAATAAGCGTAAAATTACTTAGCACTCTATGAAAAAAATACTCCGCAAAAAACCAACCCTCCTCGATGGATTTTACCTGTTGCCATTTATTTATAATGAGATACTGGGGAAAACAGAAAAAAATCAGTGTTACTGGAAACATACCACAATCGAATCTCGTTCACGAATCTCCAATAAGCTTTGAGCTTTTCTAGAAAAAGCTCTTTGTTCGATATGTCATAAACTATTTTCGTTTATGTGAAAATGTAAGTTCTTGAAACAACAAATACACCAAGTTTATATGAACCTGAAAAATTCTTAAAAAACTTCAAACTTAGTTTATTTCAAAGATGTTTACTTTTGCACACACTGTATGAAAATATAAATAAATTCATGAAGTTAATAGAAGAACAAATATAAAAAATGTACAACATATACCAGAAAAATTTACACGCAGCAAAAAAAAAATAATATGTGTCATTTTTTAGTTTCGAATATCGTATTTGATATCAATCTGCGTCATCACTTGCTACATTAAGTGCTTAAAACCTATTAGGCTTCCAACGGATGAAGCTTTATTTTTGAAGGGTTTTTCTAAAATAAAGCTTTTGTTGAGTTTACATTGGACAGTTTTTAGAGATTTTTCATCATAATTTCTTCTCAAACAAGTTTCGCAAAACCATCTGGATGGTCGAATTCGCTTTTAAATCTCGGTCTAATGCCTAGTACTATACTCTTCGCGAAACGAATTCAACGGTCAAATCCCATACAAAATAGCTTTAGTGACGAATTGAAAAGCTCTTTTTGTATGGGATTTGACCATTGAATTCGTTTCGCGAAGAGTATACAGGTAGTACTAGGCATAAGCGAGATTCAGGCACAGGAATTTCGTTAAAATATAAATCTCGTTTCGTTGGTCTATCACCTCAAAAACAATAAAGTAATAACCGAATCATCAATGGCCAAAATCGGGCACATGAAAGAAGATACAAGATATTCACCGCTTATACTTCGTGTTTATTTCAATATCTCAGGATCCAACGGCAGTGTCAAGGATACACAATCTATTATCAATTGGTTCGAAAACTTAAGGACCAAATTCTGGTGCTTAAAATTACACGTAAGTCCTGTATACTGGATACGAGACTTACATCTTACTTTAAGCATTTTATATCGAAAGGCATTATCAATTTTGAAAAAGTAGATCTATTTGTTTCTAGCTTCGGAAAAACATTTTCAATGTTCATTGACTTGCAAATAATTTCTTGATTTTGCCTTCAGATCGAAACATTCGGACAGCCTTAATCTTTAAATGCAGAGCTTAATCTCTCAAAAATCAACTCATTCCACGATTTTGGAATTTAAATTGATAGGCTTGTTTATTATTGTAAAAAGTAAAGAGGGCTGAAGCTGATAGCTTCATTCACAAATTTATAACCAACGTAAATACGCGTGTGATGTGATTACTCTACCCCTGATTTAACTAAAGTAGATATGTTAGAAAAGATCAACAAAATATGTTTTAGCTAAACTTACTATCGCAGGACAAAGTAATGCCGGAAGGTCTGGCAGCTCAAGAAATAAGTAGACAAAACAAAAATAAGATAAAAACCGTAGAAGACAGCATATATGAAAGTATAAATTTCATATATAAATGAACTAGCATGTTCATAAAATATTGGAAACCAAATTCCCCAGAAAACTTGGATAACGAGATCTCGAGATGATAAATCAAAGCAATGGATAATGCTAGGGAGAAATCGATTTTTTTCGTCTTATCAAAATTGTGTGTAATAAATAATTTTATACAATTGCGCGCAATATTCCAACTTTTCATTGTAATACGACAACTTTTTCCGTAGAAATATCTATAAACTCATCATGCTATATTAGCATTTTTTTGAATTTTCAATTTTGATTCTTATTTTAGAGGTCTTGTCTTAGATACAAGCCACATCGCATCTTAATTTTTTATATTATTGCCTTTACGAACACTATGCACTTGCATAGTGCTCGTAAAGGCAACTGACCTAACCCCTTCGTCTTGTAAATGTTTCCTTACTTTATACTGCCACTTTTCACGCATATTTATCATTTAACCGGTACGGAAATTCCCCGAAAGTTTTCATATTTCCGTTGAAAAATAAAATTTAAATGTTAATTTCCCAAATTTGTAGTCACCTCACCCAGAGTCACTTCACGTGACTCTCAGAATACCGGTTACTAGGTGACGTAACTTAGCAAGTGACGAAAAATCTCACGTGAAGGGACTCTCAGAATAGAGCCCACTAAATTTTCACAAGCCTTTAACACCATTGATCATACGCTGCTAATTTTTAAACTGGAAGCCTATGGATTTTCCGCTTCGGTTTTGGTGTTCCTCTTATGTAAACGACCGTATCTGTGTAGTTATTAGCAATTCATGTTCTTCAATTCCATTTCTTTCAATATTTGGAGCTCCGCAGGAATCCATTCTTGGTTCCTTACCTTTTTTGGTTTTTATAAATGATCTGTCCTTGATAAAGTCATCTTGGCTTATATATGCGGATGACTTAAAGAAGTTTAGAGTAATTAATTCTCATGAAGATTACCAACATCTGCAAAATGACCTTTGCACTTTGACCAGCTGGTGCTCTGCTAACTCCCTGAATAAATTTTATTATGTATTTTTCTTTTATTACTTAATTTCTTTCCGCCTGTATTCTTGATGCGGTCAATAGCTTTCAGGATCTGAATATTGTCTTTGACTGAAAATATAAATTTTATCAGTACATATATCATTCGTATGATTGCTTCATCATCACGAGTGGCTTTATACTAAGATTTTCAAAAGCCATATCGTTCGTGCGTAATGTCCTTGTGATGTTCTTTGTAATGTCAAATGTGATGTTCTCATTTAAAGTACCTTATAGCTGTCTTGGAATTCGTCCAACGTACGCTCATACCTTGTTTGTTCTTTAAATTCAACATTACTTATTTAACATATAGTGAACGTCTAACATTTTTACAAATTCCGTCTCTTAAATCACGCACACTGTTCTTTAATGTATGCCTGATCTCTGTTCCCAAGTCACTATTTTTATTTGAGTATAATTGACCTAATTTTTATTTTAAATTTGTTTTTTTTTTTCGAATTTATTATTATGTTGCTAATTATTTTGACCATTTATTTTTTTAAACTTTTAAATGTTGCACAATACCTGAAATATGTATTTTGTACTCAATTATAAACAAATTCAGGTCTACAAATTTGAGCACTTGTGATTTATTTCTATGTACTCATCCTTATGTTGGTATGAAAATATACCATTGCAAATGTACAAAACAGTTCATATTAAAATTTCCCTCTTTTGGAAAGTAACTATACAATTCCCAATCTGATAAAACCATTAAAATGCAATTCAGAACTCATTAAAATTTCTCAGTATTCCATTATTTCATTTATAAATCAAACAGTCATTTCACATGCTATCCACCAGCACCAATAATATACTTAAAGCTGCAAGATAATGCCAAACTGTTCTAATATACAACCAGCTAATAAACGTTGATTTATATTCGACTCAAGCACGCCCAACGTACAGTGTGCAAAGGTCTCATACTCGTTACAACTCCAACTCCATCAGACACCGAGAAGGAACTATGACAGTGTAAAACTATCATTACCCTTGATGGGTTTCTTCTATTCAATGCCTTTACTCAAATCCTTGACATTTATAGATACCTTGCAAAATGAAACATCGCTTTTTTCTGTTTCTGAGCTTGTCTGCACGTCGATCAGATTTCCTTCCCGCTACAAGCGCATAGAAGTTACATGGAAAAGAAAAAAAGGAAAATAACATCATTATTTCCAAGGCAAAGAACGGAAAAACTAATTTATCACGAGAAATCATCTTCGCTTGGCACTGCGTCTCGATTTCATTATTAGTTCAGATCGTCCCGATGAGATTTAATACGATTGAAACTCTATCCTAACTATGAGTTGACGACACAACGGCACACGAATCAATATTATTGTTTTAATTGCATTTCCAGTAACTAATAATCAAATATAAATTATGTTTGTTTCTCGTCACCGAAGCGAGTCCAGTATATGATGTAATTATGCAACATATAATTTTTTATTGTCGTGACGGTCATAATTGCAAATCGTACTGCCGCTGCAAAGATTGTGCTCAATTTTTCAAATCAAAGCCATAACCATTGCAAAATGTCATAAACATAAAATAATTCCATTAGTCGACCATTTCATCAGGACGAGGAATATTGCAAAGTTCACAGTTATCGTGGAGGAAAACCCAAACTAATTTCAACTCCTTTAAAAATTTACAATTCATTTAATCTTTCATAGAGCGCTCGTAAAACAACATTAATTTGAGAGAAACACGTAAAAGTTTGTGAAATCACTTCGGGTTATTGCACGATTCCATGCTGTCCTAGCAAAAGTTTGTAATTACTTTCCGGTTGCAGTATTGCACTCAAAATGCAAATCTTTCGCATTGTTATTGCTATAAGTTCCTTGAAATGTGAACTGAGAGCTCCCATTTAATTTTAATTGTGTTTGCAAATGGTAGAAATAGTTGGTAGTGGAGACGGGCAAACTCTTTTTTACTTTTTACTATGAAAATTCGTGAAAGATGGCACAAAATTAAAATTTTTATGAAAAAGTTTTGGGTTTTTAGGTGAAAATTGTAAAAAATTATTCACGATAATAGTATTGCCTTTATAGATTCATTGTGTCAACTCTGAGGATTTAAAAGCAAATGTAGGATTTGGTTTGAAAGTGATTAGAAAATAAAAAAAAATGTGTCTTTAGGTTTCAATTCAATTCTTTATTCTCATAACGACAATGACAACTTATTTCTAATTCTTCCTGTGCCACTCCCATCTCCTTCAATGGTTAAGCTTGCCAAAACTATCATTAACCGGATTGCTTAATTGATCCGTCATATTAGCGACATCGCCCTCGAATGTCCTTTTCGTTGCCGCCTTCGCCATTTGATATACCCGTGCCAAATTTCATCTCATCTGGGTTTGGGGGCTATAATTCCATACTATACACAGAATAACTTGTTATGATAGGGCCCTCATTTTCACCTAATTTATCTACCAGATATTTGTCAACACTTAAAACAGAAAGCAGTTTTTATGCCCCCAGAAACTTGGGACAATCCTCCTTGGGACAATGATATAGCCCACATTGAATTTATTTACCTCGTTCCGCTTTTGGCTTTATCCCCTACAATTTACTTCTGGGATTCTTTGGATCTGCTGAGTCTTGAAGCTCGGAGCGTTCCTGATTCGAGACATCTACAAACTCCTCAACAAGCTCCTCGATACGTAAATCTCATTTAAGTTGCCGCATCGTAGTTCCGCTCATCAGTTTGAATAACTTTAGTAATTTCCACAAGTACAATGCGGTCATATTTGCTGTATTCTTCCAAAAGGTGAGATCAGAGTGCTGAACCTCGATCCTTGATTATGCTGTCTAGATTCTGAAATATTACAGTTTAGTTTCTTAATTTTATCACCAACTCTTCACTCGTCGTGTACTTCGTGAACCAAAACCCAAAATGCATCGGAACCCTTTCCTTTTTAGCTATCCTTGGTAATTTCCGCAAATCGACAAATTCCCATTGATCATAAAAGCCTATGTACTCGATATTCCTGCATAAACTCGATACGGTCATGTTTCAAGTACGGGATAATGAAATTTTTTTATACGCCATAAATCAGAAGGAAAAAGGTACCAATGACACTTTTTTCCCCCGAATATATGTATAAAATGGAATTAAGTAATCGTCGATGCTCTTGTTCCATGCTCTGGTCGCATTGACATCCATACGTATGGATAAGTGTTATCAACAACAACGTCACATAAATAGATGCGAAATCGAAGTGTGGTAGTGACTTTTTTAAGCCCCAAGGATATTTCGTATTGACAATTCCGATCGAAAGCACAAGGAAAGGAAATCTTTCAACGATGCAATTTTACTAGTAGAGTCCAGCTATTTATTCACTCTCATGGGTATGTTTCAATTCGACCCATAGATACGTGCAAGAAATGGTGAATGTATTGATTCTTATTCCTATATGGTACAAAACTCAGATATAAATATTGCTGAGGATAAAAATTATGGGTTTTTGATGTTTGTATTTTCGATATCCTTCAGCAAGATGTATAACAACCGGAAATGTATATTGGAATCAGATGGTTGTTGACTGACATGAAAAATAGCTTGAGGCCGCGGTTCCGAATTTGAGGACTATGAAGAGTTTACGATATTTGTTGTTGATAATCGTCTACAGATTATTACAGGTGAAATCGTAATTATTTTGAATCAATTTAGGTATCTGCTACGATTGCAAGTTTCGATATTTAATTTGATATCAAATTCAGTTTATGCGAATACTGCTCGACTATGTATTCAGTCAATATTTTATAATTATTTATTGTCAGATGGGTAATTATGATGAAAAATTTATCGAAAAATAAATTTTCTGAACAAACAAAACAGTAGTGTACGAAACTAGTGGACGAGAATAAATGTCAATTTATTTATTTAAAAAAAAATTGATGTGTCATCTTCAAAATTTTAAATGTCATCATCTAAGTTTAAGTTTCTGTGGTTGAAGTGTTTAACTTCAAAATAATGCTTCCACGAACCTAACCGTTTAATTTTACATTGTAATTGAAACCAACAAAATCTACGATTTAAACATTAATTTTTACAATATCTCACCGTCAATCTGCTGATTTTTCGACGTTGCTTGCACAATCGAATACTCATATTTCTTAAGGCTTACAGTAATTCCTCCAAATTCGTGAAGAAATCATCGGAATTCAATGAATCAAACCGCAGTTGAAATCAATTGGGAACGTTTCCGAACAACTCCCGGTGGAATAGCTGAAAAACAAACAAGCAACTTTTAGCGTCTCACTCCATAACTACGGTTAAAAAAAAATATAAATGGTCCCGATTTCCTGACAAGTCCTCAGGATTGAATGGAAGGTTGACATCTAAGATAAAGGAATAAAAAATTATTTAATTATATAGAGAGCTTGTCTTACCGAGGAAGACAACTGAGATAAGATAAGCAGCTAAAAATGCTAACATGACTATTTCTCTAATATTTCAATGAAAAAGATACGCCAATACACCAGGTTTTTCTGCCTTTTTTATCCAGTAGAAGTAGTAAACTCCATATATTGCCAACATTTGAACTTTTCGTAAATTTTCCAGAAATCCTATAATATATGTGCTCATTCTTTGGAATAATGAGATAATTGATCTGAACGAACATTCAAATTTTATTCTAGCAGATATTCACGAGAAAAATATACATAGAAATAATATCAACCCTCTATATTCAGCGAGTAATACCACCTAACCAAATCAACCAAAGACCAAACCCAATAAAGAAAATAAATTATCCAATATATATTACTTTCGATTCGATTTCGATATATCGAAAAAATCGATATTTGCATTTCGATACATCGCAAAGTATCGATATAGAGTTTCGATATATCATATTGGAAAAAATATCGATATACTTGTATTTTTTACATGAACACCTCTAGCTTAAGGGGTTACCCCCACTTGTAGCGCAATAAAATAGGTCATTTTCATGAATTTTTTTTGACAAAACTACGAAATGTTTTTAAACGACTGTTATATTTTCTTAAAGTACATACTTTGAACACCTTTCAGTAATTTTTTTATTGAAAAATATTACATGATTTAATTACAAATGGCCGTCAAAACAATGGAATTTTAATTTTCACCTTTTGCGGTGACCAAAATTGTGTCGAACTGGATCATCTGAAACAAAAAATAGCGATCGACTTAGTTAAATAACAGTATAAACTAGTGTTTGATCGAAGGATTTAAAACAATATCCATTTTTCACAAAATGGCGGACAGTCAAAGTTAATATTTCGATTTTCACTTAAAAAAATGGTCGTCTTTTGGCTATAAAATGGCCATTTTTTATTTAAAAAAAAAATCGAACGATCAAACACTACATTTTTATGTATTAAATAAGCCTGCTAAGTTTCAAAAAGATCGGTTCAGTAGTTTTCGAGTAATTTTGGTCACCGACTTCAAAGATGTCATTTCGAGAAAATTGCGTTTATAAGTATAAGCAACGGTTGTATACGCAACAGTTTCTTCTCTTTCAACGCTCATATCTCGGTTAATTATGTTTGGATCGACTTGAAATTTGAAGGACGTATTCTCAGATAGTTATACTTAAAAAATATGCAACAAAAAAAACGAAAAACTTAAAAGTTACAAGTGGGGGTAACCCCTTAAAGTTCAAATTCAATATTTTTTGTGCCTCTCCTCCTTTTCCTCTTTAGTTTATTCTAGTCTCTTGGTCGCTCCCTCGTAGATCTACTACTTTAGGATCCTAATGCTCGTAGATTTAAGTAGATATCGTTTTCTCTCTGTTCTTGGAATCTTAAGATAGCAAGAGTGCTGTTCGGTGTCTGTCGATTGTGTCGAATAGTTTTAGTGCCTTGTCTCGTATGAATTTGTCTATTGTTTTTATTCGTAAGTCCTTGTGTATGTCAGTGTTTCTGATGTACCAGAGTGCCCTTGTTAATTTCCTCAGGGCCAGGTTTTGGCAACTGTTTCTTGTTTGTCCTGTGTGTTTGGTAAAAGATGGTACTTCCATATGTGATGATCTGCTTATAGATAAGGACTCTGTTCTTAATATTAAGCTCATTTGATACATGTAATGGGTACAGCTGGCTCAGTATTCCGCTAGAAATTATTCGTTTGTTTTTTATGTGCGTATTCCACGAAAGTCTTGTGTCAAAAGTGAGTGCTAGGTATTTGGCCGTCATTTTCCATTCTATGGGTTCGTTTTCTACTGTAAGTTAGCTTGGGATTTGTTTTCGTCGTCTTGTCACAAGGATTGCTTGCGTTTTTTCCGCGTTGATACGAATCTTCCACTTCTGGAAGTAATCCATCAGTGTATCTATGTAATGTTGCAGATTGCTGGTTATAAATGCAGCCTGTCGAGATGTGTAGTAGATGCAGGGGTCGTCTGCAAAAAGGGAGATTTTCGTTGTGGGCATCATCGGGATGTCTACAGTGTATAAGGTATACAACAATGGTGAAAGTGGGGAGCCTTGCGGAACTCCGGCTTCTATTAGTCGTGTGCTAGAAAAGTGGTCGTTTATTCGAACGGAAAAGGTTCTGCCCTCAAGGAATGATCCAATCAATTGTATAGGGGGTTTTGGGATGTTAAAATCGTACATTTTAACGATTAGACTCGCGTGCCAGACCTTATCGAACGCCTTGGCAACGTCAAACATGACAAGGCCTGTTGATTTCTTGTGATTGAATCCAGTTATAATGTGCTCTGTCACTCTGGCTAGCTGTAGCTCGGTGGAGTGGTGGGCTTTGAACCCGAACTGCTCTTCTGGGACGATGGATTTGCCGGTGACTACTTTCTCAAGTCGCGAAAGTATTAGCCGTTCTACTAACTTTCCGATCGAAGATAAGAGGCTGATTGGTCTCCAGTGTTGGGACCACCGTAATTGTTGCTTTTTTCCAGGGTTCGGAAAATAATTTGTTCGGAAGATCTCATTGGCAATGTCCGTTATCTCTTTGATTTTGTTGTCTAGTAGGTGTCTGAGGCAGATATTTGTTACCGTGTCTAGTCCTGGTGATTTAGGTTTATTGAATCGAACTACCAACTGCTTAATATCTTCTATGTCCGTGAGATGGATCTCTTCTTCTCTTTGGGTAGCTGTCTCTAAAATGTTGGCGGCTCTTTCTTCCTGATCGTATTCCTGTAGATCTGTTCTCTTTGAATTGCAGTTCTAATATGTCTGCAAACGCCTCTGCCTTTCCCTCGTTGTCGTATTTCAGGCCATTAGGGCCATGGATTGCTGGTATTGCGACTTTGTTCTTTTGTCTCAAATATTTAGACATTCTCCAAAAATTGTCTCCTGGTTCCATACGTAGAAGAAAGTTTTCCCACTGTTCGTTCTTGAACAGTGAGATCTCTTGGCTGATATGGTTTGTGAGACGTCTTGAGCTGGGATCTCCAATGCGTCTAGCTCTTCTCCTTACTCGATTTCTTTTGTTGATCAGCTCTTTAATGTCCCTTGGGAGCTCGTCTGGGTTGTAGCCTTCTATCGGGGTCTTTGTGGTGAACTCTTCCTTCACTTGGGCTATTTTGGTTGATAGGTTTTCAATAGCTCTATCACTGTATCTGGCTATTTCGAGAGATGGCTGCGGGATATCGGTCGCCATCGCGTTCTGAAAAGCTTGCCAGTTAGGTTTTGAACTGTATTTTAGCGGATCGTCAATGTACACATCTTCTATTAGAAAGAGTACGGGCTTATGGTCGGTTGAGAGTTCATCTAGTACCGTGTGTGGTCCGCACATTGTGCTGGAAGTCCAAGGAAATATCTATGTCCAGTGCATGGCTGCTGGTTATCCCGAAGTGGGTAGGCTCATTTAGAATATGTGGGCTAACCTGTTTGTCCATGACGAACTTTTTTAGCACCGTTCCCGCTCTGTTACTGCTCCTGTCCCCCCAGAGTCGGTGGTAGACAATAAGATCTCCAGCTATAAAGACGGGTCCTTCCTGATCAAACAGTTTAGAAAGATCTGGGGTAAAATTGAGTGAGCCTGGGGGCTTGTAAACAGAAATCACCACGAACTCAAAACACTGAGTGTGAACTTTGATTGCTTTTGCCTCTAGTTGGTCGATGTTGAGGATGGTGATATGATGGTGGCTGATATTTCTTTCTATAGAAGTGGTAGTTAGGAAAACGGAGATGATCTCCAGGTCTAAGGAATGTTTCTTGAATAAGAACTATGTCGACTTTGCAGTCAAAGAGGAGTTGTGTCAGTTCCCCCGTTTTGTTTCTTATGGAATTTGCATTCCAGGTGAGGATTGAAACATGGTTGGGGACACTCATTGTGAAAGATTTTAAGAGAGGTTTTTGGAAGCTGGAAATGCAGAAAACATTCCTTGTAGCATTTTCGCCATTATGTTTTTCATCATGAACTGGATGTTGGGGAAGATATGGGTTCATGTATTCTGCATTTGGGATCTGTGTATTATGTTGTAGGGGCGTGGTTGATTTTTGGCTTCTAGTGTATTTGGTTGACTTAGTCTCAGGGATGGTGGCAGGTGTTCGCTCCTTTGCGACCTGTGTAAACGATTTTTTAAGGTTTTTTGGATGTTTTGGACATCCTCCCTAACTAGCGGGGTGTTCCCATAGGCGCGCCGTAGGGGGGGCCAGGGGGGGGCCGGGACCCCCCCAGACCCTAGGTTGGCCCCTCCCAGAAAAATAAATATTTCCAACAGCAGACACTTAAGTGTTCGCCTTTTAGGTTTTTGTGGTTACAGCAAGAGTTGAGTAGTGCAGTAGTGTAAGCCTATACCAAAGCATACACACTAATTATAACATAGAGACTGTGTTATTTGCGGTATTAATTACGATATTATTTGACTTATTTCTAGAAATCGACGGCAACACTTAATATCGACAAGTTAAACGTTAAGAAAAAGACGAAAAGCACTTCGCCAATAATCCTTTTTTTATTAAGATTATCTGTTCATTCCTACTAGGCAATATACAGGTATTTAGATAACACTTTTATAAACTGGCGTTTTATGCAATTATGTTTTTCACAAAACATAGTCTAAGTATTAAAATGGTAGGCAATAAGGTAATTAACGGAAAATACAATTTTCGAAGTCATTTGGAGAATAAAAATGGCATCCCTGCCAATCCCTGCTATTTATGACCTACTTGGTTTACACTCACGTTAAATGTGTGCGAATTTTATTATAATTTGATAACTGCATCGGAAGTTAAAAGGCATAGCACTTCAATTTTACCGAGCGTTTTTTCATAGTGACACAGCCGCCACATGGTTCTTATCATATTCATTAAACTTTTGTCAGACTACTCAAGACCAGTACTATATATCCTATGAATTTTATATGGTCGCGAGATACCGTAAACGCAAGTTCCAGGTGCTAAAACTATAAATAATTCGGTGCGATTTTTGTGCGATTGGGAATTTTACAAGTTTAGATTTGACTGTATAAATATAGTATCAAATTCATGAATCATTTGCATTTTATTCTAACAGCCGTGTGAAAGATTTGTGTTTACGTACTTATGGTAGCTACAAGGTTGCCCAGACATTATTTAAAAACGACAGAAACTTATTTTTTATGCCCATTGATGAGTCTTGTAAATTTTGTGATGATCTGATGACTCGGTGTGAAGTTATCACAATGCGAAATTTTCCATAGTTTCCATTGTCGCCAAAAATACACCAAAATTTCAGCTCGACCAATTTTCGCGATCTGGATAAATTATCCGGATAGTAAAATTCAAGCACAATGAGAAAACTCTAATAGTACTTGGAAGACAGTAAATGATATGGTGCTTGAACAGCTTTGGAATATTGTCAAGATGAACCAAAATTATTTGGAAAAGGTTATCGACCTTACAACGTGTCTCAGTCGCCAAAGACGTGCTTTCAGAGGACATGATGAAAGTCTTGGCAGTGATAACCGTGATTTTTTTTTGGAATTTTGTGCATTATTCGCGAAGATGATTCAAATTTTGAAAATAATTTTAAAAACAAGGTTGCGAGCTACTGTAGTGGCAAAACACAAAATGAATTGATGAAAATAATTGCTGAAATCGTTCGCGAGGACAATACAGCTGAAATAAAACATTGCGGATTGATATCCATTATGGCAGACGCAACAAGGGTCCACAGAAGGAACAACTCTCCGTGGTTGTCAGATTTGCTAAAGAGCTAGCAGTCGAAGAAAGGTTCTCAAGCTTTGTAGACTGTTCAGGACCTAGAAATGCCTCGTATTTAGCAGATATAATTTTGAGCCTGTTAGACAGCTACGGACTTAGCGAATTGCCTGTTGTTGGACAGTCTTATGATAGTGCTAGTATCATGTCAGGACAAAAAAGTGGTGTACAAATCTAAATTAAGATGAAACACCCTGCAGCCACATTTGTACACTGTCTAGCTCATAAAATTATCCTGGTTGTGATGGACACATTTTTCACAATCGAAACGTGTACATCCTTTTTCAATGCCATCGAATCCCTTTACCTACACTTTTCGAAGCCATCACAACACGAATTGTTGAAGCAGCTTGAAGAGGCAGTTGGTCTAAACACAAGGCGTGGAATGAGAAGTTTAAGCTCGACTCGTTAGTCAATGAGATTTCACAATTGCAAATATGTGATCGATAGCTATGGGACTTTGAAAGAGGCTTTAGAGAAAGAAATGAATAAGGGAAAATACAACGACTCAGTTTATTCATTGGGGATCTTTCATTCAATCAGTAATCCTAAATTTGTAGTAAATCTTTTCATCTTTCACTATGTTATTTTTATAACGAACATATTAAGCACATATTTCCAAACTAAAAATGCACCTCTTAAGGATAAATCTTGTGAATGGAACACTACTAAGTGAGCGAGAAGACTTGTATGTAGTTTGGGAAAAAATTAAATCATTCGCAGAAAAGAACTGTCTGAAGCTCACATTTAGCAGAGTATCACAAAAACTAAAAACAGTAAAAAGCACTAGTTTCAAAGGTTTTGCTGTTTCATCTAGCCTCGGACACGCAAAGATATTCCTGCAAACCAAATGGCTCGAAAAGAGTAAGTTACAGCATTTTTCATCTTGCTAAATTATTTTCGGTTTTTCTAGGTTTTCTAGGTAATAAATGTTTGAAGCAAGATATCAATTTCTTCCTTTTAAGCTTAATATATTCCAATTTTTTCAAAGATATTTTGAAACTAAGCTATTCTCTTCTTTAAGTATAAGTTGAAATATATTCAGCTTCTAAACGAAAAAAATATTCTTACATTTCTAATTATTTCCATTCTATTCCCGTATAATTCATACAAGCTTTCTTTCTTAGCGGTCATTTATAATTCATGTGTAGTTCATACCTACCATTCACATTATATGCATGTGGTAGTAGCTCATACGTATTCACAGACAAGAAGTTTATTTGATAATGCATTATGCATTAGCAAATAATAAAGAATAAATAAACAAATATATAATGCATCAGTAAATTATATAAGTTGTATGAACAGTACGTGTACAAACAAAAACAAAATCATCGCATGTCTTGAACCTTTCAGTCCCTGGCCCCTGCCAGATTTTAGGCCACGGCCCGCCTATGGGTGTTCCCCGCTGCAGTTAACGCATTTGGCCTTTTCGTCTTTTTGTTTAGTGCATTCTGAGTGATGGTGGAGTCCATCGCACTTGATGCATCTGGCTTGTGCGTGGCAGTTGTTTGCTGCATGGCCAAATTGTTGGCAATCGTGACATTGCGAGTGTCCGCCGCGTGGTTTTTGGGCTTCCACTTACTGCCTTAAAATTGTATATGTCAGTTTCTTGCCTAGGAAGAAGGACTTTAACAAGTCTTGAAGGACGGTTTCTTAGTTTGGGGAAAAACACCTCAATTGGGTGGAGGCCTTGCTCTTCAAGGTCGTCTTTTATTTCGGCTGGGGTAAGCCCGTGGAGATAAGTGTGAAATTATATTTTCTCTGCCGTTAGTTTCCTGTGGTCCTGTGGGGTCTTTGGGATAACCTGGATTCCCAGGTATACTCTTTTGGCCGTCTCGTATTCGATTTTCAGCTCTTTTATTGCTCTGTTTAACTGAGTCCATTTTTCCGGTTGCCGAATGATTATTGGCACTGTTGATTTCGTCGCGGCTGTGTCCTTTTTTACCTGGGCTTGAACACCAGGTTCGCTCACTTGTTTTTTTAAAGTTTGACAACTGATTCTTGAAGCTATTGTCTATGTCATAACGAAAGCTTTTAGCAAAATAGTGCTTTGGGAATTATTAATAAGAGCTTACATTTTGTAGTCATTTTTGGCAACTTTAACACAAAATAACATTTGTTTAAATCAGCTTCGTAGAACATCTGTACCAAATTTCAGACTAATCGGGTGATTTTTGCCTGAGATCTGTGTTCCTAAAGGCAAAAAAACGTGATTTTTCAAGAGAAGTGTTTAAAAGAACCGAGACCGATAACGTGTCAATTTTCGATTTTTCGATCATGCTTTTGCAAACCACTCGCTAGATGTCGTTCACAAACGTGTTTACAATTAGTTTGTAACTTTATCATATGTGTACTATTTTTTATTACATAGCTTACCAAAATAACGAAAGAACAATGCCTTCACATCTTCACCTCTAATCGGTTCAAACGCTTTAGATTATGAATTTAAAATTAAATACTTCTAATTAAAATTTTGAAACGAGACAAATTGCAAAATGTGCAGAAAGAGTTGTAGAATTTTTTAAGCCCATAATTGTTTTTGTTTATATTTTTAATGATTTACAAGTTGGGCACCCTCTTAACCGTTTGCTGGACCAAAAGCATTCCACGATGTCACCAAGCATGTCGTACAGAAACTCAGGCCCTAAAAGAAGTTTCGTTTGAAAAAACCACATTTGACCAGTCACAGTTGATATTCTCGTCGGCCCAGTATTCCTACCATTAATATATTTTTCTACCATCAATACTGCCGTACTAAGCGCAAAAGCGGTATCTCAATGAAAGCGAGTTTCGAGATAATTGAAGTTTTGATATATCTCTAATTCCCTTAGTGATTTAAGGTAAAATTCAGATAGACGACGAGGAACTGGGTTCGTTTGGAGCTGGTGGGGGATTCTCTTCACTCCACTTTTCTCGGCGAGCGGTCTTTCGCTCTTGGATACATCGGGTACTTAGGTTTAAAAAACTTTCTTAAGGTGTTTTCTGTATGTTTTAAATAAGATACCATTAAAAGGCTTAGTTCATTAGATGCGTATTGTTGTAAGCTTTATAGTGTTATAAAAACCAACTTTTCGATTTTTTTTGAGATACCGCTTTTGTGCTTTCTTTGAGATACTGCTTGTGTGGCAGAATATATTTTTCTCCACACACGACAAGAATATATTTTTATATATATATATATTCGACAGTATTGTAAAATAGAACCTTATATAACTAGCCTAGTCCCATTGCAATTATCTTTCAGTCAATGGTGAAAAATGATTAAAATTTCATTGAATGAGCCTAACATTAACGATTTTCAATGTGATGAATTAATAAGTCTACCAGACCAGGTTGGTATAGCTAAGAAAAGACAACCAGCAATCCTTTTTGAAATTATGCTTCGTTTAAATTGATTCAAATTAAAAATAACTGAAGCGATGAAAATTTGATTTTCACAAATTTCAATATGGCAGTCGTTTTTACCCTCCCCATTAGATTTCATGCTTCCGCGACGACATATGTGTCATTTTTCACCTTAAAAGAGTGCTTAGCTCCTTCATAATTAGCTTACGAGTCTCTACAAAAAAAATATTTTCCGTTGAAAAAAGTTTCCAGTTCACAAATACGAAATAAGGATTCACGTTTACTAAAATTTCGCGACAAAGATAACATTCTTCATCGTCATAACACCTCCTCCCGCTTACTCCTAGCATTTTTTCACCATTCGCTTTATCGAAATTCTTTTGTTCCATGTTGCCTTTTGGCCGCCATGTCTGCCAACCCGACGGTAAAGTTGATCGTTTTACTCAATTAAAATGACAAAGAATAACATTTGGCAAATACACACCGTCAACCCTAACTTATGTCTGGCTGGATGAAATTCTAACTGAAAACAAAAACAACACTGCCGTTTCATAAGCACCTGCCGCTAAGCAGAAACGTTAATAGCTTTCTTTGAAAATTTCACTTAAGAAACTTGAGATACTGTGCGTACGAGTGTGTATAGTAGGTTTGTGTCGTCCTCATCGTGTCATTTCATCAGTAGTACATCATAATTTACTTTCCGTTTATGCTTGAATTATACGTTTCGTGGAATTCGAAAGGTGGAATTTACCACTTGTTATAAGATGTTTGATGTGATAAATGTACTCTCATTTTTTTGCGAATCACAGCTAAACATAACGATGAAATAATTTAGTTTGGAAATTATAATAAATGCTATTGTAATATACATTCAACAATTCTTTGTTGAGTTCAGTGATTTTTCAAGAACGAGTTTCACATGCTGCTCCCTAAACCTCAGGGAAAATTATTCGAAAGCTAGAAAACTTGTAAAACAAAAACTTTGTTCTTCTTTGATTTTTATCTTTCTTTTTTCAAATTGTTTTCAAATTTTTGCGAAAGTTTTGTTTTGCTATTGATTCATGTCAATCGGATATCTATTTTCTTTTCCAATCACTTCTCCTATAGGAACGAAAAAAAGTTTACGAAATTTTCGGATATATACAATATATTATATCGTATTTCAAAAACTTTGCCCCAAGGACGGTCATAATTTTGTTAGGTTGCTTTTACCTGGTATCAAAAGAAATTCTAATGGCAGAATATTAAAAAAAAGATGGACAACAATACAATAAGTATCTACCAGGGATTGAATTGTGGGGGACGGGATGAAATTCAATAAGACTGTTTACTTCAGAATGGCTGTTATTATTGTTCTCAAAGAAAAGCTCGTAACACTTGAGTGAAAAAAAACGGTATTAAAAGGCGCACTGTTTTGATTTTGCAATAGACGATAAAAAAAAACATTCTAAAAATTATGATCCGTTTCGCAATTTTCTTTCAAGTTTCAGAAGCATCTGCTGAATTGAAAACATCATCGCTTTTCTAATATTTCCTAATAGCGCATATATGCCATCGTTCATCTCTCACATCCTCATCGCTTTCCATCTTTCTCCTTTGAACATGAAAATTTATATTGATTTAAAGTAATTAACTGCTCCCCCCAACTCCTTCCACTTCGACTGCGTCGTTATAGATAGACTAGTTGAAAGGAACGATGAAGAACGTTTCGAGAAAATATTAAATTTCCAACGAAAAATCATTAATCACTCTTGAGTAGATTTATCTCTACCCCTACATAATATCGAACTTAAGATATGCTTTTTAGATAGCAATACATAATGTACGTTTATAAAATATTGTGAAATATTAAGCAACTGAAACTCAGAATAGTCCATAGAGAAAAAAACTGAAAGATACGTTTATCTGATGAGCATTCAAATAAACATAAGATACATAACATTGAATCGACACAAGAAGTAATTGCACAGATAAACAGTTATGACTTTGTTTATTCAATGTGCTCATTATGAGTATGGTATGGAACTGATGAGTAAGCGACTTGTTTAAGTAACAGTATTGCTCACTCCAATGATTATGATGGAGATTGAAATCCGAATCCGTTCAGTATATTCTCATTTAATTTTAATTCCAACTACATGGAAAGAATGTCATCTTAGAAAATGACTGTAATGGCAATCCTTTTTGTCATCTGAAGTTCTTTTTGTCTTTCTGTAATGACAAGTTTCCTCAGTAACAGTTTTCTTGTTTTTTTTTTTAACAATCGCTGTTTTTTAGTACTCTGTGCTTTCAATTTGCATTATGACTTATAGCATAAAATTTCATAATTAATTATATCAATTTTTGAAAAAGCATTAAAATCTGCTGCAATTCTATTGTATATATTTTTGCTATTCGATGTTTTACTTAAGGCTTTAGTAGCCAAGTGGGTAGAACAACGATTTCTAGCGTGTGTGGTCCAGGTCTCAAATCCAGACGCATAGCAGGCACTGAGCTAACGAAGCTCCTAGTTATTCAAATCAGGAGTAAAATGAGTCCGAATTATCACTCAACACTAGTATGCATTGATTGTGAATCAAGCCTCTACTAACTTAAATCCCGAAGTCTGACTAGAGTATTAATGAGAATATGTACTTTTCTTTTGCTTCCTGTTTCTTCCGCCTAGTTCCGAACAATTATATCGACCAAATCTAATAATTACTACGTTCCGGTGTTAAACAGACCCCTGGAGAGGACTTACTTAGGCGCACACTATCTTACAATGCATTCGATAAAAAAAATCGTCTTAGTTCAATTTCTCGATGATATGGAGAAACTTTATTAAATTTTCAGTAAAAAAGCTTCATGCGTACAACAGACAAATATTTGAACTTCTTTTTTTAGCTAGTTTAATGGAAACGCTGTATGGATAAACGAAGTGAATTATATTTATTATCATACAAATTTCTTTAAAGCAGTTTCCCCTACTCAAAACGAGCACCGCTACTTAAAAATGTATCTTTGTTAAATTACTGCCATCGTTTTGACTTATACTGCTCACATAATTCAGTTCAATTGCCATAACTGGGTACACTGATTAGGGTAGTTCCGATTTTTAGATATGATGTATATGATGTGTAGGCTCAAAAACACAAGTTTGCGAATGCCTTCTACCACTAAAAAAAACCGGTGAATTTTCGAACTTTCTGTCTTTTCAAAATATAAAACAAAAAATATTTTATTTTAAACTAGAGTAAGTTGTAAAGTTCTGCCTAAAAAAAATCCAAGTGAAGGGTTTTCAACGGAATTATGCATATTGTGGGGTGAAAAACACAATGTGAAAAGTCCATTATGAAATAGTTTAAGCAAAAAAAGTTATTTGATTTGATCCTTTGAATTTCGAGGATTATTCCAAAAATGTAAAATAAATACAGATTTCTGGTCGGCTTTTGCTCGGCTTTTGCTCGGCTTTTTTTAATAAATTGTGCATCCTGCACCAAGGTTTGTGCATAGCAGTTGTAGTAGAAGTAAATAGCTAAAGCTTAAAACCAAAATACCCCACAACCATGTAGACTCGTACGTACTGGGTGGCGCAAAATTAATCATCCAATTTTGATTTTGAGTAACTTTTTTACTAAATAAAAAAAAAATTATTTTGTATAGATTTTGAATATAGTGCTCCATTGCTTGTCTGTTTGTATACTGCAGCTGGCTAGTTCACAAATATAAAATATGCTGCACGTACGACGCCATTTGCAAAAATGATAACATCTTCTGATAGAGTGATTAATTTTGCGCCACCCTGTAATACTCGTATAGACTCTGAGATTCAATCTTTTGAATATTTTCGTAGTTTTTTTTTAGGAACTCACTGGGTAGGAGATTTTTTAAAAAACTGAAACAAGTCCCAAAATTTACGCGATTTTTCGAAAACCTGGATTTTTTATCGAAGATTTTCAAAAACCTGGATTTATCGCAAGAAGTACCAACCTATACATTATGTCTACTATTCTAATTCATGTAATCTTTACGGGGTTCTTTCGTGACAATTTGATTGACTAATAGATGTCAGTATTTCTTTCGTAAGAAACATTCCTCTTTAAAATGCGGTTTGGTTTTTTTGTTTCAGATTCTTCATTCCTGAGATTATCTGTCCGCAGTATGACGAGGCATTTTTCGAGACGTCAACTTTGGCGCCCTCTATAAATTAGTAGAAAAATGAAAAAAAAAATATTTTTTTTGTTATCTTCAAAAAGTGTATTTTACCCATGCAAATTTTAAAATCTATATAAAATATAGGAGGTGAAAAAAAATATTGAAAATTAGGCTGTTTTTTAGCATTCTAACCGGTACTACCCCCTTTCATTGATATTCTGCATTTTTAAAATAAATACATTTATTTTTGGTAATTTAAAACTGCACTGCACTTTACCTGCGTTATTATATAGCTTTTTAATGAATTTTTAATTGAATTATTTTAAAATGCAACTATAAAATTTGGAGTTTGATAGGGTCAGATAATTTTCAAAAAAAAACATATTTGAGTATATCCTAGTTTCCAAGCTGTATACTGCGTTCATACCTTAGAAGATTCATCCGAATATCCAAAAATTCTGGATGGTCGTCGACGTCGTATTATGACCGCTACGAATGTACTACTGCGGAACTAAAAATCCAATATTCGCTAATATGACGCTTATGCGTTCATATAGCTTTTGAAACGCTGTAGGTGGCATTTTAGGCGAACATCTATAAATTGTTTTCGCCATCTTTGATACATAGCTACATATATTTCACAAATATTTCGATGCAGGGAAATATTACTATGTGAATGTCGTTTGTATATTTGAGAAAATCTGATTTTGGTTAAGTTAATGGACAATATCGAACTGCAATTAGTCCCATATAGATACTCTTGCATACGCAGACACATACTTGTGCCCGTAAGCATCGATCGACTCCAATCAAGGAGATACACAGTATATATTTTGATTACGTTGCGAAAATCGATTGCTAAACAAATCAATCCGTCGACTTGGCAACGAATAGATGTGGACCAGAGAGCCATAGAACTGAAGCTGTAGCAACAACAATATTAACGAATATTTATTAAATGTCACGTTACATGTTTTGAATTCAATCACGTTTTGCTGATTTGATTATAGGATTTGTAATAGCGAAAAGTAATGGGTATTTTGTAGGAATTGCAATTTTCCATGGTGATAGATGAATGTTTATTCAAATATCGATGGAAATATAGCGACCACGCTTGTGGGTTCTTGCAATTATTTCAAAAATATTTCAATTATAGTAATAATTTGACTGGTTATTGACATCAATTTTAAATTCATGTGAAATATTATTCGTAATAATAGATTTGAAAGTGCTTATGCGCACAATAGTATTCAACCAAAAATAACATTTTAAACTAAAATTTACGGTCATATCTTATGACTATAAGCAATTGCACCAATATGAGTTTTAGTTGATAGATCCAACTAAGTAAGTTTTTTGTTAAGGTGGAATTAAGCATATTCTGGTTGAATAAAAACAATACAGTTCTAGGCAGTAAAATAATCTTTTGGAGTATGTTCAAAAAATAGTTAACGAGAAATTGTTCAAAATAATAAATGACAGCGTGGTTTCGATTTCTTTCATGATAGCATACATTCACAGTAAGCGCTCTGCTCACTAGGCTACAGCAGCTTTGTGTTGTTCCATGATTTTGATTTGGATATGATTAGAGATAAGACCATATAAAGCTTTGAGAGTAGCCGAATCAAACCAGGGGCGAAATAAGTCGTGAACTTTCTAATCGAGCAGGCTGTAGCGATATTCGATCTTAGAGTTGGATGAAATTTGAAATTATAAAATCTCTACTCAAGGCTAGTAGCGCTGCTTGATTGTTATAGCCAATGACAGTACAGCTACTTTCTTGCTCTTTGTTGCACACCCAGGACGCTAGTTTCAAGCTGACAAATGTGTTTATTTAAAAAAAACCCCCCTAGCGCATCAAAACCGCTAGAAACACTAATGTTCGATGAACAATAGAGAAATCGTGCAGATTTTGAGTGCATATTTCACCACACGTCCTCAAACCTGTTTCGAAAGCTAAGTACCGCTTTGATCTCACCAATGCATTTAAACTAATAGGGTGGAAATTCCAGGGTTGCCACTTGCATGAATTTCAAAATTTAAGAAAGTCAAAT
This sequence comes from Nemotelus pantherinus, assembly GCA_963978885.1. Lineage (NCBI taxonomy): Eukaryota > Metazoa > Arthropoda > Insecta > Diptera > Stratiomyidae > Nemotelus > Nemotelus pantherinus. The sequence goes on from OZ022263.1 coordinate 26,971,316, forward strand.
AACTTATATTTATTATCGGTTGCTTATCTGACAAAACTTTGAAAACAGCACCTCCTGAAACACAAATGCAGAAAACGTTCAACACTTTACCAGCACTGCAATTAAAAGTCTACCACAGCTGCATCTCGTCAAAATTAACCAGCCCTACGCTTCTTGTTTTCATCCGATGACTTCATCGAAAGTTACAGGAATAAAAAGGTATTTGGGGCTGCCATCCGAAAAATTTCCACAATTTAGATAATTTAAACATTGGTTACTTGTTAAATTTAAACATTGGTTAAATGTTGTCAATATGAATAAATAATGTAAGCATTTATTGATACGAAAATGCTGGCAAATCTTTGCCATGATGAAATGATCTCCGCGCATATTTTTTAAGAAGACAACGAAAAAAGTCATGGGCCGAAAGGGATCACAATAAGTCCAGTTTGAGTGGTGCTTTATTTCGCTTGCCAAATTTTTTTTGGGTTAGCTTTTGGCCTATATTGTGATAGATTACCACACAAAATACTTGAATAAAGTAGTGCACCAAATTTGATTTAAATCAGTTCGGCCAATTTGGAGATTAAGTGTCCGCAGTTTGAAAAAACGTCATTTCGAGAAAAACGCGTTCAAAGTTTTTTTTTCTATTTATTTATTGAATATTATTTGAAAAATATGTTTTTATCACCTAGAATTGCTCAGTCTGTAGTCCCTGGACCATACAAAAGTATTCTTGAGTCCACACAAGCCAGTTGCTCTTGCATTTGGTCAGTTTTTTTTTTGCCAAACGCGCTTGACTAATGCGCTCTTCATCTTTTTTTCCGCAGTAATTAAAAGCAGCGGTCTGTCGTAAACTGCCGTAACTTCTTTATTTTTGGGAGTATCTTAATAAAATGTTGAGACGTGATTTCTGAAGGTATAATAAATTGAAAAACGCAAAAAAAAAACAAAAAAACTGATTTTTTCAAAATTATAACCGGTACTACCCCCTTAAACCGAAATCCTCATATACATAAGGAAATTATTCGATTCCAATAAATATCTAATTAGTTCTTCCGGTTTATTTTTCAACTAAATCATCAATATCCAAGATGTGAAACTTTGAAAACCACTGAATGAAAATTTCAGAAAAAATTAATGTTATCCTAAATTATCGATATCTTGAATGTATCGTAGCTTCTACCAAACAATTTCAACGCCATTTCCCCTCCACTTCCAGTAATAAACTTCAATTCATCCCCAATATTTACTGTTCTATCTTAAATATCTTCAAAACATTTTTTCTTTGTCGTGATTTATAATCGATAATGCATATCTGCAGTTCTCTTTATGTAGCGTACAAAAATCATGTTATATTTTCCATAGGTCAATGTATTTCAACGGCAACGACCTCTCCGATTGAATACACAATCCAATTGAAATTATCTTATCAGTCCTCTGAAATTCCTTCCAAAGTAGATAGTTCAAAATCAGATATTTTATCATGGATTGCATGCTTTATCAAGATATCGATAGATGACGTTATTTTTAGGGTGGAGAATGAGTTGAAAAAATATATTTGGAATTTAGGAATTGATGAAAGTGTCTTTATCAGCAATATAACCTTTTGGAAAAAATTCTAAGCGTCCTTCCGAAGTTACTGTGTCTGAAGTTGAAGTCGAAGTTACTGTGCCTGAAATAGATTTTCGTGTTATCATAAAGATTGGTAATACAGAATTTCAGCCTAAAAGTCTAGAAAACAATGATCTGATATTGTGTCGTGAAATCGTTTCGAACCAGGTCGTACTGTTTTAAATTCTTAGAAGAACTAATGCAGTATAAGATGGGACATTATCATGGTGTAAAACCAAATGTTGTCTGTCCATAATTGTGGTTTCTTTTTGTGAATATAATCCTCAAAATGGCACTTAAATAATATTCCTTTTTAACAGAGCGACTTTGGCGGGTTCTTTTCAGCCTACCTTCGCCTTTGGCACGATATTCGTTCAGTTGGTCGGTTTTCCGAAACGTAAGCATGGATCCAAGTCTCATCTCTAATAATTATGTGTTACATGACGTATTGGTTGTCGGAAATCATTGTTACACAGACATCAACGACAGTATGAGGGTTGATCCAAAAGTAATGATAATCAATATAAACGAAGGTGGTTAAACTTAAAACAAATATTTATTTTTCAGCAGAGTCTCTTACAAGTCAATACATTTAGTCCATCTTTTTCCCAAATCCAGGAAACCCTTAGAAAAAAATTATTTGTCTCTACTCTCTACTATCATCTTCAAATTTCTTGCCCCGAAATTGTTCCTTGAGCCGAAGAAAGAGGTCGAAGTCACTGGGAGCTAGATCTCGCAAATAGGGTGGATGTTCAAGCAGCTCGAATCCTGTTTCTTGAATTGCGGCCATCGCAACTGCAGCCTTGTGAACCGGCATCAGTTTGCCGCGTCTATTTTTCTTAATAGCCTCCCGCAATTTTCTTATTTGGCCTGCGTAGTAAAAGCCTAATATGGTGGCGTCCTTTCCCAAATATTCCACCATAATAATTCCTTCAGCGTCCCAAAAAGGGATGGCATAACCTTCCTCATCGAGCTCGAGACTTTGAATTTGTTCGACGTTGGTGAAGAGGGTGGCTTGCAGGTCATCGATTACAGATTGGTTTCTGGATCAAAACGGTGTATCCAGATCTCGTCCATGATCACAAAACGTGACAAAAAATTCTGCTGATCTACCTGGAACTTTTCGTGATTCACCCTCGAAATGTCGACTCGTTTCTTCTATTGGTCGTCGGTTAAAATTCTCGGCCCCTAACGCGCAGAGACCTTCTTCATATGTAATTCGTAGGCAACGATCCTTTAAACACTGTGATACTTGATCCCTGTGACCTCAGCTATGTATATGCCTGATGGTCACTTTTTGATCTGCCAACTCGACTTCGACTTTTTCCACGTTGTCTTCAGTGAGGGATGTGGATAGACGTCCTTCGCGCTGTTCATCTTTTCTTCCCAGTTTAAACTCTTTGGCCCAGTGTGCAACGTTGGAATATGGAAGAGCAGAGTTCCCTAATAGAATTTTTTTTCAAACACGGGTACTTAATAACAGCTCTAATTTAGTTTTTCTCCATTTTGATGTTCTCTCTTCATCGGTTCTTATTCAAATGAATCTATACCCCCAGAATCGTGGCCTATTTATATGTTTTTTTATGCTGACTTAGTGTGTATATGAGGTTGTAAAAAAAATGTATGTTTGAATTTTATGCGAACTGGATATATCGGATTGTCACTACTTTTGGATCAACCCTCTATCTTTTTCAAAAAAAAAAGTCAACAATCCACTCAAACGAGATTTGACTCTTCTCACTAGTGATAGGTCGCTCAGGAGCGATCTAATCAAAAAGAGCAACTCGTTTGAAAAAGCGATGTGAGTGAGCCAGCTCTTTAGAAAAAAGAGCAACTCTTTTGAAAGAGCTATGTGAGCCATCATTTAGAACTGCTTTCCACACTTTATACCTTCACTTTAGTTGCAAGAGCGATATTGCGGAGCCACTCGAGCATTATCGTGTGTAGTTGAAGCGAAATCTAGGCTATTCTAATGTCGGAGCATGTACATATGTTTACAGCCATCGTATTGTACAGAGGAAAGAGCCAGCTCCGTGTGAATGAAGAATGAATAAAAGCACGGAGCCAGCACCGTGTGCAGTGCGAATAGAATGTGAATGATGAGTGATATGTAAATGATGGTACTGTGCGAATGATAAGAACTGTGCGAATGATGAATACTGATCGTGTGCGGCTATTGATGGCGATATTTTGCGAGCACACAGTGTGTGTTTACGTCCATATACATTCCTCTAGTTAACGAGTATTTTCGTCTTTTTGCCGTATGTTGGCTATTAGGTTTTATAGGTGAGTTTGATTTTTTGAAGGTTATGCTGAATGTTTTGGCAAGTTAGAAAAAGGTCTCTTAATGAGTAGAAAGTTAAAAGAGACTGTGAGTTTATTTAAGATTTTCTATCGATTGTGGTAGTTTTTACTCGACATTTTTACTAATGCTTGAAGATGAGTAGAACGCGAATATGACTATTTCTCGGGAACGCGCCATCTGATTGAACAGAAGTTTTCAGGATACATTTGTGTACATATTAAATTGGTCCAGGTTTCCCCAAATGTAAATTATCTTTAACCCTTTGGCGCCAGCGGCCACTTAAGTGATATTTTCATGAACCACGTAGGTTTTCATCAACCTGCTGTCAACCCTGCAGCTACGGCAAGCACTGAAAGTGAATAACTTCAAATTATCGAAACTCTGGAAAAATTCTTGCTCTTTAGAAAAAAAGGAACTCATATATAAATTTTATGCTATGTCTAAATAGCCAAAGAAAAACTTTTGAAATTCTACATCGGACAAGAACGGTAGCCCTTCCCCAATTCACTTATATTTGTAGCATCAGAAACCTGTTTACGGGAACTCAACGATTAGGTGTTGCGGTCACATCAGTCACCTGCGAACGAGTGTTTTCAAAAAGTGGATGCGTGCTTACTGAAAAGAGATCTTATATCTTCATATATGATTATTGTTAACAATCCGATTGATTTTTAACTCAAGGTTTCCTTTTAAATTTCTGTTATATGTTATGTTATATTTTCATGTTATGTTATGTTCGGTTTTGGTTTATTATTAATAATAAAACAACAAAAAATAGCAGTTGAGTTTACACGTTTGCAAGAATGAAAAAAGTTGCTTGAAATGGCTCTTTAAAATGGCTCTTAAAGAGCAGCTCTTTAAAATGAGTGAGTTTTATAGAGCTGGCTCACTTCAAAGAGCCAATTTGCCCATCACTACTTCTCACACAACATCTTTTAAATTAGTCTAAACGGATCCAAATAAAATGTTGACAGTATCAGCAATGTCTCTCATTTTCAATCGGCCTTTTTTTGAGTGCCGAATCTTTAATTTCGTGTGCATGTTGCTGTTGCGGTACGTTTTCAACGCTTTATTTACCTTCTTGGAATTATTTGTAGCATGTAGAAATATTTTTTCCGACATCGCCTGGTCATCGAAAAGCTTCTGCAACATACTTTCAATTATTCTCTGCTTTGATAAGCTTTAGAGACGATATACGTTGTCTATGCTGATTTATAGACAAGAAGGGAACCGTGATCACAAATCAATAACCTTTATGAGTAAATTATTTCCATGGATATAAGTCGGAGATGTTAAAATTTGTCACAACCAGCGTAAATAACAATTAATGATTTCCAACTGCAAGTGGTCACACAAGTCAAGTATGCACTGTGTGCTGGTGTCTGATGAGAATCAGTGCATGCTTTCGAAACCACTTTGTCAAATAAAATTTTCAAGATAAATAAAAATTTTTCAATTTTAATCATCCCGCAAAAATAATTCCAATACTTTAAGTTTCTACAGCAGAAAATTCTTCCGCAAACAAAATTTAGAGCTACTTCCTTACTCAATAAAGTCAGATATTGTAAAAATCGTCAGGATAACTTTTAGTTGTTGACAAAACGATTGAAACTACTTCACAAATGAAAATTAAATTTGACGCAGATGTCAATGAAAGTACTACCCACTTTAAGCTGCGTTTAATGACTCCGAAAAAGAGCAGAACATCTCAAGGTAAGTTAAAATCGAGTAGCTGCCAAAAAAAATGCTGAGCAAGTTAGAGCAAGTGGCAGGCAAAAAAAATCGAGCAAGTTAGAGCAATTGAGAGACAATTCTCACAGTCGATCGCTTGTTAGACGTTCAAAATATCAATTCACTATTGAAAACTCTACTGCAGCCACAATTTTTACAGAGGATAAACAGCTTGTTGCTTAACCGAACTTCCTCTACCAAAAAAGCTAGAGCAGAAATCGTGCTCTAAATTGCTTTAGTTCAACTTAGATCAGGCTCATCAAACACAAATCAGAGCAATTTCGGGCATGTTAGAGCAGTCGAATCGCTGATAAAAAAAATTTTGCTGAGATACCTCAACCTAGCTCAACTCAACCTAGAGCAGCTCATTGAGCACAGCTTAAAATAAAAATTAATTGTCAGTATCAATATACACACGTAATTTAAATTAATTGATTCACTTTTCAATCGCATATTCAAAATATTGTATTGTATTTATTTTTTCGAATTTTCGGAAAATTAACTTTCAAGAAAAGTCAATTATGCGCGTGCACATCATTTTGAATTTTTAACGCGCACAAGTTGCATCGCTTACAGCAAATTTCAAAGTAATTTTAAAGAGGCTCATAAATCGCTAATCAAATGCGCCCAGTCCTAAAAGCCTACAAGCTGCAGTAAAAATATTACGTTAGTTTGTATACTTATGTCGAAGGCTGCAGGATGTGGCGAAAATCCCTCCCTCATAATACGTACTTTATCAAAATTTCATCACAATGTCATCTGTCTAATTTATTCTAGGGACATTTCAAGACTAGGCTTTAACTACAGAATTCCCTGTTTATGAAGGTGAATCGAGGTATGCTCCATTGATGTATGCTCTTCGGAATCCGTCACTTTAAATACAAATTTATATGACAATGAAAATGACATAACTCTGAAAACCTGACTATGTTCTCAACATGTTAAAACATCTCCTACTCATTCCATTTACAACTTCAACCCCAATGTCAAAATCTGCGAAATTTAATAAGATAAAGTTATGGCAAAGCTATCAAAAACTTGTTTATTTCAGTTGCCAGTAAAGGTTTATATTTATTATTTTCCTCGAAGAATTGTGCGGTAAAAGATATGCTTGTCATAACATTTTCAACGGAAATTGTTTGAAAACTATCCGGCCCATATAAATTCCTACATACACCTAAAGCAATCTCCCAAGAATATATCCAATACTCCTCTTCGACTTTTATGAGTTATGGGTTGTTGTGACTGCAACCAAATCGTTCCCGGTTAGCAATAAGAGGCTTTTTGCTAGCCTTCTTATCCCCCAGTCCTCCTCCCTCTACGAGCCCATTATGGCTGCTGCAGTCCATATTGTTGCAAAACAAAAGCGAACAATAAACGGGCAGGAAATATGATCGAAGAAGCTGTTCAGTTTTTACTCTCTGTTAATTAAATCGTGTTTAGGAGCTTCATCATGAGAGTGCAGTAAAAATTTTCTAAATATGCTGGACGAGGAGACTGACCTCGACGAAGTAGACGGACGGCGGCGTCGATGGGCTATTAAAGTTATTGTGTTAGGTAATAACTCTCCTCCAGATTTTACGACACTTGCTCGCTTAGTGCGACAATTTATTACAATTGCGTACTCGAGATGAAAAGATCAACCATTCGTAGTTGAACGTTGCGCCGATTGCGTCCGTTAACTTGTGGAAAATAAAATTTTCATTGCCGACAATTCGATATGGTGAAAAATTTAATTTAAAATATTCATGCCAGATTTGCCCCGCCCTCTGATGAATTGTTTATTTTCTGCTTATGATAAATTGTATTCTGCGAAGAATGATTTATACTGAGAAGTCGATTTAATGTCAAATGTTCGTTCAAAGATAGCCCGGAGAATCAAAGTATATCAACTTCCTGACAACAAATTCAGCGAGAACTTATCTTAAAAAATTTCAGAATATATAGTACAACAAATTCAACCAGATAGAATCTTCAAATTCCATTATTTTTCATAGCATCTCTGCATCTCTCATTAAACTCGTTAAAATGGCATCCAAAGTACGTACAGTTCCTATTGTCCAGATCCTATTTTAACAAGTCTGATTCTTGTTATGAAACAGAAAAAAAATAGAGCACGCCGGCATTCAGAGTATTCACACTACTTAGGGTAATAGATTACTCTTGAAATATCGGTACCTGTCAAGAAATTAAAATATATCTTGCTTCTATTGGGAAAAAATGGCCTTTATTAAAATGTTCTGATACAATTATTATTTTCAACTGCGGAGAACATAAGACCCCATGTAAACACTAAAGTGCTGTGATTCTTGCAAACACTACATTGGAAATATTTTATTCAGTTCATCTCAACGTCTTACCATATCCTTCTCAGGTTTAAATGACTCTCACAGAGACTAAACATATTATAGTCGTTACCTCGAAAAATATGAGCAAGTCCAATATTTGCATATCTAATCCACTCAACATAAAAAAAACTTCTGTAAATGCCTGAACATTTTCCTCTACACCCAATAAATAACATCCTGGCCCTGGGAGGTCTTCTGGAATACCATATTTATACTACCACCGTAGCTCGCTCGAAATTCCATCCATACATATTCGATTATCATTATTAACTCGTACAACACCGCTTCTTTTCTCATATCCATACAATCGAAACGTTGTCGACAAATTGTTTACATTCTTTCATTCATTCTTCGTTTTATTATTCTGTTTCAGACTCGTCGACCGCATCAACATCGTCGTCATCGTCTTCGTCGGGACGTTCATCGCAGCAAATTAAGAAACCCACTGCCGCCGATCAAAAGAAGTCATCAGACGATGGAGCGGATGGTGGTGGTGGCGGTACGAGCAGCGGTAACGCTAATACAACATCATCTTCAGCGAATTCAGTTTCAGCATCGGCGTCGGCATCCGCGACCAACAGTAAAGACGAAGAAGATATCTACGAGTTCAAGACGACACCGAAAGACGGTGGTAGTGGCGGCGGTTCGAGTGCCACTAGCGGTACTGATGATTCCAAATCTGAATCGCGAAAATCTGATAAGACTGCTTCGTCCGACGATAAATCTGCCGAAGAGACTCCCTCACAAACAGCGTCTTCGGGTAGCGGTACCAATGCGAATGTGAGCTCAGGGGGGCAATCGAAACGACCCTATTCGGAAGTCGAAGGTGCAAACGACGAGAATAACGAAACGGAAGACACAAAAAGAAAGAAACGCAAAGATTCTGAAAACATCAAAGAAACCGCAGGAAAAGCGGGCTCGGGCAATCGCGGTGCACCGCAAAGACAAGATAAGAATTCGAAGAACGCAGGCAGTTCCGCGAAATCGATAGGTGGTAATACGAGCAAAGCCGGCACGAATCTCGAGCGAAGAAGTCCATGTCCGAGTCCAAAGCCTGCAAACAAACAGACCGACAGCGATGCAGAAACAGACGAGAACAAAAGCAGCGAAAATTTTGGCAATTGTGGCCCTAAGGTACCCCCTTTAAAAATCGTCATACCACAACAGAGCACTAGTGGCGATTCGGAGGCTGGATCGCGAAACGGCAAAAACAACTCCAATCGAAGTCATGCCGCGCTCCCCTACGTGGTCGCTTCATCTTCGAACAGCAACGACTCTCTAATTGCGGATAAAGAGAGTGCTTCTTCGCGATGCGCGAGTCCGGCGGAAAGCACTGGAAAGGGGAGCTCATCGAACACTTCAGCAACGTCGGAGGAGAAGTCAAAGGCGACAAGCGAAGAACGCGCCCAGCAGCGAGTTTTGCGAAGTTCTCATCGATCAGGTGGCGGAGGTCAAGGTGTTGATCGTGGCTCGAACAACTCCTCGCCTCAACTGCAGAGCAGTTCACCTTCACCGGCAGCGCCGGTTACTACCACTGAGCCAACAGACAATACAAGCGGAAAAACCTCAAGCCCCGCGGCCGCCACTCAGAATCAATCTGAAATCGAGACAACGACAAATGTCCCAAGCCCCTCTGCCTCGTCTACATCATCATCTAAAACCGAGCAGCAAAGCAATGTCGAGCTTCATCCGAGGAAGCGCAAGATTCGCGCCAAGCAAGAAGAAGCCAGCAAATCTTCGATCGGAACGACGTCAAACCAAACAACTGCCGAGGCAAGCGCTTCGGTCAGTGAGATTCACCCTCACGATCATCCCTTCACCAATTGCTATCAAATGTTTCTCAACATACGCAAGCAAATCGAAAAGAAGCATCGCTCTCTATTCCCAATCCAACCAAGGCCGCCGCAAGGTTTCAAAGACTACTTAATGAATCGTCGTACGTACGTTCTGGCCGGGAAAGCTCCATCCGAGCCTGTCGTAGTCTTGCCTCAGAATCTGCCGTCACAAATGAAAGATGTGTTTATGGCACAGGAGAAGGAACGCCATAAACTAAAAATGCAACATATTGTCGAGAAGGAAAAACTAGGTCTGACGGTCGAACAGGAAATCCTACGGGTTCATGGAAAAGCGGCCCGAAGTTTGGCATGCCAATCGGTTCCTTTTTCTGCTTGTACAATCCTGAAGGATGAAGAAGTCTACAATATGATTACGCCCGAGCAGGAGGAAAAAGATCGCAATGCCAGGTCACGTTACAATGGTCGATTGTTTATTAGCTGGCTGCAAGATGTCGACGATAAGTGGGAAAAGATTAAGGTAATTATATTTCTAATCAGAAAACTATTTTTCAATTTTAAAGAAACATTTAATTTTCTCTTTAAGCTATCCATCTCTGAATAGCCGACATTTCCGCTTCAAAAATATAATATTCCCTGTTATGATAGGCATGGCTCTTATTTGAGGCATGTCACTCATTTTTAGACAATTCTGTGATCTATGGACAGTTCTAATTTATAGTAGAGATCTATTTAGCAAATAAGATTCTTGTCACTACTTACAGAGACTTAAACACGCTGAATCTCTCCTTTCCTCCTCCGGACATATCATCTGCTTAACCGATATGAGGTTAACTGAGGATATTTACGATAACCAGCTGTTCTCTTTTCACACAGTCTTCCGACGTGATCGTGATCGAGTTGCATTAGGAAAAAGCGATGGTGGTGGTGTGCTAGTTGTTCACGGGTCTCTTCAAGGAATATTCAGTAGGGACTTCTCGTCTTCTTCTCCTATTGAATGTATTGTTCAAAATTCTCATTGTTTCCTCAGTCTATGTTACAATTCTTCAGTTGCGGTTTTTAGCAAACTTTTCGATGAGCTACTCAGCCACCTCAAAAATACCTTCCCCTTTGCATTGCTTTTAGTATGTGGAGATTTCAACTCATGGAAATATAACTTTGCCTCTCTAATCTATTCCAACAACATTTCTTTGATGTTATTCTATCTTTCATTAAGTTTTCTTTTTCAATTTTACTATGTTCCCAATGTAAACAAGAAAATACTAGACTTGGTTCTACCTAATATTCCCTCTCATAAGATCATCTCTACGTCCACGCTGACTTGCATCACCCTCCTCTCTTCGTAGTATTTCATGTTGATTTTCAGACCAGTAGAAACCATAAAGCAGACTTGGTTGCTACGACGATTGAAATGAACTTGATTCATTGGTTCTCCTTATTTTCGCGACTTCACTGTCGGTGAACTTGTTATTCTACAACTTCCTCTCCAACCTTATCTCCCGCTTCACTCCTTCCAGCCGTCCTCGCAAGCCTAATGACAGCGTGATGAAACGTCTGCCTTCAATGCTAAAGATGCAGCTCGAGCTAGATTTAGAATTACAGGCTCTTATGGTGGCTTCGTCGAATTTTCGAGGCTAAAATTTCGTCGCCGAATTTTCGACTGCCAAAATTGCCGTCAATCAGACTATTCGCGATTGCTTTGCAAGCATTGAGTCCTATATCTGATCTAATCAACAAAAACCCTTCTGGTCTTATGTCCATTCCCTTAGAAATTCCGATCGTTTTCTCGATTCTATGTTCCTTGATAATGTTCCTGCCTCTAATCCACAAGAAATTTGCAACCTCTTTGCAAAATATTTTTCTTCCTTCGTTTCCAATTGCAAAATATTTTGCTTCCTTCATTCGCAATCCAATTTTAAATTGTGAAGTCTCCCATATTGCGTCATCATCTCTCTCATTCATTGAAATAGGAATTGATTCCTTACTCGAGTGCTTAGTTTCAATGTCGTTTGTGGTTCTGATGGCATCCGAAACCTATTGGCCAAGTCACTTTCACTGTCCTTGTATGTTCCTTCGTTTGTTATATTTAACCTCAGTCTCTCCTCCTCGCATCCACAATTCTGAAAACCCAAGCTGCATTTCCAACTATCGTCCCATTTGGAACCTTCCTTGTCTTCGTAAAGCTCTTTAAAGAGTTGTTAACAACAGGTTGCTTCCTCTCCTTCATGCTTACCTTGTTCTTGAGTAACATGGTTTCATCAAAGGTAAATTAAACACCTCTAATATTGTATTCTTTACAAATTTGGTTGCTTCTGCTTCAGCCCAACGACCACGGACTTCTCAAAAGCTTATGATTTTGTTGATCACTAGATTCTTCTTGGGACTGTAACCTTGAAAACGTAGACAACTTCATGTACCTAGGGACGAACCTCTCGATCGATGGGAATCAGCATAACGAAATCAAACGACGAATTCAATTAGCCAATAAGACATTCTTTTCGGTGCTTCCCACTTTGAAATCTCGATGCGTACACAGGAATACGAAGCTTCGCATCTACAAAACAATTATCAGACCTGTGCTATGCTACGGAAGCGAAACCTAGACACTGACCCAGGCGTCTGAAAAAGCCTTAAATACGTTCGAAAGAATGGTATTGCGAAGAATCCTCGGTCCACTATGAGAAGAAGATGGATGGAGAATCCGATACAATAATGAGCTGTAACTCGGAAGTCTCTACCGTCATACGATTATAAAAACTACAATGGGCCTGGCACGTCGAACGAATGAGCGAAAATCGAATCCTCAAGCGGTTTCTCAAGGGGCGAGCGAAGCCAGGCCAGTAGGTAAACCACGCAAGCGCTTGGAGGATTTGATAGATGCTGACAGCAGGTCGCTTTTGGGAGAACCGAACTGGAAGGCGTGGTCACTGAACCGAGACAAATAGAGGCGGAGAATTAAGGAAGCTAAGGCTCGATTCTGGTGTAGTGCTACGATGATTATGATGAAATTCTTCTTGCAAAGCTTGGAGGCTATGGTTGGTTTTCCTTCTATGCTTTTATGTTTCTGGTGGTATTTGTGCTGTAACTCTGCATTCTACCACCTCTTCCCCTTTCTGTCCAATTTCCGGTGTTCCTCAGGGCTTCATTCATGTTCCATTATTAATCCTAGTTTTTATCAATGATCTCCCTTCCTTTATTAGCTCTCTCTGCCTCTTGTTTCCTGATGACTTCAAGATGTGCAAAGCAATTGAATCTACCGACGACTGCCTCCAACTCTCAAATTATCTTTTTTCTTCCTTTTGCTAGCGTTTCTACCTCTCTCCATTTGTTTTTTTTTTAAACTTTTTCGTAGCATCCATGAGTACTCTGCTCTACTAACCGTAAAGGGCCTATCTACATTTTTGTCATTTTTGAGCTAACACCGGATTCAAAAACGACATACATATATCATTCTACAAAATATGAAAAACCTATCTTATGTGGAAGTATGCTAAAATCAATAGGCGTGTTTTTTTTTGCTCCCCCTATCTATAACAACAATTTTATCCACTGCAGACGCATTGGAAGCAACAAAAACTCCTCCTATCCATAACAGGAGTTGTTGTTGTTTCCAATGCGTCTGTACTGGCTAGCATTGTTCTGTTATGGATAAGGGGAGCAAAAAAACGCGCCTAATAATGAAAAATCCCCTGATCTACAAAAAACGTCGCACTACTAAGCATAAAGGTTTTATCTACTGCAGATAGAACCTTTATGCTTAGTAATGTGTAGATAGAACCTTTATGCTTAGTAGGGCCGTACTGTTGTCAAATAATGGGGGTAGAAAACGTTAATCGCAGGTTTACTGGCTCATTGTTGTTTAAATTCAACATCCCTTACTGTGAGTATAGTGATCGTCTTTCCCTATTTTAAATTCCTTGATTAGATTCCCTGATGTGTTCTTACTCCTCAAGCTACTTCACTGCCCTATGCTCTCCGATCTTGGCTATAAGCTGTGCTTACCTTACATTAATCGATCAGATAGAATATTTTCTTAGCCCTTCGTGCGGTTTGAAATATGTTTTAGCTCGCCATTAGTGCGTATCCCTAGGCTTGGTCAGCTTGGTAATTTTCCAGTAACGCTCTATCAGTTTAAATCTCAAATCGAAGATTCAATTTTTGAAGCTTTTTTCTATATTATCTTATGTATTCCTTTAAATCGTTTGAAATCTGTATATTCTCAATTCTATGCATTGTTAACTTACTTAGTCTCTTTCTGATTATTATTAAGTATTTCTAATTTTGTAATTGGGCATTAGCCTCTTAAAATGGATTGTAAAATAAGTAAATAAATAAATTGAGTCTATCCTCTTCTATAAGTTGGAATGCTTGCATAGCTTTTGACCTGGTATTTTTACTATTATGCCGCAGTTACTTTGAGGAGATTCGATTCTTTGTCTTTAATGTTATGTGTTATGTTTGAAAGAAACTTTAGACTAAAATCAAAATGTAAATATAATTATTAATAATAACCGTATAAGCAAATTTTGAACTAAAATATTTACTCTATCATTTCGATTTTAGGAAGCGATGGTATTACGGCATCATAACGAAGCTGAAAGTTTACATGCAGTTCAGAAAATGGACTGGGAATGGGGCTTGAAGGAGCATTCACTTTGTGATTTCAATTCACGACCTGTGATTGACGAGCTACATGTGCCGATGGTACATGTAAGCGATTTCGATCTACTACCGGCATAAAAATTTGAATCTAAGGATTTTACATACTAAATATGTATTTCAATTGATTTGAAAGTGGTATTTTCAATTTTATGTTTTGTTTAGTTTTAGGCATGTACAATGTAAAAAAAAATCAATAAATACAATTACTTTAGCATAAAGTTGTAAGTGTAGTATAATTTGGTCGTAGATTTGAACGTATTTTATTGTTTACTGGAATTTTATAACGGGCCAAAAATTGGTTATTAACCCTCTACTGCATGAAATATGATTTATTCGGGGGGAAAATACGAGGGATGTTTAAAAGTACGTTTATTAATATAAGTAACACTATTCAATAACAAAAAATACAAATATATTGTTTGATTAAGAAAAAAAACTTAAAGCCATATATGGCTTCGTATGCAATAATGGGAACATATATTTTGTGTGATTAATACATTTAACATATTCTAAACTTAGATGCTATGGAATATAGTGAAGCAATTTCTTTGTACATTGTAACATAAATGTACATTACATTTTTTGCACTTTGTGTAGGATCTGAAAGTGCAATTGTTTTGACATAGCTGACGATTTTTCACCCACTCAGGTAAATGTCCATGATTATCAGAACGCACCGAATCTAGAGGTAAGTCCTGATGCCTAGTGGGACGTTTTCTGGCCTGTCTTACATAGCTTGATGTCCCAGCACATGTTTTGCCAGCAGTTGATTGTATAGAGGCTTGGCTGCCTGGATTTTTTAGGGCAGGTAGTCTGCTAGGACGACCTCGTTTGCTCGAAGGTGTTTTACCTGCTTTGCATAAATGTTCCGCAATTGCAAGTTTAAAATCGAACAAGGGCATATAAACTTCACTATTACATTTACGTCGCCAAAGAAGCCATGCATTTACAACAGACATATCGATCATGTGAAAAAAGATGCGTTTGTCCCATTTTTTAGACCGTAAATGAATTCTATACAGGCTAAACATAGAATCGAGTAGATCTACACCACCCATATGCTGGTTGTATACTTCTACGGCTTTTGGAGCAGGAACTTGTATGTAACGCTTGTCTTTGCGGGAATATCTTCGTTTTGTGATAACTGGCAAACTACGAACATACGTTGAGAGCAAGTTAACTTGTTTGTTATCGTACCAAGAGATAATACTCATGTTAATTCCGTCAATGGTTGCTACTTTTTCTACCATACTTCCACGGCCTAGTTTTTTCAGGTCTTTTTCAGAAGGCATTTGACAGTTTGGTACTCGATTCAGTCTTACTGTGCCTAAAGGCAATAGGCCATTTTTAGACCTGTAGGTATGGGCTGTTAAACCAATTATCAAAAAAAACTTTATGGTTTCTATTCCGTGGCACTGTTGACGTCAGTCTTGTCAATGTATTTGCGCTTACACCTAAATCAGGGGCATCCGCCGGAAAAGTATTACTCTGTTCGCCCGCAAAAATATCGAAATCGTAGCTGAAACCTGCGCGCCACTTAGCACCAAATTTTTGTATCCCCATTTATGAGGTTTGGAGGGATTATACTGTTTAAATTCATGACGACATTTAGTTGGTATGATTTGTTCATCAATGGCCAAAAATTCTTCCCTTGGGATCAGTAGCAACCGGTTTCTTATGTGATCCATTAGAGGTCTTATTTTGAACAATTTATCATAACCAGGTGAACCAACAGGTTTAAATTTATCATTGGTGTTAAAATGTAGAAATCTTTTTATACTTTCCCACCTGTTATTAGTCATGGTTTCGTATACCTGACTTTGGCCAACCGTTTTATTCCAATAATGTCTTGTTGCTGGCAATTTCACTAACGACATAAAAATCACAATGCCGATAAATTGTTCCATTTCACTCTTTGTAATGTTTGCTGGTTTGTTAATATTATCGCGAAGAGCCTTCAGGTTTGACTGTTGCACTATTAAAGTTATCAGCTCTCCTGTGAACAAAAAATTAAAAAAATCAACTGGCGTTTCAAGGCCATATAAGCACTCAGGTAAGTCCACTTTTCCCTTGAATTTAAAGTTTTTTTCTTCAAAGGGCTTTAAATTTGCACTTTTCCACACAATTTTTTCTCTTTTTTGTTTCACTGCACTTTTTCGCATAGAAGTTTATGGTAGGTTAACGTCCATATCTTGCATTTCATCATACGAGGATTCGCTTTCAGTTTCTAAAATTGAAATTCAAATGCAGCAGTCTGCGAAACATCATACTCATCATCCGAATCTGATGCAAGGACATCGTCACTTTCAGAACCATCACCAGGAATTTCATTCACGTATTTATTGTGGCCATAAAATTGAGAAGGATCCATTGCAGAAATATGAACAAAAAACATACGTTTACACATACGAAGCTATGCATGGATTGGTCTTCATAACGAAAATATTACCCTAAATGCATACGAAGCCATGTGTGGTTCCTGTAAAATTACTATCAAAAACACTATAATGATTAACAAATTTATAAAAAAATTTGCACCTGAAGAAAAGTTTGAAGCATACCTCTTACAAAATAATTTTATTTCTTATGTATTACTTCTTCAATCAATACAATATATTTTAGAAACCAACACTTTTCAATCACTTGTAGTACGTCTTACACTCTTTGGGGAAAGATACGTTATGCAACGATACGAAGTTACGTAACAAAGCAGAAGTACACAGTTTTAGAGATAAGGATACATATTATCTTGTGAATATGATTTGGGTATTTTGCAGTGGAATTTCAGGTAAAAAAAGGATTGTGAAATTATAAAGCCATATATGGCTTCGTATGCGATAGAGGGTTAAGGGCAGTCCTTCTAAAATCGGTTGATTGAACGTGCGAGTTCCAAGAAAGATGCGTTTTTCTTATGGAAATCACCAACACAATATTTAGTACTAACCAGTCTGAAATTGCGTTAAAATATTTTCATATACTGGAAAAAATTTAGTTTTTTTTATTAATCGTATGAGGACTTTCATATATTACATGAAACAAGGATATTAAATAAAAATTAGTAACTTTACGAATTGAACGAACATTAGGAAAACATTCATTTATGTATTGAGCGATTTCTTTTAGGTACGTAAGTTTTATTCTTTGTATAGGAGGATAAACCTTTTTGCTCAGGTTAATTTTTCTACTAGTCAAGACATTTTGCGAAAGAAGAGCCGTGACAATCGTAGTAAATAATTTGAGATTGTCGAAAAATCATAAAAAGAAATGTAAATTTAGTCTTAAGTATCAGTAGTGAATGTGAATGTGAATCCAAGCAAAAGAACTTCTACTGTTTACAAGGAAGTATAAAGTTCCTCGATTTGACCTGGCGAAAATAAGCGGAGTTTCTGTTGGACTGAACCAGAAAGTAAAGTATCTGGGACTGACTCCCGATTTGGACCTAGATGTGAAAAAGCAACAAAATGCAGAAAGTGATATCAACACTTTCTTGCTGCTGTGGAACGAAAATATAGTGGAAAGAGCACGGAAAGCTTTCAGTGCTCTTTACTGCTATAAAAGAGCCATAAGAGCGAATTGGAGTCTACTACCTTGCGTTGTTGTATTGCTTTATACCACTGCAGTGGAACCGACGCTACTGTATGGAGTGGCGTTCAGGTGACAGGATGCTCTCAAGGCAGTCTGCCAACACTTTCTGCAAAAAGTTCTTAGGTTGGCCGCACGTCTGAGGACAGGTGCCCTTGGAAACGCCTCTACTAAGGCACTTTTCATGATGGTTACCAACCAACTTATTTGTCTTACAGCAGGCCAATCTTACTCCTGCGAGATTGCATTTCTGCTTGGACTGAAACATAATTTGGCCACGCTAGTGTCTTATGTGTGGGATTACCTGGACCTGTGACAAGACATTTTACTGTATCTGGAGTTCACAACTCGCATTCCTAGCAGAGCTGACTGGAATGATGGGGCCAACCTCGATAAAGGGTTTATCCATGACTACACTGATGGCTCAAAACTTATGGCAGCGGTGTAACACTGATGGCAGCTGTATACTCGGGTGACTTGAACTTGAGGTTATCCTTTCGTCTTCTAGACCATTGTAGTGTCGTCCATGGAGTGGATCGTGGCTATTTTTCAGCCAATCGACTGGCTTCTGTGTAATTAAATATTCGGAGTAAATTTTGGTATTTCAACTATTAAGTCCCTTGTTGGCCCTTGTACAGTTTCCATAATTGTCGCTGAATGTCGTGCATCTCTTAGGGAGGTGACTAGCCGTTCGGCAATACAATTGATTTGGATACCTGGACATAGGGGGTTTCGGGGCAATTGCAAGGCCGCTGGGCTGGCGAGGCTTTAACCTCGCCACAAGAGTTCTCATATCCTTTTGCCTTTATCAAAAGGTAAAGCGACGTCATCTGTCATACTAGCCATTAAGCGAAAATATCTCAAGGACGTTTAAAGGAGTTGCCAATTTCCGGCAAAGTGATTCCAGCTGTCAGTTTCAGTAGCAGTTCCATCCACAGCGGATTAATTTTCATTTGTGCCAGAATGAGTGAAACGGGGATGTGAAAGAAGAAGTTACTTTTGGCTTCTCTTCTTGTTTTGCCAGTTTTTACCCGAAATCTGTTCCTTTACTTTCCTGTTTTCAGCAAATTCTTGTCCCACCGCGGAAGTAACTTTTTACCCGAGAAGTTAGGGAAGAGCCCTAAGTACCTTTCAACCACTGTTTCTGGGTATTGCGCTGCTGTTTTCAGGGAACGAATATAGGACCAGAAGGATTTAGAATTGTTGAAAAGGAATGATGACTCTATTTTCCAGAAGTAGTAACTTTTGGTCTCAGTAATTATCTTTTCCAGCATGGAGCGCGAGCTAAAATAATGCTGCCATGCACCAACTCTAGGTTAGGTTGTACTGGCTGGCACATGGCCACATAGACCTACCGCTCCGTAGTGATACCAGATAAATGGACCTCGAGAAAGGAATTCAGTCCAAGCGGCCATCAAAGGCCCCAGACTTTTTCGCGAACTGAAGGATGTCCTTCAGCTTTTGCTCTGCCACGTGCGAGAGATCCACCAGCCAGGGCTCACCAAAGTATCGCAGTCTGGTTTTGCCCAGTGCCAGGCAGTGACACAGGAGATGCTGGATAGTTTCTGACACCCCCGGCTCTTGACACCTTCTACAGGTGTCGCTCGTTAGGAGTCCCATTTTCATAGCATGTGCTGCTACAAGACAGTGACCAGTAATGATACCAACGAGTCGTTTGCAGTCAATCCGCGCTAACTCGAGGAGGTACTTGGTCGATGCGAGATTGTATGACCCCCACATGATTTTGGTTACTTTGCAGGTCTGAGTTGCACCCCATCTGCGCGTCGCTCCCTGCATCATTTTGGAGTCGATTGAGTACTTAATCGCCTGGATAGGAGTAAGGATGTTAACCGCTTCCAAAAGGGGAAGACTAGCCCCATACTTGGCTAACGCATCCGCCTTTTCATTTCCATCAATACCCTTATGACCGGGAACCCAGAAGATTCTGACTCTTCTGCTGTTACCAACTCTAAGAAAACGAAGAAAGTCGTCATATGCGTTGTTTTATCATAATGAATGAACTTCACGCGAATATGTAGCAGGGACAAACTGAAAGTTCGGGTGAATGTTTTCGAAAGTAAACTTCAAAACACCAAGCAAAATCAACAGTTACGCAAACGCACATATACATACTCATTATATCCTCTTCATGCAAGAAGTATCTTTTCTTTATTATCTATAAGATGATACGTGCTACTTAACACATTCATTAGGCTACATGAAACTGATTATACTTAGGCTAAGAAGCTGGTCATACTTCTTGCTCTTCAATGCTTTTTCATCATGTCGCCATCCGAGTAGGATGAAGACTTGGTTATTGTGCTGAACAACACCAGAGGAAACGACGTCGAGCTAATTTGTTATTTTGTGAAGATTCTGCGACGCTTTTTCTATTCTGAAACAGTATTTCCGAAGACTAGAGTTTCGGCTCAGTGAAAGTACCCAGATTATAGTGTTTAAACCAATCGAACTATCACGTGAAATTTTGCATGGGAATGTAATGTGAAATGAATCTTAGTGCAAGGCTTTAGAAGATACTCATACTACTCCGCTGATTCTATATCATAGTATTTTTTTTTTCAAATTTTGTTTGAAATAAATACGCTATCTCTTTTACTATAAAAATTAAATTACTAAATTTGAATTATGGGCCTCCCATTCGGAAAGGATTTTCTTTCAGGGCTTCCACCTCATGACCTTTCGACTGGGCTTGGCCCAGTCAGCTTATTTGCAATCATATATGGGTAAACTGCCATTTCCTTGTATTTCGTATAATATTGTGGCTACTGTCTTTATATCTAGCAAAATTAATTGCCTATTTTTCCCTAGTAGCAAGCCAACGTCTCATTTCAAGAAATGGAGCTAGCATAGAGGCAGAGAAGTGCCCGAAAGATGTTCACTACAAGAGCGATATTAGTGGAACGAATAAAAAACATTCTACATTCGAATTGCAAAAATTAAGAAAAAATCATTTAAATGTGTTCCGTATTGATGACGAGTTACAATAAAACTCATTGCTTTACAAAAGTCTACTACTACTCGCACATTTATATGGTCTCCCTATTTACAGTTTAAAATAAATTTCTACTAAAATCAAAAATCACGCCTCGATATTTATCGCAGAGTCCCAGGCTCTCGCGTTGACTTGCTTCAAAATCGTCGTCAGTCCTCGACCTGGACCACATTCAAATGTCCTAGGGAAATTCGTTTCACGTCTTCTTTCGTACAAAATATGCAGTGTTTGCTCCCATTTCACCGGTCGGATAATCTAAAATATGGAACCTTATTTAAATACACGCAAGGATAGTGATTCAAAAACACCCACCTGTTTCGGGAGCTGGCGTATAATATGAACAGCATCTTTATATTTCTTCCCGTCTACATTCGAATGAACAGGAATAATCGGGTCTTCGACCTTAATCGATCGAAGTGCTCTTTTGAACGGCTCGACGGCCGATGCCATCAGTTCTGTGTGAAAGGCGCCACTAACAGGCAGCGGTCGAAATCGCTTTATGTTGAATTTCTTGTAGTTGGTTTCGATGTACCTCAATGCCTCTTGGCTGCCGGCCACCACCTTGCAGTGCGGATAAAGATAGTTCGCAACTATACATTGAGGGTTCTCCACGCCTTTGTCGAGGCACCATTGTTCCGCTTTCTGGCAAAGTGTTCCCAAGTCGGAATCAGGTCCATATAGCACGGTCGCCATTCCTCCAGGAAATGTTGTACTTGCGAGCTGCATCGCCTCTGCTCTTACTTGCACCAGTTTCAGAGCACTATCGAAAGGTATGGCACCAGCGAAAACAAGAGCCGTTATTTCACCGAGACTGAAACCTGCGGTAGCAACACAATTGTCGATGGCCTTCGGTCGTTCCTCTCGAAGTCGCTCCAGTGCAGCAAGCGAAGTAACCATGACAGCTGGCTGACAGTGTATAGTTTGATCCAGATCTTTTTTCGGGCCCTCTAAGCATAGTTTCAAGAGGTCGTAGTTGAGGACTTCGTTTGCGAATTCAAAAATGTCCCGGGCTCCGGGAAATTTCAAAAGATCCTTTGCCATACCTACATATTGCGCTCCCTGTCCTGGGAATAGTATAACCGACGTATCCTTAGGATCGACATTCGGACGAAACGATTTCAAACCTTGCCCTCTTGCTATTGCGGTCCCTTCGGCGTATGGTAGTGTGTACCATTCATCGTCTGGATTTGCCGGCTTCGCATCTCCGTAAGTTGCTGCATTTTCCAATAATTCTTTAGTCGTTTCAGATCTTTTGTCACAGCGTAGAAATGCGTAGCTACGAAAACCTCGGCATAGAGCACGTTTCATTTTGATTAGAAGAAACTAATTAGCTATTAAATTATGTAGCAATTCCGCATCAGTGAGCCTAGCGGCCGGTGCTTACAAGTGAAATGTCACTATCAGCTGTTTCTCACAGCATTTGTTTAACCAATGCTTTCACCAATACGAACGAAAGGGCTGCCGCACGGTCAGATTTAAAGTAGAAAGAGGCCTGAAAGAGGCGAAAGAGCAGTAGATTAAGAAAAATGCTAAAGTGCATATAGAAGATTTGTGTTGTTTTGATTGAGCTGAGTCAGTAGCTGCATTGTATTCTCATCCTAAAACCAACGATCAGTTAGTAACGTCGCATATTAAATTTGGTGAGGGAATCATCGAGACTACAACTAGATAAGTAAATACTTCCACCTACTATTTAAAATTCAAAATATTTTTTAGTGACTAGTACTTCGATAGTTTACTTCTACTACATTCCGACTCACCAACGTATGATTCGAGTTTGCGATGTTTTCTAAAATGTCAAGCTGCGTTTAGGTATGCGAGCTGTGTTCCTCCACACCACTCACGTTATTTAGATCGATTGCTTTCTGCTTTGGTCGAGTGTAACGGATGGTCGACGGAGAAATCGAAATTATATAGGTTTTATGTGGAAAATAGATATTGGCCGAGCCCAGGCGAGCCGAGTGTGTGGGCGGTCCAGACGAGCGACTTTGACAGGTGTCACAGGCGCTCGTGCCACATCCGATCGGAATGGATGTTGAGCACGAGCCAAGGCAATTCGTGACGAACTGTCAAATGCCGTCCACATGTTGGCGGCCTCGTCTGACTTCGGCTCGCCTGGCCTCGGCCAATATCTATTTGCTACATTACGGTTAATAACGGAGTGAATTTATAGCCCAATTACACTCTATGCAGCCAAGCGTGACCTACCGTTACTTGCCGCAGAGAATGAAATCGGCTGATCATATTAATATGAGTCGAAATAGCTAACACCAGGCAAACATTTCAGATTGCAATTCCATTCGTTAGTTGAAATCCGAATTTAACGGACTTCAAGAAATGTATTTTAAATTTCAACTCATGTCCAAATTGACATTTCAATTGCCGTAAATGTCAAGTGCTTGGCTGCGTTAACAACACGGCCCGAGGCAACAAGAATATCCAGATCGCACGATGGAAATCGAAATACATCACTATAGGTCTGTTCCCGTACTACAATTAATTGCGATTAATTGCAATGAAGCGTACTAAAACGGTACGTTTTAGTACGTTTTAGTACGCTTCATTGCAATTAATTGCAATTAATCATAGTACGAGAACAGACCTTATGTCTTCACGAAATTTGTAGTTCGATCTCAATCTTACTTCATCGCATTTTGTATGTAGCTGTTGTAATCGTAGTCAAACAAAACACATGGTTTTGTTTCCGCGTCAAGACCGGCATTCGGTAGCGGTGTATTTGGCTTCATTTTGTTTTCGGATTTCGATATATTGCAAATACAGTATTTAAAGTGTTATCGTGATAAGAGTTGTGAAAATAAGTAATGAGAAAATGAATTCACCCCCGATAGAAGACAATACTGAACAGGATGTTGATAACGAAGATGCATTTTTCTTCGAGTCTGATTATTTAGCTCTTCGTGGAAATGCTGACTACACAGCTGTTCTTCGATCGCTTGTTATCTTACAA
Source organism: Nemotelus pantherinus (assembly GCA_963978885.1). Lineage (NCBI taxonomy): Eukaryota > Metazoa > Arthropoda > Insecta > Diptera > Stratiomyidae > Nemotelus > Nemotelus pantherinus. The sequence continues at coordinate 26,995,311 of OZ022263.1, forward strand.
GCTCAGAGAATTCAAGCAACAAAAGACATAGATCAATTGACGATTATCGAAAAACAAGCTCTGGAAGATCCTGAGGCATTTGTACAGAAATTGGTAGAATGTGCAGATTTGAAGATACCAGGAAGGATCGCTATAGCGGAGGTACGTTTTTATATCGTTCCAGAGGCTTCTTTCCAAATCAACGATATTTGTGCAACACATCTTGTGCTTAATAGCTACTAATTAGGAAACGGCAGTGCATTTATATAGAGTCCTTTAAGTTCTTATTAAGTTATTTCATAGCTTATACGCGGGTAACTCCTCCAGATAGACAGGAGAAAGCACACAAGTGCCCTTTGTGTTTTGATAAGGTTATGGTGTTACGAAATACTGGAAATGCTATTCGGGAATTTTGAATATAGCCACCATATCGTCGCTGTGAAATCAAACCGGCATATCTGCAAAATACACATTCTTCACTAGAGCGCTTTAAAGTTTTCGCATGTGGGCTATTTCCACGTGAATGCAAAGCGGCAAAACACCATTAGACGGGTTTTTATTCAACTTTACGATATGCCGGTGTGACATAAAAATAGAGGGGAAAATAAGGAATTTTTTGATACCAAAAACTCAAAAACTCAATTTTTGCAGATATGCCGGTTTGATTTCACAGCGACGATATGTTTTACCTTATCCATTTAATTATAGGTGAAATTCATTGCATATGCTTCTATCGTATTGCTATGCTCTATCATACCGTGTTGGTTAGAATATAAATGACCATTGACCTTAAAAAATTTACTCCGTTGTGCGAGATAATCTTCAATGAGTAGTCATTACTGAAAAATCGAAAAAAATCCACAAGTTTCCCCAAATTAATTCGTTGTCATATTTTATAAATTTCATGACTCGCCTGGAGTAGCTCATATGCCAAGTTGATTGGAGCAAGCAAGAAAAGCTAGATACATAATTTCAAAATAATTCACTTACATCAACTCATATATCTAACCGGCTGACAAGGGCAAAAATTAACCGTTATTTAAAAAAATCGAGACATTTGCAAAATCATTTCACCTCCACATGGCTTGTTATCATTTTACTGAAATAATGGCTCCCATTTTTTTAATTTTTGTAATAAAATATAAAACTATATAAAACATTCTTTCAATTGGTATGGTTCATTTACTTAGAACGAATTCAAAAAATTGAAATGTATTTTCTCATCCGGTTAGACGTGTAAATCATTATGTATTCCTCTTCGATTGACAATTGTATTTTAAATACATAGCTAATATTATACTTTTCTTGTGTCTTTACAGATTCCAAAAGTGGATTTTTCAAAGTATAATGTAACATTTCCAGAACTTCCGAAAACGACGTCAAATGACAACTCCAACGCTTCTGATTTTATTGTGCGAGGACGTGTTTTCGATCAATCTAAACCTGAGACATTCAACCAAGTAGGAATTCTAAATAGAAAACCTGAACTTAATCATTATATATTATATTTTGCTATTTTTAGCTGTGGACCTGCGAAGAGCAACGCCGACTCGAAGAACTTCTTGTCGAATATCCTCCCGAACCGGTTGAAATGCGTCGCTTCGCAAAAATTGCTCGGGCACTTGGCAATCGCACCACAAAGCAAGTTGCTAGTCGCATCCAGAAATTCTTTAAAAAACTACACGCTGTCGGTATGCCAGTGCCGGGCCGTTTACCCAAAGCCCATCGACAATACACGACGCGAAATCATCGTTTGCACAAGCATTCCCTGAAGCCATCGACATTCTTTCCGGCCCACGACGTTCCGGTGACGATGCCTGAAGATGACGACTTCGCCAGTCTAATTCCGCTTCAACGAGCCGGGTCATCTCACGCGAACAGTGTAACTTCATTCGATCGTGATCAGCCTTGTCAAGGTGCGATTGTAGTTGACGAACAAAGTGATAGTGATGATAAAGAAACCAATCCGAAATTAAGGATTGTTAAGTTGTTGCAACGCGTTCGAAGGGATAAGGAGAAGGATAATGTCGATCGTCCGCATAGTGAGCATTCGGGATTCGTGTGTGATTTTTGTGCTGCAGAACCGATCATTGGTACCCGTTGGCATTGTGAAACGTGCAAGGATGATTCGATTGATTTCTGTTCGGATTGTTTGATTGCGCAGCTAACGTCCGATAATATGCATCCTTTGAATCACAAACTGAACGGATTACGCGCTAGTCAATTTGTGCAGACGGCTGGACCTCAGACTGGCAGTGTATTCGATGAAGATTCCGAAATGGAAACGAATGTCTACGATAAAGACTATATGCAATCGAAATTCTCAAAGCACGAGCAATATAACTATTTGGACCCGAATTTCTTACCTGATTGACAGTTTGGCGGTAATTCGTGAGTAATAGAGAGTAAACTTTCCTTTAAATATAAGTAAAACAAATTTTTACTTTAAAGCTACCCAGCAAAACAAAAATGATAACATTCTTTGATGGATTTGAAGAAGATTTTTATTTCATTTTAGTTGTACATTCTTAACCTAGCTTAAAGTATAATTAGCAATGATAATTTAAAGTCTAGCGGCTATACTATTTTGGCCTGCTGGCTCTTATGGTTCTTTTTTATATAAATATTTTTTCCTTAAACAGTTTTGATCTTACACACTAATAATACTACCCAGCTTGTACAAGTGCTGGGGTTACCTGAACAATACTTGACTTGAAATCTACCTTACACTACAATTATGTTCTAACCTATACCTAATTATAACTAACCTAACCTAATTAGACCTAAAACTTAACCTAGGTCTTACATTTAGCCCCTTCTGTTCGACGGAAGGCCTACATAGCTAAATAGCGCATCCATGAGCTGCCGTTGCTACGCTGACTTCGCGGGGTGCATAAATGACTCATTCTTTGATGGATTTGTTGAATCGATTCGCTTCTTAATATACAAAAGGTTAAAAATCAGCTCAATATAATTTTTTTTTGCGCCATGCGAAAAAAAAAAGTATGAAGAATGTCAAGCGACGTATTAGGGAAAAATCGGATGTGTTATAACACATTTACAAAACTATTTTTATGGGAAACATACAGTGTTTGTGATATCCATAAATGAATCATCTTTCTTTCTGTTTGACATTGATGCTTACTGGCATTTATGGCTTCAATTGGAATTTTCTCTTTTTCACATGATTCCCTACTGAAAATACTGAACGAGAGATTTGTAGTTTTAACGAGTTCTTAAATTGTTTCAGAGGAAAAAACGCCTGAACTGAAACACAGCTGGTGAGATTCCTGTAAAATAATATCGATACTGACGCAATCGATGTTTCAGAAAACGGCCCGTTCGATAGGCCATTAAGATCTCTAGTATCATTTAAACAAATCATTGCTCTATTGCCTTTCAACAGTCAACTTTATTAGGCATACATAAGCTGGTACAAATGATAGAAAAAGAATTGGATAATATGGGAATCGCACTATGCGCTTTCATAGAAGAGCCTTTGACAATGCAAGACACGCCTCGCTGCACCATGCATTCCAAAGGAGAGAAGCCCCTCAAGAGGTAGTAAAACGAGTAATGGGCTCAGATAAAGAGTGTAATCGCGGAGCTGGGAGAAGCAATGTTAAGGACGAACACTAAGAGAGGATGCCTCTGCTATAGTCCCTACTGGTTGATTACCTTCTTTGAGCGCTCAGCAGTAAGTATATCATCCACGTATCCATTCTCGGATACGTGGATGAAATCATGGTAATAATAAGAGGCTCACACACGAATACTTTGGGATCCACAATGTAAAAAGCCTTAAGTAAAACAGCACAATGCTGCGAGGAGGAGGGTCAATTCGCACATCCTTAAAAGACCAATATAGTTCCATTCAGTAGGAAAAGCAAAATAGAGATAGCAGGCCTAAAGATTAGGGGCATAGAGGTGCGTCTACAGGAAGAGTCAAAATATTTAGGAATCCATCTGGATAGCAAACTCACCTGGGACAGTCATCTATCCATTGAGGCAATTTGGACGACAAAACAATTGCTTGGATGCAATTGGAGACTATCTCCAAGGCAAATACTCTAAATACACAAACAAATGGTGATACCTATCATAGCATTTTCAACTTAATTGTTTTTCAGCAGTGTTTTAGAAGAACACCAAACAAAAAACGGCTATTACCAGGATCAACAAGCTTCAAATGATACTCTGCTTGCTCTACGCCAACGGCAGTGATGGAGGCCCTTAAAAAACCTTGAACCACTACACCTCAAAATTCAGGAGGAAGTGGCAAAAGAGACGATAAGCCTACAACAGGTCTGCGGGTATAAATCGGGAGACCTAAAAGGCGATCTTAGTATCCTGTAGGAGGTCTTATCATAATGGAAACTATGCGTTTCAGCCTTCAAATAAAAAATAGCACAACCTTCAAGAAAAGGTTCAAGGTCACAATACTATCAAGGAAAAATTAGGAGAATGGTTCATCCCTCTCAGAAAGGGGCGCATATGTGGTACACCGGCGGCTCGAAGATGGATTGTGGAGTGGGAGGTCGGATCATAGAACCCAGATGCAAATGCACTTCCCACTCCCTAAGAAGGGCACAATCTATCAAGCAGAATTATATATCTATACTTAAGGCCACGCATAAAATTAAGGTAAGGCACACTAAAAGGGTCAGTATTAAGATCCTATCGATTCTTAAAATCAGCCATACTTTTATAAGCGAGAGAAGCCTTTAATGAAATAGGAGCACAGAAAAACCTCGACCTGATATGGGTCCCTGGTCATGAGGAGCACCCAGGAGACGAGGAAGTTCAAAACAAGGCCAAAAAGGGGCCGCATTGTCCTAAATTGGCCGCGCTCCATACTGGGACTTTGTGAAGGGCAGTCTTGAGGGTTTGAAAGACTCAAAAAATTGCACTCAGCTTCGACACAAAAAAAAAGTATGTATCTTTTCTCGATTCGTTTTTAAAGCTATTAGCATACTAAAAATTTCAAGTATGCTTATCGACTGAATGACGAACGAGGTGACACACCGGCAAAACACTGTCATTGATACTTACTGACAAATAACATAATTTTAATGCCACAAATGACCGGGAAACCTCAAAATAAATGATACTTGATTGATATTTACTGATATCTTTCCTTCTTAGATAATAGTACATACATGCAATCAACCTCGTATCAACAATGTTTTTGTGATAGCACACGGGACCCCGTTAAATACCGTTTTTGTTATTTTGGGCACCTTTTAATGGTATCAACTGCTTATTAAGGGGTTAGTCCACTGTTAAACTGCTCAAAATGAACTTTTTTTTAAATAGCTACCAAAAGAAAAATATTCAAGATATCGATTTGAAATTTTACACACATCTTTATTGAAGTTTGAAGTTAACATTTTCATTGGAAATAATTATTAGAAAACAAAATGGCGACCACTCCAATGGATCGCCGCAGCACCGCCGAAAAAAAAAGCAAATTGCGCCTCGTAAATTCCTGGGCAAAATAAGCATTTGTGAACAAATTACCAAAAATATTTCATTAGTTTTGAATATAAAGGACTGCACGGGCCTAAATTGAGAGCCCTAAAGCGATTAAAAAAATATTGTATACTTTTGAACATTGGTTATCCAGTTTTTCGCGGTTTTTCAATCAAAAAAATGTTTCCCAAATCGTTAAAAAAATTTTTTTTTGTTCTAAATAATTCTCTGTTGGCCGAGCCATAGGCCCTGTCTCACCAGGAGAAAAAAAAAATAAAGAGGCCACCACACAGGGTCTAAGCTTCCGAGGAAGTAACTCGACGCGGTAATGAGACGTTCACGTGAGAAAGGTCGCGAAGTAGTGGCCAGCTTCGAGTCGAAAGAAATCGCGGTATTGGTTAATTACATTATTTACAAAGGTATAGGCAGGTGCTCTCCAAATTTATTAATATTCAGGTTCTCTTTATTGACCGACATGGCTACACGACCGAAACACGCGCGTGACTGACTGGTAACCGAGTTCGATTTTATTCCTGATGATTGGTGTCGAAGTACTCATTTATTGGGAAAAATGTTCTAATGAGTTATAACGAATAAATAGGTATACCTTCAGCAACCGTTTAAGAAAAATTAAAGAAGCTTCTTTAAGTTTTGATTTCTACTTAAATTCGAATCAAACCAGAATGTTAATTCGTACGCGTAACGGTAATTTTAAAATTTATGTACCAGGCAAATTTTTACATCAATCAATCCAAATACCAATTGCTCATTCCAACAATGTAATCGACCACTATGAATTAGTTAGGTGCGAAATATTCTATGCTATTGAACAGCTAATGCCTTTTTATGGCGGAAAATGTGGTCAATTGAAGTAGATTGGGTTGTTAACAGCGTCGCTCCACGAACGATCGTACCTTAGTTCTTATGATATTCTAGGTTGCTTATTTGTACATTGGTGTAAGGTTAAATTCACGATCACGTGTCTATTTCTGAAACAATTCGATTATGATTCGATTAACGATCCGATTATGATTCAGTTTTCACATGAAGCATTCGAGCTTGGTGTAGCATTTTTGTGCTACAGTGAGCTCTACGACGGTGCGATGAAGCGATGGCCGTGAGTCTATCAATCAGCATGCTCTCGACGATCGAGCAGATTGATTCCTGATCGAAAAATATAATAATAGAACTTAGCTCAACGCGAGCACTTTCGGTAATCACTTCTACCGCACAACCAAAGGGAATAGTAAGGTTCTTAAGCGTTTCACTGCCGCGAATAATGGAAGACTCCAATGAAATTCCTCCGTCCTCTTAGATGGCACTTCAATTCTTACAGATTCTCAATTCGGCATCCTTTAGGTACTTCTTATTTCTATGTATATCATTCACTTACTTAATTATATACTCCGAGGTCACGATTAATAAAGCATGTGGTCGCACACCTTCTCTTGATTTAGAGCCAGAGCACATTTGTTTGATCCTGTGATCGACATCAGCTAAACTCGAAAAGAAAGGAAAATCCTTCCTAGCCCCAAATGTGATGATCGCGGTTGCACTGCTGAGTCCAGCGAATTGTGGCACACACTAAGCTCGACAACTGCACTACGCGATTTTCTCGCCTCCACGTGCCTGCTCATTCCTTCTTCAGATACTCATGAAGTACGCACGAAGATCTTAATTATTCAAATAGCTAGGGCTATTTTCCAAGTTCGATCGTATGATCTTATTTCTTCTATCCAAGCGCCGTCCCACTCTTGGCTCGTACGCTCTTCCGACGACTTCGCCAAATTCCAAAAGCGGCAGCTAATGACGAATATAACACCAACTATACCCGACAAGATGAATTATTTTTACTCAATTCCCATGATTTGCACCAAGCACTCCCGTCGTATCGCCTGACTGGCCTCGGCCACGTTCTCGGATCGTCTCCTAGGCTTGGGGCGAAATCGAAATTTTTCTGATCCGTTCGTACGATAACTTGTTTTGCTTGTATAACAACCGTTTGCCCTTGCAATTATTCGTTGCTTGCAAGGCAATGCGGCGTACGTGCGTCCCAATGGGAAATTCTTTGACCTTTATTGACTATGCTGCAATCCTAATGGGAAATTGCATGAGGCTTTACATCAGGCCTTTTCTCATGCCGAATTTTGGCTTGACTCATTACACCTACTTATATACATTGAAATTTAAATAAAATCCAATTTCTATCTCTTACATTAAAATTCATTTAAAACTCAGTTCCATCCCATAAAATCGAAATCATACATACCACTGTATTCGCAACGATCTCCAGTGTAACCATTTTTGCAGTTACATTGTACATATCCATTTGATTGCATGCTGCAAGACTCAGTGGTCCAATCGTTACATGGGCGCCGAGTGCACGATCCAAATGCATAATAGGCATCAGACGTGTTACGATAATGTAAGCTATCACAAGACTACAAAACAAATGCAAATACATCAACATCACGCTCATAGATTGGATCATGTCCAGCAGTGCTGGATTCCCATTCATGCCGATCATTGGCGGTTTCGTACTGTGAGTATGGTTGCTATGACCCCGTGGAGTAACTTTCTAATTAAGCTCGATTCGATTCCAGAACAATTTCAGTTTAAAATTTGGTGTGATTATTGGTGATGATGCAATGATTAAGGTCAATATTTTGGGCTTTGCTCTGAACGTAATTTACACTTGTGTGTTCAATCTGTATACACCGCCAAAGATAAAACCAAACTGTGGGGACAAATTGGACTGGCAGGGCTTCTGTCTGTTGCATGTGTTGTCTACTGTGAATGGGAGGATCCCAAGAAATTGGAGTTTCGGATAGGATTTATTATGACTGCATGGCTTGTGGTACTGGTCGGGTCGCCATTCCTTGAATTAGGAACGATTATTCGAAATAAAAGTGTCGGCAACCTGCCGATATCTATTGTGGCGTGTGGAACATTGGTGTCACTTTCGTGGCTGCTATATGGTTTTGCCATTCAGAACAGTGTTATTGTGGTGAGTATGTTTTTAGACAAGAGCATAATTCCTTGGCAATCTGGAAGAAGAATTGTGTTACATTACCATTCATGTTACTGCGACAATATATTTCTATTGCTTGCATTCATATAATGAATCAAATTATCGTTGAGATAAATTGTCGAGTTGATAACGCATATTTTTTAGACAGTCACGATTTATTACGTTTGAACTGATTACTGAAATAATTTAATTATTCGGCCTTTTCGGGCAAATAAGAATTCAAATTTTCGTTAGTCACATGCATCCACAGATTTTATTGATTATTAATGTGCAAAAGTATATATTTAGCTCAAATTTGACTACCCAGTAATGTAGCCTATAGTATTAACTTGACTCCTATGACTTTTCTCTGTTGTGTGAATATTTCAGCTTGTAGGCATTTTTTTCAGTTGACTGTACATCTAGTTTATGCCAAAATTTTAGTTCTTGAACAATAAAAACTCTGCAACTAGAATCATCTTACATCTAGGTGCATATTTCCTAAACATATTGTTTCCAGCTTCAACCATGCTCCGATAACATTTATGACTTTTAAAAATAGGTTTCATATTGAAACTATCCAAATTTTTTTTGGCTACTTTCTTGCTATGGGGAACTCGCTGTCGAGTTTAGCCGTAACGCTTTCGTAAACTTAGCAGAATCTATATTATCAAAATTTAATTGATTTGATTTAAATATTGTAAAAATAAAGCCAACACGACGTAAATGTCGTTATTTTAATGTCGTTATTTTTGCGATATCAAAGTTGTACCACAAAATCTGAAGGATTCATTGTAACTCGACCAGATTGCGATTTTCTCCCATATATTTTTGCGGCAAAATATTGTCGCGCACATTTTAATTCCCTGATAAATAGTGTCACGCAGTATTGTATAATATATTCTTCAGTATGAGTTGTTTATAGCCTTTTCATCAAAAGTACCTTTTCTAACATTTTTATGGCTAATTTCAATAGTTCCAATATTCTGATGCATCATTTATCTACTTACTATTTATTTCAAAACGTTAAATAAGTTTTTCTAGAACTAATATATCTACCTCACACTTGAATTTAATTCTCATGTTATCAGCCAAAGGTGTTCGTTACAAGTGTGGAAAAGTTAATTCATAATTCATTGTGTGTTCGTTAATTCCGTTGGATTGTTAATAATAAAAAGATATTTTCTTTCAGGTTCAAAATCTAATACTCGGTACAATGGGTGCCATTCAGGTTTATTTGTATATAATTTATCCACCGAAACCGGTGTCTTCCTCCGAGCTCAAGAAAAAGAAACAAAAATAAAGTATTTAGCTGTTATCTTGTGGTTGTGCTACCGAAAAATTTCAAAAACTTAAACTAATTAATGAAACATTTAAGAATTTTTTATAATGATTGTTCTAAAGTCTATTATGATAGAATTAAGAGACGCATGTTCTAAACATAAACCGAGACAATAATATAATGCTTCCATAAAGTTGAAAAAATAATTCTAAAATAAAATTATTACAAAGTTGAAGAATTTCTATGTTCAATCATCTGCCTAAATATTATAGCCGACATCTATTGGTAAAATACTTTATTACATTTGAAATTATATACAATTATGATCTTACAGTTCGTCCTACCTGACAACTGGTCGACCCCGACCACCATAAAATTGGATATGTGCTAGGAAAGATTTAAGCTATGAGCGAATTGTATTCAACTATAGATTGGGTAGAGCCAGAAGAGTTGTTGAAAACGCCTTTGGTATACTGTCAAGCAAGCTTCGAATTTTCCAGTCAGCCATACATTTTAAAACAATTGTACAACTTAATATTGCGGTCCTTACCTGTTGTTATTTACACAATTTCTTAAGAAGGCAATCCCCACTTAAGTGATACACATTCAAATAAGACCATCGAAGTGGGAGGACTTGTGAATCTCCAAAATACCACGAGCAGCTCAATTCTTAACAATGATCCAAAAAATTATCGAAATCAGTTTGTGCAGTACTTTACAAATCAGGGAAGAGTAGAATGGCAAGATAAAGCAGTGAAGGAAACACATTTTGGATAATTTTTGATGAAATAATTGCAGAGGTGGAATATTGTTAGCGTTAAATATATGTTTGTAAAGAATATATTTTCGGTTTTTAAATAAAAGAGCTTTGAAAAAATGTATATAGTACATACAATATTTATACTCACTATTTCTTCATTGCTTTCTTCATCGTCCATTGAACTAATGCTGTTAGAAACTGGCTGTTGCTCACCAATGAACGATATAAGATCGTTGCAATACTTGCTCGCTGGAGGCTCCACTCCTTTCGCTATCCCGAACTTTACGACGTTCTTTAGCAAATGCTGAGCGTAAATTATGAATTTTCGTCTTCACGATAGCTTTTGTAGCTTTTTTCCCAAACTTTCTATATATATTTACTAACTGGTTGTAGGCTGTTTCTCTCAAGTTGACGTTGTGGTAGTTTCGGTCCAATTTCTTCCACAAACATGGATAATTTTTATATTTTTCAATAAATTCTGCCAAAAACTTCTGCTCCATTGTAGTCATATTATCCGCGTTAAACCTTTTATAAATTTTGGTAAAATATGTCCAGATAATTTTATCACACCATCACATAAATTATTAGGTTAATAACTTTTTAATATATTTTGTTCAAAGCTCAAATTATCTTAATGGCTCAGTAGGTATCATTACTAAGTAAATATATACGCATATATAATGAAAGCAATGAACCTATTACGATTAAACATCATGACACTTTCAACTTACCGAAGAATTGATAATAGTTGGCTGATTGTCCACAGATATACTGAACACTTCTCGATGTGATTAATTCCTCAATTGATCACTATGTTTGTTCACTATATTGTTCACTCAATTGTTCACTATATTCAATTGTTCACTATTGTTGACTAATGTTCATTATTCTTACTATACTTGTTCACACTTCACTGAACTTTTAAATATCATTACACATAAAACGGATTCAACGCATAACAAGAATGAATTAAAGTTAGAAATTTAGTTTGGAAAACTACTGTAGGCCAATATAACAAATTTGCACAAAAAAAAAAACACTCGGAATAATCGTGGGCAACTAATGAGCGCGATGTTCGCCAGTTAATTGTAGTCTTGAAAAATTCAGAAGAATAGCTGTCCGAAGTGAATGCGTCCTTTTCATAAGCAAAACGTGCAGATCATGTGGCGAAATTATACTGCACCATATGAAACAATATAACACAACACTTCTGTTTACATTGTACATTTCAGATACATAGGTATAGGTGTGAAAATGAGAAAACATAGATTATTGCTTTGTACTGTGTTAGTATTTTATGCCGGTGCTGCTCCATTTTTATACCTTTTTACCAAAAAAAATTTTCACGTTATGCATGTGATTTCAATGCATTCATAATCTAATGAGCTGCGCATTGCTGTTGAAGAAGTTTCGGAAAAATATCACAAACAAAAACTAACAAACCTATAGAGCATCTGAACCGCTAGAAAACATATTTTTGAAGATAGTGTCTTTGAGTGGCCAACAATTTGGAAAGACGTCTTGAATTTTTTTCCATTCCTTACCCAAAACACCGGAAACCGTTTCTCCACAGCATCCCCTATAATATGAATGATGAAAATGTTCAGTGCTGGCAATACTTGCCCAACTAAGCAGCAATAATTCTACCAAACTATCCTTTGAATTTCATTTTAGTTCAAGTTCAAGTTAAATTTTATTCAGTATATATATTGTTTTACATGGTAAGGTGGAACTTAATTTAGAGTTTAGACTACTGTCTTTACATCTATGGTGTGTCTTATATTGTAGACAGTGCAATAGAAAATGTAGAACGTTTACAATTATTTATTTATACACAAGGAAAATTATTTCAAAAAACCTTGCTCGGATAACTAAATATAATTAAAAACTAACTAACCTAGAGGTCAGCTAACTAGCATGGAGGCTTGGAGATGGATTCTTAAAGATTATTCACTTAAGTGCTGACATTTTGCTATGAAATTTGAGGCTACTTTAGCAATGAGTGAACTTACGAGAGGGATATTTGATTCTTTATGCAAAAGATTGGTAGAATAGTGGAATGGTTTATTGAGTATAATTTTAAGTGCTTTGTTTTGGATAACTTGCAATTTTCTTTTATGGGAGATCGCGCAGTTTTTCCAGGCAGGAGCACCGTAGGTGATGATTGGTTGGATAATCATTTTCCAAATTAGTAATTTATTCTCAATTGACAGCTTAGAACGTTTATTTATAAGGGGGTAAAGAGCGCAAATACTCTTGTTTGCTTTAGAACATACAAGGTCAGTGTGATACTTGAAAGTTAGTTTCTTATCGAGACTTACGCCTAGATAGGTGATTGAGTCCATCCAAGGAATGTTTTGCCCGACAAAGTTGATGTTTCTATTGGGGAGTTTCGACCTGCGTCTTTTCAATGAAAAATAGATAGCTTGGGATTTCGTAGTGTTCACTTTAATTTTCCAGCGGTGGTAATACTGATATAATAGATCAAGTTGACTTTCAATATTTGCAATTATTATTTGGGGATCTTTCGAGCTGCTATATATTCCAGTATCATCCGCATACATCGCAAGCTTGCAGTGTGCGGTTTTAGGAATGTCTGACAGATAGATATTAAATAATGTCGGACTCAGACAAGAGCCCTGGGGAACTCCGGCAGAAATTAGATGTTCAGACGAAAAGGATGAATTAACTTTCACGACGAACGAGCGCTCAAGTAAAAAAGACGCGATTATTTTAGTAATGTAAGTAGGAAATCCGAATTGGTTCATTTTGTAAACTAAACCATCATGCCAAACTGAATCAAACGCTTTTTCAATATCAAGTGCGACGAATCCCGTGGACCATTTTCTCTGAAAAGATTGTTTGATATGATTGCATACTCGAATTAGTTGATGGGTCGTTGAGTATCCTGGACAAAATCCAGTTTGAAATTTGGGAATTAGATTCACATTACTTATAACCTCGCGTACACGTGAAAGTATCACCTTCTCGAATATCTTACTGATTATGCATAAAAGACTAATTGGACGATAGCTTTTTGGGGAGCTATGATCTTTGCCTGCCTTGGGAATGGGGACCACAATAGCTTTTTTCCAAAGTAAGACAGCTTAAAGCAGCTATTTATGATGAAGGTGAGCAGAATTATCGGTTTGGTGGGAAGTTGTTTTAAAATAATACCGGGGATATTATCGCTGCCAGGAGCTTTTTTATTTTTCAAGGATCGTAGGATCAATTTAATTTCCTTGGCCTTGCAGGCTGCTGTCCAAGTAAAATCATTTGGAATGTTATTTAGATCGTGAATAAAGGTGTTAACTGCATGGCGAGTCGCCAAACTACCTAGATGATCGGAAACAGAATGTGCTGCTTGGAAGTGATTGGAAATCAACTCCGCCCTTTCTTTGTCACCATACGTCATCTTTCCGTCAACCAGTTTAAGCGGGGGAAGAGGTTTGTTTCGTCTGAAAACTTTATTTAATCTCCATAATTGGTTGCAATTCTTGCTTATGGAGGATAGCTTCCTATTCCAGAATAAATTCTTTATTGCAAATAAACGATCTTTGATTAAATTATTAAAGTAGTTTACTGACTTCTTAGCGCTTCTGTCCCTTGTGCGCTGCCATAAGCGTCGAACTCTGTTTCTTTGTGCAATAAGCAATCTCGTCATATCGTCAATTTGAACAGTGGGGTATGGCTCAGGTGTGATTTTTGGAGTGCTGACTTCTATCGCCGACCAGATATTATTGTGAAGCTCCCTTACACTGGTCTCAATCTGGGCAACATGATTTATTTCACTCAGGTTGAGTTTGCTCACATCCATTGAAGAGTTTAAGCTTATTTTGAATTTGCTCCAATTTGTTTTTTTGAAGGAATATATGGACTTCTGGACGGGGGACCTAGTTTCTTTATTAGCTAAAGAGAATAGTACGGGAAGGTGAGGGGAGCTCAAGTCATTGATAGTTAAAGGGTCAGTTATTGGTACTTTGCCATTGCTGATGACAAGGTCAAGTGTAGATGGTCTACCACAAGAAGCGTAGTAGGTTGGCTCAGAGGGAGAATGAATATATAAATTTTTTGTGCAGGTTAGGTCGAGTAGTATCTTACCCGCCGAATTTGCCTTTGCACAATTCCATTGTCTATGACGCGAGTTAAGATCACCACAGATTATGACGGTCTCAAATTTTCTTGTAAGTTTCTTCATGTCTTCAGCAAAAAGGTCTAATTTAGTCTTATTCAATTTCGTGCCTGGAAAATATGCTGCAACTATATGAGTTTTCGAATTTGGTAAATATATGACGAGATTTTCTACGATTTTGGCCTCAATGCTAGTTAGGACTGCATGGCTAACGCTTTTATGTACGCAAAAGGCTACACCACCACCTCTTGCGTTTTCCCTATCTTTCCTATAGATATAATACAATGGGTGCGAGAGTTTATCTCTAGGTTTCAGCCAGGTTTCTGTCATCACAATTAATTTCACATTATTACGCAGAGCGAAATCGAAGAGCTCGACGCTCTTCCTACATATGCTTTGTGCGTTCCAAAGAATAATATTTAAAGGTGATTTATCCATACAAAAACCTGGTTGCGACGCTAACGATGACGTTGAACTGTTGCTGTCTGTTTACGCATGTCGCCAGCTTTTCTATGAGTTCTGCTGATAGTTCTATTAGTTGATCGGGGGAGAACAGGTTGTTGTCATTCGATCGCAGTGCATTGCTGTATGATGTACGGAGCTGCCGTGGAGTCGCCGTGACATTAGTATCCGAATACAGTACATTGGCTGTGTATGAATAATTTTGTTTGTTGCGCGCTGTCGGCAAGAGTGGAAAAGATTGCGCATTGAGCGAAAAGGTGTTACGATTGTTTTTACCAAGAGTAGTATTTAGGGCGCGATTTCGTGATAATTTTTTACGAATAGTAATGTATTCTTGCCGCTTTTCACAAGATTTGTCATTCGACATGTGCTGTTTTTTGCAATTGGCACAAACAATTTCATTTTCTCGTACCGCAGTGCAACTTGCATGATTATGTTCTCCTCCACAAATCATGCACTTAGGAGGAAGATTGCAGAAACTTGATCCGTGGCCGTATAATTGGCAGTTTCTGCATTGTGTCGGACCGCTTTTTGCACGAGAATAATAACTCCATTGAACAATTTGGTGTTCGATAGATTTAATTTTCTTCAAGTCTGCCAATTTCACTGTGCCGCGATTGAAATAGAGTATGTATGTCGTTTGTTCGGCATATCGTCTATTTGCTGGTGTGAATTTTTTTATATCGACACATTCAACGCTGTGTTCGGTTTTTAGCAGATTCTTCAGTATGTCACACGGCATTTCATCAAGACCAGATAAAGTGATTTTAACGCATCTTTGATGGTTTGGGCGGTAAGTAAAAAAGTGAATCTGTTTTGTAGCAAGATATTGCTTAAAGTTTTCATACTCTGTAACACTGTTTAAGTGAAGTCTTTTCCCTATTGACATGTTCTTTATGTCGAAGCTCTCGTCAAGCTAGGAAACACTATAGGGGGAACTTTCACTTTTTGTGTTTTTTGCTGGTCTTCATTATGTGATGACGGTTCATCGTTTTCTATGTCAGAGAGGATGTCAAACCTGTTGCTGGTGGTTTCCATGTTGTCATTACGACGGGTTTTTAATTTGTCACGGAGAAGTATTTCGGGAGGTGATACCTCCCTACTTCGCTTTCTCGATAAGAACACTTCTAGTTAAAGATTTTGCACTTGAATTGGAACCGGAGATAATTCGTTCAATTTATAATTTAT
Source organism: Nemotelus pantherinus (assembly GCA_963978885.1). NCBI lineage: Eukaryota > Metazoa > Arthropoda > Insecta > Diptera > Stratiomyidae > Nemotelus > Nemotelus pantherinus. The sequence goes on from OZ022263.1 coordinate 27,011,596, forward strand.
ATAGGAATACAAACTTTAGCTGATAAGCAACGAGCACTATTGACCACGTGTAAACACTATGACAGAGCGAGCGAGACTGAATTTCATTTTAATCCGAGGATTTAATCGAAAGTTTCTGCCATCCAAAAAAGTTTCAAAACTTGGTAAATTTAAACATTGCTTCCTTCTTTTTATTGTAAATGCTTTGCATTTAAATAAACAATGGAAGTATGTGTTGATGCAATCTGAATGAAAATGTCGAAAATGTGTGAAATGTATGTTGCTGGCAACCTTGTGTTAGCAGCGTAGTCTGCCTCTAGTTAAGCTAAACACACCCTGTGAAGTTAGTTTCGATTGAATTATTGCGCTGGAAGTTATAAGGGTGAAATTTTGGGCTAAATATGTCATAACACTACACTAGTCCTTACATACATCTATGTTCCCTGAAAATTTCAGCTCAATCGGAGCGGCCACTCCAGAGACTATCTGCATTAATCTTCTTGCTGCTATATAAATGTACATATATGCATATAGATAGAGAACTATGCATTTTCAGCGAAACAGTTATAATACTAATTTTCTTCGAAATTCAGCAATAATTTAAGCTTATTTAAACTATTGCATGTTTATCATCACAAACATTAGCGGCATTATGTTTAAGTACAGAAATGCTGGTAATTTTCGTTGTCGGCAACAGTGTACCAAAAATGCAAGAAAAGCATCCCAACTGTTTGAAAAGCATCACAACTGTTTCGTAAAAATCAACGTATCATACAAATTTATTTTACATCTACTGACTTACTTCCAAGTTAGCGGAATGCAAAGATTTTTAGTTTTGCCACGCGGAAACAATTAAAAATAAAAAATAAAAAACTCAAGCATTATGCTTGAGCTACAATCAATGCAACCAACATTTGCTGCCAAGTTTTGTTGGTGGAACGAGTTACAATCAATGCAACACAACATTTACTGTCATCTGTCTCTGGCTATATTAAAGAAATTGCTGTTCGATAATTTGGATCCTTTAAAGTCTCGGAAAGAGATATCAGTGAATATTTTATCCTCTAAAAGCTGCGGAGTATAATGCAAAGCAAAAATGAGACAAAAAAATACAAATTCTGATTGTCATTTACATATGACAGTTCCGATTTCCCGAACGCTCATAGGAACAGGTGGAATTGGGTATTTTGTTGCCATGCCAAGTTTGAGCTTTGAGCAAATTTTGCTGCGCAACAAAGTTGTGTTGCATCATTGTAACTCCTCTCATACGTTCTCATGTGTTCAAACTCGTTTTGTTGTGCAGCAAATGTTGGTTGCATTGATTGTAACTGCAGCTTTAGACCTGTTCGTCCTGAACAGATTCGTCGTTAATATTTGTGTAAGCTATACGTATAACCTTTTTTTTCTCGATCGGTGCTTTCGATGTATTCACCAGACAGCCTCGTCTAGCCGTTCGTCATACTATCCTTTCCGTTTCGGTTGCAAATTAGGACGTACGTGCCACACCAAAACGGTTTTCGGAAATCCAATTATTCATCATTACCCACAGGTTTAAAAAATTGTCCTGTAACCTTATGCGTAATTTCAATTTTTCCCGCGGCTGAGTGGATTGTGAAAGGGGTTTCTACAGGTTGAACATTAAAACCAATCTTAGGGGATACAAAAGTTTTGTTCGCGCCGGTGTCAATCAAAAACTTCAGAAACTCACCGTCGCGATTGCAGTATTCTAGGTGCGGTACGCTAGAGAGCCGACCGTCATAAAATTTAGATAATTACTGACTTCCAAAATATCGCTATTTATATCAGAGTGATCAATGTAAACTTCGTCTGACTGTACTTGCGATTCTAGCTCTTGGCAATTGTTCGAAAGAGTCAGCACATACTGTGTCTGATTCATCTTGTGTTTCCAAATTATAGAGTCATTGGAAAGCTTTACGGGTTGAATGTAAGAAGGTCTATTTTTAGTCCACCTCCCTAGTTTGAATTGATTTATCGACTTCCATTGGAATCGGAGGCTTGGGTTGCATTGGTCTAGGAGGAGGAGAAGATTCTTTGGATATTATATGCTTGGTTTTTCAGAGGTAGGCTTAATTATGGGTGGGTAGAAGTTATTTTGGGTCTGAGAGTGGTTTAACCAGGTTTCGGTAAAGGTAAGCACATTGAATTTGCAAGATTTGGCGTCAAGGAAGAGTTGATTTAGTTTGCCTCTCATACCACCGCAATTGTGGTAAAAAAGTTTGAGGCCAAGTTTAGATTGTTTTCTGTTGTTACCGACCCCTCCCTCTGGACGGTAATACGACCCCTTCTCCTCCTACTGGGGAAAGGGGCGACAGCCACGGGCGGCTCGCTCACACTGAGATGGGTGGATTCGGGCGCGACTCGTTTCTGACCCGCGCTGTCTTCAAGCCCGTCTCCGCGAAACGAGAATTCGGGCGGGCATCACTTTCACTTTCCACGAAATCTACTAAAAAAAGATACAACAACGATTACACCCGATCTTAACACTTTATTTCTGAATAAGTCACTTCGTCTACCTATCAATTGCGGCGCCGATCCCTATCGATACAAAGCTAGTCGCTAACAGCCCTAGTCTATCTATCGCAAATTATTCCTTCTAGCGGCCTCTAGCCCAACTATGATCTACAATCTAAAAAAACTAACGTACCTTAGCTACTCTCGTATTACTCCCGGGGCTTCCCCCAATTAGTGCGTCGTCTTCGTTTTTATTCGAGATGATGGTTATCTGCCGGCGTCCAAGTGACTGGCGAAATTTAAGTAGAGGCGCCGCTGGCGCGTCGTTCGTCGTAGCCAACCGTATCCACCAACGGATCGCTTCTGGAAGTCACCGCTGCCGTCGTCTAATCTGACGTCGCACCTCACATTTCAGACCGCCAACTCAATAATTTCGATGCACTTCTATAGTTACTCCGTCTCCATCAAAGGTTCGATTCGGGAAATCACCAATGCCGTCGTCTAATCCGACGTCGCACCCCAAATTTCAGAACGCCCAAATCAATAGCTTCCCTGCGCTTCAAAAAGTTTCTCCGTCTCCGCCAAAAGGTTCGATTCTGGAAATCACCGCTGCCGTTTTCCTGTGCCTCGCGCCGATCGCAATACGTGGTCAACGTGGAAAAGAAATTTGTATCAATTTCATCCAAAACTCCGTCGTTCTTTTTCTCAACTTACGTTTACCACTGCCAGTCACCAAAAAAGACCCACTCCTCGCTTTCCATTTTCATTCAGCCTCGGTGGACCATAAATTTCCCGCTTTAGCGGAATTCCTGGGAACCGTTTTCCCTTTTTCTTCCATACATTCTGCATTTGGGGGCAATGCACTTGGGTGCATCGGACGAAAAGCTTTTGAACATAATTTCGCACTCGGCGACCCGAACGCAGCCTTCCGGATCCTTCCAGTCGGCTTGGCGGCGTCCCTGTCGCCGATCATCGCTTCAGTCGTCGTAGTTTGACGTTTAGTGTGTTTATTGTGTCAATTCGGTTCTTCACAAACATAACCTTTGTCAAAATCTCTCCTCGTTACTGTCAGTTTCAACAAACGAATCACGGAAGGTCGTTTAGGTAAATTGCTCCTCTCGTGGCTAGTACGCTTCCGTGTCACGATGATTGCGGTCATGTAGTAGTGTTTGGTTGCAATCTTCGGGGCTTGCTGGCGTGCGGCTGCATCGTCGGAAGGGGCGTTACTTAGGCTACCTATTATTTTTTCGATTTTCCTATTCCTTGATATATCATTTATTTGCAGATTCATATCCTTTATTTTATATTTTCCTATTCTTCCTTATCACACAAATTCAATATAATAATATCATATTTACAAATTCAATATAATATTTACAAATTCAATACAATAAGCCGTCTCGCTGTTGTATCCATACATCGCTTTTGTTTTGTGCGCAGACCTAACGCGTAATACTGTTAGGATCGGTACCTATTGAAATCTTCTCTTGCTTTCTGAAGCTGAAATATATATTTTGAGGAGACATGTGAAGCGTATAGTTTTAGGTCACTTTTGACTTGGTCTGCGGATACTCCAAGCTGCTCGTGGTATCGAGTAAAGATAAGATGAAGGGAATCAAAGTCGGTTGGTAGACCCTCTTGCTGGATCATAATTTTCAAATGAGTTTTAGTTTTACCCTCAAAACATGCGCAGTCGCTGGCTTTGTGCATATAAGCCAGGAAAGGACGAACATTGTCGTTTATTTTACCATCCCTTAGGCGAGAAAGTAGATACCTATTTTCTAAATCAGCTTGATGTAATGGTAGCTTTCACATGTGGAGGCACTAACGGGTCTAAAAAACTGGATGCAGGTTGTGATGGAAATTTTGTAGCTAAGGTGGTTGTGGGTGGTATTTGATCTTCACCACGGATGAAATTTGCATATGGAGAAGGTGATAACTGGGCTGGAGTAGGATTTTCAGGCAGAGAGTCTTTCCTAGCTTCATTGATATCATTTGGGCCGCAATGTGCAATTTCACAATTTTTATTGTCTTTAACCCCAACATTCTTTTTTGCCGAAATTTTCTTTTTCATTTTCTGAAAGAAATTTTTGTGTGGAGAATTCGTTGCTGCACTGGTGGGCATGCTAGGACGAATGGTTATTTGAGGACTGGTCAGAGAATTGATCGACTCCGCGCTGGACATCTGATGACCAGATAGTGTTGGAATTAATGATAGCATCAGATTGAGTTACAGACGAGACTGCTAGTTTGCTTTTTATCTCAGCAAGGATGGTTTCGGAGCTGATGCAAGGTGATGCCGCTGATACTAGTGAAGACGTAAGTTCATCTAGGGAACTGTAAATCGCATTGATTTTACGATTAATGGACTCGATTAAATTATTGCTTCGATCACCGTTGGTCTGTGATAGTGTCGTTATTAATTTATCGAAGCTATTCGCCATTTCCGTAAATGCCTCATTGTTTGCTCTAAATTGACATTGTTGCTTAGAAAAATTATCTCTCTCTGCATCTAATTTTGCTATTTTGTTAACAATGCCGTCATACATACATTTCATCAGCCTTTCTATGGGCTGACAGTCGGAACAGATGAAGTGATTTTTCGAGATAGGGGTGGTACCAGTCTCTTGGTGCATCCATACATGCTCCACGCAGCTTCCGATTGCAAAAAGCTTTGCACGTCACATATTTAAAAGTATTGTCAAATGCAATATAGTTTGGTAGATTGCACTTGAAGATCATGGTTATTTTATTTTTATTATACTTAAACACTGGAAAAACTTTATTTAATTTGATTTGCTTGCACTTGCATTTAAGATTAAATTTGTTCGCAATGAAAATTGAAATTGTCACACTTCGCTTGGTGGTAAATTATATTCAGTCAAGTGCTCTTAAGCTACACATGCATACATTGCGAAATCGAAATTATTACCGTAACCTCTCTGGTGAATTTGAAAATTCCTGAAATTAAGATTTTGAAATTCCAAACACGAGGCATATGCCTCAGACAGTGTTTGGGGTTTCTGCACTATGAGCATTCGAGACAAATCTCCATTCAAGCCGCGAATGAAAACATCGAGGGCACGATTTCTGTAATTTTCGGAAAGTGCGGTTGTGGTTTCACGCGAATAGTCTTCGGTTTTAAGTTTATTAATGATTAGAGAAACTTGGTGGTTAACAGCTGCATAAAACTCATCAATGCTTTTGTTTCTTTGAACCATTGAATGAAGCTGATGCTCTAGAGTTCTTATGTCACGCATATCGGCATAATGCTATGACAAACATTGCTTAATTTCCGACCAATCGCTATCGAAAATATTGTACGAAATAAGCGCAGCATCTGCTGAGCCCCTTATCTTTTGCCGTACATGGCGAAGAATCGCTCTAAAAATGGGTTTGTGGCGTACTATTTAATAGTCAGCCAAAATTGTCTCAACACTGTGTACCCACAACACATACTGGACAGGGTTGCCTTCGAAAGGCTGCAAGTCCCTAACACAATCGGGTAACTTTTTAATCTCAACGAGGTCCTGTTCTGTTCTAGGAACCGTTGGATCGACTTGCACGGGTGGTTCAGATGATTGAGATTTTCAATTAGATTCTAGAATGGTTAATCTAGATTCAAATATTTTACAGATTTCAACTGTCTAACAGTTTCCTGAAGAGCTTCTAGTTCAACGTGAAATTAGCCAAAGTAACACGAGAAGAAAGACAAATTTCGGAATATACGCGAAACGTACAAATTTACAAACCTTATTGAACTCGGTTTACTAACTTTCACTGTGTTTCACTTTTTCACTGTTACACTATTTCACTTTATTATGTTTTTTTACTTAAAAATTATATCAATGCTGAAATCTTACATATATTGTATGCATATATTTTTTTGAAAAGAAAAATATTTTCAACTATTGTTCTTTAGCACATTTAGTTTATTCGAAAAAATTAATTAGCTTATATAATGGAGTGTAATTGCGAGATTCAAATTTATGTATATGTTTTCTCTATTTATTTTAAACAAAAACAAGTAAGAGGCAAACTTACAGGAATAATACTTTTTTCATTTTACTGCTGCTGGATTGGGCGTAGGTGTCCTTTTCGGCAAAACCCGTTGATTAGAATTTAAATTGGGAATGCCTACTGCGGTACTCTTCAACTCACTGCAACTAGGGTTTGATCCCTGCGTTGTCAAAGTTTCGAAAACGGTTAGCTGACCAGTTCCTATTTCACTGTAGAATTCGACTCCATCAGGTCTAAACTGTTGAGCTATGTTGGCTATCACTGACAATTTAATAGCGAGATCGTTGTTTTCTCAGGAACAGAAAAATTTCACGAACTTCTGTGTTCTTGTGGTAACAGAAAATTTTGACTCGATATACTTCTGTGTTCTCACGGGAACAGAAAATTTTGCTCGGGCGCCACTTATGAATACTTGCGTCGCTAAAAACACAACAATATATTAATACGAAAATAACAAAAAAATTTGATATATTTACGAATTCATCGAAATTTGAATAGCTAACCGGAAATAAATTGCTCTTAATACTTACTTTATTGCCGATTTTCGTTTAACATCAGCGTTTTCATGCATTATCCGGATTATTCCGACAGTAGTTTAGTGGGACTGTATAAACTGAGGCATATCTTGTTTACTACAAAACTCACAAGTTGCTAAAACTTTTGCCTTTTTTTACGCCTCGCCTCACATGAGGATCATAAAGATAAATCGCAGACATCGATATCGGATAGAATTGTGATTAATGAGCACATTACGGGGATGCATTTGGGTGACGGGCGAAACTTCGGCATTCACATGTACTTGGGTTTCGCTCGCACTCACTCGCATCGAATTTCATTCATGGTAGGCCATGCACCTGGATTCTGGATGGAGAAAACCATCGGCTTGGCGATTCTCCCGGACATGGAGATACGAAGGCAGTTAATTTGTACGATTAATTTCGGATCGATGGGCGGAGGAGAATCCAAGCCAAATTTGCGAAATCTCGTCGGCTGATGTGGAGTACTGCGGCCAACTATCTAGCGAAGCGAATCAGGACATCGTAAACGAACACGTCGACAAAAGGCTCCAACGAGACAACAATATATGGATTTTCTTCATCGAAACCAAGAACGGTTATGTAGGCAATATTGTCTACAGATTTCAAAATTTTATCATGTTTCATTAAAATCGTGTGTTTTTGGAATTAGAGAACAATAGTAAAACTTGACATAATCGTTGAACGTTTCTTTCGTTTCAACGTAAGAAATAGTAGTTGTCTCGACAGTAATTGCAAACACGTCTTTCCTATTCGAGGCTCAATGCAAGAGTGTCCTTTATTCTTACCAATACATATAGCTCTTATTCTACTATTCATACATACAAAACTTATCCTACAAATGCATATCATTGTCGTGTATGCATACGCTCAGTTTCGAAGGCAGTGAGCTCACCAAATTGTGTTACAGCGACATTCCGCCTCCGTGTTGACTCCGTCGTCAACACAGACATCCAAGCGATGCAATTTGGTGACTGGGCGGTGATAGATGCCATGTCTAGTTTTAACTTCAGCTACGCGTACTTTTCCGTCGGTACCTGGAATCACGGATATTACAACGCCGAGTGGCCACTCGCCCCGTGGAAGTTGATTGTCGTTGATGATTACAAGATCGCCTTGCTGCAATTCGGTGTATCCCGAGACCACTTATTTCTTCCGATTATCGTTGGGAGATATTCCCGCAGCCATCGCTTCCAGAAGAGGTCTACTAATGTCTGTGATACTCTCCATTGCCGTCGAAGTAGTAGGTCATTTGCATTAAATACTCCAAAACATCGAACGTATCCTGAACGACCAATCAAAATATCGTTAGGCGTGATACTACATTTGTCCGCAGCATCATTTGAGACGTGCGTTAATGGCCGGTTGTTTACAATGTATTCTGCTTCAGCGAAACACTGTTGCCAGGATTTCGTCCGTTGTGTTTCTATCATTCATCATAGCTAAAAGTGCTCTTTTAAAATATCCTATGAGCCGTAGATGCTGGTGAAATAAAGTTCCACTCGATTTTACGCAGTGTGATTTCCGCTCGCAGCTCACTCTCGTTCATCTCTTCATATGCTTCCAACAGCTCTCGACTCGCTCCACGAAAATTAGTGCCATTATCAGACCAGAATGTTTTAACTTCGCCGCGTCGAGACAAGAATCGTCGAATTGCTAGAATACAGGCATCCGATGTCAACGAATGTGATTTCCACGTAGATCGCTCGAACTGTTAAGCAGGTAAATAGAACGCCATATCGTTTTTCCATTCCTCGCCCGACTTTAACTCGAAATGGTCCGAAAAAGTCAACTCCAATCGCGGTGAAAGGTTTTTCGTGTAGCAGTAACCTTTCTCGTGGCAAAATTCCCATTTGTGGCTGTACCGGTTTCATTCTGCGTTTTATCCAGTATTTCCGCTTCAATTCGTTAATCACAGTTTCGGTGCCTTGGTGATTATATGCTTTATGGTAGTGCATGATCATCAGTTTTACATGCTCGTGTTTGCCATCTAAAACAATAGATTCTCTCTCAACAATAACCTGTTCGGCATTGCTGATTCTTCCATTTACATAAAGTATTTCCGTTTCATTTATTTTCAGTAATTGATTTCGGAGTTTGCCGCTTTTATTAGAAATCTCTAAAGGCTAGTATCCACCAAACGCGCTGCGTGACTTAAGGGGTAACACCTATGTGGAACGCTGTTTTCGAGGGTGATTTTTCGCATTTTTTTCCAAGGAAACTTTATATTTGATTGAAAAAATAATTACATGGTTTTATTATAAATGTTTTTAAGTGTACAAATTAATTTTTACAACGTCCTAAAATACAAAATGGCGGCTGTACCAGGCTACAAGCATCAGACGATTTTTCAAAGATGCCTCAACGGCCCTCAACTTTTCGGCGTCGCAAATAGTCTGAAACACAAAAATCAAAATTTTTCTTAAAGTTTGAACTAAAAGGAAAGGAAGTACGTACGGGTTTTCAAAAATATTGAATTTTGAAAGATTGGCGTACGGTTTTGCGAAAAAAAAAAATTTGTAAAAAAAAATCGTTTAAAATCAGCCGTAAAAATGACAATTTTCAATTTATCAACAAAATCGTACGTACTTCCCTAGAAAGTGATGTTGTGAAGCTTGCACCAAAATTTCAAATTGATCGGATAAAAATTGGCTGAATAATCGTGCGGGCCGTATCAAAAAATGTGGTTTCGAGAAAAACGCATTTAAAGTTTGAAAACAAAAAAAATCGTACATAACATTAAAAATATCAACTTTTAACGGCTTTTACCTTCAGTCTGCGATACCAGCACCATAAAGTTGGCCTTCCGAGCTGACATTGGCTTGTTCTTCTTCTCTTCTCGATGATTTTAAAGCCAAGCGAGCCTTTTTCGTCCCTTCAGTCAATGAATGCTCTGAGTACTCGACGCGCCGTGTGTCAAATTCAAGGCAGTAATTATAGCAGTTCTCTCCAACCATGAGGCCTAATATGCTCATTATGGCCATAACGCTTGAAATACCATCATTGAAAATACAAACAGCAAGGTCAGAGCAAACAGTAAGCACATTTTTCTCCATTTTTCCGGCTGATCCCTTATGGTTGGCTTGGCATTCATTTTCGTGGGTTTTTAGCCACTGTTGGTACTCTGTGTCTTCTTTTATCTTCCAGTACTCGCAAGCCTTACAGTAACTAGATGTCACAGCAATATCCACGACTTTACCAGTGATCCAGCGCCGCATAGGCCCCGACCGCATGGTGGCGCGTCCAACGTTTATGCTCATAACTCGGGAAAAAATTTGTATTTTTGAAAATAACTTTATGACGTTATTCTAGACATGTTTCCCTGCCATTTTAGCAAAAAAAAAAATCGATTTTTTTTGAAATTTCTACATAGGTGTTACCCCTTAAGTTCGCGAAACCGGCGAACAAGAAAAAAAACAAATTTTGATTTTAATCGTAGCTTTATTCGTAAAAGACTGAACTTGTGTAACATAATCTGCAACATTTATACGTTTTACTTTGCTGAGTAAGAAACATGTGTCTGAATTTTTATACAATTCTGTGAGAATTTGGAAAATAACAATATCTAAATATGATGCAATGTTGAAATGTGTTGAAATGTAAATCCTGGTTTATTCGTGCGATGTGAATGGCATTCATGATGTGTCTAGTCTATGCACGTGTTGGAGTGTTGGGTAGGTATCGTAACTCGTGCGTGCTGTTCGCGCTCAGCCAGCAAGCTATCGTCTACACCAAAAGCTGCTCGCGCACTGAGCGCGAAAAAACAGAAGAGCTGTGCGCGGGTTGCATTTGGGATACGTCTCTACCGAAAATGTTCGCGGGTTCGGATGCAACGCTCTGTTCGCGCGCAGATACACTTGGTGTGGACGTGCCAACTTTGCATTTCGATTGCTCGTTGCGCTGCTTTCTTGCTTTCCACTTTCTGTTGGAAAGCACACGTGCAAAATGGCAGTTAATACGGAGTGGACAAACGAATTAGTTATTAATTAATAAATAAAGTGGAGGAATATCCTATTCTGTGGGATAATTCTAATAAAGACTGTAAAAATTAAATGAGTTATTAAAAAAATTATACTTTTTATTTCTCTAATGATATTTTAAAATTATATAGATATGCATGCTTACTTGAACACAGTCGTGCATGACAGATATTAGAGCCTGTTAAACTTCCGGTATATTTCTACTAATTAATTGTTTCGATACTTTGAAAAGATACGAAAGACTGATAAAACTGTCACCAATAGCAAAAAAACCCAAAGTAATTGCAAGTCTTGCTTTTCACGCATGGCCGATAATTTGTATTTTTCTTTCCTAAAGGGGAAAGAAATTCACTTAATTGATCAATTTTTAAATCACTTAACAATGTTAAGTATAAATAAGGTCGAATACAACATCGTGGATTTTTTCATTTTTTTTTAGAAAGCTCTGATAATATTATATAGTATGCTGAACGAATAACAATTTCTTCTTCATCAAAATTCATTTTGAACATTCACAGATTTCTTTCAATATACTGATATCAAAATTCTGATTGGGAAGCAAAGAAGCAGTGCGCGTACAGATGCAAATGGCTACACTAAAAGTGCTAGCACGTCAGCTACTTTTCTGTTTGCGTACTTGATGTGGACGTTGCGGATGGAGAGCGCGTACATTGTTCGCGTTCGCGTGAATACGAGCCTTAACCGAACGCTCCGCAGATCTTCTGGAAAGCAGCTTTGTTGCACCGACTTCTGCCATTCCATTTCGCTCCAACGTAGTTCTTCTGCTGTGATTTCTCCGTTGATACGCTCTGTTCGCTTTTGTTTTGCATTCCAAATGAAACGTCTAATCCATGCAGAGGTGCGTAACACGCGAGTCCATGAATAATAAGATTTGATAGAAGGCCACGGAATATTTGCGCTTTCCAATTGTAATAAATTTACAATTTCTTCTACATTTGTATATCATTTCGTTGTTCTGGCCATTTGCTCATATATTCGCGCAAGAAGTCGGGACCTTTAAACCATGCTTTAAACCATGAAAAGTCCGAAATATGCTTCTCTCTTGTGCAGATGTCTGCGCAGTTGAGATTTTTCGGAACCCAGAACTACACATTAATTTCAGTTTTCTCGAGTATTTCTCCTACTCTGACAGCAACGAACGATGTTAATTTGTTATTGGAATTTAGCCAGTGTAGAACGGTTCGGGAGTCAGTCCAATAATACTTCTTAGAATAAGTCAAATTCAGCGCATTTATATTTAGTCAGTGTAGAACGGTTCGGGAGTTAGTCCAATAATACTTCTTTGAAGAAGTCAAATTCAGCGTATTTATTATTTCCGCTGTTAGCCGAACGCCCATCACAGCTGCTAGAAGTTCTAATTTCGGGATTGTCTGCGATTTCAAAGGCGCCTCACGTGTTTTTGCTGCTACAAGAGACGTAATGTACTCTTCATTCTGCTTGACTCGTATGTACACCACCGAGGCGCATGCACTCTCCCTCGCATCATTGAAATTGAAAATGTCTACCTATTGTCCTGAAATCACCAAATGTCTTGGAAATTTTAATTGTTTTATGATGTGAAACTCATTCGGCCACATTTTCCATTTGTCCATCATCGAACTCGATATATTATCGTCGCAACCAATTCCTGCCCGCCAGATGTCTTAGGGTGAAAGGTGTTAACAGGCCAAGAGGGTCGAAAACGGTCATGACTATTTTTAGAACTTGCCCCTTTGTTGGAAAGATTTCTCCAGAAGTCAAACTATTTTCAATTTTTTGAAAAACCCAAGTTGAAGGCAAATGTATCTTCTGAGGCGTTCCATAGCATTCTAAGAACACGTTGTTGCTGAAAGTACTTATCGATTCCCAATGTTGTATGTTTCGCTAAGTAATTGGAAGGTAATGAATTACATACCTCTTCCGAATTTGTGACGAAATTTCTTATCTCAAACCCTCCTTTCAAATGTACATATATAACATCATTTATTATTTTCATGGCATCGGCTATGCTCTCCATTCCGTGAAGGATTGCTTCACAGGCCGCTTCGTCCGTGTTTCTGCATTTCTCAGCTTTGTAATTTTTTACAAATTGTGCCCGGAAAGGGGATGAGGCGGTTCCGAATAACATTGCTTTCATTCGAAATACTTGGTTGTTCCAGAGAAAACATTGAGAATAGCTATCTTCATCTTTTATTTCTACACGGTTGAACATTTCACGGATGTCAGAGGTAAATGCAATTTTGTGTTCGCGGAATTGGCATAATATTCTAAATAAAGGAATCAATAGATCGGGGACAGTCAAAATGTAATCGTTTAACGACTTTCCATCTACTTTTGCAGCTTCGTCGAATACAATTCTAACTTTCCCAGGTTTATTTGGATTGGTCTTTTGGCGTTACAGGCACTGCATAGCCATTAGCAATTAGCTTCTGAATCTCCTGAGAATATGCATCCGATTTGGCTTTGTTGGAACGTAGTCGATTTTTGAGACAATGTAGTCTTCGTTCTGCCATTCGCCTTGAGTTTGGAAATTCAAATTTATCGTTTTTCCATGAGATGGCGGCTTCGTACAGTTTGTTATTCAGCTTGATAGAATCTTTAGCAATCTGAATAGCTCGATTTTCGTCAGCAGTAATTTGATTGCTTGGTTTAGAAATTGTAGTACCAAAGTTTTCCAACGTAAAATAGCGTTTGACGGTTTAGTGAAGCGTTTCATCGGCATCACAACAAGAAAACGTTATTTCTTCCCCGGAGCAAGAAACTTCTTGCGATATTGCGCCATGAATTGTCCACCCGAGTGCTGTCTTTGATAACATAGGCCCATTAAATATAATTTTTGTCCCATTAAAAGAACTGGCTGCTCGTTCTTTCCAATATCTTCACCAACATGTTGGATGTATGGGTACTCTTGAGCTAATTTTTCAACATTGAATTGTTGATTTGGTAAATTTAAATTATTTACTGTTCGCACGCCTTTTCAACAGTTGAATTTGCTGTTGTCGCCTTTAGCTGCAATTTCCGCTTGAATGGTGCACGAGTCATTCTCGAATTTATACTTGCCACCAGTCCATCGACAGCAAAAGGGTTTATGTTCACCTTTCATTCCCAAAAGCTTTGCTACAGATGATTCAATCAACGTTGCTGTGCTGCCTTCATCAAGAATAGGTTTAACAATAAACGTGCCTAGTGAACCTCTTAGTTTTACAGCTACGATCTTTAATAAAACTTTACTATCTGCAGTAGTGTAGGAGAATATTTGGCTAGTAGATGATAAGACGGCAACGTGTAGCAATGGATAATGGAACTTCGTTCCGTCGCACCCGTCTACTGGACACAGCTTTCGATTATTACAATTCCCTTGATTGTGGAATTGAAGACAACAGTAACATGCTTTGACTCTTTCTGCAGCTCTCCAACGTCTTTTTACATCAAAGCTTTTAAATATGGAGCAACGTTCTAAAGAATGTTGATTAGCAATGTTGCATACCTTACATTGTGGTGATTTACTACTATCTGCCATTTGAATTCAATTACGTGATTCGGTGCTAGTACTTTCAGCAGGAAACGCTCTTGACACTGCCTCAGCCATTTCTCGTGACCATTGTGTGAAATGTTTCAGTGTTTCTTTTGGCCGACCAATTATGTTGCCAATCAAGAATGCATCCGATTGAGTCAGAAGATGTTCTGGTAGCTTACCAAGAAATAGTGCTAATATCTGGCGCTCGTCGACAAATTATCGTAGTTCTTCATCGGCTACAGCCGATATATTTTCGCTGCGGCATTTCTACCTTGGAGAGTGATTTCTTCAAATACATGTAGAATGTCTTTTGTTGTGGAAAATGCTTGAACTCGAGCCAAATCACGAAGACTTCGATCTGGGATACCATCCACGATATATCAAATGATTTCATCATCATTGATTGCGATGCGATTTGCTATGATAACCTTTTCATGCACGTAGTCATGAAACGTTTCGTGTTTCTGCCATACTCGTTCTTCGAATCGGCGTCTCATAATTAATTTGTTTGGTCGATGAATCGTTTCGAATGAAATCAGTACAGAGCTCTTGCCTTGAGTCTCATCCCAATCAACATTTTTGTTAAATCATCGAGATTGTATGTTGTTCTCAGAAACCGTACTTGCGTTTTCCATGTTTCGAAATCTCCCGAAGTGCCATTGAAATTACTCAGTAGCTCGGCTACACTCTTTATATTGGCTTTCGCTGATATTGTGGGCGATGGTGCAGTCTGTCTGGTGTAGTGGGCTCATGCATGCTCGTTGCGCTTATGTTACCTTCTCTGTGTAACAGTTCAATATCCCGTCGAGCCAATTCCAATTCTTTTTGAGGAATTTCCTTCTCCCTTCAGTACATCTCAATTTTCCGACGATCAAGCACTGAGTTGTTCTCTATATTGCCCTGGTCTTCTGGTACACTTGTGTGTGTTGAGTTTTCTGTCTCACCGCCATTATTTCCGCCGTCGGAGCGTGCTTTCTGTGCTGATGAAACCACGTTATCGCTGCCATCTTTTACTTCACTCATGTTCACCCAACTTTCAATCAACCCTATTAAGTCTTGCTATTAATATTGTTTTGTTTCCCGTCGTTTTCAAACCTCTCACTTAAGGTATTAGTACACTTTACAAGGCTCAAAAGCATCAAATTTTTGGGAATTTTTTTTAGAGCTCCTTTATTAGATATCAATACAAATCCTTTTAGGCAATATTATTGATGTCTTTTAGTATATAAAAAAAGATTTTTTTTTTGTTTTTAATTTTATATGTTGCTTGTAGATGGCGCCAAAGTTTAGACCAGAAAAAAAAGGTCACGTCACTATCCATAGTTAATCTCACGATTGGGCAGTCTGAAACAAAAAATTCAAAATGGGTTTTAAAGATGAAGGTTTGTCACACACGAATATACCACCGATAGTCAAAAATCGGAAAAAAATAATATTTGGCGAAAGTCTGAAAAAAATTTCAAAAAATTACCTTTTTTTTTTGGAAATTTCCATGTGCCAAAATTTGTTTTTTTCATTTTTTGTCCTAATTGTGGTATATTCATGTGTAAGAAGACTAAATAAATCACTCTGCAAAATTTCATTTAGATCGGTTCTGTAGTTTCGGAGATTATCTCTGGACAGTTCGAAAAAAGGTCATTTCGAGAAAAACGCGTTTAAAGTTTTTTTTTTTCAATTTGGTCTCGAATAATTAAAAAAAAAAACGGATTTTTTCACTTACAATCAATTAATCCGCAATCCCTGGTCCATATAGAAGTAAATCCTCATCGATAAAGTCTTGCTCTTCCTGTTGTTTATTCTTTTTTGAAGCCAAACGACCTTCTTTAGTTGTAGCTTTGGCCTGGGCATCAGCCAAAGAAATTCGCTCTTCGTCCTTAGATGTGACATATTCGTAGGCGCTGGTTCCAATAGTGCAGCCCATTACTTCCATCATTTTCAAAATAGGCATTCGTCCTTCGTTGAAGATGCAAGACGAAATTTGAACTGCAAGTTCAACAACTTCCTTGCCGGCAAATACATGCTTTGGGACCATCGCCCAAAGAGTTTTGTTAAAACACTCGTTATTGTTCTGAGTGTTTTTTCCCAGACAACGTTTCAGTAATTCTTCCTCGGTCAGCTTTTCAAACACAGGTTTTACGAGTTCTTGTACCTCAGTACTTAGAGCAGGTTTATGTTTGAAGGTAGAATTATCTGCTTGCGCCTTGAGATATTTGCACCACTCAGGATTGCACTTTTCATGCATTGGTGCATTGTCAGTTGAAATAAGATGATAATAGCCTGCCCATATCTCTCGTTTCATTTCGTCCATAGAGTCAGGATATCTTTGAATAGCTAGAGAGTAATTTGTTGACATTTGCTTCATAATTTTACCTGTTAAATCGGTAGTTTTTTGAGGTACAGGTTCATCGCCTAATTTTCGTTTTTTACGTGGTTGCTTGACTTTGGCCTGATTTTTCTGCTCATGTTCTGCTTCTTTTTTATCCTGCTCTTCTTTTTTCTTTGCCTCGGCTCTTGCAAGCTTACGTTTTTCGACTAACGACTTTTTGACGTCTTTAAGATGCCGAAACATTCGTTTTCCTACGTGTAAAACACACTCCAGTTTTTTCACGACAAAATCGCCATATGGCTTGGCATCTAAAAGATTCGAGAAGGTCTTAGCGTCACCGTCTCCTATATAGAAGGCATATTTGGCTGCGTGGAGAACTAAAGATTTGAAAAACATCTCTTTAATACCTTGCACTTCCATCCCTCCAGAGCTACCTTCATAATTAGCGTGGCATTCTTCAATGTGCTCAGCTTCATAACATATATCAAAATCTGCACGGTTTAATTTTTTTTTCATGACATCACACGCTTTGCAAGTTTTAGATGACACAAAAAAGTCCAAAATCTTTCCTGAATATTTCCCAATTAATGTCGTCACGCCAAGCAGCGAGCAGAAACCGCGTTTCGCCCAAGTGCCGTCTCCAGAAACTGACAACTCGTCCTCGGGAAAACCCTTATCTTTATTTTTTTGTATTTCCTCGCGTCCGGCCTTTTTTAAACAAATATCAGATATAGATTTTGCAGCAATATGAATATTCTCCAATAATTTATAGTATGTAGTCTTATTAAACTTGCTTTTCATATCCATTAGAGCACAAAATAAATTGAGAGCGTTATAACCATTGCCAAACAAACGCATAACGAAAACGATTCGACGATTTATTCCATAACCAGTACCTATAATATTGGAAGAATTTATTGTTCTATCACCACACTCACATTGAACGTTTATTTTAAAACCAAGCCCACGAACTCCAGTTTTGAAAAACTTAACGTCTTTGTCACACGTACTACACTTCACCATATCAGCCAACTGCGAAAACACAAGGTAGAACGCCAAGATACAATAACTAAATGTTTCGTCTATTTTTACGTCAAAATCAGTATTGTTTGATAATTTTTCCGCCGATTTACTAGTAAAGGAAGCACTCTGTTCGGCAGTATGTTGATTACCTTGGAATTTTTTTGAATTTCTAGTTTTACGTTTTTTCGTTTGCCTATTTTGACGACTGCCTTTCACATAGTATTTGCTTGCTGGAGCCATGTTATTGATTACCACGTAAGCGTGTAAACGACTAAATAGACACTGAGTATGAAGGAAATAGCTCACAATATACAAATCTTACAAAAGAAACCGGTATTTTGGAGAGGGGACCCGCACAGCAGCTGCGCGCCGAGAAGCTGCAAAAAGACGTAAAAACAGGCGTCGACGCGTAACGCTTAAACGGCTACCAAAATTTTTCTATTGAAAATTTCGACCCAAAATTTTAGGAGGTGATTTTTAAAGGTGTAAGTAAGCAAAAAATACAAAAAACTCAAAAACGATTCTTTGAAAATTTTAAAGTGTACTAATACCTTAACACAAGTCTTTTAATTGTAACACTGTAAAACTTTTTGGGCTTTTTCTCGCGTCACACATCACTCATCGTTTGTCTCACACGGCTTTATGACACTTGACACTTAAACCTCTTAATCACTCGCAAATCCCGGTTCAGCCCCCAAGCTATAAGTTAATTAAGTAAATTAACACACGTTTATAAAGTCAATCGTTTTTCTAAAATTCACAGTAATCTGTATTTTCCACAATGAATACAGTTTTAAGCAAACGCAATAGACGCCGGTTGTCATTCGACTGACTCACACTGCGCAGTTAACGGCGTGGCCCAATGTACTTTTCTTATACCTTGGCAGGGTGCGTTCGGTATGGAAACGTCGGATTCAGGCGGTTGGTCCTGACTAGCGTTTTCTGCTGTCGGTTTTTGCTGTGCCTTACAACTCGGCCAACCTGACAATCGATCGTCCTCGATCGGGGAATTAATCGTTTTGGGTGTGACCTCGGAGTCCGCGGTGGTGACATCTTCATCTAGATATTCGGCATCCCATTCGCTCTCGTCCAACCATTCTTCGTTCTCGTATTCTTCATCTTCGTGGTCGTCTTGATCAGCATCGTCGGGTATATTTTCAATGAAACTGTCTTGTTCTATATTGGGAGGAATTTGATTAGATGCGGGGTTTGCTGTCCATCTCCTCAATCTGCCTGCCTCTACAACACCATCATAAGGAAGTTGTGATTGTTGACAATCCTGAATGTCTCTAATAACATATCGATCATTGCCTAATACCTTGTGGATAACATATGGGCCGCGGAACTTCGGAATTAATTTTTTGTTGTAGCCAGGTGTAGTATCAACATTCCTTATGACTACAAAATCTCCACGTTTATAGAGCCTAGCAGGTTTACTGCGCCGACTAAAATACTCAGCATTATAAACTTGAGATTTTTTAATATTTTCTGCGGCAGTTCTTCGAACTTGTCTTAGATTGATTTGTTCATGATCCATTTTTTCTTCCAAATATTCATCTAGTTCATTGACCTCAGGGCCCCGTTGGTTAATTCCAAAGAGCAACTGGCTGGGAGTATGGCCCGTGGTGGCGTGGACTGAATTGTTCATCGCATACTCAACTTCTGCCAATCTCAAGGACCAATCAGCGTGGTCAATCTCATTTATCAATTTACCCAGCATGGTTTTCAGAGTTCTATTGACCCTTTCCACTTGACCATTTGCTTGTGGGGAAGCAGTAGCTACTTGAATGTGATGTACTTTGTTTTTCCCTAGAAAATTAGCGAAGTCCAATGAGGTAAAACAAGTGCCTCGGTCCGAAATAATTCTCCGCGGTCTACTATAGTAACTAAAATATTTATCCAGGGCAGCGATGACTTCCTTTGTGCTGGTACTATTGGTTGGATAAAGCTTTACGTATTTTGTAAATGCATCAACAACTACCAAAATGTGCTTCCTCTTTGATTTCAACGAAGGGAGAGGTCCAAAATGGTCTACATGAATGGTGTCAAAAGGCTGCGGTTTCTTCGGGATATTGTGTAGGTTTCTTTCGTTTGTACTGGCAGGGAGAGAGTACATAATACATGGAATGCAATTACTTATAAATTCCATTACTTTGCTTCTAATTCCCGGAAACCAGTATCGAGACTTTATTTTTGAACAGGTTTTTTCTACTCCCTGATGGCATAATAGTTCGTGGGTTATTCTAATGATATTATTTTCCATAGCAGCGGGCACGTATAATAAGGGATTCTGACCATCTTTTTTTCGGAATATTAGTCCGTCAATTAACTCATAATCATTCAAGGTGACTTCCTGCAATTTTTCCTTCAATTGATTAACGCTTCCATCTTGAGCTTGAGCAATTTGTAGCCTATAATCAATATCTTCATTTATAACAGCGGCCACTAATGGGTTTCTACTCAGCGCATCTACATGAGCCATTCCAGTACCTCTTCGGTGTTGGATATTATAGTTAAAATTCTCCAACTCTAGTGCCCATCTAGCAATTCTAGGGTTGATCTGTTTCCTGTTTAACGTTAGAGTCAAGGAATTGCAATCGGTAACAATATTGAATTTGATTTCCTCCAAATAGACCCAGAATCGTTTCAACGCATAAATAATTGCGAGAGTTTCCAGCTCGAAACTATGATATTTCGATTCGGCCGCGGTAGCTGTTCGAGAATAGTAGGCAATTGGGTGCAACTTTTTATCAGATTGTCGTTGCAATAACACAGCTCCAAATCCCAATGAGCTGGCATCTGTATGGAGTTCAGTTTCGTACGTTGGATTATAGATGGCCAATACAGGAGCTTCAGTTAACCGTTTTTTAACATCTGGAAGGATTTTTTACAGGCTTCTGTGAACTCGAATCTGACCTCTTTGCGCAATAATTCTTGTAAAGGCTTGGCTATCCTAGAAAAGTTCGGAACAAACCTCCGGAAATACGAGAACAAGCCTAGGGTTGATTGGACCTCTCGAGTGCTTTTGGGCAATTGTAATTTCTTAATAGCATCTAGATGTGCTTGACTAGGAGCAATTCCGCGTTTGCTTACATTATATCCAAGAAAGTTGAATTCGGAAAATCCTATCTTACATTTTGACATATTTATCTTCAAGCCGCGCAATTTCATTCGTTCTAATATTTCAGTAAGCAAGTCGTAGTGTTCATCTAGAGTTTTGGAAGCCAACATGATATCATCCATATAACAGGTCAATTGAAAAGTCCCCGGTCTGATACACAGATGGCGGTGCTAGTACTAAATCCATATAATTTTTAGTTAGTACCAACCTTCAAACGATAAATGTCAAAATTTGACAGCAGTCTGACCATTAGTTTGTGAGATATTGCGTTGTGAGTGTAGCTACTTTTGTTGTTTGAAAAAAGATGGAAAAAAAAGAATTTCGTGTTCTGATTAAATATTGCTTTTTGAAGGGAAAAAATACAGTTGAAGCAAAATCTTGGCTTGATGAAGAGTTTCCGGGGTCTGCACCAGGAAAATCAACCATCACTGATTGGTATGCTAAGTTTAAACGTGGTGAAATGAGCACCGAAGACGGCGAACGCAGTGGACGCCCAAAAGAGGCTGTCACCGACGAAAACATCAAAAAAGTTCACAAAGTCATTTTGAATGACCGTAAAGTGAAGTTGATCGAGATAGCAGACATTGTGAAGATATCATCTGAACGTGTACATCATATCATTCACGAATATTTGTACATGAGAAAGTTGTGTGCGAAATGGGTGCCGCGCGAGCTCACAATCGATCAAAAGCAACAACGTGTTGACGATTCTGAGCAGTGTTTGAAGCTGTTTAAGCGCAATAAACCTGAATTTTTGCGTCGATATGTGACAATGGATGAAACATGGCTCCATCATTTCACTCCGGAGTCCAATCGACAGTCAGGTGAGTGGACTGCACACGATGAACCGAATCCAAAGCGAGGAAAAACACAACAGTCAGCTGGCAAGGTTATGGCATCAGTATTCTGGGATGCGCAAGGAATAATATTCATTGATTACCTCCAAAAGGGCCAGACCATCAACAGCGATTATTATGTAGCGTTATTGGATCGTTTAAAGGATGAAATCGTTACAAAACGGCCCCATTTGAAGAAAAAAAAAGTGCTGTTTCATCAAGATAATGCACCGAGTCATAAATCAATGAAAACAATGGCAAAATTGCATGAATTGGGCTTCGAATTGCTTCCGCATCCACCGTATTCGCCAGATCTGGCCCCCAGCGACTTTTTCCTGTTCTCAGACCTCAAAAGAATGCTCGCTGGAAAGAAATTTAGCGCCAATGAAGAAGTAATCGCCGAAACTGAGGCCTATTTTGAAGCGAAAGACAAATCGTACTACCAAAATGGTATCAAAAAGTTGGAAGATCGCTATAATCGCTGTATCGCCCTCGAAGGCAACTATGTTGAATAATAAAATCGAATTTTGCCAAAAAAATGTGTTTTACTATAGTAGACCGGGGACTTTTCAATTGGCCTGTTATATCACTATTCGTTTGTCTTCAATAAAGTCTCTGAAGATGGTATTTATGAACCTTTGGAAAACGGCTGGTACGTTCTTAAGTCCAAAAGGCATCCGGAGGTATTCATAATGTCCATTCGGTGTCACAAACGCGGTATACTTAATAGAGGATTCTGTGACTTGCACTTGGTGGAACCCGTTTTTGAGGTCCAGTACAGAAAATATTTCTTTGCCTTCTAGATATTCAAGGCAATCCTCTACCAGCGGTAAAGGGTAATTGTCTCGCAGCGTTAATTTATTTAGACCGCGGTAATCGATGCACATTCGGGTAGCTCCGTTATTTTTCTTCACTAAGACAATAGCGGACGCATACGGAGAACTACTGGGTCTAATAGTTCCCTCCCTTAGCAATTCGTCAGTGATTTCTTTTACCCTTTGCTTTTCCATAACAGACAATCTCCTTGGTGAACAGTGGAAAGGAACGTCTGAGGTTAGATGAATATTCATTTCAAACTCTAAAGGTTCGACTACTCTATTATTGTTAAAGGAAATGATCATAGCCAGTATTTTGTTCTTAAGTTCTGGTGGTAACCTGACATTAATGTCTGGTCTAGGCTCCTCCTGTTCTATCTCTATATTAAATATTTCAGGTATAGTCAACTCAGATTCAGGCATAACAGATTGAGGTGGCAGCGTTTTCTCACAAGTACCCTTACGCACTAAATCAAATTTAATCAATCTATTCAAAACATCTCGCTGAGCACGGAAACACGTATATCTAGTCTTATTCATAATCTCTTTTATTTTACGTAATTCAGTATTGGTATATTTACAGCGTCGGAATTTTGTCAAATGTATGTTGCCTTTCGATAAAAAATCTCTCCCTAATATTAGCGGAAACAGCGGCTGTTTTTCCTCAATAACTAGTAGTGAAATAGATGTCGACTCGATAACTGCTTTCATACTACCGCAGATGTTAATATATTCGCCGCTTAAACTTCGGTATCTGGAACCTTGCTTTTGAATCAATACTTCGTTCGGCAATTGAGACCTACTGATCAGACTGACCGGACTACCGGTGTCAAAAAGAGAAAGACAATAGATTGATATAGGTTTGTTTCCGTGCTCAATATCTCTAAACAAGACACTTACCCTATTCGTGATGTTCAATCGAGACATCCTATCCTCGGTTTCTTCTAACAATGCAGCGGCCATAGACACGTTTGGTGTAGACGTTCGGCCGCGGTGAGCAGCTGCAGACGTCGCCGGAATCCGTCTCGGATTCGGACACTCGTAGTGGTCGTGTCCTATCCTCCAGCAATTAAAGCAGCTGCCTGGCGGTCGCCTCGGATAAGGGCACCGACTTTGGTAGTGTCCGTGTTGGCAACAGTTGTAACAGCGGACTTCCTCTGAACCATGCTGGTCTGTGGGCTTCTCCTAATGCTAGATACCTCGGAACTCGGAAAACTCAGCCTAGTATTCTGCCGTCTAGTTGCTCCCCTTCTAGCTATTCTTGCCTCAGACACTCGATATCGCTCAGCCGCCGGTTCACGATATACCTGCCGATGGTACCTAATGGCCCGGAATTTTAGCTCATCCAGAGTACCGGATCCCACTAAGATCGACGGGTTGTGTCCGGTACTCCTGACCAGATCTATTGCAATATCGACCAGATCTACTTCCGAGATCTGTCCCAGCTGGGCTATGCCGTGAAGATTTAGGATAAATCTATGTAAAGATTCCACCTCTGGGTCCCACCTCATGCGACGTAACCTGCGGTAGACTTCCTCCAGACTAGTAGCTGCGGCAAATTCCTTCAACAACTTTCGCTTCAATTCTTCGTATGTTTGGGCACGCGTTGTCCTTAAAAATGCTTTGGCGGTTCCGGTGAGTGACCGCCTTAAGTAAATGAGTCTCTCCTCCCCCGTGATTCCTGCCAAATCTAAGATTTCTTCAATCTCATCGAAAAATATAGCAATTGGCTGATATGCATTGTCCCCGTTGTATTCGGGCAGCGCAGCCTGGAGCTCCATAAAATTAATTCTCCTTCGTTCGGGCGGTGACGCCTCTACTGCTTCGACTTCTGGCTGAACAACTTCCACATCTCTAATGAGAGCAGCAATGACGTCAGCAGGCATCGGAACATTCTGTATGTTCCTCGGAGTCGGCCTACTTGCTGCCTCATCATAATCGCTTCTTTCCTGTCTAAAATTCTTAGCTTTCGCCTTTCTAACAGCGGCTTCTAATTCCATCACTTCTAACTGCAATTGTAGTTGCTTCTTGCACTGCTCAAATCGACTTATTTCATTCACATCTGTAATGGCTGCATCATTTCTGCTTTTCTTAATGGCGGCGGTTTTCGTAAAGGAGTCAACTGTCATTTCAGCGGTGGCTTTTTCTTCATCTTTCACAATGGCGGCGACGTTATCTTGAAATTCCACGTTCTTCCTACTGTCAGCACTTCCTTGAAGTAGGTCAGCATCTGCTTCTCCTGCGAAATTCAAAACTTGCATGTTATCCACGTCACTTCGGCGTAATTCAGCGTCGGCGTCTTCTGATAAATTCTGGGCCTGCGTGCCATCAGCATCTCTCCAACGTAGTTCGGTGTCGGCGTCTTCCAAGAAATTCGGGCCCTGCATGTTGGCGGCTTCTCTTCTGCAAAATTCGGCGGCGTCGGTCTCTTCCAAAAAAATCGGGGTCTGCATGTTGGCGGCTTCGGCAGCGTCGGTTTCTTCTAAAAAATTCGGGGCCTGTATGTTGGCGGCTTCTCTTCTGCGAAATTCGGCAGCGTCGGCCTCCTCTAACTCATCAACAATTCGCCTTTTCGGGATTGCTTCTTTTTTTGCGGATGAGCGTGACGGCATTCTTAATCCAGTTACGTACCCCACACCTGATGTTATAAAGTCAATCGTTTTTCTAAAATTCACAGTAATCTTTATTTTCCACAATGAATACAGTTTTAAGCAAACGCAATAGACGCCGGTTGTCATTCGACTGACTCACACTGCGCAGTTAACGGCGTGGCCCAATGTACTTTTCTTATACCTTGGCAGGGTGCGTTCGGTATGGAAACGTCGGATTCAGGCGGTTGGTCCTGACTAGCGTTTTCTGCTGTCGGTTTTTGCTGTGCCTTATACGTTATATGTTTAAAGTGTATTTATTGATTCAAACAAAATTAAAAGAATTCATTGCGTTAATATTCGTAATAATATTCGTCTTCACACGCCGGTCGCTTACTCTCGACTGCTCGATCGTTGCTATCACTACATAGCCACGTATGAGTGAGGTTAATACAGTAGTTGAATTAGTATAATACGGTAGATGCAGTGCAGATGCAATAGCTGTAATAGAATGAGTATTACCTACAATATACATACATATATATACATATATATAAATACATATATATAAATACATGTATATATACATATATATATATACCTATATATATATATATATATATATATATATATATATATATATATATATATATATATATATATATATATATATATATATATATATATATATATATATATATATATATATAGATATATATATATATTTTAAACCAAAATATATCTTTGAATTCACAGTGGTTCTTTTATTCTACACAGTGGATACAATTCTTCATGCACACACACTATACGCCGGTTGTCAAAAGACTGCCGCGAAATGCGTAGTTAACGGCGTTGCCCAATTTACTCTTCGTGCTCCTTGGCTGGGTGCGTTCGGTACGGTAACATCTGATTCTGGCGGTTGGTCCTGACTAGCGTTTTCTGCTGACTGCTTCAGTTGCACTTTACAACTCGGCCAACCTGACAATCGATCGTCCTCGATCGGGGAATCATTTAATTCGGGCGTGGAGTCAGGGGCCGCGGTGCTAGCATCATAGAATAAAACGGTGCAAGGATTCCACTTCCGGGTCCCATGTCAACCGGCGCAACCTGCGGTACACTTATAAACTCGTAGCAGCGGCAAATTCCTTCATTAATTTTTCTTTGAGCTCTTCATAAGTCCTAGCTGGTGTTGTTCTCAAGAATGCCTTTGCTGTTCCAGTCAGGGCTCTTCTTAGGTAAATCAACCTTTCCTCCCCTACTATTCCAGCTAAGTTCAAAATCTCTTCTACCTCCTCGAAAAAAATTGTGATCTGCTGGTAGGCGTTATCGCCATTATATTCTGGGAGTGCTGACTGCAGTTCTACGAAGTTGAGGCTGCGCCTTCTTAATGGCGGGGCATCTAAGTCATCCGCTTCCCTGATCAGCGCTGCTATAACATCCGCTGGCATCGGTGCATTACTTGGATTCCTTAGAGGCGGCCTACCTGCGATTTCCTCATGGCAGTCCCTTTTCGGAACTCGGGCTTCTGCTTCTGCTCTTTTGACAGCGGCCTCTAACTCAAGCACTTCTAGCTCCAGCTGTAGTTGTAATTGTCTTTTACTGTGTTCTAAGCGCTAAGTTTCATTCAAATTTCTTTCTTCAATATTCGGTTTCGCTTCAGTAGCGTTATTTCTTTCAAACGTATTGGCGTCGGCACCGGCTTCTGAAACCCTTGGTATTGTTCTCAGGGCAATAGCGTCATTCCCAGAATTTGACATTACAGCAACTTCTTCACAACGTTTAATGGTTACTCTGGCAGCGATGGCGTCGTTTCCTTGTCCACATGTTTCTGCAACTTCTCGTATAGCTATCGCCCCGGCGGCGATGGCGTCGTTTCTTTGTCCAAATGTTTCTGCGGCCTCTTGTATAGTCGTCGTTCCAGCGGCGATGGCGTCGTTTCCTTGTTCACGCCATATCGACGTCATGGCGGCAGCTTCGTCCCTGTGCTGCTCGGCGGCATCGGTTGCGCTCCTGTTCGCAGGCGTTCCACCTTTCGGAATAGCTCCCTTTTTCATCGTTGGTCTCAAGGGCATTATTGTCTGTTTAACTTCGACCCCACACCTGAAGTTTTAAACCAAAATATATCTTTGAATTCACAGTGGTTCTTTTATTCTACACAGTGGATACAATTCTTCATGCACACACACTATACGCCGGTTGTCAAAAGACTGCCGCGAAATGCGTAGTTAACGGCGTTGCCCAATTTAATCTTCGTGTTCCTTGGCTGGGTGCGTTCGGTACGGTAACATCTGATTCTGGCGGTTGGTCCTGACTATCGTTTTCTGCTGACTGCTTCAGTTGCACTTTACGATATATATATTTGGGTTAATACTTCCTACAAAAATTTAATTTTCAATATTATAAAATAGTACGTCTTGACGGTTGTACAAAAACATATTATCTCATTTATTTCAAATATACTTCAAAATTACATTTTTCTTAGTCTACTATGTTGCAAGTAATTTTGTTGTGTTATATAGTATGTTCCCACTTATATAATAACATATAATCATACCATTATTTTCTCTAGAATCGTTCTTATGTTAATTTGCAAATTATACAATCACAAAATTTTTACGAATTGCGAATAAGCAAAAAGAAATGTTATCTGCTAGATGATTATATTAAAATTTTTATTCAAGCTGGGTAGCTTTGTTGATTTATGAAATTATATAGAATTATTTGATAAACCTTACTATGTTTAAAAATTTTAATTTCCAAAATTCCGTAAAAAAAATATTTGTCAAATCAAAATTAAAATATTTGGCGAATTAAAATCTCGTGACTCATTCAAATAATTTATGATTGATAATTGTGTGGAATAAATATATGACTGAAATATTAAAAGTACATGAATATCGCAGCTTATTAGTGATGAATTTATTCTGTTAGAAGGCATTGAAATATTGTAAAATATTACTAAATGTGATATTATTTTGATTAGTATTATTTTTTTTTGTTGACCGGTGTAACTAAATTTATAAATTTTTGGTTTTGTAAATTCAAACAAAAATCAGTGTAATATTAATTACTTTACCTTGATAAGTAATAAGTATATTAAATTGAAATTTTTGTAATATGTGTCTTAATTTTTGTAATAAAATACATAGTTTAGTGATAGTGGAAACAATTTATGTGTCTTTGAAGATGTTAAGTTTAGATATTTTATAGAGTTACCAAAATTATTGTTATTAACTCTTATGGGCCATTTAGATAAGCGTCCATGCGTCCACGCGTCCATGCGTTTTTAGATTAAACGAGCCAAGTCAACTCAAATCCAGTTTTTTTAAGGCGGGGCTAAGGTGAAAGTGGTCGGATACGGTGTTTGATATAACATTGACTTAATTGTTTTACTTTCGCTCTTTGTCATTTCGAGATGATAAGGGGATGGATGGATTGATAAGAGGATGGATATTACACGCTTTTAACGAAGGTTTTTTTTATTTTCATATTATTTGAATTATAATAATTATAATAATTAATATTTGAAAACATCGTCGTGATCAATTTCAAAACATTACCAATTCCCAATCCTCAATTTTTCTCCATTTTTTTTCTTCCTTCCAAAAAAATAAATTGGTAGCAGACAATTGTATATATTTATCCATATGACTATATATACCTTCATATAAAATTATTTGTGTCTAGATATTCGTATGCATTCTAATTTTTTCGTAATAGTCCTGCACGTAAGGATGCAAAAAAAATATTATCCACATCATATAATAAAATAATCAACCACAAAACATATATTTAAATGATCATCAACGAATCATCCACACATGCCGCTGAGCGAAAGAAATCATTATAAAAAAATCTATTGTACATGAATCAGCATACTCCACCTCCTTCGCTTTAGGTCCGCCTATATAAACAAAATCAAATTGACTCGTGTAAGCAAAACACGCTAGATCGCATGGACGCGTGGACGCATGTACGCTCGTCTGAATGGCCCATTACTATTAAATTTGACGAAATAAACCTATTGCATTTAAAGCAAAACATGTATATTAAAAAAACACTTGAAAATTGATAGAAATAAAAAATTATGAGAATGAATACTAACTAGTTTATTTTTCATTTAATAGTAAATTTTCAGGAATTAGTAAGATTCCGGGGTCTGTTGGCTTGCAGAAATTTTAAAAACTCTAGTAAAAGGAAGCAAAAATAATTATTGGTGTACATATTACCTCTCACGTGCGTGAATACTTAAACACCTGGACAGGATACAAATTTTGAAGCGACAGCATGTGAAGTTAAAGCAGTGGAAGTAAGCTCAATAAATTTTATGTGTATGTGTATTTTATGTTGTTCAGATTTCCTGCCCGTGTTCAAAGTGTATTGTCATTGAATCTGGGCTAAGATAACCATTTTTTCGGGAACAACCCCGGATCCTATAGTGGCAAAAAATCTTACTTAAGGCAACGTAGCACCTCCAAATTTTTAAAAAATCGATTTTTGTTTTTTGATTGAATATGTTAGAATGAAGGTTTTAAAACATGATTTTAATAATATAAAATTGAAATTCTAAAACAAAAAAATTTTATGAGTATATATAGCGAAGCGCCCCAAGATCATTTTTTCTATGATTTTCGTTCACTTCGCTATATCGCTACATCGACTTAAGCCAAAGTGTAGACAAAGATAAATGAGTCATCTCCTTTAATAGAAGCAAAAAATAAGCTAGCCTTGGCAAAAAAAATAAAAAAATAGCTGTAAAAGATGTTTCTAAAAAAAGTGTAGAATCTCCAAAAAAAGGTCCGAAAAAAGTTCACCTGACACTAAAATTAATGAAAAATTTAGCCACGCATTATGGCTTAACAATACGACGAAATCCTGATTCAGTTGATAATATGCGCAAGGAAATTTGGGCAGCATATTACCACACAATTTCAACTGATGAGAACCCTCAACACTGTTATTGTCCTGTTGGAGAAACGACTTGGTGTAACTGGCGCAAGGCGGAGGCAGCGGGTGATAATGCATTAAACAATTTCAAGCATCCTCCACCTTTAGATGATGAGGTACAAGAAATTTTAAAGCCTATTTATGATGACTTATCATCAGAAGATTTATTAAAGCGTTGCTTGGGCAATTTTGCGCAGAATAATAACGAAAGCTATAATTCTTGTGTTTGGAATTTGGCTCCCAAACATACTTTTTGTGGGAAAAACGTACTAAATATGGCTGCAAATATTTCTGTATGTACATTTAGTGAAGGATTTATGGCTATCTTGAAAAAAATGCAAGTCATGGGAATTACAATTGGCCAATGTGCGCTGGAACATGCAGAGCATAGAGATGCTGCAAGAATTAACCAGGCGGAAAAACACTCGACTGAGGCATCTAAAGAGGCCAGAACTGCTCGAAGGGAGCAAAAATCTTTAGAAGAGGAGGAGTATGAGCAAGAAGAAGGTGTATTGTATGGCAAAAAATATTGAATTTTAACTTGAAATGCGATTTTCTCGAAACAACGTTTTTCAAGTTGGCGTGCATGATTAAGAAAAACAATATTATCCAATCGTTTAGAAATTTTAACACGTTAATCTGCACATGTTAATGCTCAGAATGAACCTCGGATGAAAAAATCGGCATTAAACTTTTTTAGTTATAGCCGATTTTTGGGGAAAAAAAACTCGATTTTCGAAAAAACGCCGCCATTTTGTTATTTTTCAACCAATTTTTTTTTTTTTAGTTCATTCCAAGGCCGCTTTGATGCTGGTCAAAACCCCGTTTTTTTTTCAGACTTTCCTGAGGGCAGTTATCATGCACGCCAGGTTTTTTTGGTGTATTTTCCAAAAAATTGTAACAGGCGACAGGGGGCCACAAAACATTTTTAACAATTTTGTTTATGTAGTCTAAGACATATAAAGTATGTGTAAAAAGTTTCATTAAGATATGTCTTTTTATTCAATTAAAAACAAGCCTTTGAAAATAACATTTTTTTTTTCAATTTGAAGGTGCTATGTCGCCTTAAGGTTTATCGAATAAACAAATGAAAGCAGCAAAAACTGTTAATAATGCTTCTTATTGTACTGTTTATATTTTAATAATCGAAATTTTTGTAATTTGAATAAAAAATATGTTTGAAAAGACTGGTATTCTATAAAAAGCTTCGTTTAAGTCCGACAAAATGTACTTGTGTTTCCAGGTCAACCTGTTCTACATTCATTACTTGATAAGATGTTTACTTAACTATAATAAAAACTCATTATAACTCAACAATTCAAAACAAATTACCGACATAAATGTGATTCCGTTTTTGAATGTCTACTTTCGAGATAGCGTATGAAAACTAATTGCTGAGCAACATTTCAAATAGAATTTAGCTTACCTAATAGCAAAAGTAGTCCAATTTTCTCATTAGGTAAAATAGCTTTACAAATTAAAATAAATTGCACTTTAACTTAAATTTCGAAGGTCATAGTTGTACGTAAACATGCATAAGTCTGAGAAATAACAATTTTTAGACAGAACTTGAGACATTTTTTGCAATATTTCTCACTGCGATACGCACTCAGCACTTGTGCAATCTGTTGACGGCTTGACTGGTAAGTTGGCAGAGATAGGTTAATTAAGAGCTCGATTTGTGATCACGATTGATTGTTAATAGATGGATTCAAACTGGGCTGCACAAGCTTAAAAAAAATTATCCCACGGCAACCAATGTCAGATCTAGCTTTGCAAACGACTTATAAAACTTAAACTTTTACCAGTGGTTTGGGATTGAAATAGCCCTACGTAACGCTTGCCTAAAAACATGCGACGGTCACCCTACCTCCGAATCTATTTAAAGTATATCCTGCTCCTGTACTCTGAGGAATCCCAATAAATAAAGAAAATATACCTCTAACCGGAAAGCGAGCCATAGTACAATTATAGCTCCAATATGTTATCGCTAAGAGCTGTGAGGTCAACAAGTTTTTTCGTCGATACAACCTATGTCTAATTGTCATTCTTTCGGAGTCACCACCTCCAGTCACCGCCGGACATTAGACGATGGAGGAGTGTGATTTCGACTTTCATTGACGGTGGGTGGTAGCTTTCGCCGTAGGTGATTGGAACGAAGAAAGGTTTGAGTTTGGTGTTGGCTACCGGAGTGTTCCTGAAGAAGATTAACACTAACAACAACTACAACAATTGTGCTGGGTGGTTGTCAAAGTATTGTTCAGTTGGATACTGGCTGTCGATGATAATGAAGGTGATGGTGTAATAATCGGTTGGACTGTAGCAACTTCACTACACACTGGCCGAGTGCTTTAGCCACCTGAATGTTACCAGCAACTACGCAGGAGTCAGAGGGGTTGGCAATACAGCAGATGTTAGGCTGTTCCACAATCATATTGATATATATATGTAAGAAAGAATCGTGAAATTTAACGATACAACTGGCATTGATCGATAGCGTTGCGAGGCTCAGGTTTTGCGCGTAAGAAGTGCTCAAAACGATAACCATAGAAATAGCGACAAAGAAGAGATGGGCGAGGGGAGGGATTCAATACGTGAAGTAATGATTTCAATGCCAATGAACTTGAAAATTTTGCGTTGAATTTTGTCTAGTTCAGCTGCACTAGCCCATATATGGGAGTTACCATATATTAAAGTCTTGGTCGTATAGCAAAAATATTTCTTGCTTCTTTGAAGAAAACCTTTCATGGTATTTTTCGCAATTCGGAAAATTTAGCCGGTGCAACTAAGATTACTGGAGATGGTAAAACCTAATAGGTTTAGCGAGGGTAATTCAGAAATACCTACACCAAAAACGAAAATAGTGTGGCTAGCAGGATGAGAATAAGGCTTGAAAGAAAGTCGGGTAAAACTCTACTTGATGCACCTCAGGCGGGAAATTTCACCACCAGAGCGGGGTCAAAAATTGAAGAAAAACATGCAAAAAATACACGACAAGACAAAACACTTAGGAGAAACAAACAAACAACCGGAAATCAAGCCCAACCACAGAAACACAAAAATACTAGCCAGACATCTATCGGCTAAATCGTCTGAAGGCTAGCTATGTGGGGCACTTAGTCGAGTTTAGCCGAAAGTCGATTGAGTTTTGGATGCATTAAACACAACACGATTCGCTGAGGCCCAAGCGATAATTCTTAATAGGTATCTATTTAATAGTAGTATCTTTGCCACAAATTTCGACCACTTTGTCAAAAGAGCGAGGTCAACGGTACTGTCGCCGGCAAAACTATGAATTGGATTAAAACTGAACGAAAGTAGTTCATTTATACATAAAATGAAGAGAGTTGGTGAGAGGACAGCTCCATGCGGTACCCCGGTATTGGTAGTGTTGACGTAGAATTTGAATCTGTCTTAAACAATTTAAAAGGGTCGATATACGCTATATATAACGTTCAATCCATTTATCAAGGACAGTTAGCAATCGCACGAAATTCGGCTGATAGAGTAGGGTGGGTAAAGTTATGGAGACAATGGTTCTATTTTTCAGCAATGTGTGCAAGACTCTATGTGTAGGAGAATATTCCAGCCGAGCACAACAAGTAAAATAGTTCGCTCAGAAGTTTTGCTGACATGGTGACGCAGCGCTTTAGTACAAGAGACAAAATACCATCAGGTCCGGTAGATTTGGTGGCTTTAAGCCTAGCGTTTATCTACAATACTTCTCTTGTGGAAAATCACAGCTTGTGAAAGAGTGGGAAACGTGAGAAAATATATTAGTCTCGCTGTAAAATCCAATGTCGAGAAAAATAACGGAAAATTCAGAAAAAATTTTTAAATCAACCCCAATTTCTGTAAATCGAATTAGCATTTCACCCAGCTACACAGACTGATTTCACAATAAATAAATAATAGAAAGAACACACTTCTCTAAAAATGTAAAATTAGCCCCTGAACGCAATTTTCCATTATAGAATATTTCACTAGTGAAAAATACACTTCTAATAATCGATTAGGGGTTTTCGAAATGAATATCGTCGCTTCCAACAAACGATAATTGATCTGAGTTTACGTTTTCATTAATAAATCATTAGCACCGGCAAAACATAATAGAGAAGAATTCTGGACGATGATCCGAATATAGTTTTGCTTTTGGCTATTTAAGAGCTTATGCGTGCCCTTGTAGCGTGCTGCGTACCAGCATTGTGGGCAGTTAAATTTAGCATATAATTTACGCGTTATGCTAGATTTACTGGAACCTGTGAAGTATATCAATTATTGTAATTTGCTTGTGCAGGTAGTGAGCACGGAAATTTTCATGCGCGAGATATGTTGCTTATTATTCCACTTACAATATGCTTTTCTGTTAAAATTAAATTTACTAAAGTTATTGTTCCATTTGCTTTTTATATCACAGCTTAGAAAATTATCTTAAATCCAACCAAACTTCACATTTTCAAGCGGCATCCGCTATTTTAAAAAATTATCTTCTTAGTGAAGACATTTTTTTCGAAGTCTTTAAATTTCTTACACTAAGCTAAAAGATTGTTCTTTGTTGCTGGAGTCCAACATTTACTTTTACCCATTCCAAGCTGCGCACAATTGAAAACACGAGACTTTTTTGTCTAACGCCCATTTCTTGTGCCCACCTAATTGAATCAATTAAGCTAACAATATCAGAAGACATATAGTATGGTCTAATAATAGCATATTAAATTTCGGTAATCTGAAATTGACCATCTCGAATATATTCATTAGTGTAAGTGAAAAGGTTTTATAATTTACAGTCAAAGTCAAAGTAAAAGCAGTGCTATCGGAATTGAATACCTATGAGTAGTATTGCAGCTACACTGGCCACAAACATTGCAGTTAGCGATTATTTGATCTTAGGCTCGTGACAGACTAGGGCGATTCGAAACGAGATTCGCGTAGCCGAATCTCTTTTGAAACGATTTTCAAAATCGGATTCGAGCATCTGTGCGGTTTTACAAAGTTCGTTTCGGAATGAGATGCATTGATGAAACTTAAAAAGTTTACAGTATAAGCTTCATTTCACGCAGACTTGTCATGGGATCCAAAATATCCAAGGAAAGTTCGAAATAAAAGAACAAATAAGGGTTTAAAAATGATACAGAAGAGCCGTTACACTTCAATTCTACCGAAGATGATAGTGCATATAAATGGAATGAAATACAAAAAATGTTTTTTCACCCAACTTGAAATACAAAAAATGTTTTCTAGTTGGGTGAGATATTTGTGGACAATAGGCGTGTTTTTTTGCTCCGATACAGAACAGAATAGAACTATGCCGCAAAAAAACGATCTAGCACAAAACAGCAGTGCATTCGCTAAGACTGACATAGGTTGCTATATTCGCTGTGGTACCACAAAACAGCTGAAAATAAAGGGAGGAAATAACGAGTATACACTACCACAATTGATAGAAAATAGAAAAAGAACTAACAGAAAATTACCTCTTTTAACTTTCTACACGTTATGAGGGCTTTTTCTAATTTCCTAACTACCAAAACATTCAACATAACCTTGAAAAAACCAAAGCCACGATAACTTCTCATGAGCTTTTCTTTTTTCTATCAGCACATTCTATAGTTCAGCACCCGAACTACAAATGAGGAATATAATTTCTGTACTAGTGAATTCACTGGTACAAGAGTGTTGTTGTTTCCAATGCATATACTCTATTCTCTGCTGGATAGAGGAGCAAAAAAACACGCCTAATATTTATCCTATATATATTAGGTATTTAACTTATTTTTCAAATTAAAAGACTCTCAAAACCCAGTTTTCCCATAACTACTGACAGGCAAGTTGATTTCCAGTTCACAAGCTTTCAATAATTTTCGTCCTAATTCCTGAATAATTCCTTCAGACGAATATTTTAATAAAACCCGGGACTGTGCAAATTGCCTTGATCAGATCCAGCTGAAGATAGAATTCTCACCGTGTGACAGTAGACAATCACAGAGTGCAATCATCACCAGCTTCGATGAAATAAAGTACCGAAAAAAAATGTCCTCAAGATGATTTACTGGTAGTTAAATTTTAAAATGCTTTACGCTGTAAAGAATTTGAGTTGAGGCAGTTTTTGCGTTGGGAAACTAGGAGGGCTGGGTACCTAGCTCAATATTCTCAATAATTAGCGTGCGTATAAGCGAAGAAGAGGCTGTTCGGGAAAACCCTTTTTGACAGATTTTATGGTAAACGACAGAGACCTTGCTGGCGCTGGAGGAGGGATGACGTTGGGGTGTCTAATCTAATGACAAGGGCTGAAGATTCAAATTGGTCGAGAGACTTTTTAAGACACGCCAGAGCCAGAGTCCATAATAATGATGAAACTAAGATTTTTTGGGTGAAACAATTGCCGATTAAGGGGAGAAATACATATAGACCCGCGAATTTTAGTCGACTTTGATGATTTGTTTTTTTAAAGAATAATTTATTCTACATTTTCGAAACTTTGCATATAGTTTGTTTATATTTGTATCTATTACAGAATAATTTTTTTAAAACATTTCAAAATAGCTGATTTTCAGTCCAGTCTTGCGGGAAGGTCGCAGCGAGAGTTGTCGGTTGGCATAGTTTGTAGTCTCTGTGGTACTGATCGAACATAATAAAATACAAAATCTGTATGATTACTAATGTTATGTTTTGTAGATGAACCTAAAAAAATTAATTGAGAATGAAACACTTTATAACAATTATTTGAATTTTCAGCCAAATTTTTCAATCGTTTTTGCTAGGAAAAACATCTAAAACAAATAGGTTTATATAGAAAGTAATATTAATGAAAAGATGTGTTTGAAATTTCAGTGCGATAGATAGAAAACTTTTTGAATTATAGTCCACGGCTATTTGAAAAATAGTGTTTTAAGAAAAGCGCGTTTGAAGTTTGAGTTCATAAAAGTTCAACGATTGTAGTGACTTACTGATTAGCTACCAATTCCAGCGCCAGATAATAGTCCTTCTGTAGCCTCGTATAGTTCACTTTTCTCAAGAAGTTCCTCTTGACGTGCTTGACGAGCTTCTTTAGTCGGTAACAAGCTGCGCCGATTTGCTCGAGTCAATATCTTTTCATCTACTTTATCAGCGTATAATTTACACTGTCTGCCAATTATTATATCTAAATTGCTATGAATGCAACGTACGCTATGAAACAACGTTTCTGCTAAATAAACCAGCAAAACAAGTTTTTTTCACTATCTGCACAGGAGCTTTGTATAAGGAGAGTGTCATTCGTTTGGATTTGTAAAGATCGCGATTCCGCTATTGAGCTCTGATTGCTTGTGTGTGATAGCGTCTGATCACTTGGTAGGCGGTTTTAGCCTTTAGTTTGTTCGCCATTGAAGCGAATTGGCAAAATTTGTAATTTTATTTGAATAAATTTAAACAATTTTATATTCCTAATAATACGATCATTGATGAACTTGGTCGAGTATAAAAATATGAGCGAGTTATTCTTGAACCTAGTGGGAGGGATGGTTTCAAGTTGTGAGGAGAGGAAAGAGGTTCCCCTATGGCGTCATACCGTTTAACATGTGTGGGACTAAGCCAGACGCAAAGAGGGCATCCTATATAGTGCTATCTCATTCTATCAATTTTATACACACTTTTGAGAATTTAGAGGCCCCTTTCAAAATACACAGGAAATTATAGCTTATCTACTCATTACTTGTAAAAAAAAAGTATTCATCTCGGAATAAATCTTAAAATATTGACTTTAGATACTCTTGGACCTCTGTATGTAGTGATGCAGGGTGTTGAATAAGTTTTGAATTTTCTCCAGAAGCTTCAGTTTTTCGCAGCTGTCGGGACCCGCTGGACAGTCCTAATGTTTTGGATTATCATCCGTGGAGCACATATGATAGTAAGTGGCCATTACAGCCTTTTTCATATCCTCGAGGCTGTTGACATCCCTCCAAATAGCTAATCCGTAGTATAATGACAATTTGTTTATAAGCACTTCGGTTAGTTCATCCCTTCCTCCTAGTTTGTGATCTTTTTTTAACCTTTAGAAAACGACTACCTATCCTCTTCTGCACATGGCCAATACACTCACTTTTTATTTATTTATTATTTATTTATTCACCAAACAAGGTACAACATCACATTTAAAATATCAAATTAAAAATAAAATGGAAAAGTAAAGTAAAGTAAAAAGTAAAAACAAACAAGCTAAATAAATAACAAAAAAATTAGAAAAAAAATAACAAATAGATTAATAAATAAATTGGTTGGAGGATGATTTGGAAATCGTAGGGGAATATAAATTACTTATGCGGTTGAATATTCTGCAGCATCTATTTAATGGCTCATTAGCTGCATATGTGGTTGAATGTGAATATTCTTTTAGGAAAACGATTGGCCCTGGTGTTCCTCACAGGGATATTTATCAAAATTTTACTATTCAGGAATTCTACATTAATAGCGGATCTAATGACGTCGAATGTGAAGCAGGCCGATATCACCATTCTTCTGGATACTAGTGCCGATAGGTTTTTTATCACACAGCTCACCCAAATTTGGTAAGGGCATTTAAAAACAGGTAGTCAAAGTCGGCCGCTCAACTATACTTCTGACGGAACTCAAATGCACAGTACAAGAGGGTCACGTTTATAAGTTTTAACGTGAGAAATACTTTGAATTAAGTTTTGAAAATTTGGTGACGTATTTGTAAGGTGTTATACTAACATTTTATGTGTCTCCCCCCTTAAGCTATAAAATGGAGAAACTTGAATTTGCAGGGATAGAATTTACATCATGTGCCTATTGGTGGAGTTGATGAACATGAGTTTTCATCGTAATGCCCATTACTATACTCTTCGCGAAACGAATTCAACGGTCGAATCTCATACAAAAAGAGCTTTTCAATTCGTCAGTAAAGCTCTTTTTGTATGGGATTTGACCGTTGAATTCGTTTCGCGAAGAGTATAGTACTAGGCATAAGTATGATGTGCAATGTAGAAATATGATATTTCACTATATCAATGAATGATGTCCTGTTGTTTTAAATCAATTAATATTTGAAGATGCTGAAAGACTAGGGAAATCTGTTTACTTAATCTCTGAGACCTCACACAACAAAATGCTATTGGGTAATTGCTGTCAGTTATTCGTGATTATAGCCTAATATGTTGAGTTTTTTAAGCTCAAACGCGAACAGTGACATAGTTGTATTAGGTGATCAATTTTGACCAAAGTAATATAGTATTGATAAATTCAAAACAAAATTCTTAGCCAATTAGTTTATGAAGTAAAATTTCACTCGAAGAAAAAACTTGAATATGGGGCATTTCACGTGAAGCGGACAACGAAAAAAAATCGAGGTTCTGGATTTCGTTTATATTGTGCATAATGGTACTTCTAGAAGATATGAATGTGGATGCACAAGTTTTTGTTTCTATGAGGTTTAGTTGCCGAGTTATGGGCTTCTGAATAATTGACGAAATTGATAAAAGGCTTTTTTGGAAGCGGATTCTGAGATTCAAAACAAACTCTAAAAAACATTAAACATATTGATTGGTATAGAAAATTAGCTGTTCTTTTTAATGTTGAAATTAGATTTGAAAAATAAATTTTTTTTCCTGTGTGGAACCGGAAGTAGACACTTTAACTCGTGATTTGAATAATTTGGACCAGGTTAATTTTGTTTATTTTTATAACAAAATAAAGCTTAAAGTATACTTATTTTATCATAAAAGTTTTAGAATGGGATGGCCAGTAGTTTAGGAGGTAGGTGAATTTCAATACATAAAAGTCGCATGGGGCGTGGTACCGAGAGCTTGCATAGGGCAGCTAGTTGGCTCGAAAACAAAAATTGATTTAAAATGTGATTAGTAGTGCCATCTCTTATTTGAAAAAGGTTTTATTTTCCCATAAAAACCTAATTAAAATATATGACGCATATCTAATATATTTGACGCCAAGCCAATTCAAATTTTCCGTTATTTTCCGAGTTACTGTTGAACGCTTGCAATGACTATTACTTTCGTTGATAAGTTAAAGAGTCTTACTTATGTGTATTATGTCTCCGTTCGGCTATCGATGTTTCAATCCATTCGATTTGAAGTTTCATCGGAAGACTAAAGACCTAAGAATAATTCCAAGAATATTAGCAGAAAATAAATTATGTCGAATCTGCTGGAAAAAACTGATCGTAGAAACACCTCTAGCTATTAAAAAAAAGAACTAGTTTAAGAAACGAGAGTAAAATTGCAAAAATTGTGAAATAAATTCATTTGTCTAAATACAAGTACCCTTTTTTTCACTAAGTAAATCAGCATTATCATTTTTTAATATTTTATATTCTATACGTAAGTAATATAAGTTATATATAATAGTTTTAATACAAATATTTTGCTTTCACACTCACTAGCTATCATAATCAAGCTCCCGGTACCACACCCCATGCGACTTTTTTGTATTGAAATTCACCTACCTCCTAAACTACTGGCCATCCCATTCTAAAACTTTTATGATAAAATAAGTATACTTTAAGCTTTATTTTGTTATAAAAATAAACAAAATTAACCTGGTCCAAATTATTCAAATTACGAGTTAAAGTGTCTACTTCCGGTTCCACACAGGAAAAAAAATTATTTTTCAAATCTAATAACAAAATTAAAAAGAACAGCTAATTTTCTATAGCAATCATTATGTTTAATGTTTTTTAGAGTTTGTTTTGAATCTCAGAATCCGCTTCCAAAAAAACCTTTTATCAATTTCGTCAATTATTCAGAAGCCCATAACTCGGCAACTAAACCTCATAGAAACAAAAACTTGTGCATCCACATTCATATCTTCTAGAAGTACTATTATGCACAATATGAACGAAATCCAGAACCTCGATTTTTTTTCGTTGTCCGCTTCACGTGAAATGCCCCATATATTGAACTGCCATCACCAGGCCTTTATATTCCAAGCATACGTTCTATTGATTTTTTCACTTTGCCGTTCTGTTCATATCAATAGAGATATCGACACTGTTGTAGACGTAGAACACGCATTTCTTTAAAAGGGGTTGGAACTGGTAACAATTTATGAACATGAACATCTGCCATGCCTCAATAATAATCACATATGATTTTAAACAAGGGGATATATAATATCATCATGTTTTTTTGAGAAATTCAATTAAATTATAATATCTTCCCTATAGCTACTTTCATTTTAAAACTTAATGAGCCAATTGCATGCACCTATTATTGTTGTGAATTCTAGAATATAAAAAATAGCAATCAGAAATTTACAGCCGATCAACTGTGAAATTAAACATAACGACTCCAGTGTGGCAGAGCTATTTTGCATGTACCTATTTCTCACTCTCAACATTTCAAAGTGAATTTACATGATTCGTGGTGACTGTATACGATACTCGGTTGATGTTTCATTCGTCTTTTGTGATTCAATATAACTTTGTAGGGGTTGATTATCGTGGAATTCGGAATAAAGGAAAGCTTTGTCGTAGAGCACCAGAAATTGTTTAAGTTAAGCAGTACTTCATTCAAGATAAAGTCGTTCAGTTGATGTTCAGACATTGACCGGGTGATTATTGCGGGATTTACTCGCGCATCGACCTTCACGTGAATTTCGAACTCCTTTTACGCCGGTAGCATATTAGATTGTAATCTAGATACAAAAAGTTTTTGCTTACTGGACATACTTCTAGTGAGTTTTATTTTACAAGCGTATTTCGATAGTGCTAAACGTCAACGTACTCAAATATTACAATAGATAGAGTACATTTAAGATATAGTAGGTATTCAGTGTTTGAAGCTAAACAAGTGTTTTTTTTACATAATTTCATGCAGATATCTTTAGTGGAACTGTAATTACCGTCTAAGAATTGAGTTGAATAAATGCAATGCAGGTGTTTATAATCTAATTGTGAATAGTTGTGAAAAGTGAATGAATCGATAAAATTGAAAGAGCTGGAATAATAAGTACGAATAGTTTTTTTGTCAGGTTAGTATCAATTGATCAGTCGAAACTAGCTGGAAATCAAAAGTATATAGTGAGTGCATCTTATTAGCATGATTGTGTTCTTCAAATATTCTCTACATTTACGTAAAATATGCAGTTTTTGCCTATGTAATTTTATTGACTTTTCACAGTACGTAAAAGTAAATAGATAAATATTATTGTTGCCCTGAACAATCTACATCTTGCTCGATGTATGATAAGGCGTTTCAATAAAATAAAGATAGAACGACGCACAAACACGTGACAAGAGCTTTAGTCTCAGAATAAGATTCACGATTAAAATTCTATACAAAGGCGTTAAAATACTATTCTGGCTATGAGTCACAAAATGTAGTCGAATATGTATAGTACATATGTTGTTGAATCAGACAGGCGATGATTTGATATGTAAAAATAACTAGCGCTTGATGTGCATAAACAATGGTACGTGTAATATGGTACGTGTAATAATAATGAATATATTTTTTTACATATATAACTATTAAATTGCCTAATGCCTAACGGTATAACCACAATGTGCTTCAAGTGTCCCAAAAAAACCAACGGAGTGGGTGAACAAATCCTGAAGTGGTCAGAGATTTGAGAAATAGAAGGGTAATTGCCCCGACTCTTCTGAATTTGCTTACACGTTTTTTTAAGATAATAATATTCAGTATTTTTCCTTGTATCGACAACTGTAACTAGTCTGCGGCATATGCGCTGTAAAACAAAAAAAAATTAGATTCGAAAAATGTCTGAAGCACATTTGAAATTGTTACAAGGTGGTGACTTTAAAAATAATTTTACCTTTTTTAATGTGAACTAAGACCGATAGGCACTGA
Source organism: Nemotelus pantherinus (assembly GCA_963978885.1). Taxonomy (NCBI): domain Eukaryota; kingdom Metazoa; phylum Arthropoda; class Insecta; order Diptera; family Stratiomyidae; genus Nemotelus; species Nemotelus pantherinus. The sequence continues at coordinate 27,054,577 of OZ022263.1, forward strand.
ACCTTCTTCGAAATATCGGTATATGTCGAAACAAAGTTTCTAATATATCTAGCTTCAAAAGGAAAAATTCGGTTTTAATTTAAAATACTTCTTACTTGTTGTTTAAAGATTTGCTATCAATTGTCTATTAAAATGGCAATTGCCTATGATTTATTTAAAAACTACAACAGACCCTTGTTATTTACCAAAAAAAATATATTTATGGCTTTAGCTAAATATTCAGCCATAATAGTTGTAAACTTATTTTTTCCGCAGCAGCATCGATATTCGAGTCCAATTCTTCTGCAGGTGGGCTTGTCCAGAAGGGCTACGATCATCATCAGGTTATACTATATTCGATTTTGAACAAAGACATATTTTCAAGAAAATTTTAGATCAGCTCATCAAGAATCTATTAAGTTAGCACAAAATTGTTATTGTGGAAAAATGGTAGAATAACTTTGCTGATGTGAGCCTTTTCTGTTTCGGCGTCACAAAAGTCTTTTTTGAGTATTCGCAGCTTATATTGCTTGGATTTGCTATATAACACTTGGTACAAGATTTTCCCAAATTTCCAGATTTCATGGATGGTTTGGTTTGAAAACTTCTGTGTCAAACTAGTGTTCTTTGACATTAACCAATCATTGCCTAAACTATCTCCATCGTAATATTTTTGAATTTTACGATATCCAGACACAAAATGCATGTCTCTGTATTTTTCCTTTTAATATTCTTACTTTTCGTAAGAAAGTGACAAGAAGATGGTCAGCTCTCTAAACTGCTGTTTGAAGTCATCTTCTTGTCGGGGGCCCAATCTCTATCGCATTATCTTTATTTGGAACGCGAATACGAGTTTGTAGCTTATGTTGCTGATTTGTATGACACGACAATACCGAGGAAAATAAGAGGAGGGGGGTTGTGCAGCCAAAAAGTGAATAAAATGATTCATGAAAAGGAGCATGTGCTTACATACAAAAAATTTTAAGTCGATTTGCGGTGCAGAGGTAGAAAACCCAGGGCAGCGATAGTAATTAATGCAAAGATCAAGTTTCTTCTAATCACAGATTACATCAACGGGGTCTCAGTGGTGGTTCAAGCACAGATACTTCGCTGAAGGAAGAAATATGTAGGTGATTGTAGCCTCAGCCCGCTTCCCCGTAAATGAGGACTATGTCCCAAATAAAAACAGCAGAATGTTGCTGATTGTCCGTGATGCTAATGCACATGACACAGTTAGCGGGCAAGATATACAATTCCTCACGTTTGTAGGAAACAGTACAGTGCTTCTATTGAAGAAGTGGAATATCTTAAAAAGGAATAATCAAAGACTTAAATAACCTTTTAGCTGGGAAAATATACCATAAAAAGTGTCAGAAGGCTATCGAAATTGCCTTACCGCGACTTTTCATGGTCTGCACCTGAATTACACTGCAAAGGTCGAATTGGAACACAATAAGCAAGATCACCAAAACAGGCATGACAAATGCCCCATCAAAGCTAGTGCTCTCAAAACGAGAGTGCCCCGGTGGAGCAATGTGTTAGGAAAACTGAGAAGAGCCGTGGGAAAATAGCGAGGTATGGGAGGCCTATAAACAGAACACACAGTATACAACAAACAGCTAAGAAAACCCAAACGCAAGGCTTGAAGTGCCTTTTGTGAGGGTCTCGAAAGTATCTCAGAGGCCACTGGGCTGCAGACTGGTTTGCCCGAAGGCCGCCAAGGGTATAAAGGAGTACTTTCAATGCCAAGTGGATTGGCGGATGTTATCACGGTAATAATAAGTGGCTTACACCTGAATACTTCAAGATTCAGAATGGAAAAGGCTTTAAATGAAACAATACAGTGGCGTGAAAAGAGCGTTTATCCATAAATCGTCGGAAAACTAACATAGTACGATTCACAATAAAAAAGAAAATCAAGATAGGGGCCTTATGAATTAGGGGCACAGAAGTGCGTCAACAGAAAGAGGTAAACCATCTAGGAATCAATTAATTTTTTCGGATAAAATTTTATGTCATATCTTCAAAACGAGATCGGTTGCGCTGTTAAATTATTTCGAAATACGCGAGTAAATCCATTAAAAAGCTGTTAAAAATGACCTACGATGTAGGAGCGTTCTTCTAAATATAAGAATGGTTTACCTGTTAATAGCGTGAAATTGATAGCTAATAAAGAAATAGGCCAGAAGTTAAGAAAACAAAGACCTCCGGTACCTCGACCATCTACTGGCTCAAGAAGTCTCTCAGCTGGAGAGCTAAAAACAGCTCAGAAAGTATGGGGTCGTTCCTATGAAACAGAAAGTTATGCAAAACCTTTTGTTACACAAAATCAAGCGACCTACAAGCTACACAAAACGATTTTGACTGCCTTCGAATGAAAGATGAGATAAATTGTACAGCTGACCTAAAACAAAAAAGGAATTCAGAAAAAAGCAACGGACTACACATTACTTGGAAAGCCAGCATTATGCGGGATGAGAAATGGAGAATTTCTAGTATAGAGAACAATAAATTTACGGATTTGCATTGTGCTTTGCAAGTGCTTGGAGATACGTTTGAGATAGTAGGCAAACTTTTTTTAGTCATATTTTTTCTCATTAATTTCTTTACTCACTTCAGCTCTTAATAATCTGCAGTTTACTGCAGAGGCAAATAATATCAAATTTTTTTTCTATAGCATGTTTCGAAATTTTGGCGTCCCTTTTTCATTGTAGTTCGACTCTCTACAGAAAACGATAACATAATTACATGTTTAGATCAAATACACTGTACACGTACAGTTTAACCTTATTAAATCATATTTAAAATAGTTCTAACGTTCTTAAGTAGATATTCAGTATAATATGCCTCGCTTGCACCACTACACTAGCTGCCTACAGTGCTACATACTTTTCGGTGATTTCATCATCTTTCTCTACCCGGAGCACAACTCTGTACTTGAGAATATTTTGAAGAGAACTCTTGTAAGCAGTTATTCTTATTTCATTCGACCGGCATTCAAGATGCAATCGAAGAATTCGTGGTACAAAAGTAGCACGACTACTGAAAAAGTTGTTTGATTAAACGTAATCACGTGGTACAAGACCATGATTCAGATCAAGCGAAATAAGAGTCTATCGTAAAGGTAAGCTTCGTATTTCATCATCTTTTCATGCCCTATACGAGGGCAATCGCAAATTCTTCTTCACATGCATAATTATATGTACGCAACGTCTTAACACGAGAACACATAAGAATGCTTTCCAACAAAAGGAAGTTGATTGTGTTTTACGCGCAGCCAAATAAGGGCAGATATTCAAGCCAAATATTTCCCTACTGAAGTTCGGTGAAAACTGGACAATCTTTCCATTCGATTTGTACTTAGTTCTGGAGCGGCTTTAAGAAGGGTGGGATTAGGATACCTGGCTTGATACTAATCTGGGACCCATTTCAGTTATTGAATTGAAATAGATATACTGCATTTAATTAAGTCGATTGATTTTATTTTAAGCTAATTCATTTATTTATTTAACTGGTATTGCAACAGCTTCGACAAAATGTGACATAAGCACGACTACGAAAATAATTTAGATAATTTTATAAATATCTTTATTTTAATCGGAGACTCAATTCCTAATTTCTAGTTGGTAATTCGACCTAATTTCTAGTCAGTAAATCGACTGTTTAATCGACCTTCATTGAATCACTCACCTCTCGTTTTATCCATCCCAATTATTGAAAACAGCATGACAACACGTGTGGATACTTCATTCAATTTAATACAAACAAAGAATTATTCAGAATGTTTTGTGCGAAAAAAACACTGAATCTACAAAAAACAAAAAGTTTCTTACTGAATCTACAAATTTGCAAATCATTTCGAATGCGTCCAAGATCGTGGGAATAAAGGAAATGTATTTTTAGAACAATTCCAAAACAATAAGTTTTATTACCACCCAGCCACATTGTTGTGAATAAAATATCTGCACAAATTATTGATCACATGCTTGTTTATTTAGATTTAAAAAGAGGGGAAAAAATCAAGACAATTTTTTTTATTGATTGGCGTCGATAAATTTTGTTAAGAATCTACCACCGAAATTAGATTGATATCATGGTCAAATCGAATTGTTTGGAACGAGATAAATATTTCTGTTTCTTATTGGTTTGTTATTTTCTTTCAGTGAAGGCAATGTGCGTGTTAGTTTTGTGGTCTAACATATATAGATTAGGTGATAATACAATATCCAAGCATTCATAAACCATTCAATTGAACTTTATATGTAAATATGGAAAAATAAGTAGACACTCGATTTTGGGAGCTTTCAAATATCTCATTACACATCTGATTGATTGATTGATTGAAGAAGATTTTTATTTCATTTTAGTTGTACATTCTTAACCTAGCTTAAAGTATAATTAGCAATAATAATTTTAAGTCTAGCGGCTATACTATTTTGGCCTGCTGGCTCTTATGGTTTTTTTTATATAAATATTTTTTTCTTAAACACTTTTTATCTTACACACTAATAATACTACCCAGCTGGGCAATACTTGACTTAAAATCTACCTTACACTACAATTAAGCTCTAACCTATACCTAATTATAACTAACCTAACCTAATTAGACCTAAAACTTAACCTAGGTCTTACACTTAGCCTCTTCTGTTCGACGGAAGGCCTACATAGCTAAATAGCGCATCCATGACCTGGCGTTCATAAACTGATTTCGCGGGGCGCATAAATGGCTCATTAGAGCCACCTGTACACCCTATTGACCGAATTAGTCCGTTTTCATGTCCGTCAGTTTGTCCATAGAATCTTGTCGTTAATTCTACAACCCGGTCCCTAAGTGGCTTCAGACCCGACTCCTGATAGAGGAGAAGGTTCTTCGGCCACTTTTTAGTTACCGGATTGTAGAACCTACCAGTGCAGAAGCGGAGGATTCTTCTTTCGAATATCTCCGCTTCTGCCATGACAGTCTTTGAACAGGTAATCCAGGATGGGGAAGCATAAGTCAGGATAGGCCGGATCAGGGTCTGATAGCAAATGGATTTAGCTTTGGTGGTCATACCCATCTTTTTAGCAAAAAGATGTCTGATGCGTTGAAATGCGAATTTGGCAGCTTTGATTTTACGCCGCACGTAATGATTAAATTTTAGAAATTCGTGAAAATCAACACCGATGTTCTTTAGAGATGAGCTAGGAGTAATCTTAGAAGTTCCGAACGAGACAGCGAGTTTTTTGGTCTTGTTGCGAATAGTTTGCGATCCCCGATACTTAGAAGGATTGCGAAATACACTAAGCTGTATCTTGCTGCTATTTGGTTTGATGCCCCATTCGTCAAAATAAAGACTTAATTCTGCCAAGTAGTATTCCAGGCTCCTCGCTGCTTTGAGCGGATCTTGGCTCGACGCGAATAAGAGCGTGTCATCGGCATATTGAAGAATTTGGTCTTGAGGTTGGCCCACTGGAATGGGAAGGTCAGCGGTGAATATAGTATAAAGAATTGGGACAGTAACAGGACCTTGTGGCACTCCTGATGTCACAGGTCCTTTGGGAGAATTTGCTCCATTAACGCTGACATAGTATTGCCTGTTGGTAAGAAAGCTCGCTGCGAGTCTTATCACCTCTTCCGGGAAACCAAACTTGATCAACTTAAACAGAAGACCTTCGTGCCATTACACATCTGAATGAATTTATATGCAAAATAAGCAGCTGCATTTTAAAAAATCAATCTAGCAGTTCAAAATTCGTTTTCAGTTTGAAAAAGCTTGGGGAAAAATGAAACTTGAAAAGTAATAGCATAAAATCCCGTTGTTTACCGGAAATTTCCTGTCCAGTTCGTACTTTGGGAAAAATACTGTCCGAAATAAATATAAATTTTGAAGTAGCTTCTAATTTCCAAAACTATTTACCTACGCGTCTAAATAATTGTCATAACACGAAAACTCTTTAACTAAGGTCCGTTGATTTTTCTAGAATGAAATTAGTTACCGTAACGGGATATTTTCAAGCAGCATCTATTTTTAATTTCTGTGAGTCGCAGATATTTTCTATACTACGAAAACAGTTTATAATAATTAATAATCGGCATTTTAACACAATTTTCTACGCTGCTATGCTCCACATCTTGTTACCACTACGAGATAAAGTAAATATGTTACTACAAGCGTTGTTATCTTGAAATTTGAAATAAATTATCAGACCATTGGTCATGCACAAAATCACATCGACGACAAAACGTTAATGCATCAATATTAATCAGTAAGCAATAAATCAATAGTATGTGTAATATATGATTGTAATTACTTTTAAATAGGTTTTGTAAGAAATTGTTTTTGAATAACTGTTGGCAATAATATGGAGTGATTAATTTGATGTATTAACCAGGAGCCAGTTTATGATTAGATAATTCAAAATTACACAAACGATATCAAATTTAAAATTTCTGTGTAATTGAAAATATGTTCAACGTTCCATGAGAAAATGAGAAAAAAACATTCAGCCGCTTGCGTGGTCGTCGTTGTGATATCAGTTGAGTTCTGAAGCTTGTTGTTGTAAATTTACAGCGAAACAACGAAAACTCAAACATATAGTGCATTGGGATATACTACACAGAACACAGAAGTGATCTTGCTTCAATGCTCAAACTAGTGATTTTCACATAGATCTACTTAGACGCTTTGCCTAAATGATGCCCACAAAATTTGTTCAATAAATGTACTCAAATTGCATCGTGGACGCTGCTCAGTTCACAGCGTCTTGGTGGATAGAGATATTCAGAAAGTCTTGGCCCATCCACCCGCTGAACGATCCGGAAATCTTTGTGAATGAATGAATGAACTTAATACGCTGTAAAGTTATTCGCGTCTCTGTTATGATACTGTTTCCCCTTATGATTTATCTGTAGATTCTCTTCTGCTCCGCTTCTTACGAGCCATTCTCCTTAGGAATTGATGCATTTTCTGATTTGTACACATGTACGGTGCAAGCTATTGTGATATTCATGTGGAGAATAGAATAGTAGGAGCTACATTTTTTCGTGTGAAATTTTTCCCCAGATCAGTTTTTTGTGTCTGCTTTGGGTTTACTTTCCCAAAAGACGTAGTTTTTCGGCTCGGGTGCTTTGATTGTGGATGCATCGGATTTTCTAGTCGTTTACACAGCGATCGTTTATCCCTATTTTCTACAATAAACACAATAAATACGAAATAATCGTAAATAATGTGCGAAAATGACGAGAATGGAGAAATAGAGGAAAATTGCAAAAATCATTGAAAATTGTAATAAAAATTGAAATATTGATTGAATTAATTTACTTTGGGGACCCGACAGCCTTCATGTATGTTGAATTTCTGGAATTGTAATTGGTGCATGTGTTTACCAAAAAACACACCTTTTGACCACTTGATCGCTTTGGACGCCTATGTTGTCGCTGGAAAGTCATCAGCGTCTCTGTTATGTTTCTGTTTCTCGTCATGATTTACGTTGCAGAATTTGTAGATTCTCTTCTGCTCCTCTTCTTACGAGTTGTTCCCCTTCTGATTTGATACCTTTTATGTTTTTTTCGCATGGTATATGTACAGTGCAAGTTATTGTGATGTTGATATGGAGAATAGAATATGTTGGAGTTATATTAGGCGTGTTTTTTTGCTCCTCTATCCAGCAGAGAATAGAGTATATGCATTGGAAACAACAACACTCCTGTACCAGTGAATTCACTAGTACAGGAATTCTATTCCTCGTTTGTAGTTCAAGTGCTGAACTATAGAATGTGCTGATAGAAAAAAACTCATGAGAAGTTGTCTTTTTTGCTGTGAGGTGGCTTTGGGTTTTTCATGGTTATGTTGAATGTTTTGGTAGTTAGGAAAGTTAAAAGAGGTAATTTTCTGTTAGTTCTTTTTCTATTTTCTATCGATTGTGGTAGTGTATACTCGTTATTTCCTCCCTTTATTTTCAGCTGTTTTGTGGTAGCACAGTGAATATAGCAACCTATGACAGTCTTAGCGAATGCACTGCTGTTTTATACTAGATCGTTGTTTTTGCGGCATAGTTCTATTCTGTTCTGTATCGGAGCAAAAAAATGCACCTATTGTTTCGTGTGCAATTTTTCCCCAGATCGGTTTTTTGTATCTGCTTTGGGTTTACTTTCGCAAAATGTGTTTCTCGGTCAGGTGCTTTGGGTGATATGATCACTTGATTGCTTTCGCCTATGTTGATGTTATTTTTATGTTGAATTTCTGAAAAGCTTTCTTTAGCATTTATAGTTTACATTAGGTGCGTTTCTTTATGTCTTCTTCGCAAAAAAAACGGACCTGCTATAATTCTTTTGACTTGAATTTTATGTATTGTTAGTATTAATACGGTCGGTTAAAGATAGATAAAAGGATAGTTTGTAAAGCAAAATATAACATAAGACTCGTTAAAGTGAGAGCGTATTGAATAGATTATGTTTCGAAAAGTTAATATTTACCCGTTTAATATGGATTTTAAAGTGGAAAACCAAAATTGCTGTGATCTTATTTATTCTTGGCAACCAAGACCACTAATTTCGCTCAGTCAACTGTTCGGCACTTTTTGGGCACTTTTCTTGCAAATTATATGAGGAATTTATTTTTGTTGTGGTATCTGCTTATATCCTCAACTTTGAAATGACTTAAAGATAACTCATTCAATTATGTTTTCTATGGATAAAATGAAAAAAAAATGCATTTGATGTAGTCTTAAACAACAACTTTCCTATGAAAAGAATAACTATCGATAAGCAAACCATTAACTTGTGTCTTCCTCTCGGAAGCCATTGTCGATGTTTCGTTTCTTATCATTTGTTATTATGCGCCTGATTGTCAACGATGTTTTTTTCTCACTTCATTTATGTACGTAGCATTGTAATTAGTCACTACTTTTATGGTCCAAGGCTGTTGATGCAGATGCTTATTATGCTCATACACAGTAATTTGACTGTAAATAATTGGTTTTGTCTTATCAAGAAAAGTCAAGTTCAGATAGAAATAACGATAACTGATGAGAAGTGTGGGCGTGATTGTCTGCGACGTAACTGATATGATTAACGGCCATGGAGATTAGAGGAAAAAGATACAAAAACATAGAAAATAATAATGCATACATCAAACGTATTTGCCTTGCTGTTCTTAGTTGTTCTTATTAATATACTCTGAGTGAATTATTCCACGTGATAATAGCCACTGAAACTCATCAATAACATATTTTAATATAATTTAAGATAATTTTCTGAAGCTGTGTTTTTGTATTCATTGTCTTGTATTTGTATGCACAAACTTTATTAACACAGCAGATCCACTTTTGTCTGCGAAACGTTATCAAAAATAATAGATAGTATAAAACGTTCTCGCAGTTGCCTATTTACAATAGATAGGTCTTCTAATGCCATAGCACAATTTTTATTTACAATACTATCAGGCATTTATTGTGTTTTGCGAAAAGCAATTTTCCTACTGCGTTCATTCGCTTGCTAACTGACTTATCTGGATGTCATATTTTCGAGGCTTTTGTGGCTTTCAGTCAATCAGTTTGCCGAAAAAATTACACGAAGTGGTTGCGATAAACGCACAAGCATTATTTAATTCAAACGTATTTTGTGACATGTTGGTCTGATATTTCGGTAGCAAGTGATAAGGTGCGACTGAAATTTTTTTACGAAAATAGCAGATTCGCGTGGCAAAAATGGGACATATTCCTGAAATTATTGGCAAGGTGGCGTGAAATCGTTTAGCAGTGATTGGTTGGGATCATCGTGATTGCAAAAGAACACCGGAACTGGGTGCGATCAGCAGTAGTTAGAGGCTGGTGCGAGCGACGCACCAGATAACAAGGGGTTTGTTTACGTGGTACCGCTATCGAGAAGTGTTTTACGTGTCGTTTACGTGAGTGCTTACGAAAACAGCTGATGAGCAGTGGATACATATTTCCTGTGGGATCCAATGAAATTAGTAAGTTACTGATTGATTTTAATTTGGGGGGAAGCCTTATGTGAAAACAAATCTACCGTAATGTTATGTTTACTGTTGTCGTTTTAAGTATTTCGGGGTTCTTTCACCTTGTGGCTATGGCTTGATTGATTGTTCCCACAAAGAGGAAGGACAGGATTGGACATTAATCTAGTTCCTGTTCCTTATGCTGCGGAGTATTCTTGACTTTCTTGATATGAAAAATCATCTAATTTAAAATAACTAGCGCATAGGAAATACCAGACAGAAAAATTTTCGAAGAAAAGCGGAGAAATTGTTCAGATTTTATATGATTGAAATGTTCTATCAGATCTGCTTTATGTTAAGAATAACCAACTCTGTGAATTTGCCCCGATGTAACTCAGCTACCTATTCACAGCTAGGTCGACTCAAAGCTCGGTGTGCGGTTTTTCGTCCGAACCTGGATTCGAACCAGAGACCGCACACAAGAAGCCAGTGCTCTATCCGCTAGACTAAATAATCATATTTAAGGCGGTATCTGATTGATTTACTTTCCAGAATGTAGTGTATCATTGAAGTAAAGTAAAATCATAAAATCAGTGCATGCCTAACGTTTTTTTCAACGCTTGATAATATATTTTAAAATTTTTTTTTGCGAAAAGAAATTCTTTGCATTCAATTGTCATTGATATGAAAACTTGCAGCAATGCTGGAACTATGACAAGTGTTTATTATGCTTTGGAACCAGTGCTGCCATTTTAGCATTTTGAATGCTAGATCCAGCATTATTTTTTCCAAAACAGCATTCAAAATTCGGAGTTAGCATCTAGCATTATTTTTAGCATTTAAATTTAGATTTCGGAATAATCTGGCACTCATCTATTTACAATCTCGCCCATCAAATTTTTCTCAATAATAGCTCTGTTCGTGTACTTTTAGTCGCGTTCATGAAAGGAAACTTCCTGAATCATGTGGTGGCGGAAATTCATGAAAAATACGAAAACGCGCTCATGGCACTTTCTTAGAAGTGACAACCAGAAGTGACAGTTGTCTGATTTTGTTGTCGAAACCGATGGCTGATGCGAATCGTTATAAGCCAACCCTTTCCTCGTAAAACAGGAATTAGTACTCAAAAAAAAAGATTATAAAGTCATCTATATTGCTTTAAATATGGTAACGTTCAATTACATCGTGATGATGCTAAAAATCAGTGATGAGGTCCCATCCACTTCAGATACCCAGGAACCTCGGGCATCTACAAGTTCAAGTTTACAAAAGTATGTGTATTGTAGTTAGATATTTTTTCCTGAATAATGTAAATCAATTGTTTTGTTAGGGCTTCAAATGCAAGCGATCGCATGGATAACGCCGAAGAAAAATCTTCGTTATCCGACACTAATAGTTTTTCTTCACTTAAAAATAAATAATTGTTGCTGTTTGAACTGTGAGATTACAAACGATGTTTTGAAAAATATTGGTAGAAATGAGCTTTACACAAGAGAAGAAGATTTAGATATAACTGGTATGTCTCTAATAGATGTAGAATCATTTTGAGATGTAAATTTTAAACTTCTAATTTGTTTTTGTTTTACATACGAGGGTTGATCAATAAGTAATGATAATGAATATAAACCAAGGTGATTAAACTTAAAAGATATATTTATTTTTCAGCATAGTTTTCTAACAAGTTAATATATTTAGTGCATCTTTTTTCCAAACCCAGGATACCCTTCCAAAAAAATTCTTTATCTGGACTCTCCCAAAATGCCTCAACTGAGGCCATCATTTCCCTATCATCTTCAAATTTCTTACTCCGAAGGTGTTGTTTGAGCCGAGGAAAGAGGTAAAGGCCAGTGAGAGGTAAATATGGCAAATAGGGTGGGTGTACAAGCAGATCGAATCCTGTTTCTTTAATTGTATCCAACGCAACTGCAACCTTGTGAGCCGGTGCGTTATTTTGAAGAAACAGAACTCCGGCTCGCGGTTTGCCGTGTCTTTTCTCCTTCAACGCCTCTCGCAATCTTCTGATTTGGTCAGCTTAGTAAAAGCCTCATATAATGGCTCCCTTTTCCAAATATTCCACCGTAATAATTTTTTCAGCGTCCCAAAAAACGGATGTCATAACCTTTCCTGCCGAACTTGACACTTTGAATTTCTTCGACGTCGATGAAGAGGGTTGCTTCCAGGACATCGATTGCATTTTGGTTGCTGGATCAAAATGGTGGATCCAAGTCTCACCCATGGTCACGAAATTTGACAAAAAATTCTCCTGATCGGCCTGGAACTTTTCGAGATTCATAGTTGAAATGTCGACTCGTTTCTTCTTATGCTCGTCCGTTAACATTCTCGGTACCCAATGCGCAGAGACCTTCTTAATATGTTATTTGTTGGCACAGATTTTTTGAACACTACCATATGAGATCCCTGTAAAATCAGCTACATGCCTGAGGGTCACTCTTTGATCTGCCGACACGACGTCTTCGACTTTCTTTACGTTGTCTTCAGTGAGGGATGTGTATGGACGTCCTTCGCGGTGTTCATCTTCAGTGGACGTTCTTAAACTCCTTGGCCTAACGTGCAACGGTGGAATATAGAGGAGCAGAGTCCCTTAATGTTTCCACCCTGTCGCCGTGTATGCCTCTGGGCGACAAAACAAATGCTTGGGCGCAATTGGGGACTATCTCCAAAGCAGACCCTATGGGCATACAAACAAATGGTGAGACCTATCCTCCTATATGGAGCAGCAGTGTGGTGGAAGAAAACCATACAAAAAACCGCTATAAATAGGCTCAACAAGCTTCAAAGGATGGCCTGCCTGCTGATTACAGGAGCAATGAGCTCCACTCCAACAGCAGGAATGGAGGCCCTTCTAAACCTTGAACCGCTGCACCTCAAAATTCAGGAGGAAGCAGCGAGACAAGCCATTAGCCTACAACAAGCCTACAGGTATAAATCAGGGGACCTCAAAGGCCACCTAAAAATCCTGGAGGACGTGAGGCCCATAATGGAAATGTTAAACCTCAGCGACCAAATAAAAACTGAGACAGCATTCGAGAAGAGGTTCAAGGTCACAATTCCATCAAGGGACAAATGGAAGGATGGACCACCTCCCTCGTACAAAGGAACGCAAATGTGGTATACGGATGGTTCAAAGATGGATTGTGGAGTAGGAGCAGGGATCGTAGGTCCCAAGTGCAAAATGCATTTCCCTCTCCCAAAAGAAGCCACGATCTATCAAGCGGAACTATCTGCCATATTAAGAGCCTCACAAACAATAAAAATAAGGAATACAAAAAGGGTCAGAATAAAAATCCTATCGGATAGTCAAGCGGCTCTCATGGCTATCAATCGCGATCAAATAAATTCGGCTATTCTCCTAGAGGTGAGAGAGGCCCTTAATGAAATAGGGGCACAGAACAGCCTCGAGTTGATATGGATCCCCGGCCATGAGGGGCACCGAGGAAACGAGGAAGCTGATACCAGAGCCAAAAAAGGAGCAAAAATGCCCTTCATAGGTCCTTCTCCGTACTGGGGCTTTACAAAAGCAGATACGGAAAAGGAAATTAAAGCATGGAGCAAAAAGAAGATCGAAGACTACTGGCTTAATATTGAGGGTTTAAAACACTCAAAAAAATACCTTGGCTTCGATAATAAAAGAGCAAAAGAAGCAGTGGCTCTCTGCAAAAGTGGCATAAGAGCCCTATGCGGAGCATTGACAGGACACCTTCCATGCAAAAAGTACCTCCACAGGATAGGTGAGGAGCACGATGACCGCTGCAGATACTGTGGGGAAACGACAGAGTGTGTAGAACATCTGCTCACAGTCTGTCCAGCACTAGCGAGAAGAAGATTCGAGCAACTTGGCTCTGCTCTTCCTTCCACCAGGGACATCACAAATGTCCCGTCAAGGAACATATCCAGGTTCATTAGAAGCCTGGACATCCTATAGGACATAACGCAAAGAAGGCACAATAGACCCAGGAGGTCGCAGTGCTAGGGTCCCTCTGGACCCACTCCAGGCCATCATCATCATCATCATGCCTCTGGTGGATAGTTTTTTCAAACAGAGGTGCTTAATGACAGCTTTAATCTCGTTTTCCCCATTTTGATGTTCTCTCTTCGAATGATTGTAGCTCCCTGGAATCGACGCCTATTTATATGTTTTTTCATGCTGACTTAGTGAGTATATGTAGTAGTAAAAAATTTTATTTTTGGAATTTTATGCGAACTGGAAATAACCGATTATCATTACTTACTGATCAACCCTCATATAAATATACATATTGTTTTCATATTGAACCATGTTTATTTCAATTAAATAAGAAAGCATTGTTTAGCATTATAATTTTACAAGACCTAGCATTATTTAGCATTAAATAAAATTGAATCTAGCATTATTCCAAAAAAAAAATGGCAGCACTGTGGAACGTTTGAATTTTCGCCGACCTCACTTCATTCATTCATCTTAAATCTTCCTTTCTATTCTTCCTACAATCAACTTGAAAACTTCACAATTTTATACTCATTCAACGGATGTGCTGATAAAAGTTGCAATTTGCTTGCAAGCCACTTCAGCATTTCTATTCATGTCATATCGACAAGAAAAGATTAATTCAGTCAATTCTCCGTTTCTTGAAATTTTAGAATTTAACTGAATCGAGCATCACTGCACGGAAGATACCACTTAGTCACTAGCTTTTGACTTCTGACGATTTCTTTCTCACAGAGCCGCCTCATTTCATGTCTCCAGACAATTAGACGAGGAAATTTGTTGTAGTTATCATCCCATGAAGCAATTGCACATTTTTGGGGATCATACTGAAAGTGTCAGATATGTGTGATATTAAGTAAAAAAATACGACATGTGCTGAACTACATAATGCCTTTATTAATTCAATTGATGAACATGATTTCGAATTGCTTGGATACGAGAGGGACAGTAAGATCAGCTTATGTACAATTTCATTAAAACAATTTGATTAAGATTGGCTCATAATCATTATTATCGACTAGTGTTTCCGCGAGAGTCTTATGGGTTAATTAAATATTGGTCATTGCACTTGATACCAGCACGCTCTTTGCAACAGAATGGCTCTGCTTGTTTATTGTCGGAATGATTATTCGATTGTGCAGCAACGGCTTATCTTAGCTTTTGTTTCTTCTCAATATTTTATTGATTTAGGTTGTTTACAGACAGCTATATAGACTACGTTCTGCCTTTTTATATAGACTACGTGCTCTAGTCTATATAAAAAGGGAAAATTTTTTAGTTTAATCAAAACTAGCGCATCAGAACTGCTAGAAACAATAATGTTTTGAGTGTGTATTCTGCCACTAGCTACTTCTTCTTCTTAAGACCAATACACCCTAAGTAATAATACACCCTAAGCCAATTTGATTTCGATGACTTCATCGAAAGTTACAGGGATAGAAAGGTGTTTGGGGCTGCCATCCGAAAAATGTCCACCTACTCTGCGAATTTCGTATTGATCCGATGACTGCATTGGAAGTTATAGGGATACAAAGAAATTTAGGGTTACTACCCGCAAAAGTTTTCAAATTTTCTAGGTCGTAATATTTTTTGTTTATTTTCACTACGTGATCACTATGATTTGAAATTTTTTTAATAAAATCGCTTACTAAAGATATGCAAATAAAAAATACAAAACCAACCATAGCTGGCAACCCTACCATTGTTTTTCGAACTAAATTTCTGCTGAGTATTGTCTACAATAAGTTGCATTTGACACGTGAATTTCGTTATGATTCCATGACAGCACTGGAAGCTATAGGGCGAAGAACTTTATTTTCTTGAGCAAATTTTCCAACTTCAAGACACCGAAATTATCATAGCTGGTAGCTAAAACCTAATTTTTTAACGTGCCATAGAGTAAGATTCAGCTAATGTGTGAATTTCATCAGAATCTGATGACTGAAGCCGAATTTATAGGGCTGAAAGCAGTTATTTTTATTAGTGATTTTTCAAAATGGCACCACTGGCACAGAATTTCCCAAATTTCAAAATTGCTTCTATTAGACCTTGTCCTACTTAAGACCAATACATTCTGCAAATTTCAACTGTGTCTGATTATTGGGTCGTCAGCTCCCGTGAACAGAAGTTTTTGATGCTAAAAATATTGGTAAATTGGGGAAGAGTTACCGTTCTTGTCCGACATGGAATTTCCAAAGTTTTACTTTGAATTTATTGACAAAGCATAAGATTTGTATGTGATTTGCTTCTTTTCTACAAAGCGGAAATATTTCAGGAGAATCGAAGCGTTGAAGGTTTTCACTTTCAGCGCCTGCCGTAGCTACAGGGTTTCCACCACTCTTGCAAAACTATGAGAGCATACAACTTAGTAACATTCATATGTTTTGTAAGTTTTGTAATGATTCAACAGGTCTGTCAAAAGTTATCGAAATTAAAAAAAAAATCCAACTTTTCCCGATCTCATTTTAGGTACCTAGTGTACACATTGGGGTAAGAAATTTCTAAAATCTTATCAAAACTTTTTTAAAAACACATTCAAAATTCATTTCGCAAACTTAGTTTTTATATCGTTTAGTTTTTATTATAAATATCATTGAACCCAACGTCAAACCGTTGCGCGTGTCAACCTAAGAGAAATTGGCCGGTGAGGACGACCACAACACTAAGGGTTCTATTTAACAGCTGCCTGGCTCGACGCGCATTCACTGGGGCCCTGAAATGGCTGGACTCAAATGCCGAAATGGCTCTTCAACCCAGAAATTCTTGACGTCTTTGATGTATTTTTGCCAGATTGCTAGTTTGACCGGGGACATGATACCCTCAGCAGCAAGGTGCAAAGCGTTACCAATTCTTCGGCTACACAATTGCCACGAATGAATGGATCCAGGAACAGTCATCAATTCCACTGCCGAATGTCTCGACTTCTCCTGAAAAGATGCACGGCTTTAACAGTATACCTCCCAGATGTTTATCAAGCCTTCACACAAAGTTTCGTTTTTTGATTAACGAATTACATACGAGTATACAAATGAGCTTATTAATTTAAAAGCAGTGCAAAATTTCGCGAAGGATCACCAATGTCCTACAAAACATAAAATGTCTATATCAAGTACGCCATTGGCTCTTAATTCAGAACTAAGCCATAGAAGATGCGGTCATTTTGCGAAAAATATACAACCTATGATAATAGAGCTCAAAATTTACATATGAGTTTGCTGAAAGCTTTTTCTTTCCATTACCTTTTTAAGATGCATTCTTCACCATAAAACAAGAGTTGATTCCAATATTAACCTTAGACAACAAACTTCTTATCAGACTTAACTTGCTTGGCAACTGTACTTCTAAATCAAGGTCAGTCCGACCACAAAAATATCACTTCTTTGGCTCTAAGATAACGGCAAATATCAGATTTATTTCTGCAAATAGCATTTGTGATATTTACTTTTTATTGGCAATGCTGCGTGTGTGGCCTAGACCACTAGCTCCTTCTATGATAAGATAATTTTTCTAATCAAAACAAAATACGATAGCGAATTTGACTGTAGTAATTTTCAATTAAAACTATTCTGCAGGTGCTTCTTTGTATTCAACGATGTCGGAGCGAAAATAGATGCGAAGAAGAGACAACAGGATTGCTTATAGAGGTTGTATTTTCAGACCTCTTTCCGATCAACTGTTGGCATACATTGTACATAAAGACTGCCAAAAATGAGTAAGTATAGTGTTTACTGCTGAGGGAAAGATATCTTAGAGCGTCTCATAAGGGCATCTTTCTTCGCGAGAATATATTATTTCTAAGCACAAAGTAGTATAATTTCTTATTCAAACCCTTTGTTTTGTATTTTTAGCTGAAAAAATGGATAAGCCCATCGGGCTCAAACGCAATTTGGGCCTTCTAGCGGCCATAAATGTTATTATTGGTGTTATGATTGGCTCAGGGATATTCGTATCACCAACAGCTGCACTAAAATATTCCGGAAGCATTGGCTTTTGCCTGATCGTATGGGCAGCTTGTGGCATTGTTTCGTTGCTGGGTGCCTTATGTTTTGCTGAATTGGGTACAGTTGTACCTCGTTCCGGTGCTGAATACGCTTATTTATTGGAAACTTTTGGAAAACAACATGAATTTTGGGGTCCGTTACCAGCTTTTATTTGTTCGTGGGTGTACGTAGTCGTATTGCGACCTGCTGAAGTTGCTGTTATTGTGCTGACATTCGCTGAATACTCGATTCAACCGCTCCGGCATGTGCTCGGTATCGATAATTTATCGGACGTTGACCAGAATCGGATAATTAAAATCATATCAATACTCGGACTTGGTAAGTTTCGTATCGATCTATTTAATTTTAATTGGAGATAGTTGGAATGTTTGATGGATATTATACGCTCTATAGTTTCACGCTTCGTTTGTCCTTGTTTTAAAACCGGTATCTATCTAACGCTATATTACTCAAAATTCGGCGCGCGACTCCTGTTTGGCCCTGAATTGAGCCAAAAAACCCACACGCTAGAAGCCATTATAAATATGAGAAGAAGCCATCAGAAAAAGCCAGTATATCTATCTCCAGAACTTTCAACAGTTTTAATAAGCGTTAAGAAAATGTATTTAAAAAAGTTAATCACACTTAGACCAATTTAATTATAAACTTTCAGTAGAATGAATTTTATTCGCGAAAAACACTGCATGTTAGGAACTGCTATCTTTTAAAAAATATGACTTCCATTGAATGAATAGAACCGTAAATATTCACATTCTAATTTCCAATTTCAGGTATTATTACTTACATAAATTTGGTAAGCGTTAAACTGTACGTTCGAATAAACAACATTTTCAGTTTCTGTAAAGTATTTGCTTGCCTAGTTGTAATAGGCGGCGGAATTTATGAACTATCAATCGGCAATACAAAAAATCTGGAAAATGCATTTGAAGGAACCACAACTAGTGCCGGTCATATTGCTCTGGCATTCTATAATGGATTGTGGGCGTACGATGGCTGGTCAAGCGTTACAACCATCACCGAGGAAATCAAAAGGCCTGAAAAGTAAGTGTCCTGATATCATTGATTTTCGAAGGAAGCGTAAATATCTTCAATGTTTCCCAGGAACATTCCGCGATCCATTGCCGTGGCAGTCCCGATCATAACAGCACTCTACGTTTTCATGAATCTCGCGTACATGACAGTGCTAACCCCAACAGAAATGATGAATGCACCAGCGGTCGCTGTAGCATTTGGGGAACGAATTCTTGGACCGTTCGCATTCATAATTCCATTGGGTGTGGCCCTCTCGACATTTGGTTGTGCGATGAGCATCCAGTTCGGTGTTACAAGATTGTGCTTTGTGGCAGGTCGAGAAGGACATTTCCTCAGCTCCATGTCATTCGTGAATTTCAGACGGGCTACACCTGCGCCGGCAGTTGCACTCCAGGGAATTTTGACGTTGGCCTTCATTTTGGCCGGAGATATTGAGACTCTCATAGAGTTCGCGTCGTTTTTGATTTGGTTCTTCTACGGATCGGCTGTTGTTTGTCTTTTGGTCCTGCGCCGAACACAACCTAATATAGATCGACCATATAAAGTGCCATTGATTATTCCAATCTTCACGTTGGCTGTCGCACTGTTCCTATCAATCACGCCAATTATATCGGAACCTTCACTCAAGTTCTTGATTGCGATAGGTTTCATCATTAGCGGAGTGTTGGTTTATGTGCCTTTCATTTACTATCGCAAGGAACCCAAGTTTATGGGTAAGTTGGATGAAGTGGACATATTCAATGAACTGTAATATTTTTTTCTGATTTTCAGATAAGTTCACGTACATAATTCAAGTTCTCTTTGAAGCCGTGCCAACAGATATTAGCAAAGAAATTTAGTGATAATTAGTTTTAGAGATACGACGTGTCAATTCCAATTTGCTTTTACAAAAAAACATGTACAAGTTGTTTTTAATATATATTTTTGGAAACTTTTTTAAACATCTTTTTGAATTTGGGCATTTGTCCCTCAATACACAAATGTCCAGCCTTATTTTTGAAGCCAGTATGGACTCTTTATAAATGTTGAAGTTCGCTTCCATTTTATCAATTAAAATCAAATAACCTCGGCTCTTTAATTTATAATATGTATTATGAGATCCTTGCCTCAACCAATGGTTTTTTTTGAAACAAAATGTAAATGGTAATCCGGAAAAATACCATGAGTTATAAAAGTTACCTACCAGCCATAGTGAGAATATAAGAAAATATATACATTTTTTTGGAAAATAAAAATTTAAAAGGTAATTGCAAACAAAAAGGTGTATTTGAAAAGATTTAAACGGCACTTTCGATGAATGGAGTTTTGAAAAATGTTAAAAGTGGTTCGTAATACTGTAAGCAGCGAAGAACTACGTTGCCGCAGACGCTAGATAGAACCAGTGATTAGAAAATAAATCAGCGGCGATCAATGCTTTACAGAAATCGAAAACTATATGCTATTTTATTTGGTTAGTATTTAATAACACTCGATAAATTTTTAACGCAAGGGAAGTGTCGTTGTCATTCGATGGCTGATTTATCAAATTATTCACGTTCTGTGGAAAATTATCTTCCCTATATGATCCTTTTTCGACTACTCCAAACTGAATAATATATGTAGACTATTTGATGGAATTTTTTGGATGAACATTTCTTAGCCTCAACAATTGTACTCGCTAAAGTGTCTGTTCATTGTTAAGATCCATTAGTGAGTGTAATATTTTACGGACTTATATTCTCGCAATGGGTTTTGGGTGTGTGCAAACGTACGATAACTTATTAGAAATTAAAACAACGGTTGATTAAAATTTGGGACAAGTAAAGTATTAGGTTCAAAAGTGAACCACCCTAGCGAATACCGACACATGAAAAATTTCCGTCATAAAGCTTTTTTCAAATTAGACTGTGTGTGTGATTAGTAGGTCAGGATTGTAGCGAGTAAGTTATTTGCTGTTCCTCTTATATCGCTTGAAATATTCGGACTAACAACATTGCAAGCCTTCATGGCAAGCCTAACACAAGTCAATAAAATTGAATTATTAATATAATAGTTTGTTGGCCACAAACTTGATTAGGCATTATCTATCTACAATTAATTATTCCGTTAAACATTTTACTGAGCGTGTCTTCTACTTGCATTGGCCGGTAATTATCAAGGTCATCAGGGTCACTACTTTTATAAATATGATTATTAGGAACACTTTTCAGGATGTCACTTTACTACATTTGTGCATATTTCTACATATTTGCCTTTTGAAAAAATCTAGTGTGCAGTAAACTATTTCTTCTACATTTTCGCCAATTCCTCACCTGCTTATATAAAAAATCATTTATTGATATTTGAAACATTACTTTGCTGGATGATAATAAATAATAATAAAATATACATACCTCAATGTCTACTCTTCGAAAATTCTACTAATTAAAATCGCGGATGCATTCCGTTGTATGGTTCGTAAAGAGAAACGCCTTAATTTTTTTGTTTTGTCTAAATTATTCTTTAGTTATGTTTAAAAAATTATTATGTTTAAAATCGTTTTTCGTCAAGAGTTTTTATGCTCTAATTTAAAATTGAAATTGTCTTTGTTATGTTGACCATAAACATGAACAATATACAAAATGGCACCTTTGAACAATCAAATCTGGAGAAAATTGAAGTGAAAACTATAAAACTTCGTTAGGAAATAAATCCTTAACTGATTTCTGTATTATTTGAAATCTTCGTTATCTGAACTGTTCTAGAGATTTTGTATACCCTACTGCGATTGCAATATCTGGATTCGTAGAACTTTTGAGTAGAAATCGAAAAAAAGAAGAAGACACAGAATTTGACAACTAATTTGACAGCGCTTCATTATCAAGCGCGTCTGAAGAAGTGTACAGCTCGAATAAAACAGTCGATTTCTACTATTTCTCTTAATCTAGTTGCAGGTAGCATAGTATAGATAAGAGTGAAATAAGCATTCAAATATAAAAGTCTGGTAAGTGTTGATGAAAAGCTAGTAAATTAAGATTTGTTAGGCTATGCCCGAAGTTGAACTGATTTTGTATCTAGATGCCATCTTCCGATAATATTTGATCAAAATATTTTTGTCTAAATCGTCAGGCCATACCTAAAAATTGCAATAATCTGCTCTTATCTCGCTCAATAGTGTTTAGAAAATTCAAGGCAGTATTTTTGCTTTGGTCCGCGCTATCAGCAAAATGAACTGGGAATACTTTTAGACATTTATAATCCCTATTTCGAGTAGTGTAGGATAAATCTCTTGGATTAACTCTGTTTTGGGATGTATATGGTTTCGTGTTGCTGCATTTGTGAAAGAGTTGGTAGCATGTGGATTATTGTGTTTTTTTTTTAATTTGCAGAATGTCTGTATATTATTTGTCAAAGAGTTATCTCGGGAGTCATCCTTTGCTTTGATTTAAAAGCTAAAAAACTTGGTCCCGAAAACTGACAGTCATCCAAGTCGTGTTACGCGGTCAAAAGCTATTCCGCAAATTTTCCATTTTTGTTTATTTAAAGTATTTTATCTCATCCAGCATTTGCTTTCAGTACTCACTAAACACTAATAAAATATTTCATTATAGTTGCACCAGTTCGCCACAAAATAGTTTATCGAAATGACACGCCATGCTCGCAATTGTACTGCCGGTGCAGTTTACACCTATCACGAAAAGAAAAAAGATGCTTCCTCATCAGGATATGGTACACAATCTCGTCGCATTGGAAAAGATTCTGTGAAAAGCTTTGACTGTTGTTCCTTAACGCTACAACCCTGTCGTAATCCAGTTGTTACAAAGGACGGTTATCTTTTCGATAAAGAGGCCATACTTCAATACATCATAACCAAGAAGAATGAATACAGTCGAAAAATGAAAGAATTCGAAAGGCAGCGTAAACTAGAAATGGCCGAAGAAGCTCAACTGTCGGCAGCTGAAGAGCAGAAACGACTTGAAAAGTTTATTAACACCGAGCAAAAATTCACAACGAAGACTCCGTTCTCAATTGGATCGAAAATCGATAAAAGTAATTTGCCTAGTACATCTTCTATCTCAAACATGGCCAACGGAAAAGACAAGCAACTGCCTAGTTTTTGGGTACCGTCGCAAACACCGTTTGCGGGCACCTCGAAAATCAAGAAGCCGGATTCGACGATCTATTGTCCAGTTTCTGAAAAGCCATTAAAAGCCAAGGATTTAATTGATGTGAAATTCACTCTGGTTTCCGACAAGGACGACAAAAAATCTCTGATTTTAAAGGAGAATCGATATATGTGTCCAATCACACACGACATTCTCAGTAATTCTGTTCCTTGCGCCATCATCCGAACTACGTAAGTTTCCACGCATAAAGTCAATAGTTTTTTCATTAATGGAATTCAAAATTTTGCAGAGGAGACGTTGTTACCTTGGAGTGTGTTGAGAAAATCATTAAAAAAGATTGGATTCATCCACTAACCAATGAAAAGCTAACTGAAAAAGATATAATCATACTTCAAAGGGTAAGTGTGGCAATGATGCTGTACGGGACATTGTAAATTATTTCCGTATCTATTTTCAGGGTGGTACTGGTTACGCAACTACAAATGATAATCTGGAAGGGAAAGAACAGAAGCCTGCCTTACAGGCATGAACAAGTAGCCGTAAGCTTTTTGAAACCTTTTTATTTTTATTGTATAATTACCGAGAAGTAAGCAGTAGGTTCTTAAAAAATATTTAGATTAAGTTACCGCATGTAAGCAGATTGCTTTCTCATTTAACCAAAAGGTACATATTGGCTGGCTATAAGCGCTGAGCAATATAACATTTTTTGAGCATGTCTATGAATGGTAAATACCTATCAGGTGGATATAATACCTGATTTCGGTTGCATTTTTAGCTACAAATAGTTTTCTCTAAGATTCACAAGTGTTATGGGATTTGTAATAGTGTATAGTTTTACATTTACATTTTATTTCTCAATTTAATGCCTGTAAATACCAAAAAATTACCAGTAAAAAAATATATTTGATTGGTACCCTCGGTATGCGAGGAGTTTTAATCCTGCAAACTAGTCATCCAACGAAAATACGTTCACGTTTAATTTTTGTGAGTTGAAATGAACATGACAGTCTAGAAATATTTATGCAGTCTACAGATATTTATGATTTCGGAATTTCAAAAAAAACGCTATGGTATGTGCCCGTCGTAGTAGGTACTGATTTGGCAAACAACACGCACAAGTTTAGAAAATGAATAGATTTTGTCCTTGCGTTACCGTTATCTTTTCTTTCCAGTCCTTTTATATCGCCCTAATTGAACATTTGGCATTGCTCTATTGTTCTGATCGCACATGCTTATCTCTATTGCTATCCTCACAAAAAGCTGAAAAAAAGAAGTTCCCCGGGAGCAGGGTACGCTAGAAATGGCCGTGAAGGCCCCTCATCTACAATGGCAGAGCACCCTTTAATCCGACCCCGACGGATGCTTGTATGCCGCTTTGTTAGTTCTACTCGGCTGGGGTGGGTCTTTAAACATGGGGCGGATTTGCTCCCAAAAAAGGTAGGACGCTACGTATATTTCATCCGTCATGATAATATACTAGCCGCAATATAACACAAGGGAAAGAGAAGATGCTTTTGTCTGTAAAGGACCGGAAGCAGCTCTCAGGCATGGACTGGCAAGCCAGACCTAGCCGAGACTAGTCAAAGCACGACGCTAGCTATCTGAAAGTGGACTAAAAATATCAAAGAGAAAAATCTAAATGGGGGAAATATGCCTTTGTTTAGCAGGCCTCAAGAGAGGCAGACAACATCAGGCCCCTGCTGTTATTGGGGCCATGATGCCAGATCTTGGCGGGGTTTCAAAGTCAATTATATTTTTCTTATATTAAAACTTGAAGGTAAGTGATGACGTCATCCTTACGGTAGGAAATGGCATTTTCTCTTAACCAATATGCTATAGGCTTGTATGTTTGTGTTTTATTTTTTCTCTTTCTTTTTCTCTTTCTTTTCATTTTCTCTTAACCAATATGCTATAGGCTTGTATGTTTGTAACATTTACAAAGATCCAATTTAAGGGATCTAACTTTATAAATGACTGCTTGTATGATCCATCAATGATATGAGTATTACGTATCATAAATATTGATCAAATTATAAAGTTTAGTTTCTCTAGCGCAACAAGATGGTTTGTTCCGCAGATGGATAAAATAAGCATGCAAATTCGACATAAATTGGAAAATCGCAAAACGGAAAATCTTTCCATAAATGGAAGGAGTGCAATTCGAAATGAGTGAAAAATTAATTAGTACAAGACTATAATATCAACAGCTTCCTTTACATACGTAATCTTCCATACATCTGCTCTCGCTCGTGAAATGATGCTTTCCTGACTACTTTGCTTGCTGCTTCGTTATTCGGCTAATGTCTGCAGACTAGCCTTGTCGGTTTACTTTTGGTGGTCGTGTGTAATATACTGTTAACAATACTGAGGGACTCGTTAGTTCGCTTATTGCAACGTCTTCGTTATCATCTTTGTTAAGAGTTTGTAATGCTCCGCAAACCATTTGCTCTTCTACAGTAACTTGGTTGCAAGGCAGTATACAAATCCCGATATTCCCCTAGGGCTTCTTGAAATGGATAGCCACGAACTGCATTGCTTAGCGCGCCACCATGGTTTGTCGTATAGCTAACGGGATGTGTGGAACATTTGCCGGCCATCACATTAATCGCCGCAAAGATTAATTTTCAGTTTATTTTATTTTCATACACCACAACACCTTTTCAAAAGTTGCCTTAATCTTGCGCGGACCCGAGGCAAGGCACACAACTTCAGGCCCCTGATATGATTGGGGCCTTTACCCCAGATATAGCGGGGTAACGCCACCCACTGAACCCGACACATAAAAATAGTCGGAGTACCACTACATTTTAAAAATTAGGCCAGCCAGACCAGAACGCACATACCGCTGAAAGTCCTTCATGGGCTACAACCTCAACAACAAGACCAAATGGTTTAGTTTAGCACATAATTTTTCTTTTATTTTTAAAGAGAAAGAAATTTTTGTTTTTCATATTTTTGTTTCTTAGAGTATAACTAAAGGCCTTTTACATTCATTTGTGTTCGTGCTATTTGTAACTATTTTCGTTTCTTTTATCTTTTTTTTTATTATTTTTTTATATTCAACAATATAAAACATCAATGTTTCTTTAGTTTCAAATGAAAACGAATAAATGTCGTTGCCTAAAACCAAAATACGTTAAAATTTGAAATGGAAAAACATTTCTGCAAATACAAATGAAATATATAGCCATGCAAGATCTTCGAATGCATGCCTTTAACTTAGAAAGAGTATTGTAAATAATTAACACCGCGGATACTTTAAAACTAAAATGTATTTATTTTATCTTGAAAGAATTGTACACAGATTATTTCTTATTCTTCGGTTTCTCAAAGTCTACTCTAATTGTTTCAACGTTATTGTTCCGACTAACTGTACAAGAGATTAGCAATGCACAACTTAGCAGTAGTCATAAAAGTATTTGCCTGTATTGGTATATTTTTCACATCCTCCGCCCGGCATTCGAATTTATCTCCAACGGGAATAAGTGTTGTATAGGCCGCTTCAGTACAATTCCATTGCCCAATTGTACCTCGCACGCTCGAACCCGGTTGTCTCTTCCAGGAAAAGTCTTCGTAATTCTCGCCAGCTTCCAGAAAAGTCGACGTTTTGACGCATCATGAACAAGAACCACATCACCAATTTCAAGCTGCCGTGAAAATGTTGTAGCGGTATAGTGTGCCGATCGTAGTGACTGAACGTATTCCATTTTAAAACGTTTAAAGAAGTAATTTGCAAAGCGAAATCTTGACTGCCATTTAGCCCTGATAACACTGCCAGTCGTGTGAGTTAAAGTTGTAACACCAGATGGAAACGTACCAAAAAGAAAATTGGCCGGCGTAAGCGGAGATAGGTCGTTGCAATCACTGCTTACATAAGTAAGAGGCCGAACATTGATAATATATTCCACCTCTGCTAAATAAGTGCTTAACTGATCGAATGAAACCGTAGCACGTTGAAGTGAAACCTTAAGAAGATCCTTTGTGATTTTCACTAGCCGTTCCCAAAAACCGCCCCACCATGGTGCTCGTTCGACATTAAATTTCTAGGCTATATTGTTATTTGATAAGTAGTTCTGGAAGTCTTCTGATTGAATAACGATCTGCAATTCTCGAAATTCTAGCGCGGCTCGTTTAAATGTTTTTGCATTATCGGACAGAATAAGGCTTAGAACACCGCGACGACTCCAGAAACGCCTAAGTGCTAATATGCAGGACGCGGTCTTAAGATCCAAAACCGACTCTAGATGTACTGCGCGTACAACAGCACACGTAATGAGTAAAATATATACTTTTCGTGTCGTAGAGCCTTCAGATGCAATCCGAACATAGAGAGGTCCCGCAAAGTCAATTCCAACTGTTTCAAAGGGACGCGACAGCTGGAGCCTTTCTTTAGGTAGACGAGCAAACGGCTGAACAGCAGGTTTTCCCTTGAGCCGTTTGCATACACTACATTTGTTAACAATCGTTTTTATCGCCTGTCGAGCTTTAATTATCCAAAAACGTTTACGTAATTGGACGCGCACGATACTAGTTCCACTATGTAAAACTCGCTCATGCATATAGGAAATCAGTAAAACTGTAAAGCGAGATTTATTCGGCAAGATGATAGGAAATTTCTCGTTAAATTCAATTCCTGATTCGTTTAACCGACTGCCTACTCGTAGAACCTCATTTTCGTCCAAAAAAGGGTTAAGCGACAAAATTTTGGAATGCTTTGGACATGAATTTTTGCCGCTAACCGCAGTAACTTCTCCTTTAAATGCGTTGTATTGAATCACCTTAATCCAATATATTTCTGCTTTCTGTAGTTCATTCGCTGTAAGATACTTATTTCCACTTTTGTTTCCTTTCAATTTGTCAATAAAACGAAACACATAAGCGGTAGTCCGGATCACCTTGGGATATTGACTGAAACTTCCAATATCCATAATTGCATGCTCTTCTGTTAATGCGGACTGAATATTGCTAGAGGTCAGCAAACTGCACTCGATCTTTGGTTGCACTTGTTCTTCGTCTTGAGTGGGCCATTCAGTCTCATCAGCACTTAGCCAATCAGGTCCGTGGCGCCAACTATTAGAATTGAGTAATATCTTAGCAGACACACCCCGTGTTAGTAAGTCTGCTGGATTATCAGAGCCAGGACAGTGCTTCCAGCTACCGACTTCCGTCAAATGACGAATCTCTTTCACCTTGTTGTCAACGAATGCATTACGCTTGCTACTACTGTTGCAAATCCAGTATAAAACGATCTTTGAATCGGTCCAAAAGTAACGTTGCTGGCGAGAAAGCTTTAAATTATTGTTTAGGTAATCTGCCAATTTAGCCGCCACTAATGCTGCAGCAAGCTCCATCTTTGGTAGTGTCACTTCTTTCGAATGCTTATTTCGAATCGGTGCAAGACGTCCTTTTGAACATAAGAGTTCAGTGCTAATAGAACCATCACGATAGACGCTTCGTATGAATGCTCCATAAGCCTTTGAGCAAGCGTCTGCAAAAATGTGAATCTCCTCCGTTGATCGATTTTGCTGATTGAAAACACATCGTGGCAAGGTAAAATCCGTTAAGCTATCAAGATCTGCTACATGCTTATTCCATTCTGCTATCATAATAGATGGAAGAGGTTCATCCCATCGCAGCTTCTGCTGCCAGGTTTCTTGGAATAATAACTTTAATTTAGTTACGTAGGGCGTTAAAATGCCAAGAGGGTCATAAATAGCCGCAATAGTTTGTAACAATATTCGTTTCGTTAGATTCTGAGACCTCGAACCAAGAATACGGCTAAGATCAACGCTAAGCTCATCAGCCTCCGTCTGCCAAATGACTCCCAAAACTTTCTGCTTCATTAATAAAGTAGCTTCTTCCCGAAAAATGCGTCTTATCTGTACAGCGTTTGACTTCCATTTGCGAACATTCATCGATATTCGCCCCAAAATCTCGCAAGTTTCAAAGTAAAGTTGCAAAGCATCCTCGTAGTCATCAACACTTACTACCAAGTCGTCAACATAAAAACATGATAAAAGCAGCGCGACGGTTTTAGGGAACTCTTGCGCCGAGCATTTCATATGTTTTCTAAGGACTGCACACAATAAAAATGGACTGCATCTAACTCCAAAAGTTACGCGTGTCATTACTAAAGTAATAACTGAATGAATGTCTGCTAAATTCTTCAGCCACAAAAAACGATGTTAGCTTCGATCCTTGGGGTTCAGTTCTATGTGCAAAAAAGCCTTTTCGATATCTGCTGTCATTGCAAAGCTGCCCAGACGAAAGTTTAACAGAACCGCTAACACGTCAGGTAAAAGGTTTGGCCCTGTACACAGCATGTCATTCAGAGCCGCCTAACTACTCGCTTGGGACGACGCGTCGAAAACAATCCTAGTTTTTGTTGTTTTTTTATCCTCCCGATACACTGGACGGTGCGGCATGTAATAAGTCTTCGGATCATACGAGGCATCTTTACATACTTCAGCAATACCTAAATCGATCCATTCATCAATTAAATCACTGTATTGCCTAAGCTTTTGCGGCTCTTTCTCTAGTTTGGAAATTAGCTTCACTAGTCTTATCATAGCTGTTCTTTGATTGTCCTCTACAACACAGTCTTCATTTTTCCATAAAAGTGAGGCTTCATAGCGCTGATCCTTCTTGCGAACGTGCTTGGAAATAAGCTCATCAACATCAAACTGATTGTCCGTTGACGATGGAATACGATCGAATTGCCATAAATCTTCAATGTGTTTCACCATAAAATCTGTCGAATCCATGTCATCATTCAATTGACTTATCGTAAGATTGACAGCAGACGTCATCTCCTGCTCCTGCAGCGGTACCGGCCCCTGTAAAGTCCATCCAAAAATTGTATTAATGGCCACCAACCTGTCATTAATCCGTTTAAACTCATCCGATATGACCGCCCAGTATATATCTGCACCTAACAGCATGCCGATCTCGTTCTGTATTTCTCCGATATTATCATCATCTGCTAATGCCAATTCTGGCAAAATGCTTGGAACGACCGTTTTAGGTGATTGCAATATGTCGGGGCATATATTCGGCACGACAATGGCAAGCATTTCTATGCGCTCTCCAGTTATTGCACTTTGTAACCTGATTTGGACTCTCTCAAATACCTTTGACTCAGTTGATTTGCCCGAACTTCCAAAAGGGAAAATTTCCATACTAACCGTATCGTACGCTTGCAGCCCCAGCATTACAGCCACACTTCGTTTAATGTAAGTGTGATCCTCCATCCAAAATGATCCAAATCAATGTTGACTTGCTGTTATTCTTGCTCAATGCAATCGCCCGGGCTGTTTGTAGCAATACTCCAGTAGCCATAGATGTTTGTGTTGAAGAACACAAGACAGTTGCTGTGCCGCTCTTACTATTCCCACTCATGTGATTTACAATAGGTAGATTAGCTCTATGAGTTCTAAACGTAGGACCGCACACAGACGTAGCATGTTTGCCACCACAACTCTGACATTTAAGATGCTTATTGAAACACCTTTTCGCACTATGACCTTTTCTTGTGCATTTAAAGCAGCAGCCATTTCGTTTTAATATCGCTTTCTTTTCTGGTATCGTAAGATTCAAATTGCACATCTCTGTTGTGTGCGTGACCGATTGGCAAAAATAGCATTCAGCTTCTTTTGAAGGTGTTAGAAGGCCAGCGGCAGTTTTGTACGACTTAATATTGCCATTTGTTTGAGTGTGCGCTTTCTTCTCCAACAAAAACTCGGCACTCTCAAGTGAACTGAGTTCCCTTTTTAAAAACAATATAACTGCTTTGAACTGATCACAGCCAATTGCTGATATGGAGCTTGCATTACTACATGCAGATACCGATGCATTTTCGTCATCGCTGGTTTCTGATACCTTCTCAATCTTACCAGTCGATTGTTTTTGATGAAATTCGAACACCATCTCACGAGGCAGACAGCGAAGTAAAAGTGGTTTAAGCATGATGGAGTATCGAGTAGAAGGCGCATTCAACATAGTCAACGACCTAGTATTAGTAACGACACAATTATGTAGTTTGCGGAGGTTCACAGTATCTCCTCTATACACTAGTTTGGGTAAATTCATTAATTGCTGCATTATGTCGTTGACTATCTTTTCCTCATTGCCTAACTGCTCTAAAAGCAATGAAACTGCAGCATCATAGTTAGCACCCGTTGGAGTGAATCCAGCAATACACTCAGCTGCTCTACCTTATACATGACTCGATAAATAATTGAACTTATCCGCTCCGCTAATATCATCCCTATCATGCACAGCCGCCCGAAAGTGCTCCCAAAACGATATCCAATCCTTGGAGTCACCATTAAATACTTTCAATGCTAGTTTGGGCAATTTGGCGCAGCTAGGGGCGATAGGCCGTTCATTTTCACTGCGAAATACAGGATTCAAAACATTTGATTTCATTGATTTCAGTCGATGATCAAGACGGGCCAAGATGGCCGTCGCCTTGTCTTGGTAGTCACAGATCGCTTCAAATTCCTTTTGGACAGCTTCGGCTTTAATGGAGGGCTTCAGCTCAGCGTTAATTCTGTTAAGACAATCTCGTGCGACTGTAATCCTTTGAATATAAGAAGAAAGCTCCTCTTCGATTTCGCACTGCTTTTCGTTATCGCCATCAATTTTCGAGTCGGAACTCGATAGGTACTCTTGAGCACTCTTTGCTAGTTTAGTGATCTGACCACGATAAACCGAACGTTCCGTTAGGTCCATAATTTTCGCACAATTCTTCCCGGGTTTCGGCACCAACATGTAAATAATTAACACCGCGGATACTTTAAAACTAAAATGTATTTATTTTATCTTGAAAGAATTGTACACAGATTATTTCTTATTCTTCGGTTTCTCAAAGTCTACTCTAATTGATTCAACGTTATTGTTCCGACTGACTGTACAAGAGATTAGCAATGCACAACTCAGCAGTAGTCATAAAAGTATTTGCCTGTATTGGTATATTTTTCACAAGTATGAAAAACAAAGAGTATGAAATCAACAAAGAGTATGAAATTTTTTAATATTTTTTTAAAACTTTAATCCAAGAGCAAGAACCTATCCATTGATTTGATGAATTTGATATTGAAAAATAACCAATTAATCTGCATAATATAGAGTATTGCAGTTAACATTCACTGTTGGTTGGCATCATTTCTATGCACACACTTTGATCTTAATACTAATGGTTTTTTTTGATAACCGAAAGTTGTGGGAAATTTATAATTTATATTTTATAATTTATAATTTATATTTAAATTAATAATTTATAATAATAATTTCTGCTATTGTTTTATGTTTTTGTGATCTAAGGGAAAATTTTGTTTGAGTTGTATTCATTTTGAAAGCGCGAAAAAAATGCGGTATGTATATTTTAGTATTTAAAACTGTAAACCGAAGAGTATGTGATTAATTCATCGTAATTGATTAAAGAAATTACTATATCTTAAATATTATCCGCTCATAAAGTCGATTTCAGATATCTTTATATTCAATTTTTTTTTGTTTTGAATGCCATATTCGCAATAGTGTTACTTGACCATCTTTCACCTGATTCCTGCATGTATTTTTCGCTTCGGATTTATTCCTTTAGTTTAATTTTCAATTCTAAGTGCATGTGCCCTAAATGAGAAAGGAGCAGACTCAAATGTGCAAATATCCACAGCATTCCCGTCCGGCATAATAGGGCGCTGATCAGTTCCACCATCTCACTTTTCACACTTTATAGAGTACAGTTAACCCACATCAGGTGCGACTTTCCACGTCATCTTTGTTTGCACCTATAGAACGATTTTTTTAAAAAAACACATTGCACCGCCCGACAGTTGAAATGCGGAGTGTGCCTTGAGTGTCCAGAAACATTACACCAGCACTTTACTGCCTACCAATCAACGTAGCTTATTCGATGCCATGTACGTAGCAATCCATCATCAGCAAATATAGTTTATTTTAGATTCCCATTTGTTTACTTCTCTATGTACTTGTGGTAAAAGGCCGGGCTTGGAAATGTTTGTTAGAAAAAACGAAACAAGTTTGAACACAGAAATACTAAAACTTAAACGCTTTTATTCACAATAGTACTACAACTGTTGTGTGTTTATCGCCGGTTGTCAGAAGATTGACCCAAGTGCGTCGTTAGCGGAGTTGCCCAACTTACTTTTCGTATTCTTTGGGCGGGTGCGTTCAATGCGGTTCCATCTGGCTCTGGCGGTTGGTCCTGACTGGTGATTTCTGCTGGCCGACTTAGTTGCACTTTACAACTCGGTCAATCTGACAATCGATCGACCTCGATCGAAGAATCAGTAACGTCAGTGGCAGCGGTGTTAACATCTTCGTCACTAAATACTCAGCATCCCATTCATCTTCGTCCAGCCATTCTTCATTTTCATATTCCGCGGAACCTAGGAATTAATTTCTTGTTGTGGCCAGGTGTAGTATATACGTTTCTCATGACTACAAAATCACCGTTCTTGTAAAGTTTAGCAGGTTTACTATGCCGACTGAAATACTCAGCGTTATATACTTGTGATTTCTTAATATTTTCTGCAGCGGTTTTCCGGCTTTGATCTAAATTAGTCCGTTCATTGTCGAATTTTTCTTCTAAATATTCGTCTAATTCATTTACTTCATGACCTCGTTAATTAATGCCAAAAAGCAGCTGACTTGGAGTATTGCCTGTGGTGGCATGGACAGAATTATTTATCGCATATTCAACCTCAGCTAATCTCAGGGACCAGTCGGCATGGTCGATCTCGTTGGTCAGTTTGCCCAGCATATTCTTTAGGGTTCTATTGACTCTCTCTACTTGGCCATTAGCCTGTGGAGAGGCGGTAGCTACTTGGACTTGTTGTACTTTATTTTTTCTCAAAAAGTTAGCGAAGTCCAGTGAGGTAAAACAAGTGCTTCGGTCCGAAATGATTCTCCGCAGTCTGCTATAATAACTTAAATACTTGCCTAGAGCGGCTATGACCTCTTTTGTACTTGTGCTATTGGTCGGGTATAATTTCACGTACTTCGTGAATGCATCAATGACCACCAAGATATGTTTCCTTTTTGATCTCAAGGAAGGCAGAGGTCCAAAGTGATCCACATGAACAGTGTCAAAGGGCTGCGATTTCTTCGGGATATTATGTAGGTTCCTCTCATTCGTACTAGCAGGAAGAGAATACATAATGCATGGGATGCAATTGCTTATGAATTTCATTACTTTGCCTCGGATTCCAGGAAACCAATATCGGGACTTTATTTTTAAACAGGTCTTGTCCACTCCTTGATGGCTTATTAATTCATGGGTCATTCTAATAATATTCACTTCCATGGCCGCGGGCACATATAATAAGGGATTCTGTCCATCCTTCCAAAATATCAATCCATCAATAAATTCGTAGTCATCCATATTAACTCTCTGCAGCTTCTCTTTCAATTGGTTAATACTTTCATCTTGAGCTTGTGCAATTTGTAGCCTATAATCAATGTCTGCATCGGTGACTGCGGCAATTAGAGGGTTTCTGCTCAGTGCATCAACATGAGCCATTCCACGTTTACGTCGGTGTTGAATAGTGTAGTTAAAATTTTCCAATTCTAGTGCCCACCGAGCAATTCTGGGATTAATCTGTTTTCGATTGAAAGTCAAAGTCAGAGAGCTACAATCGGTAACTATGTTGAATTGAATCCCCTCCAAATAGACCCTAAATCGTTTCAATGCATAAATAATTGCAAGAGTCTCCAACTTAAAGCTATGTTATTTTGATTCGGCCGATGTAGCTGTTCGAGAGTAGTAGGCAACTGGGTGGAACCTTTTGTCTGGTTGTCGTTGCATCAATACAGCTCCGAATCCCAATGAACTAGCATCGGTATGAAGTTCAGTTTCGTACAGCGGGTTATAAATGGCCAGCGCAGGGGCTTCGGTTAACAGTTTTTTCATTTACCGGAAGGATTCACTACACGCATCTGTAAAATCGAATCTAACCTCTTTGCCCAATAGTTCCTGTAAGGGCTTGGCTATTCTAGAGAAGTTTGGAACAAATCTCCGGAAATACGAAAACAAACCTAAAGAAGATTGGACCTCTCGAGCGTTTTTGCGCATCTGTAACTTCTTAATAGCATCCAGATGTGCCTGACTGAGAGCAATTCCACATTTGCTCTCGTTGTATCTCAGAAAGTTCACTTCGGAAAATCCTATCTTGCATTTTGATAGGTTTATTTTCAGGCCGCGCAATTTTATTCGTTCTATTACTTCGGTAAGTAGGCGATAGTGCTCACCTAAGATCTTTAAAGCCAACATGATATCATCCATATATAGCCCAAACTGGTGTTTTGGCTTTCTTTTTATGTATATTTTTCTTTTGGCAGATGTGCTTTCGGCTGGGGTGGCAAATGTTTATACGAGCATTTTGTTGCCTCAGCCATTTTTTTTTTGGTTTCTTTGGCTATTGTTGCAGTTCTGTACTGACAAATCCCACAACTCCGGAGCTCGGTTCCTTCATATGTCATCTGTTGCGCGGCAGTTTTATTCGTGAGTCGTTTGGTCAATCGTGCCGTCGCTAGTGACGGTGGTGTTGTTTACGTCGGTTAATCAGTGGTTTTTGTCTATGTCGGTGGATCGGTGGTGATGTTTATGTCGGTGGATCGATGGTGTCGTTTATGTCGGTATCTTTTTCTTGGACGTAGTTTGTGATGTTCAGATGTGTATGGTTTCAGGTGTGCTGTTTTATCTTTCACTTGAAAACTACAAAAAAAAAAAAAATTACGAAGAAAACTATTTAATAGTTTATTCAAATCACCAACTAATGCGAAACAATAAATGGAAGAAATGAAAAAACAATGCAAAAAAAGTGCGAAAATGTATGGAATCATAGTAAATTCAAACAAACAAAGAGTGTTGTGGTGGCGGCTGTTCACAGCTGTTCTGCAACAACTGCTTAATTAACTGCAATCTTTCTTAAATATCGATGAAAATTTCGGTACAAACTAACTGTTTATTAAACTACTATAAATTGAGTCGAAATTTCAAAATGGAATACAGCATTAATGTCCAACATATCAGCTGACTGGGATTTCGTTGATTCCACTGGAACGGCTGAACGAGTCATACTGACAGTCACCTGTCATTGAGACGGACTGGTAAGTAAATATCGTTCAATAGAACTAATTTTGTTTCCTTTCAGGTAGTTCCAGACAAACTAAACATGTGCTTTATCTTGATGTTGGTCTGAAATGATGTCGTTTTTGTCAATTTGTTTGTTATACTTCCTGCCGTGTCACACGACACTAATCCACGGTTCAACTTTAAAACATACCTTTCTTTCTGAATAAGAACCTATGTTTCTTTCTACCCTTTTCCCCGCATGATTACGTGTCGTAATTTTTAACTGGTGTTTGCACCTGTACTCTTGTTATGAAAAAAAACTAATGCGATTCGAACTCGTTTTTAGCACGACCAACCAATCCTAGAGGATACCATCAAAAAGCCTTATTAAAACAAGGCCAATAGCGGAGGAGGAAAAAAAT
This sequence comes from Nemotelus pantherinus, assembly GCA_963978885.1. NCBI lineage: Eukaryota > Metazoa > Arthropoda > Insecta > Diptera > Stratiomyidae > Nemotelus > Nemotelus pantherinus. The sequence goes on from OZ022263.1 coordinate 27,091,118, forward strand.
GACGAATGAAAACGGATGCGCAGCAAGAAGTCTACGGCATTCCTTTCATTTACATAATAATAGTTACTCCCATTATTTTTTTTCAACCCAACAGCAAACTAGTTTAACGATTGATTACTTTAACCCACCACCACTAACCTATTCGTATTCGTATGTATGTATTCTATCGTCTTTATTTCATCTATCATTCATACTTCTATGATTATACGACCCTAGCCGCTAATCTACTTAGATTAACTAATACTGAAACTAAACCTAACGCTCGAACTAGACCATGACCATCTTTTTTTTATCAAACGTTTGTTGTATCTTATGATCAAAAAAGAACCGGAATTTTAATTTTAAAATTCCCGCGCTCGTCCAATCGGTAAACTTTTATTCTCTCAACGTTGGCAACACTTTTATACACATTCTCGCATATCGTACGATTAGTTTTTGTTTGGCGTCTATACAAAGAAGTTGAAAAATTTTCGTGTGGCGATTTTTATAATGGATGAAAATTTAGAACAACGTGCGTGCATCAAATTTTGTGTTGCAAATGGATTTAAGTGTTCCGAAACGTTGAAAATGTTAGAAAAGGCCTTTGGTGAATCGTGTCTAGGAAAAACACAGGCATACGAGTGGTATAGACGGTTCAAAGGTGGTCGTACAAGCTTGGATCATGATGAGATCCCTGGCCGCCCAACAACATCTGTTACTGAAGAAAACATTGAATCGGCGAAGCAAATCGTGTTGCAAAATCGTTCTGTACCAATTAGAGAGATTGCTGTGTTGTTGGGCATCTCTTATGGATCAGCCGAACACATTTTAACTGATGTTTTGGGTTTGAAACGCGTCGCTTCTCGGCTGGTGCCAAAAAAGCTGAATTTCATTCAAAAACAGCGTCGTGTTGATGTGGCCAAAGAGATGATTTCCAACGCAGATAGTGACCCCACATTCATCGAACGCATCATAACTGGTGATGAGACATGGGTCTATGAATTTGACATGCCCACCGAACAACAATCGACCGAATGGCGCTTCGAAGGCGAGTCGAAACCGAAGAAAGAACGTCAAAGTCGGTCGAAAATGAAGGTTATGCTGATTGTTTACTTCGATATTCGTGGTGTGGTGCACTATGAATTCGTTCCGGACGGTCAAACGGTCAATAAGGAATATTATTTGGCCGTTATGCGTCGTTTGCGTGAGGCCATTCGCAAAAAAAGGCCAGACTTATGGAAGGAAAACTCATGGATTTTACACCACGATAATGCGCCGGCTCACACAGCGTTGGTTGTGTCGCAGTTTTTGGCCAAAAACTCAACCAATATCATCAACCAAGCACCGTACTCTCCAGATATGGCCCCGTGTGACTTTTTTCTCTTCCCCAGACTCAAATTGCCATTGCGGGGAACGCGTTTTCAGACCATAGAGGCCATAAAAGAGAATTCGCTGCGTCAACTAAAGGCCATACCTTCGGCAGCCTATAAAACTTGTATGGAAAATTGGATCAAGCGTTGGCATGCATGTATTGCCGCAGGAGGAGAGTACTTTGAAGGCGATAATAAAGAAAATTATTAAAAATTGAAATTTTGCGTTTTTTAATAAAATTCCGGTTCTTTTTTGATCATAAGGTATTGTACATAATCTGAAGGCCGAGTTGGCGACTTGATCCTTGCTTTCAACATGATTATGTGATTCGTATCATCAGGCAGATTTGGTGCTGGAATCCTTAACACATCTCTAAGCTAACTGAGCTAATTTTGTCTGATATCCTTTAGGCCAAAACCCGAACTAATTGAACCTTACCCTATTGACTAAGACTACGGACTAACCCCTTACGCTAACCTTAAAGACCGAACTGAATCACTAACCGCATGTACTCGTACGTCTATTTCTATTCAACCCACCAATATTAACCTTCATCCAAACTCACTTAAATTTGAGCCCACGAGATACAACTATTCGTAAGAGGAGCCTCATCTCAACCTGGAAGAATAATAATAATAAAAAATGCACAGAGAACTGGACCTTAAGGAAAACTAACCCGCAGATGGGAAAAACAACCTAAAAGGTGGGTTTCGTCTGGACATACTGGTAATGCTTTGAATTGAATAATAACTTTCTAAGCCTAAAGCTATTTATAGACGATTCCGTCGTGTATAAGCGAAACCGAGAAATCTATCTACTATTGCAAATTTGGCTTTCCTGACATGTTCGGAATTCAAATACCACAGTAGTCTAAGACTTGATCTACCTTTCAACTAATTCTGGCTACTTGTTCTTTCTGCGTCCTGGGCCTAGCCCGGACACCATCATATCCCCCAGCCGTCTTCAAATTCTACTTCACCTTCAATGTACGGTTTGAGGTCTTTTGCATGCCAATTTCCTGCAGGCTTCCCCTTTATGTCAGCCAGTTCGAAAGTCCACGCCGACGTTTTCTTTTTTATCCTGAAAGGGCCGACAAACGCGGGAGCCAATTTTTCCGCAAAATTGTTGGTGCCATCGGACAAGACATAATTTTTTCTCCACATTGTTTCCCCGATCTGAAAAAGACTTCTCTCTTCGACGCAGATCATAACGTCCTTTGTTAGAATTCGCCGCTTTCATTATCCTCACAACTTCCTTGCAGATTGCTTTTTAGGTCTCCGCGTTCTTCGTCGGAGAGAACTCCGTCTGTTCATCGTCCGGAGGCTCCGCATCTTTCCGGAAGGTGATCATATCCCTCCCGAAATTAAGAAAGTAAAGAGAGAAACCGGGGATTTCGTGTCGGTAAGTGCGCAGGGCCCACGCAATTTTGGCCAAGTATAGATCCCATGAGCGGTGATTGTGGGAAACGTAGCACCGTAACATACACTTTATGTTCTGGTTCCTTCGCTCTACCAGATTAGCCTAAGGATGGTATAGATCGGTATAGCTCATCCGCGTCCCATATTCTTCTACCGCTTTCCGAAACTGTGTGCCTGTGAATTGTACTCCGTTATCGCATACTAGAATCTTTGGCATCCCGTAGACTAGGAAAACATTCTCCTCCAATAAACGGAAAACAGCTGATGATGTAGCTGTTCGTACCAGCAGTATGACTGAAAACTTCGTGACATAGTCAAGAATCGCCAGAATGTAAGAGTACCTTCGCGTTGACCTGGGTAGCGGCCCCACCAGATCCACACAAATCTTCTCCCAGGGAGCTTTGGCTTTGCCGGCTCTAACGGGTATCAACCCGACTGGTGCTTTCTTCTCCACCTTGCACGCCTGATACATTTTACATTTCCGCTCATATCACCGGATATCCGCCCGCATTCATGGCCAGTAGAAGTTTTGCGCAATACAAGCCGCCGAACAAACGAATCCCATGTGACCCGCTTTCGGGTTGTCATGAAGCCGGTTTAGGATGGCTCTCCTCTCTGCTTTTGGCACGATTCTCTCCTCCAAACATGATTGACCTTCCCATTTACTTTGCGACCACGACCTTACAGTACGCGTATCTGTCGGGGTCCTCTCGCACCTTCATTAACATCTCCGAGTACCACCCCTCCTACTCTTAAGGGTTACATATGCTGTATACGCTAATTATTGCTCGAGAAAGTCCATCCCGCACCAGATGCTCCTTCCCCTTTCGGTGGATTACTTCAAAGTTGAATTGTTGGAATATCACCGCCCACCTAGCCAATCTGCCCGTCGGGTCCTTCAGATTATTGAATCAGACAAGAGAATGATGATCTGTAATCACGACGAACCGCGTGCCCTCTATATGCTTCCAGAGCTTCTCCACTGCCAATAATCCTTCTAAACACTCCTTCTCGATTCAAGAAAGAAAATACGCGGACCGTGGTTAGATATTTTTGAAACCTTGGGGCCTATTATGATTCGAATTCCGATATCAGAATTCATACACTTATAATTATTAAAGATTTTCGTCTGAAAAACTAGCAATTAATCAGGAAGTGGCTAGAATATGCGGCTTAAGCAATGACTTACTCCTAGGGCAAAGGTTGTGGAGGGTGAACCTCCGGCTTGGTACCTTTGCTCCGTTTCTATATCATTTTTTCCGAGTTCGTTTTGGCAAGGTGAGGAGGGTAATTTGCGTAATTTTGGCGTTCTTCCTATAAATAAATTGTAAAAAGTTTGTTTGAATAAAAATATAGTTTTTAATTGCTTTAATAGAAGATTAAAATACTTAATAAACTAAGAATGAAATACATTTGAAAAGAAAATTTTCTACGCCAACTAATATCCCATTCTGATATCAGTGTAAATTGTTTGTGGAATGTGGCTGTGTAATGGTGGATTGTGTAATTATGTGTTCCCACAATGCTATTTTGAAAGAGTCGTCTCAATATATCACGAAATAAACAAATAATAATCATTATAAGAGCTTACAGAAATTACATTTTGAAGAAATATCAAATCACGATAGATTTTAATAGTCTACAATCACAATAGAAATTGCCAAGTAATAAGAATTTCTAAAGCATATTGTAAAACGAAAAATTAATAAAGGACCGAATTTTTCTTTGTCATATAAGAAGGACAACGGTTTATACTTAATGGCGCCTCAACTGAACCGAAGTCCAGAAGAGGGCCTGATAAGCAGCGGTAAGGGTGATGGTGGACCATCAAAAGGGGCAAATCAACAAAAAAAAGAAGTGCCCCGAGAGCAGGGGACCCAAAAATGGCCGTGAAGACCCTTCGTCCATATCAACGGAGTACCCTTTAGTCCGACCCCAATGAATTCTAGTTTGCCGCTTTGCTAGCTCTACGCGGCATGAAGAATGGGGCGGTCTTGCTCCCAGAAAACAAAGGGAAACGCTACGTATATTTCATCCATCAAATGAAAATATACTAGCCGCAATAAAAAGGGGAATGGGGCTTTTGTCCGGAAAGGACCAGATGCTTCTCTCAGGCATGGGCTGGAATCCAGATCCAGCCGAGACGTGGCAAAGCGCATTGCTAGCATTCTGTAAAAAGGGAAGCTGAAAACGCGAAAGAACTACTAAGTGAAAAACTGTCTCTATTTCGTAGGGCCCGATGATGAGGCAGACATCCTCAGGCCCCTAATTTTGGCGGCACCAAGACCCCAGGTGTTGCGAGGTCACTTCGCCCACTGACCTTAGAAAGAAAACTAAGAAAACTATGAACAAGGCCCCTCCCTTGTAAAAAATCTGAAAATCCAAAAATCTATTTAGTTATCGGCCAGCCAGGCCATCGCAAAACCTGAAAAGAAAAGTCCTTACGGACTTTCGCCCAATAAGAATGCCGAGGGGTTTTAATTTAGCAATTCATATTATTATTTAATTATTTCTTTTGCTATGACTGTTTATAGGAGAAAACAAAAGTGTGACCAACGGTCATTGTAATTAACTAAGTGACAAAACCCTAGCAATGTAACAGGTTATTGATCGAAGAAGAGTGACACTCTCGAGTAAATAATGATTCACTTGCGAATTCTAACACTAGTCAGGATTCTAATATATAATCAAAACGTATGCACAAAATAAACGTATCGAGACGCCTCGACATACATACATACCTAGTTTTTTAAGAAAAATCACCACCGCACAACACAATTATTTACGTTTGAAATTCACTTTGCTTGGAGACACTAACGACACCGCGTACGATTGACAACGATTTTGACAGCTAAGCTCAAGCAGGCCCAAGCCAGAGAGAATCGAAGAGAGCATTTTTGTCCTATTACACACACTTGGATGTAGGGCCAGAAGGGTGAAGTAGCCCGCTCCTCTTAGTTTTCTACTCTCATATCATCATATTTCCCGTGCCAAAATCGTCACCTAATCTTTTACCAAACGACAACTCAGCAAAATGGAAATCGTGATGCTCTTAACAACAAAATGGACGACAAATAAAAATAACTCGATACGTCTCTCTTTTGAAGTTTTCCACGGCAAAACCACAAATTGCCGAAAGCAGGCACATTCGCCTCTCGCTCCCAGCTCTGTCTCGGGCGGCCATGTTCTTCGATCGACTCTCCGAGTACCGCAATTGCAGCACTCTGAAACAAGCAAGACCTTATGTAGCAAATACATATTGGCCGAGGCCCAGCGAGCCGAAGTCAGACGCGATCCCCAACATGTGGACGGCATTTGACGGCTCGTCACGAAATCGTTTTGACTCGTGCCCAAAACCTACTCCGATCGAAAGTCGCACGAGCGCCGGAGAGACCTGTCAAAGTCGCTTGTCTGGACCAATGCCTTCTAGAAGTACGGGCCGTAATGCAGAATGATGACGTCAGAGCATCGGGAAAAATGTCGCGAAAAACACACGTAGTCTTATGGGACGTCCGCGGGAAATCGTAAATTGTACAGGTTGTGTTGAAGTGAGTGAAGTGAAAACAAAGTGAGATCCGCGGAACAGTGCTAGTGAACAGCTAAAACACAAATTAATGCGGTGCGTGCGATATAATTGGAAAAATTCGCTACGAAATGTTTATCGGTTGGTGTTAGGTTATGTGACGTTTTCTGTCAATTCACTGTCGATACAATTGATTGACACAAAATGCAAGTTATGACTAAGTATTATTATTATAACGCGTCCACGCACAAAAAACTAACGTTTTATTTATATTATAGCTAGAAATCCGTACGTAAAATCTCCGTGTACATCGGCACTTCCACACTGAGAAAACACATGGCGCCAGACGCCATAATTTATAGACTTCTGGCGCCATGTACATAGTCGATTAAGGGACTGTGATAAAATATAGCGCCACACGCCATAATACATGGCGAAAAGTATATAGGCCTACACGCCATGTATATGGCGTGGCGGACTATATTACATGGCGTGGAGGACTATAGCACATGGCGTGGAGAACTATAGTGCATGGCGTGGAGGACTATAGTACATGGCGTGGAGGGCTATAAGCGTAGCGTCTGCTCCTATGTACTATGGCGTGTGGCGCTATATTTTATCACAAATCGACCGAAATCGACTATGTACATGGCGCCAGAAGTCTATAAATTATGGCGTCTGGCGCTATGTGTTTTTTCAGTGCATCTGAAGATGATTCAGTTTGCATCCAACAAAAGGCCACGAACCTTCTCAGTTCGGAGCATCTGGAGGTAGAGCACTTGATGTTAGGTGATGGAATTCTACCAAAGAATTCCCGAGGGATTAATGACATCGAAGATCATATCCTCTCCTATATTTAAGAAGCTTGCTGATATTTATAACCCTCCTCACACAGCATGGCTGCGAGTTCCTCCCTATTCGAGGGGGTAGTGACTCTCGGCTTGGTCCGTTTGGGTCCCGGGTCGCTCAGGAGACTGGGCGTGGGCGCCACTCACTCACCCCAATTATGGACCACGAGCCGCCGAGTGAGCTTACGGCTCACCGAGGTCAAGAAATCTGAGAAGGAGGGTCGCTGCTGCGAATGGCACGACCCCTCTATGTCTTCCAACCCTGATCTTATCAATCACGTAACACGGACCGTTCTGCCTCCCCGTATCACGAGTATGAACGACACCGTAATTTCGAATAAAAAAAAAATATTTATTTTATACAATTCCCGTATCCTAGCGTTTATCGTGTCACAGAATTTCTTCTACCGTTTCGATTTTCGTAAATTCCCGAATCTAAATATTTATTTTATACAATATCCCGTATCCTAGCGTTTATCGTGTCGCAGAATTTCTTCTACCATTCAGATATTCGTAAATTCCAGAATCTAAATGTTTATTTTATACAATTCCCGTATCCTAGCGTTTATCGTGTCACAGAATTTCTTCTACCATTCAGATATTCGTAAATTCCACCACTCCACCATGACAATCTATCTAACTTCACAAAGTTTTCTACCCGCTACTATTGAAAGTTTATCTTATTCTACGCTGACTTTAAATGTGAAAGGCAATCAAAATAAAGAAAACTTACATCTATTTTCAACTAAGCACTAACCTCCTTCTTCCTTGTTGGTCGCGCGGGTATCAGATACAAAACAAAAGTCCAACCCCGACTCCAGCCGAGTCCCGGTTCAGTTGTGGGTGAATTTCTTCAAGGCCAGTTTCGTTTATTGCTCGCCTCCGCCGTCACACAAAGAATCTTCCACGGTTCCCAGTTACATCAGCACGGGTGGAGTTTTGAACCCCAGACCGCCCGGTTCCCGGCCAGACGTGCTAACCTCTGCACTACAGGGCCGGTACGAGACGAACAGTCTTATTGCCACTTGACCGTCTCGCCGTCGGTCTCGTGCGTCACGGGGAACACGGGTTCGAACCCCGCCGGAACCCGATTTCGATTTGCCGTTTTTTTTTTTGAACGGAGGTCCTTTTTGACACATCCACCGCCACACCAAGGACTTTCCTCGACGTTCTGATAATTTTCAAATTCAATATCTGTTCGCCTTCGCCGTCACAAAAAGAATCTTCGACGCACCTGATAATTTTCAAATTCAATATCTGTTCGCCTTCGCCGTCACAAAAAGAATCTTCGACACACCTGATAATTTTCAAATTCAATATCTGTTCGCCTTCGCCGTCACAAAAAGAATCTTCGACACACCTGATAATTTTCAAATTCCATATCTGTTCGCCTTCGCCGTCACAAAAAGAATCTTCGACGCACCTGATAATTTTCAAATTCAATATCTGTTCGCCTTCGCCGTCACAAAAAGAATCTTCGACGCACCTGATAATTTTCAAATTCAATATCTGTTCGCCTTCGCCGTCACAAAAAGAATCCTCGACGCACCTGATAATTTTCAAATTCAATATCTGTTCGCCTTCGCCGTCACAAAAAGAATCTTCGACACACCTGATAATTTTCAAATTCAATATCTGTTCGCCTTCGCCGTCACAAAAAGAATGACCACTTTTTCCTCCATCACCTGATGCTTTTTCTGTTCCCATCCCGGTCCCGTACTTTCTCCTTTCACAATGTGACCGGGTGAATGTCCTCCTTTCCACACGGGCCGATCGAAGATTCCCACCAATCCGATGCTTTACCGTGGTCGTCGTTAATCCACCCCTGGATTTGGTTGACACTTTGATTATGTATTTTTCCGAGGTCGGTTGATGTTTCAACTGTCATTTTTATTTGTAGTTATCAAGTTATCAATCAATCTATGACCGTCAATGTGAATTTTACGTGGCTTGACGAGTGTGATTAGTATATTCGCGTAACAAATGATCGGGCGTGACTCTGCGGGATATAAGTACTGGAGGATTCCACCGATGAACGGTGGCGGACGTATTCGGCGATACCCTGCAGCTCCAGCGTTAGAAGGCCCATCAGGGCTCGTTGAAGTGGACATTGGCGGGTGTCAATCAGATAAGTATTTCACTTCCTGCATCCCTCCTTGTGCATCCAGGACACGATGCTTTGTGATCATTTTCTCTGTCCTTTCCAGGTCGTTCGAGTGACGTTTCGATTGCTACCGTCAATAGCAAGTTCACGATAATACGAATCCATCTGTGGAGCCGGGAGTGGCGATTTATTCGTCGGACGATGTTGACAGATCTGATCTCGAGACGATGATGACAGGTCTGATCTCGAGGATTACGCCGTTTGACGGCCCGATGAGCTCCTTGGGAGGAGACCGCCTGGATACATCTCCAATCCGGTGTGTGACGTAGGTATGTTTAAAATTACCTTATCAGCTAGGTGGTTAGCAACCGACAGGTATATGACACAAGTCGGTTGTTACCACGACCCTAACAAGCATGCCTACTGAGTGGTGGTCACAAACTCCTACTTAGTGGAGTGGTGGATTGCCTTGCCTTGACTCAGCCTTCCCCGGGGAAGGCTGTATTTTTTTTTTTTTTTTTCAAGATAAAAACGCGCCTATTGTTACCACGTAACAAATTGTAGTGCCATGAGCCATATTACATGGCTCATGGCACTATGTAATATGGCATGTGGGGCCATAATTTCTGCGCCATGTAATTATGGCGCTGGGAGCTATACTGCGTGGCTCAGGGTACTATGTACATAGCGTGTGGCACCATAAATGCTGCGCCATGTAACATGGGACCACACGCTATGTAGATTCTGACATTATGGCGCTGGGAGCCATATTGCATGGCTCAGAGTACTATGTACATGGCGTATGGGGCCATAAATAATGCGCTATGTTACATGGCGCTGAGCGCTATGTGGATTTTTTTCAGTGCAGATAGAAATGTGAAAATGCACGGCTAAATTGACGTCATAGCTAAAACGATTACGTAGCCTGACCGCCCGTACTTCAAGGAGGCATCGTCTGGCCCGTCCGCACACTCAGGCTCGCCAGCTCTCGCCTGGGCTCGGCCAATATGTATTTTCCACATTATAGTCCAGGGAAATCTAACATGGTGCTTCGGAAAAATTAGGGGAAAGCTGAATTTTGGTTTTGAACGTGTTGAAAAAAATGTAAAAAGTCCCCATCGATCCGAGTGCTGCGTCACTTTTTATACGGGGTCAAAGGTCACCAAAAGTGACCTTTCCTAAATATCTCAGTAACGGTCACGTCTTCAGAAAAACAATGTATGACGAATTAAATAACTTTTTCATGTAACCATAACCGTTTTTGGGATATATTGATCTAAACATTTGTTACGGCATGTTAATATTGTCCGATTTTGATTACGACTTGGCATGCTTGTGAGTTTGTTTTTCTATATTTAAGAGGCGCATAAAAAAACATGTAAATAAACTTATCTACCATACTCCAGGGTAGATGGAAAAGTGTGCTCCGAAAAGTTCCCCCCTCCCCCTTTGCAATAAAATGGTATCCCTGAGCAGCCATCCCAAATCTTCAGAAATGAGCTCGTTGCCTACTCTTTGCCCACTTTTAAACAAGATAGGATCACTTTTTATCCCGTTAATTGCCTATTATTGACATCGCAAGACCAGCCCTATACCCACACCCTACCCACCCCCGCAAACGAACCATCCCCAAAATAACCGGTTTTTTAGTTTTTTTTCCATACCGTCTTATCCCAGGGCAAGGTGACCTAATTTCAGGTGCAAATTGGTTTCGAGACGTGTCATGTCCCTTTGGCGCTATGCAGTCATCACAGGATTGGTAAAAACAACTGATTATTCGGGGATAATCTGCAGCGGGTTGAGCTCCTATAATGTCAAGAATTGGCGTTTACAGAATTATGCCATGATATTATGTTGCTTTTTCATACTCCTAGGCCCATGATATGTTACAAAACCTAATTTCACCTGCAATGTTGTTGTCTTGTCCTGCTCCTTCGTGGAATATGCTATACATGATGCAGCAATACAGTTTATTTCCGAGAAGAGGGTAGGGAGCAGGTGTCCCTACAAGTTCTATGGCAAAGGGGAGCGGGAAATGGTGCGAATTTTCCGGAGCACACTTTCCCACCTACTCTGGAGTCTGGTAGATAAGTTTGTTAACATGTTTTTTTTATGCGCCTCTTAAACATAGAAAAATCAACTCACAAACATTCCAAGTCGTAATCAAAATCGGATAATATTAACATGCCGTTGAGAAAGACGATGCTGTTAGCAACAAATGTTTAGATTAATATATCTCAAAAACGATTATGGTTGCAGGGAAAAGTTATAAAATTTTTTGTTTTGAAATTTTCTATGCTACAAATTCGTGATACATTGTTTTTCTGAAGACGTGACCGTTACTGAGATATTTAGGAAAGGTAACTTTCGGTGACCTTTGACTCAGTATAAAAAGTGACGCAGCACTCGGATCGATGAGGACTTTTGACATTTTGTTCAACAAGCCAATAGCAAAGTTCAGCTTTCCCCTAATTTTGAAGAAGTTTCGCCTTTTTTGTGTCGGATTTCATTGGACCATTACACCGGGGCTCGATTGGTAATTTACTCTGCCATTTCCGATGGCAACGACTGTCAAATTTATGGTATGCCATCTGTGCGTGGGCAATTTCATGGCATGCAATATCATTTCGAAAATGCCTTTGAGCGAGAAGGACATGCGTTATATCTGAGCGTCAAATGCTCTTAAGGAGTTATTTGAAGTGCAGAGCGAAGAAATTCCCCAATTTCCCAGCATTTCATACTCTGTAGACTATTTTCATTGCTCAACGAAATCTAAAAATCTCTTTGAATTCAGAATCCCTACATTTTCTTATAAGAAATAAACCAGGCCAACGGTTCAGCGCCATTTTGAAATCAAGAACTGTCAAAATATTGCCAGGCAGATGGCCGTGCAAATCGCATACCATATTGCCTACCATTTATGGCAGACCATAAAATATTGCATACCATAGGCTGCCTCCACTGGCAATTTTAAATGTTATGCCATAGGAAATTGCTAGTGGAGGTGGCCTGTTACAGTACTTTCTTGTTTCCAATGCACACTTCACAGTGCGCATCAAAATTTAGCATCCAAAAATTTCGAGGGAAATTTGTGAATGCTACAGGTTAATGGCGTGGTGCCGCATCTTCGGCAGGGTCATCGTTAATAATAATTTACGTGTAATAATAATTTACAAAGTTATATAATAATTTAAAATTTTATTCGGTAAATAATAATTTACAAAGTTACATTTTGCGAACGGGAAAAAATTACATTTCTTTCTATTTTATTAACTTCTAGCTAGGTTGACACCGAACAAGATAATTCTAGCTCAGCACTTTTCAATATAACTAATAATTTATTCTCAGTATGAAATATTTTCGTTTACCACTCAATTACTGATATGCCTGATCATATTTTTTTTACTGGGTTCTTGCATTCTTGGGCTGTTGCACTTACACGCACAGCATTCCCATCGATTTCGCGTGTGCATTGCCAGCGTGCCGTTTGCAGTTTTGCCTCAAACCGAAAATATATTATACCTATCCATTATGGTGAACTATACTTTTAACTTCTTATTCTTTCTTGAATTCATAGAAAAGTAGCAGCAAGTAGAACAATAAGTATGCTAAAATTTAAACATAATCATAAATGATGTTGGTCCAGTCATTCAATTGAATCAGATACAATTGGTTTAAGAGTAGACACCGGATGTCAAATGAGAAAGCAATCTGACTTTGAATACATTTTGAAGTGTTTTTTTTTAATATTCTGCATTATTTATTCACCCAGAAAATACTACTATTAAAATAGATGTGTAAGCCATTAAATTTAACTCGTTGACCTTTGCATCGATAACAGTAAGATGTTCGACATGAGCATTTAAAATTTTAAAATTTAAAAACCTAACACTACAAGAGAGAATAATTTGTATTTCAAAATTTGTTTTTCACACCTTTATTCTGTAAATTTTTTTTGTCAAATATTAATAGTGTTATTAAAACGAAACTCAAATAATTTAAAATAAATAAAATTATTAGACAATAAACCAAATGTTTCTTACACAATACGATATTGATTTTCTAAAGAATGCATTGAAGATTTACATATTATTCGAGGAGTTGATTTGCTTAACTTTTCAATTTAGGTGAATAAGACGATATAAAGCGATTTAATTTCAGGTACTGGTGGTGAGTAAATAAGATAAAATTTTCTACATTAATCTTGAAAATTTGATTTTTGAAGTAAAGTAGAGAAAATGTGTAGATTTTGTTTCAGATATAATCGTTGGAAATTTAACGAAATCAATTTTTCGTACTAACGACGGGATCTACAAGCTAAAACTTTAGCATAGTAAATTTAATGCTAGCCTTTCGCAGACCGGTAGTGGCTAAATTGTCACCACCGTCAAAAGTTTCTTACTGTATTTAATGCAGTAATTACTTGCTATGTCCAATATATGCTAGTGAAATTTATGATCATGATTTTAATCTACAAAACCTATTACAGGTTGGCAAAACACGTTTTGATCCGATGGCTAAATCGAAAATGATAGGGTTAAAATGATATAAAGGGTTACAAGAAAGTGGGAAAGTTTGCAGAAAGATAATGGAGCGCATTAATGATTGATCGTACGTAAAATTAAATATATCTAGCTTCGAAAGAAAAAAACGGTTTTTTATCAAAATATTTTTTTACTAGTTGGGAAGAAATTGGCACACATTAAAAACAATTAATAATGACTACCAGACCAAAATCCGATTTTATTAAATTCGTAGATTATAAAAAAGGAATCGGTGGAATCTCTGAAAACATAAGATTTCTTAGATTATGTTTAAAAAAACTCTAGCGCACCTGAACCGCTAGAAACACTAATGTTCGAAGAACAGTAGAAGAATCGTGCAGGTTTTGAGTGCATATTCCACCACATGTGCTGCTTATTACGGCCAAACTGTTTCAAATGCCACGTTTTACTTTCGTCTCAAGAATGCATTATAACTCATATGGTGGAAGGTTTCAGATATTACCACTGGCATGAATTTCAACGTTTATGAGAGCGAAACACGGGTTAATTATATTCGTTATCAGTTGCTTATTCCACATAATTTTGAAAGCAGCATCTCATATAACATCAATGAAGAAAATCCTCAGTGCCTGCAGCACTGTAACTGAAGTTGGTGTTTGGGGCTGCGATCCGAAAATTTGCAGAACTTTGTGAATTGCAACATTGATTATTTATTTTAATTGTAAATGTTTCCGGTATGAATACTAACTGTAAGCGTTTATTGATACAAAAGTAGCACAACCGACTCGTGCTGGCAACCTTCTGCCAGTATCAAAGCCAAGAATATATCACATCTGCTTCACGTTGTTATATTACATTCGAAGTTAAAGGAGTATAAAGAAATTTAGAGTTACCTGTAGCGAGTTTTTTCAAATAATCGAAAGCTTAATATTTGCTGTTTATTGTCACTACAATATCATTACCATTTGAAAATTCTACGATAAAACCGCTTAATAAAGATATTGCAATTAAACACAAAACCAACAATAGCTGGCAACCCTATCGTGGCTTTTCAACCAAATTTGGCCTGAATAATGTTTATGACAGGTTTCATTAATTGTATGAAATTCGTATTGATTTCATGACTGCACTGGAAGTTATAGTGCAAAAATTTTTATTTTCCTGAGCGAATTTTCAAAACCAAAGACACAAAAATTACCATAGCTGGTAGCACCAATCAAATTTTTCAACCAAATTTCCACCAAACAGAGATTAGAGTTAGGTTTAGCTACTGTGCCAATTTCATGAAAATCTGGTAATTTATTCACATTTCATAGGGCAAAAAGCAGTTTTTATTCTTTGTAATTTTTCAAGATGGCACCACTGGCACAGACTTGCCCACAATTCAAAATCGCTTCTATCAAATCTGGTCTTACTTAAGTCTAATGCATTCTGTAAATTTTAGCTGTATCTGATTATTGGTTCGTGAGTTTCCGTGAACAGAAGTTTTTGATGCTAAAAATATAGGTTAACTGGGAGAGGGTTACCGTTCTTGTCCGACATGAAATTTCCAAATTTTTATTTTGAACGTGTAGATAAAACATAAGATTTATATAAAGATTGGTTTTATTGTAAGAAACGGACATTTTTTTGAATATTCGATGGTTTGAATGTTTTCACTTCCAAATTTTTTTTTTTCAAAATGAAGACACCAAAATTATCATAGCTGGCAGCTCCAACCGAATTTTTCAACCAAATTTCTACCAAATGTGGCTTAAAGTAAGGTCCAGCAATTGTGTGAGTTTCGTCAAAATCGAACGATTCAATCAGAATTTATAGGGCTTAAAACAGTTATCTTTTTTAGTGATTTTTCAAGATGGCACCACTGGCACAAAATCGCCCACATTTCAAAATCACTTCTATCAGACCTGGTCCTATTTAAGACCAATACATTCTGCAAATTTCAATTAATTCTGCTCATCGGATCGTGAGTTTCCGTGAACAGAAGTTTTCGATGCTTAAAATATAGGTAAATTGGGTAAGGGTTACCAGGCGTGCCCGTTATACCATATTTTTTTTTTTTTTTTGGTTATGTAAACAAAGCACAAGATTTACATATGAGTGGCTTTTTTTTGAAGAAACGGCATTTTTTCAAGAGAGACGATGATTTGGAGGTTTTCACTTTCAGTGCCTGCCCTAGCTACAGGGTTGCCAGCACGCTCATTAAAAGCTACACAAATCTACAACTAAATAATATCAATATGTCCTGAAAATTTCGTAATGATTGAATAGCTCAGTCAAAAGTTATCGCAATTTAAAAATTTTCAAATTTTCCCGTCCTCTTTTTAGGCACCCAGCGCACACATAGGGTTAAAAAATTCCAAAACATTATCCGATTCATATGTAAAACACATTCGAAATTTATTTCGTTAACTTTATTTTTGCGAAAATTATTTGTGCACGAAATAATAGGTATATTAAAAATATCACTTAAATGGCCGCCGGCACCAAAAGGTTTACAATAACTGACATTTAAAGAGACCTGGACCTATTCTGCATATACACCAATGTATCCTACAAGTTTCAGCTCAATCGGATGGCGCGTTCCCGAGATTATCTCACTGAAATTTTTTGATGATATATATATATATATATATATATATGGAAATATGAATTTTCGGCCGAATCGATTTTAATACTAATGTTCTTCGAACATTAGTAAAAAGAATGTGACTCCAAAAAGTCATATTATTAAATTTAGGTCCCATCTGTTAGGAGTAGGGAAACAAATTGCAGTGGCCGAAAGGAATCTCATTAGAGATTCCGTAAATAGGCTTTATAAGAGATTAGGGGATCTCACACTCGAAGTTTATTCCTTGCATCTAAAAATGGCAAGAGATACTTTAGGTAGAAAAGGGGATATTTTAAACATTGTTGGAAAAGCAAACAGGGCCTTTGAATGTGAGAAAGATAGAAAGAGGAAAATTCTCACAAAGAAACTGAAGGAGCTGACGAGAGGAAAGGATACTATGGAAAAGAAAAAGAGTGCCCTAGAGACTAATCCCAACTATGTGGTGAACAAGCCCACGGTTCAATTCACAAAAGAGCAAATGAAGCTGCTTAACCAAGGTCTGAATTTTGCTGTCAAGGAAACAACATTCCCAACAGAAGACTTGGTAGTAGCATCGAAGCAGCGGTTAAAACCCTTCCCAAAGAGAAGAAAGTACAGATTAGAGGCAATGTGGCTAAACTCATCAGGAAGGAATATCGTAAGAGGGGGAACTCTGGGAAGACACAAAGAGTGCTCAAAGAGTTGGCTGCTAAACCGGTCTTTTATACCAAAGCTGATAAAGGAAATGCCGTGTCGTAATGGACAAAGACGAATATGACCGATTAGTTATGAAAAACCCACAACAACGGGGATCACCATGAGCTTAGGAAAGATCCCTTACCAGACTCTATCAAACGAGTTGAAAGAGTCTTGAAAGAGTGCAAAATGACGATTAGAGAGGTGAACAAGCTGTGGGTCTCAAACCCGGCGTTGCCAAGAATTAGGTGCCTTCCAAAGATACATAAGGAAGGAAGTGAGCTTAGGGAAATTTTCACCGCTACAAACGCTCCCACAAGGAGAATCGCAAAGTGGATTGAGAAGATTAGCGATAGAACAGTTAAAAATCGAGACGAGGTAATGCAGCGGCTTGGAAGAGTGGAAACAATAGGGGAAGATGAGCTAGTTGCATCATTTGATGTCCAGGCTCTGTTCCCAAGCGTACCGGTAAAACAAGCACTCACGTTCTTTGAGAACTGCCTATTAGAGAGGAATAGCTCACCGGAGGAGAGGAGGAGAACTAAAGACTTTTTCAAACTTGCTTCGGTTTGCATAAATGAAAGTTATTTTACTTTCAGGGGGAAATACTTAAAAGCGATGAAGAGTGTTGCAATGTGAAATCCTTTATCCCCTTTATCCCCACTTATGAGTGAGACATTTATGGACAGACTGGAGAATAAACTTTATGAAGAAGGTTCGCTTCCTCGGGTTTGGTTGAGATGTGTAGACGACATTCTAGCTATCGTTAAAAAAGATGCTTTGGGAGAAACTTGGTAGAAGTTGAATCAAGCACGTAATGACATCCAACTTTCAATGGAAATCGAAAAGAATCAGAAACTACCCTTCCTGGATTGAATGGCCGTAACGAAAGAAGGTATTTTTAGATTTAATATCTACTGAAAGCCGACACATACCCAGAGGACAACACCTTCCACGTCTGATCATTGGCATTCCCAAAAAATGGCGCTCTTTAATTCGATGATTCACCCATGCCCATGGATCAGGAAAGTTTAAACTCAGAAGTTAAATATATTAAAGATACGGCGAGAAAAAATGGATTTGACGAGAGAATAATTGGAAATCTTGTCAAAAAGAAAAAGGATAGAATACAGCGTGATCTATTAACGACGCTCTTTATACAGGAAAAACAAAAAACAACCATAAGATTTCCATTTATTTTTTCGTCAATATTCAAAAAAGTTCGGGAACTTCTTGAACGCTTTGATATTAAAGTAGTTCCAACCAGTAAAGCTAAAAAATAAGGTACTATAATAAGTCACGTGAAAGACAAAAAGGATAATGCGATAAAATATACATCGGTCAAACGAAACGGTTAGTTGGTGTTAGACTAACGGAATATAAACGGGAAGCAGCTTCAGCGAGGAAAAGGAAGGGACTACAATCAGCAGTAGCGAAGCACATCTTGGAGGAGGATCACAACATAACATGGGACAACGTGGAGGTGATTAAGGAGGTACAGCAGGTACGGAAACTGGATGCGTATATGCGGTATGGAAAACCCCAATGAATAGAAGACTAAACACAGGCAAGCAAACTGTGCATCCCCATTGTTCTTGTTAGTTTGAACATCCATTTGATAGTGAGGAGGAAAATTTAATTAATATAGATAGTTAAATGTATTCAAGTAAAGTAATTAGTAGACAAGTAGTTGGTAATTAGTATAAGTCAATACTTTAAAAGTAAACCTCTATAAATAACATACCTAAGTTAGATTAAGATTAGACCGATAGACGCTGAAGAAGAGGGCAGATTACCCTCGAAATATCGATATTTGTCACAAAATTAAATATATCTAGCTTCGGAAGGATAAATCGGTTTTTTATCAAAATATTTTTTTACAAGCTGGTAAAAAATTGGTACACGTTAAAAACAACTTATGCTTGTGTTTAGTTTGACGATACTTTGGCACTATTTCTATGTGACTGAACAAGAAAATGAAAATATACATATTCCTTTTCAAGTACGCTTGCAAGAACATTTCCATTTTTTATTTAGTGACTGTGGCTTAAGATTACCTTTGATAATTATTCATTCTAAAGGCGAAGTTCTCGTATTTATCACTCGACTCGCCTGGCTGTTTCATTCTCGGCAATTCTAGCTTGTTTACAAAGCCCGGCCAAGTACAATCAACCACTTGCATTATGGAATCTATTAATTTAGCAGGTTTCTTAGCTTTCGTTGCCCGCTACGCGCTTCTGCAAACGATTACATAATACGGCCAGTGCATCGCTGCCACATTGCACTTGATAGAGAAAAGCTTAGTGATTGGCGTCGTAATTGTCTATTTTCCGCGGACTAAACCTTAAATGCAACCGACTTGGAAAACTTATTGTCCGATCTCAATTACCGCGTTCCGAACGTTCTGATGATGATAAGCGCGCAAGTTGTTTGTTTAATAATGAAAGTTGAGCTATTGCCGCTTCGAGTGCGATGCAATTTCAAAGCTAAGCGCTAGTGTTTGAGGAAAGCAAAGTCGCGATTGACTTTGATACAAGGGCTCCTTCCCCGCAGTGCATACGCGACTCCTACGTCAACGAACGGTCGAATTGCAGCTGATTTGAAAATTTTGGCGGTTACACGTAGCCCGCGAGTTGTTTGAAACCGCGAAAATGACAGTGTTTGCAAAAATAGTGTTCCGGAGCCAAGTGAATCGTGCCTAGTGCAATTATACGCTCTAATACAGTAAATAAACTCGACAAGTCCTTGAGCTTATCAAATAACGAAAATGCTAAATGCTAAACCAAGCTAAGTTTCTTGTGATTGTTATACATTTGGCTTGATGTCAGCGAATCTAGGCGTACTTATTGGTTCGTGCGTCAACTAGTGTAGCCACAAGTGACACACGAGACGGAATTGAAATTATTTTCAAGGTAAGAGCTTTGCAGTGACATAATACCTATCCAGTTGCATCATTGATGATATTATGCCAATAGTTGTCTGCGTTAGAGTGTAGTTGCGAACCACCACTGTGAATAGATTTGTTTGGATGTGAATGGGGTTCATATTATTGCCCCTTGTTTGAAAACAAAAACATACTTGTCGAGTATTTATGAACGTTATGAATATTCTAATAGAATAGAATTGGTGCGATTAATTTTAATCCGCAAGATGATAAAAATCAAGGATATAGGATTAAAATTAGTTTAGTGACAAGTAATATTTCGGAGATACGGATTGAAAGTGGACGTTTTAGTATAAGAGCTATGATTTAACTGTCTGAGCAGGCTCCGTTAGGTCGGGAAGCTCGAAACACTGAAAGAGTATTTTTTGAAATATTATTTGCCTCGCAGTATTCGTGCAAAGGTTGCGAGATGAAATTGTGCGTCCATCTGTGAGAAATATCCTTGGGAGTCCAAGTTCTTTTAACTTCAAAATCGTGAATTTGATGAAAGCATGCGTGAAATTTGTAATGCATCATTTATCGCGTCTTCTCTTGGAAAATGATTTCTTAGTTTCCGGGATGATGAGATATGCTATGTAATTTATTCCGTCTAATTTTTTTGTGAAACGTATTGCACAATTTCCGGAAATGCAAAGCCTCTTTATAGTTCCTCCAACAAATTCAATGAAAGAAGAAAATTGAATACAACTGAACTTGCTGCTACCGATATTTTAGATACATTTTGCGTTCAGTTTGCTGACGTTTGATAGAATTATAATTGAGATAGAGATCAATCTGGCGACAAATGTTCCGTTACTTCAGTTAATTCGCCTTCTCTGCAGTGGTTTTTATCCCGAGTCTCTACTGATGCGTGTAAAGGTGACATTAATAAGTAGACTGGGAAGTTCCACGAAAGAGTTGGGCAAAACACTTACTTCAAACAATCGTTTAAAGGGTTAAATTAAACTGATTCTTTCAGCTGCTCAAAGTGTAGTTACTTGCCTTCACTTCTGGCCGACTGGTGTTCTAATCAAATTGCTTAAATAGTGACGGTGTCCTGTAAATTTTATTGATTTTCCTGTTGAATTTTTAACAGTCCGAGTTCCTCTTTGACATGCCATCTGCCTGTTACTGTGTGCATTCCATGTAATAGCTCCTAACGTTCTTAAAATCCACGAATGTTAATAAAGTCCCGGACAGGACGCTACGACAACGTGAAACCTGGAACAAACTGCGGGCCTAGCTTGATGATACTAAAAAGTTTAATCGATGGGCTACTATAAAAAACAATAAATGGTATGATCAACGGTTAAACCACCATTAGACATTTAAATGCTTTTCAATTTTATATGTTATTATTGTTTTTAATGTGCCAATTTTTTCCTAGCTTTTTAATGTGTACCAATTTTTTCCTAAAAAACCGATTTTTCCTTTCGAAGCTAGATATATTTAATTTTGTGACAAATATCGATATTTCGAGGGTAATCTACCCTCTTCTTCAGTGTCTATCGGTCTAATCTTAGAGCCTAGACAGACGACACAAGTTAATTATCATTTCGAGCCCAATGATCATTATCCATTACGTGTGTCATGGTTAATCATCATTTATAACATCATCAATGAGGTTCTACGAATTATCATTTGGAAGCTAATGCTCATTTGCTCTTATCGATTGTCGCACCATCTACGGAGAAGATTATGAAATTTACTGGGGAAATTCGGGAAATTCCATTTGAAATAATGTAGTTTCTAACTGTCAAAAACATAAACATATTATTTCGAATATATTACAATATGGCATGCAAATGTTTCATTTTTTGCACATTTCTTCGTATTCTCTTCTTCAATACCTGAACATTTTATATGTTCTTCCTTCGTGATTAAACTTTTTTTTTGTGTAAAATTTCCATTATTTTACACAAAGGCTCATTCGCAGTAAAACTTGTACTGATATCTGATTTTTTGATGTGTTTCGATAAACAATAACTGTCAAAATAATACCATTTAAATTCAAACAACCTACAGCTGTTAAACAACCTCATTCAAATAACCGTGTGTCACTCTCCAAACAAATTATCATTAGCGTTCAATGATCATTGTGTTAATGATCATTAACTTGTGTCGTCTGTCTTTAGTCTTAGTCTAACTTAGGTATGTTATTTATAGAGCTTACTTTTAAAGTATTGACTTATACTAATTACCAACTAATTGTTTATTAATTACTTTACTTAAATACATTTAACGATCTATGTTAATTAAATTTTCTTCCTTACTAATGTTCAAATTAACCTGAACAATGGTGATGCACAGTTTCCTTGGTATGTGTTTAGTCTTCTATTCATTGGGGTTTTCCATATGTTCAGGCTTTCGTACGCATCCAGTTTTCGTACCTGCTGTACCTCCTTAATCACCTCCACGTTGTCCCATGTTATATTGTGATTCTCCTCCAAGATGTGCTTCGCTACTGCTGATCGCACTAATGTTGTATTCCTTTTCCTCGCTGAAGTTGCTCCCCGTTTATGCTCCGTTAGTCTAACACCAACTAACCGTTTCGTTTGACCGATGTATATTTTGTCGCATTCTGGGCATGTAATTTTATAAACTCCACATATTTCCTTTTTATCCTTTTTGTCTTTCACGTGACATAGTATAGTACCTGATTTTTTAGTTCTACTGGTTGGAACTGCTTTAATATCAAAGCGTTCAAGAAGTCCTCGAACTTTTTTGAATATTGCCGAAAAAATAATTGGAACTCTTATGGCTGTTTTTTATTTTTCCTGCGTAAAGAGAGTCGTTAAAAGATCACGCTGTGTTCTATACTTTTTCTTTTTGACAAGATTTCCAATTATCCTCTCGTCAAATCCATTTTTTCTCGCCGTATCTTTAATATATTTAACTTCTGAGTTAAAACTATCCTGATCCATGGGCACTGTTAATAGCCGGTGAATCATCGAATTAAGGGGCGCCATTTTTTGGGAATGCCAATGATCAGACGTGGATGGTGTTGTCCTCTGGGTGTGTGTGGGCTTCCGGTATATATTAAATCTAAGAAGCCCTTCTTTCCGTATGACCATTAAATCCAAGAAGGGTAGTTTCTCATTCTTTTCTATCCCCATTGAAAATTGGATGTCCTTATGTGATTGGTTCAACTTCTCCAAAGTTTCTCCCAAAGCATCTTTTTTAACGATAGCTAGAATGTCGTCTACATATCTCAACCAAACCCGAGGAAACGAACCTTCTTCATAAAGTTTCTTCTCCAGTCTGTCCCTAAATATCTCACTCATAAGTGGGGATAAAGAATTTCCCATTGCAACACCTTTCATCGCTTTCCCCCTGAAATTTGCATCTTCTTTGGTGATTGAATAAATTACTATCCCAATGCCAGGCAATCGCCAAAGGTGGTTGCTTTGCCAAATTGACGCATGTAATCAAATGTAATAATAGGCGTCTTTTTTTGCTCCCCCTATATATAACAAATGCGTCTGTTTCTAATGCGGCTGTTCTGGATTGCGTTGTTCTGTTATGGACAGGGGAAGCAAAAAAAAAAACACGCCTAATATTTGCGGAAACCTAGCTGAAGCATCACATAGCTTCAGCGGAGCTAGAACTTACTATTTTACTCACTAAGATTTTAAGTATCTGATGGATACATGTAGTTTATGGGTAAGAAAAAATGCCATATTATCGTGTGAAGTGTTTATATCTGTCGTTCTATAAATACATTCAGTTTGCTGAGATTGATCGTTGAATGAAAGCCAAAGTTAAAACTTTGTAAAATGATTCAGTATCAGTCTGTATTGAAATTTTTAATTTATGAATTCAAGGCAACGGTATTGAATTTGAAATGTGTTGTTACCACGACTCAGCTTCGACACTAACTTCAAAAAATTGATTCTCTTTGCGAAATCGCCGATGAAACTGTAAATCATTTATAACCACGGAGAATAAATTGAAGTGCATCCGAATACAGTGCATTTGCTTCAGTGTAGTATGAGCTTTTAGGTTTCCTTAGCAACTATGGTAGGAGAGCTTTATTTTCATTCACTCCAATAATGCAATAATTCTGCAAGTTTGCAAAATTACGCAGTTATTATATCACCTACGTTGCCGCGATTGTTTATTTAGATGCGAGGTCATCGTATACGGTGTACGTTGTCAAGTTGGTTAAACAGCCGAACGTAGTAAATTGCGTGCATTTGTAGATACTTATTTGTACAATAGCGAGCGGCAGACTTACATGTTGCACTCGCAAAGTGCAATTCACTGAATGGTAGTTGAACGTGGCAGCCATGTATGCACTTCGTGCAAGCGTAGTGAAATGCTTACTAGTCTGGCTTAACATTGACATTGCAGGTATTGGCTATATAATTCAACCGGCAGGGCTGACAAGTAATAATTGATGATGCTTTGTGGTAGTATGGGTGCTTTTCAATAATTTGTTCGAATTAAAATTTTCATGAAAGTTTATAAATTTTTATTGATAAGTGTGTTAACTTTTTTGAGCCCAAAATATGTAACGCTTATAAATTTAACTACGTAAAAATTGATATGATAAGCGTATCGATCCGATCGATATCGCTCGATCCGATATTCTTAAATTGTTTGGATCAATCAGTTGTAAAAAAACTTTGCCATCGATGCTTGAATCAAAGAGCAGCCTCGTGAAAAAGGTTTATATACAGTAATCCCTTGACTTACGTCTCCCTTGTTATACGTTTTTTCGACTTACGTCGTTCATTACTTTGAGACCAAACCCTTGAAATTACGTCGTCCGTCCCTTGACTTACGTCGCCGTTTTCATAGAACAGATGTTTGTTCAAAACTGTTCCTCTGGTAAAAGGAAATTCCCAGAATTGTGTGAGCGCGGTTTTCGTAGGAAAGTTTTCGTATTTGGCGTTTGCATTGGGAAAAATATTGATTATTTGGATCAAAGACCTGAACCATCAAAATATGCCGGTGAGCACGTTGACTATTAAGGCGATGGAAAAAAGCTTATTCGAACAAGCAAACTTGAATCGAGGAGATACTTTCGTTGCCAGCAATGGATGGTTTGAAAACTTCAAGAAAAGAAGTAAAATCTACAATGTAAAAGTAACAGGTAAAGCGGATAGTGCGGACTATGACGCTGCAAAGATCTTTCCAAACACTTTACATGATATTATTGAAAATAGAGGATATTGTGCACAGCAGGTGTTTAATGTTGTCGAAACAGGCCTGTATTGGAAACGCTTGCCCTCAAGAGCATTTCTTTCGATTGAAGAAAGAAGAGCTCCTGGCTTTAAGGCAGAAAAATCCAGGATTACTTTGCTTCTTGGAGGGAATGCATCAGGTAATTTGAAACTGTTGCTGTTTATCAATCAGAAAATCCAAGGGCTTTCAAAAATGTATGCAAGGAAAATCGACCGGTTATTTGGAGGTGCAACAAAAAGGCCTGGGTTACTTCTAATATATTTCGTGATTGGTTTGGTCAACGTTTCTGTCCGACAATAAAGAAATATTTGGAAGCCAATAATCTTTCTGATAAAGCATTACTTATCATATATATAAAAATCTTCAAAGAAAATGATCCTGACAAATCAAGAAGTGCAGAAATTTCAAACGAAGTCTTCACTTTTGTCAACGATTACAAAGCAGTTGGTCGAAGAAAAAAGAAAACAAACTTTGCCCCAAACGCGAATATCGACCTTTTTCGCCATTAAACCAGTCAACCCACAAACAGTAGAGGCTCTTCATTCTAAAGATGATAAGAATTAATGGGTTGCGTTTTAGTGCTTTATGTCAAATATGTACATATTTGTACATATTTAAAGCCGTATATTTTCTTCTTCGTAAGTTTTATAAATACGTATTCCGGTTTCTACTTGTTGCCTTCACTTCTATTTGCAATTTAACGTGTAGTCGTGTATAAGCACTTGATGAAGGGTACAAGTATAAAACCTATGTGGACGAAAACCCACGATTTTCTTTAAAAAAATGAATTATGTACAAACTTAAAAAATAAATACATTCATATACAAAAAAAAAGGAAATTTATTCATTTATCGCCTGGGGTTCCTTCTACCCTCGAGTTACGTCGTTTTCGACTTACGTCGCATATTCTCGGAACCTAATACCGACGTAAGTCGACGGACTACTGTATTTATTTATTCACCAAACAAGGTACAAAAATCACATATAAAATATCAAATTAAAAGTAAAAATAGAAAAGTAAAGTAAAAACAAAAAGTAAAAACAAACAAGTTAAATAAGTAACAAACAAATTAAAAAAAGAAACAATTAGATTAATAAATAATAATCAATAAATAAAACATTGACATAAAAGCTATAGCTTAAGGTTTAGGGCTATGGATGGCATGCAAAAAAGAGCAAATAACGCATAAATAAATTAGTTAAAAATATATAACAAATAAAGTAATAAATAAATGACAAATAACTAAATGAATAACAAATGACAAATAACTAAGTAAATTTAAATTTAAATTAAATATACAATACATGTATTTATATTAGTATGGTGGGGGAAAGGGGGAGACTATGAAGAGAGAGCTTTCATAATATTTTTTTTTAAAGTTGATTTAGATATCATAGGGGAAGAGTTCTCGCTCATGCTATTGAATAGCCTGCAGCACCTATTTATTGGCTCGTTTGCTGCATATGTTGTGCTGTGTTGATATTCAATAAGCAATCGTCGCGATCTAGTGACTCTCAGGGGCTGATTGAGCACAAACTTTTCTTTCAAGTAGACGACATTAACCACGTCTTTGATGACATCGAAGCTGAAGCAGGCAGATAACATTAATCTTCTCGACGCAAGGGGTAACAAGTTAATACATTTAAGGCGATATTCGTATGGTGGTAGATTACTGAAATCATAAGGGTTGAAAAGATCTGTCAGAGCGAACAGTAAAAACTGCTTCTGAACAGACTCAAATCTTTGGCTGTGAATTTCGAAAGCCGGGTTCCAGATAGTGCACGTATATAGTGCAAGAAGAGGACGCACGAGTGAAATATATAAAGATTTAGTAACCCAGAGATTCTTAAACTCTTTGCCTCGTCGCTTAATGAAACCAAGTTGTTTTCTTGCTCGGGAAAACACTCTATCGTAATGTAGATTGAAGCGGAGCTTTTCAAGAAAGGTCTTTCTGCCAATACCAATTTAGTGATACTTATTTCCAATGTTTAGTGCACAAAGGTGATGAAATTGATGTTATTCGACCGAGTTAATCACTCAATGTTGATTTCCAAGCTGAGCAGCTGTGAGTTGCAGGGTCTCTATTACGATGGCTTAGCAATCACCTCCACAACCGCCCACAATATACATGTAAAATTTCAAGGGCATGTCTATAAAGAAATTCTTGTCAATTCAGGTGGCTAGCCATCTTGTCCCCCTCCTTTTTAACATTCTTATGCCAGACTTGTCGGAGACTTTATCTTAAACACTTAGTTTACTCTGTACGAACGATTTAGTCATCTTTAACCTACTGATGGATTTAATTATCTTTCAGCCTTTAGCTTGGCGAGAATTTTAGTGATGTTGTAGGAAATGAATGTAAATCTTTAAAAAAATTATGTTCGGAAAAAGCAAGCCTACGAAACAAAATGAACATGTTTTTAGCCTAGATCTGATAAAGTTTTGGAAATACTAACCTTATGTGAGCGCTAATTTTCGAAAAATAGACAAGAAGTGGCAATGACTTCCGACAAAGTCATCGAATCATGGAAATTACCGGACATATTGATGTTTATAAGAAATAGATTTGTTTATTTTTTATGAATGTGCAAGAAACGCTGTAGCATACAGAAGACACGTAAACAGAAATTCTTAAAAGTATTCCGCTTTTCGTCTAATTTTTTTTTTCTATGATAATGCCATAGCTCAAGGGATTGCCCTTTGAAGCGAAGGCTTAGCGATGGCGGTAGGGAGACACATATGGAAGAAGCCGATATCAATTATTCCATTATTCTTTTAAGTACCAAATTTATTTCTTATACAGTATTTCATGAATAATAAGAAACGTCAAAAAAATAAAAGCAGCTTCGATTTCAAATTATCGATGTCTCTATTGAAGAATCATGTAATAATTTTTTGAAATATATTGTATTAGACAAACTTTGAATTATGGGCAAAGTAATACTTTTAACTGAAACATATAGATTTGCAGGGAAATATTTGATAAATATTTTTCCTCTGCTCTATTGAAATTTGCCGGTTTTTAACGGCTAACTCGAAAGTCTATTAGTGATTAATCATAGTTAGTTTGGTAGAAAAGTAAACAGAGCCGAACGGAAAACTTTATTGTAGTAAAAGTAATCAGAAATATGTCATAAGTAAAATGTTTATGCACCGCTTTTCAAACAAATTTTAGCGATTTGTATACGCTTTGAGGTTTAACGATACGCAGCAATTAAAATCTTAATCTTAACTTACAATCCCTAGAAAATTCTCCACTTAATCGTCACTAAAACAAATTTCGTACTGGGATATTTTACGGTTGTTAAATTTTTCTCCACTTCTTTTCTTCGTAAAAAAATTGTGCATGAATTGAAATCAGATCTAGGACTCACCCTTTCAGTTATTACTGAGACTCCACGTCTGCATCATTTTTTTTTTTTGCTTTTTGAATTTACCGAATCGCTCGATGAGCCCCTGAAACTTTTCAGAAGAATATTAACACTGAGTTGCGAAGATGATCCTTAACACATTATTATTCTCTAATCCTAGACAGATTTAATAATAGGCCATCTAGCAACAAAAGATAATAATGATGTTGTCATTACCTTTTTTTCGATAACTTTGCACACCTGTGATATACAAAGCAATTTCATGGATCTGATTCAGTGATGGCACTGTTGAACCGAGACGCGAGAACACGATTACATTAATTCGATACCATATGGTTTGTTATCTTCCATGGTTCGATGAATGAATGGATGAAAGAGGATGAATGGTGTTGCAAATGTCGGAGGCAGTTATCGTAACAAGACATTGTAATGTAGTATTTGAGTAGTACGCACATCGAATTTCGTATGCATCTTACAGCTCGCTCCCGAAAATGGATTTCGTTACGAAATAACTCATTTCGAGGACATCTGACTACTCACACATGCTAATATCTCCATGCCTCTGATTCAGAAGTTTATGTAAGTTAAAATTCTAGTCTATAGCATATAATGACTTACACATTCAGCATCATTCTCATAAAATTTGTATCGCCAGGTACAACATGAGTGAGTTATGTAAACCACATAGCAATCTAACATATCGCATCGGGTAATATGAGAGCAAGAAGACGACATGCCACAGCAGATTGCTGAGAATATATTGCAATCGCCGAAGGGAGCGAGCTTTGCAGCCTCCGTGCCATACCCTTTCAATTCAACTTTGTAGGAAAGGATATTGCTCATATTTATGACTGTCAATGGCATAATAACGTTCGAAATCGTTTCAAGGTATGCCCAACATTTCACGTAATTTTGCTTTCACTCGGAAATGTCTGCTCCTGACGTTTATACGAAGCATTGTGAATTCATTGCGATGTCCTTTAAAGAAATGAAACTAGATTGTTGTCCATTGCCGCGAAATCCCGTTAGATACCTTTACAATAATAATGGGAAACGTTTAGCTATTTTGTATCGATGTAAAGACGATCCCACGGTGGGAAATATTTCGAAACGCTAAATGCTTCTCCTGTACCTCTATAAAAATATCGCCGTTGTGTCTGCAAGCAGCCAAATTTGTCAGGAAAGTGAGTATATTTTTGTTGATCTTAATGACTTTTTACAAAAGCAACTCATACTTTTTAAAAATTCTGATGAATCGATAAATTGCATTTTTTTTTAAACAGGGAAGGACTCTGAAGTTGAAGGTCCTTTGAATGGCATGCTAATTAAAGTCTATTTTGGCATACAACTTATCCATAAAGTATGGGAATCCATGAATTTAAGAAAAAAAATTAGTCTTATTTCATACCGATGTCATACCTAGTCCTGTTCGATTACATTGGGCTTATTTGTGAAAAGAACAATTGGAAAAATTTCTTTCAGAGAGCGTGATGGCATTTCTATGTTATGAATGCTGCACAGTAATCAAAGCCTAGCACGAAATCTACGTGTATTGCCTGTTAAAGCTGTTAAGAACAAGATTTATGAAATTCAAATGAAAAATCAACTATTATGGAAAAATTTGAGATTTTATATTATTAAGAGAGATAATTACTTATATTTCAAACATGGTCAGGCTAGAAGTGATTTGCATTAGCATCATAATAAGCAAATGATATTAGTCGGAAATGAAAAAGTTGTGTACTTAATGACGTATCTCTGATTTTATTCAGAGAGTAGATAATTTTAATTCAAGGTGATTTATCTGCAATAATTTTGTTTTCTTCTGAAAATACCATTATTCTCAACGGCTTAGAAACGAACAACTGCCATTCCAATCTTCAAATCTGCCAACGACAGCTGGAATTGAATTAAATTGTGAAATACTTTACAATTTCACAATACAAATTCAGAACAGTGAAATTTTAAAGCTAGTGAAGAATCTATTTTTGTCTTTTGGAGATATGTGATTTTATGGTTTTATTTTTCTTAAACTCTTACTGCGTTTCGAATATTGTTATTACTGAGCCTATACGTTGGATTTCAGCAAACTACTTATAACTATTTGAATAGGATAAGCTGCATTATGCTTTTCAAAAGAGGCTCTTGATGTGATTATTAGATTTGAAATAGATACAAAGCTTAAAAAAAAATCAAAATCAAAAATCAAATAATTTTTACTGGAGAGACGTGTGTTAGTGTTTGCCAAGCCAAATCTACGCATTTGCAGAGCCCTTTTTTTTCGCAAAATTAAGATTTACGGAAAAATCGCTAGGATATACGAAAAACAATCTATGACTACTAAAGTATTTTACTTAGTAAATTGCTAATATTAGTAAAGTTTAGCAGGTTACACTTTGCCTCATCTATTTAAAATCACTGGGTAATTTGTCTTAAGATGAGTCTGCTGATGATGCCAAATCATGGCATGTAAGGCTCCTTGGCATTCGGTTAAATAAAGATTGGATTCAAATTTGAGTGGTTGCTCTCCTATTTCTAGATTGCGTGACAGTCGATTCAAATAGAGTAACCATAAGTCAGTGTTGTCTCTAATGAATATATTTAATAGTCAGTGTTGTCTCTAATGAATATATTTAATATGAGAAATTTTCAGTATCGAGAGAGATTTCAAGTTATAATCCTAAAATCCAGTTCAATAAAGAAAGACTGAGGCCCTTCAGCATCTTCTTACTAACACGAATTGCGGGAGAAATGCTGTCCAGAAGAAAACTCAAGGACTTGGAGTGTGAGTTGAAACCTAATCTGGTTATATTTCAAGGACTTTTTTTTTCCTTTTGAAGAGTAAAATATTGGTTTTGGTTCGCTAGCTCATCAAAGAGTCTCAGAGCATTCTTGTTGAGTTGGCTAAAAGTGTGCAGGGTCCCATCCAAGATTATGATCGCAATGCCATCGGTATAGTCCAGCCCATTTTTAAATTTTGTCCCCAGGTCCCACAAAAGAGGAGCTAAAGCTGATCCTGGGAGAGCGCTTCGTGCAGCCTGTTTGTTATTTCCGTTCCCGCTCATTCCGCTTAGATGAGTTTTTGCTCAAGCATGCTGTTATTCACTTGCAGATGGCAGGGTAGGTATTGGTTGCTTGCATAATGGCTGATGAATCGATATTATTGAATGCGCTCTGAATGTTCAAAAAGATCCCTAAGGCATATTATTTACTGTAGAGCTCTTTTTCTATTTAAATAAGTACACTATGAAGAGCCGTCTCAGCATTTGCATATGCGTCTATGGCCCTCAATATAGTTTGAGATCCTAGTTTCTCCTTAATGTGGAGATTTAAAAGCCTTTCGAATGTCAGGAATGAAGCGAAACTAGTTGCCCTGTAGTCTTTTGGGTATTCATGGTTGCTTTTATCAGTTTTGGGCATAAATGCAACCTTGGCGATTGTCCAGGCTGCAAGTACATGACTTATCACTTTTGTGAATTGACAGAATTTGTAAAATTCCACCCCAAACCACAGATTTCTAAAGTAGGTTTTCATACAAATGAGGTGTGCAAAGGGTTTAGTCCGCTATGACTTTTTAAGCCCTAAACAAACGATAACCAGGGAGGCCATCTGCGAACAGTTTGAGTGGTTTCAGTCAGCGCTAAAGAGAAAATGATCATATTTGCGTTCAAGACGAAAGGTGTCCTTTGTCTGCTTATGCTGGGTTTGGCTATCTCTGGGGAAAAAGATTACGTCGGACATACTAAGGATATACTAAGGCTATATTGAAAGCGCATGCCCTACGTCTCTAGTATAGCTCACTACATAGCAGTATTATGCTATTATGATATAAATCACGTGGTGCAATAATTGTAAGAACAAATATCGTGTGCATGCTCACATGTTTCTGAATATTACGGGTGTAGTATACAGAAAAATTCAGTTCATTTCTCACGAAACCGCTAGAATGGTCACGACATTATTTCAGGAATTTGAAGTCAAGCTTTGCATAAGGTTGATGATGCGATGCAACTTGTAACAATTAATTTCGCGAGGCAAGGTCAGAGCTCCCTCTCTTCACTTCCACTTCTTCATCTGATAAAAAAAAGACTGCAAAAAAATTAACGGGTAGGGTGCTACAGATCATCGGCTTGATTGGCAAAATCATTTGAGCTTAATTTTTTTATGTATTTGGTGCAGAATAAGGAGGATAACACAGCAAACCTTTGCTAAGAATGCTATTTACGTAGGCTTTTGAAAATGTCTTGTTTTGGTGTCATACTTGGTGATGGTGATGAAAAATAACGTCTAGCAATTTGAGAAATACTCAAGAATTGTGTAGACGATTAAATGATGCATAAAATGAACAAATGAACATACTGATGATAATCGTCAGAAATGCTAAAAAGCACCATTGCTATATTCTTAAACTTTTTTTTTTTGTTGCTTTTCAATTTGAACGTAAAGAGTTTGATACTTTCAACAATGTTTGCGTTGTTAGCTCATCTGCGGTTTACTGTACTTAATTTTTATGTTTAAACTGAAAGAAACATCTCATCAAGTAAAAGGATTTGCTCCAAATTCTGCCATTGATTCAAAATACAGAACTACAGTTGAGTAATAAGAACATTTGTTTCATTTTCGAAAATCGATTTCAAAATACTCTTAATAAGTCCTCTACTGTGCGCTAATATCAGTTATTTCCAAGCAATATGAAGTCAGAGCTGGATACCACGTTTTTTTCCTACACGTGATATACAATGTTCCCAAACAATACTTTATGTAGCTTAAAATCACGAATTGTCTTGGCTGTATAAAAATAGTCGAAGTATATGTTTTTATCGGCGATGACCGATTTTTATTACTTTTATAAATCTATTTTGTCGCTACAGACGACCGTGGCTAACATTTATTTTTGATGCACTGAACTGATACGGAGGCCTGGTTATCTAATATGTACTACAGGAGCTCGAGCCTACAGATTTGCGATTTCATTCAGTTGTCCGATCATATGGACTAAATAATTTTTGAGTAACGGTATTGTCAGGAGAGATATTGCAGGTAGTGGAGATTGAAATCAAAAGACATTACAATCCTTTGCAAAAATCAAGTACATCATTTCAAATTGTAAGGCCCTTATCCCATGACAGAATATAATCTTCAAGTTAGACTCGCGTGCAGAAAATATTACGTGACATGGTACACATGAATCCCATAAAGGGTTAACGTGTTATGAGTCCGTTCAAATTCTGATCTGGTAGTCTAAATAGGCGGACTATTTGCGTAGATATATTTTCAGTTTCACAATCGGACGTAATTGTTGCGGAATATTTTTCACGTTTGTTTTTTATCAGAACAATCCCGAAGTTCTCGCCAGTATACATATACGGCACGATATAGCATCGCACCGCGCAGCCTCAGCTTCCAATTTCCAATTTAAATCGAACTCCTGTTGAAAACAAGAAACTTCCATTGGGTCATAAGTACATACATGAAGTGTATTTGCATTTTGTTCGAGTTTCATACAGGCGCAGACTGCCGCCGGTATCATTCATACGGGAATTATAGGTAGCCAGGAGTATGTTGAACAAGTTTTGGCGCGGCAAGAAAAGACTAGATGGTAAGCCGACAGGAGTTCCTTCGGCCGCAGTCACTAGTGTTTTAATCGTATTTGACTTTTATGAGTGTATCCAATTGTTTTGGGTAGCTACTTTGTTTGTAAATCAATTCTGTTAGAGGGAAAATTGTCAGAAAATCGAATTTCAAATTGATTTTTAAATACGATGGAAACAATTGAGTTTGTGTGTTTGACAATTGGCAATCAATAGTAATCTGCATCCCGGCTGAATGAAAGCGCGCAGGGGATGTTTAATTAGGTCATTTTATCCGGTTGTTTTTGCGTAGGCAACATATCAACAACTAACAGCTTTTTGAATCAAACAACAATCTAATGAAAAATGTAATTAATCATACGAATATTGATAAAAATTGCCGTTAAAATGAGCTTTAGAAATGTAATATTTTCATTTTTACATTCTACGACCCAAAACCAGAAGCTTCTGCAATAGTTTCCATCGACGCAGAAAGAAATCTTTGATCTACCCGTCTCATTGAGTAAATATTATCTACTTATTTTCTTTTAGTCAAGTCAAGCAGAACAGTTTATTTTCGGTCGCCTTTGTGAAAAATTGGCAAAATAGGTCATGAACTGGAGGTGTATAATTTTGTTCAAGGTATCGATTACTCTGTGACTGGTGACATTTCCTAAAGCAAAAGAACACTATCAGAAATACTATCTCATTGCTACTTCCATTCCGTAGTCAGACATCATTGTGATCCGAAGAAGATAAGGACGTAAACTACGTAAACCGCAAAGAATAATATACTGTATGTAAAGATACTACGAATCTTAATACAAATTCGATGCGGTCGCAATTATCTTCTTTAATTAAGTTTATTTTCTGAGAGTTACACTAAACGAAATTTGATATTATAATTGCAATTGAATGTCGCACGACTTCATCGAACGATTCAGTAGGGCTGTTGCTTTTGCGAAAAATCTACCAGTTCGAAATGTCGATGTTAAAAAATCGATGTTCTTTATCTGACTTTTTTTCGTTTTGTGAATATGAATAGTCATGCATTTTTTTTCAATAAGTGATTCTGCAAATAATTTGAGAGCAAATCATATGAGAGCTTATTTCTATGGTGTAACTAGCATTGTATGAACGCTGTAGTAAACATTGTATGAGGCAGTAAAGTTGAAGATATCGGTTTTCCGAATGTAATCGGACCATTTTCATTGCATTAGCAACGTCAGTGCGAGGACAGAAATAGGTATTTTCTGATTCGTTTATTGAATAAAGTAGTGTGAATGTAGGCTTGTCTTATTTCAAAAACTTCAATTATCTTGCTTTTCTAGATTAGTTTTCTTCTTAAATAAGTATTTGTTTAAAAGGTGGAATACACACATTTCAATTTTGGAAAACGTCAAATTTATGATGAAACTCATAACTGATGTCATCGACGTTCCAAAAAATGTGGATATTTTCAATAAAAAAGAACGTTATTGATGTTGTCAGTTGCGCCACTTTGAAGATTCTTGATCGATCCCTACTGCAAGAAACATGAATTATTATCTCAAAATAAGCATTACATTTTAAAGAATCGAAAATGGAATGCCTATTAAAACATAATCACCTCGACCAAACTTACTGTAAAAACTTATCGCGGACAAATTCAAGAGGATCAATGAGGCAATCAGCAGACAGAGCTCCATGATTTTCTTTGACGATCTAGAAATTATTTTCTAGAATCGCATTATTTTTCTATATCAGCCGGCAACCATCCCCACAAAAATGCAACCAGTTACAAAAAACCCTAGCGCATCAGAACTGCTAGAAACACTGATGTTCGCAGAACAGTAGAGGATTTGTGCAGATTTTGAGTGTGTATTCTACCACTAGCTACTTAGGGACACCCTAAGTAATAATGGATCCTAAGCCAATTTAATTTCGATGACTTCATCGAAAGTTACAGCGACAGAAAGGTGTTTGCGATTGCCATCCAAAAAATGTGCAGACCTTTGAAAATTTAAACTTTGGTAGGCTTTACAGCGGTTGGACCAAATGTGACCTGAACTAAACCGTGAACTAAATGAATTTAGTCCTAAGGTGTATACATCGACCTGACCTATAATTTGGTCAGGTCGAATTTAGTCCTTGTTTGTATAGACGTGACAGCTGTCATTTGTCTCTCATACATGATTATTTAAATGATTTAGAGCCAAACGAGAGGGTTGCGAGCTTAAATTCAACGTACATATATTATTAATAGTCGCGCAAAAATTAAGGCTTAGGTCGAGTGTGTTTACAGCGATATAGTCCACGACCTATTTTAGGTCAGGTCGCTTGAAATCGTGTACTGACCTAACGCTTGGGTCGGGTACTGAGTGTTTACAGCAATTGCACTGAAAGAAAAATCTTGGTAAAATCAACCATTTTCCTTAGTTGTTTTTGCGTCAACTACGGGCTATAGTTAAAACAACCATAAAAAAATAGTTGATTACTTTTATGCGCCATGACGCGTGGTTGATAAACAACGTCCGTGGTGCAAAAAAAGTAAGCAACCACAAACAATGGTATTCCAACAATATACATAGTACGTAATAGTAAATTACTATAGTATGTATGTAGTGTGGAATTATGTTTGTTGAATTTAACAATTGTAGAATGGTTCGCTTGCTATGAAAATTGTTGATAAAATGAATGAATGAAAAAAATGAATTTGGTTGGTGCCTTGGTTGCATTGACAGCGACATTGTCGCTGGATTGTGATTTACCAAATTCGCGGCATTCACGCCTCCCCCTGTGGCGCCGCTGCTGGAATGCCGCTGTTATGTGTTTACAGCATCAACTGCATAAAAAGCATCATACAACGTAATAGAAAAGCTTCACAGCATAACATGAATATGAATTATATCGAACAGCAAACCGAACACAATTTTGCCATGTATCATATGAAACTTCTATGATAGAATAGGAGTATGAGTATGAGGAGTATGGAAAATCAACAGTTTTCCTTAGTTGTTTTTGCATCAAC
The DNA here is from genome assembly GCA_963978885.1 of Nemotelus pantherinus. Classification (NCBI taxonomy): domain Eukaryota; kingdom Metazoa; phylum Arthropoda; class Insecta; order Diptera; family Stratiomyidae; genus Nemotelus; species Nemotelus pantherinus. Next base: position 27,128,217 of record OZ022263.1, read on the forward strand.
TAGGGCTATAGTTAAAACAACCATAAGAAAATTGTTGATTACTTTTATGCACCATGACGCGTGGTTGATAAACAAAAACAAATTTCATTCGGAGCATGAAAAACGTCCAAATGTTGAAACTATTCTACTTTGCGTAGAATAATTTCAAAGACGTTGCTCACTGAATTACGTTTGCTGAAATCAACTATTGCAAAGTAGTTTAAGTACCATAAAAACTGTTGATAATTCGAAACGTTGAAGTTTTGAGTGAATTGATGAATATTTTTCTATTGATCAACTATTTTTCGTGGTTATGAAACAATTAAAACAGTTGATTTCATGAACGTTGCGATATTTTTTGTATAACCAGAGCCAACTACTTTTATATCGTTAAATTAACTATATTAACATAGTAAAAATAACGATTTTCCGTAGTTCGTTTAACGATTTTGAATGAATCGTTGCAATACTATTAAAAATAGTTGAACCAACCAACAGTTTTTCTTTCAGTGTGGTGGAATTTGGTGTATAGTCCGCGGACTAAACGTCTGCTATACTTATATTCTTTACTTATTTTTAAATGTTTATGTAAGCATTTATTGGTTCGGAAATAACGAAACACTTCGTGCTGGCAACCCTTTGCTAGCACCGAAGCCAATAATATGTCACATTTCCTTCACGTTGAAGTCAATCTAATCTGCAAATTTCGTATTGATCCGATCACTGCATTGGAAGTTATAGGGATACAAAGAAATTTAGGGCTACCACCGGTAAAAGTTTTCATTTTTTCTAGATTGTAATATTTGTTGTTGATTTTCACTACAAAATCACTACGATTTGAACATTTTATGATAAAATTGCTTACTAAAGATATGCCGTAAAAAAACAAACCAACTATAGCTGGCAGCCCTATCATTGTTTTTCCAACCAGATTTTTGCTGAGCATTGTCTATAATAAGGTCAATTTGCCATATGAATTTCGCTATTTATTTATTTATTTATTTATTTATTAATCTATGACCGCACTGGAAGCTATAGGGCAAAGAGTTTTATTTTCCTGATTTTCAAAATTTAAGACACTAAAATTACCATAGCTGGCAGCTCCAACCGAATTTTTCAACCAAATTTTCATCAAACGTGGTTCAGCTACTGTGTGAATTTCGTCAAAATCTGTTTACTGAATCAGAATCTATAGGGCCAAAAGCAGTTATATTTCTTAGTAATTTTTCAAGATGGCACCACTGTTACAAAATTGCCCAAATTTCTGTCAGACTTGGTCCTACTTAAGACCAATACATTCTGTAAATTTCAACTGCATCTGATTATTGGGTCGTGAGTTCCCTTGGACAGAAGTTTTTGGTGTTAAAAATATAGGTAAATTGGGAAAGGGTTACCGTTCTTGCCCGTTGTAAAATTTCAAATGTTAAACTTTGACTATGTAGGCAAAGCATAATATTTATATATGAGTTGCTTTTTTTTTTTCGAAAAAATGACAATTTTTCAGGAGAGTCGATGATTTGAAGGTTTTCACTTTCAGCACCTGCCTTAGCTACAGAGTTGGCAACACACTCATCAAAAGCAACATAAATTTACAAATAAATTATATCAATATGTCCTGAAAGTTTCATAATGATTTGATAGCTCTGTGAAAAGTTATCCAAATTTAAAAATTTTCAAATTTTCCCGATCTCTGTTTAGGCACCTAGCGCACACATAGAGTAAAAAATTCCAAAATATTATCCGATTCCAACATCAGTAAAAAGCTACATCTGGAGATTGTGTAGATGAAGTCCTCAAACCTTTCACAATTTCCGATTGAAACAAAGTCCCCTAATCCCCATATCCAAAGGAGTCAGCTGTGTGATTATTTGTTCCACTACCTTTGGTTAATTTAACTCAAAAAATGGACCGGGTTTTGACTGTTTGACGAATTCAAAGCTCAAGCAGTTACCTTAAAAGGGACTCATAATACTGACATGCATATTCAGATCAATCTTGAAAACAAGGTATTTCCGAGTATTAAATATGCATTTTTAGTAGTAATATGCTTTTTTTCGTATAGACGATAAAATGTAAAAATATTCATTAAAAGATATGCATAAATTATAAGCTTGAAAAATGTAAGATCTTACGAAAGAGTTAATTGATAATAAATTTATCAGTAACATTAAACCTAAAAAAACACAAAAAAAAAAACAAAAACTAAAACAAATGGGAATTTCTTTACAGATCCGTAAAAGTAAAGTCTTTCCTTTTGTACTCCACCTTGGAATTTCATTCAATATACTTGTCGTACTTTAAGGCAAAGAAAAGCACTTGGATGCCTTCAAATAACTCCAAACAGAATAATTTTAAAATTTATCTTGGTTTTTTTTTTCTTAAAATAAACTTAGTTAAAAAAAAATTATACTATACAATCACTTTTTCAGTTCACTCACTTCATTTTGATACACTTTATAAACAGTTGCCAGAAAATACTTCACTGCACTGCACACCTACTTTTTTGCTGGTAATATCACCGCAATTATAAGTCGTGGAATATTGAAAAATCGTATTTCAATATCATTCAACATTTATTTTATGTTTGTTGCTGTTCAGGAAAGTTTACTTCTTCGATTTTCTACTGGAAAAAAAATGTGATTTCTGATATCAATACCCAACCGCGATGCTCACACACTCCTGTAGATCCTCTGATTTGCATCGTAATCAAAATAATACATGATTTAATTTTCCTGTATCTTTAAGGCTGATTGTTTGCTTGACCAGTGATTAAAGTAATTGCATTGTACAAAAGATCAATCGAAGCATTACCTTGTAAATCCCACAAATGTATATAAATACTCACAAAATATACATACGTATGTATGTTCTAGAATTCACTAGATTCGTAATCAGAGCCGTCCAAATTTTGGAATGGGGTCTACTGCGATTAACAAGGACATTCGCTCTCCTCGAAACCATATCGGACTACGCTCATCGCATTGATGACGTTTCGGACCGGTTGTCAGGAGAATCGAACCGATTTAATTGCCATGTCATAGCGTTATTACTGAAATAATGAGTAGATCAAGCATTCAAAGGCGACTTAGCGGGTAAAGTACACTCGTTTATTGCCATAATACTATAATTCAATTAAAACGTTTGAGTAGCTCGTAGCGCCAAAAAAAAACACAGTAAAGTTAAACTTTTTTCAGTTTCGCTTGGACGAGTCAATAATTAGACAATTATAATTGGAACAAAGGGTTCGAAATGAATATTACACTTCATATTTTTTCAAGCTTGAAAAAGAGTTCGCAGAAAAGATATTGATTTACTCCAGAAAAGCAAATGGTTTGGTTTTACAACTCATGCTGTCATATTTTCGTACTAAGCAGTCGTTCGAAAGACAACGGTATTCAAGGTATGAAGATATTTCCGATTATTTTATTGCATGGAATAAAAAAAGAAAAACAAAGGTTTTTTAACTGTTGTTCTTCACAAAAAAACGAGGAGCTTAGCACGGAAGTGCTGCCATTGTCACATTGCTTTATTTGATCTCAAAAGAAGATTTGAAGGGAACGAAGTTCTCCTGTGTTTCACGGTTAGATGCGTAGTACATAGATTAAGATTTATAACGGAACATGAAATATGTAACGTTATAGGAACTTTGAATTGGCATTTGGTTTCTAGCCAAGATGAACTGGCCGGAAAAGTTAACTAAAGTCCTTCGTTCATGCTCATTAACTAAAATACCCACTTAATATCGCCTATCACGAAACAAGTAATTCCTAATATTAATTATGTATTGATATTAGTTAAAATATTATAATACCGCTGAAATAATATATTCGTATTAAGTAGTACTATCAAATATTACTGCTAACTAGTGCTTTCGTGTTATCAGGGATTTAACACATCGTCTACACTCTTCTTCAAAAAGCGAAAATTTTCGAGTTGACTTGAAAATTTGTTATAACGCACGCCATCTTATCCATATTAGCCAAATAACCCAGCATATTCTGATTGATGACTTTGTCTTTTTCTATATTCAAGTTGGCACTAAGATTAAGGATAAGATCAACTACTCGCGGATATTCTTAGGAAAAAGCCCCAAATCAGTTTCTCAATCTGATCTCTCATGAGTTATAGTTAATCATCGGCGGAATGTTGTACAGTAAGTTGCCAATGGGTTGTGCTCTGGGCTGCACTGGAAGTTTTACTGCTGATTATAATAATATGACTGCAGGGATCAACGGTATCAACTGGTTCCTTTTTTCATAATCTCGACATTAATGAAGGCCTCTTACCTTTTATTATACATGCATCCGTAGTTTATCCTCCCCATAAAAGCCCTCTTGGTTCTCGGTTGCCATAAGCACTGCCTTTCTCTGAAAAGATAAGGTGCGTGAAAATTTCTTGCGCTAGGCATATCATGACCATTATTATTGGCCGTGTGCCTTGACGAAAAATAAATCTCACGATCGAAATATAGCTACTTTTCAAAAATAGACATTCGCTCCTTATGTTGATTTGGTGGCATTTGATGGTGATGCTTCTTCGAGTCCCCTAGAAATGTGTACTCTATTTGCGAATTCCTTTTCTTCCTTGTTTTAACCTCCTATAGTGGATGTTCTCTCTCCTTTTTTCATCACTGCTAGACTCTAGTAGCTGCAGTTGTCCTGACAGTATACCCAACGAATCGTCCGAGGAAATCCAGCCGCAACTCATAAGAGTTTGCTCTCATCGCTGTACAATCGTCATGGAAGTTGCGACTAAATTTCAAAAAATTTATGTCATAGCCTCGGACCAAGTAAGCCAATAAAATAAATGTTTTTTCCTGATAATAAAGTTGGGTGACATTGAAAACATTTCCAACTATCGCCCCAAATCGACCCTTTCTTGTTTTACTATTAGAAGAATTAGAAATTATTTATTCGATTTAGCAATGATCTATCTTTCCTGTATTTTTATCCAAATCCCGCGTCTCTCAATTCCTGGAACTGCACCGAAACAGTATTATATAAATGCTTGGTGTATGAAAGACTCTCTCCCTATTAAATTGGTTTTTGAATATTCTCTGTGAGGTAATCTGTTGCTTCGTGTTGTTAGTCTTGGGCTTGGCGGTAAATTGAATTTTGGTTTAGACGCATATTATATTTCCACTAGGATAGCAAAAGTTGCTGGTTTCGTTCTTCGCTGTTCACGCTGCTCCTTGAATATGTACACTTGTGTTCGTTTGCTTACCTTTTTAGTTCAATGCTACCTTGAGTACTACTCCCAAAAATTGTGTTCTCGTTTCACATACTTTTCGGATGGCATTGGATTGGTTCGACACAAGTTTACTCATTGCCCCCTGTTGTCCCTATGAAGAGAATTTTACTTTTCTGAGTCTCTTTTCCCAAAGCATCCGTAGATTGTGCCTCGACCAATATTTTTCCTACAAATTTTTTTATGCCTTTTTCCACCCTTTAGCTAGACACCGGGATGTCTTCAATATTTTGTGTTTTTGTAATATTCTGAAGTAGGTTAGATTAAATTGTAAAGATGGTTACTGGCTACACGGCTATCATAAGGCCGCCAGTTTGGGCCCATTTGCCCTTTATGCTGGGTTGTTAGAGCTGCCAAGTCACCGCTTCGCCAAACTGAATCACTAGCCACGTCTGCTAACTCTTGAAAGTGGTAAGAGCCAAAAATTTTGAGGCGTTTATTACATAGGGTCGGACAATCACAGAGAGTGTGCTCGATGGTGTCTTCCTCCATCTCGCACCTCTTGTATGAATTGCTGGATGTCAGTCTCATTTGGTTCGCACAAGATGTGGGAAGATAGTTTCTGCTGAGCTTTAACAGTTTCCTGCTTTTGCTTAGATCAGGTTCTAGCTACCCTGCAGTCTATTCTGATTTCTCATTCGGACTTTAGTTTGGCCCATATGGCAGCATCTAGTTTGCTTGGGGTATCAGCAATTGACTGTCGTACAGTGATACAGGGGCTATTACTAGCTCCTAAACCTTTCCTCACCAATTTATCGGCTTTTTCGTTGCCTAAGACCGCACTATGCCCTGGCAACCACATAATTCGGATAGGGGTGTTTCTTCCCTTTTCATTGGAGAACCACTTTGCAAGCGTCAACAATTTTTAAAGATCATCTATAAGCAAGAATAACTGCCCTGGTGTCGACGCAAATCGTCGTTGCTTTGGTTGATGTTCCGCTAATGGACTCAACTGCCATTCGTATAGCATATACTTCACACTGAAAGACAGTAGTATGACCCAACAGTCTACACCACCGGTGAAGGTTCAAATACGTGGAAAAGACACTCGAGCAAACTCCTGTACCCGCCTTTGGCCCGTCCGTGCAAATCCAAACGCCACAATCGGCGGCAGCTCAATTTTTCTTCCAGCCTGTTTTTGTGGGTATCTTGACCTGAAAATTCCTGCTAAGATGTATTATTTTGCTCGTGTGGTTGGTGTCTTCAGCAACGAGCCCGAATCTTCTGCGGCATTCTGTAAGAATACCGCTGCGGCCCCACTGATTTGAAGTACTTTTAGTCGTATTGCCGCTAAGCTTGTGCTTCTAAAGATGGATCGATCCGAGGGCATCAGTCTCAGGCCCATTTCCGGTGCTTCACATTAGTTCACTTTCACAATATTACGGTTATTTTGTTACTATAAATCAAATCCGTCTTAAGATCCTTTCAGGAAATTCTCGAAATTTTCGTTCTGAAATATTAATATTTGACACCTTTAATTATTCATTAACGTATTCTCGAAAAAACGTTTCAGGTCTGTTTTCTGTTCTCACCGTTATTTTCGCATTTGTGTATTCATGTATTCGAATTTCGGATTCCTGAGTTTAACCTTGACGATACATTGTGGACTGAATCAATAGGAATTCTAAGATATTTAAATTTCTGCGGGCACACGTTTCAAATGCTGGAAAGTTCTTTGCGACAGTTTATTTGGACTTATGCTAAATTGTGAAGAAGAATGAAAGTGACGTATGTATCGATATCTAAAGATACTAGTAAGAGCTAGTATGAAGGCGTACTTAATTTCCATGTACACCATCTGTTGAAATCTCTGTTTTTGCAATCGTGTGCCCGAAACTCGATACGACAGAGCTGCGAAAGATGCACTCGTGCAAAATTCTGTCACGAGTTGCTTCTTCCATTTCGTCAAAAGAAGTCGAATGTAGGAAAGCTCCGAAGGAAATTCGCTGAGGTCGCATGCTTAATGGCTAAAGAAATGGAGTAGAGTGCGATATTGCTCAAACGAGTGCTGCTTGTATTGTACGTTGGACTCGTGGAGATTGTAAATATAAACACCCGTCCAATAATGTCATATGACGCCATTCTCGTTGAGTGCCTATCCCTAGGAGACAGCTTATCGCTGCCGCCCTCACGAATTGAGCGGATCCGTGCTAAGTCAATTCGAGCTGAACTATGAGGTGGCAACGCTGGCCTCAAACGCCCTTAAGCGGAACCGCCAACGGAGGCGAATAGACGAGCGAATGGAGTTTCGTAATCGCTGTACCTTATGTAATTGACAGTTTGGATGTGGAGTACATGGTTTCTGTCACCCATGTGATATGTAACAGGAATTCTCGTCCCTTAGACGCAAGCTGGTAAGCTTTCAAGTTAGTCCAACCCCTAGCCCACTTGACCTGTTGAACGCAACCCCGGAAACGAAACTCCGGATGAGGTACGAGCGGTTGCGCTAAAGTAGCACATGCGCCCTAACTGAAAACGAAAAGCTCTGAAACGACCCCACAACGGGCGCCAGAAGTGGGAGGATGGTTCCCACGGTCGTTGGACGAATCAGCTTTTTGCGAATTCTGGAAACTGTTGCGATGGAGCCTTGACACTGCCAAGAATTCAGTTCGTCCGGAGCTTTCTTCCTTATCGGGCGTCTTAAGTGTTCGTGTGCCGTGGGCTCGCAACCCGAGCTTCTTATTTTGGAACGGTTTCAGCGCGATAGTTGAATTTCCGCGATTAAGTGCACCTTGAGATTGACACTGCAGCTTTCGTCGCAATTTGCTCTGCATTTGTTCTTGACTATATTTGTGGGATACGCGGCTCGTTTGGAAGTGAATGTCGTAGGCGTTTTGCGATCGCTTTACAACTCGCAAATGCTTTACTATGCGCTTTTTATTGCACCAGCATTCGCGATGCTATGTATCAGATAATTATGTTTGCACGTCGTCGTTTTCGTCAAGGTCACGTTCATCTTTATCAGTTTCTCCAGTAGGCAGCATCTTGGCTTTGGGAGCGCGACACACGCTGCCTACCACCTGAATATATCTCCATTATCCAATGAAACGCTTGATTAGTGGCGAACTTCGATGTGAAACTGAAACTTTAAACTAAATTATTAGAATTATTGTTGCGAAATCGCTAGTTTATGTTTGTAGTGAAATGTATTGTTTGAGGTGCATCTGAAGCCACAAGGCGAAAACATCAATCGACAGTGAAATGATATGATATTTGTGATCGAATTGCAAAATTTAAAAGTAGAAAATGCTGTGATGTTATGTTACCTGCTGCATGATGTTGTTGAATTAATACAGTGCTTCGTTACAATATGTGCGGTTTTGAGTGACATTACAGTGAATTCCGGTTTAATTCGTATTGTTGTCAGGATTTACAATGTTCGATTAATTACATATTTGGATATTATATTGAATCTCAATTTCGCGCTGCAAGGTAGATTTTCTGATAATTCCTGAAACATATTGTGGCTGTACGTTTACAACTTTTATCGCTCGTAGACATAAACATTCTTTGTAATGTTTTCAAGCACATGTGCAAGTAAACGGTGTATGAAATTATTTGCGTGAAATTCGACGTCTTGAGCTAGCAGCAGCTTTCAAAGAAGATTTTTTAGCAAAATTATTTGAAAATATAGCTACTTAAGTTTGTCGAAGATTTTTTCGAAAATATAAATTGATGGACACCATAGGATATTCCACTATATATTGATGTTTCTCTTTAATATGTCCGGCTGTTTGACTAAACAGTTTCTTACTTACGTTAGTTTATTGTTTGAGTTGAATGAAAAAGAAAAAGTGGTGTTAACAGCTTGAGGTTGCGTTAATAATTCCAAATATTTTATATCTGTTCACTTTCCTGCTTCTATGTATTAAATATTTGATGTTTTCCCGTTAAACGATGCGCATTCTTTTCCATTCACTATGACTATACGGAGGTTTTGTAGTCCTAATCTTCAGATTTTGGAGGTTCAGTTTGTAATTGTGGAGCAAAAGCTACATGAAATTCTTAAGGCAGAAGTCTCCAAAAGCGAAAAGTTGAAATTGTTTCAAAAAAGAATTGAGTCTGTCATTGTGGAGCTCAAAAGCTGGGCTCCATTTTATGCAAGCGTATTTAAGCAAAGGCCGCACCAAAATGATAAGTAAGGACTTGGTAACCCATGTATTTTCGAAATTTGTTGCACGTCTCTTAATGAAATCGAACTGATTATTAGCCCTGGGCAGGATTTGGTCGTTGTGGAATTTGAAATGCTTTTCTTTTTCCAGTAGTTCTCGGCTTAGTATTGGAAAACAAAACTCGGCAATAACATGATCTACTCTGTTCAGTGGAATGTTGTTAAGGAAGTAAGAATTAATTTCAATTGTATTGTATCATAAGATACCTAAAACTTATCGCATGGTACTTGCTAACTTTTAGACAGAGTTTATTAACGTTGCACCATTGCTCGAAAGATTGAAGCTTGGATTGTATTAGGTTGTTGCAGATGAAATGGCCGATTTAGCAATGACATAAAGTTGGCTGCAATTTTTGTGTATAATGTTGGCACAAGGCGGCGCAAATTATATGACATATTGAAGTATAAATACTGCTACCTTGGTTTATGGAGTCATTTCTGTTTTGCACTTCATAGTGATCGTAAAAACAGAAAGAGAAAGTGAGCATTGAAGTGGATCAAAAACGGCTACTTTTACTATACGAATTTAAATTAGAGCACAACGCAACGGAACCAACGAGGAATATCAACAGCGCATTTGGGCCTGATACAGTTAGCGAACGAACCACTCGGCGGTGGTTCGAAAAATTTCGATCCGGAGATATGGACCTTGAAAGTGAGCCATGTGGACACCCAGGATCATCGATCGATAACGACGAGCTGCGTGCATTAGTGGAGTCTGACCCCCGCCAAATCATAAAGGATCTTGCCGAGAAATTAGGCGTTCACAATTCGACAGTTTGCCGCCACTTGCAACAACTTGGAAAACTGAAAAAGCTTGACAAATGGGTTCCGCATGATCTTACCGAGCAAAACATGACGTGTTGAATGAATATTTGAAATTCTCTTCTCTCCAGCAACAAAAAGGAACCGTTCTTGTACCGAATTGTGACCTGCGATGAAAAATGGATTTTATACGATAATCGTCGCCGATCGGCCCAATGGCTAGATGCCGATGAAGTGCCAAGACACATGCCGAAACCAAGCCTTCATCCAAAGAAAATAATGGTAACTTTTTGGTGGTCTGTAGCTGGCGTTATCCTCTATTCGTTCCTGCAACCTGGTGAAATCATCAATGCTGAGAAATACTGTGCTCAACTGAATGAAATGCATCAGAAATTGATAGTCCAACGACCTAGGCTTGTCAACAGGGATGGAGTGATACAGCTTCATCATAACGCACGACCTCATGTATCGAGAACAACGGTCCAAAAATTAAACGTGTTGTGCTATGAAACTCTTCCGCACCCTCCATATTCACCGGACTTCTCACCAACAGATTACCATTTCTTTAAACATTTGGATCACTTTTTGACAGGAAAAAGATTTAATAATGAAGCTGCTGTCAAAAATGCCTTCGAGGGTTTCTTCGAACCAGAAAATCGGACTTCCACAAAACTGGAATAAATGTGCTTGTATCTCGTTGGCAAAAATGGGTTGCATCTACTGGTACCTATTTTGATTAAATAAATTGTCTTTATAAAAAGTTACAGCTGTTTAAAAATTTATTACTAAATCGGCCATTTCATCTGCAGCAACCTAATAGAAAGGTTGTAAATTTTTAACCTATCTGCATCTCTGATGCATCAGAAATTAAAATATTACAGCGCGGATACCTAAGATGACTTTTTGCAGTACTCCACAAGATACGAAAGCTCTTTTAGATTAGTGACAAGTAAGACAAGACCAATTAAGTACCCAGATAAACCAAGATTAAGAAGCATATGAAACGAAAGTCTGATGGTCAAAGCCTTACTAAAGTCGATATGGACCACATCAATTTGGCTCTATCTTGTTATTTGACAGGGAACATCAGAAAATACGATCATCAGAATAGAAGAAGTAAATCTGCCCTTAAATTCATGTCGTTGCTGGCTATCGTCAATGGCTATCAGCTTATTGTTTTTAAAATTTAAAAATAGGTGTAATAGGTCCAAAAATTGCGGAAAAAGACCTGTTAACAACAATTTATTGAAAATTTTGTGCAGATGGGACTATAATTTGATCTTCACATTGAATTATGAACTAATTTTCCTTACTGGGGCCAAAATCATGAAAAGTCTTGGTAATAGCCTCATTTGCCAGGACAACTCTGTCCAAAAAAGGTTTTGTGGTGGTTAGTGATTAGTAAAGAGTTAAGCCGGAAATAAGAATTATAAACCGCAATCAAATAAATTCAGCTTTATTTGTAGAAGCAATAGAAGCTCTGAATGAAATAGGAGCACAAATTATTCTCATGCTCATATATGTAGATCTCAAGCCTTGAGCGATACGACAGATGTGTTAAATTGCTCTGTTTACAAAGCGGTGATTGCAGAGAGTAGTTAGAGCAAAGAACAGTTTACAGTAGCAGTGATTTTAATCTCAGCTGCGATCGCAGTATCATTCGTTCAAAAACTACTTGTTACCTTCAGCCCCTGGACACGGACGGTATAACTTTCCACCATTAGCCCCTTCAATCCTCTCGCGCACAAAGCATGTTAAAGGTGCCTTTCCGCCATTTCGACCTAATTGTCAAATTGGAGGGGAACTACTTGGATTTGACCAGATTTGACAATGAGTAGCTAAAAAATTACTACCATCCCCTTCAATGTAAATCTTATGGGCATGTCCACTCCATTTTTACTACCTCACTGGTTGCCTTTGATTGCTCGTTGTCTGTGATTGTTCAATGCTTATGATTGATATTGCCTACTGTCTATGATTTCTATTGCTCACTGCCTGTGATTGTCATTGCCTGGATCATACACTTGCAATGCGACTGTGGTTTGACTTGGCGATGAGTACTTATGCTAGAAAAAGATGTCAGGTGGTATGAAATACGTTGCTGATATTGAAATACGTTGCGGGCTTTAATACAGCACCAATATCAAATTTACGATGTTTGCAATCAGCGTTGAGCATGACGGAAGCAGATAGGTTCTATGCGGTGTGAATTCTTCAGTACAGGATGAAAAGCAAAGCTAAAGAATAGATGAGTGCATGACATGTTCTGTTCTGCAAAAGAGTACAAACGAAGTACAAACAAAGCAATCGCATTGTTCATTGTTCTTTTCAAAATTCACTGTTCAGATAAAGAGCAGTGAGCAGTTGAACAGCATGAGCAAAGAGCAATCACACTACTCACTGCTCTTTTCAACGAACAGTGCAATCAGTTGCAGTGATCGCAAGAGCAGTTGCAACTCTAAACGATACCAAATAAAGTGTCTAAAATGTCTTACAATTGGTCCCATTCTGTACTACGATTTTACAAAGGCCAATGTTTTCAAGGAAATCAAAATATGGGGAAAGAAAAATGTCCAAAGTTGAGAAAAAATTCGAAAGGTTTGAATTTTTCAAAAGAATGTCTCAACTTCGATAGCAAAAAAGCAACACTAGAAGTTTTTCTCTGCAAAATTGGCATAACTGCCCCGTATGGAGACTTGACAGATAAATTTCCTTGGCAAAAGTATCTCAGCAGAATTGGGAACGAGCGAGACGGCTGTTGCAGATACTGTGGAAGAATGGTAAAGAATGTGCAATACCTTCTCTCATTATGTCCAGCACTAGCGGAACTGATATTTGAGATCCTTGACTTTGCTCAAATCAAGCAATCAATGAAAAAATGAGAAGATTAGCTCTGATAGCTTTAATATTGATTGGATCATGTCAAATTAGTGATAATTCTTGATAACTGTTGTACTGGAGACAGAATACTATTGAATCTGGTTTAACGAACCTTTAAAAAACTTTAAACTTTTAAATTTCCATTGCTTGACACATTAGGGTAAAATAGATGCAGAGAACTTAACGAGGTTCGCGAAGTGAGATGCGATTGTAGTCTGTTTTCAGTACTATTGTATTCTCATTTAGATTCTTGCTGCTGCATCTGAGGAACATATTATTTGCAAGCCTGTTGATAAGTTTCTCAGTACTGTGCTCGCTTGCTTTTAAATGAAAACATAAAAAAGTTAATTTGGCATGACTGATTATATATGGGGTAGTATTTTCTTGGCAAGCAAAAGTCGTACCTGTAAAAGAAGAAAATAAAAGCAAATAGAAAAGCTATTTTATTAGCTAAAGCTAATAGAAAATAAAATACCTTTATCTCTGCGCTTAACATCTTGCTGGGATACTTGTTGACTTGCTGCGTAATAATATAAGCGTAGTATCGTCATTAATATAAGCAAATAAGTACCAATACAGAGCATTTTTGTCAATGAAAATTTTTTTTGCACACTTTTTCGTAATGAGCTTTTCACAGAGTGTTTCTGATACCGAAATAAAGATAAGTCTGTTAAGAAACTTTTACATGAGTTTTTTTCCAAGGAAAGTAGGTATAAATAAAGAATCTGCTTTACAAATAGTGCTACTCGAATAGTAATATTTTCAATGAATTGGATAGGAAAAATCATCATTTGAAATTCGCTCAATTTTGGCCCCTAAATAGCCAGTTGATTTTTGACCATCGAACTTCGAAATCTCATTATATGTAGTTCGAAAATTATCTTGTCTGAGTACAGTTTTCGAAGAAACAGTTCAGCTCAACATAATAGCTGATGTTGATTTAATTCCGATTGACGCATTCATGCATATGCAATCACACGTGTTTACTTGAGTGAAAACGTTTAGTGCCGAAAGAATAGAATTACATAGCTACTCTAGGATAATTTGAAATTCAATTTGTTTGGAGTATTTCTGTCTGATTTACATCTGATCGATTCTACTCGATCGAATCAAGTAGTCGACCTTTGTCCTTGAAACTTGTCGAAATCGTATATGCAAATCACTTGAAAATACAGATATCTCTAGATGGATCACAGAAAATCTCTGACATCAACAAACAAAGTGAGAATATTATGCAATGGCAACATTGTATCTACATGGCTTTACGGTTTGAAAAGCTGATAAATGAAGAATGAATATATGAAGGTTTTTGTAATTCAAAATTAAGCTTATCTACTATATAAAAGCTAGTAAAAATGACAAAACACTCTTTGTTGATCATATTTAGATGTCGAAAAGCCATCAAAAACAATAACAGCCTCCACAATACGAACAGGATAGTAACATCTTAAAAAAGCAATGTGAGTAAGGTTCTCAACAACCCCTTTGATAAAGTTTCTCAACTACCCCTTTGTAAACGAAAAAAGATTTTTGATAAACACTCTCTGCAGCAATTGAAAAAGGGGGACGGACGGCATCATTTTATAGATGCTCTAAGTTCAACCAACTCCGTGGCTCGTCCCAACTTAGTTCAATGATCGGCAATTGTGTCTTCAATGATTAGGTCCAAACAGCTACCTAGATATCTACACATCTTACTAAATGGTACTAAACCTTCTTGGGCTAATCTTATGCTTATATATAATACCCAATATATGCTTATATATAATATCCAATCGTAAACACTACTAGACGTATGCAATAATGAAATGATCGCAGCTTGAGACTCAAATGGCCATTTTACACAATGGTCCTTGATTTAATGAATAAAACTGTCTGCTTTAATAGCTTTGAACAATGTAATCCGTTTTTTGAAAGCTTTCCCTAATCATATTGTCTTTGATATTGGAGCCCTGTAAGCACAATATACTCCAGAATAGAATCCAGTGTCAGAAGTTTTTATTGATACTTATATTAAATCCATATCAATATCACATTGAAAAGAAAATTTTGTAATGTAACTTTCTTTCCTACTCTCTGTTTAGTGCGTTTTTACAGGTATCCAATTATCTCCATTTCAAATTTACCCATCGCATCGATTTGCATCCCCTATAACCTTTTCGTGTTAGTTGATTAACTATTTCTTGCGAAATCAACTTTATCCGTAATATTTGTTTTTTGTTGCTCTCATTCTGGTGTGTGTCGGTTTTATATTCTCCCTACTTTTGAATGGAATGCTGTATCTTCGACCGTCATCTTGAGCAGTAGTCTCTCGCAAATTAATTAATTAATTAACCTTACGATCTCTTATCTTTTAGAATTTTCTTTTTTATTAATTCATGTCCATTCTCATGTTTGACCTTCTGTTCAGATCTTCTGTACCTAGAAATCTCCCGGCCAGCTTCTCTTGATTTAAAACCAAAAACGAAATTGACAGTAAAAGAACAAGTATGACCAAGAATGTAAGAGATAGGCCAGGATAGGAAAAGACCGGTTATGGAAACCTTGTCTTTCTTTTGAAGAAGGAGATTAGGGTCAATGGAACCAATAGCTTGAAAATAGTCAGCATTTAATTCATCTGCTTGCCTTTAATGGTTTGAAAGAAGAGATTTTTTTACTTTTGTTAAATCCATGCTGATCATGACCTGAAGTAGATAAAAGGCTAAACTCTCCTGTAAACTATGCTCTCAAAGATCTTGGTAAAACATGAGACGGCAATTTGAAACACATGAGGTGGGACGGTAGTTTGAAGCACATGTCGGATCACCAGCATTATGTCTTGGGAAAATGCTGGCGATTTTCCAAGACGAAGGAAGAGAGCCAGAAAATATACTTATATTAAGCAAAGAGGGCTTAACACGGACGTCGAATGTGATTAAGCTAGGATATTTGAAATACTGTCGGAGGGTCAATTTCTAAAGGGCTAGTCTGGAATAAATTTTATTGAGAAAAAAAAAACGTGGAAAGAAGATTTTGGAAAGAAAGGAGCTATTTTTTATTTAGCTAGGCACTAAGGGAGAAACAGATCAAAACTCATGAAACATGATGATTTCGTAATATTAGACAAAGCAAAATCTGGAATTTTATTATATATTTATTGGAAAGAGGGAGAAGGATCAAGCTGCGAAAAATTATGAATTTATTAATGAAACATTACAAGCCAAGGGTATATCCCAGTAGGCACATCTCAGCCTAGAGTAGGCGGCTTATAGCCGACACATATCAGAACTTAGATGGCCGGAAGGCAGCGATTAAGTTAAGAGGAGAGTTTCGCGAAGCATCTTTTATTGAAGCAATGCCTAAGGTTTTAGCAGATGGTATTGAAATACGCACAAAAATAAATTCAACAAGAGGACAGAAAGGGAAATACCTTCAAAGTGTTCCGTGGAATGCCTTGTGAGTACCGATAAGAATATCTTCACTTTCGTATTTACCACAGAAAAAACGGAAAGCAGTGTACTGAGGTAAAACTTTTCAAACATATCATTAATTAGTCAGGTCCCCGTTAAACATAATATATCATCTTAAGCGTAAGTTGCAGAAAGCCTAAACTGATTAGTCTTGGTCCTCAAACTGCAGAATATTTCTTTTGATATAATGTCTCAGTTCCTTTTGCTTCACTAGCCCAGAAATCACCCGTTTGTGGCTTTTCAAGGGCACGTTACGTAAAAGTTTGGCACAGTCCTTCTCACGGCTAATATATATGTATTTATATATGTAGTACGGTATTATATATGTATCTGATGTAATTTGGCACGTGGGATTAATATGTTTGATTGCACTGACATTATCCAGTCTGCCTTGAATTGAAAACAAATTGTATTTCGGTCGCCGTTCTTAAATTTCCACTAATTTTTTTTGTATTGATGTGCACAACCTATTCTCTACGCTGTAGTATTATTTATTTGATTTTTGTTAGTTTTTATTTTCCCCCAAATACTAATTTCTGCAGCTAATAAAATTAATGGTTTCTTGCTTATGGCTAGGATAAAATACTATTTCACAAATCACTTTTCTAACCATCTCTAACCATCTGCTCTCCCTCGTTGTCTCCCCTAGATTTGTTCTTACCTGCACTTCTTTACTGAGTCGCCATGATTTGTTTGGAACTCAGCTCTCAAAAGCAATTTTCTTTTTCGGTTTAAAAGTGAAATTTCAAATAACCGGAATCTCCAACTTATATTTTTGAAATCACCAGTCTTAATTTATTTAAACTTTCATTCAATAAGTGTTGACATATATATTGGCAATATATGGGGCAAAGCCCCCATTATATTCAAAGTACGACGGCAGTTTGTTAGGTCCGTGACTTTTTGAACTTCCCGGGCAGCAACTTTGAATATAACACTGCTCCTCCTCAACTGCCATTTATTACGAGAATACTGCTATCTATTACTAGACTTTTGAGCTAGCTACGTCATTTTGTTTGTGTTTGGCAGCCAAGCAGACAACTTCGTGTTTATTAATCAAAATGGAAAAAAAGTGAATTTCGTGTTCTAATTAAGCATTACTTTTTGCGAAATAAACCCGGTACCGAAACTAAAGAAAGTCTTGATAAATGCTATACTCTGCTCCATCAATTTCAACGGCTAAAAAGTCGTTAGCCGAGTTCCGTTGTGGTAGTACAAGTGACGCCGATCATTCAGTTCCCTCAAAAGTGGTCCTCACGCCAGAGATCTTCGATAAAATACATGGAATAATATTGGACGATCGGAGAATGAAAGTGTGTGAGTTGGCTGAGACTGTAAGTATCTCAACTGAGTGGGCTACATCACATTTTACACGAATATTTGGACATGAAGGGACATGATGGGTGCCGCGATTACTCACACTTGACCATAAGCGCAACCGTGTGACCACTTCAAAAGAGTGTTTGGCAATATTTAGCCGCAATAAGAACGAGTTTTTGCACCGTTTTGTTACTGTAGTTGAAACATGGATCCATCATACCATACCAAAGACCAAGGAACCAAACAGTGGATTTCTTCATGCGCCAAAGAAGCCAAGGTGGGTCAGTCGGCCAACAAGGTCACGGTCACTATTTTTTAGGATGCGAACATTATTCAGCGCTTTTGGAGAGATTCGATATTGATTTGAAACGGAAATGACCGCATTTGGCATAGAAAAAAACGACCGTTCCATCAAGACAATGCACGAGTGCACACGTGTGTAGTCCCCATGACAAAAATCCATAAATTGGGCTACGAACTGTTACTCTATCCAGCATATTCTCCAGATTTAGCCCCCTGCGACTATTTCCCGTTTTCAAACCTGAAGAAATGGCTGGGCGGTAAGAAATTTGGGTCGTGCAAACCTATTATTTGGAAGGGATAAAAAAAATTGGAAAAACGCTGGCTTGAATGTATCGAGCTAAATAGAGACTACAATGTTGAGAAATAAAATGTTTTTACCGGATAAAATGTTTTTACGGACTTATCAAACTACCCTTGTATTCTTGTAAATAGAGCGAAGTATCGCCTTCTCGTTACAATCATCTTTTCATAGATGAAGTATGTTTGTATTGCATTTTTCACTAAAGCTTTCAGTTCAAAATGATGGCCAATTATTGGTATGTTTTCGTCTGATTTCACTTTACCCACTTACCAAATCATCTTGATTAGCGTCTTAAACTTTGACTTTGCCTTACCAATTCCGTTCTTTTTGATCCGTTATTCATTCAAAATCTGCAATAAATTTGCATTTTGATGAACGATAAATAAGACTTTGTTGTTTTTCTAATTGGAAAAAATTTAAAATAGTTCAATGAAAACCAGTCATTTTAGTAACGGCTACACGCTATAGTTTTTCTTACTCAAACGCAGTTTCAGTTAACACAATTCAAAGTTGAAATTCGTACAGCCACATTACTTATCCAAATAAAATTTAAGCACCATAACTTATGTAATTGATTTTACTATCCAAGCTAACACAATTAGATTCCAGATTTCAAAAATCAATTAAGCCCAGACCGTTCAAAATTGAAATGTATGTGATAAGTTCCTGATCAATGCAATGGAAAACATTTTAATCCTCACATGTATACCCTAGCAAACAATGAAGTGTAAATAAAAAAAACATCACAAAACACCCGGTAGAAATTAAGAAATTTTTTAAACATGGTGGCTCGCAACTTTTCAATGCAAGATCTTTCATACTCGCGCCTCCTACAAGTACCCGACGAAGAACGTGAATTTCTCGCTCTTGAGGAACTCAAACCGTACCAATTGACAGAACTTGGCATTTCAGCCCGAAGTCCGCTAGAGTCCGATCAGAACAATCAGCCGCAACCGACCAACGCTGAAGTGAACTCAGTGAGTGATTCAGCCGTAGCAGTAGTCAATTCCAGTAGCGATCCTCAAGAAAGCACGGGAAGTGGTCAATACGGGCGAGTTTACTACGACTTAAATGCACAACAAACTACGAAGTAAATAAATTTGTTACCTACTTACCATTCATCGATGAGAATTACTAACTTTGAGCTTTTCAACAGTGGTAGCTGTGGCACCTCGATGTACATGCAACCCAGCGACATGACACAGACACGTCATCATGTTGATCCCTCCACCCTCGGAACCCAGATTGAACCTCGTTCAGCTGTTGTTGGCTCGACGACTGGTCAGCAGCAACAGCAAAGCAATCAGCAACATCAACAGCAATTGTCAGCACAGCAACAAATATCATCGAACTCGCATCCGCAAACTCAACGACACCATTCCCAGTTAGGCAGCTCACGGAAGCGGAAATGTTCCTTGAAGTAAGTATGAATATTTTCTTATTAATTGAATAACCAGAACATAAATACTTTGGTCCTGTGACAAAACTCCTCATCGTAATTTCATCATAAAATGTCACTTGATATTTAACGAATTAGATAGATACTTTTTGAATTACAGAATAGATTGTGCATTCTGTATGTCAAGAAATCGCAAGTGGTATACTTGTTATCGTCTGTTCTCGTCGAATCGAATTGATTTTCATTTGTCACGTGCGAAGTATCTTATGCAACGAAGATAGTTGATAAGATAGAAGCAACAGTATTCTGAATACAAATTTATGTAAAAGTTTGCAAGGGATCGTTTTTTTTTGCATCACATATAAATACATGCCATCTGCATTATTTGAACTGAACCGGACAGAGTAGGATGTACGGAAATCGTTTTATATCTGTCTGGATAGTCTATTTTATCTGTTTTCTATCTGTAGCCACACCGTACGCGACACTTGGGATTCACATAGGGTTAGCCTCGAACAGTCAGTAGTGGACCTATAATTAAGTTGGCAGTCCGCAGAGATTTACTCTGCTCATGTAGGTAAATTTTAACTATTTGAAGTTCTAACGAATTTGATGAGATACAATTAACGGCATTTACATTTCGATGAGTCCTGATTCTAGTAAATAGTCTAATGAATGTGGTAAAATATATTAGATGCGGATATGAGTATGAGGATATTTAATATATTGCTGAGTAATTTCTACTTCAAATTATCTTTGTCTTCTTGGCTTGATTTATTTATTTATTAAAACTCCATTTAACAAAACAATCCAATAACAAAATAAGATAGTATTAAGGATTATAAATATAAAATCAAAACTATAAAAACAAAGAAAAAAATTCAGTCTGTCAAGAATGAGTTTACACATAGGGAAAAAATTCAATTTTTCATCTTTCTAATTATAAAATACTACTTTTTGTTTATGTAAATAATTTTTTTTTCTTAATTATCGTTATTTGCATTATTTCCAACCGAAAAAAAGTACAACTTCAATGCAAAAAAAGAACGAAAAGAACAACGAAAACAATTATTACAATTCTTGAAGTGTCAAGAAACTCTTTACACAAAAGTTTATTTTTTGCATTACTGCAACGATACGGTAAATTTACCATAATTTTTGGTCTGTATTGTAAAGCTCTATAAATTTGATCATTAGTGTGTGATTAATTTTTGGCTAATACGCATAAATAAGTGAGATATTGTGTTTTAAAATGCCAGGCAAAAGATTATCCTTTGAGTTAGTTCAGATGATATACTATAATCACCAATTAGGTAAAAGTGCACAGGAACTGTCGGAAATGTTTTGTGTAGCACGAACGGCAGTCTATAACGTTATAAATCGTGCTGAAAATGAGAATAGATTGGAGCCAAAGTGTGGAGGTGGCTCAAAACCAAAAATATCTAAACGTATAGAGCGCCTTATGATAAGGAAGCTTGATAAAAACCCCTGGATTTCGACCAGAACACTTGCTAGGGAACTCAAGGAAGAGTGTGATGCTGCTGTTTCCCATGAAACAGTACGACAGGCCATCCTACGAAATAAGTTCTCATCAAGAGCTGCACGAAAGAAACCACTGTTTTCTGCACTAAACATCGAAAAGCGTTTTTCTTTCGCTATGATGCACCTTTTTCAACCCGTTAACTTCTGGGACGACGTCATATTCTGCGATGAGACGAAAATGATGTTGTACTATAATGATGGACCGGCTAGAGTGTGGCGCAAGCCTTTAACATCGTTGGAAAATCTAAATATCATTCCGGCTGTAAAATTTGGTAAGTTGTCCGTTATGATTTGGGGTGCTTCTCAAGCAGAGGAGTAGGAGACTTGGCGAGTCAACCATGGACGCCCAACCATATTTGCATATCCTTAAAACATATTTGGCAAGCAGTGCGCAGAAATTCGGGTTTATGCATGACAGCAAACCAAATTTTAAGCTTTACCAGGACAACGATCCCAAACATAAGGCGAACATGGTGCGAATGTGGCCCTTATACAACTGCGGAAAAGTGATGGATACGCCAGCCAAGAGTCCGGACTTAAATCCCATCGAGAATTTATGGGCTTACTTAAAACAACAAGTCGCTAAAAGGCAACCCAAAAACCGAAATGCCTTAAAAATTGCGATTCTCGAAGAATGGCAAAAAATACCAACCACGTATGACCTGCAAAAGTTGGTTCATTCAATGAAAAATCGGTTGCGATGTGTGGTGGATGCCAAAGGTGGCCATACCAAGTGTTAAATATACCAAATAATATTAAATATCCTGTAAATATGTAAATATTAAATACAATAATAATTTGTGTAAAGAGTTTCTTGACACTTCAAGAATTGCAATAATTGTTTTCGTTGGTCTTTTCGTTCTTGTTTTGCATTAAAGTTGTACTTTTTTTGTATATATCGGTTGGAAATAATGTAAATAACTATAATTAAGAAAAAAACATTCATTTACATAAATAAAAAGTAGTATTTTATAATTAGAAAGATGAAAAATTGAATTTTTTTCCTATGTGTAAACTCATTCTTGACATACTGTATATTCACAGTATAGAATATCAACGTGTTTTTTAAATGAATGAAAATACATAGATAGAGAACTAAACTGGTGCTTATCATGGCTTTTTTCCATTCTGGATACAGATGAATAAAAATAATTGAGAATACGAGCAAAGGAATTAAAATATTAAAAACGGAATGAGCTCTTATCGGGCGATCAGACATACGCAAGAAGTGAAACACATGAATCTTTGAGGTGAGTGAACCAAGATACAATTTGTAAAGATGACATTTATCAAGGAATATTCTGCGGATACTCAACGTGTGGAGATTCAAAAAAAGCAGACGATTATCATCAGGACGATAAAGGACATTAAGCTTGTACGGAACGCAACGAGTAAACTTACGCTGATCGGATTCAACAGCATTAGACAAGTACAAGAGACGTGGAGACCACATTTGGGAGCAATATTCAACAACACTATGAACAAAGGAAATAAAAAGACAAAAACATGCGTCAATATCAGTCACAGAGCGTGAGCAGCACAGGACGAAATCAGCTACAGTCGATAATTTAAAGGCGATAAAAGAAACATGCAGATCAAATTTTATTTTCAGATCAAAAAGTTCTTCATGCCGACCTGGACGCTCCAAAAGCATATAATCATCAGCATATAAAAGATAATCAGACGTGAAGGTACAATAATAAACATTAACAAACAAAGTGAAAGGAAGGGGCCAAGGATGCAATCTTAGAGAACGCCAGACGAATGATAGGAAGGAGAGGAAGAACAGCCATTCAAAACAACGCGACAGGTGCGATTACGGATGTAGGAAGAAAGCCAAGCAACAGGAGTAATGGAAACATCCATATTACATACCTTTTCCAACAACACTGTGAGGTTTACCCTGCTAAATGTCTTCACAAAGTTTGTCACTTAAGTTTGTAGACCTTTGTACAATGAACAGGCGACGAAGCTGGTGAACTCGACTGAATTATGTCTATTACTATGAATTCTTTCATGCACGATTCGCTCCAGCAACTCAGGGGTGACAATAGAGGTGTGTGATAGGATGGTAGTTGGCAATATAACCAATTTCTCACGATTTCGAAAAAAGGAAAACATTGCCATCGATCTAGCTGGAAGGAAAAACTCCTACGTAAAAATACAAATAAAATAAAATAGGCAGAGGAATACATAAGGAAGGTGGAATGAACAAACACATTTCGAATACCGTCAAGACCACTGTTCGCAGAAAGATCCAATAAAAGTATAAAGATTTCTAATTCAAGAGGATTAGTCATTTCAATATCTACATGGGGAGACGAAATATTGTTCGCGGGAGAAATTTTAGGAAGGGAAAAGAAAGAAGCGAAAAACAAAGCTACTAAATTACAAATATCTTGAAGAATAGAAACGGTAGTTTCTTCCAGCAAAAAAGTATTAGAAAATTGGTTGGTTCCTTTTAGCGAACGAGCATACTGCCAGAAAGGTTTCGAGTTATATGTAAGAAAAATACGCTTCAATGTGGGCGAAGTATCTACGATTCGCTTCTGCAACTGTTATGTTAGTCGCTACTCGCAAAGACCAGTAACACTGAAAAGCTTCATCAGACAAACTATGAAGAAATTGCCTTATTCTTCTCGCGCAGCGCTTTAGGACTGCCGCAGAAAACCAAGGGCGACAAGCAACGTGACAAAGGCGAGAGACATTAGTAAAGCTAGATACAGGAGAGTTAAGGAGAAAATTAAAAGATAAACCATGGATAAAACACGCTCAAAGCTGGTGCGCTATTACTATGAGCCCTGCGATTCGCTTGCGTTTAGAATTCTATTGTGTATGAAGTATGACGCATTTGATATAAACATATAGCCCAGTGAAATTCGACATCAAAAAGGCGAAACTTCGGAAAAATTAGAGGGAAGCTGAATTTTGGTGTGAACCTTGATACTGGCGTGTTGAACAAAATGTCAAAAGTCTCCATCGATCCGAGAGCTGCGTTACTTTTTATACCGTGTCAAAGGTCACCAAAAGTGACCTTTCCTAAATATCTCAGCAACGATCGCGTCAACGGAAAAACAAGGCATGACATTTTAAACATAGAAAAACAAACTCACAAACATTCCAAGTCGTAATCAAAATCGGATAATATCAACATGCCGTTGAGAAAGTAGATAATGTGAGTTACAAATGTTTAGATCAATATATCTCAAAAACGGTTGTGATTACAAGAAAAAGTTCTAATCTTTTTTGTTGAAAATTTTCTAAGCTACAAATTTGTCATACATTGTTTTTCCGTACACGTGACCGTTACTGAGATATTTAGGAAAGTTCATTTTTGGTGACCTTTGACCCCATATAAAAAGTAACGCAGCACTCAAATCGATGGGTACTGTTGACATTTTGTTCAACACGCCAGTATCAAGGTTCACACCAAAATGCAGCTTTCCCATAATTTTTCCGAAGCACTATATTAAATTTCCCCGGACTAATATGCAAAATAATACTTTGAACTGGAATTCTCTCACCACTGCTCGGTAGTGGCTCGTTCTACATCGCCTACATAAATATTACATCAGAGGAATATAGAGCTATTGAAAGATAAGGAAGTAAAATCAAATGGTTTTGTAAAAATTATCAATAATCACTAGTATAATATTACTAGGACTTCCATGACGAATATATTGTTGTAAAATTCAGCCGCAATTGCAGTCTGTGCAGTTAAAATTTGGCCAATAAATTGGAAAGACTTATTCCTTCCGCAAGTATTTGGTACTGTTTAAAATATTTCAGTTTTGGCACTTTCGTTTCGTTAAGTTTTTACTAGCGTCTAGTAAACATATTTTTTCCAAGCTTGTTGCAGTTTCCCTTCTTGCAAAATGTTCAATGTTTTCAATGGAATCAGAAGTAATATATAATCGAATAAATCCGCATAATACCAATATTTTGGTGATCGACTTTTTTTCGAAGGAAATACTTGCTTCTATGAGAATATCGTTCGAACACCATATTCATTTCGGTTGAAGGTTCCACTGGCATTACGCTAAAAAATTGATTAAAATAACGGTTTCTATAAAAAATAACACTTTTGTCTCTGTTCAATTTTGTGTAGGCTTTATGAACAATTGGATTACTTTTATATATTAGTTTAAAGATATATTCAAAACAAACGCTTAAATAGTAAAAGTATTGATCATCTATTGATATAAGTAAGCGTACCAGACTCAAAAGCTGTCTCGAAAAAACATGAAACATCTATTGACGACAAAGCAACTTAATTGCGAGCAAATTATTCTTTGTGATAGATCTACATAGTAGCACTCAAATATCCTTTGAAAAGTTTTCGCAGCTGTTTGGTTATTTCTGAAAGGTACTCTCGCTCGAAACACCTAAACGATGTCGTCTGGAAGCCCGATAAAGTCCAGAAGAAATTACTGGGAATGTTTTCTTCATTCGCTGTGAAATACTCGTACTTTAACCCTTTCTCAGTATACCGTCAATTCTCAAATGTGACTAACTTGACATTTGCATGGCGTCACACACAATCACAGCGCATAAAATATTTTTACAACCACCCCTTCGTATTTACGCTATTACGTTTAAGATGCACACCTACCGCTTCTTTTCACAGTTTTGTTCTTTTGATGTGGCGAGGTCATGAAGAAAGTTTGTAAATAAGTTAGCAACACGTCATTTCTACCAATGAAACATTGTAATAATTACAATGAATCTGGAATCTTGAGAAAGTTCGGGTACGCTTTATTTGGCTTCACCGTGATTGCTTTGTTTTTGATTCTGGAACGATTCAATTTTGTCGAATCTCTGCTCGTATGAGCGGTAACAGCACAAAAAGGTTATGAAATTTTCGGGAAAAATATTCTTTAATTGGTAGATGTCTATTAATGTAACGATTAATTGTTCATTGTGTTCCAACATTGATATTTAGATGTGAAATGAATTCTGGAAATTTCTTGAAACGCAAAATTCTCATTTCAAAAATTATTTTCTTAAAAAACGTAAATATTTGAAGGATAAAAGTGGACTTACGGATCAAAAAGAATTTCAAGCACACTTAATCAATGAATACTGCAAACCACTCAGGTTCCTAGTTGAAACTCGGTATTGAAGTAGGAGCGAAATTGCGTTTTTCTTATTACGGTCAACTCAGAACTAGTGAGGCCTTGTGTATTTTCCTCAAAAATTTCAGAAAATAATGGTTCATCTGGAGCAAAAAAATGTGCATGCTACTTTTTTCGGTGAAAAAAGAGGAAAATAAATGTTTCGTCAATGAATTAGCCAAGACGTAACCAATTTCCGTTTAGATATTTTGTGCGCCCAATGTGGGTATTCAACAAGAATGGGAAAACTTATTTTTGCATTTATTTTAAACATCATTCCAATGGCTTGTATTATGACTGGCGAGCCTTTTTTAGACGAGTGCGGATTTTCCAGCATAAAGAATTCGAAATCACATTTTACTTATTATTCGTATCGATCATTATAGTTACTCGTCAGTAACAATAAGATACTTCATTTACATTCATTGGCATTTTATAAAGGTTACAAGAGCATAATTCTTACCAGCTTGTTATTACTCGTTGCCATAAACGTCTTAAAACTTTTCATACCTACAACAACAAATCTATGCCTGCTACATCCTGTAACTAAGACCATGAACAAAACAGTACTTCTATAATTAATATCTGAAAATAGAAAAAAAAAATTAGTTTTGCAAAACAATAATTATTCGCATAAATTGCATTCGCATAAATAATTGATTCTTTTCATTTGCAGTGAATCTAGTGATATCGAAGACGACACCGGAGATGATGCCAAGTCCGTAAAGACAACAGACGAAAGCAAAAAGTAAGTATGTATACACTTTACCTGTACAGATACAGCTTTATTTTCACTGTCAAGCGTAAAACGAGCGAGCAATATGTAGGTGCAAATGCGGGAATTTGTATACAACTGGAAATATTTTTCGAAAGAAGTCGCGGTGACTTCTAATTAAATGCGACCTTAGGAGAAATTACCGCATATCGACCGTAGGTTGGCGCGTTTTATAACTTAGTGCACTAGCCTCGGATATGTACATATGTACGTCTGTTTCTGTTTCTCTGTGTATAAGTTTGTAGTATTTTGATGCACTTGATTTGGTCGAAGCTTAAGAAACCATACGACTTCGTTAAATTATCGATTGGCTTTCGATTCAAAATGCACTTTATTGAACTCGGTGGCGTTTGCGTCAAATTTCATAGTCGGGTGATGCAATGGCTCAAATCAGGCAAAGTCTGCATTAAATGACTTAACTTTGCTCGCTCTGAGCTTAGGAGATACGAATCTCAGTTTTACAAATAGTCAGTTATGTATTCATTTAGAACAACCTGGCCGTAAAATGCGGAATGAATTTTACAACTGATTAACATTAAATGAAGCGGCAAGGTAACATTATTACTGTTACAATAAAAACCGGAGACTTGTGTTGAGAAAATTCTCAATGCAATCTTAGCTGTTTTTCGAAACTTTATTGTCCTAATATTTGCAATTGCATAAATAAATGAATTGTTCATAATTTAGTTTTTAGTTACGTGATATGAGTGCACATCGTTAACATTACGTAAATCTGTTCGAATTTTGAAAATATTTTATAAATTGTAGTCCTTGCAATCTTTTTTACATATTGTTTGGGTTTAGTCCCAGTTTTCATTTGTTTGTTTGAACAGAAGCAATGGTAAAATACGCAATGATCTAAATAGTGAAAATAAACTAAAACGACGAATGTTTCCAAAATACTTTAGTGAGTCTGCAAAAAGTATTCGCCACCTGGAACGCAATGTTTTTACTGATTTTCGAAAAAAATTAATTTTTAGGAGATATTGGTGTATACGAAGTGTAGATTTTGTTTTAAATTTACAAGAAAGTATTTACAACCCTTTCGCGACAGCCGGTATTTTAGAAAATTTAAAGGTCCTCCTATATTTCTGTGGCAACAAGATATTTGGGAAAATATAAGTGAAGAAAATGAAAATTGGTCATGTTTTAAGCTTAGTTGTGATAGTGTTTTAGAAAGCTTTAATCAAATTTTTAAAATTTGGATTTGCAATAATTTGTCTAACAGTCGAAAATTTTTTTTCAAAATTCCTTGTCGCACAAGAACGGCAGCCCCTCACCAAATAACCTAGTTTTTTAGCACCCGAAATTTGTATTTGCGGGAACTAACGGCTCAATTCTCAAATCAATCGCAAATCAACGAAATGTATCGTTCTTTAGTAGAGCCAGGTCTGATACAAGTTTTATGAATATTCTGGTAACCCTGTGACAGTGGTGCCATTTTGAATAACCGTTCAGCAAAATACAAATGTTTTCCTCTATAAATGAAATTACATGCATGAAATTTACAGAACATGTTCGTATTAGCTAGGACCAAGTCTGATAGAAGTGATACGGGCAACACTGTGGCAGTGGTGCCATTTTGGTTTTTCGCTTATAGCTTCCGATTTAGCCACCAGATTTACCACAGTAGGTGAACCTTACTCTAAGACAGATTCCAGAGAAATTTGGTTGAAAAATTAGTATAGTACTGCCAGCTATGGCAATTTGGGTCTCCTAAATATTGTAAATTTGCTCAGGAAAATAAAGGTTTTTTCCCTATAACTTCCAATGCGTTAACGAAATCAAAACGAAACTCATGTGATAAGTGGACCTTGCTGCATTTCTAATTCTGTAGGAATTTCGTTGAAAAATCATGAAAGCGCTGCCAGCTATGATGAATTTCGTAATTTCCTACCCCTATAACTTCTAACGCAATCATTGGTTTCACAGGATATGGTGCCAGTTGAGGGTTGCCGGCAACAGACATTTCTGTTATTTCAATACCATAAATTTTTTTACAAATACATTTTTTATTATTAAAATAGGTATTAAATCTTCAAATTTTGTGGGTTGGGTTAATCAAGCATTCAAAATCTATGCGTTTCTTCTGTTTTTCTTTGAAAATCAGTCTTTTTGGGGTTTCCTATACGCTGGAGTTTATCATTTATATACCCTGCAAGAGAATGAAAGCTGCTCTTTTCTACCATCAGTTTTACAACGTCATCTTGGAGGTGATGTTGCGATCAGTGGACGCTCGAGCAACTGTTTCAATTTATCCAGGAGCTATGTTCCGTTTAAGAATAGAAGCGGAATGTTTCAGATACTTTTGAAAGCCTGGTTGAATGAAAGTTAACCAGTAGAGAAGCTCTAATAAATATAATTCCGGTTTGAGTTTCCTGACCAGCCTGAGGTATTTTTTTTTGTTTTCTCATATAATCATTTGTTGCTTATATAAAACTATTTAAACTACTTATTTATTTGGTGCGTGTTCAATACAACAGGCAAACTGCCCAATTACAGATTGGATACAAAGAAAAAAAAAATAAAATAACAAGAACTAAATTATAATATATCAATACAAGTATATAAAATAATTAAAGTAAGAATAAAATAAAGTAGAATTAACTAAAGCAAAAAAGAAAAAAAAACTCATTACAAACACGAATAATCAATTCAGCAAGAAATCAGTCCAATAACAGATAGGATACAATGAAAACATAAAAATAGTAAGAAGTAAATGAGTAAATATAAATGTGAGTACATAAAAAATAATTAAGGGGGAAAATAAATTAAATAAAATTAAGTGGAACAAAACAAGAAAGAATTCATTGAAAAAAATAGAAAATAAAATTAATTGGAAACAAAAAAAAAAGAAAAAAACAAGAAAGAAACCAAAATCAAATTAGAAGTTGAGGAGCAAACATATATATAAGTATATATTAAAATAAAAAAAATTTTAAAACATGAAATAATAATGCAAAATTAACTAGAGCAAAAAAGAAAAGATAGAATCCTTTATAAACAAGAATAGAAAATTGGAACAAAAGCATTGCTTGAATTCAACAATTTTATAAAATCTTAAGCTGTAGGTTATATGGTTTGCTAAATAGTACTTCGAATGCAGGCGAACTAACCATATTTATTGAAACATCGAAATTGAATCAAAGCTTAAATTGCCGTTTAAAGTCCTTGGCAGTCCAAGTAAAGGGTATTACCAAAATAAAATAAAAAACAGACTAAAAAGAAAAAAATAAAACATTTCACTTGATGCTTAATAACATCTCCCAACTTTTGATCTCCAATAATTTTCGATAAATATTTTCATGCCAGTATTTCATTGATTTAGTAGCACAAGTAGAATGAATAGACTGTCCCATCTGAATTCCAATAAAACAGTTTGATAACAAATCATGGGCAAGCAACATTATACTAACATCTGTTTAAAATGTGGTTGGCGTTCCCATTAATCTAATTTATAGCACTGTAAACATATACCAGTCACAAAAGTGTCTTAAACTACGGCCAAGGCACACATAAATACACTAAATAAAAAAGTACTTAAAATTCAGACTTTTTTAATTGCATGAAAGTGTCTGGAGTTCATATGGGAGTTGATTCACATACATTAACTCATTCTGGAAGCATCATACTAAATGACTGTAAAATATGATGCAGATAAAATCATGTGTGTTATAAGAGCAAATGAAAAATAAGACTCAGATGCAGAAAAATGACGTATGCACGTTTATCAGTGATTTGCCCTAAAACGCATGATTCAACTACAGCCTGCGTGTGCCACCTACATCCTTATGTATTAAATAGTACATAAAAGAGTAAGTATCCAACATTTATTCAGAAATATGTAATATGAATACAAAAGCTTCTCATAACAAAACAAAAAGCAGTTATCGTACGTAGGTGGGAACATGCTTTACACGCACGCGCTACCGTATTCTGGCCTATCAGTTGATGTGGTATTGCAAATATGCAAAATTAAATAATAACACGAACTGTTGGTAACTTTGCAATGTCAGCGCATCGAGGGCTTTGCATCCCTGAACTTGACTGAAACCGTAACAATTTCGAGCTTCGAAACTACCCCGACCCCCGACTGTCGTGCTTTTAGAGCTAGGTGACGTAGTGAGTCTATATGCAAACAAAGTAGGTACCTACATATTGTCAGTCGTATTACCTATTAAATCAATGTTACGGAAATGCCTCTAATAGGATTAGTGCGTACTGCATATTGAATGTTTCTAAAAATAAATTATAATTTTTAGTGTTTTGTGAGACTTAAACAGAATGTTGTTTACCTTGGTAATAATATTGTGTATGGGTATTATCACGATTGCATTGCGTAGTGTTTAGTGTTTATGTTGTTGCTTGTTTTGGACAAAAATTTCTAAAATTAAGCGTACCTGTGACTATGACCCGTACAACACACCATGGAATTTATCATACATCATCTTTAGAGGTACTTAAAAACTGCGTACAGAAGCGTTCGCACTAAAATACTGCGAATAATGTAATATAGAGAATTGAGCTGACCAAAGTCACTATTTTACCGAGACCACAATATATGTATTTACTAGAGAAAGAGAAAATTTTTCGCTCTTTATGGCTCTTTTTATTTAAAGTGACCTAATCGGCCCAATCAATTATTCCAGTATATCATTCTTTCGTAACTTCGGACTTCTGGACAAAAAAGTCGTATGTTGGTCGGGTGTTTCTGTTGTTTTCAAAAAACGAACTGTTTTTTTAAACTGTTTTTTAAAACTGTTAAAAAACAGTTTGTTAACGACAAGAAAAAATGTTATGCTGTGCGATAAAATAAATATTTGAAATGTATGTAGTTCAATTCAGAAACATCGTTCATAGTTTGAATAATCTTCAATTAATTCAGTACAATTAATTTTTACGTATTATGTTTTTTCTTATATATATATTTTACATACTGGATTGATACTTGTATTGTCCCAATTTACCAATATATTATCTACTTGATCAACTGTATAATCATACATCGATCAGTACACATAGTCGTAAATAATCAACATACATGGTCGTATGCCATCGAGAGCTGGTTCTGGTAACCAGCTCTTGATCGAGATGCAAAAATACGCACCTAATAAGATTGACAGCCTCGTATTATATATACACACATACATGGTTTGCTTCTGAAAATCTGTTTTCCGCAGCTAAACAGTTGTCCACTGCCAAACAGTTAGTTTTAACAAACGAAAAACGGTTCCGTTTTACAAAACGAAAAACGATTCGTTTTAGAAAAATGAAAAACGATTCGTTTCATAAAAACGATCCGTTTTAGAAAAATTATTCGTTTTAGAAAAACGAAAAACGATTGGTTTTCGAGAAAACTATTCGTTGTATAAAACGGGTCCGTTTTACAAAAACGATTGATTTTAGAAAAACTATTCGTTGTAGAAACAAGGTTCGTTTTAGAAAAACGATTGGCTTCAGAAAAACTATTCCTTTTAGAAAAATTGTTGGTTTTAGAAACGCAGTTCGTTTTAGAAAAACGGTTCATTTTAGAAAAACGATTGGTTTTATATAAACTATTCGTTGTAGAAAAACGGTCCGTTTTAGAAAAACGATTGGCTTTAGAAAATCTATTCGTTGTAGAAAAACGATTCGTTTTAGAAAAACGGTTCATTTTAGGAAAACTGTGTCGCTATTTGGGGAAACTGTTCGTTTTTTTTTTCAGCCAAACGTTTTTTGCAAACTGTTTGGCGTTTTTGGCCCATCACTAGTGATAGCACAATAAAATAAAGTAGTAAATGATGTAAGTCATGGCTTTCGTCATACATTTAAACCTTTCCTGGGAAGTCATACTTAATGTCTCATTGCTTTGACAAGCTTGAATAATGGGGTTTTACCTGCTGTACGCAACGCAGAAAGGATAAAAAAAATTAGCGTGGTTTACGTATAAACCCTAAAACTTTTCTTCTCTTTGTGAATCTAGGATTTCGAACTTACTGCTACTTGTTGTATACAGCCTGCCAAACATTTCATCCGAACCTAGTCGCTATTAGTATTAATACGTACCTATTTATTTTTAAAAAAATTGATATTGATTCCGAACCTTATTTTGATGATGTAAGACTATGAGTCAAACTCTACAAAAACAACCTAAATTACTTTCATGTCCTTACCGAGCTGTCTACTGCTGGTGAAAAGGACATCTTGTTTGAAGAGGTTGAGTGAGCTTCTGATGCCTGCCCCAGGTATGATATCAGAATTGTGCTGGGTGATTGTAATAGCTAAATAGGGAGTAAGCCTTTATACAGGTAGTATGCTAGCTATAATAGCTTCCCAGAAAATGGCAATGATAATGGACTGCGGACACTACAGTTGGCTGCGGCTCAAGGGATGCTCATTGGCAGTACTTGGTTCGCGCGGGAAGGTATCAACCAAATCACCTGTATGTCTTCAGACCAGAACACTCTCAATGAAGTAGACTATGTGTTGTCAGTAGGTTACAGGAAGCAATACAATACAGGAAGCAATCGCACTAGGCATCGAAGTTTTCCGCTATTTTACTAGCCCGGAGAACTCCTTTCACCCAAAAAGTAATCGGCCCATATCAGCGAGGCTTCAATTAGGAGAAATCAGCATCAAATAAGATTTTCTTTTTGCTGTAGTCGGTGGAAAAGTTTCTAAAATACGACGTGAGACTTCAAGGTTATTTATGATAGTATCATCGTGGCGCTACAGCCCAAATTGAGCCTTAGCCTCCTTAATGTTCTGCTTCCATTCGTGTCGGTTCAGTGACCGGGTCCTCCAATTCGGTGCTCCCAAAACCGACCTGCTGTCAGCATCTATCGAATTCTCATTTTTGATAGTATGGTCAGAGTAAAACTTTATAAGGCGATGGGAGAGTTTAATACCTCAACTAACCAGATAAAACTGACAAGACTGGCCATAAAGAATATGCAAAGCCGGATTAAGGTAGCTGCTTGTCTTTGGCAAGGGGACGCAATCTCTTGCGTCCTATTTAACTTGGTGCTTGAAAAAGTGATCCGGCATATACCTTTTTCATTAAGTTCACTCAAAGACTTGATTTACTGACGATTTTGGCATAATATGCCGGAAAAACGTGATGTTGAAGAATCTTCCATGCAAATCGAGACACATAAAAGAATAACGAGGATGTCTTTGACCGCCCGTTGTTAGCCACTAGACTCTTGTTCAGTCTATTAAAGCGGTTCCGCTTAAGTCTGTACAAAAAGTATAAGCTTCTGCTGTAAAAGACCATGGTCTTGCCAAATCTCATGTTTTCGAGTTCTTATTTGCGTTCGAGAGGCTTATCCTGCGATGCATATGTGGCTTTGCCGCCTGTAAAACAACGAAAAATATGTGCGATATCGTGACCGTTACGTAACTAATAAGATCAGCGTCAACAGCGTCAGTGTGGTTGGCTGGACACTTAGCTCGTATGAGCCAGGTAGATCTGGCCAGGAAAGTCAATAGAGGCAGAGTTGTCGGGTAGATACGACCTGGGTAGAATAATAACAGAGTCAGACGCCAAAGAATTATTAAGAATATCGAACTGAATGGCGTTGTCGCAAAATCAAGCCATCTGGAATTATCTTCTACAGCAGTCCTAGACTGATATTATGGCTGTAATAATGAGAACGACTAAAAAACCAACAATTGTAAATTGTGTTTTGAAGTGTTGTGCTTCTTAATCTTTTCGTGTCTAACAATGTCTTTCCTTTCATCTGGATGACTATAATTGTTGGGCCTATGCACAAAAATTGGTATAGAAATCAGTCATCAAATCAAAATTCCTTTTACTGATAAACCTTTGCGCACTTAATAAGAACCAATCTACGAACACTTTGAAATCAGTTTTAATTATTTATCGACAGCAATCAACATTTACCTAAAACCTATATTTATCAAGGTATTTCAGAAAAAATGATTTTCGTGACGTTTGACTTCGAGAGTAACTTTTCGCGCACCCGATTTTGGAATGGAATTTTATCATATAGTGTTTCTGATACCCAAGTACAGATTATTTCGTTGAAAGACCTTCACTCGGATTCTTTCATAGATTGGCCTTTTTTGTACATAATGACTGAACTGAATTTCATGCACACAAACAACTGCATGTTGATTTTGTATCTAATCTAAATTATGAATTACAGGCAAAATCACAGTGAAATCGAGAAACGAAGGCGTGATAAAATGAATACTTATATAACTGAGCTATCTGCGATGGTTCCTATGTGCCATGCCATGTCCCGCAAACTGGACAAGCTCACAGTCCTCCGGATGGCCGTTCAACATTTGAAGACTATTCGCGGAGCTGTGCATTCATATACCGAGGGACACTATAAGCCTACATTCCTATCCGACCAAGAACTGAAGATGTTGATTCTACAAGCTGCCGAAGGATTCCTATTCGTTGTCGGATGCGACCGGGGTCGTATCCTTTACGTTTCGGAATCAGTCAACCAAGTCTTGAATTATACTCAAGGCGAGCTACTAGGCCAAAGCTGGTTCGACATTCTTCATCCAAAAGACGTAGCTAAAGTGAAAGAGCAGCTATCTTCATCAGATCTGAGTCCCAGAGAGCGGCTGATAGATGCAAAAAGTATGTCTTTCTCTTTCATAATTGCACTGATTTTGAATTTGTCATTTAATAAACATTTTTTTAGCTATGCTTCCTGTTAAAACTGACGTACCACAAGGACTGTCGAGGCTCTGTCCTGGAGCCAGACGGTCGTTTTTCTGTCGCATGAAATGCAAAGTGTCCGCACAAATCAAGGAGGAAGGCGACTCGACTTCGAGTAGCCATCGACGAAAAAACAAGCTAAACTCGGATAAAAAGTATAGTGTGATTCAATGCACGGGGTACCTGAAATCGTGGGCGCCAGCTAAAATTGGCCTGGAAGAGCAGGAAACGGAATCAGACAGCGACTCATGTAATCTATCCTGCCTTGTAGCAGTGGGTCGCATACCCCCAAATGTGCTATGTCCGAATGTAAACCCGCCAGCAAACAACTATCCTAATATTAGATCAATTCAGTTCATGTCCAGGCACGCGATGGACGGGAAATTCCTATTTGTCGATCAGAGGTAAAATTTACGTTTTTAATATTCACTATTATCTATTTCGTTACGATCATAGAGAGAACATTTGAATTTGCTAAACATTTCAAACATTTACAGGGCGACACTAGTTCTAGGATTTTTACCTCAAGAGCTACTTGGTACCAGCATGTATGAGTATTATCACCACGAAGACATTCCTTCGATTGCTGAATCGCACAAAGCAGCACTACAGAGTACCGGAAAAGTCACAACTTTGGTCTACCGATTTCGAACGAAAGACAATTACTTCATCCGTTTGCAGAGCGAGTGGAAAGCATTCAAAAATCCTTGGACTAAGGATGTGGAATACTTGATAGCAAAGAATTCAGTGATATTGTACGGCAAACCTAATTTGATATATTACATCATTTAGCATAATATTTTCATCGCTTTGTTTGTTTTGACTATACATCGAAAATACTTTTGATTCAATGCATAGGAAAAAAAGTTAAAGAATCATAGAAAATATTCTGTAAATAATTTCAATTCTAATTTAGCTCCTAAAGTTCGAAGTATCGATAGCATATATTTTTATATTATGATTTATAATTTATCCCATGTTTCAATTCAACATTAACGTAGACCCTTTTCAAGCACTGCAATCTACAGCAATTACTCATTTACATTCTAGATTACAATAAAAATTTGAGTAATTATAATAATTTGAATTGGTAATTGCGTTCACTGTTCATGTTATGCTATTTCATACACATTAAAGATGTATTTGCGAGAATTTAGACTCGTGCTCCACCTTAAAACTATCGTAGCAGTTTTGTGATAAATTCCATAGATTCACATTTCATGAAAATCGTTCATTGTGCGAAATTGATATTTGCACTTTCAACTCACACTTTTAGGACTGATTACGGTGAAACGCCGGGGTACAGGTCAGAAGGAAACTCAAACGTGTCTACAAACTTTGACTTCTTTAATCAACGTAAGTATCAAAGCTTATTCTATTGAACCGAATCAATTGTACTTTTTGATTTCAGCTAATGGACGTGATATTCATAGAATAATAAACACTCATATAGAAGCTAGTAAAATAGGAAGGCAAATAGCAGAGCAAGTTTTAGATTACCAAAGGCGAATCAGTGATTCGTCAGCAGGTGAAAAGATGGTTTCGGTGACACTGAAAAATTTTTAACATTATGTTTTCTCAATTATAGATAGTAGTCCTGATCCTGACAGCAGGCCAAGTTTAAACATTTCCTCCGGCGAAAACAGCACATCAGGTGGCGAGCTGGGAGCCGACCGAAGGATACCACCGCCCACGATGCACAGACCGAATGGAACACTTCCAACCTACAATAGTGTGAGAAACAATTTCCAATCAAATTCAGATAATGGTAAGCGCTTCCACGGTATATATCCTTTCGATCGGATTATTGAAACATTCCCATAATTTATTCTAGCAAACGACGGTGAAATGTCGATGGTAAGCAGCACTTACAACGACGTATCGACAACAACGACAACTGATGGAAACGACGAGGCTGCAATGGCAGTTATAATGAGTCTGCTAGAAGCTGATGCCGGCTTGGGAGGACCTGTTGATTTTACCGGACTACCCTGGCCGTTACCATAACTATCTAGATAAATTTTAGCTTATTATTTAAGAAGTTAATTATAATAAAGAAAATTATTTTGTTAAAGTTGAAATGATGTATGTCTAAGTTATTATGTTTTTATAAATTTAGAGCTCAGGCGTAAATGTTTGCTCTTGATAGAAATGCAGTTTTAGCATAAGTTTCTATAAAAAAAACCGTAGCGAAGTTGCTGATTAATAAAATATAATGAGGATTTCCGGCTTTCGTTGGTGGTACAAGTTTTTTTAGGATTCTGGAAAATGTCCTAACGATGGTTCAAGAAGAAAGTATTTTTTTACATTTTCGGAATCCCGCTCACAAAAAGGCGTGACTTCTTGAGTTAAGTTGATTTCATGGGAATATTTGAAGCTAGTTGGCTATATCGCTCACGAAGTTGGAAAATGATCCTGGTAGTGACAGCGTTAATTCTGATGAAATGATTTTGATTATTTGCTGAAAAATGGGAAAACAACTGTCACGAAATAAGTCTGCAAAGTAAAGCCCGTACATTGAATACCTAATTATATTAATCATATTATTTGTACGGAAAGAATGAAATGGAGAACATTTTACCCACAAAATGTTATCTTCCCGTTCGCATTATTAATGAGATTATATATGAGCTACTTAATGTTGTGTCATAAACAATTCTGTTGGGCTTCTTACAATCAATCCAAAGCACATTTTGCTTTTGAAAAGGCTTTTAAAAGGATTCAAAAATTGAAATAAACTATTTCCAGCACCCGCTGATAGTCTTTGATCATGAAAAATTGGTGCTTATTGTGGGACCTTATGAAGCATTTACCAAAGCATAGTGCAACGTGAGAAAAAGGATTTTGCTCGTTTTTCTCTTATTTTTCTAGATACAATTCCACCATCTTGAAAAAAACAGCATATTTTTTGTGAGCAACTGAAGCGAGTTGGTAGCAGTTGAGCTCCAACCATCGGCGACGGTAGATAAAAGCCAATCATCCACAAAGACGATTGCTCTTTGAGTAAAGTGACAAAATACCGTCAATTGAAGAGATGAATAGCAAGTTAAAAAATGCGAAATACTGTAACTGGATAATATTTCATCTTAGGATATATAAAGTCACGAAAAACGCAATCATCTCATCGAAAAATTGAAAACCAACTAGAATTGTTTGTAAAAACCAACTAGAATTGTTTTTTCAATAAGTATGGAACGTCACTGTAATAAACTGTTTCTCATCGCTTTCAGATTGAGCAAACCAGACGATTTTCGATTGCTTGGTTTAAAATAACTTAAGTTTTCTGTGGCTCCAGCCAAGCGGTCGACCGTCATTACCGTTTTTGAATTATTTATTTAGCATTAGTTTTATCATTTTCGATTTTACGAAATTTTTAAGCTGACCACCTTTTATTATATAAGATTGTTCAAAATGTGAAACTTTTTTTTTCATTTTGATCCAAATGGTCAACTCCACTTTTATTTTACGTTCGTACACAAAACTGTTCCGAGGATTTACAGAATACAGACCTAAGATTTGCTTATTATGTTCCCAAAAAAAAAATCCTATTGACAACAGCATTGATTGTAAATGGATTAGAGAGCACATTGCATTACTTGTTATAGTTATTTGAAAATGGTGGGAAATGTATATACTTCCGACTGCCGACAAAAGGAGTATGTAAAAAAAACTTATTTCATTAGAATATTGGCAAATAGAACACTTAAAATCAGGTTGTAGGTTCTGCCTGTCTTGGCCTGGCATTAACAGCGTTCATTTCAATCAATTGATTTAATTAATGATCCATTGTTAGGAAAATATATGCTGTTACAAATTAATCTCAATTATAAAACCTAAAAAGAATCCGTTGTGCAATTTTCTACTTCGAAGTATCTGAAATATTTGTAAATTTTCTTAAATTCCTGCTTGCAAACTATTGCTTTAAAGAACTCGTATATATTTATTGAAATAATAGAGTAACAATCTAGTTTCACAAACATACGAAATCATCTTATAGTGACGACATTTATTCCACTCATTCCGAATATTTATGAAAATTCTCATTCTAGACAAAAACCCATTGCATAAATATAAGGAGGTAGGCACCAATCAGTGTTTTTCTTACTTGGTCTTTGCAGCATCATGTAAAGCTTTTTGAAAGCTTATTCAAAGCACTTACCTTTTCCAAACGAATGCACATTAGCACCAATGAGAAGATAGAATTCAATGTATGTAAGTTAAACTGCATAGAAAGGAGATTGTTATTTTATCATTAAGATTAAATAATCGCGCCCAATGTGGGATTCGGATCAATATGAAAAATTAAAAATAAACCAGATTTTTACAAAAAAATTTTCTGCATGTACACTTAATTATAAAGTAAAGTAGTCCCACTACAACTGTTGTCGGAGATATGGGCTGGGCGCGGTAGAGAATTCATTCATAACCAGTATAAAAAATTTAAAAAAATAATGTATAATAGACCATAAATTGGTGTTGAAACAATTGCAATAGTTTCATCGACACGAAACGTTTTTCCAAACACTGCTAAAAATTTGGAACGTTAGTAAAGCAATATACTTCATAAAATTCACCCGATTTTCATTTGGAAATTTGCCAGCAACTTTCTATGATTGTTTATGGTTTTTGAAACAAAGTTTATGACTACATATTTTATTAACACTTATTTTCTAGTCGCAGACCACTCAAATTCAAATTTCATATAAAATGTACAGTTATAATGTTCCAAAACGAAAATCTGTCTAAAATCTATCTATAATTATAATCATAGTTTGTTACTCATCTCCCACATTTCAATGGTCAAACTGACAGATCAGCTTACACATTCGATGTATGTACTTACAAAGAAGATATGGATTTCACTTGGGTTTAATTGAATTCGATTATTCTGAGTCGTCTAGCAAATCACAGATATGCTTATTCACTTCGACCACTTATTTAGCTCATATCAAATTACAATTTAATCGAATTGCAGGAAATGCACTTATGTTTACGAAGTTTTTATGCTTTTGAACATTCATTTGAAAATGCTGTGAATGCTAGTAACAAAGCGTACGTATATAACAATCGCCTCATTTTTTGCAAAGGTATTAATTTGTCGACCTCATTAGTTTAGAGTCTCTAGACATTGAACCCAGAAAAAGCATCAAAGAGTTCGAATTTTGAGCGCATATTGTGAAGTACAATATACTTCAAACATTGCGTACAGAAAAACTTTCAACTTTTACATAATATAACGGTTAGACTAAACTTCAAAATGTGAAAAATTGAATTTATTCTAAATTTAAACTATTCATACAAAAATACAAAAAAAAATGAAGAATCTAATACGTAACTACCGTGGCAGAAAGCAGAGCTTGTAAGGCTTAGGCGATAGCGTTATCCCAGGTAAACTGCTGGTTGAAGGAACCGATTCACCTTGCGGCAGCTTCACACGGAATTTCTGCAAAACGCCTGTGAAGAATGTGAACAGGCAAGCTCTGGCCAATTGATCTCCGAGGCATCGTCGCTTCCCTTGACCGAACGGCATGAAATACTCATCGTTACGTATTTTGCCATTTTCATCTAGAAATCGTTCCGGTCGGAAAATTTCCGGATCGCCCCAATGGTCCTTATCCATATGGACAGTACGCAAACCAATCAGGATTGTTGTATTCTTCGGTATCGCATACGAGCCCAGTGTCGTTTGCGTCAAGGTCCGTCGAGGTCCTGAAACAGGCGCGATGTGAAAGTATCGTTGTATCTCCATTAAATAGGCCTCTATGTAAGGCAGTGCCGTTTTCTCCTGATACTTTGGTAAATTTTGTTTTGGCAAGCACGAATCGATCTCGTGGATGACTTTCTCCTGGATGTCTGGCCTGACCAACATCATCATTAAGGCGAAGCTCAGAGTATTGCTAGTGGTCTGCGAGCCAGCAATAAAAATGTCCAGAATAATCATACTAAGCTGAGTGTCGGTGAATGTGTTGTCCGGCCGACCCTTGCGTTGCTCAGCCTCTCTAATGTAAGCGTATACCAGGTCATCGGATGAGTTGTCGCTGCAGTAATTCAGTTTGTGTTCGCCAATGACTTCCATGAACATTTCGTGCAAATGCTTGTTGAAACTTTGAATCAAGTTGTATCCAGACTTTTCCGGGATCACGTATCTCAACCAGGGCATCTGTGAGAGTAGACCACCAGCAACATCAAAGGCTTTGGAACGCTTCTCGAGCATGACAAGCAAAGTGTTCAATCTAGAGTCGTCTCTCGAGATTCGTTTGCCAGTTGCCAAAGTCCACAGTACATTGATGACACTAGGTGCGAGAAAGATCCCAGGCCAAACTGGTTTCGAGTCCAGCTTCTCAATAAAGTCCAGCAGCTCCACCAGCTCTGATTGAATTTGCTCCTCCATCGGTTGTCTGCCGTAGCCCAATTGGCGCAAGTGGCGAGTTGTGAAGTTACGATGCTCTGTCCACAGTTCACCGTCGGTGCAAGTGATTCCCAGTCTAGTGCCCATTGTTCTTAGGCGAATGAAAAAATTATCGGGGCGTCCTTGAAATTCTTCGCGTGTATGTATTTCCCGCACCATTTTGTAGCCCAATGCAATGACTACATACTCGCCACCAAGTTTCAATCCGATAACTGGACTATTGTATTTTTTCGAGAGATATTCATAAGCGAAATGTGAGCCGCCTAGTTTCTTTGCTATTCTTTGAACGTAGCGCGTATTGCCAGCCCAAGGCAGCCATCTAGGACCTGGAATGAAAAATGACAAGTGATTTAGTACAATAACCGAAGATATGTTTATTGAATCAATTACGTTCTTTTGATAAGATTGTGAAACATTAAAAATACCATGCGTTTTAATAAATATGCCACCTGCGACAAGCTAATAACGCTAAGATTTTATTTAAGATAGTAGTAGTACGCTTCGCGGCGTGATGCTATCTTTACCATTACTTAACGATCATATATAGCGTGGAAAAACAACAAATATCATTTCGAAAACTACAATATGAATACATTTACGATATTATTTATTTTATTCTATTTATTAGCAAAACAAAGCATAAATTTAGCACATATATACTCGTATATAAATATGAAAGAAATTGAAATAAGAAACAAGAAAAGAAAAATAAACAACAAATGAATACAATACTAATAAAAAAATTAAGGTACAAATAAATAACGCATATAAATAAC
This sequence comes from Nemotelus pantherinus, assembly GCA_963978885.1. NCBI lineage: Eukaryota > Metazoa > Arthropoda > Insecta > Diptera > Stratiomyidae > Nemotelus > Nemotelus pantherinus. The sequence goes on from OZ022263.1 coordinate 27,171,327, forward strand.
CAATTAAGTAAATAAATAAGTAAGAAACATATGTAATATTATAAATGCCGTGTTATATTACAAATGGCTTTTATAATATTAGGTCTGTTCCCGTACTACGAATAATTGCAATTAATTGCAATGAAGCGTACTAAAACAGAGTTTTTTAGTCCGTTTTAGTACGCTTCATTGCAATTAATTGCAATTAATCGTAGTACGGGAACAGACCGGTAAAACTGGACTTGATGCCCCACACAGCTGTTACATGAATTTCGCCGATAGATGTCGGGCTAATATGTTTGTGTTTTTGTGGTTGTGCGTTGCTTTTGGGGCTTCTTTTCTTTCTTTTTTTTCTTTTTCTTAATTGTTTTATCTTCTTTTTTATTTTTTTGTATAATTTTGTCTGCTTTTATTCATTTTTTCAGCCCTTCTACCACCTTTTCGTCCTCTGGTGGTGGGATTTCCCGGGTGTGGGGCATCAAGTCCAGTTTACCCGTAACATTTTCGTTAAATTGCTAAGTGATATATATATGTACTAAAATGTATGGATTTGGTTTTCGGTGTTATTTTTAACGTTAAGTGTACTTGTTTGAGTCTTCGCTAAGTCAAATCTAATTTTAGAGCTCACCACTTTCTTAAAATGGCGCTAAAATCACAAAGTGTAGTACACTGTATTGAGTTTTGTAAGCGAGTGTACGCACATCTGTCTAAAGATGACGAAATGTATAATTAGTTGAGTAATAAACGTTGAGGAGAGAGGATCGGTCCTCACATAGAACAACTGTGTTTTCTTTTAGTGAACGGAGCCGAGGCATATTCGCCTACAATTATCAGAAGTGGGATTTTGCCTGCAATCGCAATTCTTTCGATATACATACGTGTTATACGTCTCACGTTACTGTATATGAATTGTCTCTGGTTGTCAGTTTGGAATCGTTGCCGCAATTGAACTCATATTTACATACGTGATCGAGTTTTAGAGTGAGCGTGCAATGTCGGAAAAAGTGACTGTGAGGCAGTTGAAAGAAAAGTTAAAGTTGATGCGTTTGCCCACCTCGGGGAATAAGAGTGTTCTTCAGCGTCGTCTGAAAGACGCCATTGCTGACATGCCCGATCGTGTTCATACACCAATACAAAATAATCATGTTAGTAGTGATAGCTCGTCAATAGACGATACATGTGGTAGTGTTTTTCCGGATTATCCCGTTAATTCGACCAAATATAGTGTGAAAATGTCCAAAGCAAATAAAAGTATAGAGACGCGTGAGCAAGAATTGCTTCAACGGGAAGTGGAAGTTCTTAAAAGAGAAAACGAACTGTTAAAAATGAATACGGGAACAAATAGGTTGGGGAAAATATTCCACCCGAATGATATAAACGAAATTTTGCCATGTTTCGAGCCGAAAGATGAAATTCATGGTTCTTCCATCGAATTTATAAGTAAACTAGAGAAACTTGCAAAAGTGTATGGTTGGTGCGACGATATGTTGTTGCATTACGCTAATTTACGGCTACGGGGAACAGCGAAAATGTGGAGAGATGGTGGCGATGTTCATGAATCATGGAACAAATTTAAAAATAATTTGTTGCTGGCATTTCCGGGAATTGAGGATGAAATGGATATTCATGCCAACCTCTCGAAGCGGAAAATGAAGACAAGCGAAACTTACGAAGAATATATTTATACCATGAGACAGATTTCAAGAGGAAGAATCAGTGAAATATCAATGGTGAAATACATTATTAAAGGCTTACGCGAGCAGAGCGTACAACAAATTTTAACGTTACAACCATTTACATCAGTGTTTGAGCTTTTAAAGCAGCTTAAAGGGTACGAAGCTTTGAGGCAGCCATCACCAATTCACAGAGCAACGGAGCAAGGAAACAATAGCGCATCATGTGACGTCTCGACAGGTCAACAGAAATCGATATCAACTAAGAAGTGCTTTAATTGCAATCGACTAGGACACCTATCGAGAGATTGTAAAAAGCCGCAACGACTTAAAGGTTCCTGCTTTAAGTGTGGAATGATGGGTCACGCATGGAAGGAATGCCCAAGTAAAAGTTATGTAAATCAAATTACTATTAATAAGGAAAATGGTGATTTTAATGTTCGATTTGCTTTAAAAATTGATAATTCACAGATGGAAATTAAATATATGATTCAAGTTCTAGCACTTGTGGACACTGGTAGTCCGATTAGTCTCATTAAACGAAATGTTTTGCCTGAAGCTGTGGTACTTGAACCATGTATGTTATTAATATCCGGTATTAACGGTTCTCAAATTAAATGTTCTGAAAGTATAAAATGTGAAATAATAATTGACAGTAAACCATACAATATACAATTTTACGTTGTCTCCGATGATTGCATGAACTTAACGTCTTTGTTGGGACGAGACTTTTTGAAAATTAGTAATTCTAGACTGATTATCGGTGAAGATTCGGTTATTAATAATTCTATTCAAAATATTTCCATTGAATCTGTTATTGATGATAATTTGGAATCCTTTGACGAAGTTTTTAATATAGAAGTAGAAAAAACTAATTTGGGCTATGAGATAAATATTAACGAAAATCTTTCATATAAAATTAAGAGTCAAATAAGTGAACTTATTTCGGAATATCGTAATCAAACTTCTGAACATGTTAGTGAGTTTTCCAAAAAGGTCGATAGTCAGATGTCAATAATATTGACAAATGATAAACCTGTTTGCAGTGTTCCAAGGAGATTGTCTTACGTTGAGAAGGAACAAGTTCAAGCAGTAATCGATGACCTTTTGCAGAAAGGCATAATCAGGCCGAGTTCGTCACCATATTCAAGTCCAATCGTTCTGGTTAAGAAAAGTAATAACGAAATAAGAATGTGCGTAGACTATCGTAGTTTGAATAAGATAACGCAAAAAGATAACTTTCCTTTATCATTAATTGAAGACCTTATCGATGGACTAAGGAATAAGTGTTACTTTACAAGTTTAGATTTGAAGAATGGATTCCACCACGTAGCAATGGAGGAATCTTCTATTAAATATACTCGTTTTATCACGCCTATGGGGCAATTTGAATATATGAAGATGCCGTTCGGGTTAAAAAATGCTCCGTCAGTTTTTCAAAGATACGTTTGTAAGATTTTTGATAATCTCATACGGGAAAAGAAATTGATGATCTATTTTGACGATATTTTAATAGCCACGGAAGATATAGGAGAACACATTGCAATTTTGACCGAAGTTCTAAAATTGATGAAGGAAAATTCCTTGAATCTCCGATTAGATAAATGTCGTTTTCTTTTTACGGAAATTGATTACCTCGGGTATAATATTTCTCAACAAGGTGTACGACCAAATAAAAAGAAAATTGAAGCGATACGACAATATAATGAACCACGAAACGCCAAAGAGCTAAAAAGCTTTCTGGGCTTGTGTTCCTATTTCAGGAAATTTATATCGGGATTTTCTATTATTAGCAAGTGCCTCTATGACCTTCTCAGACAGAATCGGGAATATATATTTGACGAAGAAAAGCAAAAGTGCTTTGAGTTATTGAAATCAAAACTTTGTGAAACCCCTGTTTTGGGGATCTTTTCTCCAACCAGTAATACGGAGTTGCACTGTGATGCAAGCTCCTTGGGCTTTGGTGCAATTTTAATGCAAAGAAAGGCTGATGGTTTGATGCATCCTATTTTTTATTTTTCGAAACGAACTTCTGATTATGAGTCGCAATATCACAGCTATGAGCTTGAAACTTTGGCAATAGTATATGCATTGCGTCGATTTAGAGTCTATTTGCATGGCATGAAGTTCAAAATTATCACAGATTGTAATGCTCTAGCTCTTACATTGCAGAAGAAATTAATTAATTCTAGAATCAGCAGATGGGTTCTAGAGCTTTCTGAATATGATTACGAAATTGAGCACCGCCAGAGTAGCAGGATGCAGCATGTGGATGCTCTGAGCCGTTGTCAAAACATTCTCGTCTTGGAGGAGTGCCCTTTCGAACAGCAGTTGGCTATTTGCCAATCAGAAGATTCCGAAATTATTAGGTTGAAAGAACTGGTACGCAAAGAAGAAAGCTCCCTTTACGAAATCCGAGAAGATCTCCTGTATCGTAAGTCAAAGAAAGCTGGCAAGCTATTGTTTTATGTCCCTGAAAGCATGCGTATACATATCTTGAGAAGTGCTCACGACCTTCACTCACATGTAGGTGTCAGCAAAGTATGTGGGATAATAAATAGGTCTTATTGGTTTCCGAACTTGACTTCTGTTGTAAAGGAGTATGTCTCAAACTGTCCGAAATGTATAGTTTTTAATACGAACAAAGGGAAACAGGAGGGTTTTCTATTTCCAATCCCTAAGTACGAACAACCTTTCCATACGATACATGTGGATCACCTTGGGCCATTTGAAGAGACTCCTACAAGGATGAAATTTATATTTATTGTGATCGACGGATTCACAAAGTTTCTAAAGCTCTACTCCACTCGCACAACAAATGCTAGGGAGGCTATACGTTGTCTAAAGGATTACTTTGATAGCTATAGTAGACCGATGAGAATTATTTCAGATCGTGGGTCAGCTTTCACGTCTGAGCAATTTAGAATGTTTGTGCTAAAACAAGGAGTCCAGCATATTTTGGTCGCTAGTGGGTCACCAAAATCGAATGGCCAAGCAGAACGGCCTAATAGAGATATTGTGACCATGGTGGCTAAAATGGTACAGCCCGAGCAAAATAGAGGATGGGATAAGGTTTTGACTGGAGTCGAATATAGCCATAACAACACTCTTCACCGAGCAATCGGTACAACTCCAAGTAAGTTATTATTTGGCGTGCATCAACGAAATGCAACTATAGACCCTTTATCTGAATTGTTGACTTCTAAAAATTCGGATATTCGAGACCTTACTACTTTAAGGGAAACTTCTGTTGATAAAATTAGGAAAAATCAAGAGTATAACAAAGAGCAATTTGACAGGAAACGTAAACCTGCCAAAATATATGAAGTAGGAAATTTGGTTATGATATCTAACATAGATACCACTGCTGGAGTAAATAAAAAACTCATACCCAAATATAGAGGGCCATATAAGATTAAAAAGTGCTTTGGAAATGATAGATATTTAATTGCGGATGTAGAAGGATTCCAAATTACTAACAAGCCATTCGAAGGCATTTTTGATGTCACTAGGATTAAGCCCTACATAAACTTAAGATCAAATAAAGCTTTTGAAGCACCTGTAAATATATAGTATAAGGGAAAAATAATTAAGATAATAAGAATAGCTATTATTGAAACGTATAATGAGTTGTAAGAATTATATCCATATTTTGCTAATACATCATAGTTTGTAGATTATTTCATTTATTCTCAAAGAAAGGCTATAATTAAGTTTTTGTGTGTATAAAATTTCAATGCATTAAGGTGTTTAAGAGTATATAGTACATACTTGTACAGTTTAATAGTGTTTTAATAATGTTAATCGAGGTCGATTAAAGTCAGGATAGCCGAATGTAGTACACTGTATTGAGTTTTGTAAGCGAGTGTACGCACATCTGTCTAAAGATGACGAAATGTATAGTTAGTTGAGTAATAAACGTTGAGGAGAGAGGATCGGTCCTCACATAGAACAACTGTGTTTTCTTTTAGTGAACGGAGCCGAGGCATATTCGCCTACAAAAGTGAATATTTTTAATATGTAATGACATTTGTGTGTGTTTACATTTTAGTATTCACAACACCCTCTTCATTTGGGAAAAAAATTTCATTTCTGTAGAAAGGAAATTTTTTGAACACTGATCCATCCATACTTTTACAATTTCGATTACAATTTTGTTCATTAAGGTTTTTTTTTTTGTACCTAAATAGGTATAATAGTTTCGAATATTTGATTCATAGTTGTATCGTGATTTGACTTATGAGATAAGCTTGGTTTTCTTCTAAAAGCTAAAATAGTAATTCATTGACTTTGTAATAATGCAAATTTGTATATGCATGTATGAAGTTTTTCATCAATTTCGTATCGAATAACAATAAAATTACAAAACTTATATGTAAATATTTGTTTGTGTATTTATTTTTTGTAGAATATTTTCATATTTGTGGTGCATTTGGCATTAATCAATTATTGTGATTTTTCTTTTGCATTTTCTGTTTACTAGTATAAGTGAGTTAAGAACATTTTTTTCTTCAAACTTTGTATGGTTTGTGGTATTCTTTTTGCTGTTTTTTGTGTTTTTAACTAAAATTTATATAAAATTCAACGAGTTTATTTTTATATTTGATTGAATATACTTTGGTTTCGAAGAGTATATTCGATAAACTATGTAAAGTAATAAATGTTTTACCTTAAAGTTCAAAAGATTATTTCAATTTCTGAATGAACTTTATTATTTTCTTTGATTTGTTTTTTCAGATTTTGCATGAAATTAATGCTGTTTCTCAGCTTGATTTGTAGTTCATTCATGTAATTAAATTGAATTAAGCTTTCAATTATTCTCTTAGGTGTTTTGTAGATGATTATTTTCATCGGTTCGTTTTGTATTTGAATTTTTTGTAGCATTCTTTTGAGCATGTTTTTGAATATCTCTATATTAGATGTGTTTGGAATTTTGTGGCTCTTGTTTCGGCACACATTTGATATATTCTTTTCAGTTGCTTGTGATGTCAGCTTCTCCAATGGCAAAACTAATTTTGATAGATTATCACTGCATCTAACAGTACTTTTATTATTTTCCATTATCACTCTTGGAATATTCGTTACATCGAATTTTGATTTCATCAAATTTTCTATATCAGCGTTCGAATCGCTGTTGCAAAGGAAGGCTTCTTTAGTCTGCATATTGTATTTTGGTTTTATCAATCTTTTTACATCAATCGTAGAGTTGCTGTTACATAAATCAGCTTTCTTATGTTTTATATTGTGATTTGGTTTTTGCGCTTTTTCGGATTTGTTTTTATTTTCGTTCTGCCCGATATTTTCTTTGTTTTTGATTATATGTCTTGTACATGGTAATACTTTTTTGTCATTGGTATCATTTTTCCGTGTTCGTTTCGTATATGTTAATGATTCTGAACTTAGGTGATTCATGTCAATGCTTCCTGTTAAATTTTCCAATATTTCATTGTCGTTAAAACATTCGTTAGTTGGTCTCGCGACTTGGATTGGTCGGTATTTTTGCAATGGTTCAGTTTCTTTTTTAATATTATCTATCAATGCATCTACTTTATTTGTATTTATTACTTCGATGTGCTTGACGCTCTGTTCTGGGATTATTGAATAGTTTATATAATTTCCAGGCGCGATTTCTTTATAAGTATTTCCATTTCTCTGGTTTCTAGTATTTTTCCCAATTTTTTCAGGATTATTGTTGTTTTTGTAATAATTTCTGTAATTATTGTTTTGGTTTCCTATATTGTTTCTGGAATTATAGTTGTTTCCATTATTTCTGTTCTGATTTCTATAATTATTGCTTTGGTTTTGACTATAATTAATTCTATATGTGCTATAGCAGTTTCTTTGATTGTTGTTATTGCTTGGGCAGTTTCTATAATTATAATTCAATTCTTGATGTATATTGTTTCTTCTATTTACTTGCATAATATTTTCTGTTATATTTATGCTTGATTCTAATTCAACCGCTATTTGAATTGCTTCTGCAAATGTTTTGGGTTGCGCAGCGAAAATTGTTGGTTTGAGTGTTTCGTCTAAACCATTTTTAAAAATAGTAAGTGCGTACGAGTCATTTGACTTTCGTATTGCTACTTTCTCTGCTGAAGATGGGTTCTGACCTAAGCAATTAATTTGTATATCACTCAATTCGCTCATGAGCTCAGATAGTTTATCGCCATACTTCTCAACTGTTCCGCGCTGGGGTAATTGGAATAGCTGTGTATGAATTTGTTGTTGGCTTTTCTTTATTTTATATCTATTTATCAGAGCTTTTTCTTACATTATTATTTATATCCAATGATAACAGTTGTGTTTTAACTACTGTTCCTAATTTTACATTTTTCGTAAATTTCAGTAATTTGTTCTTCCCGTCTGCATTAAGGTTCTCATTTATTAAATTAACTATTGTTAAAAATGCTTCAAGTTCTTTAGGATTGCCAGTAAAAATTGGTATGCACTCTAATGCTATTTCAATATCGAAGTTTCTCATCTTGTTATCTTTTCAATTAACTAAATTTTCAGAAAAAATGACTCGTTTGTTTCATATTTTGATTAGAAAGATTTTTCCTTTTGAGGTGTGCTGCTTAGACTCATTTAAAATATATATATATATTTTACTTCCTCACATACTTGTTTCTCATGACAAAGACCATATGAACTTTTCTTCGTACCTCTATTATGCTTTTTGCCAACTAATTTATATTATTTTTTTTTGTCTACGATAAGCCATTTTATTATGTTCTTAAAATCTGTTTAATTTCATTTAATTTGATTTCTATTGAAAACATATTGTTTGTAACTTTAACTTACAGTTTCTAATTTTTACATTATAGGTTTCATTACATGAATTTGTTTTCATTTGTACAATAATTTTATATGCTTTTATTTATGTTATTGAATTTTAATTTTTAATATTCTTGAAAATGCCTTTTTTTATTTGCAAGACTTAATTTTCATGTTTTGTATTCGTAATACTTTCATAATAATTATTTTTTTTTTGGCAAAGTATTGCTTTTCAAGCAGTTTTACTTAATTTTTTTTTTTTTGGTAGTTAATTTGTAATGATTTTGTTGAAATAAATTAGTTTTTGATCTACAAATTAATTTTTCTTTATGTTCGAAGCTTATCAGATTTGAAATTTTCATTACTCGAAGCTCGTAATATCCGAAATTCGTTGGTTCCAATATCTGTAGGTTCCGAAATTCGCAGGAAGTTGCTTCAGTTAATGTTTATATATTATTTTAAACCAATTTTTCATTGATAATGTTTTTATTTTCTGCAGCCGTCCAAGATTCGATGTCGTCTCAGTAGTTGAATTCTGCATCGCTCGAAATTTACAGGGTCGTCTATCCAATAATATCCACTTGAAAAAATTTTGTCGGGCTCCAATTTAGCAGGCGCTCCGAAAATGTAGAGCCGTGATTCACAAGGTCGTAAGCGGCTAGCTCTCGATTCACAGGATCGTAGTTTTGAGGATCGCCATGTAATATTATAAATGCCGTGTTATATTACAAATGGCTTTTATAATATTGTTCACTATGTTTGTATATCTTGCGTGGCGAACTATGTCGCCGCTTAGCAAGACTACAAACAATAGTGCCATAAATTAATAAAAACTAAAGTTTTAGTTTTGATTGGCCCGTCTGTATGGTCGCCGACCAAGCTGGCGTTCCAAGACAGACTAACTTTATTGTCTAACGTCTGATCTTAAATAGTAACATTTTCGTTAAATTGCTAACTGATAAATATATGTACTAAAATGTATGGATTTGGTTTTCGGTGTTATTTTTAACGTTAAGTGTACTTGAAGGAGTATTCGTCCACTCTATAGACCATAAGTAGCAAACTGATATTTTCAATATTCCATTGCAGTCACTTATCCCGGAGCCTACTAGATTTTCTCGTATGAAATAATGGAGTCCAAGATCAATGCCAGCGGATGAGAAGCAATGCTTTGTAAATGCATTATATCCCAGCTAAAGTACTGGTAAGCCTGCACACTTGCAATGGAAATCAGGATGAGCAAATGTCATCCTATGCAACACAACACAACAGATTAGGCAAAACTACCTAGTTTTGCCTAATCTGTAAGCCTGTCATAGCTCTACAAGATTTCCTAATCTTATTGAGCCGGAAACCTGCATTCGATGGTTAGGTTCTGCGAGGAACCTCGTGTGCCTAGCCACATTATACGATGGTCATCTCTCTTTGTGGGTATCGAGTACCTATAAAGACATACACAGATGCAGTAGCGACGAGCTTTGTTTTTGACTAGCATATGCAATCTAGTTTCTTCAAACATCGCAGATCCCCGATTCTCAGTACAGAAGTACAATGTTGAATTTGGCGGCAAAGTTCAAAAGTGCTCGTACTAAAATAGTCGCAGTACCAGCAGCGCAACTTGACTATCTCAGCAAATATCGATTCGCTTTCAATTCAATCTTTCATCTATTGTCCAGGAAGGAGCTCTCATTATTGCAAACCCTTCTATTTGAAAAGAAGGTCTACTCTCAAGCTGCAAATTTTCTGCCTTAGCATAGGAAGATGGATGGCATCTAGGCCTCTCTAGCAAACCTGTATCAGCAAAGAAGCATAAGCAACTTTCGGTATACTGTCAGCTATGTAGAAGTAATGTTCAAAGATAAGCTCAAAATTTGCTAGATGCAGCCCTAAACTTTGCATAAAAAGCTGAAAGCTGGAAGTTAGGCAGGTGAAAGCATAAAAAAAGATTTTTCAATTTTAAATAGTTCTAAACAATCGTGCCCAATGTGGGATTGAAGTTTATATGAAAAATAAAAAAAAAACCTAATTTACTCAATTGAAATTTTCCGCGCACATACTTAATTATAAAGTACTTCCACTGTAACCCTTACCGAATCTACGAGTTGAAGTCGATAGAAAGTTCATTGATAATCAGTGTATACGGGTGTCAGGCATAGTGTTGACTGTTAAACATATGTATTTAAGATTAGATTGCAGCATTCAACCACCATCTATGAACAACAGTACCGTCGTCTGGATCTGGTGAGTATCCTTTCATTTAACTATTTATCTATTTTATTGTTATCCTGTTTGTTATTTTGGAAAATACATTTAGATATTATTTTGAGTTAACAATTATATATTTTTTATTTTTTATATTAATATTATTAATTTTTATTTGAGTTTTTATTAAATTTTAATGAAAAAACTTCAAATGTTTTTGAAGCCCGAGTAGCCTAGTGGATAGAGCATTAACTTCTTGTGCATGGGGTCTCTAGTTCAAATCCGAATTTGGGTCTGAATATAGTCTTCGTATTCACTTTGATTGCGAATGTGTGCTTCAACAGTTTGAACCCCTACACTTTGACAAAAGTTTTTTACTTTTGCTGGTGGTTTCAAAATTATTTTATTTGTGTGGAAAATATGCTATGCTAAAAGAGAGTATTAAATTCAGCGAACCACGAATAGATAGGTTATAGTCCCCTTTCTAGTTTTTTTTGGTGTCTTGTTCAGAGTTTTTTTGTGTCTCTTGTGTCCCTAGGGCAGAGGTCTGTTCCTCCAAACCACCCCGAACACTGGTGACTAGCCGTCAACTGATGGTGGCTGCACACATCTGTTCCGTAACAAGCTCTCAAAGTCAAAAAAATTGTAAAATTAATAAAATCCAAGAAATGATATAGATAAGGGTAATTAAAAAAATAACACCAAATTTTTGATGCCACATGACGTTAACATTATATCAAATACTTATTTGCGTATTTGATTTAAAAATATATCTTCATATTATTTGTCTATAAAATATTTTAATTTGCTTGTTAGGTGTTTATTTCTATATCTACGCTTCGACTATCTGCTCAATAAATTATCTAACTTCCGTTAGAGTGCAACACGTTTTTTCACACACAGCAGTCTTTGTCACCGGGCAGGTAGTTGGGAGGAGGTGATAATTAACGAAAGTAAAATCAAGAAAATTCGTCGATCAAAATTTCAAATTGGCTTTCCTGGTACATGGGTTTTATTATATAAAGGTATCTGGGCATTGGATTCATACTGAAATTGTTCAGTAGATGCTACAAAATAATTTTTTTATTCATCATTCATGTAAATCTATTTTTTCATGAATAATATTCAAATATAATTCAGTACATTTTCTTGACTTTCACATATCCTATTACATTTTACCCCTATCTATATTTTTGTACGAGTATACTAGATTAATAAACGAACTGCGAAACGAGTACGAGATTCGGTTCGGTTCGTTTTCGGTTGTAACCGAAAACAAACCGAACCAAACGAAACTCCTTCACACATACACAGTTCATATTAGGTTTTTTGTTTTCTTTCTCATCTTTGCGTAGTGACGTCAACTTCTTAAAAGTCACACAATCGTTTTTCCATAATTCCTGCATCTTAAATTTATCTTTATATTTTGCACAAGTTTTGGCCCACAGCACTACTTTAGGTTGCACTGCACAAATCAGCTGATGCACATCAACATCTGGTGAATTGCTCATTTTATCAGAAAAACTGCGACTGATAATTTCAAAAAATTAGAGGTAATAATAAAACTAACTAAAACTGACTAAACTAACTAAATAAAACGTCTAAATATTTCAAATAAAGGGATGCAAACTGATAGCTTATTAATTTTAAAGAAATACAAATGATCCAATCAGGTTAAAACCGAAACTAAACCGTGCGTGTGTGAACGTCTTGATTGCTTTCTGTTCCCTGGACACGAATTCGCACCTTATAGAAACCTGATGAAACCTATTCGTGCTCAGGCCGTTTTCGGTGCCACACGGTTTCTATTAGGCACCGAATAGAAACCGAAGCACCGTTTCACACTTGTTGGTAGTGACCGAAAACGAACAGAAAATGAACCGAACCGAATGGAACCTCGTGAGTGTGAAACGGGTTTTACATTAAGGCTGGTACTGAGTTGGAGTTCACGTGAAATTTTGACATGTCTCCATTATCTGGTCATTCTTTCGAGCGAAAATTTTGGCAATGGAGAAAAGCAGAGCCAATGCTCATTTCTGACGGATAAAATGTCAAGAATTTCACTTTTCGATCGATTTTCTTATTGGAAAGACATTTGCACTGCTCCATTTTCAAATTGAAACACCAAATGTCACTTTTTAGCTCGAAAGAATGAACTGCACAAACTAAATTGGCGTGAAATGATTGGAGACATGTTTCAGTGCCATCTATATTTTCGAAGCGAAAGCAACTTCGAAGCAACTTTTCATGCTAAGAACACAGTACCAAACTTGCTTATTTTCAAGCTAAATTTTCGCCGAAACAGATTTCACGTGAAATTTTCATACAAAATTTCACGTGAAATCTGTTTCGGCGAAAATTTAGCTTGAAAATAAGCAAGTTAATATTTTATTTTTTTCAAGTTATAAGCAAGAACTCAGTACTATGCTTTAGAAGAAAGAAATATAAGGAAATGAAAATGGCAGTGAGAATTGAAGCAATTTGCCGAGGCTGAGCGTTAGTAGTAGTAAGGGAATTTGACATTCACTTACTCCGCGAACAGAGAGATAGAGTGAGAAAGATAGTAAGCCATGTGTATGCGAATTTGACAGTTAGTAACTCATCAACAACAAATGCTCGTAGAACTAAGGTATCGGGGAAACCAAGGAGAATATCTGAGGTAGCATTTCTCCCGATTTGTTCTATTTATAGATTTTACCTTTGTAGTAAAATTGCTTCACTAAATTCATTATATGTATACGCTTGTTTCATTTCCTTAGATCGCTCTGTTCTGAGGGTCTTACACGATTCATTCAGCGATGAAGCGAGCCGAAGAACTACACATAGAATGTAAGTAGCCCCCTCTCAACATAAACTCCACGTAGTCACTGTTGCCAGATTGGGCGATTTCTCGCCAATTGGGCTATCTTTCCGTTGCATTTGGCGACGGAATTTAATTTTGGGCTACTGGCGACTTTTTGGGCTCCACTGACCAGCCCAGGTTTCAACCGCTAAAAATATATAACGTTGAATTTGCAACTGATTTCCTCAATCTTGAACGAAAATCTCTTGTCTTCATGTTTTAAATTTTGGTTGAACCTACGCTTTATTTCTAGTCCATTATTTGACCGTCTGCCTAAAGTAGTCAGCAAGAAGATTGGAGTTTAAAAATGTGCTTGTTAAACTCATAAGTATGAGCAAATTATCAAAAAAAAAAAAAAACACTTAGCACGGAAATAATTTCGGCAAAAGCCAATGAAGTAAAATCTACTGCTGGATAACAAAATTTCAAAGAAATATGTGAGCTCGATTTTTTATTACTATATCTTCCTGCATCTAATAAAATAGTCGATGTATGTTTTACTATGATAAATAACATAAGGACCGAATAAAGTGCAAATAAATTTTTTGGCATCTTTGATGCAAATTTTAGTTCTCTTGAATTTCAACAAAATATGCTGCAACGACTATAAAATACCACCAGATATGATACAAATACTGGATTCTTCAATTTACACGTTTACTATGTCAGAAAATGAAATTGTTAATATAGTTTTCGACTATATAAGAGTAGATAGATAAACAAAACATAATAGCCCATGTGAAGTGGATAAAAAAAAAAAATTTTCGCATCTAATAAGAAAAACTTTTAGGCATAATTTTGGCCTCAGCCTATTGTGTGGCAAGTGTTGGGCTCTTTTGGGCTATTTTAAAAGTCAAATTGGGCTCCATGAACGAAAATTTTCTGGCAACACTGCACGTAGTCGCAACGCGCTGTAGTGAGACAACTTTCTTACTTTGACAGGTACTATAAGCTTAGGCTCACCAAAAGTTTCAGTGATTTACTTTCCTTACTTTCCTTGAAACATCATGCTTGAAACATATGTACGAAAATTTGAAAACTTTTTCGCTTCATGCTGGTTTTTGAGGAGACGAGTATTGAAATAAATAATATTCAACAAATTAAAAATTGCCCATTTCATATGCCAGCACATCCGCAAAATCAAGGTTTTTGAACCAATGATAATAAGTCTGCCCCCCTAGAGAAACGCCTAGGCTTCTCTGTGCATATGCTCGTATATGTATATGAAAGAACTACACTCCAAATAAAATATTGTGGAAATTTTCGAAAAAATTATAAAGTTTAACCATTCGCCTAAAAATCTAAATAAGCTGTTATTTGCATTTTTATCACAATTATTGAATTAATGTTTATGCGTATCATGACAAAAATTAGCACTAGCGTACGTATGCACAATTATCTTGACCAAATCTCTAGTATCAAGCGTACAGTAATAATCTAAAAAATTTATGAAATAGTGGCGTGCATATTTTTTACGAGTAGAATGTCTCCTAGCTAGACGTGGAGAATATCATCCTTATGCAACAGTTGTCAGACCAATTCCGTACACCGGATTATGAGGAACGGAAGCGGAGATACAACGAGCACCATTTTCAAAATATTATACTTCAAAAAATGTCAAGACTGCTTGATAATTATTGCAAAATGATTAGCTAGTTATTATGGTTGTTATCAACACCTGAATGAAATATTTTCGCTTTTCTAGTTATCGATCCGTAACAGCGTTACATGCTTGTACGAGAGTATTATGTTATCACGAGTTCTCCCATTCAACAGCTATTCATTCGTTAAATTTTGAAATCAGTGAACCCAATTCATCAAAAGCACTTCATCATGCATAAACTAATTAGTTGTTTAATGTAAATATCAATCTAATTGAATTAATCTACTCGACCATTCGTACCAGGCGGATAATTGGCGGGCCGCCGCAAAGAATTCACCAGCTGCCACAGTATAGTGCACACAACACTGATTACGAGAAGCTCTAGTGTGCTAAACATATCCGAAATCGAATAGGCCGGTTTTGATTGTCTTAAGACCGTTTCTCTTCGATCTGATTACATAAACCCGATCCACGTGCAATTGATCTTTGTATCGAAGCAATTTGAATCGGAAATTCGGCACTTGGTAAACAATTAAAATCACTTATTATCTTAACTATAATTCTTCCGGTTCAGCAGAGATCCGTTTGCGAATAACTCAAGAAATTGAATTACACTGAGCGAGCTTAGAACGCATTCAGATATTTTTTGGAGCACAACTAGACTGGGCACCGACTGAAATGGGAAAACTAATCGCGTGCCAGTAGTAGCTGGCAGAATACTGCACATGAATTACTTACTGATAGATCGCGAAGATTTCCCGAATGACAAATGTTCGAAGACATGAAAGCTTAATGCCGACGAAATTGAACTACAGACGATCGTCAGTGTTGTCAAGAGAGTATTAAATTTTAATTATTACTACACCGCTTTAGTTATGATATAAATTAGATTCTATAAATTAAAACTCATTGTACGAGTATGTTTGCAATTGGAAAGTGACAGCTATTTTATCTGAATCATCAATCAATTTCATCAGTTATGATCGATCATATGAATTTATGCGTAGGAATTAAATATACTATTTCCGCAGCACGCAAGCATATCTTGAAATTCCGGTTAATTCAGTCTAATGTAATCTTTGATATAATGGGCACTCTCGACAAGTCGGCAGCACTACTATCTACTCATGCTTTCAAACGATATCACCCGATCTTATTCGATTAGAATCATGTGTTATTATTGCAGACCACATATGAGATTTAATTGTTTTGAATATTAAGCAGGCGTGAATGATGATAAGGCAATTAATTGGCAGATTCGTTTAGTAGATGCAAGAGATTGTGTGAAATAGTGAATGAACTGTAATAGTAGCTCTTAAAAATATAGATACAGCAATATAGTAAATCTTCTTCTTGCCGATTTTCATCTTCTATCGAAGATAAATCGCGGCGCAGACTGACCAATTTGAGATAAGATTTGAAGAGAAAATCACTAGTCTACGGACCATAAGATTAGGTTTTTTTCCGTACGACAAAACGTCGCCGCGATATCACGACATACGATTTGGTTTTTACGGTACAGCTAAGCATCAAGGGTAGTTTTTTTCCGAGCAGTATTCTGTCACGGATCAGTGATTTTAGGTCTGTTCCCGTACATTCAGTCACTGAATTTTCCTGAATTTTACTGAATCATGTGGTGGGGAAATTCATGAAAAGTACGGGAACGCTCTCATTGCATTTCATAACAACATTACGCAAAAATATGTTGCTTGCCGCGCACATTTGAAAATATTTACTCGCGTCACATCGTTTGACACTTTTCAGTATTTTTCAGTACCTCAGACCTACTAAAATTTGCTGAAAGAAATTTTCAGTTTTCAGTAAAACAGCGTACGGGAACGGCTTCATTGCAATTGATTGCAATTAATTGCAATTAATTGTAGTACGGGCAAAAACCTATTGTTTGACTAATTTTCAAAACGCGATAATAGTAGCAGGCGTGAGTGTTTAATAATATAATTGTTTGTTATAATTATTATGCGTTTAATTGATTGCAAAACAGATCTAAATAATGGCGCCCAATGTGGGATTAAAATCTATAGTCCATAGGAATATTGGGAACTAGAAGGGTCAACTTCAGATACACGCCTTTATAATAAAGGGATAACCAGAGTGAAACAAATTAAGCCGCTAAGTAAACTAATGCCAACACGTAGACCATTCCATTCCATACAATGTTTAACAATTAATGAAGATATTTTTTTTAAATTTTTATAGTATGTGTTCTTGTTCTTTTGCTATTTTACTGGACTTAGAAAATAGTAGCACAAAGCCAAATATGTACTTTGAAAGGGCTGCCAATAAGAGCAGTAGAAAGAGTTCCAGCTGCTTTGTATAAATACACTGTATTCTATGTGTTTATAAAAATTAGTATAGTCTAAAAATGAAAAAGAATATATACAGTCGAATTTTGTAAAACATTTGCCCTCTGTTTAAAAAATCATTGTTGTGCCTTATTTTCTACTGGCTCCAGACATGACTGGACCTTTACGCTTGCACTGGAATAAGTACGTGAAAGCATTGCTTTATGGTTCTGTGGAACATAAATTAACGAAATAAAAGAAAAAAACCTGGTGTTTGTGTAGACATAGATGGAATGCTATAACAAAACTGGTTAGATTGTGTCGGTGGATGTACGAATTTCGATGCAAAATTATTTTTTTCAATTAAACTGAGCATTTCTGTATAAAAATGAAATTTTATATATTTCATTGAAACTTTCCATCTCTGGTAAGAAGCTCAGTTACTAATATTTCCGAAATTTCCCGTTGTAATAAGAATTGTTCTTTCGCTCCGTTGTTTTCATTGTAGCATAGCTGCAAGTGGGAAATATGTGGCCAGGGAGTGAAATTCATCTGATCAAATTAATGATGAATCCTTACATGGATTAAAATCCATGTAGTTCATTTCAGTTCCTACAAATGGGAAAAATTAAAATTGTATGAGTTATATTTTACATTTTCAGTCTCTGCGATTTCGAAATTGGATTCAAAACGTGTAATATCTCCGAATACATTTGTATCTTGTATATTTTGCATTATGATAGGACCATCGGCTATATGGAGGTGAATAAGCATCACAGCATCACCAATTTTTTTGGAAATGGGGGCAGAGAGATGGCTGTGAAGTTTGCCACAGAAAAGAAAAATTTTTTCTTAAATTTAAAATAAAAAAATTACCTTCTCTTTTCAACCACCAGAATGGAGCCATTCATCCTCCACCTAGATTGTTAGTTTTTGCGTTTTTGGCGTTTTTCTAAGACGAATCGTTTTTTTAATACGAACAATTTTCTAAAAGGAATAGTTTTTCTAAAACCAATCGTTTTTCTAAAACGGACCGTTAGTTTTGCTAAAGCCAATCGTTTTTTTTAAACGAATCTTTTTTCTAAAATGAAACGTTTTTATAAAACGAATCATTTTTCGTTTTTCTAAAACGAACCGTTTTTCGTTTGTTAAAACGAACTGTTTTTATAAAACATATCGTTTTTCGTTTTTTTTTAAACGAACCGTTTTTCGTTTGTCAAAACGTACTGTTTGGCAGTGGAAAACTGTTTGGCTGCGGAAAACAGATTTTCAGAGGCAAACTATATATGTACGTATATCTAATACTAGGTTGTCAGAATTATTAGGTGTGTATTTTTGCATCTCGATCAAGAGCTGGTTAGAGTAGGCAGATTTGAAAACAACAACAGTTGCTGTGGTTTTTACCAGAACTAGCTCTCGATGGCATACGACCATATATGTTGATTCTTTACGACCATGTGTACTGATCGATATGAATACGGTTGATCAAGTAGATAATATATTGGTAAATTGGGACAATACAAGTATAAATTCAGTTTGGAAGCGCTTAGTCCTAGCAATGAATGTTTACGGTATGATGGTGGAAGACATAATACATAAATTATATATAAGATAAGCATAATACATAAAAATTCATTGTATTGAATTAATTGAAGATTATTCAAACTATGAACGATGTTTCACAATTGAAATACATGCATTGCAAATATTTATTTGTACGCAGATCATAACATTCTTTCTTTTAAACAGTTTTAAAAACAGGTGTTTTTTTAAAAAAGCCAGATCGATATCGTTTTTTGAAAACAATTATCATGACCATATTATTGTTTATGTAATTAGCTCTAGTAATGCTCGTAATAACGTCAAATGCAGAGCAGGGTGCTATAATAATTCTCCTGGATGAAAGCGGAAACAAATTTAAATTACTTCTTGTGATGGTATTCTATAGAAGTCACCAGCGGTATATAGCAAATTGTGAAAATTGTTTTTGTATGGATTCGAGCTCATTACTATGGATTTGAAATGCAGACCTTATAGTCTTTAAGCTACGAAATGCTTTGGCAAGCGTTTTATAAAGCTAAGCTGTAAGTTCATACGGGAAAGGAGTTTTTCATATTGTAAGGAGAAGTGAAGTTTCTCATTCAAGATAACACAGAGGGAAAGAACTATTTCAACTCTAGCTAATAAATCATCTCAGAGAAACTATCTGTTATTGTTTTTGCGGGACAAAATTACAATCTGACTCTTAAGAAAATTAAGAGCCTTACTGAATAAGTAAATAAATTTCTTAGTGAAAATTAATATATCAGTATCGTCCAATTTTATTCGACACTGACTGTATAAGAATGTTTGCCATGTGTATTGTTTTAAGGTGCATTATATGTAATTCATTGCACTTAACTTTGATGCCAACACTTGAACTTTTCGAATGTACTCTCATTAGCATTATAAACAATATTCAATCGCGAAATGAATCAATCAAATTCTTTTCATTGTATAAAGTGTTTAGTTTTGGCAACCAAAAGTAGCATTTCGTGACTGATTTTTTTAGCCACACTTCAATTTTCGATCAGTTTTTGTGCACACAAGTGCATAGATATGCTCAGTAAAAACTTATACATGTAACCCAATAGCGGAAAAAATTGAAAAATAAAACAAAGTTAGAGAAAAGGTGCTTATCATAATCTCAGCAAATTAAAATAACACGTAGATGGAAACGTGATTAGAACCATTAGATTAAATTTTGTGCACTAGTCAGTTAAATATTATCAACACATTTGTTGTCGATGAACCCATAAAATGACCTGGCAAATATAGTTTACTTTTTATTCAATAGAGCTTACGTTTCACTTTTACTCGTAATTGCAATGAATACTAGACCTTAATATGATGTTAACCACCTTACAATGTGAACCGTTTTATGAGCTGTTATTAAAATGCCCGTTTATATAAAACTTTATGGAGTTTAAATTTAAAATTCAATTTCGAAGGAAATATGTATCAGCTCGTGATATTTTTTGAGCAATACAATAAAAGAATATTTTTTTTATTGAAAGGCATGCAAATATAGATTGCGCACTGTTTCTAATCATGTTCGAAGATGTCATTGTCTACTTTTCTGTACCTTGTAAAAATTAATTTATAATATATATTGTAATATATAAGTAAAAAATTTAGTAGTAAATCAATATGTTCCGATATTTGAAGTAAATACAATACATTAATCGTAACGAAAATACCTTATTTTAATTTATTACAATAAATGTAGCAGCTGATGCACTAACACATAGGAGTAGTTTATAAACATTGATAATAATCAAGCTTCATAGGCCAGCTTTGGTTGAAATTTGCTAAGAAAATGCTTACTTGTACAATAATATAAAATAACCAAAAAGGAATACCCACAATAATAACATATAACTTAAGGTTGATACCGTGTTGAAGTACCCTCCATCTTTGGCAACAACGTTGACATGAAAGTAATAAAGGACGTGGGACGATCAAGCTTATTGACCTCATTGATCGTTGGCTTAACCGGAGCCACGGAGAGGGAAACTTTTACCTTAGTCAATTCTTAAAAGGGCACGGTAACTTCAGGAAATACCTGAACAGAATGGGTAAGGTGGTCACACCGTACTACCCATACTGTGTGACTGAGCTCCATGATGCGAAGCACATATTCTTTATGTGTAGTCACTTTATAAGTTTGAGGCGCACTCAGAACAGAGAGATTTGAAGGATATGAAATAAGCGTATACCGATACGAAATTTAGTGATGCAATTTTACTACAAATGTAAAATCTATAATTAGAACAAATCGAGAGACTTACTACCTCAGATATTCTCTTTGGTGTCGGCGATACCTAAGACCTACGAGCTTTTGGTTACAACGTGTCAAATGGCCTACCATCTCTATCTTTATCGAACACACGGTAAACTCTGTTCGCGGAGGAAAAGTCTGTCAAATTTGCCCATGGTCCCATAGTTGCCCTTCACTACTACTAACGCTCAGATTCAGGAAAAGTGCTTCACATCCCACAGCTGTTTTCATTTCCTTATATATCTCTCCTCTGAGGAGGTGCACCATTGATTCCACGATTGGCCTGGTAACGCCTGAGACAATCGTGGATGCAATGCCATAGCATAAGAACTAATAAATAGTATGGAAAGAACGGTATTGTGCGATATTTGTCGGATGGAAGGAATGGCAGGGTATGAAGGATTTACCATCAGCTGGCACCTAAGAAGAACCAAAACCAAAATAAGTTCACTTTATTATATGCAAACAAGAGAAAAGCATCCTCCCAAACGACAGGTGAGAATGTATATATCCGTGTTATCTGATAGGTGAGAGTGTGTTGGCGTGCGTATAATCCCATCAAGGAACAGTAAGCACAGCGAACATTCGCTGGCAACAAACAAAAGTCTCTGTAATGTATTGCATAAAAGTGTCGGAGATATTCCTTTTACTTGCCAAATGGTATCGAAAGTAGTGTTCCGCGCTAACTGTCATATCACTTACCATATTTATACTCAGAATAGGTTTTCAGAAAATCAATATTGCATAAAAAATAGTCTCTTTGGCAAAGCACATGTATATTGCCTAGTGGGAATGAGAAACGTATCTGGTCGTATCAAAGGGGCGTGTCTTATTTTGACGGGGTACTTTCTGTCTTTTTTCAACTTAGAATTAGATATTGCTATCAACTTCTCGCAATTAGTGGGGAAATATCGCAAATTGTATCGCAATTCACGTACTTTCCGAGCTATATATAGTTCTTAAGCTATGGCAATGCTGCGAAACGAGGAGAACTGGTAAGTAGAGTTTTTTGGCCATCTACAGGGTGCATCATCAAAATCCGGACAAATCAATGAACATCCTTCGAATCGTGTTATGTATTGAAAAATGAAATTTAAGTACAAAAACGTCTTACACGGCATTTTGTGCATCTATTGGCATTGTAATTATTCAATGTAGCCTCCATCAGCTTCAATCACGGCCTCCATTTGCGGTCTGAAGCGCTCGCACGCCCTCTGCAATTCTGCGCTGTCAATATTGGCGAACGCTGCCTCAATGGCGGTCATTAATGATGTCACATTTGGATGTCGAGACTTGTTGGTAACCATTGCAATCACGCTTCATACGAAATAGTGCAAGGGATTTAAATCTGGACTATTCGGAGGCCAACATTCTTTAGAAATTATCAAATTGCATTTTAGAAGAAATGATCAGATTTCAGCGAGCCACTCGCTCTGTTCTTGCAGTTTCAGAAAGCTTTTGTCTAACCTTGATCGTGTAAGAATAATATTGAAGGTCTTCCTCAAAAATTCTCCGGATGGTAGGCTCGATCACATTCACAATAGACGCCAGTTTTCGTAACGATAACCCCGGGTTTTCCAGAATCAGGTCTTCAGTCCTTTTAGTGACTTCAGCGGCTCTCACGGTGTGTTCTTTTGAGTGCCGCTTTCTTGCCGGTGTACTCGAACCTTCACTTAACTGTTCTTGAGCTTTGTACTTGGTTACAACGTCATATACAGTTGATTTCAGATGTCGGCAAAATGGGATAATATCCCGTCCTGACCGTCCAGCGCGAAGACTTTCGATTATCGCAGCTTCTCGGTTATACTCCTGACTCAATTTTGTCAGACTGACAATGTAGAGGTAAACACCTTTTACTTCTGTCGGCTTACTACTCATACGCCAACGGCGACCTCTGGCACAAACACAATATAACGGAAAATTCAATTTGAAAACTGTCCGGATTTTGGTGACGCACCCTGTACACTAGGCACAAAAAAATAAAACTTGACAAATAATAGGGTATAGCTTTTATGCATGCATAAATCTTTTTAAGCTTATTTAAAATATATACCATCTGCTGAATTAACTATTATCCAATGGTATGAAAAAATGTTATTCTTCTAAATTTAAGAAAATTTCCCGATGAGCTCTGATTGCAAAATGCATTGATTTCGAAAACTAAGAATTAGATGAGCCTAATCTTAGTTTGGAATATAGTTTTATTTCTTTAAAATAAAAGCAAATAACGTTTTGCAAATCATAGCTCAGGAACTATTTCATATTTTTCATGAAAAAAATAGCAAACATCAAAAAATATTTTCATTCGATTCGTATGATTTATCTAATTTCTTGTTTTCAACAAAGCTTTATATGGTTTCGGTGAAAGAGTTATTCCGTCTATTCCTTCCATATCTGGAATTGATTGCGGGTCCGAAAGAACTACGTCGAAATTTTGAAAAAATGCCGCGAAAAACAAAAACAGACTTGATCTGGCCAATGATTCTCCAATGCAACGTCTTTTACCTTCAAAGAATTTCGTTTGTAATACTTCAGCTCAAAAAAGACAAATATTACCCAATCCGAACGGAATGAAAGTATCATGATGGATCAGTTTTCCTTCTTCATCAAGAAATCGTTCAGGTCGGAAAGATTTAGGGTCCTTCCAGTAGTCTCCATCCATATTCAAACTATACATAGATATCAAAATATTCGTATCTTTAGGAATAGTATATTCATAAAACGTGGTCGTTGTTAAAGCGCGATGCGCAATAGCAAGCGGTGCAACATTTGCAAACCTTTGAATCTCACAAATCACAGCTTCGGTGTACGGAAGATTAGGACGATCAGCTAAGCACGGGACTCTTACTCGATTCACAACTGAATCGATTTCCGCTCTTATGTTCTTCAAAACTCTTGGATAGTTCAGCATGTAGATGACACCAAATCCTAAAGTATTGCTTGTCGTCTCGGATCCTGCCTGGAAAAAATCCAAACAAATCGATAATAATTGCTCGGAATTGTAGGTAGGATGTTCCGATTCATTTTTGTCCATTTCCATGATGAATGCTTCGATAAAACTTTTGGGAGGTCTGTTTTTGGACTTTTTAGCACGAACTTCAGCAATAATTTCAATAAGAAACTTCCATAATGGACGGTGTGTTTGCATTAGCTTTGAGTAACCACTTCGTTCTGGGCAGATATGACGGAGAAAAGGGAACTGATTCAAAACTCCACCGGACATATCGATCACTCTGAAGCAATCGTGAATACACTTCAGAAGCATAAGCAAGCGCTCATCATCAGAGGAGAAACGGTATCCTGCCAATAGAGCCCACATAACATTTAAGACCGGCACATCGAACAAGTGACTCATATCGATGAGAGATTCTGAATGCGCTTTTCCTCGAAAATACTCAACCATGTCGACCGTTTCCTTTTCTATGTGACCTACCATTCCATTACGGCCACTGCCGAGCTGTTTGAGGGTTTTCATTGAGAAACGCTTTAAATGCTCGAAAACTTCACCATCAGTGAAAACCACTCCTTGTCTCCGTCCGAGTGTACGCATCCGAAAGAAAAATCCGTTTGGACGACCGTTGAATTCGTCACGACTGTAAAATTCTTTGACAGCCTCTCGTCCTGAAATCACTGCTAGCTTGTCTCGTCCGATCCGGAAGCCAACAACCGGCCCGTACTGGTTGGAGAAATATTGCCAGACAAGATGATGGAATTTGTAGGTCTTGTGAAGTTTCTGGATAAGTGGTATATTACCGAGAACGGGTAACCATTTGGGGCCTAAAATTGAAAATAATAAAAATATAAGTCGGTTGTTTTCACATGTTTCATATCTGATAACATTTATAAAAAATATAAATATTCAGGCTATGTTGAAACTATCAGCCATAATGTTGAATGAAGAAGTGTTGTATTTATTAAGTCTAGAAAATATAAACCAGCAGTAGATTTTAAAGTGGACATCTTTATCTTTTGCTGGAGAAATTTTTCAACACGGGAAAAATATTTAGGTGAAAGGCTTTCACATCAAAACTACCTTAAAAAAATATTTAATGAAGAAAAATATTAAATGAAAGAACGATTTTACAGATTTCGTTACAATATTCTAAAAATAGATATTAACCCGTCTATACCACTGGCACTCATGTTCAAAATTGCTCTAAACATTTTCAGGAAGTAATAAAGAAAGTAGTTATATGCCAATCTTACCTGGTGGAAATCCTCCGGGCTTCCTTACATCCCACCACAAAAAGAACAACACAAACACAATCAGAGCAATCAAAGCAATCATTAGCACTTCGTTTAAATCGAATCTTTTCTTTCGAATTAGAAATATTTGCTCCCAAGTAAAACCTCCCGCGAATATGTCGAAGCAACTTCTGCCGTAAATCTCACGTTTCTATTCATCTTTTTAGACTGAATGCATCATTTTCGGCATTATTGTGAACGCAACCTCATCATATGGCCCAGAACTTGTTTGACCCTTCCGAAAATAGGTTCTCTGTTGAAAATAATAAAATACGAAACATATCTACGAAGCTTTCAATCAGAGACAGCATAAATAACTAGCACAAAGGTGCTGCGTATTGTGTCTCTTGAATAACTTTTAGTTATTGTTTTTCTGTGGAATATTTGTTAGCAATTAAGATATTCTGAAGAATATGTTGATCATATGTTTGATAATTCACCCTTGCATAGGGGCTGGCTCAAATATGATGTTTTAATTCAATATCAGATTGCCAGTTTCTAGAGCTTTGAGATTTTCTAAGACCTCTGTAAACAGCTCGCTTTTGGTTTTAACATTTTTTCAGAATTCTAATTAAAAATCCATATAAGCAGGTAGTCGATAGAGACATGAGAATAGAATGAATATGTTTTGGGACTGGGTAAATTTAAGACGTAAAGAGTTGCATTGCAATGGCTAGCATTTGTTTATGCAAAACAGAATAATATTTATCACTAGTTCATAAAAGAAAAATTATTAGCAAGTGAAGATTACGCCTATTGTTTTCTAAAAAGAAATACGAAAATAACTTCAAGGCAACTAGAGGAGACAAGTAGAAACAGAATCGCTGTATCCAATGATATTAATAATCAATTATTTTATTCCAATATTGGAGCTCTTGATTTGCAGAGAAAAATATTTTTTAATTTGCATAAAACTTATACTACTATGACAATTTGCTCCAACTTAAGCTTATGTTTGAAATTACTTACTTCGATTGATTAATTACATAGAGTAAGTCAAGTCGGGCCCTGGCAATCCGAACGGGATTTTTCTCTTCGCAGGTAGAGGGAAAAGCAGATCCTAGAAGCTCCAATCCTCGTCTCGCTAATATTGAGGATAAAATTATATTCTTGGGTGATTTCAACCGCCCGGATTTGCGTTTTGTTTCTGATAAGTCTGATGGTGGTGTTTAATACCAGTAAACCTACTTGAGTCTTCTGATTTTAATCTTGTGAGTACGTTTGTTGTATGGAGAAAGAAGTGATAATTGGCTATTTCGAGTTCGAATAAAATTCAGAAAAACAATTTTTACTGCCTCATATACCCACTAAGTCAGCAGAAAAAAACATATAAATAGGTCACGATCTCAGCGAGGTACATTCATTTGAATACAAATAGTCGAAGCGAGAACATCAAAACGAAAAAAACAAAATTAGAGTTGTCATTAAGTACCTGTTTTTGAAAAAAAAATCTATCAAAGATCTAGACAGCGACTTGGTCGAACTCTGCTCCTCCATATTGCACCGTGGCACGCTGGGTCTAGGAGTCTAATCTGGGAATAACATTCACTGAAGATCAACACCGCGAAGGACGTCCATCCTAGTCCCTCACTGAAAAAAACGTGAAAAAAGTCGAAGATGACAGGTTAAAGAGTGACCATCAGGCATGTAGCTGGGGTCACAGGGATCTCGTATGGCAGTGTTCAAAGAATCGTTGCCAAAAAATTATATATGAAGAATGTCTCTGTGCGTAGGATGCCGAGAATGCTAACCGAAGAGCAAAAGGAGAAACAAGTCGACATTTCGAGGGTGAATCTTGAAAAGTTCCAGTCAATTTCGTCACTTTTCGTAACAATGGACGAGACCTGGATCCACCATTTTGATCCAGAAACCTAACAGCAATCTATCCCTCTTCACCGATGCCGAAGAAATTCAAGGTGTCGAGTTCGGCAGGGAAGGTTATGCATCACTTTTTTGAGACACTGAAAGAATTATTATGGTGGAATATTTGGAAAAGGAAACCACTTTATCAAGCTCTTACGACACAGATCAAATAAGAAGATTGCGGGAGGCTATTGAGGAAAAAAGTCGGAATGCTGTTTCAGCAAGACAATGCACGAGTTCATATGGCTGCAGTTGCGATGGCTGCAATTCAAGAAACAGAATTTGAGCTGTTTGAACATCGACCCTATTCGACAGACCTAGCTCCCAGTGACTTTTACCTCTTTCCTCGGTTCAAGGAACACCTTCGGGGCAAGAAATTTGAAGATGATAGCGAAGTGATGGCCGCTGTTGGGGCGTTTTCGGAGAGTAAAGACAAACATTTTTTTCTAAGGGTATCCTGGGTTTGGAAAAAACATGGACTAAATGTATTAACTTGTTAGGAAAAATAATTTTTTTTTAAGTTTAATCACCTTGGTTTGATTATCATTACTTTTGGATCAGCCCTCGTATTAGAGCGTTCAGACCAATTCAGTGGCTCATGATTCTGATTAGCTAATAAAATTTAATAGCTAATAAAATTTAATAGCTAGCTAATAAAATTTAATCATAAAATTCGAAAAATCACTGCACCTCTCGATACTGAGCGTTTCATTTTTTTTTTCAATTTCACTCAGAAAAGCTTTTTAAATATTAATCAGGATGAAAATGTTTACAAAACTAGACGAAAAGCTATTCTAAACAAAATAAAATAGATTTAATTGGGGCTGGGGACAATAATTTTGTTTGTGGTGTCGAATGACGAAGACGAATGGTTCCAGCTTTAAAGAAAATTTGCCAACATATTATGCAGCATATAATCCTTACAGTTTAAAAGGACTAATTAAAGTAATAGTAATTTTTATTCACAATAAACTAGTAAGAAATTATGCGGCTCTGACCTAAGAGACGCCAAGTGGCTTTCGTGTGACAGTGCCAAAATCCACTGGCTGGTGGCTTCAGTGACCGTATACCGAGTATCTCGTCTGAAGCAAACCTAAGACAAATGTGGTTAAAAAATAGGTTACAGCTGCCAGCTACAGTAATTTTGGTTTCTTGAATTGTGACAATTTGCTCAGCAAAATAAAGCTTTTTGCACTATGACTTCCACTGCAGTTATAAAATCAAAACTAAATTCATATGGCAACTTGATCTAATTGTAGGTAATATTCAGTAGGAATCTGGTTGAAAAATCATGATAGCGTTGCCAGCTATGACTGTTTTTATATTTTTTGCCATATCTTTGATAGGCGATTTTTTCATAAAATTTTCAAATTGATAATTGTCTTGTATAACAGTAAACAACATATATTAAGATTTCGAAAATTTGAAAACTTTTGCAGATGGTTACCCTAAATTTCTTTATACACCTATAACTTCCAGCGCAGAACGTAAAGCAGATTTGGTATATTTTGGGCTTCGTGCCAACAAAGGGTTACCAACATGAAGCGTTTTTGTCATTTTCGTATGCATAAATACTTACTAAATACTTACGTTAATTATTCATGCAACAAACATCTGCAATGAAAATAAGTAACCAATGTTTGAATTTTCCAAATTTAGGAAATTTTTCGGATGGCAGCCCCAAACATCATTCTTTCGATTAAGTCACCGTATTAAAACGAGATTCTTAGGGTAGGTTGATTTTGACGGGAAGCATTTGTTTTAGACTTTTAGTTGCAGTGCTGACAAAGGATATGTTGTTTTAAAAGTTTTGTAACATGAGCGACCGACATTGAATATAAATAGCATTGTTTGACTTTCCTAAATTTTAAAATTCATGCTAATAGTAGCCTTGAAAATCCTCCCATCCGATGGTTTTCAATGCATTCTTGTGGTCAAAGCGCTACATAGCCCTCGAAACATGCTGGCTGTAATAAGGCTGATAGAACACACACTCAAAATCTGCACGATTCTTCTACTGCTCATCGAACATTCGTGTTTCTAGCGGTTCTGGTGCGCGAGAATTTTTTTTATACTCTAGTTTAATTCTAGCCATTTTTTTTAAGTGATAATTTTAATGACAGATATTCCTGATCTTTTCTCGATGGTACCTTTGGTCTTTATTTAATCGAGACATTCAGCATTTCAATAAAGGGCCTGGCCTCTTAGGTCTCCTGAATTTCACCTGCAGGTTGATGGCTTATAGCATTTTTGTGGCTTCTTCTAGAGGCGAAACGGTTCGATGTTTAAGCCAATAACAAACACGACGATTCCAGCGAGGCGTTTCCCGAGAGGAAAACCCAGTTGGCTTAGTTTTGCACTACAAAACCGAGAGGCGTCCAAACCGCGATGTGTGTCACCACAATGCTAAATGAACGCACGACTAAACCGATCCGGTTTTCCTCTCGGGAAACGCTTCGCTGAAACCGCCGTGTTTGTCATTGGCCTTAGAGGGATCTCCAGATCTGCCGTAGGGTTGAAGTTTATTGCTCCTACAATCAGCAGGCAGACTATCTTTTATCTCTTATTAAGCCTGTTAACAAGAGTCTTTTGTGCGGTTTGCTTCTACCACACTACTACTCCATTTAGGGTGATAAGTCTCACCATGTTAGCATGCTCAGAGTTTCTCCCTTAAATATTGTCCTCAATTGCGTCCAAGCATTCGTTTAGCCACCCAAAGCGTCTTAGTGATGTTCTACCTATTTTACCCATGTGTGCAAACGCATTGTAGACATTGTACATCGTATCAGGGTGTGGTTTTACTTAAAATCTTCCAGATTATGGATTTCAAAGTATCTGAGTGTGAGTCCCTTGTTACCGTGTTGCCATCCGCGTATACAGAAGCGGTTAAGACCTTACTGGCGAGGGTCTTGGTTTGCCGTAAGCATTAATGTTACTGCTTTTCTAGCCGTGTACATTCGCAAAACAGTCAGTTATCTGAATTTCCTTTTCTTGTTTATTGTGGTTCACCAGTTCCATGATGATGAGTTGGGAACTGTTATGTACCAAATACTCTTTCCAGTTCAAACAAGACCTGTGCTTGAGCCACCACAGCGTATGTAGTATAGTATTAGTAAGCAATCAATGTTTGAGTTAATTATTACATATTACATAATATCACGTCTTAAAAAAATAAGCTTATAAATAAATGGTTTTCCAAATTGTCATTAGCTGTTGTAATTATTTCACCTGCAGGAACTTAAACGACTTAAATGATCCTAGTCCTAACCGTTTTTTTCCGAACCAGTTTATCCTGTCCTATTCTGCTCTGAATAGAGGTACAAAAGCCAGGGCCATTAATTACAAAGAACTGTCCAAATGACTGCACATTGTGAACGCCATAAATATTGGACGAAATATGAGTCTTACAAAGACTCTGTGGCTACGCTCACATCGAAAGCTCTCAGATCGAAATTTCCCAGGGCAGTGAATATTTCAGCACGAAATTGCGATACTTCGGGGTCTAAAGTCGACAAAAAAATATTTTGTTTTCATCGGAACAACAATCGGATTCGGTTTTGACCTCTCTAAAAAAAACTTCTTCCTTCGATCCGGATTGCGAGCCGATGTTATTCAGCTAGACGTCCTTCAGCTTTGAGCATCCTGATGAACGCGGTCTTACCAGTGTAGGAAAGGTCACTATCATCTGCCAAAAGATTTGCCACAAAGGGGTTACTCTAGCAGGGCCAGCATCGTTCATTCGAGCTAGGCTCCCAGTCTACCGGAGTCGAACGAAATTAATTTGTGTCAAAATGTCTGCTTCTAAATAGATCGCGTGCAAATTATGGTTAAGTCATGTACTTCGCCTTTCCTTCATTTATGTGGGACCCAGTTTTTGCCTCGCCCGTTTGGTTTGGATAGTTTATACAGCTAGTTTAGGTCTTCCAATGACGGCAATGTCTGTAAAGCCAGAGTCTGGGTGAATTTGGTGACGATAATCCCTCTCGTTGATCTACCAGAGTATCGCATTACTTTTTGCAATATCAAATTGAAGAGAAAACAAGCCAGACCATCCCCTTGCCGAAGTCTATTGAAGATGTTGACCGAACAGGATAGTAATCCAACCATTTTTACTTTGCAGCCTTTACAGTCGCGTTAGTTCATTTGGGATGCTGAAAACTTTGAAGGCTTCATACAGTTCTACGTTGGAAGAACTACCATGGGCAGCTTGAAATTCTATAAAGAGATAATAGGATCTAATGACGTTTTTCAGACATTTTTCCATTTTTCCTGCCTAAAGATGTAAATCTTATCAATTGTTGATTTGCCTGCACTGCCCTACTAAGCGCAAAATCGGTATCTCAAAAAAATCGAAAAATTGATTTTTATAACATTAAAAAGCTTAAAACAATGCGCATCTAATGAACTTAGCCTTTCAATGGTATCTTATTTAAAACTTATGGAAAACACCCAAAGAAAATTTTTTAAATCTAAGTACCCGATGTATCCAAGGGCGGAAGACCGCTCACCGAAAAAAGTGGAGTAAGGAGAATCCTCCACCAGCTCCAAAAGAACCCAGTTCCTCGTTGCCTATCTCAATTTTACCTTAAATCCATAAGGGAATTAGAGGTATATCAATATTACTGCTTTTACAAAACTGCATCTCGCTTTCACTCGCTTTCATTGAGATACCGCTTTTGCGCTTAGTAGGGCAGTGCAAAGAAGCTACATTGAAATAGTCCGATGACGGCTTTAGCGTATGAGTCTATGCACTCTTGCAGGATGGGGAAAAGTATCTTATAGGCCTTCATCGATACTTGCTGCAATTCTTTTCTTATGTATGGGGTATATTATGCCTTCCTGCCAGTCTTCTGGCATATCTGCTTGCTCCTATATGAGCACTATAATTTCATGCATTGTTTTGTGTAACGTAGACCCTCCTCATTTAATCAGCTCTAATAGATTTTGGGATTTTGTTGGATTTCAGTTGATTCATGGCACTTTGTGCCTCTTCCATACTTGACCGCGGGGGCATAAGGTCTCCTTCGTGAATTAATGGAAGCAGCCATTCTTCAGGGAAGCTGCCAGTTTTCATTCTTCTTAGGAAATCATTGAAGTGCACTTTTTATCGCTCCAGGATCGGTGATCTGATTCTCTTATTTGTACTTATAGTAAGTGCAGCGTGATGTGTACTGCGTCATGATGCGGAAGTCGTTCCTTACTTCTTGGTATATCACGAATTAGATTTTTTCCCAGACTGTTTTCTTCCATATGCAAAGTCTCTTGTCTGACATTTAACATTATTCCCATGTCACTTAGTCTGTGTTTTCCGACAAATTTTCTTTTCAAGGCAGATTTCAGAGCTCTTCAGATTTGAAAAGATATACACATAGTCACAAAATTGAAGGCACAAGCAATAAATAGGAAAACTCTTAATCGTATATAAACTAATGTCCCTTTATTATCACAAATTTTTTTATTTTTTATTAAATTGAAGGCTAAAAATACAAAAATGAATAAAAAAAATTATTAAATTCAATTTTTTGAAGAATGAAGTAGCAAAAGAAAAAATTAACAAAAAAATCAAGGCACAAAATTAAAGGCACAAACTTCAAGATCACTAGATTATTAGTAGTTAGTTGGATATCCGTTGGCTTTGATTACTGCTGCTAGTCTTTTAGGCATACTTTCCGCTAACTTTTTTGTTATGGTTGGGCTAATATTTTGCCATTCCCTTGCTATTGTTAACTTCAGCTCGGATTTATTCGCAAATGAAAATTTTCGGATTTGTTGCTCAAGTACTGACCACAAATGTTCAATTGGGTTAAGATCTGGGAACTGAGGTGGAGTTTTTAATTGTTTTGGCGTATTATAAAGCAACCACATCTGTACAATATGTGCGGTGTGATTTGAATCATTATCTTGTTGAAACCAAATCACATCCGATAGTCCTAATTTAATAGCACTTGATTTTAAATTCCTTTTCAGGATATCGAGGTATTTAAATTTGTCCATAGTGGTCTCAATAAATTTCACGTTGCCGACTCCTCCTGCAGAATGCAGCCCCAAACCATCACATTACCTCCTCCACGTTTTACGGTTCCGCACAAATTTTCTTTCTTTAGCTCGGTATTCGCTTTCCTCCAAACTATTTGTCTGCCATCAGAGCCAAATAGGTTGAACTAACTTTCATCACTGAATATTATGTTTTTTCAGAAATCTGGACCCTCATTTACCAAAGTTTTGGCAAACTCTAACCATTTTTTTCTATTTGCTTCTGAAATAAATGGCTTTTTACGGGCTATTCTTCCATTTAAACCATCGTTTCGCAATGTTCTTCTAATAGTTTCCTTGGATATTGGTTTTTGGATCATATGAGATACTTCAGCCCTCAAATTATTAATCGGCTTCTTTGGACATTTTTCTATTTCCCGTCGAATGTATTCCTCATCTTTAACTGACAGTAACTTTTTTCGTCGGCGTCCCGTTTTATTAATTTAAGTTCCGTCATTTTTCCATTTGTTGACTGCAGTTCTTACTGAAGAAAATTATCTCCCAACTATTTTTCCTACTTCTCGATATGTTTTACCTTCACAAACAGGCTTAGTAATAATTTTTCTTTCCATAACTGTGGCTGCTTTTCTCCGTTTATCCATTTCAGCTTTTTTTATTTATTTATGTACAAATACTTATTTTTTTTTGAAAAACAACACACTTAACTCAACTAGTCACTAACGTTCACCTCAAACTCAATATTTGTAAAGAAAGAAAAGTAATTGGATCATCCAATTCTACGAAATATCTTGTTAGATGCACGTGTGCCTTCAATTTTGTGTAGCTCGCAAGTGGAACAGTTGACATCAAAATAGCAAACTTTGTGATAGATTCGACTTTTTTTGTATTAATTTGGTGTACATTTATAAAGAAGATTACACACTAACAGAATAAAATGCCAATTCAATAAATTTACTACAATTGTAGTAACAATGAATAATATTTAGGCATTTATATAGAGTGTGCCTTCAATTTTGTGACTATGTGTACACATCCATAAACAATAGTTTCATAATTTCAATATATTTATTTATTTCTCTTTAATTTAACGTCTTACAACTTAACGCTTTACTGACTTTGAAAGCCCCTTAAAACTGAATGAACACTTTGTTTTGACATTTTCCCATTTGTTCTCGTTTTTTTTTGTCATATTTTTCATAGTTTTCTGCTTTAAATCCCATTTATCTTAAAATATTTTACATCAATCTCAGAAAAATTATAGTTTCCATATTATTTGGATAGTATAGGTTCTTGCTTCATATGCAATTAGTAGACAAATAAGCTTTATCGCAATGGTAGTATTCAACATTTAATAGTAACAATTATGAATACAAAAAATATATCCATTGAAAATTAGAAAAATACATGAAAACTTAACACCGCTTATACTTTAGGACAACTATGTATATTATTCTTTTAAAACTCAATGATTTCAGCTAGCGTAGATGGTAAAAATCGACTTGTGTTTTGTTTAATTGTATTTAATTATTAATAAAGCCCTAGCCATATCTAAAAACAAAAATCGAATAGTTTTCTTTCTTTTCTTCATTCCGAAAATTTGCAAAACTGTACGAATTATCTATTTCTGTGCCAAGTACATTCCGGAGTAAGTCTATAAGCACAATTTCATAACATGATTTCAACATATTTATAAATTGTTTTAAAAACAGCTCTTATTTACAAATGAATGATTTCGATACATTCTACTTTTCTTTCTGATGAACTAAGAGAAAGCCTTAAGCAAACGATAATAGACCAATGATATGTCGATGATCTGTGTCCGAGATTTGATAATTATTTAGTTTTTGCTTGAATCAACCAACCAGTCGATTTTCCCGATACCACTTACTATACATACATACATTCAATGCACATACGCACACAAGATGTCGAGAATACAATTTAGACCGTGATTTCTAGGTATTTGAAAATATTATTCATGAGAATGTATGCGTTGTTTTTATGGGTTCCAAACATTTAAAGTGCATTTGAATACTTTCGATAAAAAATATATAGTTTCATTTGCATCTGTAAATGTTTTTGCAATATTTCATTTCTTATATTATGGAAAAACGTAATTTATCTGAACTACATCTACCGAACTCTTAGTCTGTAGGTGTGTTTATAAAAAAAAGAACTAACGAAACAAATGAAGAGACGGCACACATTTGGTTCACTTCATTGCTGCGTTTCAATACAATCCTGGACCATTTTGAGTCTGGTTTCCATAAGCGTACTTTAGACATGTGTACTATCGTTCCATCACAAATTTGTTTTCCTGTTCTTTCGCATGCATTCTTCACACATTCATAGCATTTCGTCTCAAAGCTCAAAAGTCATTTATTCATGCAGGAAATCAAAATTATCTTCAACCATCTTTCAACTCTTGCTCAAATTCTTTTTCGTTAAATTTAACTACACGAACTTGAAGAGTTTAGGTATAGTTAAATTTAACAAGTTTCGTTTTCAATCTTTCTGTTTTTGTACTTAATAAGGCATTATGTCGTATCGAAAATTTATACTTTCATCTTATAGATTTTTTTTTCTTCAATATTTTTAAGTGTGTATGTGTTTTACTTATTTGAAAGTACATAATTTATAATTTCATTTGACGCTATTGTGTCCTTAAATATCTTTTTTTCTAATTTATGTTTTTTAAAAAAATATCTTCTTTCATTTTTTCATTTGTTTATCATTTTATCTAATGCCTATATCTTATCTCTGGTTTCATGAATGTTATGGAATTTGTTTTTGTAAATATATATTTTTTTTCAACTACGCTTTTCCTGTACATATGACCTCATTTCCTAACCAACAACGCTACTTTTGATCACATTTCAGTTTCGTTTCATAATAGTGGGGGTAGTGGGCAAACATGGTTTTCACAGTTACAACACATTAAATAGCATGCATGTCACATTTTACTGATTTCACAACATTTCTAGGATGAAGAGAGGGATCAAAAAATATTTTTTTCCTAGATTCTGAAATATCTTTTTACTTTTATAAATATAGTTTTTGGATTCGTTTCAAAATACATTTAGGCTAGATATTTCATGAAAGTTTATTTATGTTATATGTTTTTTTTTATATCCTAAGTGAATATTTCATTTGTATCGACGTTGCTGATCATCGCTTTTTGTATTGTCCTTACTTGCTACCAAGGGTTTTATATGTAGAATTTGTTTTGTCTGCGGGGAGGGAGCTGGGTAAGATAGATTGGATACAGATTTGAAACCGGGATCAGATCACGCGATTCAATGTGCAACGTGCTTTTCACTGTAAGTATGATGTGACAACGTTTCGTGAACATTTAAATGTATCTAGACGATGGGTCAGAGCCCCTGAATTGCGTACATATTTTACTAGAGTTTTTGATTGCCTGCATTAGGGTTATCTAAATTCGTTTATAATGGCCAGTTGTATAAAGCATCAATCACAAGTCCACTCATGTTTGATCATTGAATCATATTTATGCTTGGGAGATGATGTTGATCAGTTGATTTTAGCTACAATTACAAAAATGAGCAAATTTTCACTAAACTTAAATTGGCACAGAGTCACGCTCATTCCTTTCTTTTCCTCTGGATAGATTGCAGATATTTTGTTCTTATTCTCACTTTCGGTTTTTATACATTGCTTTGACTACAAAATATACACCAATTAGTGTACTTTCAGTCGTTTCAATTGATATTGCACTCGCCGAGAGTATGGTAAATTTTCAATAATTTTGATGAAACGATAAAATCTGGAAATTAAATAATATTTTTTTTCACTTCAGAATATTTATCATACAGACTCGAAGATCAACTTACACAACGATAGCAACTTAGACTAACAAAAACAAAACTAGATATTTTACGTGATTTCTTCGGGATGATTGCGGATTCCAGCAAAAATCTAGTCAATTTCAGGTACATTTTCAGCTTAAATTTAAAAAATAATAAAAAGATAAATAAAAAATAAATGTATCAATCAAAAAAAAAAACATTAACACAATTGAATCCTTGGAAAATGCCCCTTAAGCCTGTTACGATCGCTGTTCAGACATATTAAAATAAAATAAAAATAAAAAAAATAAAAATAGAAATGCTTCTGATTTAGCAAATCGTGTCAATACGATCAAATTCACTGCAGTCTAATAAAATAGTTTCTGTCAAAAAATCCCCAGATATATATAACAATATATTTTTATTAACATTTCGATGGATTGTTAAAATTTTGTAGCCAAGAAGAATTCTATGATAAAAGCAATATTTACAGAGAAAATATAAAATATAAAACACGCAAAACAATATGGTTGCTGGATGTGATATCTTGGCGATATAGTAAGATAAGATACGATTGTGACGCTAAAAAATAAGAATTAAAATATTTTAGCTAGATGAAGCGTACTTTAGGAATAAATCATATTCGAAAAAATATTGTAGCATGTAAATCAAGAGAAACCGTATTTCACGCTACCAATGCCAGAAAAGTATCGATCCGAACTATAGCGGTACAAAACATTCTAATGTAATTCACCGTACCAATAGAACGGGAAATTTGGTGAAAAACGCATATATCCCCTTAGAAATTTGCAATTGACTATTTTGGAAATGACCGAAAGACTATGGATAGTTCGGATATGAGGCCTGGAGTCAGTCAGTAAGAAACGCACCGCCCAAATAAAATGGTAAAGTAATATTGGAACGAGTTATTGTGACAAATTTAACCCAGATTTTTGTTAATATTTTCTTGAATTTTTCACAATATCACATGAATGATACAGCAAGTACGCGTGTATGCGTAAATCGAAAAAGGCCATCACAGATGTAAAGATGTCAAACTAAATTTTCAAATCAAGCTGTTTGGAATATGTATATTTAAAGCTGTATTTTCGAATTGAAAAAAAAAATGAATTTGAGTTTTGACATTAGCACAATCATTAGAGATTTTACTCGAATTGAGTCATTCGTCCTGTATAAATATTCGTGATTTATTTGTGATGATTGTTCCTGAAAACGAAGTGTGTTTGGTGCTGATAAAGGAGGAGTTTAATTAGGGAAACGCAGAGAATCACGAAACCGTGAAGTTTACTTCAAGAGAAGACCACAGGAACTGGTGTCAGAAGTGGGGCTAAATGACTTTTAATGAAGTCGCAGAAACGTGAAAATTTTAAGCATAAATAAGATATAAAACAAACTTCGGACAGGATTATTGTGACAAAGAAGACTTAGGAGAAAACAATGTCGAAGCTAATAAACGAGTTAACACAGACAAAATGAAGTGTAAACCGCCGGAAATTTAATTTACCGATGACATGGAGTGAATATTATAAAAAAATCCGGCAACGTTTGAATACTCGTTCGAGAATAACACTCAATAAGACGTCCAGAAGGAACAAAGCAGCGTGGAGAAAACCTGATGATTTATTTCCTATTAAAAGTAGCTTAAGGGGGTATTCTGGTCTAGAAATTTGGTCAAATCGATTTTTTTCGTTTGCATATTTTCAAACTTTAGACCTTTAAGAATAAGCTTTTAAGCGGATTTTGGGAAATTCGAATTATTTTTGGAGTTACAGTTATTTTTGTGACACGCCAACTAAAAGAACAAATGCGATCAACAACGAATTAACCGCTGCTCGTATGGCTGAAAAAGCTCCCGAAAATCTCGCTTTTGAAATTGAAGAAGGAACATTGCATGAGACGGGGATCTCTGTTAAAAAAAATTAAGTATAACATACCATTAGACGACTCAGACTGCCCGAAACGAGACTCCAAGTTTTAAACGCGTTTTTCTCGAAACTACTTTTTTCGATACGATTGACCTGATATCACTAGTTGTAATGGACCGATTTACGTGAAATTTTGCACAAAGCATCTTAATACTATTAGAACTGGTCTGACGTATGGATTTTTGAAAAAAAATTCTACTATTTATAAAAAATTCCCAAAGTTGAAAAAATGAGGCATAAAAACCACTTTTTTTTCACATGGACGCCATTTTGCGAAAAATAAAGTTTTTTTCAAATCGCCTACTTCAGACTAATTCTACATCCTTCTTTTTACAGAATTCACCAAAAATTTATGTTTCAGACCACCAGGAAGGTTGAAATCATGTCAACCATGAGACAACTTTTTTTTTTTGAGTGTTCACTTCGTCGGCCTGTATCTACATCAATTTTTATTTTTTAAATACATTTTTATGCTTTTAAAATGTTAATAAAAAAACGGATAAAAAAATAGACACTAAAAATGTTAATGATTTTTTTATTGCCTCAGTAAAATCACTTCAAAATCGAGCCTCTAAACCAGAATACTGCCTTAAGTTATTATGCAAAAAGCAAAATATATCAGTTAGAAACTTGAACGACAAGCTAACAAACTAATTTACTGGATGAAAAAAACTCAAAGAGCAAGCCAAGAAAATGAGCCACAAACTTGACCCACAAGTGAAGGATGCACAAGCACTTCATTTGGCTGATAAACGGACGCTGAAAGGGTCTTTGGTCTACCGTGGAGTGAGAAAATCCGGTGTCTCGTATCCACGTTGAAGTCTGTAAAGCATACAAGTCGTGTGTTTACCACAGAACTGATATCGCCAGGAAATCAACGAGAGGAGAAACTCCTCAATGCTGAAATTTTGGCGAAAAACTTCAGCAGCTCGCCGAGCTCCTCGTTGCTGGATAGAAAGGACTTCTGAGTCGTGGTTGCCAGCCTACGTATTGTCAAGAAGAGCAAGCAAATCAGGAAGTCTAGACGGTCAAATATAGTTCTTGGAGAACAGCAGGGATTTTAACAGGCTGTATTGGAATAATATCAGAGGTTGGCCTGCGAAATTGATGACACTAAAACGATCACCTCTACCAGGCTATATTTTCGTGAGAATGACTTAAGTCTGCCAGAAAGGTCAACAACTCATTATACAATAAGATAACAGAAAACTTTGTAGTTAAAAAAAAATTATAATATTTTATTTTTATGAAGCATAGTATTTTCGGAGAAACTCAAGATTTCATTTCGACTTGAGAAAATGTCTTGGAATATAATGTCATAGCCCACTGAATTAGAAAAATTTTGTCGATTTTCCAAAAAACAAACTTGTTATTTTTACATCCTGCAGTTTGGTTCAATACAAAATCAGATTATCGAGCTCTTTCGTAATCCTTTGAGAGCAAGTTTGAAGGAACAAACGCGCCAAGACAAAATTTTTATAGTTTTCATTGACTCGAGTTTGTTTTTTACACAAATACAAATTTTTGATAATATTTCACCCTAAAATTCTAAAAAGTATTCCATCTAAGACTTCCAAAAGATATATAAAGCAATAAAGTGATTCGGAAGGAATCTATCATTTCCAGTGAATTCTATATTTTTGCTCGAATCTATTTTTGTGAGCCTCCATATTTTTAGTACGCTCTTTTCAAACAATGCACGTAGTAAAATCTGAAGCTTACCTTATGAAAAATATAATAAACTAAAGAAAAAATTAAAACGCTTTGCCCAAAAATATAAAAAGGCCGATTTTACATCGTCCTTTTCTCTGGCGACACGTCAACTTTTTTATCAAGACTGTTATGCAATATATCCTGAACTATAAAGCTAAAAATATAAGCATTAAAATGA
Organism: Nemotelus pantherinus; assembly: GCA_963978885.1. Classification (NCBI taxonomy): domain Eukaryota; kingdom Metazoa; phylum Arthropoda; class Insecta; order Diptera; family Stratiomyidae; genus Nemotelus; species Nemotelus pantherinus. Next base: position 27,212,274 of record OZ022263.1, read on the forward strand.
AGAAAGAATCATTTTGAAACATGAATGACTATCTTTCTGGTCAGAATCACACTAAAATTTTAACCTTGAAATAATCGATATGAAACTATATTGGTTAAAATATTCAATAGTAATCGGATTTTGTATCTGAACTACATAACTCTTTAATAAATGTGAGACATTAGCCACAAGAAATATCACAATCAGTATGCGTATAAAAAAAAATTATAATTTCGGTCCATAATATTCTCAAATATGATATTTGCTATGTATCTTTTAGACATAAAAATATCGATGCATAGTTTATCTGAGTGAAGGTTTTTATGTAAAATGTAAGCTTTTCTAAGTGGGTAATGCTTAACTGATGACAGAATGACGAAGTTTCACAGGATGACCGAAACTGACCTTTACGTTGTTGAAATGTGAGCTAATTGTGCAATGGAAGAAACATACATAAAGCCAACTCAGTTATGTCGACACAGCAATGCTCCTGCAATTTTATTTACTATTTTTTTCATGTTTGCGTAAACGAATCAGAATTCAAAACGCCGTATGATGTGGCCGATTCGTAAGTACACTATAAAATAAACTCTTTGTGCCAACATACTTACCTTATAGCCCGTCCAGACTACGGATACTTATGTATCCGGATACATAAGTATTGTCCTCACTGTAGCGACATCTGCAGATACATTTTACCCTTGCCATGAAAATCAATGAAAAGTGTGGACGATACTTATGTATGCGGATACTTAAGTATCCGTAGTCTGGACGGGCTATTAAGGTAAGTATGTTGGCTGGCTATTTTGGTCTGACCGAATACTGCAAACTCGAAAAAATTGAATTATATGTTAGAAAATACATAATTCGATTTTTTCTGTTCTTTTAATCATGCATAGGCTTAGATATTTTCCATATAATTTTTATGCATATGTTTATTTTTATTTAGGGCGGAGACTCATGTGTCGGCAACCTATTTTGTGTGAAAATTCACCTGCACTAACAACGCATAAATGCCTGCGCATCTAGAAGAATCCGCGATAAACATGGTAAATTTGAATTACTCAAGTGGATGAATTGCTCGAATTACTCAAATTACTCATAATTAATCCTAAAAGTAATTTTTTTCTTTAAGAAAACTTCAGCTCTTCCAAAAAAGTTCAATATTCTCGCAAGAATTTTGAGCTTGAGTTTTAACATGATGAGTTATTTCAGCTTCTTCACGTGAATATATAGATATTCCAGCAGCAATTCACTACAAGTAACTCAGACGTAAGATTGAACATATTACGGGTGGTTTCACAGGTTTAAAATAATTTCAATAAAAAAAAATTAAACTAGTACTAAAAACTGTATAGCGCAATTTCATTTCAACCTATCTAAAAGGCTTCGCAAGATAGCGAAAAATATCATTTCTAATATAGCGAGTAAGCAAATCTGGAACACTTAACCACCGCATTGCTTTTTTAGCTGTGCAAATTGATAGCCACAATGGATCTTCATGCATTGACCCTGTTTAAATAGGCTCGAAAATTTCTGTAAATAGCCAAAAAGTTTCAACGAAATCTTCAAAAGCTGTTCATGTAATTTAATGTAATGTGCAAAACCAGCCTTATTTGAACCATATTGTACATTATAGTTTCCATGTTGTGCTGTCAAATGCTTTTATGTACCAGCCAAATTCCAATGACAACAAAACTGGCGAAAATTAAGGTAACTCTTCCCTTAGTACATTGAAGTGGAGAAGAATAGCGGAATCGTGAAAACAAACCAACCATATATTCATTAAATTTTCCGAACGTGCAAGTGAAGGGTCCACGTCCTCGATTTCCATCAAACTATCACTCGATGAAATATCTTCTCTTAAAGTCAGCTTTCATCAAACTTATTACGCTAAATCTTTCAAGATTGCATACAGTCACATCGACTCAACGAAACTACAAAGGAAAATGGCAGGACATCGTATAAATCAACTTGAAATTTTTACTCAAAATAATAACATAAAATCTTTCTATACAATCGTACTCGGCATCAAGTACTTCGAATTCACCATAATAACTCTAAACGATACACACACTTTTCTAACTCCTTAATCAACAAACACTTATATTCAAACTATCGCGCGACTGAAACGCTCACACGGTGGAAGAAATTAAACTGTCTATGTACATTTCCATAAAATTCGTTCACGCAACCCAACAAATCGAAAACAAAATGACAATACACACTTGGCAAATCTCCTCTACTAACGGCAACTGGAAATAAACAAGGTTTTTTTTTCATAAATATTAAACAAAAACTGTTGGATTCTTCTTCATTTTTCATTCTGCATATATTCATCATAAGATTTTCACTTTATTGGGTTGTAAACGATCTTCGACAAAATAAAAGCAAAATTGAAAATCATATAGAAACAAACTAAAACATTTCCTTTTGTTTTCTCTTACAACATACAAGATTAATAACAATTATAAGAAAAATAAATACAAATATAAAAATTTTGATCACAGTAGTATATTATTTTTGTTTTTGCAGTTGTGTAGTTGTTGTTGGTTTTTATAAAAGGAAAGAAACTTTTCTTCTTTATTGTAAAACTTGAATACTTAACAAAAAAAAAAATATTTATGTATATATATTGTATGTAATAGTAGTAGTCGTAGTAGTCGATTCCTCCACCGAGTCACACCCTCATCTCCCAAGCCAAACAAATTTTTTCTTAAGGAATTTTTTTCAACGAAATTTTCAGTTTTTCCTAAACATTATTTTTCTCATTCGATAATTTCATGATACGCCTCAAATATCCTTTCTAAATTAATTTTGAAGTTGCGCAATTTGTTAAGAATCATCATCACCATCATCATCATCATTCCACTCGTACTGTTTGTATCATTTAACTGTTTGGACTTTACTGTTCCCTTTGATTTTTGATATTCAAAACAAAGTTGATATAAAACGGAAAAAAAATCGCTGAGATGAAATGGTAACATATTTTACGGAGAACAAAATTAAAAACATTATTCATTGGAAACAAAAATAGGTAATAAAGTCATTGGATCACGATTTGCATCTTGGTAAAAACAGCACTTCATCATCACTTTCTTTCTTTTTACTATTACTCTTTCTTTCTTCTTCATAATTTTCCCGTTCTCTCACATTTACATATTTCCAGAAAAAATTAGTATTAAAATATATTTATAAACTGCTATTAACATCCTCTTATTCATTTTATGTTTGCCTTTACAAGTTGGTTTTGCATTTTTTCTTCAACTATTTATGTACTCGTAAATTATTTCCTTTTTCAATTAAAACTTCTCTTACACCCTGCTCTGTACTATGTGTGTATGTTTCCTTTTAAATTTAACGTAAAGTAGCTTGCATCTAATTTTTACACGAATTTCTCCATTTTTTGATTAGTTTTACACGTAATAATGTACAATTTAAATTACAAAGTATAGTTTCGATAATTTGTTGTTTTTTTTTGCATCATATTAATTTTATTTTGAACATCATTAATTATTTGGACGAACTGAAAAGTGTTTTTCTTTCATTCTCCTCTCCGAAATTCACTTACGAACTAATAATTACACAGAAGATTTCCATAATTAATTTTGTTTTCACGTGATGGTGAATTATTTTTTTCTTTTTATGCATTTTTATTGTGGACAGATTATTTTCGGTATTTTCTATTCGTTCTTAGTTGCAATGTGCTTGGGGGGTTTGAACAAGTAAATATTTACAAATATTAAATAAAATACGCAATTAATAGTAATATTAACAGGAAATTGAACTTTCGAATTGTATGTGAAATAGAAACGAACAAATCAAATTTTATACAACGATATCGAAACGAATTTCGCTTGAACTAAACAAAAAATTTAAGGAAGAAACGAAAGTTAATTGAAATAGAAAATCTATTTCGTCTAGCCTACAATTTAATTAAACATTTACAGATAATATTTGCATTTTTTTCACATTTCCGTGGTTGTTTTTTTCTCTTTTTCTTTTCATAGTTTTACTAAAATGTATTAGTAATGCGGGCTGCATCAGCCAATATCCAGTTTTACATAAGCTTAAATTTAACGATTAAAAGCTAGAAAATATACAAGAATCCTTGTTTTACTGAACTTCTTATTGGCGGCGATTATGTGTGTGGTTTGTTTTGTATTCTCCTGCTGCTTGCTGATGATTTACATCTAGCTGGCTGGTGAATGTGGCTTGTGTTTACACTTTTCGCTTTGCATGCAGCATTTCCATAAGTAGTGTTTGAGTTGGAGCGCTTCCGGCGCAGTGTTTGATGTAAAGGTGATCTTCGCCTCGTGTTGCCATTGCATGGATTTCTGGCAGTATGCTGAGTAGGCGGCTGAATTTATCCTGAAAAGTAGAAGAGGAAATTAAGCTAAGCAGTTTGGCTTATTTTACTTTCAAAAGACAAAAGACTTCTTTGTTGTTGAAACCTTAAAGTTTACGTACGAGTCAGGAAATTAAAGCAAGTATGATTTGGAATTAATTATATTCTATCGCAAGGAAACGAACGTGAATTTGAAAATAAATTTCGACTGACTTTTCATTCTTCATTGATAACATTAAAGAAACTAACTACATAAGGTAGTTTCTGGATGTTTAATTTTTTCGAAAAAGCATTGAATTATGAATGTGGAAGCCTAACCAGGAGTCTCAAAATAAATACAAGTAAATGTTTAAACTATTTTATTCTATTTAGTAACTTCTGATTTTTTTGAGTAGGTTTAGCAGTTGCACAGCTTAGTTTCTAGTCTTTTTTAAGGCAATTCAAACAAATTCTTCAAAATATAGACCTTCATTTGCTTCACATTTTTACAATCGCTCAGTCAACATATACCGCTACGATAAAACGAGACAGCTTTGGACCGAAAAAACTCATCCAACAAATTTCGCATTTGTTGAAATTCGACCAAGTGTAGTCCAGCCTAGCCATGGGAGCAAGTAATAATCAGAAGGGACCAGGTCTGTCAAATATAACGGATGAAGTAGCAGATGACATTTCAGGGTTTTGGTGGTATCCTGAACGATAGAACTCCCATTCCGTTCGAGCCGGAAATGCCATTAATATTATTTGTATTTTGACTACTAGACGATTGAGCTCAATGAAAAAAGATGATGATTACAATAAAGAAAAGATCAAAAAAGATGATGATTCCAATAGACTTCCATTCAATTTGCATTTAAAAAAATGAATAATGAAGATGTGTTAGTTAATATCAAAGAAGAATTTGGAAAGATGTTGTCATCCATAAAGCTTTGCAAGGCAAAAATCGAGTCTAATATTGCGGCAGAGACTTAAACCTACAACATTTGAATCGACCTTTCGAATGCTGGTGCATCTGTTTGAAAATTAATTGGCTCTTCTGGGCGTTGACCATCTACCCAAGATTATCCACCATCTACCTATTAACAAACTCACTCGCTAAAAATTCTATACTCTCAACAGCTCGAGCTTGCCTCACACCGCAGTGTTTTGGTTTTTGTACCCTTTTGTTTATTTATTCCATTTCGCTACAGCAGAGAACCAAAAATTAATTTAAAAAATTAAAACAAATGTTTTCAAGCATTTGTTAACAAACGAGTACGCCAGAGGACCAAGCTTAAGGGTTTTATGCTTAACTGCAAAAAGTAGCAAAGCAAAGAGAAAGTGGGCTACTGTTTGTCTGAATGCTATCAATAATACCTCAGCTGATTTACTCGGTCAACTTGACTCACGAATGGTTGTTTGGGAGTGGAGATTAGACCAGAAAAGGCCTTGAAAGAATTTAAATACAAAACACTCATTAAGGAAGAGTGGATGTGAAGGCTCGAAAGACGAGAAGAGTAGGCAGGATTGGGGATGTTGAAGTTTTAAAATAATGAGCGGGTAAACATATGAAGCGGTTTAATAACGTCAACTAGATATTAAAATGAAGAGACCCGATTTGATACGCATATTGAAGAATAGGAACTAAAGAAAGAAAGCTAAGGATCGAACTAAGACAAAAAATGGATACAAGAAGAAAAAAGAACCCAGTTATTTCGTTGTGATATGCATGGCATGAAGGTCAAATTTTAGCATGGTATCAACTACCACCCCAAGGTTTCTAAATAACCGTACAATAGACAGGGAAATATAAGACATAGAAAAGCTAAATACATGGGAGATATTTTTATAAATGAACGACATCGGACGGAACTTCGGGATACTCAAAGGAAGGTAATTAGGTTGGCATCAGCAGTCAAGGGCAAAATCAGCTTGAAGCTGGTGAGGCTGTTGTCCACAGATTTAATTGCTTTATATAATTTTAATTCATCCCTATAAAAATATAGAGGAGTTGATAACAAAAGGAAGATCATTGACAAACGGGAAAAAAGCAAAGGACCAAGCATAGAATCTTGAAAACCCTCGGATGTGGGAAAGAAGGGAGAACCAATAGAGACTTGAGATAGACTGAAAAAGTAGGAGGAGCACCAGCAGAAAAGCGGATTGGAAATTCCGAAATGTTCAAACTTTTTGCGAAGCAGGTTATAGTTCACGTCTTTGAACAGACAGTATAATTACATCGACTTGTAAATAGAAATCGAAGGCTAAGAAAATCAAATTGAGAAAACTCCACCATTTAAGTCATTGTTGAGTGGCTCTTAATAATACCATGCTACTTGCGAACAACAAAAGGTTTGAGAGAATATACAGTGCTCTCTACAGATCTTTTTAAATATGAGAACAATAATTTTTATTGCAAACAGTTTTATTTTGTTCGGACTCAATACTGCGAATATCACTGCCAAAAAGCATGTCGAATGAGTGGTTTAGTCCGTCGCCGGCGTTATCGTTCAACATGTCGGTACAAGCCTTTTTGGATGGCTTTTGCGTCTACAACGCACTTTCCTTACATCGGCAAATGCTTGCAGAGTGAAAAGTAGCACGGTGCCAAATCAGACAAATACAGGGATTTGTGATTTTTAGTCCTAAAATCGGTTAAAAGTGTTGATCGGTGAGATGGCGCATTATCGTGCAACAAACGCCAGCTTTCTTTCGTTTTCACTTTAGAGTGTAGTGGAGAATTAATGTTTCATCCATTATGACATACTGCATGAAAAAAATCTTCTTATTTCGCTTAAATAGCTCCAAACAGCGCTATGAATTATCAACACAATGTCTCTGTGAGCGAACGCAGTACTCATTTTGAAAAGGGTTTTTGAGTTCAAAATATGATGTACATGCTTTATTGATATCTTTAGGCGTGTTTTTTTGCTCCTCTATCCAGCAGAGAATAAAGTATATGCATTGGAAACAACAACACTCCTGCCCCCGTGAATTCACAAGTACAGAAATTCTATTCCTCATTTGTAGTTCAGGTGCTGAACTATAGAATGTGCTGATAGAAAAAAGAAAAGCTCATGAGAAGTTGTATTTTTTGCTGTAAGGTGGCTTTGAGTTTTTCATGGTTATGTTGAATGTTTTGGTAGTTAAGAAATTAGAAAAAGCCTTCATAACGTGTAGAAAGTTAAAAGAGGTAATTTTCTGTTAGTTCTTTTTCTATTTTCTATCGATTGTGTGGTAATGTATACTCATCATTTTCTTCCTTTATTTTCAGCTGTTTTGTGGTACCACAGCGAATATAGCAACCTATGTTAGTCTTAGCGAATATAGCAACCTATGTCAGTCTTAACGAACACACTGTTGTTTTATACTAGATAGTTGTTTTTGCGGCATAGTTCTATTCTGTAACACACCTTTTACAATCTTAGCTATAACACGCAATTTGACTTTGCGATTGCCCAAAACGGTTTTTGTTTGGATTTTTTAATGACTCCTGGTTTAACAATCCCATTTAGGCACCCACAGCGCTGAGCATCATTCCTGTCTATAAGATTGTGATTGGAATCAGCATACTACCGAGAAATGGTTGGTTTCAATAGAGTAGAGTTTGGATAACACTTTTCAAGCCATTGTTGAGCGTGAAGGGTATTTTCCTCACCAAAAACTAAATCTTTTATTAATGTTCGATATTCATTTTTTCCCATTGTTTTGAAAAGTTGCTTCACTAAAACCACCCTCAAATGAATAACTAATAAACCAATCGTCATGGCACGCATCGTTCAAAGTTTCATACTGACTAAAAATCACACAGATATGTTACTTGAGGCGCTATGTGTCAGTCCCGAGATTTTCTAAACGATGTGTTAGACCACCAATTAAATATATATCTAAATATTCTGGAAAACATTGTTGTAACTAACTACAGCATTGGTGTTTTTAATTCTCAAACTATATAGAAATAATGGTGCAGTTTATTATTGCATACTTTTACATGGATAGCTTCTTGGTTTATGTTCAATTGCCTAAATAAATATGTATAATAAAGAGTAATGTTATGTCTAAGGAAGAACATGTAATAGGTTTCTTTGTTCTTTTTATAAAGAAAAAGTTTTTCCTGCGGATAAGTTTGCAGGTTCTTCTTAGTAATTCAAAAATTCGATTTCTCTCATCGTTTGTTTATAACTGTCGTACAACAGGCATGATTACCAAACCGAAGTTATCATATTGGCAATTGACAAATTTTTTACTACCCTCTCAATACATATAATATATGTAATACGTTTTCATATTTTTATTTTTATTTTTCTTTTGACGCTTTATTTGGAACATCTAGACTAGTGCTACGAAATTCCATCAGAATCTTACGCATGAATTGTACAGCCAGCGACAGGATTAAACCATTGCCCTGGGGAATGTTTTTTTAAATTAAATAAATTAAAAATTCAATGAAAAGGATAAGAAGAAAGCGACATTCAATAGTTTTGACTGCAGTAAAAATTCCTTTTTTGCTATCATGACTAGGAAGTAAAAGCGATTAAAATTAATTGAACAGCGAGATAGTAAATACGTCGTTGGAATAAACTGGAAGTTCAAATTCATAGAAAAAAATAAGATCCATGCAAATAAATTTTATTAGCTGCACGAACTAGAATTTGGGGCTACATCAATTAATAGGACTACCAACTATAAAGTTGGTGAGCCATCTACACTTATAAACATTAATTTATAAAGAACCGAAATTTAATTTGCAGTATTTTTATCCTTTATTGAATAGTTTATAAGAAAAAAACGTCGGGTACTAGAATAAGCAAAAATAATTATTTTCTGTTTTTTCATAAAGTTCTTGGAAAATCCATTGCTAAGGTAAAAAAATGCTTTTAAATTCGGTCGCCATGCTTTTTTTTTTAGTTTTTGTTTTACATATTTATATTCCAAAAACATTTAGATATCCGGACGGAAAGAATCCTAGACATTCCGGCAAACAGCTCAAGGGTTAAATTAATCTCCTTCACGTTGCTTAAAATTTTTTTTAACTAACTTATCCCCTAATCAACTTACCGAAACCGATGGATAGCACGTCAGAGTATAATCCAATAACGCTGCTTGTACATTTTCATGTCCTTCGAGTACGGTTTTTCGGTTGACGATTCCTCGAACATCTAAAATATAAATTACAAAAGTCACACAACACATTTATCTACTGGATTATAATTTTTAAAAAAAAGTATTTTCAATCAAACTTACTTGGATTAAGTAGTATTAGGAATTTCATGCATACATAATCGCCCATATCAAACTTCAATTCGGACAATTTATTTTGTAATTCATTGAAATAATCGGCTAGCTGTGGAACACCCAATAGACCTAAATTTATTAAATTGAATATTTGTCCATTATGCAGGGGTGTTTCGTCGGGCAGGCCATTATGTATTCGATGATGTAAATGATCTAATACTAACATATCGGACCATGAATATTGGAGTAATTTCATTTGGTCATCAACCTAAAATTGAATTGAATTGATATCAGTATTTTATTAATGGGAATTTAAAGGCACACTATCGTTCTAATTCATGAATCGTAAATCTGAAATAGTTTTGTGCAGTTTATTACATCGTTTGTAGTTACAAAGTATCGTGTGTCAATATTTGACCCAGAAGTCGTGTTGCGACCTAATTGAAGTCTATATTTGATATACAATAAATGTTACTCGATGGACGAGCTTATAGACAATATGAATATTTCCATAGCGATAGAAAGAGTAAATTATTGAAAATATATTTGATCAAGTCAACGCAGATCTGCTCTCTGAGTGAAATTGAGTTAATGGACGCTTTGTTAGTCAGCCATAATATTCGATTTTTCAGACTCAGCCTTTTTATCTTGTTTTCTTAGAAAAAGATTGGTTTTCAAATCAATTTACTCTATGAATGAAGGCCGAAACTCGTGAAATTAAACTGTTGTAACACAAAAGTTCACATTTATCGCCATTTAAATTATACATACGAGTATGTCTCATGATGACATAATTTTCTGGTGTTTTTATCTCTATTTGTCCCAAAATCATAATTATCGCATGAAGTCATTGTTACCATCAAAACTAAATAATTAATCAAAAAACAAGATAAACCAATTCGTGACAAACTGGGACAAACTCTTCTCACAGCCAACCATCAAACACTCTACATACAATTCTATTTCCTCTTCTATCCCTCGCAAGAACTCGCAGACTACAAAAGCTCTCTCCATAATATGTTTTAGATACCATCTAAAGTCTTCTGACACAGATTTTCCATTTTCCCGCCACCGCAACTTGAAACGCAATACTATGTATTATTTGAAATGTTGAATTGCATTGAGTAATAGCAAACCTAGATCGAATAGACAGGTGTAAGTAACTCTGCGACTTCATACAAGTAGAAGAATCTACTTACTGTATCAATGACTAGAGCTGTGAGTAGTTTTTCGATTGTAGCGTAACGTAATGTACCAAAATGGCATCATCATTATCGTCTGTCTGTCACTAGATGCAGGGGAGACACGCTGACGATATGATGGCATTACAGCTGGAACTCTGATCGTCGCGGAATCGAAGCAAATTTGAAGAATTGGATTGAGAACGAGAATCAATAGTTGAGATTAGAAGGATATGTATCTGTAACGTTTATTGGCGAATGGATTCTGCTTATGGTTACTCAGTTAGTTAAATTGGAAGTAATTGTTGCGAAAGTACTCGTAAATGGTATCGTGAACGATGCGCAACTGGAAGTGGGGTAATATGAAATTGAAAGTTTGCTTATTGCGATAGAGTGGACAACTTGTGACATCTTTATAAACAGAAAATAAATATTGGAGTTATAGTTGAATAATACACGGGAGTGAAAAATTGGCAAACAAAAAGCAATGGGAAAATTCTAATTTGTCAAACACTACTTATTAAAAAGTGCACCCACATTGGGCGCACTTTTATACTAGCGAAAAAATCATACCAAGTTTACTTTAGGAGCCAAGAAGTTTCGTATTGTAAATTCAAGGTACGATATTCCGTAAATAGGAGATGAATTCGCATACATAATTTACGCATATGATGGCATAAGAGAAGAACAGAATAAAGGTAGTTGTCTCATAAGTAACTAAATTTTTTTTTTTGAATAACATAGATGGTGGTCAGCTCAGAAATGCGAAAGAATAAATCTGTTCATTTCATCATCGATTTTTCATTGAATCAGTTCTAATATGAAGTTGTACATTCCAAGCCAAAATAAACCAGAGAACCAAAATTTCAAAAATTCATTACACAAACAGATAAATTATTGACAAAAAGATTTTGACATTAATTTCAAACACTAGGCCTCAAATTAAAAGCAAAATTACAGGCCCAGCAAAGCAAACAATCAAAGTATCTAAAGCAAGATCAAATAATGCAATCTCTGCAACTTTGTAGAGCGTAACATGCGTCTACTATAAGAAGACTGGCCTATACTTGACATATATGCACATACGTACATTTCGCTACAGTCATAACAGCGGGTCATTATATGAAATCGCGTAAAAAAATCTAGACTGCAGCAGCAAATAGTTAGTATTGCTTTGTTGTTGCTATCAAAGGGAAAATAACAATGGAAATAATGTAATTTTTTACGATGAAGTCACTACAATTTGATTACCTGTGTGCGCGCATACATCAGATTCGTACTTGACACAAATCGTAGTGTATAAATAGTAGTAGTCAAGCATCAAGCTTTATGTGCTTTGCTACGTTTATACTTTGTTACGTAATTGCATGGTTTTCACTATCAATTACCTATGTAAAAACGCATCGTGTTAAGTGCAATGTTCAAGTTGGAATATATAAACGATGTGTACAAGTGCTCGATTTGATGGACAAAAAAGGTTTAGTGAGGTCACGATTAAGAAAATGGAAAACAAATAAAAAATTGATAATTTAAGGCTAAAGAGATCATGGACATGGTGATGGAAATTTCGGAGCTACCTGATGCGAATAGAGTCGTAAAAATATTAACGATGGTTAATGGAAGTTACTATCATCAACTGTACTAACATTTTCGGAGATATGGTTGCTATAGATGCCTGTATAATATTTGAGTATGGGCGATCAAACATAAATATTTTTATACAAACGTTTAATTTTCAATCGAAATGTCCTTTAGCAAAATCAAGTACAAAGTTTGAAGAGATAGATGGTGTTTCCAGCCAATGATAATTTTTCACTCACGTTAAAGTGCGCCCAATATTGTTTGTCCTCTCATCAAGACTCACGAGTTTTGACATTTTTAAATGGTTTGCCTCAGATTATTTCAATACAAGGATTTGATTTTCTTTTGAATTTTCGAAATCAATTTCCCTACAGTTGGCAACTTCTATCATTAGCCTAATGAGCCGCAGGATACTAGCACATGAAAGTTGCCCCTTGTCAATAGCGTGAATATTATTAATTAAGCAACAGGAAAGTTAACAGTCTCGAAAGAACTGAATAAATAGCAATAAAAAAATAAACATCAACGAAAATTGTTTCTTCAATTCGCTATCGAAATTTCCTTGCTGAAAAAGTATTAACGCAGCTTGGTAATGAGAGCTTAAATAGTTATTACAAAATATACGAAAATAAATAAGCCTTCATTATAAAGCAAGACAAGATAAATTTCTACAAACACAAAATAAGAAAAATACAATATAAATAAAGAAACTCTCCAGTAGCTCGAAAAATTGCAGCTTAAAATTAAAGAAATAGTTATACAAGGGAAAAATATTTTTGCACCGTAAGTTACTAATCATGAAAAATAGATTCATTATGATAGCCCAAAGCACACAGAATAGTTGTGAAGTCTGTCTAACCAGCAAAATCAAATCAGCCATCCATGGCTATAAGGCAATGTTTTGCATTTGATGGGACCGGAAGGTTTTCGAATATTATAAGCAGTTAAAATCAGATAAAGGAACTATACTGACTACAATTGATGCGTTTCAGCCAAGCGTTGAAAGAAAAACGACAAAAACTGGAGCATATTGTCACTGTGTGTATAATAAATAATTGAGTTTATAACGAAAAGAAAAACGGCGAGAGTGCACTGAAAAAACACATGGCGCCAGACGCCATAATTTATAGACTTCTGGCGCCATGGACATAGTCGATTTAGGGATAGTGATAAAATATAGCGCCACACGCCATAATACATGGCGAAAAGTACATAGGAGCAGACGCTATGCTTATAGCCCTCCACGCCATGTACTATAGCCCTCGACGCCATGTACTATAGTCCTCCACGCCATACACTATAGTCCTCCACGCCATGTACATGGCTTTGAGGACTATATTACATGGCATGGAGGACTATAGTATGTGGCGTGGAGGACTATAGTGTATGGCGTGGAGGACTATAGTGTATGGCGTGGAGGACTATAGTATATGGCGTGGAGGACTATAGTATATGGCGTGGAGGACTATAGTATATGGCGTGGAGGACTATAGTATATGGCGTGGAGGACTATAGTATATGGCGTGGAAGACTATGGTATATGGCGTCGAGGGCTATAGTACATGGCGTGGAGGGCTATAAGCATAGCGTCTGCTCCTATGTACTATGGCGTGTGGCGCTATATTTTATCACAAATCGACTGAAATCGACTATTTACATGGCGCCAGAAATCTATAAATTATGGCGTCTGGCGCTATATGTTTTTTTCAGTGCACCAAATATAAATTTCACCATGTCTAAATTCGATAAACTCGAGTCAACATACTCACTATTGAATGTTCCTGCTCCAGTGGTATCCCCCCCTTTCCATGAAATGGTATCCCTGAGCTTCTAACCCAAATCTTCAGGAATGAGCTCGTTCCCTACTCTTTGCCCACTGTTAAATAAGATAAGATCACTTTTTATCCTGTTAATTGCCTATTCTTGACATCACAGGACCAGCCCTACACCCACACTCTGCCCACACCCTACCTACCCCCGCAAACGAACCACCCCGAAATAACCTGTTTTTTAGTTTTTACTAATGTTCGAAGAAGAACATTAGTATTAAAATCACTTTGGCCAAAAATTCATATTTCTACACATATATACACACACACACACATATATATATATATATATATATATATATATATATATGTATATATATATATATATATATATATATATATATAGATATAGATATAGATATATATATATATATATATATATATATATATATATATATATATATATATATATATAATAAAAAAATTTCAGTGAAAAAATCTCAGGAACGCGCCATCCGATTGAGCTGAAATTTTCAGGACACAATGATGTATATGCAGAATAGTGCCAGGTCTCACAAAAAGTTGATAATCTTTAACCCTTTGGCACCGGCGGAAATTTTAGTGATATTTTAAATATACCTGTTTTTATTTATGTAATGAATTCTGAACGTGTTTTAAATGTGAATATGATGTTTTTGAAATTTCTAGCCCTATGTGTGCGCTAGGCGCCTAAAATGAGATTGGGAAAATTTGAAAATTTTTGAATTGCCATAACTTTTTACTAGATCATCAGATCATTATGAAACTTACAGGACATGTTAATGTTGTTAAATTGTACAGTTGCATACTTGCCTGATGAACGTGCTTGCAGCCCTGTAGCTACTGAAGGGACTGAAAGTGAAAGCATTCAAACCATCAAATCTCCTAAAAAATGTATGTTTCTTTCAATAAAAACCAACTTGTGTACAAATTTTATGCTTTATCTATACAGTCAAAATAAAACTTTGGAAATTTCATGCCGGACAAGACCGGTAACCTTTTCCCAATTTACCTATAATTTTAGCATCAAAAACTTCTGTTCACGGGAACTCACGGACCAATAATCAGATACAGTTGAAGTTTACGGACAACATTGGACATTCGAAAAGGTAGTATACGATAAATTGTCTCCCCTGGTTGATTCCCGTCTGAACGAGCAACAACATGGCTTTAGAAAAGGTCGCTCAACTACCACGAATTTGACAATCCTAATCTCAGACGTTCTATGCAAAATGGAAAAAGGATACCAAATTGACGCAATCTACACTGACTTCAGTAAGGCATTTGACAGAGTTGACCATTCTACCTTAATTCTTAAGCTACAGAAATTCGGTATTACCGGGTCTCTACTCAGCTGGCTGACTTCCTACCTTTGCGATCGAACACAATGTGTAAAATTTCAAGGATTTTTATCGAAAAACGTTAGTGCTACCTCTGATGTACCCCAAGGTAGCCATCTTGGTCCACTTCTCTTTAATATATTTATTTCCGACCTATCTGAGTCCTAGCAGACATACCTCATTTACTCTATGCAGACGACCTCAAACTTTATCTGACCATTGAATCGAAATCGGATGCCCTCTTTCTCCAATCCAAACTTGATTACCTTGATCATTGGTGCAATGTAAACATGCTCTCTCTCAACATTAATAAATGCCAGGTTATTAGTTTTTCCAGAAAATGCACGGTCACACACAATCAATAAATAGCAATCAATAAATAAAACATTGACATAAAAGCTATAGCTTAAGGTTAAGGGTACGGATGGCATGGAAAAGAGAGGACTTGAAGGATGATTTGGAAATCGTAGGGAAATATAAATTGCTTATTCTGTTGAATACTCTGCAGCATCTATTTACTGGCTCATTAGCTCCATATGTGGTCGAATGAGAATATTCTTTTAGGAAACGATTGGACCTGGAGTTCCTCACAGGGATATTTATCAAAATTTTATTATTCAGGAATTCTACATTAATAGCGCCTCTAATGACGTTGAATGTGAAGCAGGCCGATATCACCATTCTTCTGGAGGCTAGTGTCGATAGGTTTAAATGACCCAGTCGAAACTCATAAGGGGGCAGGCTATTAAAACCATAAGAGTTGTATAGCTCTCGCAAGGCGAAAAGTAAAAATTGCTTTTGTATTGACTCGAGTCTGTGACTGTGGGTTTCAAAAGCAGGATTCCAGCTAATGCAAGCGTATTCGAGAATAGGACGTACGAGTGAAGTGAATAAAAATCTGGTGACCCACAGGCTACGAAATTCTTTGGCTCGTCTTTTGATGAAGCCAAGTTGTTTGTTTGCACGAGAAAGTATTTTATCGTAGTGTAAAGTGAAGCGGAGTTTTTCATCTAAGATAACACCGAGGTCAACAATGTTATCAACTCGAGTTAGCACATTTGTTACTCTTTTTTTTTGTTACTCTTTGTTACTCTTTTGTTACTCTTTTTTTAATTTGTTTATTACTTATTTAACTTGTTTGTTTTTACTTTTTCCTTTACTTTACTTTACTTTTCATTTTTATTTTAATTCGATTTTTAATATGAATTTTTTTAATATGTGATTTTGTACCTTGTTTTGGTGAATGAATAAATAAATAAATAGGACCAAGTCTGATAGAAGCGATTTTGAATTGTGTGCCAGTGGTGCTATCTTGAAAAATTACAAAGAAAAAAAAACTGCTTTCTGCCCTATGAATTCTGATTCAGTTACCAGATTTTCATGAAATTGACACAGAAGCTGAACCTTACTCTAAGCCATATTTGACAGAAATTTGGTTGAAAAATTCGATTGGTGCTGCCAGCTATGGTAGTTTTTGTGTCCTTGTTTTTGAAAATTCGCTCAGGAAAATAAAGGTGTTCGCCCTATAACTTCCAGTGCAGTCATGAAATCAATACGAATTTCATACAATTAATGGAACCTATTATAGGCATTATTCAGGCCAAATCTGGTTGAAAAGCCACTATAGGGTTGCCAGCTATTGATGGTTTTGTGTTTATTTGCAATATCTTTATTAAGCGATTTTATCGTAAAATTTTCAAATGATAATGATATTGTAGTGACAATAAAAAATATATAAAGTTTTCGATTATTTGAAAAATTTTCCGGCTGGTAACCCTAAATTTCTTTAAACTCCTAAAACTTCGAACGCAGCCATCGGATCGAGACGAAATTCGCAGGGTAGGTTAACTTCAACATGAAGCAGATGTGATATATTTTTGGCTTTGATACTGGCAAAAGGTTGCTAGCATGAGTCGGTAGTGCTATTTTTGTATCAATAAATGCTTACAGTTAGTATTCATACCGGAATTATTTATAATGAAAATAAATAACCAATGTTTCAATTCCCAAAGTTCTGAAAATCTTTCGGATCGCAGCCCCAAACACCAACTTCAGTTACAGTGCTGCAGGCACTGAGCATTTTTCTTCATTAATATTATATGAGATGCTGCTTTCAAAGTTTTGTGAATTAAGCAACTGATGACGAATATAATTAACAAGTGTTTTGCTCTCATAAACTTTGAAATTCATGCCAGTGGTAATATCTGAAACCTTTCCACCATATGAGTTATAATGCATTCTTGAGGCCAAAGTAAAACGTGGCATTTGAAACAGTTTGGCTGTTATAAGCAGCTCATATGGTAGAATATGCACTCAAAATCCGCACGATTCTTCTACTGTTGTTCGAACATTAGTGTTTCTAGCGGTTCAGGTGCGCTAGAGTTTTTTTTTTCCATACTGTCTTATCTTATGAACGATCAGGGCATGGTCACGTAATTTCAGGTGTAAATTGGTTTCGAAACGTGTCATATTCCTTTGGCGCTATGCAATCATCACAGGATTGGTAAAAAGACTGATTATTCGGGGATAGTCTGCAGCGGGTTTAGCTCCTATAATGTCAAGAATGAGCGTTTATGAGCGTTTACAGAATTATACCATGATATTATCTTGCTTTTTCATACTCCTAGGGCCATGATATGCTACAAAACCTATTTTCACCTGCAATGTTGTTGTCTTGTCCTGCTGCTTCGTGGAATATCCTTTACATGATGCAGCAATACAGTTTATTTCCGAGAAGAGGGTAGGGAGCAGATGTCCCTACAAGTTCTATGGCAAAGGGGGGCGGGAAGTGGTGCGAATTTTCCGGAGCACACTTTCCCACCTACCTTGGAGTCTGGTAGATAAGTTTCTTGACATGTTTTTTTTATGCGCCTCTTAAACATAGAAAAACCAACTCACAAACATTCCAAGTCGTAATCAAAATCGGATAATATCATCATGCCGTTGAGAAAGAGGATGCTGTTAGTAGCAAATGTTTAGATCAATATATCTCAAAAATGGTTATGGTTACAAGAAAAAGTTGTATAATCTTTTTTTGGAGCTACAAATTCGTCATACATTGTTTTTCTGAAGACGTGACCGTTACTGAGGTATTTAGGAAAGGTCACTTTTGGTGACCTTTGACGTCGTATAAAAAGTAACGCAGCACTCGGATCGATGGGGACTTTTGAAATTTTGTTCAACACGCCAGTACTAAGGTTCACACCAAAATTCAGCTTTCCCCAAATTTTTCCGAAGTTTCGCTTTTTTTACGTCGGATTTCACTGGACTATTAGCTAAGTTGCTGAACGGAAGATTCTAGAGGAATTCATAACCTCAATGAAAACAGTTGCAGGACACTTATACCTCGTTTCTGAGGAATGTAACCTGTTCCTATTTAACCACTGAAGTTACAAAAAGCAAAGTTACAAAAGAAGCACGCGCTCTACGCGTCTTAATTTGCGCATCGTCTAAGAGCGCTTAAATATTTGTTTAAATTTTAAACTTTATTTTTCGAGCCAATAATATAAATTAATCATACGTTGGCATTTGAAAGCAACAGTACGACTTCCATGAGTATGAATTTATTATCATAATTCATCCGAATCATGTCGATCTGGATTGCAAATGTTTATCATTATATCTTTTTGTTTCAAGAAAAGCATATATTTGCAAGATATCAAATGATCATATTTTTGAAATTTTTCTTTTTTCAAACAGTTTGAGAAAAATAAAATAACAAATTGGACACATGTAGGCCATGGAAAATTCCATTTCACCCACCCAATTTAAAATAAGTCCATACGGATAAATATTTGATTTCGGCAACGAATAATATTTTTGCAAAAAAAAAAAACAAAATTAACCCGAATTGAAGGATTTTTCTTCGAAATCATACGAAACAAGGCACAAATTCGCTTTATACAATAACAATTACTTTCTCGTTATATTAACCATTTCCACCATAAATACCTATGAGAAAAATCATGTTTTTTCTAAATATTTTACAATAATATTTTCCGTTCGTAAAGACATGGAATTGAAGATATAGCTTGGATCACTTCGACTTTTTTGAGAAATAAAAATCACATCTCATATGACACTATCTTGTCATCATTATATTCAAGATGTGATTATATTTCAGTCGAGTACGGAGGAAATATGGTACCGAGACAGCATACATGTGTAGCAAATTAATTTTCATTGAATATATAGTACAGAACGACGAACGTGGCAATGTCTTGATCGCCCAAACCGCAAACGAAATGAAAATTACGAGAAAAAATATTTTGGACTGTCTGTTGACCTAATTTTTTCCATCAGTTCATTTTCTTAATGTTTGATATTTTTGTGTATCTGTTGATACGTGCTGGAATGAGAGAATCAGCGCAGTCAGACAGAGTTGAGAAGCTGAGCTGATAAACCGAAACAAGGGCAGTGTGTAGATATAAGTTTAAGTAATTGCATTTGATGGAAAAAATACGGAGCATAAAACCGTCGAAGTTGTGCCAATTGTAGAAGTAAGGTATTGGATTTAATGTGTTTTATGGTAATTTTGTTTTTGTACTGCGTATCTACATATATTAATCATGCCACCTGAATACGATGAAAATGAAAAATTTAGACAGACTTTGATATCGCGAATGAGCTTCGCTTTTTGGAAAATAGAAGCGTTAATGTAAGACTTGAACATTTGTAAAAGCTTGAATTAGTTTTTGGTTGACGCTCTCTTATAAACTACATGAGCAATTATGGTAAATATTTTATGCTTTTAATTAGCTATTTCTACAAATCTCCAATAGAAAACATCTTTTAACAAGAATATGTCAATGTTCATTTTAAAATTGAATTTGATCCTTTGAAGGCGAGTGGTTACTACTGCTAACTACAGTGTTAACATCATTTTTACGATGCCCTGGTGGTTTTGCGAAAGATCCAGCGTGCTGACAACGATGCTTAACCCGAATAACTTTGGAAATTGTATTTTTAGGAGTCTCACATGCCAATATCTGTCGAAGCGACCGCAGAAACCAATATATAGTGACATAGATGAGCTACTATGCTGTACCTCAAAGGATTGAAATTTGAATTTGGTGTTTGCAAAATCGAGTTGTTTTCAAGGATCAAAGCGAGAAATCCTAACATTTTCTTTAAAATTCATATTCATGATAAGTTTCTAGTACTCTCTTATAGCCCGTCCAGACTACGGATACTTAAGTATCCGCATACATAAGTATCGTCCACACTTTTCATTGATTTTCATGGCAAGGGTAAAATGTATCTGCAGATGTCGCTGCAGTGAGGACAATACTTATGTATCCGGATACATAAGTATCCGTAGTCTGGACGGGCTATTACACTTTTGTCAACTTTGCGCAACAGCAAGGGAACCATATGGCTGCAAAATGCATGACAATATCTAAGCCAGGCAATGAAAACAAACACAGATTGAAAGTTATTTTCGCTGTCCACTCGACGTTCACGTCTACTGCGTCTTTTCTTAAGCTTCACGTCCAATTACCACAGGCGTAATTCAGTTTGCCAGAAGTACAAAAGGACCTTATAGAATAATTGTCGACATAATCCAAACGCGGATTAGCATACATTGGCCGAAGGAAAGTATCTAAATAAGTACCAGCAGTGTGTAGTTAGCCATACGCTATGGTAACAAGAAAATCGTTGTGCATTGCATGTTCCAATCGAATTGTGAGCATATGCATGTAAATGCGCTGCAACTTACTGTTTCTACTCGCACGCTGAGCTCCATCCACTTCTGCTTACAATGGAACAGCCCTCAATTCAGATTGATTCGAATAACGAAGAAATCTGTGCCAAGGTCAACTAACAAAGTACTCTTGACGAATATGCTATGTACCTACCTACTTATACATACTTGTAGCTCTAACCGATTGCTCGATACTGTGTGAAACAGTGGCGATGTAAACAATCTGTTCGAACATGTTTTTATGGGTTTTGCTGGCAACGGAAATATTACTAAGTACAGTGAATCGATGAAACGATACTCATCTGTTGAATAATACGTTGTTGTGCACATTGACATTAAGATGTTTTCTGTAGAGGATTCGATAGGATGATTGTTGTCAGCAAGATGATTAAGGTTTAGCCAACTGACTAAGAAGTTGCTGAGAAGAGGAGCTTCCAAACGAATCATTTATTTATTAATGACAGATAGATTACCTTTGTTTTATTTTTCGAAAAGTCGTTTACATATCCTGTTAACACAATTAATGAGGCAAAAGTGTTTTTTATGTATTCTGTCAAACTAACAATAAAATGTATGAAACGTACGAAATATTAACGATCGTTTGATTTGATATAACTTTCAGGAGGCGTTTCAAAACTTAAATCAACAATAGAATCATTTAGGGAGAAGTAAGGGTTTCAGCGTGAAATAAACACTTTTTTTACGATCAGCTTTATTAACACAAAAATTGAAGCATGCAAAGAAACTTTTGAAACTTCTTGCCGATTGGCACAAAATCCATTATTATCAAGATTATTAGAAAATTAAAACTTTCCTTCGTCTATGTTTTTCGGAAATATAATGTGGAGCTAATAACAGTCAAATCACCTTTAGTTAAGTTAGGTTAAGTTTTATCTAAAAAAATATGTATAAGAGGTTTTTCTTTCCCAGTTTCCTCTTGCTAATGAAATCAAGTTTAATATTGGCAATCATATAAACATTTTCTTTTTTTAAAAACAAGGTATTAACGTATTTATAGTTGCAAGAGCTATTGCTCAATCTCTTAAATAATTTTGTGAAGTTAATATGGACAATGTAAATATTACGGTTGAATAAAATACACTACAATACAAATACAAACCGATGGCAAAGGTTTTTCAATAACGTATTTGGAAAAAGACTATTTGCGGTGTTGATTGTATATCAGCTGAAAATTAGCGGAAATCTAAGAACATTAAAATTTAGTCAAAGTATCACCAAATCCTTCCCAAACATTCTCTGATTTCTATTTTTTTCATTTTTAAATTTTTGGTGTTCATTTGAAGTGAAAATTGTTATTTTTCACCAAAAATTTGGCCTTTTTGTAAGTGGAAAGCCCCCTTAATGTAAAAACAAATTCTAAAACTTCTCGTTGGGGAGAAGTATTTTATTTATTTATTTACCAAACATCATACACAACAGCAAAACATTAACAATACAATATAACAACAAAATATATATTTTCCAACACATTACAAAAACAAAATACATCACAACTTTATTTTAGTTACTTTAGTTTAATATGTTTGTTTTAATTTAAGCTAGTTTGATGGGAAATTAAGTGGGATTAGGATGTTGATAGGGCCTTTAATAAGTTTGTTTTAAAAGTGTATTTAGAGATCCCCGGAGCTTACAGAGTTGAATATTCTACAGCACCTATTTATGGGCTCGTTATAGGCATAGGTAGTGTGGTGATTGAACTCCTTGAGCACATTTGCATACCTAGTGCGTCTTGGTTGGTCATTGAAAATAATTTTGTTGGAGAGAACTTCAACATTGACTGCACCACTTATAACATCAAAGGTTAGGCATGCACTTAACAGTATTCTTCTAGAAGAGAGAGACATTAAATTAAGAAGGCTCAGTCTGGTTTTGTAAGAAGGAAGATGTTGAAAGTCTTTTGGATCATCGAGGACTCTCAAAGCGAAAAGTAAAAACTGTTTCTGAACAGATTCTACTCTATCACTATGTAGCTCAAAAACTGGGTTCCATATTATGCAGGCATACTCCAATAGAGAACGCACCAGAGTGATATGTAACTCATATATTCTTGAACTCTTTAGCACGTCTCTTAATGAATCCGAGCTGTTTATTAGCCCTGGCAAGGATTTTGTCATAGTGGAGGTTGAAGCGCATCTTGTTGTTCAATACTACCCCGAGATCTATAATATGATCAACCCTATTCAATATGGTGTTGTTAAGGCAATAAGAATACTTTTTGATCGTATTCTTACGGGAAAAGCTTATTACATGGCACTTGTTAATTTTAAGATTTAAATTATTCTCATTGCACCTATGTTCGAGACATTGAAGCTTGGATTGTAGAAAAGTTGCGTCAGATTGTGTGTTTACGCTATGGTACAATAGATTTTTAAGTCGTCTGCATAAAAGAGATGGGGTATACCAAGCAATGTCTCCGAAAGATCGGAGATGAAGATGTTAAAAAGTAGGGGACCTAGATGACTGCCTTGCGGTACTCCAGAAGATGCGAAAACTCTTTTAGATAAGCTGAGTTCGATCGCGAAGATAAGACTGGAGCCAATTAAGAAGAGACCCTGATATACCAAAGTTGCGAAGCTTGTATACTAGAATTTGATGGTCAACCCGGTCGAAAGCCTTACTAAAGTCCGTATAGACTGCGTCAATTTGACTTCCTTTTTCCATTTCACAGAGCACATCAGAAACTAGGATCATGAGATTGGTAGTTTTTCACAAACTAACTTCTCAAAAAGTTTGGGGATAACAGATAGAATAGCAATCCCCCGATAATTATCGACTGATCGTTTATCACCGCTTTTGAAAATAGGCGTAAGATATGAAGATTTCCAGAAAGATGGAAAAACACCTAGGGAGAGGGATTTATTGAAAATCATGTGCAAAGGAGTGATCAATTGGTCCGCAAATTGTACGACGAAGAAAGGAGAAACCAAATCAGGGCCTGGTCCTTTGCCGATCTTTAGTTCATGAATAGCTTCAATAATAGCCAGACATAGTAGAAGTGGAGGTTTTTCGCGAACAAAAAGAATTTTGAAAGTGATTAGCAAAAAAGTTACAAATGGCTTGTGGGCAGGAAGAAACCATGTTACCACGGGACATCGAACAGGGACAGCCGGTTGTTTTACGTTTTAAGTTAACGAAATCATAAAACTTCCTGGGATCACTAATGATTTTTCCCCCATTGAATTAATATAGAACTCATACACTTCGCGAGATTTGATGGAAAATTCTTTGGATAGCTGATCGTATAACCTGATTAGACCCTCATTGGGCAAGCTTTCATTTTTAATTGCTTTATATAATTTATTTCTACGGTTTCTGAGACGCCTTAAATTAATGTCGAGCCAAGGCTCTGAGAGTTTGTTTTTTTTCTTTAGCTTCGGTACGAATAAGTGAATGGCAGTGAAAATTATTTTGTAAAAGGAAGACACCGATTCATCTAAATCTGATAACGAAAGAGAAATTGTCCAGTCTACTGTGTCCAAATAGTTTCTAATGCTTAAGTAGTCAGCATTTTGAAAATCATTACAATTTCATTATTGTAAGATTGGGTGAAAGAAATATTTGTAGCGGAAAGCTCAGCTGTAAAAGCGGAGTGATGGAGAGTGTTTGAGAAAAGATTCTCGGCGTCAATAGTTGGGCTTACCACCACTTCGTCATAAAAGTTAGTAAAAATAAGATCTAACCAATTGCCATTTTGGTTAGGGATAGGAATTATTTGTTGTAAATCGTTGCCATAGAACTTACTTATCAGGTTGAAGTCAATGGAGTCAAAAAGGTTGATTGGAAGGAGGCGGTCATCTTTTTCGTCGAGAACGAAACTGATTTTTGGACGATTGAAGTCCCCGAGAACAATTACTTTGTCATCGTCGTGTAAAGAAGCTGTTACTGAAGATATCAAGTCACATACGTCTATGTAAGTAGTTTCATCAGATTGAGGTGGAATATAATCGATATCAATATAGAGGTAATGCTTGTCGAATAAGACTCTGACGAATTTGTGTTCAAAATGTTTGTAAGAACTGATCACAACAAGTTCACTTCAAAGGATATTGTGAATCGCAATAAGTACACCGCCTCCTCTTGAAACTCCAGTATAAAGGTAGTCGCGATCGGTTCTATAGATGGTCCAATTAGTGTCAAGAATTTCAAGAATTTCTTCGTTTATATGAGAATCGTTCAACCACGTTTCAGTGATCGTTAGTGTATTAAAATGGCAAGATTTAGCGTCAAGAAAAAGCTTGTTTAATTTACTTCTCATACCACCGCAATTGTGGTAGAGAAATCTTGGGCGAATAGAAGCAACTTCGTTGTTAAGAGTAATACATATTTCTCCTGGTCATCGCGTGATTTTTGTAATAAAGAGATATGTTTGGAATTGACATAGGAGCGGTATTATATATGTATGTATGTGGAAAGTGTGTGCCAAGTTTTTTGCATCGGTAAAATGGCAGTATAAACGGACTTTTAAATAGTGATTTTGAGAAAATGACTACAATACTCCGAGCTGTCGGAGCTACAATTATAGAGGAGGTGGGGCTAAGTATTCAATAACTTCGAGAGTTTTGCTCTGATTGACTTCAAATTTTGGGACTATATTCTTGAGATGTGTTATATATATTTATATAATATATATATATATATATATATATATATATATATATATATATATATATATATATATATATATATATATATATATATATATATATATAAATCAGTAAAAACACGAATTTTAGTGATCCACCATTAGAAAAAAGGAGATATCCGATATGGAAAGTGAGATATCTGGTATTGGAAATATAAGCAAAAGTACCATAGCTGGCATCGTGAAGCGTTACCAAAACTAATGAAGCATTGTGTTCAAAAAACAAAAAGCCGAATCAAATAAGCTGACTGAAGCGAATGTGTTTGGGTCGGACGAAAGAGTAATGGTGTGACGTGATGATCGAAGAGCTTCAGTTACTAAATATCAGCCGTTGTCTGTCACTTGCTAGTTTTAAAACCAATAAGACATTACGCTTGCGAGCATGTCATATTAATGCCAAACCTGCCAGACTTACAATGACCAAAACATGTTATTCGCCTCCAGTCAAAAGCTTAGTGTGCCTGTTATGCAAGACATTAGGTTTTGGGAAACATATTCCTTTCGTAGTTGGCCATAGTCACGGCTGGGTTTGGTTGGTTGGGCCAACAAGTATAATCTTTGTACATTAGGGTAACCGTATAACATGGATGTGGAATGGTGTGGGAGTGAGTATCAGCCATTAAGATGGATAAACTCGTTCAAACTTATTCGATGTGCAATCCCTAACTTTCCCTAAACCGAAAAATGATGTCATTTTTGCTGACATAACCGCTTGCCCTCTTGCAACTATTTATCCAAATATTTCTACTGGCGATTTAGGAAAAGAGGATCTGCCGGTCGAATAGTCGTACAGTTGATTCATTTGAGTTTTTTTGGTATGTGAGAATGAGTGAAACGGAGATATGAAAGGAGTCGCCGTTTTTAGCTCTTCTTCTTGTTTTGCCAATTTTTACCCGAAATATGTTCCTTTACTTTTCTGGCTTTCAGCAATTTTTTTTCCATTACAGAATAAAGTTTTTACTCAGAAAGTTTTTACCCGAAAAGTTAGGAAATAGACCTGATATGATCAATTTGAAGAAAAGTCCTGAAAAATCGGGTTTGTATCTAACACTTAAGTTATATCAAGGCAACGATCCCAAACTTGAATTACTGATTGTCTGTTCACGACAATCCTAAGAAAGTCCTTAAGAAAATATATACGATGAACTTGATCACCGAACGGATAGGGGATTCTAAGGTTGGTGCTATTTGTTTAGACGGAAGAAACGAGTAGTTTGAATACTTTTAAGACTTGTATTGGGTCTATAGAACTTAATACCCTAGTTTCGATCCTTTTTTGTAAAATCGCAGAAGAAAAATTTGAGGTGCAGGATCTTAGGTTGTACTTTAAGTTTTTGATTGTTTGTATGTAGGACATTATAAATAATTGTGAGTAAATAAAAACTGAAATAGCGTGCAAAAGAAAATTGAATATACGTATGTATGCTATTTACTTATTCAAGCGAGACCTTGCAATAAAGAATGAAAAATTTAATTTGGTAGCAGGAACTGAGCACATCTATCAGCATTATATATATATGGAATGTTTCTGCCTTGTTCGTAGAAAATACTACGCTTGGGATAATCAAACAAATGCCTGACGCAGTTCTTTTTTTTTTTGCTTTTTATGTACAAAAGTGATTTTGGTTGTTAAAGTGCGATGAAGTCAAAATATTATCCGCTTGATAAGAATGCAAAAAGTTGATTTCAGCACAGCTCGCTGGCTTCAAAATAAAATTGCTGAACTTTTTGTCTTTTCAGCTACACATGCTAACATCCCAGTAAAATGTTGAATAAAATGCTGCATCACGAATAACTGGTGCTCGAAACGGAACACAGATACATTTCCCACGCAACAAGCGCAATATGTACTGGACTTTCAGTCGTCCCTCTTCATGTACACATTTTACTGGCCCTTTTTGTACGTTGCCTAGAAATTGCTTCCGGCGCTTGTCCTCATTCTAAAGCAGAATCTAGGTCAATAGGACATCACATTCATTCACCGACTCACTCACTCATTCGTTTGCACGAAGGATCGATGATAGTAATTGAAAGCGCATTTTATGACGTTTGCTTGTTGATGGGCTTTTAAGTGATGATAAAGACTATGCGGGATAGTGGTGTATGTTGAAGAATATATTTCACATTGGAAATATGGTATGTAGGTAATATGCATAGACTTCAGATTAAAATATTATATCTACACCTTGTAAACTAGGTATAAGTTAAATATAATTAGAATTACGCTGCGAAGTAAACTACGTTTAAAGATGAAAAGAGAAGAAGGTCAAGACTAAAATTACTTAATATTAATTTTCAAGAAAAAGGCCGATGAAGCAAGCTCTCTTGATGATTTTGGAAATAATATTTTCCAAGCATTTTCAAAACATTTGGCCGAAAATGAAGGCTACCTTATAGCTCAATATATTTATGTATTTTGAACTGCCATAGAGGCCAGAGGTACATATGGCCGTACTACGATATAGCTATACGATGACGCTGTCTTTGAGAGCAAAATAGTTACTGAAGAAAGTGTGAAGACAAAATAATGCATTAGTGCATTTATCGTAAAGCTAATAACTCATTTCATGAATATTATTTCCTTGAAGAGTGTGCTGCTGCAAGTGCTCAAAACTGTCCATGCATAAAAGAAACGAAAAATATGAAGTTCGATTACAGACCAATGTAGTTCTTTTTCAATAGTGGAAAAATAATTAAAAATTTGGTTGCTTCAATATGTGGACGACAGCAAAATAATAAACGAAAAACAGTTTGAGCTCGATAAGGGGTACAGCACAAATGATGTGATTGCTAAAGTTATTCAGCTTATGAATGGAAAATAATATAATGGATGGCAACCACTCTTTTGCGAGAAGTTTTGCCTACTGTCGAAAAATTATAGCTGATGGACTTTATAAAACGTTATTTGTTCAGTACAGTAGATCGATTTTATAAAACGGTATAAATTAAGTAACTTTACTTGATTTTGTGTTATGCATGACCACAAGCAACAATAATTTAGGAATATTAAAGGCATATGTCACTTAATTGTTTGAATATAAATCATAGTCACCATAACTGCGATTTTATATAAGAAAAAAAATTCGGTTGTTTCGGCAAATAAACGATACTTCATTTATTTTCGATAATTAGTCAATTTCAGTTCATTACATCGCACCTAAACTATTTTTTTTATTTCAAAGAACAACTTGTAGCCGCTGTACTGCTGTATCTTTCAAAACCCACGTTGGGCGCCATATTTTAAACATGAAAGCATGATTGAATTAGGTAGGAATTATTTCATACTCCGTTGAATTCTTGATTTACAAATTATTTTGATTATAACAGTTGCTTACATTTACTAGTAATTGCTCCTTAAATCCATGTGCCACATAAAATTGCGGTCGATTAGAAGATACACTCTTAAGGTGAAACATCATATCTCCGGAAAAAGAGATTGAATTTGAGCCGCATATTTTAGAATGTTCTTTTTTATCTTTGATGATCAATTTCATTTCAGCTTTTTTCTTCAAAGCGTATGATAGCGCAAGTCGTAAATTTTACGAAGCATATGAAATTGTGACACAGCTGACTAAAAAAAACATAAAATTTTACACTTATGTTTTTATCAAGCTCTTCATAATACTCCAACATATATATTTTCCTACACCACCAAATCGGAAATTTATTTATCTTAATTTCTAACACTAATTAATGCCTCCCATAACTATTTCAAATAGCTTGATTCCCGCAAACGTGACACACAGCCCAAATTGCACTTCAGCCAAAACCTTAACACTTTTGCTCGAGCACAACATCGAATTAGCTACTTGGCTACCATATTCGCTTCAATTCATCAACTGCGACAAGGATTTCGAAATCATGCATCAGGTGAACATACTCTGAACTTTAATTCAAGCCAAAATTGCACAATTCGAAAATCAGCGCAAATCTACAAATTGTAATTTATTTTTTTCTTCATGTATCGAGATAGATATTTCGCGTCTGATTGTCGTGTTACCTTACGACGTCTCACCTCGCGTCGCGCTTGCAATATGTGTGTGATTGATTGGCTCCGTTGACCCCATCCACCCCTGCACTTCGACGATTGCACTCGGAAACTGTAGCTAGTCGCGGCCGAAGTGCATTGGAGCATTGGAACTCTATTGAAATTTGCAATTTATGTTTTCTCATTTATTGTTAGTGACTCTGGGTTTTTATTATTAGCAGCATTATTATTGCATTCGTCGTGTGTTCCTTTGCTTCTTTCTGTGACCGTTACTGGTAGTTTTGCTGTTGGTGCCTGCTGTTGTTGCTTGTTTTGTCGCGCTTTTCAACGTTATTTCGACACAATTACAATTTGAAACTTGGCACAGTGGCGACCAGTACGTTACGAATAAGTACGAACTCATTGACCAAGTCAAGCTTTCAGGAGTCCGGCGTAGCAGAGTTCGCAATCGTGGGTACTTAGTTAGGTGCATGCTGCATTTGTTTTCTGCATTGTTGCGTTATTTTTAAAATGCACCGAGGGACCCAATTCGATGTAGGCTCTGTAGCGAATTGACACTGTCTCGGCTAAGAAACATTGATTCGTATGAGAAGATGTGGGAAGTGGTGAATGGTGCTTAGCTTGTGCACTTGAAATAGTCATTGCAAACGTGAATCGTGACGTAATTGAGAACCTTTGTGCGTTATATTTAACTTCAGAATCATAACGATTCGGACCAATCAAACTAGAAATATTGGTTTCCTTTTGCTTATGAAAAATTATCTAAATGGTATTGGTCCAATTGAGTTTTTTTTAAGAATGCAGAATAAGAATGATTTGGATTAGTTGTGGACTACCCTGATTTGAATTTAGCCGCGGAAAACACTTTAAAAATTGACTAAGTCAACTAAAAATCGTCTGCAAACTTTGTTTCCAACAAACAAATAATACCGTCGCTATAAAATGAATACCTTTTATTTTACCCATTCTCTGTTAAATATCCGTTAAATATCGATACTAAAATTACAACCATTCCTGCACATCGTATCCGGCAGTGGTTCTACTCTTTTATAGCAAATAACTTCCGAAGCACGATTAACTGCACGTTTACTATCTGAATCTACTAAAAACGTCAGTTTTCCTTCCTAAAAGTAGGAACTATTCAAGTCAGGCTGTATGTTACGATGACTGGTACGCAGCAGCGCTATAGATGCAGAGTGGGAAACTTAGGCAAGCGAAATAAATGAGCACGTTTCAATCTCATATATACACTTTCATGTCTATACAGAAGAACTATCTGTTTGGTAGTTCACTACTACGGTTCTAAGCAGATCCATTGCGCTAAATGTAGTTACGAAATGAGTGATTTGCGAAGTAGCTGGAGTTTAGTAAGGGGAGGCATCGATCAACTGAGTTAGTAAAAAATTGACGGTTATATATGAGTATAACTATTATAAAGTCAATTGCTATTTATTTTAGTATTGTATACCTACATAAAATCAAAAAATGGTTTGAATTGCAAGCAAAATACTGTTCGATTGTTTTTGTGAGTTGATCAAAAGAGAGTTACGAAAGTATGCCCGGTCTATCCTTAAATTTATTTAATCTGTTTCAGTTTTACTAGCTTGTAAAACCAAACGTGTTAATTTAAAGACAAATTTTTCTTGTAGAAACTAGATATATTTCACTCCTCGAAGATATCGAAGTTTCAAGGGTAATATGCCATCTTTTTCAGAGACTGATACACTGAGGAAGGGGCATATTACCCTCGAAATACGGATATCTATCAGGGAATTGAAAAATCTCTTCTTTAGAAAAATCGATCTGTTGATTGGTTGCTTTAAAAAGTAACTACGAGCGAAAGTTCTGAAAATTATAAATGGTAATTTCTGTCTTCTTAGCCTTTTTTCAGAGGTGACCGCAAGGACTTCGGGAAGAAAATTAAAGCTCGCAAAAAAATCCACAATCGTTATTAACGACCAGGCAATTTCCCTTTCGCAATCTGTGAAACACTTTGGTATGAAGTTCCACCATATCAAATAGAGCCTCAACAAGGCCTACCACCTCATAGGCTGTACCTCCAAGCCGAACTCCATTATCCCTTTTAGAGCTAAGATTATTGCCTATAAGCTATTGATTAGACTGATCCTCACTTAAAGTGCCCCTATCTAGTTTTCGACCCCGTCAAGTCAATTTGAGAAGCTAGCGAAATTGGAGCACCGTAGCTTCCGAAATGTCACCTGCCTTCAATAGAAGGCCAATTGTCACTATCATCGGAATAGTGATGATTTCCAAGTGACACAGAACAACCATGATTTACAAGTAACGCATTATTTTCAAACAAGGCAGGGCGTTACTTGAATACACCTTACGACCAGGACGGCCAATCGGTAAAACTCGACTTGATGCACCATGCAGCCATTACATGAATTTTGTCGATAGATGTCTCGCTAGTATGTTTGTGTTTTTGTGGTTGTGTGTTTGCTTGTGGGGTTTTTTTGTTTGTTTTTCTTAATTGTATTGTCTTCTCGAGTATTTTTTTTACATAATTTCGTGTGTTTTCCTTCAATTTTCGACCCCTGCTACCACCTATTTGTTTTCTGGTGGTCGAATTTCCCGGCTGTGGTGCATCAATTCGAGTTCACCCGAAATGACTCACAGAAATGGTTGGAGTACCAGATACAACGATTTTAAATATTCTTCGCGATTATCTTGACATGACTAAGGTCAGCGGAAGTGGTTGCCGAGAATGCTCACGCCGCCTCAAAAGCAGCAGCGCGTGTATTGTTGCCGCACGTTTTTGTACCTCTGTAGTGAAGACGAGGATGGAGAATTGAATCGAATCGTTAATGGAGACGAGACTTAAACTTATCATTATGAGTTTGTGTCCAAACAAAACTATATAGTGGCGCAAAAATAAGACACACCATCATCCAAAATGTTCAAGGTTTCACAATCTTCTGGAAAAGTCATGGTGATTGTTTTTTTGGGACTCAGAAGGAATCCTGTTGATTGATTTTAAGAAAAAAAAGGGGGTGTCCATAGCCGGAGAATACTGCCGTCTTTAATATAAACACTCGATTTGACATATTTTTTTCATTTTTAGTTAACAAGCTGCGTACTTTGAAACCCGCTACACATTTTGAAAAAAATATCTTTTGTGGAAGTATGTTAAAATCAATTTTGAAAAATGCACTCTCCATATATCTCCAACACAAATGATTGAATATCTCGAAAGTTACTAAAATGTAGATAGAAGGTGTATGCTAAGCACGGCAGAACACTACGTTTCAATTCTACAGCGGTTGAAAGAAGCCATCAAAGAAAAAAATAATTAGCCAAATGTGTCCTCCTTCTGCACGACAACGCGCCTTTTCACAGGAGTCGCCTGGCATTGACTGCCTTTCAGAAGGTGAGTTTCGATATTTTAGATCATTCACTCCACAGCCCTGACCTGACCCAGCGATCATTCTCCTTTCCCAGAATTGGAAAATGAACTTCATAGAAATAAATGTTCAAACGATGCAGAAATGAAGGACGCAGTTTCGGTTTACTTTTCTGATAAAGAAAAAACACCTTTTTTTGAAAGTTATACGTAAATTAATTGAAGCATATGAAATATGTATTAGAGTAGCAGGAGAATATATTGAAAAATAAAAATTAATTTGTGTTTGCAATTCTTACCCCCCATTCCGCGAACTTAATGATCTGTACCCGTAGGTACATGAGAATGAAGAAAAAATTTATTAGGAGCAAAAGGTATGTGAAAAAGTCATTGAGATCTTACCGATCCATTAGAGGCGCGTACAAATTGAGATACGCGAATTCAGATCGAAAGGAGATCATGAGATAGTTTATATAGAAAACACTCATCAAGGAACACTTTGCGAGTGCTCAACGTATAGATTTTGGACAAAAATAAATGTTCTTACTACGAGCAAGGAAAGAAACACATGTAATATCTGGGAACATCTTGAGTAAGGATGCTTACTGAGTACCACTCATTTAAAGCTGTTAAAAAAGATTTTAACAGTAGACAATCCTTAAGTAGTAGCACCAATAATCGTCAGGTCATCTGCATAAAAGAAAGAATTATACTTAAAGAAATAAAGGTGGACCCAGAATGGAATTTTCAGGTGAGGAAGAATAGGCATTAAAGGCAACCCGACAGGTGCGATTATGAAAAAAAAACCTGAAAGATGGAAGTCCGAAATACTAAGATGTCACTTTCTTCAAGGAAACTTACTCCGTCGAATACTTTCACAAAGTCATTGTAAATAACATCAACTTGTAGACTGTTATTCAAGAAACTAGCAACACTATTGACAAATTCGATTAAGTTCAATGATCTTAAGCAAATCTATGTTTCTCTTCAGAGAATAAATAACTAACACTTCACTGTGTTTTATTACGAATGGTTTGAGTTGTTGCCTGAGTCAGGAGCAAAGTGAAGCGTGAAATTAATCATTTCACACTCGTAACAATTTCGGTTACGAAAATGGAGCTCTACCAACTTTTCTCCCCAAAAATGAATAATAAATTCAATCCATTTCACCACTTATATTTTTTAAACACTTCGCTAAATTTTAGAAGCATTAGGTAGTAGTGGTGTACGATGTCAGTTCTATCTGTATGCATAATTTTCTCCTTATTTTTATTATTGATTATGTACACTCCTATTCAACGCTTCAGTGTTTTTCGAATTATGTAAACTATATAAAGATACATTTACCTGCGTTATTTGAAATCAAATCAGAGACGATTGATTCCTTTACTTACTGCTTTCATAACTCGAAATTTAAAACTTGATTGAGCTAAAGTTGTATTTTCATATAGTATTCTGATGGTGCGCTGCCCCAAATATTTCGAAAGAAAATTTGAAAAGCATACTTTTAGATTCTTCAACTTTCTCAAAATTTTGACATTCGCGTTTTTTATCTTTAATAATTACCCTTTAATAATAAAACATCACTCCAACATCAAGTGAAAATTATGTGCTTGATTAGGTTTGTTTGGGCCCATTTGCCACCCTCATAGACAATCACACACATTCACACTTACAGCCATGGCACTGGCGGGATTCGAACCCGCAGGCAACGTAGCACGCCGCTTTTCGGCCTGACGCCTTAGCGAGTGGAGCTACCGGGCCCCCTGTGTGCTTAATTATATAAGTAAAAATATTATGAATGTGCAATTATTTTGTGGACTTAGTTCTGTGGAATCATAGAAACGTGTGAATATCACTGTAAGTCTTACTTGAGAAAAAAGACACAGCTAGTTATATTAGCTATTAAGCCGGTTAACTTAACCAGCTTAAAAGTTAAATTGGCTATTAAGCTCGTTACTTAAATACATTAAAAATTATGCTTCTATGGCTTACTACCCTTGTCTTAAAGCCATGAGGTCTCTTTCGCAAGGAAGAGCTGCAACCAAATCAAGCATTGCCGGGAAAAGCAAAAACAAACCCTTTTTTGCCAGATGCTCTGACATAGCGTGAGAAGCCGAGCAACTAAAGCATCGGATGTCAGTATGCAGCATACATTTCATTTGTGGGATTATTTCGTGTGGGATTAGATACAGATACTTGAGGGGATATTTTATTAGTTTAAAATGGAAAGATATTTGCGATATTTTCAATGCATTCTGTTAGTAGCTAGCTAACGAGGTATGGAAATGTATATCACGATATTGTTGGAATTCAGTCATGAATACACCGGGGTTCGAGTTAACCGAGCTTGAGTCAAACGAGGAGTGAAGTTAGCTGCAGAACTTATCATTTCACACTCGTATACATTGACTGTGAATGAAGTTTGCCCAACTTAAAATCTCAGATCCGACAAGGGTTCTAATCTTACTTTGCTCGATCAAAAACATCACTGATATTATAATTAAGACTAAAGCCAAATATAGTCGCATGACTTTAAGTATTAAAAGAAAGTTTTGATTTTTCGAAAGAACGGTAAGGAGGGTCCCATTTTTTCAATTCCATGTATCATAGCTCCCACATTTTCAAGTTAGCCCGATTCGATCGCTTTCAATAGCTGTTCACTGAATACGTAATCAGGTATATTAAATTTAGGTACAATAAAACGAAATAATCCCACAAAAGCTATAGAATGCAGCATAATTTAAGATTAATCTTATTTGTGCTTGTAAAAATCACCAACTTCACTACCAAATCATTATGACTTAACTACTTAATAAAATTTAATGAACTTAAAGCATATAGTTGCATCGGCATTAGCGCAGATTACACCAATCTCCATCATCAAGTATTGCCATCCGCCTGTGAATTTCGTAAAGAAATATCCGATTTCTACAAAGCAAGTAATCAGAGTTAAATGATTTTATTGAAAACAATATGTGTTTCCGACATCTAGTCACAAACTTTTATTAGGTTTGATTTCGAGCTATTAATTAGGCTGTTCGAGAATGTCTTTGTTGCAAGCAGCAACAAAGAATTGAGTTAGTTGGAACAGCCAATGGCACATTGGTCTCTTACCTTAATGGAGCCCATTAGAAGTCGTGAGCTTGGAAAGAATTTGATAGTTCGTTAAAAATATTCCGAGATTGCGCTACAGATACTTGAGGGGATATTTTATTAGTTTAAAATGGAAAGATATTTGCGATATTTTCAATGCATTCTGTTAGTAGCTAGCTAACGAGGTATGGAAATGTATATCACGATATTGTTGGAAGTAAAGTTTCAGTTATTAGAGCGCTGATGTGATTTTGCGGTTTAAGCGATATTGATTTTGGAGTTTGACAAGAATTTTAGCCGGAACCATAAAATCGTATTACTTACATATCAGCACCTTTTGTTATACTATTATCCATTTATCATTTTATTATCTTCGACTTATTTTTAAATATACTGCACAAAACATATTTCAAAACTGTATGTTGCTGTAACAGATTCAAATGAAACAAAACAAAATCATTGACTTACCTTGAGATCTTTAAAGAAGACTGTATTTCTCGCCCAATCCACTTGCGAAAAGAGGTTTTGATCGAGAACTTTACACATAAGCTCGAAGAGATCTACTTCAACCTGATTATAAGACTGTTTCTGTAAGAGTGTAAACAATTGTGTTTGCCACTCTCGATCATCCACTGACTGTACAAATTCCCTTATCATAGGTGATACCCTGTGAAAGCAATATATTTCCATGAAATTTTAGTCTAATTCATAAGTAGATTGTGAAAATGAAAACTTTCAAAAATCATACATAAACCGTAAAAAATAGAATTTCATGCGACTTTAATTATGAAGCTAAATTTAAATAATGAATTGTAGATATATTTTGCAGCCAAATATTCGTTGAAGAGCTCGGATAAAATTTTGAATGCGATTTCATCAATGTGTGTTTGAAATTGAATATATTTGGAGTTGATAAACATAAACAAGAAATTAACGCGATACCGATAATTACTTCATCGCCAGAAATTCTATTTTTCGACACAGAGATTGGTTCCAAAATATTTTACAGTAGATCTTGACAGAGCCCAACATTCTATATCAGTTCAAATCTATCCTTAAATATCTTACGACAAACTCGGTTTCGCCCAACCAACCACCATGACCTACGAGGAGCAGCCAGTTCGTCAAACAGGTGCCGGGTAATTTGAAAAAAAAAGTCCAAATCTGAGAGACAAACCATCCAGGAAAAATCCATTTCTCTGTGACGTGACAAGTTTGGTTTATCATAGCTAACATTTTAAAAATTTGAAAAATAATGTCTATGATATTTAGAAAGTTATCTGTTTTGCTGCCTAATATTTCAATTCCGACGAGCGAGCCACTCCAAAACCAAATGATACGCAATCATACTCACCTTAGTTCTACCGCTGAATCGGCCGTACTCGATGGGTTCGTACCGGAATCGAAGCTGGAATTTTGGAGAGAAAAGGTTTATAATTTAGTTAATAGTAAGGAGTTCTTGTAATATTTGAACTAACCATATTTTCGAATCGGATGAATGCTGCAGTGAAGATGGACCATTATCACTGCCTGGTCCACAGTTTCCACTACCACCTCCACTAACGGTCGTTGTGTTTGCCGAACTGCCACTTAGAGTAGTGGCTGTGATCGCAGTACTAGGGTTCACTTGCCCGAGGGCAATAGCTATGGGACTTGGAGACGAATCAGGCGACTGTGTTAATGACGACACCTACATTGGCATATGTTCAAGAAATATGTTTTCAAAATAGGGAAGAATAGAATTTGCCAATGGTTTTTTTTAAAGAAAATCAATTTCATATTTTCATAATTAAAATAAATCAACTAAAAAATTTTGACAATCGAAATTCATTGAATCAATTTGAAAACATAATTTTTGTTCTTGATTTCTGCAATGCTTGTATTTGCAAATAATATTAAAGCCAATTTGATAGTATTTGCATCATGATTTTCCTAATTTCCAATTATTTACAAATTTATTGTTTACCTCGATTTCAATTTCGAACAAATGAAAATATAAATAAAATATTCTCAACTTCACCCGATCGAAAAACAATCGGATCTTGATAAGTTAAATCTAGAACCCGATAATTCTGTGCCAAGAATATAAAAATTATTGTTCAACTTATCGAGAACCAACTGCATATCGGGTAGTTGTTTTGATTTGATCACCCTTAATGCGAACGAATACGAACCTGTGGAATTTGAATTTCTTGTTTTATGCTCATACTAGGATACGACTGTTGATAGCCCGTAGGCGATAATTGGGCCGGTTTTAAATCACCCGAACTCATAGAGCCTCTAATTGCTTGCAGGGCGAGCTGTCTTTGTCGCATCATTTGCAGCTTTCGCGCCCGATCACGTTTGTACATTGGACCAAACTTATTTCTACCACCACGCATACGATCCGCTCGAACAGCTGAAATGAAAATAAATGAGAAGTATTTTAGTCAAAGTGAAAAATTAAATTTTATATTAAGTTCGAGATGTATTTTGAAAATAAAAATAAGCCGTTATTTTTCTACACATGGTTTCATTTTTTATCGATTCATATTTCAAAGGTTATCTTAAACTCATGTTTTCTTTTAATATGAACCTGATAAAATATATTGAATTTCATTTAAAAAACAAAGTAAAAACTATATTCAAATTTTTTTCTCATGTTTCCTTATTTGTATCTAAAATATACATTTAAACTAATTTTATAATTTTGTTTTTTTTTAGCCGTTTCGTTGACCGTATTGCTTACTTTCGTCCACAAGGTCGTAAGTGTTTTGAGTGATTTGACAGGTTTACCTTACTTTTTTAATATTCTTTTAATGATAGCCCAATATCCTTCTGTTGACCTTAGTTCTGGAGCACTGGGTGGGTTTATAAATTTTTCAATAAAATCTACATTGAGCGCAATGAGCAGTAACTAGATCAGGCCAAAATAATTTAAACCCACCATGGTCATTTAAAAATGGCAGCAGTCTTTTTTGCAGGCGTTCTGTCACACTTCTTTCCATATTGACGTATGGCTTGCCAAACTAACACCTTGGGCCCGAATTTTTGCACAGGAATTATTTTGCCCTTGGGTGAGCCATGGCTGGTGGCCGAGCAAAAGTACGTGGCGGAACAAAAGCTGAAGGACATCCCTCAGTTTGTGAAAAAGTCCGGGACCTTTGATGGCCGCTTGGACTGAACTTTCTTTCTCGAGGTCCATTTATCTGGTATCACTATGGATTCTATATGTGGCCTTGTGCCAGCCAGTATAACTAACCCTAACCTAATCTTGTGGTCCAGGTGACGTTGAAAAGAGAGATATAAAATACGACTCATCAATTTTTTCTACAATTTCTTGGACATGGGAGTTCCTACGTTGCATTGTTTATTATTTTTTTTTTTTGGAATTTTTTGCTTCTTGTAACTCTTTATATTTTTTCCCTTAAACTTTTGCATAGTGCTCTTTGATTTACCCACTTTTTTAGAAATATCTCGAACAGAAGCACTCGTAGTCTTAGAAATTTACTTCAGCACTTTTTTGTCAATTGCCTCAGGTTTCTTTTTCATTTCTACCTGACTTCGACTTGTCTTTCTATCCCTTTCAACTTTTAATACGCTTTCTATTGGCCTTTTCACCGTTCATCTTGAGATACCTGCCAGCTTTGCGAGCACATAAGATGACTACTTTTTGTTTTGTGTCCAATTGCGCAGAATGTTTTTGCGAATTTCTTTTCTGGTTAACGACATTTTTACAACTGAATAAATTATTTAAATACCACCCCATTTTATGTGTTTTAAACTGAGGTAAAATTTATATACACCTGCATTCCATCAAAAATCAAATTTTAATGGTCATTGCCTCAATATAAAATAGTGCAGAATTTTTTGGGACAGTCCTTACCATAAACATTGATGCTACAGTGCGCAATCATAAACATCTTTTGAGACATAAATTGAAGAATAGTCGTTTCAGATCTAGACACAGACCTTAAGTGGTAGGGGGAGTTCTTCGACTTTCAAAAATTTATTGATACTGTTATCCATTAAATTGCATTATTGAAAAAGTATTTAAAGAAAGATAGCGCGAAATTTCTTGAAATGATTTCGTCCAGAAGAAAATAATATTTTTTTATTTTTGGTTTCACAGGTGAATTCTGTGAAACATCGGATTACTAGTAACGGTCTAAGGTTCAGCACTGTATACGAACGATTATATAAGTATACGATAATATGAGTATACGAACGATTTGTTGACACTATAACTAACAAATGCTGCACTATATTCTTTTGCAGAGGATACTGTTGCTCTATTTTGAAGCGATAGTAGTAACGAAACAACTAGCTTCGCAAATGGAAGTATTAAGAAGCTATAATCATGGCTTGCAGGAATCTTGTTAATATCAATGATTGTTCTTTTTTCTCCTGATTTAGCTGTACAGCCTCTTGAACCTATGCAGATTTATATTTACAAATATGCACGGTCGCAACAAACTAGTAAATGCTCGCCGCTTTCGGTTGCAAAGAGCGCGACTCATTGTTGCATTGGCAACTAAATTCTATCGAGCGGACCATTAGATGGGACCATCCTGAGAGCTTGCCCAACGCGCCGTTTCCGAGCGGATCAGCATAATCTGACGTAGGTTTTTTGAGGAGCAGGTGAACTTCGTGCTACGGCACGCTAACAAAACAACAATAAAACACAGCACAAAAGAATAAGGTAATGATTCGTTCTAAGAATCAATATTTAAAAAAACGGGTTTTAATCGTATTTAATTGCAAACAAAATCTTAGCATAAAGAAAAACAATCTGATTCAAAAAATTGAAAATTTCAAATTCTGATATTAACCAGCAAACAGACAGAAAAAGGAACAATTGTTTGGGTGCGTTGACGACGAAAACCCAACTGGGACTTGTTTAGACATTGATAAGATGCACAAGGTATCTTTCAAAATAAATTATTCGCCAGGGAGATGCAAACAATATGGTAATATAGAAATAATAAAATTAAATTACATTAATAATATTAAGATACACTACGCAAAGAAGTTCATTTTAGTTTGAACACTCTCCCACACTGGCTAATATGCCCATATTATGATGGTCTAGAGGTTTAGAAATTTTTAAAATACTTGGACGTTGGCTAATGTATCTTGATCAATGCAAAATGAAATTATTCAATACGTTACAAATGTTAAAAATATTAAATCATGAAAGTATCTGTCCTCGAACTTGTATCTAATATCGTCATTACATTTGCAATTAATCATAAAATTAATTATTCATTTATCTTTGTTTCTTTTAACCTATTACTCTAGCATCAAAATAGTTCACATTCTGATATTCATTCCTCTTTCCCTTCATTTTACTCATCATATTTGGGATTAGCCAACATCAATCACTCAGACTTTTTAATTCAATGTTGCCATGATTAAACGATCTAGTTCGTACATATATTACAAGCGTTGAATCAATAACAGCCTTAAACTTTAACCACTTTTGTGGCATTATTGTTGAGATATAACCAATTTCAAGCCTCGACTGCTGTTTTACTGCATTTTTTCCAGAGATTTTCATAGGCTATATCAGAATAGATATTTCAATCACACCAAGCTAATTCAATAATAGATCGCTTCCTTTTATCTTTCGAAAATTAACAACTTTACACTCTATGGAACTATCAATTCGACAAAATGTTTCTCCTACCAACTTCGCCAATGCCATTAGAATGCCATTTTTTTCATTTTTCTTTGCGCAAATTTTCAAAGAACCTAAATTAAAATTCTTTTTCTAATTTCTATGCAATTTTCGCGCCAACATTTTTTCCACAAAGTGAACCCAACTGGTTACGTACATCTCACAACCTGAATCATGGCTATTCAGCAGCTGTGTGAATTATCTAATGATCATAGCCATGATGGCATGTCGGAGTACTATCATCTTGCAATGCGACAGCAGCATATAAGGTTTATTTTGTTCAAACATTGCACACTAAACATTAAAATTTTTCCAGAAAAAAAGATTGGCACAATCCGAATTAAACGCAGGCGTCATTTGGGTACCACTTTATCTGAGGCACTTGTATCCCGAGCATTAAAGCTAGCATAATGAACTATTTTACGATCAAAAGTTGTTTTGTTTAAGTCATGTGGACCACGGAATAGAGCATTTTTTGCGTAGGAAGTATGTCCGCAACAGTTTTATGCTCTTCATCGGTTTTCAATCCAGATATTATGTTCAGCATTTACCGCAGCCAGACTTACTTTCAGTGTTGGTAGAATTATCACTCATTATTCTACAGACTCAAGACCTTGAGTCACACAAATCTTCTCAAGATCTCAAGGTCTTAATCAAACACATCTTTTAACCTTCGTTTCCGACTCACAACAATATTTTGAATCTCAGCCAGCGGATCTATGCGACTTATCAAGAAACTATGCGACATGTCGAGGGGAATCGAAGCTATTTTTATTGGTCCACCAGGACCGCTAAATACCCTGCGATTGTCAGAGGTCCCTCCACCTGGACCTTTATGTGGAATTAAGAGTCACTTCGAAGAACATGATTGTCAGTTTCCTCTGGTCATATTGTTGTAATGATCCACATAATTCTTCACTTCGACTTCCGCATTGTTCATGAGTTCAAACTCTTCTTCCTCCTTCCTTGCTTTTTTTCTCGAAATGAATTTTCAGGAAAATACAGATTAAAAACTTAAACTCAAAGACCGCTCGGAGCAGTGCTGAAAGACCCTAAAAATAAATCTACACTAGTTGCTAGTCACATATTGTGCCTGGTTCCGAAATTGTATAACACTTTTCGAAGGAAAAACTGTGGGCTAGAAAATCTTCATGGGTTTCAATAAAAAATCGTAACCTTCTAGAAAACAATTGTATATTGGAATTGTTTTTGCGGGATGATTAAAATTGAAACAATTTTTTTTTTGTGGTTTCGAAAGTATGCACTGATTCTCATCAGACACTAGCACACAGTGCATACTTGACTGATGTGACCACTTGCAGTTGGAAATCATTAATTTTTATTTACGCTTGTTGCGATAAATTTTAACATCTCCGACTTATATCCATCGATATAATTTACTTGTAAAGGTTATTTAATTGTGATCATGGTTCCCTTCTTGTCTATAAATCAGCATAGACAACGTATATAGTCTCTAAAGCTTATCAAAGCAGAGAATTTTCAATGTAAGTAAAAAAAATCAATTTTAATCATCCCGCAAAAACAATTCCAATTTGATTCGGCTTCGGAGGCTTATTCCGCAAAACAATCGAGTTTCCCGTATCAATATTCTCTGCTTTGATAAGCTTTAGAGACGATATAAGTTGTCTATGCTGATTTATAGACAAGAAGGGAACAATGATCACAAATCAATAACCTTTACAAATTGCATATTGTTAAACAATATAGCTTTCAGGTATTGCATAAAATGATCAAAATACACACTTGAAGCAAAAATATGTTGAATATTATAAAATAAGATCAAAAACTTCACCACAAAGCCATGGCTTCTTGTAACAAACACTGGACATTTCTCTTTGTCATACTCTTCCTTTATCAACCTGCTTGTCGATCACACACGTGTCTACTTAATCAAGAT
This sequence comes from Nemotelus pantherinus, assembly GCA_963978885.1. NCBI lineage: Eukaryota > Metazoa > Arthropoda > Insecta > Diptera > Stratiomyidae > Nemotelus > Nemotelus pantherinus. The sequence continues at coordinate 27,256,117 of OZ022263.1, forward strand.
TTGATCGGTTTTTATGTTCAGAAAACAAGATCTGTCTGTAGTTTTAAGGTTTAGTTTTAAGAGTTTTTAATTTTTACACATACAATGAACCTGAAAAAAGCAAAGCATGTCAAGGAAAGTTAGAGTAAAACAGCTGTCACAAAAAGTAGAGCAAGTTAGAGCAATTGAGAGCACGAAATCTTATAGACAACAATTCTCAACGTTGATTGCTTGTCATAAGTTCAACCTGTCAGTTTATTCTTAAAAAACTCTACTTCAGTTACAATTTTTGACAATTGAAAAAACAACTTGTTACATTTTTGGTTGCTTGCCCGAAGTTGATTTACCAAAAAAGAGCAGAAAATCGTGCTCAACTTGGAGCAGGCTCATGAAAGACAAATTAGAGCAGCTTCGGGCAACTTAAACCAACCGAAATGCTCATGAAAGACATTTTGTTCAGATATTCTTTTCATCTCAGCAATTAAAATCCAACAAAAACATATTAATAAATATTATTGTAGTTTAACTGAAGTTAATTTCAAACGAAATGATCATAAATATGATGAAATATCGGCCAATTAAAAACTAGTTGCTGGGGAATCTACTTTCAATCAATGATTGGCTTCATAAAATTGATCCTGATAAATTTCATTACAGAAATGTCAATTAAACAAACACGATATATATATTCATAAATAACTGTTTAGTTACAATCTTTTTCTATAGCAATAATAAGATACAAAGTAAGTAGATCAATTTTGAATAGCTTTGCAAACCATTATCTGTCCACTTTGAATTTATCATTTCCTTATAGATATCCAGTACACTCTAGACCGAATTAGCATAAAGTAATTTCTTTGAAAGTACTAAAGGTACTACTGCTCTATCTTAGTCAATCGTGTACTTCCAAGCTAGCCATACAATAAACTATTGTACAATAAAAGCCCTCGGCCCATTACATCAACCACTACGTATAGGCTATTACTGGCCTACAAGTGTTAATTGTAAATACCACAAGTCAATGCTGTTATCTAATTTTCTCTTTGTCGTCGTTGTGTATCGTTCGATACAAATCCCCCAGGTTACGGTTGCACGTGAATTCCAACGAAATATGTGGTGATGTGCTTTAATGCTGCGGTCAGATACACTTTCACTTCGCCATTAGCCGAAAAATGCTGAATTTAACACACCACTAAACTAAATTACTTATTGCAATGTGCCTGCAACGGGCGTAGAGCAGAGCGTAAAGTAGAGCACTCAATAATTTTTGAGCTGATCGATATGAATATCGAATTTGTAAACGTTCTTGTTTGTTGAGAGAGAATTGAATTATTACGTACATCAACTTTTTCCTCATTGTGATCCTTTCATTCAATCAATAATATAATCAAATTTCCAATGACATTTCCAATTCGGTTGAATCTAGACTGATGAGTGTGCGATGGATGCACATCGAAAGTGTTGAAGTTGAAATTTTTAAATTATGTGGGATTTAGTACAATTCCGAATTTTCTATTTCTTTTCCTCAAATTATTTAGCAAATTTTAAATTGTATTTAAAAAATACGAACAGGTAATCTGACAAGATATTTTAGAAAGCAACATATCAATTGATCTAGCAACCACCACCATTGCGTCTTCAAAAAGCACAACAACAACAAAAACTAGAACATCAGAACCGCTTGAACCACTAGTATTTAATGAGCAGTAGAGGAATCGTGCAGATTTTGAGTGTATGTATGTCTATCAGCCTTATTACAGCCAACCTGTTTCGAGGGCCATGAATTTCAAGGAATTCCTGTAATCAAAGCGGTACTGTGATCACAAGAATGCCTTGAAAGTCATCGGCTGGAAAGGTTTTCAGGGCTAACACTTGCATGAATTTCAAAATTTATGAAAGTCACACACTGCTATTTATATTCCACGTCGGTTGCTTACATATGTTAAGACACTTTTAAAACAGCATATCCTTTAACATAATTGAAGACAAGGCTCAGTGATAGTAACAATTTGCCAGCACTGCAACTAAAAGTCTACCGCAACTGCTTCTCGTCAAAATCAACCAACCCTATGAATCTCGTTTTCATCCGGTGACTTCATCGAAAAAATGTGATGTTGCCATCTGAAAAATTTCCGGAACTACGAAAATTAAAACATTGTTTACTTATTTTCATTGTAGATTTTTCCGAAATGAATAATTAACGTTAGCATTCATTGATACGAAAACGGCAAAAACGTCTCGTGCTGGCAGCCCTTTGCTGGTACCAAAGATAAAATATACCAAATCAACCAAATTGAAGTTAACCTACCGCGCGAATTTCGTTTCAACCCGATGACTGCGTTGGAAGTCATAGGGATAAAAAGAAATTTAGGGCTATCTGTCTCAAACATTTTAAAATTTTCGATATCTTAACATTTGTTATTTATTGTCACTGGAAGATCATTACTATTTGAAAATTTTATGACAAAATCGCCTTGTAAAGATATGACAAAAAATACAAAAACAACCATAGTTGGAGCCCTATCATGATTTTTCAACCAGGTTCCTACTGAATATTGCCTACAATAAGGTCCATTCACCATATGAATTTTGTTTTAATATCATGACTGCAGTGCAAGTTATAGAGCGAAAAGCTTTATTTTCCTGAGAAAATTTTCAAAACTTATGACACCAAAATTACCGTAGCTGTAGTGATGGGTCACTCAGGAGCGAGCTAATCAAAAAGAGCAACTCTTTTGAAAGAGCTATGTGAGCCAGCTCCTTAGAAAAAGAGCAACTGTTTTGAAAGAACTATGTGAGTCATCATTTAGAACTGCTTTGCACACATCGAACTTTCACACCAGAGCGATATTGCGGAGCCACTCGAGCAAATAGAGCTTATGCATACCGTGTGTAGTTAGAAGCGAAACCTAGACTGTTCTAACGTCGGAACATGTACATATGAATAAGACTATCGTCTTGCACAGAAAAAAGGACCAGCTCCGTGTGAATGAAGAATGAATGAAATCACGGAGCCAGCACCGTGTGCAGTGCGAATAAAATTTGAATGATCTGTGTGAATGATAAGAACTATGCGAATGATGCTTTTTTTGCCGTATGTTGGCTATTAGGCGGTGGATTTCATAGGTGGACCTGAATTATTGAAGGCTATGCTGCAGGTTTTGGCAATTAGAAAATTAGAAAAAGGTCTCATATTGAGTAGAAAGTTAAAAGAGACTGTGAGTTTATTGAAGGTTGTCTTTCGATTATGGTAGTTTTCACTCGTCATTTTTACTAATGTTTGAAGATGAGTAGAACGCGAAGAATATGACTATATGTATCTTGGGAACGCGCTATCTGATTGAGCTGAAATTTGAATTGGCCCATGTTTCTCCAAATGTTAATTATCTTTATCCTTTTGGTGCCAGCGGCCACTTAAGTGATATTTTAAGTATCCTTATATTTCTATCAATAAATTACTTTCAAACATATAATTTTGCAAAATGTATTTCAAACGTGTTTTACATAAAGACATGATGACGTTTTGGAAATGTTTAACCCTGTTTGCCTAAATTAAAATCGAGAATATTTGAGCAACTTTGAATTGCGATACCTTTTGACAAGATTATCAAATCATTATAAAATTTAGAGGACATATTGATACTATAAAATTGTAGAGCCACGTAGGTTTTCAGGAACGTGCTGGGAGCCCTGCAGCTATGCAAGGACTGAAAGTGAAAACCTTGAAATTATCGACCCTCGTGAAAATTTTTGGTTTTTTTAGAAAAAAAGGAACTCATATACATTTTATGCTTTGTCTAAACAGCCAAAGTAAAACTTTTCAAAATCCACACAGGACAAGAACGGTAACCCTTCTCCAATTTACCTATATTTTAAGCATCAGAAACCTGTTTACGGGAACTCAACAACGATTGGGTATTGTGGCCACTTCAATCCCCTGCGAACAAGTGTTTTCAAAAAGTGGAAACGTGCTTACTGAAAAGAGATCTCGTTTATCGCCAAAACGAACATCACAAGTGCTTTTTAAACACTATAATTTCTAAGATGAAAAGTTCTTCACATATGATTATTGTTAACAATTCGATTGATTTTTAATTCAAGGTTTATTTATAAATATGTGTTATATGTTAAGCTGAATTTTTAAAGTTATGTTATGTTATTCTTATTAAAACACTGTTATGTTATTATGGTTTCTTATTATAATTAAAAAAAAGCGTTAGTTGAGTTTACATTTTTGCTTGAAATGGCTCTTTTGAATAACTCTTAAAGAGCAGCTCTTTAAAATAAGTGAGTTTTACGGAGCTTGTTCACTTCAAAGAGCCATTTTGAGATCACTACGTAGCTGGCAGCTCCAAACTAATTTTTCAACCAAATTTTTATCAAATTTGTCTTAGAGTCAGGTTCAGCTACTATGTGAATTTTGTCAAAATTTGGTGACTAAATCAGTGATTTTTCAGGATGGCACCACTAGCACAGGGTTGCCGACATTTCGAAATTGTTTCAATCAGACCTGGCCCTACTCAAAACCAATACATTTTATGAATTTCAGTTGTATCTGATTATCGGGTCATGAGTTCTCGTGAACATAAGTTTCTGATGCTAAATATATAGGTTGATTGGGGAAGCGTTACCGTTCTTGTCCGATGTGGAATTTCAAATGTCTTACTTTGGCTGTGTATACAAAGCATAGGATTTACATATGAAGTACTTTTTTTTCGAAAATTTTCAGGAGACTTGATGATTTGAAGGTTTTCAATTTCAGTGCCTGCTGTAGGCTACTGAGTTACTAGCACGTTCATAAAAAATTACATAAGTCTACAAGCTAGTAACATTAATATGTGTTGTAAGTTTCATAAAGATCTAAAAAGCTATATCAAAAGTTATCGGAATTCAAAAATATTCAAATTTTTCCGTGATTCAAAGGCTTAAAAGATTCTTTCTGAGCAAAAAAAATTTTCAGTTTTCTCAACAGCATCGACTCTTCTATAAATCATGCAAATTTATACACCCATTTTCGGTGAACTATCTGACACGGGCTTATAATTTATCTTCATGTCGAAAGCTTTAACCTGAAAACATTTATCGTACACTTAATACCGCCCTACTAGCAGCTATTTGTAGCTACAATCTACGAGCAGAAATCGAAGATTTTGATGGATGAAGTGCTAAACAGCATTTACCAACGCACTTGGGTGCAAAGCTATACTTTTGTACATGTACTGCAAGAGATACTTTTGTACATCGCACAATTTTGCGAGCTCTGATAATGTTAAACTTGGTGTATTGCATACTGCACGCTGGTACAAACTCCGGACTGAGTAAACGCACTTCACTAACTCATATATCGGTAAGGCATTTAAAATAATCATGTTTAACATTTTCAACGAACAAATTAACCATTTAAATATCTGTGTTGCATCTCGGTGGTGGAATCGATGGGTGGCCGTTGTTGGATTTGTAAATGAAGGCGGAATAAATATTGTGATGCAATTGTTGGTGGTGATGATTCGATGAGAAAATTTGGTTGAGCATTTTAATTGTTTGATTGATTGGTTAACATTTGAGCTATTTCGTGATTTATTAGTGAGAAACAAAATATTTAGTGCCACGAGAGAAAATATTTCTGAACCGAGCAAATTGTTTGACTGAATACATTCTAGTTTGAGTAAGCTGTTAACCAGCTTGAAAAAATAGAATCAAAATAAAAATAATATAAAAAAAGATTAAATAGCTAATGAGAAAAATTCACGTTCGAGCACTCAGGATATCTAAAAGATCTGTGAATGAAATTTATCGATTAAATGGTTTTCTTTATTGGTGCTTTAACATTTGACAATTCCCACAAGACGAAATCCAGTGGAGACAAATTCGGAGATCTTACTGAGCAGTATATATTGACTTTTTGTATATATTGACTATTGTGACATGTCGCATCGTTTTGTTGGAACTAGAAGTCTTTCAAACCTTTTTCACCCATTTATGGTAGCACAAAGTGCTCCAATATCGAACAATATCAATTGCCACTGACTGTCTCACCAGTTCTCGCGCAAGCAGACCTATCGGGACTATTCTCGATACTACCAGCACCGATACTACAAACACTGCATCTTGGCCATACGTAGGACATCTTTGCGCTGGACGCTGGCAAATTGTTGTATAAACTATTTGGTTTGGAGTGCGCCCGCCAAATTCTCCGCTCGGTACAACTAAATGGAGCTACTTGTCGTCATCAGCAGTCTCCATCTCATTTCACTTTTCATTTCGCTGGTGCTACCGAGAGCCCTAACACTTACTTTAAGGATGTAATCCCAGTACTAGATACCTTAGCGATTTAGAGGTCTGGAACTTTATGGATATCACTGTCATCAGGACGACAGTCGGTATCCTCTACTCCTACCAGTACTATCACTTTTTTGACTATTTGGTTATGTATAAATTGGGCGAAATTATATTCGCTGCCACCTCATCAGTGTTACCTACCAAAAACACATCCGCGGACGTTTTTCAGCACTGTAGTCCAGAATAAACGATGCTCGAGAGGTATTATTTGAAGATTCACTCTTGTGCTGCTCCCAAGCTGGAATGTCTCCTCTGAACTCCTTTATCGATGTTTAATAATACCCATCAGTCCCTGAGATAGTCCAGTATCATGACCAACAAGTAGTCAAGAATACGGAAGTCATCCTTGAGTGCCCGAAGGACGTCTGTTCACCTAACCGTATTGACGGATTTTGGACATCTAGCGTCACCAGCAAAACGACCGATCTGATACTGTGGCATGCTTCCTCTGTTCTTGCTACCGCCCCAATTACTGCTGATATAACATCAACTTTTGGATGACCTTTTCGAAGCCATTCTGTTTGTCTGATAGATCACTACATGATCTAATTGCTGACAGCAGCCGCTTGATAAAATTTTCCGTCGTATCTAGCAAGCAGAGCGTCAGTGAACGCAAATTGGTCCACTTTCTATCACAATGGAAAGACCTCTGCCACTAAACGGGAATTCTAGAGCTCCAGTAATATCAACACTGATTCTCCATTGCTACTTTGCTTCGACCGACAATCTATTCCTTTCCTCATTGCAGACAATGCGCCGATCAGCTCTTCTTCCGTAAAGAGAGAAACGTTTACCGGTGGGTGATGACGCCATTATCTGTTCTTCATGGATGGGCTGGAATAGATACACTAACGATACGCTCTAGTGAGCCTGCGGGTACCCAATTTTTACCTCGCAACCCTCGTGCTTAAGTTGAACTCCTTGTAAAGACCTAATCCTAATCATTTGTACCGTTTGATACTCTGAATGGCTTGGGCTAAATTCTTCTTTGCTGACGTGTGAGCTGTAGAAACCTCAGCTATCTTCCGTATATTTCTGGCCTGCAGTGCTCTAAGCATGCACGCTAAGCGATGCGCTGCAGTTCAGCGATTCCATCGCTTCGTCAGTTCCAATAATTTTCATATGCTTATCACGAGCAATTTCTAAAGTCATGAAATTGTAGCGGGCGATACCTCACAAATCTCTGCTCTAAAGCATCGCCACCAAAAACTTGCGCACATCATTAAATTTTTATATGCTATGTGTCTGAATAATCGGTTTACTGTAGGATTATGCCTCCTAAATTTTATTCTTGTTGATCATTCAACAGAAATAATCTGCCACCTTACTTCTTTCGCAAGAAATGTATCGATCTATTCTTTCGAAAAAAAAACGCGAAATCGTTGTTTTACTTTGTGCTCTACATACTCGTGTAGCACTCGGTTCAAATCTTGCCACGAACGACCAACCGTGATTACCTGTTGAGCTTTGATTTGACTAAGCTTCAACACTAGAGCGGAAACTAACAGTTTCTTCACTTCACTGAAGGCATTGTTGGCAGCCAAAGACCAGTTGAAGGAACGCTTGCCTTTTAGCAGATCCGTGAGTCGAGCGGTGATGGAAGCAAAGTTTGGGGCGGTGACGGAAACAAACAAAGCCATTTACACTGGATGACATGACTAAGGGAATCGAGGAGCGCAAACGTAGATGAGCAAACCTTATAAATCGATCTGGACGACGACCTAAAATCAACTTTAGAAATTCTAAACAAGGTGCTATATCCACAAGTCTTGAATTCTGCAGGCATCAAAGTCATGCGCTTGGGTACACCTAAGCCGTCATTTAACCGTTATTAAAGTGATTACTCCGTGCAAAAATATCGCACTTGATGTTTTAAGGAGAAAGCATAGACAAAGCGAATTTCTAAAAAGCAAGTTTTTGATTTTAACACGTGATAGGAATATTCACGAAAAAAATCTTCTCAGAGATATTTATAAGTAGCTTGAGGAAGAGAAAAAAAGTTAGCCTCTTGCTGTTATTAGATACGTAAACGGTATCCCGAAAATAATTGTACCGCATAGTGCAAACAACTAGAATTGATTACTTATGATCAAAACACGCGTAGATTATCTGCGAAATTACTAGATTTCCGCCAGTCGTTACTAATAAATAGCTACGATGTGATCCTTTTTACGGAAACATGGCTTAAACCGTACCACAAAACTACTGAGCTGGGATTTAAAGGCTATAATGTTTATCGTTGTGATCGTAATGATATGACATTTAACAAAACAAAAGAAGATGGTGTATTGATAGCTATATCGAATAACTTCCAATTCAGTTTGATATCATTTAAAATTATTGATGTAGATTTAAAAAATTCGTAAATCTCTTCATTTGCTTAATTCAACGACATTATTGTATCCCATAACCATTAAATCCATAAGCAATACTAATGATTTGTTTATGATAAATTGTTTCGATCTAACTTACTCGATTTCATACCAAGCCACAATCATTCATTTCGAACCTCATGTTCCCTCTGAGGCTACTGAACATGGTCATTATTCACTATTACCAAATCAATAATGTATTCCTATTGCAACGAAATTACGATTATTCCACAATTTCGATCTGCGCATAGTGCACTTACTTGTAAACGAATGTGTCGTTTAGTTTTCATAATGATTTGATTAAAAAGTTTTCATAGTATAGTAACGTTTCGTTATTAGACATTAGTACATACGTATCTGCTTTAGATGAAAAATATTGTGACCCAGTTTAGAATGAAATTTTTCGGTTTCAAAAGATTAATAGTTTAAAAAATGTAACTGAAGATCAGATTAATAATAGAAAGTAATACAAATTAACTATCGACCTATTGCAATCGTTTCGGTTCTGTCTAAGGTATTTGAATCTCTCGTGAATTCAAAATTAATGAAATATCTTGAGTTGAACCAACTTATCAGCGACCGCCAGTATGGTTTCCGTTCTGGGCGCTCCACTGGGGACTTACTTACATTTCTCACTGAGAGATGGAACCGTTACCTCCATAATTTTGGTGAAGCAATGGTCGTTTCTCTTGATATTTCTAAGGCCTTTGACAGAGTCTGGCACCCTGCCCTATTAGCCAAGCTTCGTGCATTTGGTCTTCACCCCGTTCTTGTCAAATGGATTGAAAGTTTCCTCGTAGATCGTTCCTTTCAAGTTGTTCTGGATGGACACAAATCCTGTGTCCACACCACCAATGCCGGGGTTCCGCAAGGTACTGTTCTTTCACCAACTCTCTTTCTTTTATTTATAAATGACCTCCTTTCCTCCACTTTCAATCCGATTCATAGTTTTGCCGATGACAGCACCCTTGACTTCGCATACTCTTTTGACAGAGTAGCCGACTCTCGTGGCAATGCTACTTCTGTTAGTAGAGATCGCATGTTTGCATCGCTAAACAGGGACCTATTAAACATTATCGCTTGGGGCTCCGCGAACCGTGTTGTGTTTAATGCGTCCAAAACCCAATGCTGTCGTCTCTCGCTCAAGCCTTACCCTCCTCCTACTAGCCACACTATTTCCGTTGATGGTGTGAGTATTTCCGAATCACCTTCGCTGAACCTATTAGGATTTAACATCTCCAGCAAACTAAGCTGGACCAGCCATATTTTTCAAATTGCGAAAAATGCCATGCAATGCTTAGGATTTCTTCAGAGAGGCAAGAAATACTTTACACCATCAGACATAGCGCACATCTACAAGACTCTCGTAAGACCAAGACTTGAGTATAACTCCCATATTTGGGCTGGGGCAGGCCGCACTGCTTTAGCGGAACTAGACAAAGTCCAACGCAAAACTTTTAAGCTTATTGGCGATGAAACTATTACTTCACGTATCGAATCGCTTGAGCACCGACGTAATGTAGGTTGCCTTTCTCTTCTTTATCGCTATTATTATGGTCTTTGCTCTAATGAAATATCAAGTCTGCTTCCTTGTAGAGCACCTCCTAAGCACAACACCCGAGCCTCCCAACGAGTTCACTCGCATACCCTTTCGATCAGTGCCAGTCGTACCGTCAAATTTCACGATTCTTTCTTATCTAGGTCAATACGATTATGGAACAGTCTACCATCTACTGTTTTCCCCGCCAACTATGAGCCACAATTGTTCAAACGAATCGTGCATCGCTATCTCCTGCAAATGCAACCCTTCCCTTCTTCCTTTCCTTAAATTTCCTTCCGCCAAGGCTGTGCTATAGCATAATAGGGCATCCCCTGAGCCTTGGCATCATCATAGAAAAAAAAAAAAAAAAAAATTATCGCCCTGCAATGCCTACTTTCAAAATGAATTTTCATAGCATGAAAAACAATCAAAGAGACTCAAAAAAAAATGAATCTGACTGCAAGAAGAGTGCTGTCAAATTTTGATTTCTGAAATTCATCGATAAATTCAGTTTTAACATTTTCATAGAACACTGATTTGAGAATTTGAATACACCCTTATGAATTTAGTATTGAATAAAAATTTCAAGCGCTTTAAATACAGCTATGCACACAAAAATTTAATTTATAAAATGTCTTTATCTCGTCCACCATATTTTGAAAATGAATAAAAATCGATAGGCTATAATTTATCATCTATGCAACCATAGAGCTTACAATTTGTCATATTCACAATAAAGTTTTTTTTTTCATTTGAGAGTAGGTCTTTGTAAATGATATTAGAGTGCTTAGGCGTTAGCCAACATGAATTTATATGAGCCGATTCATAAGTGTAAGCAATAAATTAGCTTAATTTGAACATGAGCATACTCGAGGCAGTTTTCACATTAGTTTAGTTGATTAGACAAAACTGCTTTTTGGGTTGTCAGTCCAGTAGGTATAACGTAAATTTTCGGTAGACTGCCACAATTGCACCATTATCAAGCTGGGTCACAAATTAATTATCTCAATTTTTGTGAAATTTTGTCAACGCATGTATTATGGTGAGTAAAATTGTATGCATGTTTATGCAAGAAAGTGTGGCTTCAACTACTAACAAGCCTATACGCTATGATAAATTAGACGCGTGCTGAGCTTACAAAAATAAATCAATCAGACGGTGACATGTTTGCTAGCTGGACGGATCAAATTTAGACTAAAATTGAAATTGAATTTTTTGAAAAGATTTTTTTTGAACGTTTCGAATTGATTTGTTGGCACATGCGTTAATTATATTATTACAATACGGCAAAATTTGATATTTGATATAGTACATTCATCTGACTGGATCAATGCTTATTCGACAAAATATGGCTCCATCCCAAAATCTACGAGGAAAACACAAAGATACTCAGATTTATTCAAATCTGTTTTTTTATCATTTCTGAATAATTGTTTCCTTCTTGTTTCAAGTTGATTGTATCATGTTTAAACGCCTGTAGCAGAATCGATTCAATTCTTGGATAAATTAATTACATTACACAAATTTAACTGATTTTATTTATGTGTTTCTCTTCAGTTTGCAAAAATATATATTACAAGATTTTCTCAGGATTTTTTTTAGATTCAGTAAACATTAAAAAGACAAACAGTAATCTTTTTTTTTAAAAAAGAAAATTATACTTTTCATGGGGCTTACGAAAACTCATGCTTAGCGTATTAGAGTGATAGAGATAATGAAATTCTAGCGACTTTCAACGGTTTAATACGAGTAGCTTCTGTGTTTGTCAACTTTCCATGGTAAAAGAACCTGGAAGTAAGATCAGATAATATGCAGACTATTAAAAGTGAAGAGGAAAGGGGATTAAGTGATTCAGCTAGAATCAAATGTTCAATTTAGACTTAGCTGGTTCGAAAATGTTTTGATTGGTCATGTCAATATTTTTTTTTGGTATTTTAGAGATCGCTTGAGACTCCGCAATTCGTAAGGTGATTCATCTATGTCTGATATTTTGACAGGGGCCACATGCGCTAGTTGGCAATGGTTGATAAAAATCGAGAATGTATTTACCAATCAAATATGAAAAATATTGTATTGTAAGTCCTGTAATCATATATCTTTCGATGCATTACACATGCATTGCTAATTACTAGCTCGTTTGCTGATATTGCCCATGAATATAAACGGGTCAATTGACATAGCCTGCTGTCTCAGAGTCTAAAAATTTTGCAGGATGGATAAAACTAAATTTTCCTCTGTTTTAAAATGGAATGTGAGCTAGGTTGCCTCGTCGTGATGCATTCTAGGTAACGCGAAATGATGAAGACTCTCCTATTGATAAAAACCACTTTGTTTCCGGATTATTTCTGTTTCCCGATTCTTAATCTGTTGGCTGGTGCTTGTAGCATTCCGGAATTAGTTGCTTCAGGCTTGATAGTGACAGTGTAAAATTTACTCGTGAACGTCGTCGGATCAACCCAACCATCTTTTACTCGTTTAACTCCACGCATATCTTACAGAAATTTCTCAAACTTATTGCCATTAAGGTATAGGTTCAGTTGAAGCGGTTTCCTGTTTAGCACCAATCTGACTCTGAAGACATGTCCCTATAAGGTCTTGTATCAACCCTCGCTTCGGCTCCCTGTTTCCATAGATAGCCATAGGACTATTTCGGACTGTGATAGTGGCTTTGAATGGAACCGGTCCAAGTGCCAACTAGTGCTATTTCCGGGACGCTTCCTCTTCAGGCACCCTATTTTAAACTATCAACATCTTTCTGGTTTTTGGAACTAAAAAGTCAGCCTTAAAGGTTGAGAGGAAGCTGAAAAACATTCCCCCTGACATATTTTCCGACAAGGAAAAATATCCCTTCAATGGGCAACAAAAATCATTGGGGAGCATTCGCATAGAGGAAATGGAATCAGCTTTCCGAAAAACTAGCTGAAGATAAGACAGCTTATGTTTAGGGTCAACTGTAGACTTCAAAAGGACGGCTCGGCGCCTCAATGACGCGGTCTGGTGTAGAAGAGTTAGTGTAGTAGCGTGTGAAGAGCAACACTCGGCCGAATTTTACATGAGGGTTGATCCAAAAGCAATGATAACCGGTTATTTTCAGTTAGCATAACATAAAATTTTTTTTTTTACTATCTCATATACCGTCAGCACGAAAATATAAATAAATAGGCCACGATTCTAGGGTCGTGTTGGTAGATCAAAGAGTCACCATCAGACATGTAGCTGAGGTCACAGGAATTTCGCATGGCAGTGTTCAAAGAATCGTTGGGAACGAATTCTATCTGAGGAAGGTCTCTGTGCGTTGGGGGCCGAGAATGTTAGCCGACGAGCAAAAGGAGAAACGAGTCGACATTTCGAGGGTGAGTCTTGAAATGTTCCAGGCAGAGCTAGAGAAGTTTTTGTCACGTTTTGTAACCATGGACGAGTCCTTGATCCATCATTTTGATCCGGAAATTCAAGGTGTCGAGATCGGCAGGGAAGGTTATGCATCAGTTTTCTGGGACGCTGAAGGAATTATTATGTTGGAATATTTGGAAAAAGAAGCCACTATATCAATCTCTTACTACGCAGACCAAATAACAAGATTGCGGGAGGCTATTGATGAAAAAAGACGCGGCAAACTGCGAGCTAGAGTGTTGTTTCATCAAGACAACTGCTTATAATGCGGCAGACCAAAGGGCTGCAGATCAAAAGATTCTGAGCCTGCCAAGCTTTACCCAAAGCAAATGGCTGACACAACGACGGAGTCACTCGGCAAGGGGTTGCATCAGGGTAGCATCTAAGGGACAGTCAGATGTGAAATCACTCGGCTTTGATAGGAAGTTGGAACTATCTCTGAGTCGGGTGACTCTGGAAACATATTTGGTGGCTGACACAACTATTGCGACCGAGGAGGAGGACATTAATTTATTTCCAATTAACGTTAGCATTTCATCAACCTAAAGGAGCAGTAACAGCTTTGCTTCTGCACTTGTTTAAGACATGGGAGGAGCTAATATTAATCCAAAGAACCGTAGGTTGTTAACAACCAAGTTAGCGGATTGCGAAGTTATGGAGACAAGCTGATAGCACCTGTAGGTTTGCAGAAACGAAGAATCTGCATTGTTGCTAAGAATAGTATTAATGTTCTTGTAGTTCGCAATTTATGAAAAAAAAACATGACTAACGAACCGAAAATTATTCGGAGGCTATACTTGTTTGTTTCTTTTGCATTGAATACGATATTACTACTGATAATTAGTGGGCTTATAATCAGAGTGAAGTCAGGATGTCGAATTTAAGGATAAGACCAATGCTACTTTTTGCTTTTTCGTTGAATATACTCAAAAAGTTCCCCAAAACTAGATGATAGAGCTTTGATGAACAGCGAAAGAATCGCAAGAAGTTGACAAGCTGATGATTTGACTTCAAAATCTCGAAAGGTATATTTATATATACGTCTTTTGAAAATCGATAACATTCTTCCAACTTTCAGAAGCAGAGCCTTGTAGCTGACATCGAATTCGAATTCCAAAAGGCAAATATTTGTTACATATGTATAATTAACAATACAGGCAATAATAAACATCACATATAAACCAGGCTCTTCGAATCTCGCACGTGTTAAGCCTTGGCCACATAGAAAACGGTCTGTCGCGGCGGGAAGCGATCCAGCGTTCGTCGCGGCGATCTGCGATATGTTGGCGCCATATAGAACGCGATACTTTGTGAGCGAAATGAAATGAAATATGAAAAATAAAAATGAATTTATTATATGCTTTTAAAAATATGTTAGAAAACATGTGTCATTATGTTACTTCCCTCTCATATGAACTTCTTTGGCTACCTGATTCCATGCTTCTTGCTTTCTTAAAAAAAAATTTATAATGCTCATGGGAACTGTCAGATAATTATGTGTATTTACGTATACCTTCGATGAATAGTTCAGTTTGCTCACGCATTTTTAGGCGGTCACTAGAAAAATCTGTAAATTTGTACAACCGGATCGCTTGTTGTCGCGACAAAGATTGACCGAATTCGGTAGACCGCGTTGTGTCTGACAGAGCTGATGCAACATTGTATCATACAACCAGACCGCCTGACCGCATCGGTCAGATATCGCCTCCCGCCGCGACAGACCGCTTTCTATGTGGCCAAGGCTTTAGAATCCAATCCATGTATTATCCAATTGCATTTAGGCCATGCAAATCAATACACCATCTTTGTTCAATAAAATATGACACATGATACCATAATCCATAGAATTAAAACGATAGTACCATACAGCTACAAAAACGCATTAACTTATCCATAGTTAATAATTACGATTCAGGATTCACAATAAACAATCGTCAATTTTTGTAGTCAACATTCTTACATACTCGTACATATCATTCGAGCAAGAAGACAAATCATAGGTAAATGCTATGTGTCCTAAATATTCAAACAAAAGTATTCAACAAACATCGATTTTTCCGTGCCCAAAGCTAGAAGTAGAACTAGGTGTTGGCTAGTAGGTTAGTTTTGTAGTTAGAATGTCAGTCGAGTTATGTAACCCGATCGATACTGCGAGCTTGAATGCCGCTATACGAATGTAGAATGCGAGGCACAACGAAAGGAAGTTCAAGTATTTTGTTTCATTTCAAGGAAGTCGAAATGGGTGTATATAGGACTTTTTCGTTGAAATTAATGATTGGGGTTTTTTTTTACAGGAATTTACTTTGAATCGGAATACGGGAACTTTAAATTGCTGAAGAGTTGGGCAACATTTCTTGGCAACAATGTTATATGAATAATTTCTTTGCTGCAATCAAACAAATGCTATAAGGGATTTATACCCGGGTTTTGGGGAGGCCTTTCAATACATATTGGGTAGTTGTATAGTAGCCAAAAAAATAGCTTCTTTCAGAATGTTTTTTTTTCCACTATTTTATGAAGGAGGCTGGTCGCCCCAAATCCTATACAACACGTTTCAAGTTTCTATGCCTTTTCGTCAGCTTCAGCTTAATATTTTTTTCACATTTTTTAGTCACTTTGTAATACGGTCAAGTGCAATTTTGCCATTCAAATATGAAAAAAATTGATTATTCATGAAATATTTCATTATTGCATTTTTTTGTTTTGTGAGAACCTTGTTATGCCTCGGCTTAATTTTTCGTATAACTCAACGATAGAATTAAAGTCTATCAACTTAAGCACACGGAGAAATTGTTCATCAACATTTCCCAAATCATTCCTGAGAAAAAGGTACATAAGTGCAGTAAAATATGATTATTCAGGAAACATTATCAAAGCTGAAAATGTTTTTTGATGCCATTTTGATGTTTTTTGATGCCGTTTTAAAACAAATATTTTAATTTAAAGACCATTTTTCCAAAAAATGTGTCAAAAGATACTCGTAATGCAAGATGTGAAGCAAAAAGAAAACTGGCAGAGGAGGCAGCCGAAGCAGATGATATGCCGTACTAAATTTTATATACCATTTATATTCAAATTCTTTTTTCTTTACACTTTTATTCTTATGGTAACATTACGGAATGGTTTCAAAATCTTTTCGTCGATCAGCATGACGCAATACACTACCATACAGTGAATACTACTTCCAGACAGCAAAGGGGCAAATATAGAACCTTATAATACACCGGAAGAGGGATAAAAAGTATAAGAAGAGCGACGATTCAGGTCACCTTACAATTGCGATTAAGGATATAGGATGCAACCAAATACGCCAATAGACCAAAACCGGATATGATATATATAACAAGCTTTTCAAGTAGCATGTAATTATGTACCTTGGCCAACCCTTTCGAAAAATCAGTGTCAATAACGTCATCTTGGTGTCCAGCACCAGACAGAGGCCACGAAATTGACTGGATTACTTGCAGTTGAGCGATTTGGGAATCAAATGTTTGACGGCACAATAAAACCTATTACGAAAGACTCTTTTCAAAAGTTTGGTAAAACAGAACAGGAGGAATTAGGCCGGTAGTTCGAAACATTTTCTATATTTTCCAACTTCCGAGTCGGGAATAAATTGGAAATTGTCTAATACGAAAGAAAAATGCCAAGCGATATGCAAAAACTATGAACAGGAAAGAGCATAGGGAGGAAGAAAGAAAATTTTACCAACCCATCTGGCGTTCTATTCAGACCACCGCAAGCGAAACCCAGAAAGGACGCGACAGAGGTGTAAACGTGGATATGAAAATTTCAGAAAAAGGAGGATATTGAGTGTCGGAATTGAAAAAAACTATGCTTATTAAAAACGAATTTCAAAAGCTCCATGAACTCGAAATAGCATGAAGAAACATAGCTAATAGCGTCTTTTCAAACAAATTGTTAGATGGACGCATTGATCTCTCACACCTACTTGACAAAATATAATTTGCCATATCTACTAGTGCGCCTTTTTTATAAATAGATGTTGGATATATTTGATTAAGAAGAATTTTCATTCCAGTGGATAAATAAATAAATTCCAAAAATTTTATGGGTTTCTTTTGGCATTTGTAATGTAAGATTCTGTACTTGGGTACATCTGCTCGAAGATGAATTTGATGAGAAAGTTTCTGTCGATTCCAGGGAAATTTTCGTGGGTATCAACCCGTTCACACACAGGAATCAAAGTAAGATTCTTCACGAAAACCGATACTGATTTTATTGAGACTTTTGGAGCTCACTAGCTTCTTGTGCTGGAGGAGTTGACTCAACTCAAAACAACTTATTGACTCGATCGAATGGAGTGATTATTGTGTTCGCGGAGTAGATAACTTGATGAATGCTCGTATAGTTTACGGATCGCAGCCTTATTTCTTTAGTAATATCATAGACACTTTGTATAAGTTAAAGCTGAGAGTGAGCTGGAAGTTTAATGACTTTTGGGCAATTATAAATGATCCAAAGTCAATGTTCCCCGAGTTATTTTGGGATTCGTTATCCTACTACAGATAACAGAAGTTTTGAATTCTCATCTTTTCCGCACTTCGTTTTATACTCAAATTTCTTTTGAGGATATTTAGGTAATCGTGTTGTTCTTTCCTGCCAAATATAACTTCAAGTCCAGAATTGACGATACAACGCCAAAGAATTATGCTCCCACCGAGGGATTTGCTTGGTTGAAATTAAAGTCAGTATTTAACTTTCTCTATCCAAACAGGTTAATTTTTTCATCAAATTAAACTCTTTCCAGCACTTTGGTTTTTTATGTACTTTCTCCACCATCACATTTTTTGCGATAATCTACGACTTTCGTCGAATCCGTTTTTTACAACACTTCGTACAGCCTTCGTACATTTTTGCTTTTTTACTTCGTTGGATCCTCCTTAATTTTTTTCTATTTTTAATTTTGGATCCTTTTTAATTATTCGACAATCTATTTCTCTTTTCGCTCAGGTATCAATTTTGGCCTTCCAGGGATTTGGCACTATATTTTAATTTTTTGGCTGCATATCAGAATTATTGTTCGACTTTCATATCTGCTGATACTGAACTAGGTATAATTCCCCAAACTAATGCATTTAACGGCTTTTTCTTGGCAGTCATGATCTACACACCTAAAACTAACTTTCCTTAATTACCTCCTTAATTGCAAATGGCAAATATTTTAATTGTCAAAAAATCCATTAAAATTGAGCGAGGTTTTTTTCGCAGGAAGTGAAATTATTTGGAGCTTGCCTTTGCATTTTGGGGATTGTTTCTTTAGCAAAGCATTTTTTACATTCGAAAATTTGTGGGTTATTGATTTATGTTCTGGATTTATGTTATAGTGTTAGCAAAATATGCTTTGAAAGCTCTTAATATATTGTAAAAAAAACCATATTGCACAAAAATATCACTGAAAATTTAAAATTTTACTGGTTGGGTACTTTCTGCCTTAGCTTTTTCTATCCAATCTACATGTATCATGGAAAAACTCAAACGAAATTTTTTTATAAGACTAACAAATGCATTTCAACACACGTACCGGATAGAGAATCAACAATTTACGACTCAGTTTATAACTTTTCAAGACCCGAATTTCGTATTGTCTTGTCTTGTCTTAAGCCCAATGTTTAGCGCTTTACCGCCTTTGTCCCTCTACAATAAATTCACACTTGCTTCGCTCACAACAAAACTATACGCATAAATACTCGTATTACTCATTTTCATTGAATTTTCAGAGCACATATACAATTTTCATTGAGCGTAGCCCACAATAGGCAGAAAATGAAACAAAGCAGAAAAAATGCATCTAAATCTTTACGGGCTTTGTTTCGACAGCAGCAAAAGCTCTCAACAAACAAACAATCGACCATAAAGTCACGACATAGCGCGCTAAGACACTGCTACCAAGTAACGCAACAAAGCGAGTTTGTATCAATGTAAAGTGTAACAAACAAAGACCTTGCTCAATATAAGAAAAAATGTGTAATAAAATATACGGGCAATTACAATGCTCTGAATAATTGCAACTGAATACTACAGAGGAAACGCGTTCACGGAACATTTGATACGCATACGAATATACCTGGCTGGTATGGAGTGAGGAAGAATGTGTTGGGTCGGATGTTAGTTAACAGGGATATAATTTTGATGAAAAACAACCTATTTTGCTATTTGAAAATTGTCATTTTTTCATTAATATTCCTTATTTAAAAAAAAGTGTTTACCTCATGCCCCTGATTTACCTGAAAATATTTTCGTTTATTGGCTTACTAATCAGCCACTAAATGTATTGCTGTCAATGACAATAAAAAAATTACAGGAATACTTTTTCTAAACTAGCTTATATTTCAAAGTTGCAATATTGAAGAAAATTACAAAGAGCTTAAATGTTTTCTTTTATTTAACATATTGCGGAAAAGGTGAAAATTAAAAACATGATATCTGAAACTTGATATCTCCAGAACATAATATGTCACACACCATACATATCCTAGTATTCGTATCATATATTTTCAAAATCCACAAAAAAAAAATTACTGCTACTACTGCTATGAAAATTTATTACAAAATCGCTTCAATTTTTTAATACACTCTTCAAATTAGCAGTAAAACTACATAAAGATTATCTTGATGTGTGCATACATCTGCTTGCAGCTTCGTCTCTTTCATTACATGCACACAACAGATTAAACATTTCAGATTTTTCGACAAACTTCTCATACATCTAATGGATTTTCAATGTTTTTTTTCATCACCGAATCTTCAACTATGTTGCAACCGTCAAATTTCGTATTTTTATAAACTTTCGGTTTTTTTTTTTTGCTTTGCTCGATTTTCATGGCTTAGACCGACTAACTTTTACTGACTGTCTGCTGCGGCTGAGTAAATTTAGCTTTGACTACTCATTATGATGATGATGTTGATGATGATGGTGATTACTTTATCCCTGACCCACTTGCTATGAGAATATAATTTTTTTTTGGTTCGAGGACGGATGAGCTTTTTTGTTGATTCAGAAAAAGCAATACAAAAATACAAATAGACTTTGTTATTTTTTTTAAATGTCAGGCATTGTAAAAATGTTCGAGAATAATTTTTGTAAATAATATTTTTATCTCTGTGGACAATGCTAGCTGATGTGGGTTTTGTTATATTATTGTATTTGAATGTCAAACCTAAATTCGTTCGAACTCGATATCGAGAAGATAAATGAGTTTTGTTACGAAAATTTTGCAAGATGAAGGTTGAGGAAACGAGAAGAAATGCTGGAGACTTTCGCAATCGATTCGATTCGGTTTTTTAATTGATTCGACTCTCTTTATAATTCTGATGTACATTTTTAAAGTTCAACATACCTATATGCAGCTAGATATTGGATATAGTTAAAATACTAGTTTTTAGCAACAAAAATTATTCAATATCAGATCACAAAATGACTGCAGTTAAATATTTATGAAAAATATTTTATTTAAAGCAATTTTACCATATTTTGATATTTACCTGAAATGAAAGAAAAAGTTTACATTAAAATTGATTTTCAAATATAAAGGATAATGTTTATTCAACAATTTCATTCTTAAAAGTATATTTTGCACCAATAATCAACTGTGAATGTGTGTGTGGCAGAAAATCAATGGCCTTTAAAATTTTTTAATCGAAAATACAAAATTCAAACCATTTCGAATTATCATTTAGATGGCAGTTTCCTTTTAAAAGTCTTAAATAATCTCTAAATTTTGATTTTGCAGAATGAAAAGCTCGAACTCAAATTTACATTAACAGACTTTGTGACACGTATTAGAAAAACATTTAAATATAAACTTTAATAGACTTTTAACTAATAAGACTATCCCACTCATAGAATAAAAGTAAAAGCTAACCACATTGAAAAACAACGACATTTTGGTTTATCAAGCTTTTTGAGTTCGTTCAATGAAAAATTAATCATACTAACGACTATTTCATGATTTTACCACAGATGCAAGAAAATTTTTATTTGTTATTTATCAATGAGATGGTTTTTACTGAATAAATAGATATTCGAAATTTTATCTAAGTTGGAAAATTTGGTCACAAGTTTCTGCTGAGACTTCGCTATGCATACGTTTTTCTATAAGACATATCTTCATTCGTTGAATAATTTCGAATACCATTCCAAGTGAACTCGTCAGCCTACAGAATGTTCTCAATAAAGTCGAAGTTTGTTTGGTCCTATTACGAAAGTCACACAAAGTTGACTTTTTCTCGGGCAACCTTTTATAAGCAAATTTTGTACTACAGTGAGAATACAAAAAGATCTTCCCATTATTTAAATATCGTTTAAATGATAGCCGTAGCGATGCCAAATCACAACACCTGATATGACCTAATATCACATGATCTTGGCATACTTCGCGTGGTACACGATGCTCTTCATAATCATCTCTCGAAGTTTCAGGTTTATTTTGAACTTCCCTTATTTTTAAATAAAGAAAAATCTCTCACAGGTGATTTTTATTTCTTCGTTTGGCTAAATTTTTAACGAACAACCATTATTCGTGTTAAATGGCTCCCATACATTTTTTCGTTCTACCTCTGAATCGTAAACCAATACACTCTATAACAATCAAATGTAATCCCTGGTTCAAATCCAGCCATGCATGAAAAAACAGGCTTTGCGTTAATCTAGCTGTGAATAGTTACCACATCCATGTCTGTCTTAAAATATTAAAACCAGGCATGGAACTTATAACTTTTTTTATGAACATTTTTTATAAGTGTTATAACTTATAACCAGGTATGGAACTTATAAACAGTGATTATGAATGCAGTCTCTACCAAATCCCCGACGGGTTGTAGGTGGGCATTTTGATTTTAGTTTACAGCTCGGATGCTTTGAACATTTTGCTTACTTCTTATGTCATGTGATTATTTGCTTTAAACGATTGAAATATGCTGCGCTATATGTCATCAATCATGACAAACTCTGCACATACCTGTATACCGACACTCGGATATGCATTTATCTAGATCTGATCTTTGAAGATACTGTTATGGTTTAAGGCTTCTTAAAAGTTATTGGAAATAGGGAATGCGTGATCTTCAAAAGATATCACATGCCAATGTCGAAGAAGGTATTACTACATACTTGTGCTGGAATTTTTCTTTTGATGGCCGGCTGAGGTTTATCCTGAATAAGTGTTTTGTAGTTATATTTAGAGAGCAACTCTAAGAGGAAATCATAGTCATAGTCGAACTGCAGATCTAACTAAAAGCAACCCGTTCCGACTTTGAGGGTGGTATTTCGGACTCAAGGACTACACAAGCAAAATCATTCAAATATGAAAAATATTGCAAATAATCTCAATTATACCAGTATACCAGTAGCCATTTCCCAAACCCACACACATACACATAATATTACCTTAATTGAGAAATGACATGTTTAGTTTTAGAGGAAATTAGCTGGAATTTGCTTAATGGCGATGCGTGAAAGAGTTGTTCGGCGAGAAGACTTAAAATATTAGAGATACTATCATTCTTCGGTCTACGGGGGTTCGGAACTGACTTAGGTCCCTTTGATACGGGTCTGCCTCGTCATAGATGGGTAGTGGGTACCACTCGCTTACTTCAATTTCGGAATCGGAGCCGCCGAGCCAGGTTCAGTTCAGCAGCCTCAGGTTTTTCCTTCTGGGTAGGCTTAACTGCTGTGGTAAGGCATGCTCTAAGCCTCATATGAAGCGAAAGCAATTCATACTACCGAAATCCGGAAAACTAATTATATATATTATTTAAACTTAATCTAATTAGATACTCGTATATTTTACAACTTTTTCTAATTTCTCTTTTACCGAATCCAAACTGTTAATGCCACGATCTAGAACTTCGATATGCCCAAAATGAACAGATCACAAAAATGTTTTGCTCCGTTTTCATGGTTGCTCTACTGTTTACTCTGCTTATTTCTCACGGCTAATTAGATCTCTTATTTCTTGAAGTGCAAATATACAGTTACTCCAAAAAGGTTTCGCACATTTGCTAGTTTCCGAAAAGAACGTGTCAAACTCACATTATTGAATTTGCAATTGGAAGTATTGCAGCACATATACTACAGTATTATGCAACTATTGTAACAAAAACATTTCATTTGATGACTAAACAATAAACAAAATTTAAAACTATCTCCTGTTTTGCACTCAAAAATTATTCGCACACGTCAAACTTTGAAAGTAAATTTTATTAATTTACATTACATTAATTACTTTTACATCATTTAGTATTTAATTGGCGCTCTTTTTCTTTTAATAACAGTTTCTAGTCTCTTGGGCATTGAATTGACCAGTTTTTGTGTGGTTTCCCTAGAAATTTGATCTAATAAAGCGTTTTGTAAATCCTGTTTGTTCGAAATTTTTCGAGTCCTAATTTTTTATTCAAGATCATCCCATAAGTGTTCAATGGGGCTGATGTCCAGTGATTGGGGTGGTGTTTCGATCCACTTTGGTGTATTATAAAGCAGCCACAGTCTTGTGTTGAGAGCTGAATGCTTGGGATCGTTGTCCTGGGTGAATATAAAATTGTCCTTGATACCCATGCTTTCAGCACTTTGGTGAAGATATTGTTTTAAAATTCGTATATACATTTTGTGGTCCATTGTACAATCTGTAATATGTATGTCACCCACCCTATTGCCGCTCATGCAGCCCCAAACAAGCACGGAGCTCCCTCCACGTTTGACTGTGGGCTGAATATTTTTCTCATCCAATTCGGTACTGGACTTCCTCTATACAATAGCATTTCCATCAGACCCAGCTATATTATATTTACTCTCATCGCTGAATAATTCTGTTTCGGAACTCGGGGGAACAATTTTTATATTGTTTCGAGAAGATGAGGCGCTGCTTTTTATTCAACTTGCTGAGAAACGGTTTTCTTCCATGAAATCATTTTTTATTGCATCTGGCGAACCCTTTTTACACATTCTTTCTTCCACGTGGTCAACGATTTTTGGTGCACTAATCATATGATTTTTCTTAAGTTTTCGAATAATAATGTCTTTTCCTTAAGCTTTCTAGGTCGACCGGTCCGTGCAGCATTTTCGATGGCGATTTTCTCTCAGCGAATCTATCGATCACTCCCTTTACAGTTATAAGAACGAAATAATTATATGAACGAAATAAACGAAATCGAATTTTAGGGGCTAATTTGACCGTTTTTATAATTTAACATTTGTACAAGACCAAAAAAGAACCGTACAGCATATATTACCATCTCCCAGCTGCAATAAATTCAATAGCTTTCAAGACTCCGATTCTGCTCTCGTTTCATTCAAAACTTTAAGATACTGTCACTACTTTTTTCTAAATGTTGTTTTAATAATAATTGCTTCACTCATATCACTTAATAGGGTTTCTTGACTTTTCAGGTAATTTTTTTTTTTTTAATATATCCGTCCGCCATATGCATTTATAAATGTATCCCAT
This sequence comes from Nemotelus pantherinus, assembly GCA_963978885.1. Classification (NCBI taxonomy): domain Eukaryota; kingdom Metazoa; phylum Arthropoda; class Insecta; order Diptera; family Stratiomyidae; genus Nemotelus; species Nemotelus pantherinus. The sequence goes on from OZ022263.1 coordinate 27,281,202, forward strand.
TTAACAATTAGAGCAAATCAAATAAATAATGACACTAAACGCTGGCTGTTCAATTAAGACAGATACAAGATATGATTCCTATGCAATCATTTATAATTTATAAACCCATTCAATCTACATAGACATGAAAATCAAAAACTATTCAAATTTACTGGTTTCCTGCAGTAGCCAATGCACTCCATTTACACATACGACATATAACAAATCGGTTTGAATTTATTGCACTCAAATATGGTCATATTAGTCACTATGTATTTAGACAAACAACATACTTTTGTACACTTCAATGATTGCACATTTCGCACATTCAACTAACGAGCCTCGACTTTAAATTAATCCTCTTGCATACTGCGAATGAGAAGCCACAAGAAAAGGAAACATAGGCAAGAGTGGGTGCATGACTATCCGGAAAGGGTGTCAAATCAGTCTGTTAATAGATTAGCTTGTAGATTAACTATGATCAAACAGTCAAAACATTTTGTTGTACAAAAGCACTTTTAATTGTACTGCGAACATAAATAATTGAAGTGACACAGAAGAAAATGGACGATATGTAAGCAAGTAATGGATGTATAGGGATAGTGTTGTCAGCTAAGGCTATTGTGAGCATCATATTTCATTTGAATTTTAGCACAAAAATAAATTTAATTTTTTGGCATGTATTAATATTTGATAACGCTGAAGAAACGAAAAAAGTTTTCTTCAACAAACAAATATTTTTGAAATTACCGACGTCTGTAAAAAGAAAATACATCTAGCATAGAAGACTGCAAATTTATCATTCATTTGCAAACTTATCGAAATTCATAAATTTTTTGCGCCAAATAATATTAACTCACTGAAATCTTGGAACTGAGCCACGGAAAAATTGATTCCATTTCATAGATGGTTAAATTAAAGAGGGTCAATAAACAACAGTGAATAGTTTTTAGATTTGTATTTATTAAAGGCTACGCCAAATTAAGAGCACTTTTTTTTATTTACGTTATGTGCGCATTTATAGAAGCAAATTGAAATAAAAAACATAGTTTTTCACGTGAATAATTAGATCATACAAATGTGATGCTTTAAAATATATTGAGTGTAAATATAGATAGATAAGCTGAGATACATTATTCCAGGTGGAGTTCAACCAGCAAAGAGCTTAAAATATAAAAACCGTTATTGTTAGGTTTGAAGTACGCTCAGCATTTACGACAACACACAGTATAACGTAAATTTTTATAGGGTTCGCAATGTTATATAAGATAACAGCCGGCGCTGGGGTTTGCAAATGAGAAGTGCAATTGAGGGATTGAAAATTTCAACACACGGAGTTACGAGAAAGACTGATTTTTAAAGAAAAGCTTAAGAAATGAGAAGGTTTCGATTCACAGAATATTGTTGAAAGCAATCAAACCTTATTCTATTGCTGAACTGGATTCTCACCCTAGATATTAGATGGAAATTAATGAAAGCATTTTTTAAAGCACAAGTAGCCATTTTTTTTTTGGTGATGATGATTGCATCCAATGCTTTAGTAATGCTTTGAGAGGTACCGTCTCCTTGTTGCTTGTTTCCATTATAAGATGTTCGTCACACATAAATTTGGCGGAAGGATCTCTTTGTATAGTTGCCACAAAATGATCGATGCTGGGTTTGCACTCTCTGCTACTATTGACACCGATCAACTTGGCTTCACATTGCGATCAACTTACTCTGGGCAATTTGTTTTATCCGATGACTCGATTGGAAATAATAAGCATGAAAAGATTTTGAGGTTTATCATCCGAAAAGTTTCAAAATTTAAGAAAAATGAGCCTATCTCACTGATTTCTATCGTAGAGTGCTTATCGTATATACTGGTACGCTTCATGTTTAGATCACATCAATCGGTGAATTTTATGTTATAACACTGAAAAAAATCCACATGGCGCCCAGAGCTATGTAACATAGCGCATTATTTATGGCCCCATACGCTATGTACATAGTACTCTGAACTGTGCAATAAGGCTCCCAGCGCCATAATATCAGAATCTACATAGCGCGTGGACCTATGTGACATGGCGCAGCATTTATGGTCCCACACGCTATGTACATAGTACCCTGAGCTATGCAGTATGGCCCCCAGCGCCATAATTACATAGCGCAGAAATTATGGCCCCACAAGCTATATTACATAGTGCCATGAGCTATGTAATATGGCTCGTGGCACTCCAATTATAACTCGCAGCCATACTGTGTGAGGGGAAGTATAAGTGTCAGCAAGTGCGGTGAAAAAAAACGTAGCGCTAGACGCCATAGTTTAAAGACTTCTGGCGTGTAGTTTTAAATTGTTTAGTAGGTAAGCAAGGCTTGTAATGCTTGGGGTCCGTAGTTCGAATTCAGGTTTAGATGAAGGACTACGGACCGAGCTATGAGTTAATCTAGTTCTGAATTGGTATCTGAAAGTTATTAGGAGTAGTCGTGGAATTCGTATCTTTTCACTCGTATGCATTGATCATAAATTATTGAATAAAGCTTTCTACCAACTTCAAATTATCTACCCGATAAGGATTGTCGTTGGTTTACTATCATTTTACTTCAATATTAAAGGACTACTGAAAAAACACATAGCGCCAGACGCCATAGTTTATAGACTTCTGGCGCCATGTACATAGTCGATTTCGGTCGATTTGTGATGAAATATAGCCGCCACACGCCATAGTACAGTATACTATAGTCCTCCACGCCATGTACTATAGTACATGGCGTGGAGAACTATAATACATGGCGTCGAGGGCTATAAGCATAGCGCCTGCTCCTATGTACTTTTCGCCATGCATTATGGCGTGTGGCGCAATATTTTATCACAATCCTGAAATCGACTATGTGCATGGCGCCAGAAGTCTATAAATTATGGCGTCTGGTGCTATGTGTTTTTTCAGTGAAGGGTGGAAAGTTTTGAGGGTTGCTACCTGCAACAAGTTCAGAATTTAAAAAAATTAGAAACAGTTTACACATGCTTATTTAAGAGTGATTAAAATTGAAATTTTATTGATAGCATCTGTTTGCGCAACATTGGCCAAAATCATCAAAGCTGTCCTAATTTTGCACATTTTTGCACCCGAAAATCTGTCAAACTTGGCTTACATTAAGAAACACCTGCTGTATGAATTTTGTATTCATTCGATGTATATAACTAATAGGCGAAGGAATTGTTTTTTGATTGACGATGTTTCAAGATGGTGGCATAGCGTTCCCTACATGTTTATATCACTTCTATCAGATCTGCTTCTACTCAAAGCCAATATAATCAATCGTAAGCTCTCGTGAACAGAAATTTTGACTGCTCAGAAAATGAGCTATGTAGTGAAGGATTACCAATCTGGTGTGGCACCGAGTTTTGAAAATTTCAAACTGGCAAAGTGGGCTAGGCATTAAATTTAAAAAAACAAAAAATGTTCAAGAGGGTTAATGATTTAAAGTTTAAATCATTAACCCTCTTGAACATTTTTTGTTTTTTTAAATTTACTTAATTTTAAATTTAATTTAATTTTGATAAAAACACTAAATCCGTACGAAATTTGCAGGACAAGAAAATCACATATACCATTTTTTTTTTGTTTTTTTTCAAAAATAAGCATAAGTAAATAAGCATCGCTATAACAGGAATGTCGGAAACATAGTTTAAATTTTAAACGATGTTTCCGACATTCCTGTTATAGCGATGCTTATTTACTTATGCTTATTTTTGAAAAAAAAAAAAAATGGTATATGTGATTTTCTTGTCCTGCAAATTTCGTAAGGATTTAGTGTTTTTATCAAAAGCTACCACCAATCGAATTTGTTAAAGTATTTGTTAATTTTTAAGTATTGTACGCCTATATAGGTTTAAAAAATAATTAGAATCGTTATAATAGCTAAGCATAAAATATTATCAGTAAGCATTTTGTATGCTTATTTTGCCTAAAATTGTTCCTTCCATAAAAATATAGGAGGGCCTATAAATTCACGAAAATTCCCGCAACCCCCAATGGGTTAAAAGTATGTATAGTTTAGCTTGACTCGGAACATACTTTCCAGGGATTTTCACACTAATTTTTTTCCCAACACGTTGTAGTTGCCTGAACTACATTTTAGTTAGAAAACACAATAATACTCAAATCAACCAATATTCTGTTGTTTTGTTTTTATTCTCACTAAAACACCATCATATCGCTCCAAAGTCTCCCCATTATTTAAGTTTTGAGTCATTTTAATTTGAAATTTTGTTCGCAATAATTCCGGAAAATTATTTTTTTTTACACTTTTTAATGGTGGTCTCCCAATTATTTGTCCAATTAGATAGTACTATCGAAAGAAATTATGTGCAATCAATATGGTCGACTGTTCAATTTTAGAGGTGCTTAAATTACAGATTGATTTTTCATCTGCAAAATACATATACTGGGAAGTTAGGGTTCAACTGTCCAAGTGGTCCAATCTTATAAAGACTCAAAAGGCAAGTTGCACTGTTATAGTTTGATCAATACGACTTAAAGACGCCAGTCCCATAAATAGCTTAGGAATATTGCAGTCTAACACAACATTTAAGCTTGATTTGCACCGGGAAAAATTACACATTTGGATATTCCTCGCATAGCGAGAAAAATATCGCTGCTAACAAATTGAGCAGGAAAACCCACACTGGGTGTTAACATTTTTCATCTTATTTTTTGGAGACATCTATATACAGAGTGGCTGAAGTGGCGAATGCGACATCGTTCTTTAAAAAATGATTTAAATTAAGTTGACCAATTCATCAAAAACATGTACTCAAACAATACTTTTACCGGTCCCCCGCATGCAATATTTTCAACTTAAACAGGTTTCGGCTTTCAAACAAATTTGAGATCAAAACTACATCCGCTTCCGATTTTGCTCAATCTTTCCGTCGACATAGTACTTGGATTTCGAAATGACAGTTGTGCTGGACTGAAGGCCAAGTATACCGACTACAGTATTTAAGAGTCAATCAGTATAAACTTATCTATTACCATATACTTGCATAATATAGCTAAGCATGATTATGATGCATGGAACTCTGTGAAAATCACCATTCCGACCATCGTCTAGAGCTTTAATCCTACTTGGGTAAATGTAAATATGACATAAAAACATTCAAAACAAGGTATTTACAATGCGTATTAAGCTGTCATGGCTCAAAAGACACGAAAATGTTGATTTTTGGGTCAAGTATTCAAATATTTATAATGTATTGACAGATTAGATTCATTCATTAGTATGAAAAATAAATTTTCATTTCATTGCTAGTGGCAAAATTGATGCTTATCAGCTCGAATGATTAGATAGAGCGATCAGTCTTGCGAAAATGTTTATGGGTTCATACTTTAATTTTGAAAAATCAATTGCGGCGCTTATTACAGCAGGAATACATTGATTTTTCAATAAATGAAGTAAAAATTCCAAAATTATTGTTTCAAATACTTTAAAAAGTCCAATGGAAGCATGTGTACCGCGCACATGGTTTTCCTCTTTTTTTTCATTTCTACTAGCAATGTTGTTTAGCTCTATGTTATCTATGGGTAGTTTGGAAGTCGAAGAGGATATGACACGAATTAGCATACAAAACGAAATTCGCTGGGTGGAGTCGGACGCCAATTTCTTTTCCTATTTCGTTTTCTTCCGCATTATTATTGATAACAGTTTCGCTTGAAATCGTTTTTAATCGTTTTACATTCAATGACTTTATGATTCAATTTTCTGTCTAACGAAAAACAATAAATTTTTTGAAATTTTCATACAAAATATTATATTTTTTATTTCAATTTTTTAAAGAGATGTCATATTAGACATTCCTTATAATTAAATAGCAGATTAAACTTCAAATATTTTTATTCACAGGTTTGCAGATTCAAACCTGTTTGAATAATTAAATATGAAAATTCAACAACAAACCCAGTTTTTCTAACGGAAATACCGTAATTAGATAGAATAACCATTTCGAAAACTTCCTTACAGATAACATCAAATTAACTTTAAATCATATACCCACTTTTAATCCCCTTCAGTGGTTTAGTGCGCTATAATTTGATTCAATTATTTTTCAAAATTAATTGATATTAATACTAAATGCGATTAGTTAATGTTTAAGTATTACTAATCACCATGTGATTTATGCTTTTCACAGTTTAACTCGACGAAAATACAACAAATGCTGAGATACTTTGAGGACCAAATAAATAGTTACAATGCAAATAAAACATCTAAATAAATGGTACAATGGCGATTTTGTAAGAAAATTTCGCAGGAACATTTTGCATGGTGTACATAGACGTACTATACATATAGCTTCTCAGTGGCGATTATGTAAATGCCTAATGGGCAATATTATTGCAAATTCACAATTAGCCAAGCGTACCAAAGTCCGAGCAACGGTGAACATTGTATTGGCTGAAGAGATCTGAGCTCGACAGAGTTGTTGGTCGATTGGTTGCTTTGGTACGGGTGTTGCACGATTCTTAATGATTATCTAGTAGCTTTCGCACTATTCCGTGATTTTCAGGGCTGGACAAGCAAAGTTGGAAGTATGAATGAGTCTTCAAGGTAAAATGTTTATTTAAAGGGAATATTCTCAAAAGCGTTCTTTAATTCGAAAAAATATTTTCTATACTGTTTATGAATTTTTTATCAACTCAGTGTTCGATGAATCAAAAACCCTGATAGATACCAAAGAAGAAGGAAAATAGCCCTCGAAATATATAACTAGGTTCTGAGGGAAAAACTGATCTTCAGAAAAACTTTTGGCTTAGAAAGCTAGATTTACCACTGTTTAAACTAAAAGTAGGAAAAAAGAACAAAATACCCTTGAAATAGGATAGTAACAAAATTCTAATATAACTAGCGCTTAAAAGGAGTATCCTACGAAACGATTTTTTCATAAATGAGAAAAAAAATTTTTATCCATGTGCGACATTCAACATTAAGGCAAACTTTCAGTCTAGAAAATTTTGAAAATTTTGAAAATTTTGTAAAAAATTTAAAATTCATACAATATTACTGATATATTAAATTTCCTAAAGCATCGATCTTTTTCACTCACCCTTAAAACACCCAACTTAAATCCGAAAAAGCATACATCATTAGAATAGCGATACAATCACGTCACGGCGCCTCCTTTTGTTCCTTCAGGACATACGATGGCATAACCACCAGAGAGATATACGATCAGTGAGACCGCCAACCGCTACATTTATTTATCGCCACAAAACCTAGTGTCAAAAGCAACACGTTGTGATAAATTCCTCACGTAGTAATTTTTCTTCGTATTATTTCTTTTTTCTTGTCGCCTGTGGAGAAACTCGACAGTTAATCGTTCCAAGTCCTGTATTTTTTTTGCCTTAACTGATTCAACGATCGTAATGTTAATGCAAATGTACGATCGTCGTGCATTGACAATGTATTTATACAATCGTACGTAGGTTTATGCAGTCAATTATTGTTCATTTGTTGCAGACAATTCATTGTTGTATAAATGCAGTTTTTTTTCGGTGACCCAACGTCGATTTTCGATTCTACCGACCGAATCTGAGACAAACGACCGACCGACAGAGCTCATTTTGTGCATAGAGAATTAATTTTGCCGGTGAACCAAATGCTCAGCCAGCTGTAACGCCACCAATTAACGAAACAACAAAAATTATATTGACGAATAATCATGGACTGATAAAGTGATGGCAAAAGTGTTTCATTTTCCCTCTGGGTATTTTTAATGGATTTTAAACTAGAGAAAATTCATGGATCATATGTTAAACATAAACAAACCATTTTCATCGCACAATGAGTTTCGCAATGATTACAATAATTTTCGAATCGATGTAGTTTATAAAGTGATTCAAATATAATAGAGATTATTTGTTAAATTTGTACACGGTTGAATATGTAAAATAAATGAATGGAAGGTGTTTTTTGGATAAAACTTTCACTTTCGGTGCCTCTGTTTTTGTCGCTATAGATGCGTTCGTTGGAGTTGATTATTGAAAGTGGACTAATGAAGTTATCTATTAAATTTGTTTTTGTATTTAATGGTTGTCGTTGTAGCAAACCTGGGATTTACATCATAAAGAATTTTGATACATTAGGGTAAATATTAATTTTTTGTTGCTATATTAGATGGAGGAAGTTGATTAAACAAACCGCTCAATAAACATGATTGTGAATGCTTTCGTTCAGGTTTTTTTTTCAGAAGAGGGAAGTGGAGCATACAGCATTGAATTATACTACGAACATTTTGAAAGTAGAAAATTTCTTCGAAATTAATAATAAATCACTGAAAATATTTGACGAAAAAATAAACAGTTAGTTGTGATTTAAGTAAGGATCTTAGCTGCGTTTAAATTTAAGTGATTTATTTTCAAGGACAATTTTCTGATCGAAGGAACGTCATCTTTTTCCAATCGACGATAAAGATTTTCCGCTAATGAAAAAAGCTAGAAATTTTCCATGGTAAGCGCGTAGCAGAAACTTAGAGGCACATGGATTCTTAAGTATCCAAAACAAAAATGAATTCGCTGTCCCTAGCCTTATAGCTTTTATTGATAGAATTTTCAAGAAAAAAAACCATAGATTTTAGGCATAAATTTATGATTTTTCCAAGTCAAATTCGTAACTAACTGGAGCTCAGTCTTTGTTCGTGTTACGAATCTTTTGGTTCTTATTCATGAACTCGTTTTCTATGCTGCTTATTGATTATATCTGTAGAACCTACATGTATCAAGAAATATGGACTGGATTACTCTGGACTATTTTCGAGTGCTTTGAATACATTCTACCAAAAATACGAGGTCTTTTAACCATTTATTTTGAAAACAATGTACCGTTTTTTTAAAATAAATAGTTAAAATTGAGCTCCAGATTTGATGGTTAAAATTGAGCTTGTATGATAGAAAACACTTTTCAATTCACATACACTTTTAGTGACAAAAAAAAAAACGGGCATGAGTGGAAAGAGTTGCAAGACAAACAAGGGCTGCTTATTTTTCGAAAATATGTTTAATTTATACCATTTCCGATTTCAATTCAGAGATTTTCGGCACAAGTTCATTTTTTTTTTCGAAGCAAATTCATAGGTTTTTCATGCAATCTTATTTTTGGAATATCCTTGAATAGTATACTTTTGAAATACTTTTAAATTCCTGTGACAAAGCCTTCTCACTATTGTCAAGCATCCTTTAGAAACAATGAAACGTTGCAAGTAGCAAGGTTAGCGGAATGAGATGCATCAGAAAGGGCAATCATCGAGAGGAAATTTCTTAACTGCTTAACCTGAATAAGTAAGTCTATTTTCCTGGTAAATGATTAATTATAACGCTTTTTCGTTGCAGCTGGAAATAATTTTTTTAAATATTCAGAATTATTTCGTAGTGGACATTTGTGATTTATATTTTGATCCCTGGGTCAAAATTCAAAATACGTAGCTCCGTCAAAATCAAAGAAACTGATGATCAGCAAAATTTCGTTCAATATAAAACCAAAATTCAATGAGACACAGTATTCAAAGATTCGACCAAAAATTGGACAATATTCGAGGGCAGTTTTAACACATTGCATGACAGCCGTCGCATCAGTGTCGATTATAAGGAACCCTGAAGGCGCATAGATTCTATGGAATTGATGTACACAAGGGTCTCAAGGATTTAAATTCTGGGTTGGGCTTCAGCAACTTGTTTAGGGCAACTTCAGCAAGTTGTTTCCGAATCGAAGGAAACAATGTTTGTGAGCTTATTTTTCTATGTTTAAGAGGCCCATAAAAAAAACATGTAAGCAAACTTATCTACCACACTCCAGGGTAGATAAAAAAGTGTGCTGTTAGTAGCAAATGTTTAGATCAATATATCTCAAAAACGGTTATGGTTACAAGAAAAAGTTTTCAGATCTTTTTTGTTGGAAATTTTCTAAGCTACAAATTCGTCATACATTGTTTTTCTGAAGACGTGATCGTTACTGAGATATTTATGAAAGGTAACTTTTGGTTGTCCTTTGACCCCGTATAAAAAGTAACGCAGCACTCGGATCGACGGAGACTTTTGACGTTTTGTTCAACATGCCAGTACCAAAGTTGACACCAAAATTTAGCTTTCGGCTAATTTTTCCGAAGTTTCGCCTTTTTTATGTCGGATTTCGCTGGACTATCAGTATTTTCTAGAGCACACAATTTAATGTTCATCATATATGTATGTGCGGTAATTTAGTTTAATCCTCTGATTTAAGTATAACCTATCTATTTTAGTATAATTCCCTGGTCTAAGGGCTGTAAATGAGAAGTGTAAATAGGTGGGAAAAAATAGTAGCTTGATGTCTTTCAGATTATCACTGCCATCACATCTAGTTTTATCAAAAACGATGGTGATGTTTCGGTTTTGTGTCGGAATTTCAATATTAAGTGTGCATCCTTTCTTTAAAAATAGCACCCGTCATCCAAGATTTTGTGTTAGCTCGCCAAGTTATGCCCAAACTTCACTTAATGTCAGTTATTCCGAACGATCTTGGTCTTTTGGCTTTTCCTATGACCAGGAAATCTTTCTTTTCGCCGCTTACATAGCACTGCAACTGCCGCACGTTGCTTTGAAGGTTTTCCATTTGTAGATCTTTACTATTTAAGGCATAGTGATTTTTGTGGTGTTCGCAAAAAAAAACAATTCTGTTTCATCAAGATTATAGATATTTTTTTTTATACCGTAGTGAGTATTGTAACCCTTTTTAACGGATTCTAGCTACCCGTTTGATGCATTGATATTACAAAGCTCTAATTTTGTAACGATTTGATTGGCTTTACCATGAACAATCGGGCCGGATATTTTTGAAGCGTGCCTTAGATAACCATTCATACCAAAATTTATCTATCTGGCAGTATGATAAATTTATTTTCAACCGCTTTCTGCCAGTGTCTTCGAAATTTTCCAATGTCGGCCTTAGTTGGTTTTTACTTTTTTAATACGTTGCAGCTGACTCTTACTAATTTTAAAGCCATCGGATTTTTTTTCGGCTGAGCAATTGTGTTTTTTTCCCTGCTTGCTTGAATTACTTCTAACTTTTTGCGAACAATTAGTTCGTTGTATTTTGCCCTCATATTAGATTTTTTCAGATGTTTTGCATTCATAGCTGCTAACAAAGGGAAAATGTACAATAATGGTCAAATATATCAATATTTTATTATTATCAGAGTACCAATTAAATTGAAGCCGTCTACAACGTACCAAATTCTACACATCAAATGATTTTTCAGCAGAAAGTCATGCAGAAATTATACGAAAAGTTTTCCTTGACCTTTAGCAGTTGATCTTTTTCTGGAAAACACATCCTTTTACACTTTTCTATTCTGCTCTTAAAATCGTTTTTGTTCCAATAAGCAAGTACCACTGAACAAATTTTTGTCTAGCTAATTTGGTTCACGGTACAATTCTAGAGATTAGCCGATTAAAGCGTTAATAATCTTTAAGAAATTGTATGCGTGGTAATTTTATAGTTCGATTGTTCAGGTGGTTCGATGTGTCCCGAATAATAGGTTTTACAATGTAGCCCAAACATAGTTTTTCAAAAAAATATATAGCCCAAAAGCCGCCCACCCGCGAAATCAAAACACATCCCGCCAATTCAAATTTGAGACAGCCCAATTGGCGGGAAATAGCCCAATCTGGCCACAGTGGTCAGTATCACTATTAATAATGGCTGAGGTGTGAGCGTTATGCAGATGTTGAGCAAAGGCTAAGGCCTTAGACGCGTTATTTGAAACGGACACGCCGTTTACTTTAATTGAATAAAATTGAGAGCACTTCTTTTTGAGAGCTTTAGAGATGTTTCAAAAGCTTTTACTACCTTTCTCTAGTGATTTTAGTTTGCTGTTCCACTCTTTGTTACGAAGCACAAAACTGGCTTCCATGATTTTTCTTTAATAGCTGTGTTTAATGAGCTGCTCTAGCTTGAAATACCTCAACGAAATGGGTTTAATGAGCAATTCAGCTGCTCTAACTTGCTAACTTCATGAACCTGCTGTGTTGAACTAGAGCAATTTGGAGCACGATATCTGCTCTGACTTTTTTGATAGAGCAAGTTCGGGCAAGCAACAAATGAACCGAGTTTCAGCAAAAAATTGTATCTAAAGTAGAGTTTTATATTAGTAAATCGAAACGTTCAACTGCTGACAAGCAATCGACTTTGAGAATTACTTCTCAGTTGCTCTACAACTACTCTATTTGAACTTGCCTTGAGGTATCTTGCTCTATATTCTCAGAATCATAAATCACAGCTAATATTTCACAATATTTTGTGCAGCAAGCATAGTTTTCTTATTAAACATTTTTTTATGAAAACTTTCATTGATCTAATGTCTTTCTGATGCAGCTGCTTTTTAATGTTATAAGGACTGATTTACAGAAATGATCACCTTGCTTATATAATATTAAAAATAATAATTGATCATTTAAGATACAGTGATTGCAGGATTTTTTCAGCCATCCAAAAAATAACAATCTTGACAACAGTTAATGACAACTTTAATCTGGATTTTCGATTTATTAATAATTAGCGAGGATATCGAAAGCTTCTTTTGAACTTTACTGGGGACCTGTTTGGTCTCTTTTCACAGCTTTTCGTTATTTTATTTTGAGCTACTAAAGCTACAACTACTAAATTATTGCCCAAGGAAATGGCGAAACAACAAAGTAAATAATAAATGACAATCTATGGATTAGGCAATCATTTAAAAATAAAATAAATAGAATCGCCAAATCATGAGCAAACGGAGCCCTTTATAAGAGCCTGAAACTAAGTAATTATAGTTAATATGGAGAAAGCAGATGCAAAGTTAAAACTCAATATGGTTAATAACAGGGCTTTTGCCAGAATTTAAGATTCAAATATTCGCTTTATTTTTTCCCTACACCAAATTGTTTGCCGACATACTTGTTTTTAACTTCAGAAATATTTGTGCCGCTGGTTAATTTTTTACATTTAAATATTTTTAGAGACTAAAACAAAACAAAGCAAAGTATAGGAAGAACGAATAGGGAATTAAAATTTGCTAATATTGACAAAAAATATTGTTACCAAACAATTAATACTAAATAAAAAAAACTCTAGCGCACCTGAACCGCTAAAAAAACTAATGTTCGAAGAACAGTAGAAGAATCGTGCAGGTTTTGAGTGCATATTCCACCACATGAGCTGCTTATTACGGCCAAACTGTTTCAAACGCCACGTTTTACTTTAGTCTCAAGAATGCATTATAACTCATATGGTGGAAAGGTTTCAGATATTACCACCGGCATGAATTTCAACGTTTATGAGAGCAAAATACGGGTTAATTTTATTCGTTATCAGTTGCTTATTTCACAAAATTTTGAAAGCAGCATCTCATATAACATCAGTGAAGAAAATGCTCAGTGCCTGCAGCACTGTAACTTAAGTTGGTGTTTCGGGCTGCGATCCGAAAAATTTGCAGAACTTTGGGAATTGAAACATTGTTTATTTATTTTGCTCTATTTATTTTAACTGTGAGCATTTATTGATACAAAAATAGCACAACCGACTCGTGCTGGCAACCATCTGCCAGTATCAAAGCCAAGAATATATCACATCTGCTTCACGTTGTTTAATTACATTCGAAGTTATAGGAGTATAAAGAAATTAAGGGTTACCTACAGCGAGTTTTTTCAAATAATCGAAAACTTAATATTTGCTGTTTATTGTCACTACAATATCATTACCATTTGAAAATTCTACGATAAAACCGCTTAGTAAAGATATTGCAATTAAACACAAAACCAACAATAGCTGGCAACCCTATCGTGGCTTTTCAACCAAATTTGGCCTGAACAATGTCTATAATAGGTTCCATTAATTGTATGAAATTCGTATTGATTTCATGACTGCACTGGAAGTTATAGGGCAAAAAGTTTTATTTTCCTGAGCGAATTTTCAAAACCAAAAACACAAAAATTACCATAGCTGGCAGCACCAATCAAATTTTTCAACCAAATTTTCTTCAAACAGAGATTAGAGTAAGGTTCAGCTACTGTGTTAATTTCATAAAAATCTGGAAACTTATACACATTTCATAGGGCAAAAAGCAGTTTTTTTATCTTTGTAATTTTTCAAGATGGCACCACTGGCACAGAGTTACTCACAATTCAAAATCGCTTCTATCAGACCTGGTCCTACTTAAGTCCAATGCATTCTGTAAATTTCAGTTGTATCTGATTATTGGTTCCTGAGTTCCCGAGTTTGATGCTAAAAATATAGGTTAACTGGGAAAGGGTTGCCGTTCTTGTCCGACATGAGTTTTCCAAAGTTTAACTTTGAACGTGTAGATAAAGCATAAGATTTGTATACAAATTGGTTTTATTGTAAGAAACGGACATTTTTAGGATATTCGTTGGTTTGAATGTTTTCACTTCCAAATTTTGATTTTTTCAAATTTAAGACACCAAAATTATCATAGCTGGCAGCTCCAACCGAATTTTTCAACCAAATTTCTATCAAACAAGGTTTAAAGTAAGGTCCAGCTACTGTGTGAGTTTCGTCAAAATCGAACGATTCAATCAGAATTTATAGGGCTAACAGCAGTTATCTTTTTTAGTGGTTTTTCAAGATGGCACCACTGGCACAGAATTGCCCGCATTTCAAAATCACTTCTATCAGGCCTGGTCCTATTAAAGACCAATACATCCTGCAAATTTCAATTAATTCCGCTTATCGAGTCGTGAGTTTCCGTGAACAGAAGTTTTTGATGCTAAAAATATAGGTAAATTGGACAAGGGTTACCAGGCGTGCCCGTTATATCATATCAAATTTTATTTTTTGTTTATATGAACAAAGCACAAGACTTACATATGAGTGGCTTTATTTTGAAGAAACGGCATTTTTTCAAGAGAAACGATGATTTGGAGGTTTTCACTTTCAGTGCCTGCCCTAGCTACAGGGTTACCAGCATGCTCATTAAAACACAAAATTCCACAAAATTCTACAACTAAATAATACCAATATGTCCTGAAAATTTCGTAATGATTGAATAGCTCTGTCAAAAGTTATCGCAATTTAAAAATTTTCAAATTTTCCCGTTCTCTTTTTAGGCACCCAGCGCACACATGGGGTTAAAAAATTCCAAAACATTATCCGATTCACATGTAAAACACATTCGAAATTTATTTCGTTAGCATTATTTTTGCAAAAATTATTTGTGTACGGAATAAAAGGTATATTAAAAATATCACTAAAATGGCCGCCGGCGCCAAAGGGTTAATAATAATTGACATTTAGTGAGACGTGGACCTATTCTGCATATACACCAATGTATCCTGAAAGTTTCAGCTCAATCGGATGTCGCGTTCCCGAGATTATCTCACTGAAATTTTTTGATGATATATATATATGTATATATATATATATATATATATATATATATATATATATATATATATATATATATATATATATATATATATATATATATATATATATATATATATGGAAATATGAATTTTTGGCCGAATCGATTTTAATACTAATGTTCTTCGAACATTAGTAATAAGCTCAATAAAACAATGTAGCATTTTTTCCTTGAATGGCTAAACCAATTTACATTATCAACACCTATTTTATATATATTTATTATTTATTTCATGTGTTGCTCTTAACTATTGACTAATGTGAGAACAGAAAATATTTTCGACAAAAGATTCTTTATTAAACTACCAAACTAGTGTACCTACTAATAATTATTCAATTTCTGCTCAAGGTGAATAAATCTTTAAAACTTTTTTTGTATTTTTTCCTCAACCATTTATTCAGCCCCTTTTTAAATCATTTTATTAAAACGAACCAGCAGAATCATAATAAAATCTATTTAACAAGCGTCTATATTAAAAATCAAGCAATATCGACAAAGCACAAAAGATAAAATCTTATAAAATCAAAGATGAAGCAATAAGAAAAAAAATCAACCTCATTCAACCTAATGCACATGCAACCACAAAGCACCAATGCATCATTGAAAGCAACCGTAAGCCATAGTTACACATACATGCATAGAAACGGTAGCAAAAAGCAAAATCGAAAAACATATTCATAGAAAATTCGCAATGAAAACACAAATCGGAATAGTTATAGCAATAGGCTAAGCGGCGTAACGCTGGCGGGCGGTATGATGAAATGGAAAGTGATTGAGCAGAAGACCTTGGCATTGACCCATTTTCCAAAGTCTGAACAAACTCACGGCGGTATGCTAGCAGTAATTATACTTTTTGCTTTTACTTTCTTTTTCGCTGCTCTTTCAAGCTCTTTCTTTTTCTACTATTTAAAGATGACGATAACAGTTAAGTTGATGACGATGATTATGCTCTTGGTGGCAATGACTACGACGAGCGAAATGCATGGAGAAATTACTTCACTTGCTGAAAATTCATAATAAAGTGGGTTGTATAAAATTATTTGACTTTCGCTATGTTATGCATTTACCGCTTGATAGAATTAGTTAGTAACTTCTCTAAAACGAGATAGTTTTGTTAGAAACAAGGTTTGCATGATAGGAGTCATTTAGACAGAGGAAGTTATAGATAAATATTGGGCGGGATTAAGTGGCCTTTTAATGGGTGTTTGGAAGAGAAAGAATTCCTAATTTGATTTTATTGCTTCAAAGTACAGTTTTTCACAATGCAATTTGATAAATTGGAAGGGCAGCGTAGACATTAAAAATACCAAATTGAAATGGCAGCTTCGATTTTTTTTTATTTTTTTTTTGTTCTTTTGTAATATAATTCCGCTTTTAAGGATAGTTTTAAGGCGTAAGGAGCATAATTTTTTGGAATTCTAGTGCATTATATACTCAAAGCAAGATAAGCATAGATATATGTGCGCTATTAATTAGGAGTATTACATTTCATTTAAACCATCTTTCAGATTTGAAAATTAAATTAGTAGATTTTTAAAAAGTTAACTACAAAAGTTTCAAATTAATATATTCGCCAACCTGACTTGTTTCTTGCTTCCATACAACTTAAATATGAAAAAACTAGCTGGAGCATAATAATGGGAAGGACACCATCGATGATGTTTCACAACAATCGTCCATTTAATTTGTTCTTTCTGAAATATCATCAGATAGCGCATGGAAAATCCATATGCGATGCCAAGTTGTGGGTTCACACAGCTCAACAAATGTGATTTATTTGAAAAGTTTAAATGAAATATATAGTGAATATGTACGCTGTGGAAAATATGTGCCAGAGCAAATACTGTCTAAATTCGTAAAGGACTATCAATAAATAAATTTGAAAATTAAATTTTTCATCACAACAGATTGCTCCAAATTACGTATAACATGTTCTTTTTACTGCTTTAGTTTGAGAATTAGAGGGAAATATGGTAACGAACATAAAGAAGCTATTTAGAAAGTCATCACAGCTAAAATACGAGAAAAACAACTGCTAGCTGCCAATGCTAGCCTGCCAGAGTAATGCAAGTAACAACAAGACATAAGAAACGGACACGCTTGTATTTCGGGCAGCCAAAGAGACGGCTGGCACAAAGTTCATCTTCTTCGCAGAACAAGAAGAGCGCAATGGTTTTTTTTAGAGTTTTGCATTTATTTGTAAGTTGTTGCTTCTCAAGAAAGTCGTCAAAAGGTTTTGTTAAAGATAACGGGTAACTAGACTTGAGCCAGTTAAGAGAATCATTGACGGAATTATTTGTGATGTTGAAAGTGAAGTAATTTGTATGTCTGATTAGACCATCATACGGTGAACGAAGTGGTGGAACACATTCGACTCTGACGAAGACGTGTGAGCATAACGCGAGTTGCCTAGTGATGAATATATTCTGTGTGAGGGCTTGTTTCGTCAGCTGGCCGGAGGTTTGACATAGTTGTCGAAAGCTCGGAGGGGAAGTCAGTTTCGCTAATGTTTCTAGGATTTCCTTGAAAAAAAAAAACAATAGAAACTCGAGGGTTTTTTTCCAAAAAGGAACAGAGCCGGTACCGCTGTGAATCCTTTTTGAATCAGAGATCTTAATCCATGAAAAATAGAAGCAATGTTTTAGTCTAAGACGTATCGATGTGAACCATGATAGCCGATTTGAAAGTGCGATGCCATCTTTCTAAGAAACCGCTGTTCCGCTGTAGTACGATTATGTTTGAAACCCAAGAGTCGACCAAGCTCAGCGTGAAGAGCTGACTCTAATTATTTTTGGACAATGAACTCTAAATCCTGGAATCAGAAGAAACAAAAGCACAATCATTGAAGCTACTCATTGACAAAGGAATTCCTTCAGGCCAAAGAGTATAACGAACGATGATGGTATTTTTGTGAATGTGCGAACGACCTTAAAATGAATGTCCTCAAAGCGCTTGTAAACTGTTGGAAAAATTAAAACAGTAATGCACACGTGCCGGGCTATTTTGAGATTTAGATTTTGTGTGACAGGTCCTTGTTCACCGAAAATCATAAGAATTTGGTTGGTATATAAACCAGAGTGAGCTATGTTGTATTCTAAGAAGAGAAGCTATTTTCTAAACGCTGAAGGGATCTAAGATCGAATGATTGGCTAAAACCTTCACAAGGAATGTCAACGTTGGTACCAAAAGAATAATTGTGTTTTGAAGATGTATTTTGAGTTGTTTTTGATCTCCTTAAACTTTTGTCCAATTTCTGGGACAAAGCTATTGCGGCAAAGTCAAGAGTACTGAGAAGAATGGTATTTTCTAGATGAGAGAGTGGGTTGGTAACAACGTTGCTGTAACAATGTCAGAAGTAAATTCGTTTTTGTTACTCAGAAATCTAGATGTTGAAGTACGTTTTTTTTAGCTTTTTCTTGAATGCGAAAGTTAGTGGTTTATGGTCTGTGTACAGTGGAAATTTCTAGGCTTCCTGAAAAGTTCAGAAATCGAGCAACCGCCCTGATAAGCTACCAAAAGTATGCAGTGCACTTCTGTTGCTCGTTGCTTAATTTGGCCGAATAAAAACCGATGGATTGCCAAGAACCATGCCATTGTTGCTGCAGACCAGTCCCATAGCGGCAAGACCAACAGAGTGGTTATTGCTTCGCCAGTTTCGACCGGATCCAAAGCTTTGATAGTTTTAGGTTAGTAGTCACTTGTTTTAGCGCCATCCTTATTAATTTCGTAAAGAAAGTGTTGTATGACTGGCTGCCTGAGGAAGGAAACGACGACGGTGGTGTTGACTATCCCAACAAATCTCGTCTTGAGGAGTCAAGCAGTTGAAATTGACTCAACCTAATCTGAGGATGTTTTGATTCCTTTCAGCGAAAGCTCATGAAATAAGAATTTGACCGAGAGTAGAAGAAACTGAAAGTTCGCTAAGTTTATGCTGAGATCATTGTGCATCAATCATTTTTCGTTTGCTCAAGAGCTTTGGAGTAGCGGTAGCTGTAGCAAAAAGTTACATTCTAATTGAGCCGCGGCGAGTATATCTGGTGCTAGTTGGCGTGGTCTCGACAATTTCGGCGAGCCAATGATCAGAATATGCTGTGTTACTTTACTTGGCTCAGTGAACCCTGTGTCATGCCCTATTATTTTTGAAAAAGGACGTGTATCCGTGGATATGCGGATGCCTCCACCGAAACATTAAGTTTTGGCAGATTGTACAACGTGCTCGAACCTTTAGTTGAAAGCGATGTGGATAAAGTTAGCTTTGACCAAGTCTACGGCCAGTCCATAGTAGCAGATAAAGCCTGCAACTAAAATGGGTCTAGATACATTGGCAATAAAAAAAAGTCTTCTGCGAGCTCACAACAGTGTCCTCCTCCCCCTTTAATCATCCTCTGGACGTAGGTATTGATAATAAGACCAGAAGGAGGTAGTCCTTCGGTTATGGTATCTGTAGGTAGTTGAATTGAATTACTTATTTTTATCGAATTGTATTATTTACTTCAAATCACGTGTCATATATTTTGATCGGGCCGGCCACGGTCATGGTCATGCTGGTGGCTGGTCATGCATGTAACACAAGCTTGAATTGACAATCAGACTAATTCCAAAAATTTATTTACTATTTCAGTCAAATCAGGAATAAGAACTATAATGAGTGCAATGATGAACTGACCGATGAGAAAGCAAAAATATAACGAAAAAATGTCGGAAACTAATAAGGTCAAACAGTTGGTAAAATCTACCAGTTAATCAAAAACCCTTCAAATGATACAAAAAAACCAAATATTCAATTTTTCTTTAAATTTTAGGCCACTGTAAAATTAATTCTACAACTACCAGCCCAGGTTGGGCGCGTACTTCTTTACATTTCAAACCTTGTTTCTTTGGTGTATTTTGTACATTAAATTGCACGCAAAGCAGAAGCGCTGCTTTATATGCTTTATTTCGGCAGCATGAATTCAATATGAAAGGTATCTTCCTTGCAATTTGCCAGTAACTGGTGAATAATGAACATGTCAAAAAATACCTTCAATGGTATAAAAAACCCAAATAGAAATAGAAAATCCAATCAAGTAGAAATAAAAAATCCAATTAAAATATCAAATTCAGTTAAAAAGTATCACATGACGGTAAAATCGAATCAACTAAAACATTTTGTCATTGTGAGTAAATATAGGATACGTATAAGTATATAAAGCATGTACCTTTAAATGAGATTGACGAAATTGAAAAGATTAGAAAATATTCTTTACCGTATATTATTCCATCTAATAATTTTTTTTGTTTGAACGAATGAATTCTATTTGCATGTGGATTATGGAAGAGAAATGTATTAATATGTTTTAATATCGATCTGCAAACCAAATGCGATGCAATAAAATACCTGAGACTTGACATGTACATACCTCTCTCGAAACCTTAATTGCATAACTAGGATTTTTATGTAAATTTCTATAGCTCACCCAAAAACTAGTCTTCATACATTCAACTCAAAGCCTGTTTTGTTATGCTCTCGATAAAAAAATGAATGCTAAAAACGCCACCGCAACGATAAAACGTAAACTGCATAATCAGAACGATTTCACATCGAAAGATTTTTTTTTCAGATACATATCAGTATCTAACGTTCTATCGAAAGCAGAATAATTGTGTCAACATCCGAACGTATGCATATATATATACATTCGCGCATGGTATCTTTGAGTTTGTGCTTGAATGTGCAATAACAACTCTGTGTGTAAGTACTAATATACATATTTATATGAAGTTAGGCAAACATACTTACACATCATACTTCTATATGAAAACTATTCGAAATGAGGTCAAAGCTTCAAGCCGCGTCATTTTCATATTTTTCATGCAGGCTTTTAGACTCATTTGCGAGCGCATACAACCGACTTTAATTTGCATGAATAATGCAATGTGTTTACTGTATGTGTGCAGAACACGTAAATGCAATGATTTGCATTAGAAAATCTTCAGAGTTGCAAAATGTTTTTGTTGCTTATATTCATGTACATTAATGAATTAAAATCAGCTTTTATGTGTATATAGGCTATTTAAAAAAATGTGAAGTCAATTTTTGTGTTTTTTGTTCTTCTATTCAATTTTGATTTTTTTTGAACATGGAACAACAAAGCTCATGGGGAATTTTGGGTATAAATGTGCGTAACTTTTTCACTTATATTGTAGCTTTTGTAGCTGAAGTCTTCTAGCTAATCAATGGTAGTTCGACAAAGAAATTTTCATAACTAATCAGTTGATTTCATATCAATAAGATGTATCCATATTTTTTCGTATGTATCTTAAGCTTAATTTTGATCAAAAATATGTATTTTCCTTTTTCTGCTTTTGCTTCATACAGTGTAATAAATGCTCATAAAAAACTGAGCACAATCCAATCATATTTCACTGTCAAAAATTAACATCACACCAACATCAAATATTACACCATCTCAGAAAGCTCCTTCAAACCAACACTCGACCCGAAAATTGATAGAAATCTACATAAATACATTTGCATGTAGGTTGCTACAAGTTTTCGAACCTATGCATTTAAATTAAAAAGCAATAAATGCAAATTGATTAGGAACTGCATGAAATTATTCATATAACCTCAACCGAATCAACTTGAAGAATTGTCATTTGTCACAAAACGCAAATAAGTATGTACCGAGTCGTAGATATGTGTGTTCGAGGTCTTTTAGTATCGGTGAGTATAATATTCCGATACAGCGAATTCAGGTCGTCAATATATGTATCTTTATGAAAATCGATTTGCTGCTAGATACTCTTTAAGGATATCGAGATCTATCAAACTGTGAGTGTTATGCTCGTTGAATGTTTGTTATTAATTTGTCAAAGAAATGATTGGATGAAGACAGCATAATGTATCTATACAGATCTTTAATGTATCTTTACAGATATCTTAGGTATTAACATGCCTATATTAACATGATTATATTAAGATGCTTTTGGGGACTAATTACTGTTTTTTTCTTAAAATAACTAAGTTGGGTTTAGTTGGGGATGGTGAAAAGAGTTATTTGAATATTATGAAGGGCTGCTTTGGAAAAGTATTTTGTTGATACAATCAATTGCAAGTGAATAAATTGGAAGTCTTCAAAAATGAAAATTCTCGTCAATAATTTGACCAACAGTAGCAGATTTAAAAAAAAAATATGTAAATTTAGGCAAATAAGTGCGATTGTTTTGCCACCAAATTTAACGACAGAAAAATTCTAAGCAATTTGGCAATTTTTGCAAGTTATATACCCAAACTTTTTGATAGAATGTCTACATGAAATCAATTAACCATTCAAGCAGTTGCAATCAAAGAAATGTTTTTTAAGGGGTTAGTCCACTGTTAAACTGCTCAAAATGAACTTTTTTTTTAAACAGCTACCAACAAAAAACTATTCAAGATATCGATTTGAAATTTTACATGCATCTTTATTGAAGTTAAGAGTTAACATTTTCATTGGAAAAAATTATTAGAAAACAAAATGGCGGCCGCCCCAATGGACCGCCGCAGCACCGCTGAAAAAAAAAGCAAATTGCGCCTCGTAAATTCCTGGACAAAATAAGCGTCTGTGAACAAATTACCAAAAAGATTTCATTAGTTTTGAGTATAAAGGACTGCACGGGCCTAAATTTAGAAAAAAAAAATTTTTTTTTTACGATCTGGGAAACATTTTTTTGATTAAAAAATTTTTTTTATTAATTTTTTTGATTCAAAAGTATACCACATTTTTTTTAATCGCTTTAGGGCTCTAAATTTAGACCCGTGCAGTCCTTTATAATCAAAACTAATGAAATATTTTTGATAATTTGTTCACAGATGCTTATTTTGTCCAGGAATTTACGAGGCGCAATTTGCTTTATTTTTTCGGCGGTGCTGCGGCGATCCATTGGGGCGGCCGCCATTTTGTTTTCAAATAATTTTTTCCAATGAAAATGTTAACTCTTAACTTCAATAAAGATGCATGTAAAATTTCAAATCGATATCTTGAATAGTTTTTTGTTGGTAGCTGTTTAAAAAAAAAGTTCATTTGGAGCAGTTTAACAGTGGACTAACCCCTTAAGTGACACTAAAATTGAATAGGGTTTATTAAATCAATTAAATTTACTAAATAAATCCAAAGCTAATTTAAAATACTTCTAATGAACAAATCTGCTATTTAATTGATTGAAAATCCAAAATTAAAATAAAAGATCTAGCAATTCAGTTTTTCTATGGATACATTTTTCAACAATTTTTGAATTCGCAATGCATCAAAAATAATTATATTGAAGGTTTTTATTTAAAAATCTTGGTTAAAAACGAAAGGTAAGCTTAATAGTTTAGACTTTAATATTTCTAAAAAAAGATAGACAAGATAAAACAGATGGAATGGTAGTGATTACTGTTAAAAAGTCATTAAATCACGAAATTTTCCACTCTCAGAGACTGAAGTTACTCCATTGGCATTGATGTCATTAATGCCGAACTGTTTTTTGTCTACTTTTCTGACACTAGATTTTAAAATAAGAGACTACTTTCATGTGGAAACAATTTAAAATAGTTAACGAGATCTTACAAAATAGTACTTTTGTGCGGAGATTTAAATGTGCTGCACAGGCTCTGGAATAGCGAGCAAGGTGGATACTTCATAAGCTGGTCTGATATTCATTAACCAGAAAAACAATACGGGGGAAAAACATAGCTATCGAGGTAAAAATACTAATCCAAGAGGTAAAATGCAGCGAACAATAAAAGATCTGGACACCTGGATCAAGTACTGGAAAAAGTCAGAATTAACTAGAAGCTTTGCGGGACACTAACATTCCTATAAAAGCTGCGGTGAAACATAAGTAAAAACGTCAAACAAAAAGCAAAAACTCCAAAATGAAAAATAAATGAAAAATCGAACTTATTGACATCAGATGGATAAGTACAAAAACTGGCCTGTTTGTTAGTCTGACCCGATGTTTCAAATAAATTAATTGACCATGTAATATATTTATTATTACACTGATCAATAGTGGTCATGCCACACGAACTCTGATAGGTGATCGTGTTTTGACTACTTACCCTCATTACTAAAAGGTACTTATTATTTTTCAATCACCCTCAGTTTTTTTTGTGATGAGGTCAGGTTCAATTTCGGTATTGTAGCGATAAACGCATATGAAAGTCCGTAAAAAAGGAGTGCTATACATTTGTTTTCGCTATTAATTTAAATTGTTTTGGTTTTAATTGACTTCTTTGGTTGCGCGAATATGTCGAAAAAGTTTATTAACAATACTACCTCTTTTTTTAATGTTTGGTGGAGCTAACTTTCAAAAATCAAATGCGAATTTCCGCTGTTCTTATTTTGAAGTGTTACCGCGAGTATTTGAGTTTTGGGGTGGCTCATCAAGACAAATCTTGCGCACCACATATTTGTTGCATAACATGTGTAAAAACTTTAACTGATTGGAAGAAAGGGTCACGTCATATGCCGTTTATTATTTTCATGATATGGAATGAGCCAAGCGATCATGTTTCAGACTGCTATTTTTGACTTACTCCAATAAAAATAATTGAAAAAAAAAAATTCAACGGCAAAACACACAATTCGATACCGTAATTTATCTTCAGCAATAAGACCTGTTCCTCTTAATGACAATTTACCTATGCAAGTTCCATCTATCTCGTTTAAGGATGACGATTCACAACACTCCACTTCAAGCCAATTGAATTAGTGATGCTGAAATCAAAGAAGGCTTTGTCGTAGAACCTTAAATCAGGAAATTAATGAAAGATCCGAAATTCGAAGAAAATTTGAACGTTTTAGAAAAACCAGCTTGACATTGCCTTAAGAACGTGGTTGCGAATTTTTGGGGTAACCATAAGAGTGAAAGCCATATAGAATTGATTAACGAGCTTCTATTGACATATGAAGCTTTGGGTTGAAATTTGTCGCTTGAAATTCATTTTCTAGACTCACATGTGGATTTTTTCCCTGGCAATTTGGGAGCTGTAAGTGATGAGCATGGACAAAGGTTCCATTAGGACATTTCAAAGATAAAGAAGCGTTACTTGGATAGATGGAGACCAAGGACGTTGGCTGGCTACTGCTGGACGATCAAAAATGACCAACCGGAAGCCAAATATTCCGGAAAATCGTAGACCTTTAATTTACAAACTACATTATTCACATGTTTCTGGAGAACCATTTAATATTTTCTTTATAATTTATGTTTCTTACGTGATAAAAAAAAATAGCTACGTATTATTCACAACACTTAATAGATAGAAAAAATACTAAAAATTTTGTTAACTAGTGTTATTGGAAGATCAACTTTTCCCTTATAAATAAGAAAGACGTTTTAATTTCTTGACAGATATCAATATTTCGAGGGTATTTTTTTCTTGTTTTCAGTGTCATATCTTATATCGATATCTGCCAAGAAATTGAAATATATGGTCTTTCAGTAAGAGTAGTTGGTTTTTAATTTTAATTAAATTTATATTATCATGATTAAATGTAAATCTGTCTATAAGTGATTTTTGAACTTCGAGACAAAATGGCCTTTCTTTGACGGTCTATTATCAAGCTTCAAATAACATAATTGAAAGTAATGTAAAAAATGCGACAGTTAGAGTGCATTGGAGATTTGCATTTAAGATTTTAAGTCCGTGGCAATATTATAAGAAGTGAACTGATTTTCAGCTTACTAAATTTGATGTTTTATACCTAATATAATATATTAACGAAGAACGTGTGTATGAAAAAAATATGGCTTGAGTCGTCGACGGCTCTGTTTACTAAGATATTGCTGTATCACAGAGACCTACTGGCTGTGGACTTGGAGTCTCAAGGAGTCTCAGTGGCATGATATTAAATGAATAAATTTACACAATTTACTGAATTAAAAAACTACGACTGTGTAATGAAAGATGCTTTGGAGAAGGCTCACTGGGAACACTGAGATAAAGTAACAGCTTAAGTGATGCACCCAAAAAATACACTTAATAGCAAAAATTTACATGGTAAAAACAAATTCATTATTTTGTGGGATATTCATTATTTTTGCTTAAAAACTAGTTTGAACTGATAAGCCATGGATTTAACGAGATTTTTTGTGTATTGAGATATTGTTTTATTTCATTCTTGCTACGAGACGTATTGCTCCTGATTGAGCGACGTATGATTTTTCATTCAAGTAAAGAGCAAACATGGATAGCTGCTGCTGATTGTGTCGGCATCTGAATGGTGTGGGGGGGTGTTTGGTCATAAAATCAGAAATTTTATTTGAATAAAATTATGTGTAACATCTTTCGTAAAAATTGAATCCCCCACCCCAAATGTCGCACAGTCGCATATTATTACCACTATGTTTAACACATACGAGTATATGCAGATGTAATTCTTTTCGCCTACTAAAAGGACTATCTTTTAAAAACCAATCATCTTTGTTAAAGGAGTTATTCGCGGACTGAATTCTAAGTTTTCTGTTTTTTGTTGAGAAAAAAACGTATTGATTGAATATTTTGCCGCTTCTTCAGATAGATCTAAGGCGCTTACGAGAATTGATCTAAAAGTAGTGATAATCGGCTATTTTAAATTCGCATAAAATTAAAAAAAAAAACCATTTTACTACCTCATATACCCGCTAAGTTAGCATAAATAAACAGAAATATGCCACGATTCCAGGGAAGTACATTCAGTTGAATACGAATAGTCGAAGAGAGAACATCAAAATGAAAAAAAAAACGTAATTAGAGCTGTCATTAAGTACCTGTGTTTGAAAAAAAATATCTACCAAAGACTAGGAGACTATGCTTCTCCATATTCCACGGTTATAGTCTAGGCCAAGGAGTTTAAGCTGGGAAGAACATCTACTGAAGATGAATACTGCGAAGGACGTCCGTCCACGTCCCTCAATGAAGACAACGTGAAAAAAGTCGAAGATGTCGAGTTGGTAGATCAAAAAGTGACCGTCAGGCATATAATAGCTGAGGTCAATCGTTGCCAACGAATTCCGTCTAAAGAAGGTCTCTGCGAGTTGGGTTCCGAGAATGTTAGCCGACGAGCAAAAGGAGAAACGAGCCCACAATTCAAGAAATCTCGAAAAGTTCCAGGCAGATCTGGAGAAGTATTTGTCACGTTTCGAACCATGGACGAGAGCTGCATCCACCATTTTGATCTAGAAACCAAACAGCAATCGATGACCTGGAAGCGACCCTCTTCACCGATGCCGAATAAATTGAAAGTGTCGAGTTCGGCAGGGCAGGTTATGCATCAGTTTTTGGGACGCTGAAGGAATCATTTTGGTGGAATATTTGGAAAAGGAGGCCTCTATATCAGGCTCTTTCCAAATAAGAAGATTGTGGGAGGCTATTAACTCCGAGCCGCAGTATTGTTGGCTCAAGACAATGCACCGGTTCACAACGTTGCAGTTTCGATGGCTACAATTCAAGAAACAGGATTTGAGCTGCTTGAACATACACCTTATTCGCCAGATCTAGTTGCCAGTGACTTCTATCTTTCCTCGGCTCAACAAACACCTTCGGGGCAAGAAATTTGAAGATGACAGCGAAGTGATGGCCGTTGTTGGGGCGTTTTGGGAGACTAGAGACAAATCATTTTTTGCTCAGGTTATCATGAGTTTGGAAAAAAGATGGACTAAATGTTTTCACTTGTTAGGAGATAATGTTGAAAAATAAAAAATTTCAGTATAATCATTTTGTTTTACATTGATTATCATTACTTTTGGATTAACCCTCGTATAGTAGAACTTTCTGGATTTATTCTTAAGTCCATAGACAATTCTTGCCATAGATACTGTTCGGTACATTTCTACTTTTTAAATGCAGGCAGTTTTCATGCACAATATGCTCAAACATTTTCAAAAATTTTGCTATTTTTCGTCGACTTTGGCTTCTTCAGCTGCGGTTTTTTATTTACTTGAAATCATACAGATTTTATTATTGAGTTGGAATTTTTGTTGGCATTTTACGTTATTTTGATAACAATTATCTAAATATTTTAAATTGACTTCTTTTTCTAAATAAATCATTCAAATGTTGAAATACTTGCATCTTCCTTGTTTATCTATGCTGTATATCTATGCTGTATATCTATGCTATATAATGTGCTTGAAAGTGCATTTAGAGTGAGGAATTCGTAGTGGATACAGGATACACTCTAAAAATTTTTAGATCAGATGTGGTAGCTCTTTTCAATATTAATCACAAGCATAGCGTTAATAAAGTAATTATAGATTTTGAACATATCTTTCGTCACGTCATGTATAGCTTCGTCATATTTGCTGACTTCGGGGAAGAACTAAAATTTGACTGAGATGTCATAAACAAATAAAGGAAAACAACAATGGACATAAGTGGGAGCGTTGAGGTACTTCAGAATCTACAAGGAAGGGCTAACAAGTGTTTACTGACAACGGGAGTCCAGTTTGCTAAAAAAAAAAATCCGATGTTTCGTAATTTTATGCACAGAAGGTCAATATTTACATTCGTGAAAGCTTTAGGACAATCTGTGTGAACTTTTCGTGTAAAAGAATCAATTGCATAGCTTCTTAAGGTTAATAAGTGGGTAACCGTGGATTTTCCTGTTCTACCTTGGTTATACTTAATCAACCCGATTTGTTTACAATTTTTGATTGATTTTTTTTTATAATGCTGATTCTTATAATGGTGAAATATAGATTTAAATTTTAAATCATGATCAGTAGATTTTAGGAATAAAATTATGTTTAGATAGTGGTGGGAAAATTCCAGTAGCTAGTGTTCGGTTAAAGATTAAAAAAAGAGGTAAGACCATCAGCCTGATATTTTAGAAATACAGAAAGCAGTCCATCTATATTAGCTGACTTTGGTGCATCAAGCGATTTTAATTTCTTGTCCATTGACTTGGAACTGCAGGTAAATTTCAAAATCGAAATCGAAAGCACGGTTTTTGTTAGTGTTGAGTACGAGTTTCTTTGACAAACTAAGAATTAATGCAAAGCGAATATTTTGGAAATTTTTTATGGATTCTCACTACTAGCTTAAACGGAAAATTTTTTTTACAAAAATGTCACTTCTAAGTGAATTCGTGAATTGTTAGAAGTGTTTAGAAGGCAAAAGCGGATCCATTTTGTAAATATGTCAATAGCAATATCATCTTGATTCGTACAATGGGTGCAAGGTTTATCAGGAACCAGAAAGTAATATGATATTCCTCTCTTCTTTGGAAATAATTTGATGATGTCTTGAAGAAGCATTTAGAACATGGCTTGTGGCAATTCGAAGGCTATGAAGGTACATATTGATGGATTGTACTGAACAGGACCGATTAAAAGATATTCATGCATCATCTACACGCAAGTGCCAGAGAATTGCATCCAATCGGTTAACAATATGTGTTGATTTAATTTAATTATAGACCTTAGTAGATTTCCGAGGTTGATTCAATCGCATAGGAGGGATTTGGATTGGAAAATATGATTGGAGGGTAGTAAAAAAAAATCGCAATCATTTTTTGAATTTTAATTTTACCAAAGACCATTTAAAATCGTTCCAAATGAATCACCTTAAATCCTACCTCACGAATTTTAACCATATCTCACCTCAGCGTCACATAAATCAACCCGACTGACCCAAAACACTTCTCACGTTTCCGCTATTCATGCCAAAAACCAACTAAAAACTTCCCACTCAGTCTTAGGTCTAGATCAACAATTGGCCTTTATTCGATCTTGCATGCCGATTTAGAACCTTTTAGCACGCGTCATCAATCAAACGAACAGATCGTTCGAGCGTGTCGAAATCTCTAAGCGCGCCGTTCAATGCAAGCGAAATCCAAACCAAATATCTGACTAGCTAACTAACTATCTCACCGACCCTATAGCATTCATTTATTCGCATCGATTGCATCAACAATACTGAAACAACTTCGAGTCTGCTGCGACGGTGCAATATCGCATTCGCTCTTGCACTGCTACTGCTGCTGGTGGTGCATGGATGCGAGTGCAATTCTGACAGACAGTAGTACTTGTGGTCGAGATTTTCAATAAAATTATCGGGGTCGATATAGATATGATTAGAGCCGACCCAAACGATGTGATATGTTCGGTTAATTTTCATAAACAAAAACTTAATTGCAGTCTGTCGCAAGCAGTGGAGATTGAAAATCGAAATTTGCCAACTAAATTAAGAAAAGCCAGACCTGTTGAATCGAGCTATTTAATAACGTTGTATGATTTTTATAAGCATGGATTGAATTAAGGTACGATAAATGGTTTCGGACTATGAAATGAAAACTAGAGTTTATAGTTTAACACTTTTTGATTGGTGCGAGTTGCCTACTGCGGCCTCGGAAAAAAAAACAGTTGATACAATTTATTTTTATTCAATTTATTATTAATATTTATTTTCATTAAAGAGTGCTTCCGCTTTACATTTTCCATACGATTCAAGTTATTAGCTTTGCCAAGCCGATTCTGCTTTAAGAAAGCCGCAAATACACCTGGGTTCGGAAGGATGTGGGTTTGGCTGAGCAACCACATCATATCATCGACTAGCAAGGACCTCCACCTTTCGAAAGGATATATACATCAAGAAAACTTTGTAAATGCGATGATATACATATGTTCCAAATCAATGTAAAATATTAAACTAATGAAGTTTCAAACATGATTTTCTTTCATAGGCGTGCACAGGGGATTGAAATAGAGGGGGCAAATACTCAAATTCAGCAATAACTTTTCCCAATTTTCAGTGAAGTATTGTGAAGACACAGCCAATGTATAGTACGAGATAAAGTGCAGGGAAAATTTTGCAAGAGTAGCTATGCAATAGACAGGGAAATTGCCTCCTCTGCTTCTTCCTGTGTATGCCACTGTTTTTTTTTGACAAGTATTCGATCAAAAAACTTGGTTGATTACTCAAGGAGTAACAGTCAAATTCAATGATGAATTGGAGTCTCTCTATCTACTTACACTTTCTACAGAACTAGGTCTCTGTTTTCGCGAAAACTGGTCCAATCATTGAAAATTCTACCTACAAAAACTATTACACGTAGTTTAAAGTTTAAATTTTTTTCAAACCTATCCCGAATTTCACGAGTTTCTGAAAATCTTGAAATTTATCTTGAATACACAACTCTGTCAACCGAAGTCACTAAAACTTCCTCTAGTATCTATCTATCCATCTAGATACATTTACATTCCGTATTGATTGCTCGTGATCTTTTCGCAATGGCAAGGTACGGAAAAGTCACTACGAAAAACTATAATACAAGCACAACCATATCGCATCGTCGCGATCTATCCAAAGTACACACATTTATCTGTCTCGCGAATCTATCTTCGCAAAAACAGATACGATACTTGTATGCATGCATCTATTTACTCATACACTCATTCACCACACTGAGCGCTCGATTCAAACAAACTCTTTTCGTTTCTGGTGAATTCGCAAAGAAAACTTTGGTTTACTTGGCATTTCGGTTATTTTCTGCTTTGAAAATTGCCAGTTGAGCACCGTACTATTCAGTCGTGGCCATTGAGTGGCTGTTATTGTTGAGCTTGGCTCGTCGTCACCTTAATGCCTGCATCAACTCGTATCAACCCATTTATTTGCTGCCTGATGCCGCCACCGCCTAATATATGCGTATGCATTTGAGAGTAAGTCAAAAAAAGTTACATAATTGGGGAAAAATGTTTGTAGAATATAATTTTATATGGTTGACATTATGAAATTGGAAATTGGTTTGTTGGCAGCTATATAGTTGGTTGCTGCAACAAACAAGCGACTTTAGAAATATTGTGGAAGAGCGTACGGTATGACTTTGCGCACAGTGTGGTATAATAGGTTAAATGTGTATAACCAAATGGATTTTATGATGTTTGGCTTGTTTATGGTAAATGGTGTAATTGGAGTTAATTGATTGGAAGTGGCTGAGAGAAAGGTGAAGCTTAAAGATTTCCCGGTGTGGAATGTGGAAGATTATTGTCGGTTAGAGATCATTTAATGGAATGTGAAAAATATATGATTTCAATTTGTGATATATAGTCATTTCGTTATTGATATTTTTGCTGTTTTTTTCCCGTTTCTGAAAAGATTGCGGTTGCATAGATAATCGGAATCTTGTGTCAGTAGGAGAGAAAATCCAAATTCAAGAATTGTGGAATACTGAATAAATTTTATGTTTCAAATGCATCGAAGTATTCGGATCCCTTTTTTCAGTCCGAATTATATTTTGGTAGATGTATATGTATATACAAAAATTCTATTTTCAAACTCAAAAACGCTCCACAGAAAAAAAGTGGCAAATGTGTTAAGATAATTAAAAAAGGTTAAACGTTGTTTAAAATAGTAAAATGGGGAATTAATTCGTTCATTCACATAAATAACTTCACGTACCATATTATTAATATAAATCACTATGTTGAAATGATACTTTAGAGCATATTATAAGAACTTTATACTTGCTTTGTCAGGCAATCGAAATTTTTTGTTAAACATACCTGAAATAAAACATAAATTTCATTAGACATATTACAATGTATTAATTAAATTTAATTAAAGAATAATATATTTAAAAAAAAATTAGAACAAGAATAATATATTTTTAAAAGAATCGACAACGAAATCGCCAAATCACAACATATAATCTATTACCTAGGTTGTAAAAGACCAGGGTGAGCTTAGCTATGTTTCACGTGAAAGTTTACTTAATTGAATTATAGAAATCTAGCTTATACCTTATTATAAATAATTGGGATTAATTTTTCATAGCCTTAAGCTAAGTCCTTGTCGGAAGATATTGAAAGCTCATTCCTCAAAGTAAAATCTAAGGTTGACAAAGAAATCTTCCAAGATCTTCGCAGTCCACTGCATATTTATCATTTACATATTTAAGAGCTGTAACTTTGAGGATGAACCCCTAGAATAGGGAGATTAGCGATGAAAATGGTGTACAAAATAGGTACAATAACAGAACCTTGTGGCATTCCATATGTCACAGATCCTCGATGCAAATTCGCTTCATTGACGCTGACATCGATTTTTCCAAGAACCTGGGAATCCAAGCTTGACTAGCTTGTATAGGTCTTCTCGATATTTAAAGTATAAACAACCATTGGAGTATTTCGCTCATTATGGCAGGATATAATCTCATCGTGCCCTCAAACTACTACCATCGGTATTTCTGAAAGACTTTATAGTTTTGGAAATTTTTCTGAGATCGAAAAAGGTGCAGAAATGATTTTGAATCTCACGAAAATGATCAGACGTACAGTCTTGTATCCAATTTTATTATTGAATATAATACTGAGCTATTAAAGGGTAGAGTAAGTTTAGAGTAATGAAATAAGACTGCTTGTCTGCAGACACTCGATATTAAGTCTACTAACGCAATTCAATAATACATAATCAAACAACTGGAAAATTATTCCCTGAAGTGGCACAGTAACGGATGACAAAATTTCGCTACGTTACAGAAAAATACAATTATAAGTGCATAAGTATAAGTGCATTCGTACAATTATAAGTATAAGTGCATTCGTGCATAAATTTGAATTAATTTCAGGCGTGTAGAAATAGTATTAAGAAGAAAGGTTTTAAGGCTTGGAATTGATATTTGGAATTGATACTAACTATTACGTCCATTTTCTGTTTTAACGAAAATTATATGAGAGCAAAAATTCAAGAGAAAACAGAAGATAAAAAAGTTAGAATACAATTTGGGGAATAGGGATTAAACTTGTTTCGCCATGTTTCTGGTAAAGATTAAACTTGCTCCACCTACAAAAGCCATTAACATATAGAAGAAAATTATTTTTTGCACGCAACAAACATAGCATATACATATTTTACATGCAATGCAATAAAATCTGATCCCATCGACTTAAGTCTTTACTTTCAAGTAACAGAAATGGCAAACTAAAAATAACAGCTTATTTAAGCCTATGCAATTTTTTTGTATAATGAAATATCGACAGTAGCAGTGCGTTCATAAAACCCGATTTTCACGGACTAAACTTATTAAACCTATACTAAAAAAAACAACAAAATACAATTACATCAATGATACTCATTTATGCTTAGTAGTAATATTAAATTTTAATATTTAACTTTAACACACTATAATACTTTCAATTACACTTTCAATTAACAATGTATGATCCTTCAACTAGTATTTACATGATCTATGCAAAGAAGAACAATTTTTAACTTGACTTCACAGCAGGAAAAGCTGCAGCGTCATGGTCTGGTGCGAAAAAAATTGACAGCCAGGTCGTACCAAACAATATTCAATACAGCTTTTCCGTCATACCAAGTAATTTTTAGTCTCCTGAGATTGGCATATCGACGAGAGAACGCTGTCATGCATACAAGTCATTAAAACCTGGATCAGAGGCCAACATGTCGATGTAATGGGATACTCCCCTTACTCACAGATTGGAGCTGGCTAACTCTTAAAGTCAATGAAGATGCCAGATAAAAAATAACAAATTTTTCCAGACAAAAAAAAACTAAAAAAACTAATCTACGCTATCACAAGTAATTGGGATGAAATTTACTTAAATCGTCTTAAATTATTGTATGACTGAATGCTTGACAAGTATGTACGAAGTTATTTTGAACTAAATAGGAAGTGCACATTCCTAAAAAAAAATAGGGAATTGATTAAAAATAGTATTTTTGATAAATGAAGTCCTAATCACGAATTTCACAAGTTTAGTATTCTATGGAGCTGATTTAGGAGGTAAAAATTATCAATACGACTATACAAAACTGTCCAAAGATAAGGACCCACCGTTGACTCTTTCATTTCGGGTTTTAAGTTTAGGGTCCGAAGGGGAAGAGGAATCAGCTTTCTCTATTCAAATGATCAGTAACATATAAAGACATTGGTTTTTCCCCTATTTTGAAACGTTTTGAAAAGATTGTTTATCATAAAAACGTTGCGCCCATTGTGGGCCAAACGCCATATAAATTTTGTTAGTTGTGAAATATGAAAATTCTAGTACGTCTTAACAATCTCATCTAGCTTTATCAATTTTCAATTTTATGAATAAGTTTTAATCAATTTATTTTCGATAGTCGTTGTTAACTTACGCTCGATTAAAGCCCAAAATTATTAAGCTAATCAGCCCAAAATTAATTTTTCAAATAGAAAATCGACGAAAAACACGCAAAAACAATGGATTTTATTTTGACGCAATACATTTATTCTCGTTATATAACAAAGGCTATAAATTATTTTACAATATAAAACAAAGGTTATAAATTATATTACAAAAGGTTTTTTTGTGTTTCAAATATTTGATCACAAAAGCAAAAATTATTTCAAATTTATTGTTCTGTTAAATACTTAAGTGGGAAAACAGTTTAGGAGTATATTTTTAAGGATTGCATGATTTCTTTTGATAAAGACAGAATGAATAGAATTTACTTAAGCTTTGGGAATGCTTTCACACTGAATGTTTTTACTTCACTTTTTAAAATTAACGGATTAAAAGCTATTCGAAGTATACTGTACGAAAATTGCAAAAAAGTGCATTCAACAAAACCCATTTGAAATCTATCATATACGAAACTTTGAGACATGTTTTGAATACTGTTTCCAAAAAAATATGGTGAGTTAAAAAGATCAATTTTATGAAGCATATAAACTGTTTTCCTCAATCAAATACATTTATTTTTGTGAAATGATGGATCTATTCAACATTTTCGCTTTTGTTTCATCATCTTGGCATTCAGATAGCATATTCCTCTTTTATTTATTTTAAAAAGAAGATGCTACTAATTCAATATTTCCCATTCCATTTTTGTTCCTTCACAAAACTTGCACAAATAGCTTCAAACACTCTTTCTGAGGAGGAAAGAAAGCCTAGTTGTTATGGTGGAACTATGAAAACATGTTGAGCTTCGAAATAAGACTAAAGTTTGAATTATTTTTTTAAACCTTTATAATTTATTTTGAATGAGTGGCAGTTTGATCAATTATTTGCACGCAGTGATAATTAGAAACTCATTTTTAGCTCTAATTTTGAAGTGATTCCGGTTTAGAAACTCTAATTTAGTGGGGTTAAAGCTCCAGCCATGTTGATTTTATTTTATTGCCGTGCATATTAACGTTACAAATAGCGTCTTACACACACATAAAGAGCGCCCGCCTGACACGTTTGTTAATAATGTTAAAATCAAGTTGGCTTGATAGGTAGTTTGAGTCAATAAATAAGATTTTGGAATTTTGACGTCGAGAATTCAAGGTATATTTTCGTATAAGATTTAAGCGGTCTTCATAAAGAGATAGTATTTTGCATATTCGAACATAGGTATGAATAAGCTGCAAAAGAGGGTCTTAGTTAGAAAAATATCGTTGGGTTCCCTCGAACATCTTCTGACAAAACCTAAGGCATTTTTTCCCCTAGAGTAGATGGCAAAAAAAAATCTGCTAGTCAGATCCCCGGGTGACCTATCACCACTGGGTATGTGAGGTTTGACTCACTAAAAAAAGGACCATCTACAAGCCCACGAAGCTCCGAGTGGGGACCCGCCTAAGCACTGCTAGTTCGCCTAGTTCGAAGCGCATCCCCCCAAATTTCGGCGCCATATAGCAAGATGGAATTGGTCGTCTCCATCAGCAGTCTCCGTCTCGTTTCACTGGGTCCGCCAACGTTGGCTATTAGCCTACTCAGTGAAGTGACGACTACTAGAGCTCTGTCACATGCCTTGCGGATATGATCTCAATACGTCAGCTTGGTGTCCAGGGTCACTCCCAGATACCTGACCGACTTGCTGGTCTGGACCCCGACGGAGCCAACCGTCATGGGTATGGCGGCTGGTATACTCCGTTTCGTCAGCATGACAATCTCTATCTTTGAGGCTGCCAGCTGGAGGCCGTGCTCAGTCATCCACCGATCCACCCTTCTCATAACTTGGTTAAGTCTAAGTTGAGCGAAATCGGCAGATCTAGAAGTGATTACAGCTGCGACGTCATCAACGTAACCTACTAGGAACACATCCGACGGCATTTCCAGGCGCAGCAGATCATCGTACATGGTGTTCCAGAGATCAGGTCCTTAGATCGACCCCTATGCCGCACTTGAGGTGACAGGCCTCCTTCTGACTCCGTCCTCAGGGTCGTAGAGCAACCATCGGTCCCTGAGGTAGTCCCGCATCATGGCCAGCAAGTAGCCAGGGATACGGAACCTCCCCTCAAGGGCCCGAAGGATATCCGTCCACCTCGCCGAGTTGAAGGCGTTTTGCACGTCAAGCGTTACCAGCAAGACGACCGGTCTGGCTTGATGACATGCCTCTTCCGCTCTTGCTAAGGCATTACTAGCTTTCACAACGATTGAGTGGATGTGATCGTCAAATGTGAATGATCGATTCAGCAGTACTCTTTAATCGAGTACTTTCGATCTATTTGAAGGTGTACTGAAAAGTGTGTTAGATATAATCGTACACTTTTCAGGATTAATAAGGAGATTTTTATCGGAACACCATCCGGAAATTCTGTTTAGATCCTGCTGCAACTCATTGGAATCATAAAAGTTCATCTCACAACTTTGAAATTTGTAGCGTCATCGGCATAAAGCAGAACAGAATATAACTGCAGAATGAAACCTACATTATTAATAAATAAGACGAACAGTAAAGGGCTTTCAGATGACCAGGCATCACGTAGGGATACACGTGGAGTTCGATACGTCAAGTAAGAGTCAACCCAATTTGAAAACAATTTAGGAATGTGAAAGGAATGAAGCTTAGCAAAAAGTATAGAGCGATCAAGCTTATCAAAGGTTTTCGTCAAGTATGTGGAGGCACAATCAGTTTGGAGCCCAGCTTCGATTGAATTGGTTACTTGGTGAGAAAATTCAAGCAGAATGGTTTTGGTTGAATGGCCTTTCATAAAACCGTGCTGATACGTAGCCATAATGGATTTGCAATGAAAGGCTACAATATCCGTGACTATGGCTTCAAAAAGTTTAGTAACGCAGGGAAGTTTTGCGATAGGTCGATAGCTGCATGCGTCATTACGACTTCCTTTCTTGCATAGAGGAGTGACGGTGGAGTATTTCACCAAATGAGGACAGATGCCTGCTTTGAAGCATGCATTGAAAATATAAGACAGCACAGGTAGTAATGATGACACACAATATTTTAAGACTAAATTAGGTATGTCATCTGGGCTATATGTTATATTATTGCCATGTTTATTAACAAATGCGAAAATGGTATCATCGTCAATTTTTAAATCCTTCGTCTCCAAAGAGGTGACTGCTGAGTTCGTTAAGTAGGGTGAAAAGTGTCTGAAGTTTGGTGAGTCTTTATGATACAGATCTCTTAATGTAGAAAAAAGTTAGTAGTCAGGCTCTGAGCGAATCAACCGAAACTGTTTCCAGGCTTCGTTTTCAGAATTTTTCGAATGACAAAGCTGTGGAAACATCCATAGAAAACGAACCTTCCTGTTACTAAAGATAGTTGGCAGGCACTTTAAAAAACAGCCGAACAGCCGACTGTGGAAATAAAACGTAGCTTTATTCGGATTAGGTTCCTGCAACACGGAAGACCAATCATAGTTAACAAGCAAGACACGCAATTGATCGACGTTAGCTCGTCTAAAATTTAATTTCAATACAGATGGGTAAGATGATAAGTCATTACTAGACTTTGGTTCGAAAATGATGTTGAGTCCCCAATGATGTGCGGTTTTGTCGATGAGAGATGATAAGTTGGTTTAAGGTAGGTTCGGCTAGGTAGGTTGAAGTCATCCATTAAGACGATGTCGTCGTTGTTGTCCGCAAGGTCGCATATGAGCTGCATAATATGTATTAGTGAATCGTATATGTCATGCGAGAAGTTTGGTGACGTGTAGTTGACACTAAACAATACCATCTTTAGAGGAAATTTGACTTGAGCACAAATAAATTCCTTATCTTTTTGTTGCAACGCTGGCTTTACTTGTCTTCTTGTTGCGATTTTGCGATTCACTTTTAAAATAAAACATTTATCATTTTTTGGTAAATTATCAAAGTATTAAAATTTGGATGCATTCACGCGCCAATTCTATAGACCCTCCATAGCACCATGCTAAATTCTCGACTTAATTCTATTTAAATAGCCTTTCCGTCGCCCGCAGCTCGCGGTTTTAGATCATTATTCATTTGATAAAACCATCATTAGCAACACAAAAATGTTATCATTTTATTTGCCCAGACAACGAACGTAATGATTATAATGCATGTCCACAGTCACAAAAATTACTTTGAACTGAAATAACAGAATACAAAGAATGCATATTTTAAGACCAAGCAAATACTTTTGGAATTACAAGCAATTCCAATTCATGGGTCTGACATCTACTTATTTATTATGACGTTGTTGATGATGATTTATGATATGTTGCATTTTTTCGCATTGGTAATCTCTTTCGAAAATCAAAGAAGAAATTAATGTACAACATAAACACGCTTAAGCGTTGTTTGACAATACAGATGATATGAAGAGAATTAGGTTAATTCAACTTGAATGACTTTGATGAATTAAAATATGCTCAATAATATAACAACGATAATAATATGATAGAATTTGAAATCTCTTTTTGAGACTTATATCCCACTTAGTGCATCACTTTACCCGTCAACCTTGATTTTAGACCACCAAAAGGTGTTAAGATTAATCGAAACTATCCATAGTTCAGTCATTGAACAGACAAGAAGCATCGAATTATTATCACTTAATCGCCTCAATTTAAATACAACTTGCAAAATTATAATTCCCTTCGCCTTCAATCGGTATAAAAAAAAAATTCAAAGCTCTGAAAACTCAAGTGAAAAAAACCTTCAGTAAGAAACCTCGCACTATGGCCAACAAATCGAAACATTAAATCTGTTCATGACACACATTTCTTCAAAACCCTCGCCCCCGCGACCTGTGAAGCTTTCATTCATAAATAAATTTGTTTTCATTTATTGCGCTTGCCTACAGACCGAACCTCGTCAGGCTTTGCTTTGCCGGTGATATGTATTCGCAACGATTTTAGGAATTTGCAAACTCGCGTTGAAGTGAATAAAAACATTTAAAAAAAAACACACAAAAAGTATGGAGGCATTAGAATCGCTAATAATTTGCAAATTCTCCTTGTCAGCTACATACCACCTCAAGGAGAAAACATTTAATTTCCATTGCAAAATGTGACGTAGAGGCGTCATCCCTTGAACACTTACTGCTGCTTCGGTTCGAAGCATAGGAAAGCGTGAGTGCCAATAAAATTATCAAAATGACATCCTTGAACTAAAAACGCAAATCGAATTAGCAGTCGATAGATACTAGCAAAAATACATCATCATAACACAACAAACAAACGGCAAGGCGATGCGGCATGCCATTGAGAGCCTAATAGAATCTAAATTGCTCTCATTCCGAAAACTAAGCCGCATAGATACGAATGCAGAAAATACAGTGAGAAAGAAGAGAATGGTGGTCAAGAACTGAAGGGGAAAACTCTTTGGAGCATTCTCCAAGCAAATCGTTGCAGCAGTCGACAGCCCCACGTTGGGAGCTTTTCTCTAAGACAAAATATTTTCTAAGAGAGCGTGACAATTTCAAGACTTTGCGCCGCACGTTCAAATGACTACACATACGAAAGAGTAAAATTGTTAGAAACATAAGAAAAAGTATTTCATCTAAAAGCTCTAGTCAGATGTAAGACACTTGTGTTTGTAAGGAGAATTTGTTTTGCAAGTTACGACAATTGTCTCTGCATTAAGAAAAAACTAAGCGTTTGGATTCGAAGAGAGTGAAGCAACCCCCCAAATAAGAGAGAAGAAAATCTGGTGGTGGCGCGTTAACTATTTTCACTAGTGGAGTAGGTCAAGGACAGAGTGAGCGAAACTGGGCCACTAACACGCACGCTTCGTTTTAATTGTGCCACACACAGCATATGGAGGCGCGCGCGATCTACTCGCACACAATCAACTGCCAAATTATCGGAAAAACCATGGAGCAAACAGAAAATAGGACAACATGCTCCCAATGTGGGTAGGTAGTCGATTTTCATATAGCACTCCACATTGGATGCATGCGGCTAGGCTCCGCACGGGAGACTATGTAGCGCAGGAGC
This sequence comes from Nemotelus pantherinus, assembly GCA_963978885.1. NCBI lineage: Eukaryota > Metazoa > Arthropoda > Insecta > Diptera > Stratiomyidae > Nemotelus > Nemotelus pantherinus. The sequence goes on from OZ022263.1 coordinate 27,322,713, forward strand.
TAGAAATATTAGAGCAAATGGTTGACAGGAAATGGATCGGAACTGGACAGGAGGGTAGTGGTGAATGATAAGCGCACGATATTTTAGCCGGAGACAACCGTCTAGAAAATGGGACATGGTGGCAAAAAATTGATTTTCATGCTTTCATAAGCTTTCCGAAAGTATAATGAAAACTGACTGAGTCCTTTGTAAACCGGATACAGTAAGGATTAGGGGAAAAGAGGAGGTGAGTGAGAGGGCGGAATAGCCCAGTTTGTGCCATTTAGGTAGGAATATGTAAATAGGTTTGGATGAACGTGTTTGCCGCCTCCGACCCGGCATTTTAATCGAGCGGTCGAAAACGAAGGGTTGCGGGTGAGGGAGGACATGAAAGAGCGTCCGCAGTCACCAAAACCAAAACAATGCCACGAAAACTTTACGACGTGCTGGCGTTCTTTCAATGGAAAACGGCATCTGAGTGTAACGAGACGGGAATATTGAGTGGTTTAGAAGAAGTTAGAGATTTCGGGAGTGAACAAGTTGGAAATGTGTTTGTACCGGGTTTTGTTTTCAAGAAGTTTCTTTTATGAAAATATATAGAAGTATTTAATGAGTTTCCATGGCATCGAGAATGAAATGTGAATAAGAAACATGAAAGCCCTGTGGAGCATATATGCTTTGGAAGCAGTAAATTAGGATATTAGGTGTGCATGAGGAGTTAAGATGTTTAAAAGATGTTTAAAAGATGGTCGAGAGAACTGTAGGTAGGCAAATTGAAATATGATTTGATGGCAAATTGAATCATGAACATTTCTGGGAAGTGGATTTTTAAATTTTATTTGGACAAAAAGTACATTAATCTACTAACGAATGAAATTATTGATTAACATGACTTATTGATTTTAATTTTTCCCGCAATCGAAGCAAAATTTGCGGAATACTGAAGGTAGCTTTTGGGTTTCTAAAGGTAGTTTCTGGGTTTTGAAAGGTGAGAAGTCGATGAAAACGACGTAGTCGAGTGGGTGGGGCACGGGATGCTAACATTAGTGACCCCGGAATCGAATTCGACCATGATCACACATCGCGCGTTCATTTAATCTAGCTGTGAAAAGGTATCTAAATTAAATCAAGGGCGCAGTGAGCCCTGAAGTATCATATGAATTGATTATGAAGAAAATGTCCACCTTTTTTAGTCTGGCAGACCAAAAACCTGAGATTACCTAACCTCCTGACTCGAAAAGGGTGTTGATGAGGTTATTTTATTTTACTTTTCACTGATTCAAGGGTTTAGCTTTTTGCGTACAATCTTTTAAAATCTAATACAGCATTCAAATGAGAAATAGTAACAAGCGATCTTCATCGTTTTACTACCTTCTATGAAATGTGCCATCGGAATTCTGGAAAATCCAGGAAAATTCCAAGGACCGCCAAAATACGGATATAATGAAACTACTACCCTACTTTGTCCTTCAATAGCGCTTTTATTGTAACCTTGTCCTTGGCTGCTCTCAGCACTCACCGATAAATGTTCGAATCTGGATCCCAGATGAAAAACGTTTCATTAAAATTTATTTTCCACACCCTAACTTTTGCGTCCAATGCGACCCCCTGCCAATAAACATCAAGTTTAAGCCTTCCTTTATTCATTCTGATTTCATATCTATAGATTTTCATTTTGATATATATCAAAGTTCGACCATATGCTATGAAGCTTGTAAGCTAATGTAATTGAATGCACATGGGGAGGTTGCTTTGCTTCACCGCAGTAATCCACAGGTCTCCTCGATTCCCTCGAACGTCCAAACAAGCACATATACAACGCAAAATGCAAGATTCCCGTCAAAGTTTTCAAGCACCCACCCAAACAGAGAAAACCAGCTTGCATGCAACCATACAAGAAAATTCATGAAACATTGCCACTGCATGGCCTTTGCGAGAAAAGAAAAAAATCGAAGCTTCGGAAAACTGGGTCAAACACAAATACGCGAGTGGGTGAGCTTTAGGTCGCCGCGTATAGAATGCAATCGACAACATTGTTTTCAACAAATAATAAAAACTTATTATCAGAAACGATGAAAATGTATTATTTGTTCGATAGGATCTTAATAAATCGTATTCTAACCCTCAGCCATCGACGAAGACTGGCGCACATGGTTCCAATTCACCTTAGCTGCAAGTGGATCATTATCACTTGCATCCTTTTTCCCGATTTTAATTATACTCGCTGCGCGCTTTATTCTCTATTTCGCATTCACATAATCAACGTATTGTAATTACTCGCCGTGTCCTAATTTTACTTGCAAGCACAAAAGCATGCATAGCTTTACGACGAGGTGACCTCAATTCGAAATGAAAGAATAAATAGCGATTTCATACACAGTATGTTGTTTTTTTTTTTTTGCTCTGAAGAAAAGTATGAACCATTCATCGGATGCCGGGGTTGGGGAGGTTTAGAGAACACTACTAGTTGAGGGTGGGTGGTGATGACCTACTGACCAATTCATCCTGTGATGGGGCTGATGGCGGCAAGAGGGATGGGTGGTATTGTGATGACATGCGTTTCCAGCACATTTTCTATGTAAGCGTAGCGCATAGTTTCATTATTGAAAAGGAGATGCTCGCTGACTAGGCAAGTTGCTTTCGGCGATTTTTTTCTGGATCACAGCCATCCCGAAAACAATGCAACTGGCACACGATCTAAAACTACATAAAAATAAGTTATTGGTGCTGCTGATGTTTGGTGCAGATTTTTCATGTTTGTTTGTTTGTGATTGTGTCGGAAAGAAAGGAGAGATGTAGAAAGAAGATGAATTTTCAATGGATTTGATGTTTGAATTTCTTGCATTTTATAATTGCACTGCAATAGGTAGTTCAAAAACAATCGAAAACATTTCAATCAGATGGGATGATTGTGTGCGCTAACAAAACAAATTGGCTTGTAGTCGAGATTCGTCAAAACAAATGGGGAAATCGAGCGCCCCATGTGGGCTATATGACGATTAGGAACGCGTCTATTTGTCAGTTTTTGCGATTAATTAAAAGTTTTTATTTTATGTTGTAAATCATATACCTTCCAGGCAAAAAATAACTGTGAATTAGCTCCAAAGATTATGTTATATTACAAACTAATCAAATTTCTTTTGTTTGTTAATGAAATCATTTCAATTTTTTTTTAAATATTTATAAGTACAACCCTTATTTGGGTAAAAACAATATTTTTTTTTGTGTAATCAAACTTTTAAAATGGGAAATGATCTCGAAGTTTTCCATTTCAAAGAGATGCCTTGCTGCTCAAAAGAACGTCCCTATTTTTCGGTGTTACAATATAAATTCTTTTCCAGAAGATTATTCTCAACTACTCGAAAAGTTTACTATTTTCGATAAACTTGTACTGAATATAATTTATAGAAAAGTGCAGTTTCGGTTGAAAGGTCAATAATTCGTACAAATTCAAGCGAAATTGAACATAAACTAATCAGCCTTTAAGATATTGAGCGCTCAAAATCTGTTCACTCATCACTTCAATAACGAAGTCTCAATTCAGAAAGAAATTGTTAGCAATCTATCGATACCAAACTTTGCTAGTCCTTATTATTTTTCTTTTATTATTTTATTTTCCTAGTTTAATTTTATATAAACTGGATATTTTCCAACGGTGTCGGATAGTATTTGCTTCGGAAATCAATACCGAGCTCACGGTGCTTCAAAATTTATCCGTTAGAACTATTTGTAAAAAAATTGTATTACACTTTTCCTATTGAAACTCCTTTTAAAAGCAGTAGTTTTTTTTGATAAATTCTAAGTCTTTTATCATTTTAAATATAAGGACATGACTAAGGTACTGAATTATTTTTTATTATTATTTACTATTATTACTAGACAGGAAACTGAACTGGGGGGCTAACGTGAAGCACAGAATTGGTAAGGCCGGCGCAGCACTTTTCGCTTGCCGGTCCGCCTACTCCAATACCTGGGGTCTTAAACCTAGGGCGGCCTATTACATATTCACATGTGTAGTCAGGCCGATTTTGGTGTATGGAGCGGTCGTGTGGTGGAAAGCAGCGGAGAGTAAAACTAATATCAAGGAGCTAACAACACTGCAAAGATTAGTTTGCATATGTATTACGGGCGCTTTAAGAACCGCCCCAACGGCTGGGTTGGAAATGATTTTGGGACTCATGCCCCTAGATCGATTCATCTTTAGAAGCGCAAGCTTAGCCGCGATACGCGCTAAAAGTTCTGGCATGTGGAACGATTCAGATCAGTGGGGCCACAGCGGTATTCTTATAGAATGCCGCAAAAGATTTGGACTCGTTGCAGAAGACACGGACCACATGAGCAAAATAATACATCTTGGCAGGAATTTCCAGGTCAAGATACCCACAAGAACAGACTGGAAGAAAAAGGAAGCTACCACCGATAGGGGCGCCTGGATTTACACGGACGGGTCAAAGACGGACACAGGAGTTGGCTCGGGCGTGTTTTCTACGGATTTGAGCCTTAACCTGTGGTGTAGACTGTCGGACCATGCTACTGTCTTTCAGTCTGAATTACATGCTATACGCATGGCAGTTGAGTCCATTAGCGGAATATCAACCAGACCAATGACCATTTGCGTCGACAGTAGGGCAGCCATTCTCGCTCTTGCGTCTTACAGATGTTCTTCAAAAACTGTTAACGCTTGCAGAGTGGCTCTCAATGAAAAGGCAAGGCATATTCCTATCCGGATTATGTGGGTGCCAGGGCATAGTGGGGTCATAGGCAACGAAAAAGCTGATGAATTGGCGAGGAAAGGTTCAGGAGCTAGCAACTGCCCCTGCATCACTGTACCTCGGTCAATCGCGGACGCCACAAACAAACTTGATGCCGCCATATGGGCCAAACTAAAGTCCGAATGGGAAAACAGGCTGGACTGCAGGGTGGCCAGGACATTATGGCCATCACCTGATCCAAGCAAAAGCAGGAAACTGCTCAAGCTCAGCAGGAACTGCTTGAGAACCACGGTCGGCTTGCTCACAGGGCACTGCCTTACCGCATCTCATGCGAAGAAAATGGGACTGACATCCAGCAGTTTATGCAAGAGGTGCGAGATGGAAGAGGACACCATCGAGCATACTCTCTGCGATTGTCCGGCCCTCAATAATAAACGCCTCAAAATTTTTGGTGCATACCACTTTCAAGGGTTAGCAGAGGTGGCTGGTACCGTCACGCTGAGTCAGCTGATCCAGTTTGGCGAAGCGGTCACTTGGCAGCTCTAAAAAGCCAGCGGAGGGTGGCAAATGGGCCCAAACTGGTGGCCTAATGCAAGCCGCGTTTCGCGGCAGCCCTCTTTACTAACCTAACCTAACCTACTATTATTTTTTCAGACGAAAAATGTTATTGCGACTCATTCTAATTTTTTTAGGATTCTCTGCCGATGATCCCTTCATTACTTACACCTCGAACATCGGAAAACCAGCTTCACCAGCATGGCAAATGTGCTAGAGTCAGAAGAATAGGTTGTCGTGAAGCCGTATATGATCACTTTTTCAGTACTAAGACTTCTATTTGGTAAAACTTTCACAAGTTTCTTCAGTGTTTTATTAGTCTTCTAGAGCTCTGACCTAACGCTTGCTCGATTCTTAATATCCCAAAAATTAAAAAAACTACTACTATTTTCAGCCTAAGAGAGATTCCATGTTTTTGCTTAATACTTTTGTTCCTACCTATAGGATATCTCTGAACGAAAACATGCTAGGCATCACTACCCAGTTGAACCAATGAAGAACTGTGCATAGGGAACTGAAAGGTCCTCGAAGGACCATCATTTCTGATCCTGGAAGCTTTAGTCCGAATTTCAGTTCAACCTGCAATTTTCAACCGTTTCGTAATCACAGCAACACTAACTGAGAGAAATTCAACCGGAAAGCTGATCACAGTATAAATAAGATCAAAGCTCAAATCAGATCACAGTTTAAATCAGATCACAGATCTGGAGAAAGCAGTATACAGTTTCACCGGTAAACTCAGGAAAACTTTTTAGTGCTTCAGTACCATATTTTGTCACAAAAAATGGTAGGACAAGGATTTGGATCATCGCAGAAGACAAGTACAGGAACTCTTCAAATTCGTAGATGACACGGAAATTGGAAGAAGCTGTGCGTTAAAATTTAGACCACAATGGAAACGCCGAGCTTTTGAAAACTGCTCGTTAAGCACTCTGTTATACCACGGCTACCTTGCAAGCCAAACGGGTAATTGACTGGTCACTTTCTGGGCTACTTGGGTAACTTTTCTCTAAAATGTAAATGCGAGCAAGTAAATGACTTTCATAGTGTCCAAGAAATAGGCAAAGTTGGAAAAAGGACTTTAAGTTCCCAGGTTCACAAAATGCATTGAGCAGCACCACAAGAGAGAGTTATATCTCTTCTCTTGTGGAACCTGGTGACAAACACAATTTTAAATAAGTCAGAGAGCACGGGACTCATGGTTGTGGTCTATCAATCAAAGTCTTGGGTAGGCTTCTACATTCGCTTAGTCAGCACATCGAGTATGCTCTGGGTCTGACTAATGAGTAGGCGCAGGGCGTAAGCCTTTACATCAACTCCGATCTTATACTGTTCACAAGGAAATACAAGATACATTAAATACTATCAATCAAGTTTGGCACAATCTGACTAAACACATCTGTACGATGAAAATAGGGGAAACAATGAAGAGGCAGACAATGCAATTCACACCAGCATAAATATGCTGGGTCTAGTCTAGCACCTCAAGCCTGCTCTAACGCACTGGATCAACCCGGCGATAGCAACATTGACTCTTGCTTACGACTGCCTGGTCAAAGAGCGGTAAAGGATAAAATCACCTTTGCTGACATAACGAACAGAGTTTTTAAACAGCTGCATGAGTAGGTGCTGCAGCATACTCTGCAAAACAGCGATATGGAAGCAACATTCAGGCTTTAGGCAGCCTTAAGAACAACATTTTTCCATGCTGTCAAGCTGTGGAAAAAGCAGTGACGTCTATATTCAGGATTTGAACAGGCTAAAAAACAACAGAGTCTACCGGGTTTCCGTGTATAGGGCATTGATTTATAGGGCAGTTCGCAGTCGAACTGCGAAGTTCTTGATTCTATGATGCAGCTTGCAGTGTACAGATGGGCAATAACTCAAACCTGCAGGCTAACCAAAATCATATGGAAACCTCACAGTAATTAGATTTCTACATGCGTTAAACCGGACTGACAGCAAACAGCTAGTCGTCATCATTATTCTCACATGCCATCAAACTGTAACTCTTAACCACTGATGCTTGTAGAAATTGATATTCAATGGCCATGTGGTCTAAATCTTTAGGTCCTCTTATCTGATACAACTACGGGCAATAAGTTTATGCGTAACCTAATGTTAGCGAAGAAAGCCGAAACTTCTCATTTTACCGTGCTATTTCTACTTCCCTTTCATCCAACCGTATAAATGAGGAATATCTTTATAATGACGAAATACCAAACTTATTTTCTTTCATATGTTTTTTACAAGAGCAACTTATTGAGAAATAATTTAATTCTTTATCAACTCTGGAGGTTGTTGATGACTTTTATGCTTTACGAATGTTCATCCTTGTTGCTATTATCAAGAGCTCTGTTGAATATCTCTTCCCGTTTATTTGACACAGCTATGCACCTAAGAGACCGTTTGTATGTTTTTAGCTTAATAGCTCAACTCCAAAGTGGCTACGAGTCCACCTTCTGATATTATCTTCTGATTCATTCTAATGCATCTTCGAATACTTCTAATAAATGATCCAGCATGAGAAAGCATGAGTAAGAATAGGTCCAATGAGGGTTGAACTTTAGTCATCTTACACATCCTTTTCATGAGGATATATCTGGTAAGCCAAATGTCATAGTCGACAGGTTTATTCCACGGTTCATAGCGATTTGATGATTTTCTTGAGCTCAGCTCATAATTGCTCATCTCTACTGTCCACAAGATGACTGTTGTAGTAATATGAATTTGTCTAAGTCCAAGTAGCTTTTTGTTCAGTCTAACACTAGCAAAAGAAGCAAACACAATAAAAATTATCGTTCAAGACACAATAAAAATTATCGTTCAATCATAGTGATTTATAAAATGGAATCAATTATAAAATGACAATGATTTCGTCGATTGCCTTTTTTGAGCAATCACGCAGCATAAGAGTTTCTTCTATGGTCTATGTGTATCACAAAGCTACAGTATTCTCAGGAAAACATTCAAAAAATTCGTCGAAAAAACAACGACAACAAAACAACAACAACAGAAATTAAATCGATCTGATATTTTTATATCGTCGGGTGTACGCCAAAACCATGAATGTGCTAAAATGCTATTTCGAGTAAAATCAATTTGAAAATTTGACGTAATATTATAAATCAGTTTTAAAATATAAGAAACATTTTTTTTTTGAATTAAGGAAGATAATATTCTAATACTATTCCGTTATACTAAAACAATGAATCTGCACATTCAAGATTTTGGTGAAACGCATTTGGCAAATGCTTAGTTTTTAGGTCATTCATAAAATTGAAATTTTGACTTTGCGTAAGCATAAAATGGAATTTTACATTTCCGGTTTTGGCAAATTGTTTGTATAAGAATTCCGCGTACAGTGACATGAAAAACTGAAAATCACCAAAAAAGCACATTCATGGTTTTGGCGTACACCCGACGATATAACAACAAATTTTTTGACCTAACTCATTTTTTTTCTCATACTTCAGAATTACCTTCGATAATAATTATGAATAGTAAGGAAACGAAAAAGAGTTGTAAGTTTCAACATTAACTAGATGCTTTCAAAATTTTATTCAATCAAAAAAGCTTTAAATGCTGCTAAACTTAAAATTTATTAATGCGCCCAACGTGGATACTTGTCAGGTAAATGAAAAAAAAATATATTTTCTCATTTATTGTTAATATACAGAATTAGAGTTAACATCCAGCAATTATTTGCAAGGTAATCGCTTGCAGTTTGACAAATTTAGATTAATGTCTACCAATACTTACAAACAAATCGCGAAACATATGTAGGATAATTACCTGTAATGTGGAAAAAAATACATTAGCTAGTATTCATTGCAAAATGTATTGTATTACTGTATGTATATTGTATGTACTGTATGGTGTTGCCAAATGTATTGTATGGATTGTATAATAAAATGGATTATGTGAACTTCATATGTATATACATAATGTATATATATGCAAATATACTTATATGTATATAATAATTGAGATACGTAACATCAACAATGAAAAAGAAATCCGGCAACTAATGAAGTCACATAGCAAAAAAACGAAGATAACTGTAAAATGATAAAATAATTGCAAGGACTTTTTTTTGGACCATCTATATAGATTTGTAGATGTCAGTTTTGTTTGTATTTTTGAAATGTCTACTGATATTTATTTCTGACAAACTATTCATTTCGAACTAAATATTTTATTGAAAAGCATAATTACGTGTAAAATTTCATTATCGACTATTTTTACTAATGTTCGAAGAACATTAGTATTAAAATCGATTCGGCCAAAAATTCATATTTCCATATATATATATATATATATATATATATATATATATATATATATATATATATATATATATATATATATATATATATATATATATATATATATATATATATATATATATATATATATATATATATATATATATATATATATATATATATATATATATATATATATATATATATATATATATATATATATATATATATATATATATATATATATATATATATATATATATATATAATATAATAAATATATATATATATATATATATATATATATATATATATATATAATATAATAAATATATATATATATATATATATATATATATATATATATATATATATATATATATATATATATATATATATATATATATATATATATATATAATATAATAATATATATATATATATATATATATATATATATATATATATATATATATATATATATATATATATATATATATATATATATATATATATATATATATATATATATATATATATATATAATCAAAAAATTTCAGTGAGATAATCTCGGGAACGCGCCTTCCGATTGAGCTGAAACTTTCAGGATACATTGGTGTATATGCAGAATAGGTCCAGGTCTCTTTAAATGTCAGTTATTGTTAACCTTTTGGCGCCGGCGTCCATTTAAGTGATATTTTTAATATACCTATTATTTCGTGCACAAATGATTTTCGCAAAAATAAAGTTAACGAAATAAATTTCTAACGTGTTTTACATATGAATCGGATAATGTTTTGGAATTTTTTAACCCTATGTGTGCGCTGGGTGCCTAAAAAGAGGACGGGAAAATTTGAAAATTTTTAAATTTTGATAACTTTTGACAGAGCTATTCAATCATTACGAAATTTTCAGAACATATTGATATTATTTAGTTGTAGATTTGTGTAGCTTTTAATGAGCGTGCTGGCAACCCTGTAGCTAGGGCAGGCACTGAAAGTTAAAACCTCCAAATCATCGTCTCTCATGAAAAAATGCCGTTTCTTCAAAAAAAAGCCACTCATATGTAAATCTTATGCTTTGTTTACATAACCAAAAAAAAAAAAAAGATATGGTATAACGGGCACGCCTGGTAACCCTTGCCCAATTCACCTATATTTTTAGCATCAAAAACTTCTGTTCACGGAAACTCACGATCCGATGATCAGAATTTATTGAAATTCACAGAATGTATTGGTCTTAAATAGGACCAGGTCTGATAGAAGTGATTTTGAAATGCGGGTGATTCTGTGCCAGTGGTGCCATCTTGAAAAACCACTAAAAAAGATAACTGTTTTTAGCCCTATAAATTCTGATTGAATCGTTCGATTTTGACGAAACTCACACAATTGCTGGACCTTACTTTAAGCCACGTTTGGTAGAAATTTGGCCGAAAAATTCGGTTGGAGCTGCCAGCTATGATAATTTTGGTGTCTTCGTTTTGAAAAAAAAAAAAATTGGAAGTGAAAACATTCAAACCATCGAATATTCAAAAAAATGTCCGTTTCTTACAATAAAACCAATCTGTATATAAATCTTATGTTATATCTACACGTTCAAAATAAAACTTTGGAAATTTCATGTCGGACAAGAACGGTAACCCTCTCCCAGTTAACCTATATTTTTAGCATCAAAAACTTCTGTTCACGGAAACTCACGAACCAATAATCAGATACAGCTAAAATTTACAGAATGCATTGGACTTAAGTAAGACCAGATTTGATAGAAGCGATTTTGAATTGTGGGCAAGTCTGTGCCAGTGGTGCCATCTTGAAAAATTACAAAGAAAAAAAAACTGCTTTTTGCCCTATGAAATGTGAATAAGTTACCAGATTTTCATGAAATTGACACAGTAGCTAAAACTAACTCTAATCTCTGTTTGGTGGAAATTGAGTTGAAAAATTTGATTGGTGCTGTCAGCTATGGTAATTTTTGTGTCTTTGGTTTTGAAAATTCGCTCAGGAAAATAAAACTTTTTGCACTATAACTTCCAGTGCAGTCATGAAATCAATACGAATTTCATACAATTAATGAAACCTGTCATAAACATTATTCAGGCCAAATTTGGTTGAAAAGCCACGATAGGGTTGCCAATTATTGTTGGTTTTGTGTTTAATTGCAATATCTTTATTAAGCGGTTTTATCGTAGAATTTTCAAATGGTAATGATATTGTAGTGACAATAAACAGCAAATATTAAGCTTTCGATCATTTGAAAAAACTCGCTGCAGGTAACCCTAAATTTCTTTATACTCCTATAACTTCGAATGTAATTAAACAACGTGAAGCAGATGTGATATATTCTTGGCTTTGATACTGGCGAAAGGTTGCCAGCACGAGTCGGTTGTGCTACTTTTGTATCAATAAATGCTTACAGTTAGTATTCATACCGGAAACATTTACAATGAAAATAAATAACCGATGTTACAATTCGCAAAGTTCTGCAAATTTTTCGGATCGCAGCCCCAAAAACCAACTTCAGTTACAGTGCTGCAGGCACTGAGCGTTTTCTTCATTGATGTTATATGAGATGCTGCTTTCAAAATTATGTGAAATAAGCAACTGATAACGAATATAATTAACCCGTGTTTTGCTCTCATAAACGTTGAAATTCATGCCAGTGGTAATATCTGAAACCTTCCACCATATGAGTTATAATGCATTCTTAAGACGAAAGTAAAACGTGGCATTTGAAACAGTTTGGCCGTAATAAGCAGCACATGTGGTGGAATATGCACTCAAAACCTGCAAGATTCTTCTACTGTTCTTCGAACATTAGTGTTTCTAGCGGTTCAGGTGCGCTAGAGTTTTTTTTTTTTTGAATTGCTTTTAATCAGTTTTCACAGAAAAATAAAGAAAATCAATTAAATAAAATAATATAGAAAATATTTGTAAAGACATAATGTTTAAATGCCTAAACATATGTTGCAAAGATTATTCAATTCAAAATATTCTATGTTGAAGAAATGAATTTTAGGTCAAGGTCAGTAAGATAGATTTTTTGGTATGGCAATGTTTCTAGGTTGCACGACAAAAAAAAAACAAATTTAATTTTTTTAATGGGTGTTTACATATGTCAATAAATTTTAGTTGAGAGAAATTGCGGAGTAAGCAATGAAACATCTGATCCTATTCGAAATAATCGAGAAGTAACGAACATAAATATCTACTCCGAAAATCTTTTTTAGGCAACTGATGAGTTATCCTCATAAACGGTTATCGATGATGTCTTGGTTATTTATGAAAAATCAGTTTTTGAATTGATTTTCCATAATCGTGAATCTCTTTCTAGAAAACTTCTAGAACTTCGCAGAGAAATTGAATACGTATTTTTCATTTTCGATCAAAACGAAATAACAAGGATAAAACTGACAAATATTTGAAAACAAAAAAATTTCAAAAATAAGTAACGAAATACATCAATTTGTCTACTGATTTGTCATTATGAGTTGACGAAAACAACAAACAAATATACAGGCCGACGAGAAGATGAAAACGATATTCGCATGGGAAAAAATTTTACTAATTGCCTAGGGCATTTTTCTAGTACTGATGGTTCTGAAATATATTTTTTTAAATTGTTAAATTCTTGTAAAATGTATTTTGACTATTATCGGAATCGGAATTTTCGCAAACAAGTAGATATAAAGAAAATCTAAAAAAAATCGAAAAAAACAACGTGACTAATTTGAAGTAAATAATAACCAGCTGGAGCATTAGTGAATCAAGTGAGAGTTTTCTTAAGGTTATTTGTTTCATATTTCATACCTGAATTTTTTATTTTTATATATGCTATTATTTTAGTAACGGAAAATTGAAAATGAAATATGAAACCAAAGGAAAAAGCCGGATGAAAGAAGTCATCGGAGCTGATTCGGACTCACTGATGGTAAGTCAAGTGTTCTTGTACGATTATCTGCTGCGCCTGGAAATGCCTGCAGATGCGTCTATGGTAGGTTACGCTGATGACGTCGCAGCGGAAATCACTTCCAGATATGCCAAATTCGCTTAACTCAGACTTAACCAAGTCATAAGGAGGGTGGATCGGTGGATGACCGAACACGGGTTCCAGCTGGCAGTCTATAAAACACAGATTGTTATGCTGACAAAGCGGAGGATACCTACTGTCATGTCCATGACAGTTGGCACCGTAGAGGTCCAGACCAGCAAGTCGGTCAGGTATCTGGGAGTGACCCTGGACACCAAGCTGCCGTATTGGGATCATATCCGCAGGGCATGTGACAGTCGTCTTGTAGTTGTCACTTCGCTGAGTAGGCTAATGGCCAACGTCGGTGGACCCAGTGAGACGCAACGAAAGCTGCTGATGGTAGCGACCGATTCCATCTTGCTATATGGAGCCGAAATCTGGGGAGATGCGCTCCGAACTAAGAAGTTTCGGAAGCGCATTGTCAGTGTCCAGCGCAGGGGCGCCTTGCGAATCACCTGTAGATACTGCAGGGTCTCAGAACAAGCTGTGATGGTGGTAGCGGGAATAATCCCGATCGACCTGCTAGCGCGAGAACGCAAGGAGGGAACGTCTTTCGCTCTGAGCTGAGCGGAACTGAGGCTTTGACGCACGCGCGTGCGTTTACCCTCCAACTTTGGCAATAACGTTGAAGTGAAAGTGATAAAGGACGCTGAACGGCTAAGCTAATTGGTTCCATTGAGCCTAGGCTTAATCGGAGCTACGGAGTTGGAGAATCGGCAATCTGTGAAGCTCTTTTGGTGATGGTTTGAACATGAACAGTAAAATGAGCAAGATCAGAAAATTGATCAACAAAGCTAAGGCTGGTCCCACAAGCTAGATATGGCAAGGAATTACTCTGAAAATTCAGAGACAGGGGCATGGCAAAACACTGAGAAATCTCTAAGTTACACCAAGCAGTAAGAGCATTTCTATCTTGCTGAGTCCCGGAATATTTCTAAATCACCAGCATAGAGTAGACAGGATGATGATAAAAGTAGGAAATCGTTGACAAATAAGTTGAATAAAAGAGGTCCAAGAATTGAGTCTTAGGGTACACCAAAAGAAGAAGTATTAAAAAGGACGAAATTCAGCAGAGCACGTGCTTACATATACTGTATTGGCTCAATTGATCCGAAATTAACTCCTGATTAACGGAGTCGAATGATTTGTAGACAGAATCAAAGGCTTTATAGATAACATCCACCTAGTAGTTACGATCAAAAGTTAAAGCGACTGAGTGAGGAAACTAAATAAGTTTAGTAGAGACCTTTAATAAAGACATGTTGCTGGGAAACGAAGACATAGCTAAAAGTAGCATAATTTTATTAAGAGCAAAACATCCAACGATTTTTGATTTTTGGTTCACCAGATTTTTCAGTAGAGAAAACGTTTGACAGATTTCAGGAACCAGGAAACTTACAAACGTACTAATATTGGATCAATTAGATAGGGTAAAACCACAAAAGAATTGTAACATTTTTCAGAAAAAAAAAACTTGGGGATGCAATCAAGGTCAGGAGAGCAATTGAAGTCACGGACCTAAGCGGCTCAGAAACGGAAGAAGCTAAATGAATTAATTAAGTTAAGGTCGGGAGACTTTAGTCAGCCAAAACTAATTTAAAAATAAAATAAAAACGAGCACATTAGAACAATTGGTGTGGTTTGGGGAGGTTAGGGAATACATTTACAAAGAGATGGTAATGCTGGGGGTTAGGTCCAGATTAATGCATTTAAGCAAGTGACAGTAAAAACGAGGAAAGTTCGATGTTGAAATGTATGATATTAATGATGTAACTAATGGGGACAAAATTAAATTGTGAAAGTGAACAGGAAGAAAGGACAGATGATAGAGCAGTGAAAATATTGTTGAATGATCAATCCAAAAAATAACTATACTCCCATTGGAATGATGGCTATCAAAGTCACCAAAGATAGAGGACGAAGGAAAGTTAATATTTATGTAAGAGAATAGAGAGCTCGGACAAAATTTTTCCTATGTAGAAAAGGGAAATTACAAGGAATCTATGTAGAAGCTACAAGCAGTGAAGATTTAAAAGGTAGAGACACGTAGACAGCAACACATTCAAAAGCAGGACGGAATGAAATGGAAAAAGAATCAGAGTTGCAGATGTCATCTGTACAGAGAAACAAATCAGATGATCGAATTTCAGTACAGAGACAAATTTAATAGCTTCAGGTTTGGTCCTCACGCCACGAACGTTCTGATAATATAAAGGAATAGTGTTAAGCTCATGAAATATGTGCATGATCTTCGGTTATTGGTAGATTGAAAGTTTCGACGGTTGTCAAATGTTTTAACATTCTGGATGGCCGAAAATTCAGATTAGCAACAATGTTTAGACATGAGGGTAGTATTTATTTGACAGAAGCCAAAATCTTTTAGGCTCGTTGTTTTCTATCAGTTTAACGCAGTCAAATATATATAGCGTATAGTCAAGTTTTTAACTTATATAGTTTAAATAGGCGGTTGATGTTTCATATACAAAACAAGAAATAAAAACCTGTAGAGAAGGTGAAAATATTAACTGAGTCGGATCATCGTCCCTAAATTCATAACACTCTTTGGCAGCCTTGAAAAGCTGATCGTTAGTTAGAATAGGTACAGTATTGGTTTGATGTTTGGTTTTTTTTTCTTTTTGGATCAAGTTGATTTAAGGGAGGGTTCGACAGCAGCTGGGTTCTAGTGGATGAAGCAATTGAAAATTTGGTTTGGTTTGTGAACATCGCTCTAAAGAGTTGACCGCAGCAGATGAGGGCATTACTAGTCTCAATGATTGTAACTGTGGTTGAGGTGAAAAAGCCGGAATAGGAGTAGAAGCAATAGTAGACGAAGAAGAATTTCGGTGTGATTCCACCCGGAGGAGATATGGAACGATAGTTTGTCGCAATTTAGCGGACTAACTTAATGGACTAATAACGGACTAAGACCAGCCAATACAGTAGTTGTCTGAAACCTACAGAAACTAGTGCCTTCTTCATTTGAAGAAGCTTGGATCAGAACGTTGCCATTGACTGCTCGGCACCTAGGGCAGAATGAGTGAAGGCCCAGAGTACGAAGTAGAGAGTCTGAAACCTTGCCCAAGCCAAGCCAACTATAAAAAGTGACGAGACAGCATTGTGGACGCAGCTAATAGAGACATATTCATCCATTTATTACCGGTTGGAAAAGGTGAAAATTAAAAACTGACGATACATTCGACAAAAATATTGATTTTTTAAAGTGATTCTCTACAGCCGTCGTAGTGAACAGTAAATGGTTTCAAGCGAGATATGATTTAAATATTAGTAGCTTCTTTATATTTGCCATTCACAGTAAAATTAAGGCTGGTGTGTAGAAGCTGGGTGCTTCTTACGAAACTGCACAAAGTAAAAAAAATAGACCTGAATTATTGGTGCTAACAATAAAAGTAACTAACAGAGCTATCTACTGCTGTTTTTATCATACGTTTTGTAGCTGAAATGACTAAAATGCGATCTTAAAAATAATAATAAAAATATAAAACTATGCAATACTTATACTAGCTACTAATAATTATACTAACTAAATACAGGTGTTGACCTCTGATAACTATACATTGGAACATCTCTATGCATTTAATGGATTTTTTAAGCTAATTATCAGTGAGTCGACAGAGAGTGAAATGTATAAGTAGTTGGCTGAGTAAGATACTGGTCACTGGTTCAAATCCAGCCATAAACACACCGAGTTTTGAGTTAATCTAGCTTTGAATAGGTATCTAAATCAAATCAGAGGTCAAGAGAGCTGTGGAGTTGACTACTTCACACTCCTATGCTCTGACTGATCTGTCAAAAATTTTACAAGCAGAGGGAGAAGTAATATTCTTGGATGCCTCTATTGCCTAAAATATAACTCCTGCATACATTTCTGGTGTCTGTTGTTGTTTTTGATAAATTCTATTATTTGACGTTTTGATAAACGCAATCCTACCTAAAATTCAATGACATATAGAAGCGACTGAAATGTTCACAGAACCTGATTTAGGCGATATTAAAAAAGTATCGGAATTTAATTTTTGAAGACGCGATGGGGAGTTTCCACATGATCCGAAAGTTTACTATTGAGCCTAATTATCTAGCCTACTAAAAAATACTGGCACATAAAATCTCTCTTCCAAAACATACTATGAACAAAATGATATATTTTTCATAACATACAAGGATCAAAAATAAGCCTCTTCCAGCCTGATTTGGAACAATTGGAAAGCGAAGAAACGCTAAAAGCTATGGTGTGTCGGTCAACACCTTTATTCAACCAGATCTCTTCCAAGCAGACTTGTTCTATTATTAAGAAAAAATATTTGTTGGCCTATTACATATATTCTTTATGTATTTCCACCATTACTCTATGAACGAGAAGAAATCAACATTAGAGTACATAGTAGGTTGGCGTGAATTCTACGATATAATGAGAAAAGCGAATAGGAATGAGGGTATGGATTTAATCAGAAGCTTCTGCTTTTTCTGAACGAATTTTTGCAAGCTCAAGATAAATTTCGAAAAAAAAAAGCAGCTAACAGGTTGTTGATGGTAGGCTTCACGCGTTAGAAGGACTCTACTTTCATCGCACAATTTCGGAGAAGCATCCACGTGCATCAAGAACAGTTTTTCGGGAATGTAATATAAATGAAAATGATAGCTATTTTTAGTCATCAAAGAAATCGAACTGCAGATATGAAACATTGGACCGTTTCAATTATTATACTTTGACTACGGGCTTGTGCACAAGAAGTCTACAAAGCTCTCTTATCTTTTTTTTCTTATTTTTATTTTTAACCGACCAATCTAATTGCAAAATTTTTGACGGCAGATAAAATTATTTTTTGAATTTTAGCAACTAACACAATTTACTTTATTGATAAAATTCAAGCATTGAAATATTTTAACTTATTGTCAGTGGCAGGATTTCTGCAGGAAAAACTTAAATTTTAGTGTGGTATTTTAAACTATCAATTTGTAGCTTGTTAATTTCGGTTTTTAGAGACAACCAAAATGATTTTCGTAGAACTACTTCCAAATCGTGATTCTTTTACATCAATAACAATTCTTTGTAAGCCTTTGGAAGATAGTTACCAATAAATTAAAATATATTGACAGCAATTAGGACAAAAAAAAACTACAAGGAGCATTTTTACTTGAAATCAAATTCATTCAATTTTTTCGCTCCAGACCATAGCTGATATTTCGAAACACATAAAAAAGTATCTAACAACTTGACAGTTAAACATAAAAATATTTCCGAAATCGTTTACTTTTACGTCTCACAAGAATACGGATTCGCACGACCAAAACCCAAACGAAAAACGTTGCGACACACTTCCTTCATTAGCATCAAATACCACCCATTCTACCTTCGGCAACCCAGTACCTTATGGTACACCCTGTGAGCACGATTTAGATCAAATGATTGAAAAAAACCTACAAAGCTCTACTATCAACAAAATTCAAGCTACACGAAATCGAAACAGAATGCAAAAATTGCTACTAATACTTTTGAAAATTTTACAAAATAACTTCTCCCGATTTCTGGTCTTGTCGTAGTAATCAAATTTCCTTTTGCTTTGAACTCAACCGGCAAGATTGACGTTAAACGAAATTACTTATTTTTCTATCCGAAGCAACAACAACAAAAAGGCAACAGTGTAGCGAGGTTTTTTTGAAGGAGGCCTTTTTAAAAAAAAATTGCTCATTTCGGCCTGTAAATCTTGGAAAAATGTCGTAGCTGACGGAGGTCGGCCGGTCTTTTAGGCAAAACACTTCGCTAACGTTCTTGTGTTTCGAAATATTTTGCATTTTTTTTCTCCAAAGCCTAATTTCATACTCTGATGTGTTCGATTTGTCGTGGAATGGTTAGTGCACCAACAGCTGGTTTGATATTTCGCTTACATTGGCAACGAGTATCTTGCTTTATCAAAACTTTTAACTTTTTTTGCTTTTTCTTTGCCAGCCTCCAATCATTCTGTGACTTGTCTGTTTAGTGTGAAAAAGCACGTTGATGTTTGCGAGAGTAAAAGGGAAAATGCGATTTATTCTCATCATTCACCTGCTGTCTAAGTTGATGATGACAGCGACAGCTGGCTTCAAATGGTTGTTTGTTGGTTCGGATTGGATAAAGGACACAGATTGGTGTCGTGGAAATTGATGCTAAGACTTTGAGAAGTCCACCAAATACATCGAATTCAGTGTTGGATTAAGAGAAAACCTTTAGGATTAGAGTTGAATAATGATTTAAGACATTATGGAGACACTGAATCATTTAAGTTTGTTACAAAATAATATTCAATTTGATGTGGATAAGTGTGTAAGGAGTTGGAGAGTATTCGCGCCCAGTGTGGGCAGCAAGAGATTTATTTGATACTAACTATTCATCTCTAACTCTAGGAATCATAGTTAGAATATTCAATTTGACTAGCTGAAACGCAAACCAATAGCCTGATCTAAAATAAAGAACCATATTTAAAATTTTTTGTTCTCTTCGTTATACACACCTGTTTCTAACAATGCTCACATAGTTCTTTGCGAATGGACTTCATGTGCCATTGCAACACAATTTCAAGCAAACGGAAAGAATCTCCTGCCAATTTCGAAATAAAAACTCGATAATTTTGCGTGCCCCCGTCTCTGCCAGCCAAAACGCACCAAGCATCTTGCTGCAATTTCGATTTCCCACCAGCCTATTCGGCAAATTACTAAACCTTTTCGGTTTAATAGTAATTGCACAGCGGCTTACAATAGCAATGGTAAAATAACTCTTCAAAGTAATCGCAATCTACGTACACGTACATTTTGTAGTGCAGTATGAGAAGTGCTAATCACTTTTCGTCATAGGTTCATCCATGGCCGCGTCAAGTAGGGATGCGCACATCAGACCACTGCGTCTTGAGTGCTTTACCTAAACTTATAGTTGAGTTACAGCCGAGAGTTGCCAATATTCGAACAATAGACCGATTCAGTGCTAACAAAAGCCTATGATTGCCTGCCGGATTTGTGTTTAAAGACACAGAAGAGCCCGAGAAATCCAAGCGCGTGAAATTATGAAATAATGTGTACTCTGCTTTTCGCAATTGCACGACCACGAGCACTTCAATTACAAATCGAAGGCAAGATCGACGTCGCCAAGCAATCTTAAGAAACGTGCATCTTCCAAGTATGCGTTGATGAACTTGACGCACGACTCGTTGAGCGCGAAGAGTTTGTTCGATTGTTGACTCATTACTCCAAGCTTTACTCGTTGCGACATTGCCCTGTAAAATTCAAATTTCAATTTTTTACTCGAACTCCGGTTTGTTCATTATTTTTCAATTTGTTCGAAGGCAGCCGCAATTTCGGCAAGTATTGCTAATATTTTGAGCTGATTAATCATCGAAATGAGATCTTTGAAATCTCTCGCGGCTATATAACCTTAAGCACAAACACCTCAAGTGCTTTAGCTGATGGCTGGCTATGCGCCACCAACGCCGTGCAGCGCAATCAAGAAAATATCTTTAGTGCGATTTCGCAATAACTAGTCGTAGTAAAGTAGTAGAAGTAGCAGTGGCGGTAGAGCACGGATTACAATAATGTGAATATTTATTTATGTGCGAACGTGCTGGTGTACTTATACATGCGTAGCGTGAAAATCGGATTTAAAGAAGTTTTTCGATTTCGATTTTTTTTTTTGGTCGCGTTTCATGCTGAGCGAATTTCGGTCAAGGGTAATGAATACAAATTTTGATATTTAAAAATACAAAAATATATTTTTTTTCGAGACATAGCAAATGACCATGACCTCAATACATCATTTATTTTTATTTACATGAGATTTATTAAAGATGCTGTTGATGTAGATTTTGGTGTAGTTGTTTTTTTTTTCTTTTTTGTTGGCTTGATGTAGGTTTGACCTTTGGGGGTTTTTTTTTAATGGAATATTAGAGCGTATTAGTAATCGAGTCGAGAAAAAAATCGTACTTGTGCTAAATCTCATGTTTCATTGAAATGTCAGACGGTGCGAGAAGAATGGGAGCGCATTTAAAATTCATAGCGCGGAAAAAGCTCACGAAATTTTTTTGGAAGATGAGCAAGCAAATTCGATTATTTAATGGGATTTTATTTATTTTCAATTCAAAGATGGAATTCCCAAATAATTTGAATTTTGAAATTTACAAAACCTGCATACGCAGCTATTTCTTCCAAGACTGGAATAATAGGTCAAGATGAAAATTAAGATGTAAATACTATGCATTTCTTGGATACATAATCACAAATTGTATTTAATTAGAAACTATCGGGATATTATCTTAAATCATAGAGCCAAAAAATAAACTAAGGAATAATTTGTTTTGTTGAAAGTAGAAAAAAAATTTGAAAATTAATGAAACTCAAATTTGGTTCAATAGTATATAGGTTTGAGTTTGCTCATAGTCAAAGTCATCCAAAATTAGAGACAGGAATTGTGATCAGAAGTTTCTTGGAAATTGTTGAACATATTGTATAATTCGACGTTGAATGCCAACTCGAACGAAGCGTTAAAGAAACACTATTATCCAATATTTCAATAAAGCGTTGAGAGGGATAGATGTAAATAATATACAAATTTGTATAGCATATATGTAAGTGTCTGAAAGTATTTATTAAATGATACAAACAATTTTATTTCGGCAGTACTTGTTTCAATCTTTTACGAAAATTTGTACAGCTTAGTAAATTCAGCTATAGGTAGGGTTGCCAACTCTCCCGGAATTCCGGGATTCTCCCGGAAAAATACAGTTCATTTAAAAAATCTCCCGGCTCCCGGAATGCAGTTAATTTCTCCCGGAAATTTAACAAAAATTGCCTTCACGGAATTATTATATTTTATGCTCGCTTTTATATGCTTATAAATAATACAATATTAATGATTAAAATTCGTAAATTGCACTAGATTTGTACAATTGATTAAATAAAAGATCTGAGTGCTTCTTTGTATGAGCCAATAAATGAGGATAAATTGTACGACGATTACTGTTTGCTGCGAAAAGTGCAGGACCTTGTCGCAAGTGAAACAAAGAGGGAAGTCTTGCGATGGGTTAATTTTTTTGAAAAATGTAAAGAATCGGGCAAAGAAATAAAAAAACTTGTTACATTCGCTCAATCGATCCCTATCTGCAAATGTTGCCGCTGATCGTGTTTTCAGCGTAGTAAACGAACTGTGGTCAGTAGATATATAATACCAGTTCTGGCGCACTTAAGAGAAGCAAAAGGGGTGCAAATAAGAGGAGCAATAAGGACATGGTGCCTTCGATTATCGGCCCGCGCATGACGTAAGTGATGATCTTTGAACTAATAAACAGCTCAACTGGGCTTTTAGCTTATTTAACAGGGTTGTTTCTCAGTTCAACTACCCTATTTATCAGCCCAACAAGGTTCTTTATTAGCTCAACAGGGTTGTTAATCATTTCAGCTAGGCTGTTTATCAGCTCAACTGGGCCATTTATCAGTTCGAGATCATCGCTTACGTCATGCGTGGGATGCGCGTGCCGACAATGCAGGCACCATGTCCTTATTGCTCCTCTTTGCTCGTCTTATTCACTATTCTTTTGTTCCTCTTAAGTGAGCCAGAACTGGTATTATATATATACTTTGGTGAAAAAATCGTAATCGGCTTAATGAAACACATGTAAAATCATAAATTCAGGTATGCACAAATTTTAATTACACATGTAAAGAATTCTATAGCTTTATCCTTGCAAATCAAAAGACATTACAGGCAACTCGTTGTGTATAGAAATACCATTTTAAATAAATAAAATTTTTTTTCATTTATTTTTTTATTTTCCTCCCGGATTTCCAATCCACTGAGTTGGCAACCCTAGCTATAGGCTAATAAAAAATATTTTAATAAATTCAATAAAAAATGCAATAACTGATATATCCAAGGGTATTATCCACTTCACAAAATCACGAAACGAAAATATCTATTCATCCTGACTGTTACGTTTGAGTTCTATGAAATGGCGACCGCTTATAGAGGACTCGTGGATGGTTCTTAATCGATACTTTGCACTCGTTACTTATTGCTCGTTGCTTGGTTACGACACGATTTCAGTTTAGTATATTCAGTTTGCAGAATCTTAACGTTACATGATTGATTGTTTCATGGATCGAATTATTGGAAGATCCCAGGAATTTTCTAATTTGTGACTACAGAACACTAATTTCGATGAAACAGTATGTTAAAAATAAATTGTGAGCGTTTGGATTAAATTTAAACAAATATGGAGTTGTTCAAGATCTATTTCATACTATCTCTCATATTGCTTCATTTCAACTCGAACTGTCTGTCGAATAGGAGATTTTATTTTAATTTCACACCGCTGAAATGATTGATAAATTTCTGAAATCTCTTTATGCGCTTTTTATACAGGCTTAATTATTACCCATTAGAGATAAATATGAATGATTTGAAGCAACGCAAGACTGAATGAAACGATTTGGTTTCCATGCTCGATAAGATTCTTTGTGCAGTTTTCAGCCTATTAAAGTTTCAGTTGATTCTAACTTGAACTTCAATCAAATAAATGCTGAGAATTTGAAGCCGGACAAACGATTGAAATCAGTTTTATTTTAAAAATTTGTTGCGTCCACATGAAGCCCTAATATATTTTCTTCTCCAGTATACGTCACTGTTCTGCTTATGAGATCATTAACTTTCGAAAGTTAAATTTTAGAAGCGTTTTACATATTGCTTGATTTCTTTTTTTCAATTGATTCACCTTCGTGGTATCTAAATATTTATTCACTTTTCGACAATATTATTGCATGCTTGTTTTAGTATAGATAGTTTCCGCCTTTAGTAGTCATTCCTGCAATTATTCACTTATTATATGTATGCAACATCATTTCGAACAGTTTCTGTTCGCAAGTTCGATTGAACACAGGCATGATTATCATTTCGATAATGTCCCTGTGTTCAACCCTGTGAACATATAATTTGTAAAAAAACAACAGCCAAACGAATCGAGACTGAACCACTGTGCGAAGAGCAGTAATAAAAGGACATTTAAAAGGACATAGCAAACAAGATAGAGTGCGAAGTATTTGGAACATTTTTCCCCTTTATGTATAGAGGATTTAGAACTGATTAGACCCTGGTATTTGCAAAGCCTAGTTCCTGGAGCTAAGTATTAGTAACAATAATAACTTTATTGAATTCGTTTATGTGTTGTGCGGTACAATAACTTAAGGTTAGTGTTTAGACCAAGTCTTTACATCTAAATTTTGTTTTAAAATTCGCTTTTTCCGGAAAGTTTTCTTGCGAGGTGCTTAGTATAGTAATATAGGAAAAACAAGCTTAAAACCTAATGTTGTGCTTAATCTAAGTTAAATAAAATTTCAAAACTAACATTCATGACTTAAGTTAACTGTGTGTATAGTAATTGTCGTTACAAATTAACTATCAGGGATGCAACCAGAGGATTATTGCAAGATGGCAATTTGTTGAGGAATTTTTGGGTCGTTTTTAGAGATATCCAGCACTTTCTTGAGCTTCGCTGAAGCGTGTAGCCGATTAGTTGAGTAATAAAAGGGTTTTTTAAGGATATTTTTTAAATATTTATTTTTTAATATTTGCAGACTTTTACTCCGTACAGGGCACCCATAGAGAATGATTGGCTGCATTGCAAACTTAAAAACAAGCAGTTTGTTCGCTATTGAGAGCCTGGATTTCCTAATAATAAGCGAATAGGCGTAGTAAATGATCTTCAAAATTTTCAACCTTATTACTTCGACATGGGCATGAAAAGTAAGTTTCTGGTCGAGTTGGAAGCCCAGATTTTTCATATCTTTTTCCAAGGAAATGATGAACCCAAAGATATTTACCTGTATATTCGGCAAGTGTCTTAATGCTCGCTTTTTTAGTGAAGTATATTGCTTGAGTATTATCTGAATTAATTTTTATTTTCCATTTGATGCAGAAATTATTAATAATTGAAATCTGTTGTTGCAGGGTGTTAATTATCACATCTGGACTGTGACCACTATCAAATATGGTAGTATCGTCCGCGTACATGGCGATGTGGCATTGGGGTGCTTTTTCTAAGTCGGACATACATATAAATGTTGTAGACAGTGGGACTTAGAACTGACCCCTGTGGAACTCCGACTGGTATTACTGTATTTATCGGAGAAGGCTTTGAATTTAACTGAGAAGGTCCTGGCCGAAAGAAAGGATTGGATAATCTTGCACAAGTAAATAGGAAAAGAAGATTTTATAAGCTTATATATGAGTCCATCATGCCAAACAGTATCGATTGCTTTCTCGATGTCTAATACAACTAAGCTTGTAATTCTTTTATCATTGAAATTATTTTGCGCATATTTTACTACTCTACACAGTTGATGCGTTGTCGGAAGTTTGGGTTGAAAACCGAATTGAAATTCAGGTAGTGTTGCAGACAAGTCAATTGATAATCGGATTCTGGAAAGTATAATTTTCTCAAATAGTTTGCTTAATTACGGCAATACTCTTTCTGATTGAGTGGCATCCCGGTACATTTCTAATCGATTGATTTGCATTTCACGATACATAATGAATAGCTAACACGGCCATAGTCAATTTGCATTGTGGACACCAACGAGGACCTAGTGCACTTGATGTTGTGCCATATTTCTACCCCAGGCAATATAGTAGGCTTAATAATATCATTTGTTTGCGTATGTGTTTGCATTGCAGTCTATAAGTTAATTTGAATGAATAAAAACCATAGAAAAAAAAACAGAAAACTCCATAAGTACCTAGTTGTTTCATCAAAATTTGTATTTATGTGAATGAATAAAGAGTTTTCCTTAAACTGAAAGAGAAGGAAAACCAGCCTATAGTGAGTTAACGAAGAAGAAAAATACACTGATTTAGAAGTGAATTGAAGAATACTAAATATTTTGGTTGTGTAATATATTGGAAAATTGAAATAAAATTCTATAGGGATAAAATTGGCGAAAAAAGAAAATATGTTTGGTAACGAAGAAATATCGATTAGTGCAAAAAATAAATAATTTATAAAAACGATTCGAATCGGCAACTAAAATTCATACATATATCCTTAAAAATGAGAACAATAAATATGTTTAGACCGAAATAACAGTGTTTTGCCAATATTTAATTAGTTTTGCGTGTGATCGGCTAGAATTTAATGTGTAGTAGCGGGTGTAGCGAGATATTCGGTCCTGAACTAGTCGGCTCTCTCAAAATCATTTTTAATTTTTATCACCTCCGTACGGTATCGTTACGGTGTTGAGATGGCCAACCTTCGAAACGCTTGTTTTGCTCTTGGTTCGATTCCGAATAATGTACGACGCGCTCAGTTGAACCATGTGCTGAAGCCTGGGCTAAATCAGATTCAAGTCGATGACAATTACTTATGAACTGAAACGTTTACTTCCCTTAGTTCTAAAAGACCTACTATTGGTTGTGTTGGGACTAATATTCTATGCTAATATACTTAAATTTAAAAAAAAAAAATACGACTTTCCTCTTTTCAAATTAATTTCATTGCCCGGCATATGCTTTAGTGATTCTTATCACAAAGCTGATGGATAAAAATAGAGATTTAACCCAGTAAAAATATAGTCGATGTCTGCAAAGTATCTGTAGAAAGGCTTCCTTCTAAATGTTTTAATATGCGGCTGCTCGTATAATACACTCATAACCTCAAGCCTAATAAATTCAAATGGCATCGCCATAGGTCATCAACTGCTTCAGTAATTTTCCAATAAAATGAAGCAAATTTTTATCTGGATTTCGAATTCATAGTAATAGCAGCAACAATATTTTTATTCTATACGGTATTATTATGAAAATATAAACTGTATTCTGTTTGATATGACGAAATTGTGTTTTAGAACATGTTTTATGGAGCCACCCAAAGTCAAACTACTGACACTTTTGTTAATGCTATGCATCTAGTACCCCCATTTTATTACTACGACTAGACTATAAGCTTGCACTGATGAGATCACAATCACGCTGTTGAAAAAATGAATGCAGCTTCAAAGTAGACCCAGCCAATGAAATAGAAATCATTTTTACGATTGTACATGTAAAGCCCACACTGGGCGCGCACTTTTAGATTGCTCTAATGACTTAAATTTCTTGTATGCTTAAGCCTAACTTTTATACAGTGTTAAATTTCAGTTCTAGTCTCGTTCTCGGCAAGGAAATTTAACGTTTTTTGAAATTATATGATTTTCCACGCCGAACTTTTTAAAATTTATAGTAAAAAATTACATGAAATTCAATTAGGATCATGAAGATCGAAATGAATAATATCCAATATATTCAAATCACAATTAGATTGTGTGAGCGTGAAACTTTAATTATATTTTACTTTTAATATCTATTTACTTTTATTATTTTTATATACTCACTAGTGATTCAGCCTCAGACTATTTTTCAAAGCCATATTCAATTTTATTCGAGCCATTCAATGCTCGAAATGTGATTTTGATCCGAATTTTGTGATTGCATTCAAACGTGAAAAGTGCATACTAATCAAGGTTATCAAACAGCCCTATATTTTACTAAATATCCTTTGTTTCCGAGTTTTCATTAAATTCATGTACAAATGATCTTGGCATCAATACGAGAATACGTCAGTTTCCAAGTGATCATCTTGCTATGGAAGAAGTAGGGAATTAAATTGTTCATTGGGGTAAGCGCATTAAGCGAAAATATCAATGAATGCTTGCGGTGTGATGTTTTGACGCCATATGCATGATTTTTAATATTACAGAAAAACGTCAAGTCACAATTAAAAGAAATCATTCCCAAAATAAGTCCTGAGCAGGGAGATCGAAAATGAAGGTGGAAGACGCAAATCTTCCTAAGATAAACTTTTATAATAATAGCTTGGAATAAAAAGTGTCTTTCTAAAACGAAAAATATTTCTCAACGAACAGTATTCTGTGCATTATTTTAAATACTACCTTATTGACGAACCATGAAGTTGAATTTATCTACCTTATCTAAGCCTGCTGAAAGACATTTAACAAATAATCAACAGCAATTTCACGCGGCAAGTGGGCGTTTAAGTTGACAAAAAGTCATAGAGAGATAAGTGGCTAAATGGTTTTGGTTTCGGTGTACGAATATTTTGGAAAAAAAATCAATGCCAATAGTAAAAAAATCTCAGTAGTTGTCACGATAAAAACAAAAACAAATGAAACCGTTAAAATTTCCACTCATTTTAAGGGCATAGTAGATCACACAATATAAGTAGCTACGAGATTTTTTGGAATAACAGGGCTACCAGCTACGCAGCTCAAAGTTCCGTATGAACCTTGAGATCCTTCCATTACAGGAATAACTACATCCTTTTTCCTTTTTTTCTGTTTATCAAAAGTTTTGAAAATAGCACTCAAAACTAGAAATATTCCTTATAACTTGATTAACATTGATATATATGCTTTTTCATTAATTAATTCTTCATTAATTGTGATTGAAATTTACACCACTTTGAATTCACCGAGAATTACTGTCGCTTTATTCATTGATTTAACTAAGGCATTCGATATGGCTACCCGCAGTATTCTCCTTGACAAACAACTTAAATCCGCTTTTAGAGGGTTTGTGCATGATTGATTCTTTCCGGATCTACACAATCGCCAGCGACTCATTAAAACAAATAAATTTTAGAGCCGACCGAAAATTCTGAATGTTGGTGTTTTTCAAGGCTCCGTCTTAGCTTCAATTCTTTTATTAATTTTTGTTAAATTTCTTTTTGCTTAACCTCTTATGGGCAAGAACTTGAACTTGACGGTTTTTTATGAACCCAGTTTCGTTGGTGGTTTAGCTTGTTATCTTAACTGGTTTGTTATTGAACAAACTTCTAAAATAACTGCGTGTTGTTCCTGATTCGAGGTTTAGTTGAAATGACCATGCTTTTTAATTAGCTCAATATTTTATGAAACCACTAAGACAACTTTATTATCTAAGCATGAATTGTTCGTTTTCAATTTTTAAGCAAGTTTAAAAGGGTGTTTTTAGACCTAAGTTTAAATACAGCATAACCTGCTGGGGAGATTCATTTGAATAAAATTTAGCGGTTCTTGTTGAAAAAGCGTGAAATTATTTTTTGAATCCTGCAGATACTTTACATTGAAATAACGTTGTAATTACAGTTAGCGTGTTAACAGCCGTAATTTAGTTCTTCTTCGTACACTGACGCCATAGACGCCATAGTTTATAGACTTCTAGCGCCATGTACATAATCGATTTCGGGATTGTGATAAAATATAGCGCCACACGCCATAATACATGGCGAAAAGTACATAGGAGCAGACGCTATGCTTATAGCCTTCCACGCCATGTACTATAGTCCTCTACGCCATGTACATGGCGTGGAGGACTATAGAACATGGCGTGGAAGACTATAGCGCATGGCGTGGAGGGCTATAAGCATAGCGTCTGAAGTCTATAAACTATGGCGTCTGGCGCTATGTGTTTTTTCAGTTTAGTCACTTAACACTACAAAATATTGAGTTTAAATGGCTAATTACTTATACTAAAAACCTATAGTGAAATTTGGCATGTCCGTGGATGTATGGTAACCAGAATAACAGGGGAAAGCATTTGATATAAACTCTTTTGTAGCAGATGGTATGCTATAAAAGCTTCTAAATGCAAAATACTCCTTGAACAAAATGTCTAATAGCTCTCCATTTGTTCGTGTTAGATCCTTACTTTTGCGTTTTATTCCCTGACTTTAAAATTCAAAGCTACTTAGCTGTTTTTAGTATCCAGCGCTCTTGCAAGATAACTATACTCAAATGTCACTTGCTGACATTTACACATCTCCTCACACAGTATGGCTGCGAGTTCTAATTGGAGTGCCAAGAGCCATATTACATGGCTCATGGCACTATGTAATATAGCGTGTGGGGCCATAGTTTCTACGCCATGTAATTATGGCGCTGGGAGTCATACTGCATAGCTCACGGTACTATGTACATAGCGTGTGGGACCATAAATGCTGCGCCATGTTACATAGGACCACGCGCTATGTAGATTCTGACATTATGGCGCAAGGAGCCATATTGCATAGCTCAGAGACTATGTACAGAGCGTATGGGGCCATAAATAATGCGCTATCTTACATAGCTCTGGGTGCCATTTGGATTTTTTTTAGTGTAATGCCCGGAAAATGCATTTTGGTCAGTTCTATAATTTCTATAATTTCATTACTCCTGGTTTTTGTAATATTTTACCGATAGATGTTACGATGACGAACATTAAAATTTATTTTCTCTGACTTTTTAGGAAGTGATTACTTACTATTAACCACGATAATATTGAAAAAAAATTAGATACTGTGGCTTGATAGACTATTTAAACCTTGGTGAGACTAGGTTCAGATCTAAATAGCATGCAAATTTTTGCTGCCTTGTGTAAGCATAGCCTATCAATGATTAATCTTCAAGTCCTCCCGATTGGAGCAATCTAATTCACTGCAGTAGTAGCCCAGAGGACCTAAACTGCATTCAAGTTTCTTTGTTTCGAAAGCTATTTAAAAACCTCAAACGCAAAATGCAAACCCACCTGCGCATATATATTTAGCTCAACGTAATCGAAAGCCTGTATGATTATAGTGGAAGTCAGAGGTCACTCAATTTGTGTCATCAACCGCTTCATGCGATTATTTATTGGACTTTTCGACTCAAATATTAGTCTTTTTTTCAGACGTTAACGAAAGTTTTTTGAACTAGATGAACATGTGTTTTATTTTTGCTAGAAATATTCATTCTTTTAAATCAGAGCTAGTTTCGCTGTTTTTTGTCTTAGGTTCTTTTCTGTTTTTCTATTCTATTTCGTTTACTGCTAATTCAAATTTATTTTGATATTCTATATAATTCACCTTTATATCATAAAAGTTATAATCGAGTTGTCGAAAGCACTGATTCATTTAAAAATATTAAAATAATTAAATAAATTCAATAATATATTATAAATAAATTTAAACGTCACAGGATCATCCCAACCTTCACTCTGTTGTAGCATTTATGAAACATTAAAGAACGATATTAATTAATTGTTAAGTTCCTTCCTCAAGTTAGGTGCCGTTCTCTGCAACACATTAAGAAGCTATCCAAAGCAATCTAAAAAAAACGATCAATCGATCAAATCAAAAACAATTTTTTCCACTCAGCTCCAAAACCCGCGCGAAAAGCATTCAATAGCAATCACTGCAAATATTCACACCTACACCACGGTCTAATAAATATAATTGCATCGACAAGATTGTTGCAACTACTTTGGAATGTACATTTTCCACCTGCACATCGAACTCTATACTAAATTAGATCGTACAGTAACAAAAAGTTGAAACAAAATTACCAACAAATCTCCATCTACAACGACATGGCATGGCGGAACCATAGCCTCACATATGAATACTCAACGCCCCGTAACATTCACCTTATCAATTAGGTCCGTTACCGTTAAAATATTTTCATTCCCGGCGATAATCTTGCGAAAATCTAAGAAAACATAAGTCGAGAAAAATGAAGGCAAGTACGGAGTTAAAAGCAGAAGCCGACATAGCTCAAGTTTACCTATACAAAGGAGATTTGTATGTTAGGTGCGGTCAGTTTTTTGTTTCTAATCTTCCATTTTCTGAAAATTAAATAAAATTCGAACTAGCACTCAGCGAATGTGCGCGAGCCGATAAAAATATCTATCGCATAAAGTGTGCTATCTACACTGAAAAAAATCCACATAGCGCCCAGAGCCATGTAACATAGCGCATTATTTATGGCCCCATACGCCATGTACATAGTACTCTGAGCCATGCAATATGGCTCCCAGCGCCATAATGTCAGAATCTACATAGCGCGTGGTGCCATGTTACATGGCGCAGCATCTATGGTGCCACACGCCATGTACATAGTACCCTGAGCCATGCAGTATAGCTCCCAGCGCCATAATTACATGGCGCAGAAATTATGGCCCCACACACCATATTACATGGTGCCATGAACCATGTAATATGGCTCATGGCACTACAATTATAACTCGCAGCCATGCTGTGTGAGGAGATGTATAAATGTCAGCAAGCTTCTTGAAGTTATTTATCCCTCGGGAATTTTCAGTTCGGAGCATCGAACTGAGAAGACTCGTGGCGTTTTGTTAGATGTGAACTGGAGCATCTTCAGATGCACTGAAAAAACACATAGCGCCAGAAGTCATAATTTATAAACTTCTGGCGCCATGTACATAATCGATTTCACATAGTTCCACACGCCATAGTGCATAGGAGCAGACGCTATGCTTATAGCCCTCCACGCCATGTACTATAGTCCTCCACGCCATGTACTATAGTCCTCCACGCCATGTACTATAGTCCTCCACGCCATGTACTATAGTCCTCCACGCCATGTACTATAGTCCTCCACGTCATGTACTATAGTCCTCCACGCCATGTACTATAGTCCTCCACGCCATGTACTATAGTCCTCCACGCCATGTACTATAGTCCTCTACGCCATACAGTATAGTCCTCCACGCCATACAGTATAGTCCTCCACGCCATACAGTATAGTCCTCCACGCCATACAGTATAGTCCTCCACGCCATACAGTATAGTCCTCCACGCCATACAGTATAGTCCTCCACGCCATACAGTATAGTCCTCCACGCCATACAGTATAGTCCTCCACGCCATACAGTATAGTCCTCCACGCCATGTAATATAGTCTGCCAGGCCATGTACATGGCGTGGAGGCCTATGTACTTTTCGCCATGTATTATGGCGTGTGGCGCCATATTTTATCACAATCCCTAAATCGACTATGTACATGGCGCCAGAACTCTATAAATTATGGCGTCTGGCGCCATGTGTTTTCTCAGTGTATAAATATAATAAGAGAGTAAATAGCAATCGTGGCGCCATATCGGTGTAACTCACTTAAGTTTGCTTAATATTCTGTTCTTTTTGTGCACAGGCAATAGATGACTATTATTTTCACAAGATAGCATCGTATCTTTGGTCGTCGTTGACTGGACTTTTTGATAAAACAGGTGAATGAAAACCAGTTTGCGAACATTGCGTACTGCCTGAAACTACTGCTACTGTACTTGATTTTCCAATTGCGGTTTGACTTCGGTGCCCGCAATAAAAGTATCATAGTATCGACGAAATCAAAAGTCGACAAGACGACAAAACACAAGTCCGATGGATGCAATCTACAGGAAGGAAGAGAGACGGACGTGAAGGGTTGTAGCTAACGACCAAGTTCGATTTGTTCTAACGTAAAGCTCTAGTTAACAGCAGAAATCTTGATAGGCGGGTTTGTTGCACAGAAAGAGTGAGCGAGCGAGCGCAATTATTGCGACATTTTGAAAATTCTAGAGAATTTTCATAACAAAGTTGCAAAATCGCACTGGATGCAAATTGATGTTAGCAGCGAGCTGTGGTGACGAGATTGAGGCTAAGAGAATCAGTGGCGGAGTGAATGGGACAGAAATTGTCAGGTGGCCAAAAGAATTTATCGATTTTTAATGAAAAGTTATTTGATCAGTGGTGTCTAAGCATACTGGCAATTAGTTTGCAGCGACAGGAAGTATCAAATTATCTCGTTACAACAGCGAAATTGTTTGAAAATGATCAAGAGCTAGAGCACCCGAATTTGAATTGATCTGTTGTGTCGTTACGTATACTGACATACCGATTTTCTACGGGAGTATGGGCATACTAAAATAGTTAAACGGTATTTACCTGAGAAGATAATTAGTGCAGCTATGGCACCGTTTACAAATTTATTCAAATAAACTGGTTTTTCTATGGTATAGAAGAAAACTGCACCAATCAAAATAATGTTGCGAAAACTATTAAACAATTCGATACTTATCGACAGTGTGAATGCAAATTCCACCATCAAACTTGATTCAAATCTATACCAAATGTCAAAAATCAAATTAAAATAAAACCAAAACAAAATACCTGTGAAAATCTTTAATTTATCAGTCGAAGATTCAAAGTCCAAGTCGCATCTGGTCTTGCGAAACACGATTGAGCAATTAAAGTATCTCAAACACAAACGTGCATAACGCCTACGACACAGGTCTTTGCCAAAAGTCAAGTTGTGCAGAAGATGTCGGCCAAATAATTCGAAAAAAATTCGCACACCAGCGACTAGTCTACCAATAATACTAACATCAACCTAGACAGCCATTGCGATCACGTTCGCGCGGTCCATTGGCCCACTCGCATCCACAAACAAAACGGTATCCCCGTGCAAAGATCAGCCAAAAACCTCAAATAGTCTCTAAACAAAATCCATACACCCGCCAGAAATACTATACCAAACCCAATCATTTGCCATAGTATCTAGTACGTCGATCTAAAGTCACATGCATATGTATGTAAAGTCGAAGTAGCAGATACAGACACAACAGACCGCTGAAATCCCAAGTGACGAATAAACGAAAGTGAATGTTGCCAAAAAAATTTCACTTTCGTTTTCATCGTAGTCATCGGCGTTGTTGTTGCTGGTGGTGCCGTCGAAACAGGAAGGCACGCCAGAGACAATGCAATAACGCCGCCGCATCAAATGAAACAAACAAACAATCCCGTCAAACATGTTTTACTTTAAAATTACGTATTTACATACGTAGATACTTCTCCAGTCATAATGTCATTATTTATTGTTGTCGGCGGCACTTAACTATTTCTCCATTCGACAAGGCCTATTCCACGATTCTTTCGAAATCACTCTCACTCTCGACATTGCCGCCAGCTGCCGAAAATCGAAAATAATTGAGTTTTTGG
Organism: Nemotelus pantherinus; assembly: GCA_963978885.1. NCBI lineage: Eukaryota > Metazoa > Arthropoda > Insecta > Diptera > Stratiomyidae > Nemotelus > Nemotelus pantherinus. The sequence continues at coordinate 27,358,047 of OZ022263.1, forward strand.
GGACAAGGTGTTTCGATGCGAGCGGCCGTGGCTGTGATGGTGGTACATCAAAAAGATACTCGTGGTATTCATCGATCGTAAATGAAAACGAAAAGCTTCGACACACAATGATAGTGCCAATAAATATGCTTCAGCAGTACAAGTACACCTTTTGACGATTTTTGACTTTATCTGTTTGGCGGCCGTATTGTTCGGGCAGCCGACCGCCGAGCGCACTCGAAACTAATGTGTGTCACCACAAACTCAACATGCTCCCCATTACAATGCGTCACCGACGATCTCAGATAGTCAGATGCTTCAGCCGAGCCGAGCCAAGCCAAGCCAAGTCAACTCAACTCGACCCCAATCGGAATTTTTGATTTGATACTATACCACTTGACTTGACGAATGAATTTTGATTTGATGAAATAATTTCATATCTTTCCGTGGCTGCGTCTTTCGATGAGCGGAAATATCGACATTCGAGTCGTTCGACACAATGGTACAGATTTGGAACAAGTTTTTGATAATGCTGAACAAGTTGTGGATTATGCAATTTGCGAGTTTTTTCTTCGGTATTTCGGTAAAGTGTTTGTATTTCGGAAGGGGGTCGATTGAACAATTTTTTTCTCCGTTTCGCTTTAACATAGCTAAGAGGTTTGTGTGTGTAGCTGACAGGCGGTATGAATTGTTTATTTCGAATTAGCTTGGTTAATTCGTTAGTGGATTAGTGGAAAATATGGAAATAGGCAGTCAGGTGGTCTTGAAATTGAAGGTTTCACGTCGTTTGAATAGTTGATTTCATCATCAATATGCTCTTAAAGAGACTTAGAGACGTAAGCAGATGATGTGTTAGTTACATCTATTGGAAATTGATTTTGAAATATTGATTAGAAGTTCTGTTTTACATACAGCTCAGAGATCTACTTCAATATTTCACTGTTAGATGTCTCCATATTAGATGCATTGCAGTAGTTTTTTTGGGATGCATTCCATTAAAATCATTGTTGAAACTGGTACCCCACTTCAAATGTCAACTTAAGTCTCTAGATTTAATCGAAAAAGTTACCACTTCCTATTTTATCATATGTAAAGGCCAACAGGTTCTATGGACAAAAACATGCAAACTATTTTCCTAGTTTACATCACTCAGTTGAAATTATAAAAGATAATACTCTGCAGCAGTGAATGTACAACAGAGAGTAGCAAGAAATAGCAAAGAATCAACATTGAAAAATATTAAAACAAATCCAAGACTAATTAAGACTTAATTCTTTAAAATTATGTTGAATTCAACTAACTGGAGAGTGTTTCCTTTTAAGCTTTTTCGATTGGGCCAATATCTTGTCACCGTTAGATGAGGCTGAGTGGCTGTCAATCAGAGACTTCAGCCGAAAGATACACATAAGTCTCTACTGTACTATCCTGTGAACCTTGTTCTGTGAAATTAACTGGCTGTTCCCACAATGATTTGAAAGCAATTTTTATTACTTTCAATTCCAATTTCATATCCACGATGACAAAATGAATCTAAGACCAAATGAATCTAACAATTATTAATTGGTTTAAGGAATCTAACAATTCATATCTTGGCCTTAAACATTTGTTCCGCAAAGAAATCAAGCGATCTGCTTCATTACTTGATTAAAAAGTACTGAGGTTTATCTGCTGCCAAAAAGTGAGGTCTGCGACGAAACAACAAATTAAAAATGCATACAGTTGCCATTTATCACAACTCGAGTTTTCTTCTAATTTTTGAACCATTTTGATCTCACTCTAAGCAGCTACGCACTCTTAACTCCATTTTTCATAGCATCAAGATAGGTAACCCAATTTTCACTACTCGATTTCTGCATTTGTCATCCATTTAAGTATCATCTTTTGCAATGTGGGCCATACACAGTTCGTTCAAAAAGTTCCGGGAATATTTTTTTTATAAAAATTACAACTAGCGATTTCTGTTATTTGATGGCAGGACTATGTCATATCAGGTCTTAGTAACACACACTGGTGATAGGAGCGCTGTAACCTCATTTATTTGCCCGCTGTGTTTGTTTACCTAGACAGGTTTTTATCGGTACGTCACAATTTTCGCTATGGAACAACATGCCCAGATCAAATTTTGTTTTAAATTGGGAAAAAGTAGTTTGCAAGCATTTGAATTATTAAAAACTGTATATGGTGAGGATTGTTTGCTTGTCAGATTATCAGGTCGTTGCAGCAGCTGTATGAGCGCAGCAAAATTTGTATAGAACGAGAAGGGAATCATGTTGAAAACTAAATATAATATCTTTTTTTAATCTCTTCTTTTAATTCATAAAAAAAATTAGTCCCAGAACTTTTTGAATTAACTGTATATCTTTTTTTTAACGAAATTACAATTTGGAATTTCCGTTTCTTCAATATCATGGATTCATCTGTGTCCGCTACATGACAGCTGTGTACTTATTTGAACACATAACTGGAGTTCCATAAAAATCCATTCTGGGTCCTCTTCTTTTTGTATATTCTATGTATTACTAACCATAGCTTTTTTCAATGTATAAGGCAACTTTTACGCTCTCTTAAACATTTCACCGCAGTAAGATTCATCAAAACATCTTCCTCTTTTCATTCAACCTGCATATATTTTATATCTTTTATTAGATCAGTCTTAGAATAAGTATGTGCTGTTTGTTCTCCATAGCATGAACGTGACCGCAATGCGATCGAATCAGTTTAACGTAAGTTTACTTGAACCTCACTTTAGAAACATCGCTTTTCTTATTTGGAATACTATGATCGGCTGATTGTATTTAGCCTTCAATAGTTCATCGTTAAACTATGATCCAAGTGGTCTAGTATACTTCAGTGTTTAGGACATAAAATGCTCTTCTTTTGACACCTGGTGTTCAAAAGCACTTAGAGTGCCATTTGCACGGTTTTCGTTTTATTAAGTATAACTCGACTTTGTTAAAACTAATGAGGACGCACAATTCTCTGGAGCTAGATCCTCTGCCTCTATCCATATCTTATTTTAAACTACCTTCACGCAACAAATTCAATATATAATTGGAACTCCCGATATGTTGATTGTAGTAGAGGTGCATGAAACTACAATCACCAGCCCCCCCTTCTCCTTCCGCCCTGGCAATAAAATTTGAAAATAGATATTACATATACATATGTATTTGAAAAGATTTGAAAATACTTGGTTAGGACCATGTTAGGTTGAGTCATTTGACTAAAAATTATTACAGAAGTAGAATTAGTAGGAGAGATAATTTATTCGGACTTTTCTTTAACTTTTATTGTTTTATACATTTTTAATAACTCTTACGCATAGGAACCGATAGAAAGACTAATTTCCAGATTTTTAGGTCCGATATTTAGCATAAGAAAACATAATGATATCATTTGTTAGCCAAATGATTGTCAAATCGAATACCAATTTCAAAAGTCGATTAGACCTATTCCATTTTGGACCTGAATGCCCTGCGAATTTCGGTATGCTTCAATGGTTGCATCTGTACTTATAGAAGTGAAAAGAATTTAAGGCTACTCGCCCACAGAAGGTTGTGAATTTGGGAAATTTGAGCATTCATTAAAAAAGTCAAGTAGTCCCACAACAATCCTTGTTAAGTTTAGAAGTTGAAGCTGGTAGAAAGCTTCTTTCAATGAATTTATACGAGTTTGAAGTGATTTTGCCAGCGCCGCAGCCCATAGCCTATCAGAACTGCTTAACTTTGAGACCAACCTACTCTGTCAATGGAAGTAGTAAAATCATACTAAAGGGCGGAAAATTTCCTACCGAATCATCATCTTATCAGCCAATATTCACCTGGATACGATGAGTATAATTCTTGAACGCATCTTCTATGAAAGGCTTCTTTCCATCGTCGATGGGAAAAGTGTCCTCTTTGATCGCCAATATGGATTTAGGACATCGCACAAAGCTATGGACTCAGTTACAAAAGTAATTAAAATCGAGCGATGAAAGACAAGAGTATGGCGCTGTGTCTACGCTTAATGTCAGAAACAAATTCGATTCGGCCAGCTGAAAGTACATTTTAAATCCTCTTCAAAATATGGAGAACCCAAGTTAAATCCTTAATATAAAAGCGAGCAATCTCAGGGATAGGAAGCTAATATATGAGAGCGACAGAAGAGTGCAAATGTATAATGTTAAACCTGGTATCCCACATAATTCGATGATTAGACCACTCTTATGCGACATCATATACGACAAAGTGGTAAGACTCATCATTCACACCATTAACAAGCTTGATAACAAGTTAAAGACCAATAATAGCTTCATGCGAAGATCCACCTGTGAGAGTTAAAGAAGGAAAAAATGGAAAGAAAACCAAAATAGAGCCATGTATTCCAAATCAACATTTTTTGTCGAGAATGTTAATTATAAAATAAAAAGAAGTGAGCCAGAGAGATGTGGGTCATCTGTCACTAGGATGTTCACAGAGCTCGCTGAACTGCAACCAGCACTGGTTTTCGACTGAACTTTAGAATTTCGAATATGTTCAGTAACAGAATGGTTGAGACAAGCGGGAAATCTAAAAATCTTTGGTAAGCTAGAAAACAATGCTCATGGAATATCTGTAAGTTTATAAATTAGACTTAGGAAAAAGGAATGCGGAAAGAATAGGTACTTAAATTGAAATTTTGTGCTATTTAATTGCAAAGACGAAAACAGAATAAGGCCACCAAATTTACATTTCACAGCAATATTCTGGCTGATCAAGTTTTTGATGGAACTAAATACATTCAGTTTAGGAGGCTTCTAATTGCTCAACTGTGCCATTCTTACAATTAATATATATGAGTGAAATAATCTTTTACCATTTTATCCATTGAAAACACGATTTTAATGCACGTTTTCTTAGCACAGTCTAAAGGTCATGAAACTGTTTTTTTTCAAATCTAGATTCTTAACCTTATAAACAATCATATTATTGATATGACCATTTTTATAAACATAAACAAATCAAAAGCATATTGTTAATTTATCAATCTCTCAAAAAAATGTAATTCACTGCGGCATCATGTTTTCTATATCATTATTCCTGAACTGAGTTATATTAGCAACGAAAATCTTTAAAAAAAACACTTTTCAGTACGATGTATCGCTTTTAAGTTTATGGAGACTCGTGAAATAATTCCAAAAAAAAAATAGCTCATCCATTCTTGATCAAAAGTTTAGGGATTCAAACGGTAGCTCTGGAAGTCCGGAAATAAGGCCATCTTGTTTTTGTTTAACAAATCAGGAGCTGATTCTCTATAAGATAGCATCGCTGAGTGACCCACAACATTCGCACATACAATACGCTGACACATTTCAAATTTATTGCCAAAGATCTCTACATGCTAGACTGCTTCAATATTGAACCACTTAAAAATTCAAAAACTGATCTTTGAGCTCTCATCAAATTTACGCATTCGAAATTGTGAAAGCAGAGACTTACAACTGTAAAAAAAAACCCAACGCATCAGAACTGCTAGAAAACTGATTTTCGAAGAAATTACCTTCGAGTATCATAAAAGTGTGGAAAGAAGTAAAACACTTCTTTCTGGTATCATATCAACCATTTTTTACTCAAAGTAACAAAAATAATTCCCTGACAGCATATTCTATAACACAAATGTTCAAAGGAAAATGTTCAGTATTGGCAACATTTTTCCAAAGCAACAGCAATAAGTCTACTATAACAAGCTCGTGGTAAAACCAAACTATCCATTGAATTTCGGTTTCATCCAGGGATATCATCGAAAGTTTCAGCGATTAAACTATATCTGGGGTTGCCATCCGAAAAATTTCGAAAACTCGAAAGATTTCAACATTGGTGGTTTATTTTATTGTAAATGCTTTGCATATGAACACACAATGGAAGCATCTGTTGACGCAATATTGATGAAATTGTCTGGTGCTGGCAATCATGTGTTAGCGCCATAGCCAAAAATTTACCAAATCTGCTTCACGTTGAGTCAATCCCAGCCTGTGATTTTCATTTTGATTGGGTGACTACGCTGAAAGTTAAAGAGGTGATAAGATTTTTAGGGTTACCACCCTCAAAACTATTCAAATATTCGATATATTAATAGTTGTTGTTAATTGTCATTGCAGGATCATCCTAATTTGATAATCGAATAACATCGCTAAGTAAAGTCATACCAAAAAATTATAAAATTTCATGATTTTTCTACGGAATTCCTACGACAGCTGGTTTGCAACAATGTCCATTTACTTCATGAATTTCGTTTTGATTTCATGACTGGATCGGAAATTACAGGGAAAAAAGCTTCACTTTGCTGAGCAAATTTACAAGATTTAGGGGACAACAATCACCATTGCTGGCAGCTCTATTCTAATTTTTCAACCAAATTTCGTGCAAATATGGTCTAGAGTAAGGTCCAAATACTGTGTGAATTTTATTAAAATTTGACGGCTGAATCCGAAGTTATCGGCCAAAAAGCAGTTTTATTTCTCAGTGATTTTTCAAGATGGCAGCACTACCACAGGGTTGCCTGCATTTCAAAATCACTTCTATCAGACTTGGTGCTAGTTACTACTAACATGTCCTGTAAATTTCATAATGATCAGTTCTCGTGAACAGAAGTTTCGAGTGCTGAAAATAGAGGTAATTTGGTGATGGGTTGCCGTTCTTGTGGAACTCGGAATTTTGAAAATGTTTAATTGGCATAGTGGCCAAAGGTTAAAATTTATCGATGATTTGAATTTTTGGTCAAAAAGCAAAAATTTCCAGGAGGGTCGATGAATTGAAGGATTTTTTTCACATGCCGGCCGCACAATCTTGAAAACCTATGTGTGTTAAGTTTTAGTCAACATCAATACGCTCTACAAATTTTATGGTGATCCAATGTTTTTGTTAGAAGTTCTGACAAATCAAGTAATCCTACTCCAACCCTTGTCCTGTCTGGGAGATCAAGTTAGTAAAGACATCATTCACAACTCAATCACACAAGTTTGGAATGCGCACTTGTTACTCCTGATTTGATTCAACTACTCGTTCAGAGCTAGGGTTTAAGGACAAACAATAGAAGTTTTACAGATTTTTTACTTCTAGATTAAATGTTAATCAGAAGAAGCTTTAATAGTTGTTAATGCTTTCAGTTCTGAACATCATATAATTGACAGTCAGACCAAAAGAAACCTAAAAAGGAGTCTTTTAGAGAATCCGTCAATAGTTATCTAGTCATAGTCGCAGTCAGATCCCATTTAATAAAATGTCGACCAACTTTCCAAACTATTTTGGTCAAGCAATTGAATATTAGTCTCGGTTTTTTTAACGTTCGGTATATTGAATGAAAGATTAAACTACGTCAGCCATTTTAGGAACAACTGTTGACTTGACCAAATTAATCACAATAACATATGAGATTTGACAATATGCAGCTGATAAAAAAGTGATTTTCTTCAAATTGAACCTTAGTTTGACTTAAAAAAAATGCATTATAGATCATTTAAACTCTGTGTAAAAGTTGTCATTTTGTATTCGAGAGAGAGGAAAATGTTAGGAAAAGAGAGCACACATACTACGTACAAAACCCTTAAAAAATCCATACAATTATATAACGCTCCAATTCTACAAAGAAAACTATACATTCCTGGCTAACAGCCAAGATCAATACTTCAAATATTTTGAAGACAGAATAAATGAGCCATAAGTTAGAAACGTGGCAGGCCATTTTATGGATACCTACCATACATTTCATTCACCCGTTTTTTTACTTTTTGAAAACAAATCATTCTTAACATTTCAATATGTCTTCACTACGAGCTCATATGGGAAGAAAGTGACTAGCCACTAACATAACAAACTCAATCGCTAGCCATCTACTCGCCCCGCCACTAATCATTCACCCCATCACTATTATAAACAAAACCCCATTCCTCACTTAAAAATAGATGAGGTGTAGCATCGAAACTAGGTCACCTAATTCCAAGCTCAATCAAATCAACTAAATCTATTTTTCCTCTCTGGAATAAATAGCCAGCAGATGCTACTAGCTTAACTAGCCCACCAGCCGAATCATCATCGGCAAGCGCCGAAATATCAATCAATTGGACTTCTCCAAAACAGTGGGATTTCTGTACTATACACCCCCTCAATTATTATGTCATTACAATCGCAGCCATTCCATACCGACCTATCAAACGTCACAATGACGTTCACCAATTGTCAGTTCAACTAACGTAGAGACATACATATCGTCGCTGTGAAATCAAACCGGCATATCTGCAAAAATTGAGTTTTTGAGTTTTTGGTATCAAAAAATTCCTTATTTTCCCCTCTATTTTTATGTCGCACCGGCATATCGTAAAGTTGAATAAAAACCCCTCTAATGGTGTTTTGCCGCTTTGCATTCACGTGGAAATAGCCCACATGCGAAAACTTTAAAGCGCTCTAGTGAAAAATGTGTATTTTGCAGATATGCCGGTTTGATTTCACAGCGACGATATGTGTGTATGCATGCAGTGAGAACTATTTCTCGCTTCAAATATCAAAATATGCCCATAATAATTAGTTCAATTCTAATTTTCCATAGACTACCTCAATCCGCACAAACATGCCCCAGTTCTGAAAAAAGCTCGATGTGTCGAAAGCTTACACGATTGGATTTAGCGTTCTAATTTTTCTTAGCAAGTTCTCATTGATTACCCCATTCTCTAGTTAGTTTTGAATATGACTGAGACTAGATGAAGGAGTTTGTTGAAATCCATCCTTGACGTTTGCTAGTTAATTCTAGTGTTGCGAAAATTGAAAATTTTCAGCAACACATCACCGCCAAGCAAAGTTTTCTAGAACAGATTTTTTGGAGCAACTTAAAGGCCTTATTCCCACGATACTGGAACTTCCATATGCCTACGCCAGGCGTCATTTCTCATGCGTGTAATATGAAAGACTTGAGTCCATATGGCAGCAGACATAAACACGCATATGATGTAAAAATGCTGTAAGATATTAAGCAAAGTATTACGAAGACTTGAAACGAAGACGAAGACGTTCATGATATCGAAATTCGACAGCTGGATGTGTGCGTGAGGTCTGCCTGCACACACAACTCCACTGTGCATTACGTTATTTGGAATAGTGGAGCAATAGTGTAAATGTACACAAAAATTCGAATCACAAGCAATAAAGCGAGAAAAAAAACTAAAGAAAATATGGGAAGAAAACAAAAGTAAAAAAAACTCCCTCCATAGTTTTCGATTGCTTAGAAATGTTGAGTAAGGCGCGCGACCAGAGTCGAATCTCTCGAATATTAAGCTAACGAATGGAGCCAGGGGACGAAACATAGCGGCAGCAGAGTGTATGTTTTTAAGGCCTGAAACCGGGGGGAATCTCTTTATTATTTAGCTTGACGGTTCTTTCGACATGTTTTCCTTCAATTCACGTCTTCTGTATTATTTTAATTAGCTTCGCTTGTTTCCATCTCGCTCGGACGACTGGCATTCCGCAGTAGTGCTGTCGCGCAATCATGACCTACTTTACGCTACACGGTCGTAATCAATGCAACATGTTCAGCATATGGCTATAGATATAGCTGACTTGATGTCTACAGATGTATGAAATTGACACATTTCTGCTCCAACACTATCAAAATGAAGACTACACCAATCTTTTGATAGTGCCTGTGTGGTAGTCTGACTCTCAGGTGCAAGAGAGTTTGGATTAGTGCGAGCTTTTGATTTCTTGAGTCAGCCGGTTGGGGCTGGTGAGGGGAGACGTGAAAGGAGAAATGGGGAGATTTCGAAGAGGAGAAGCCAGAAGACGTCTCACCGCAAAGAAGCAAGTTTATTAGCACTCTTTAAGACGGTGATGCTAAATGAAAAATCTTTACAAATCTTTCATCAATGAGCGACTTCAATCTATGATTCCCACTGTTTGAGTAATCAACTGGAGTTTATAAAACTATACTAACCTACAATTCAATCCTGGATCAACCTGAACAAAGTAAGAGAAACCGCGATTGCGAAAAGAGTGCATCGCTCAATTGAGAGATCTGAATTTCGCATCACCACCACACCTACAAGCAAACATTGCGAAAATTCTGTCGGCATTTCGCGAGGGGAGAGTTTGTAACACGTGTAGCTGAAATATTGCGACATTTAGTTGCGTTCTCCCGCAAATCTTGCCCCTCCGACATCTCTTTAACAGCAGCAACAACAACAACAACACCACCAAAAAATATACTACGACAACCATGATGTTGTTGATGGTGCTGCTGATGATGATGATATCTTGCGGCTTCTCGCCGCGACGGATCCGTGTGGTACATGTTAATGTAGGCCAGGATTTTCGGCAACTGCGACCGAATAAGCAAGAACAACAACAAAAACAACACCAACCAACCTCCAAAAACCGTTCGTCGGAGCTTGCGGGGGCTGAAATGAAATATGTAAGTTTTTTTTCAGTATTACGAAACCCACAATGGGCGCGCGAGAGAGTGGAAGTAATGTGCATATATACTTTTCATACATTGAGATTAGTACGTATAGATTTATATCGAATGGGAGAAAAAAGCAAAAGTGAATTCACAACAATAACGGTGCATGCTGTAATAATTGTTCATGCGATTGTTATTATTGCGCGATTTTCCGAAGTAGAAAAAATTAACGAAACTCTTGTTATCTTCGTGTGTGTGGATTTGGCGAGTTCTTAGACGATGGGGAAAAAACTGCTTTCTGTAATGTGTGTACAAAACGCAAATAAGTAAACAATTAGCGTACACGTTTGGCAATTCACATATGATTTATTGGTCGGGCCAGACGGATGAAAGACAATTTGGATGTATTTATTTGTTTTTTTATGAGGGAATACTGCTTTCAATTTCGTTGAGAAAACTATGCAGTGAATTTGTGGAAAAGAGTTTTTGGGCGAGGCAGATGACAGTTTCGAAATTGAAGCCTGAATGTAGATAATAGCTATGGAAACTGGAAGTTTAGTGAAATGTGGGAAGTGAATTCGCTCTGTGAAAGATGTGTGGAGTGAGGAACTTTGGAAATTAGGGAATGTAGATGAGTGGCAAGGAGCAGAAATTGAGCCATAAGAGAACTCATAGTATGGGCCGGCTGTATCAAATACAGTACATAGCTGTCAGAAAATGATGATCAAAAAATTTGACAGTTTAATTTTTAAAATGATGCTAGGTAGCTAAGACGAGAATTAACATTTTATACTGTTCAGAACTGGTTAATTTTATTTTTGAGATTATTTATTTACCAAACAAGGCATCATACATAATCGAAAAAAATATTACCAATACAGTATAAATTCAAAATACATACACAGCTGGACAAACATATAAAGCAAATAAAAACTTAAATGTTGTAGTTACTCTCTTTTACTTTGGACAAGTTTTAATCGAAATTAGGCGGGTGGAGTATGTTGAAAGCTCTTAGACAATTTATTTTTAATAATCGATTTAGAGATTTCCGAAGAGTAGTGACTGCTTATATATAGAATTGAATATCCTACAATACCACCTACTTATGGGTTCATAATATAGCATAAGCAGTGTGATGATTGTATTCCTTGAGTAGAGTTGCATACCTAGTGCGTCTTGGTCGGTAATTACAAGTAGTTTTATTCGAGAGATCTTCTATATTTACTGCGTCACTAATAACCTCAAAATCTAGGCAAGCGTTTAACAGTGCTCAGGTTATAGATATTAACTAAAGCGAAATCTAAAAATTGTTTCTGAATATATTCGAGTTCCATATTATAGGTACAAGCAGATTTTAGTAGAGGCCGCATCAAAATTCTATATAATGACATGGTACCTACCTAACCCATTTGTTTTTGAACTCTTTGGTACGTTTCTTAATGAAACCTAGCTGTTTATTAGCCCTGGCTTAGACTTTGCCGTGATGGAGGTCGAAGCGCATCTTGTTGTCCAATACTACGCCGAAGTCTATAATGTGATCATATTTAAAATATGGATGTTAAAAAGCAAGGGGTCTAGATGACTGCCTCGTGGTACTCCAGAAGATGCGAATTTTGTTTTTACATAAGTTACCTTGGAACTTTATATGTTGAGTTCTATCGCAAAGATAAGACTGGAATCAATTAAGGTGGGGCCTGGATATACCAAAGTTGAGAATTTTTTTGCACCCGAGTTTGATGGTCGACCCGATCGAAAGCCTTACTAAAGCCCGCGTAGACCACGTCATTTTCATTTTCTTCTTACATTTTACAGAGCACTTTCGAAATTATAGCTATGAGGTTGGTGGAATTCGATCTAGGAGGGTCTATATTGCGAGTTTGTCGCAAAATAGCTTATTAAAGAGTTTGAGGATAACAGATAGAAAAACGATCCTTTGATAGTTATCGGCTGATCGTTTAACCCCACTTTTGAAAATATGTGTTAAGTATGAGGATTTCCAGGAAGACGGGAAAACACGAAGTGATAGTATCTTACTGGAAATCAGGTGAAAAGGAGTGATCGATTGGTCTTCACATTGGGCCACGAGGAAAGGAGAAGCCAGACACAATCTGACAAATCCGTCCATAAGCGGTCTTACGGTGGCTCAAGCAGACATGGTTGTAAAAGTGATTTCATGCGAGCGAAATGTATTTTGAAGATGGTTAGCGAAAAAGTTGCACATGATATGGGCAGGAAGTCACCGTGTTATCTCGGAACACAGAACAACGATAGCCAGTGGCTTTGCGTTTTAAATCAAAGAACAAAGTTTTTGTTTGCAATTGTGGTAGAGGTACCCTGGGGGTTTCAAAGCAAATTTTATGCTTTCGGGAGCTACAAATAGGGGAATTATCTAAACACATACTCTTATTTCTACGTTTATGTAGTTGATTTGGTTTTACGACATCTGGTAGAGAGTCACTTGATGCTTTTTTCACTCCATTGAACGACCTGCACAAAGGATTCTTTACATTGTATTGAGAAACAAAGTTCAAATTCCTGATATAAGTATACCTACTTCTAAAAAGAGTAGTAACTTATGAAAACTAGACAAAAAAATATATTATCTTTAATTTTTCGCAGCTTACTCAGAATGAAGAACAACAATATACGCCTCACATTACTTTAAGTAGGTTGTTTTTGTATCTTCGCTCAATGCTAATCCTGTTTGGCAGCTGTATAAAGACTTGGGAGTGTAAAGAGCAAAAGAAAACTATTATTTACGTACACCCTCGGTACACCAAATTCAACTATCGTTCGTACTAATTCCGAATTTGATGAGAGCTTGCGGTGATTAGTGAGTGTATATAAATATTGCCACTGAAGTGTTCACAAGAACAAATTCGAAAAATTTAAAAATAAGAGTTCTAATTTCCATCAAGGAAGCTTCCTTATAGCCTAGATGAAAGTATTTCAAGGATACGCATTTAATCTACGTAAAAGTACAGGTCACCTTTAGTTTAAGAGCCGTTTAGAAATTCAAAAGAAAATACTATATTGATTCGGCGCCTATATAATCGCCTAAAAGCCAAACTGAATTAAATCTAACTAGATCGTCCCGAATAGATCCATTGAAATGCAATTCGAATTGAATAAGCTACGATAAAGGCAGACTGCTCAAACCACCACCAAAACTTTATCGAGTAAACAAAGCATTATCGCTTGTATCTAATCGAGTTCGCCGACAAGATACACCCTCTCCCACCCCATCTCTCGATCTGATTCGCCATGCGTAGTGTTTTATAGACAACTACCCGGAATTGCCTCTCGTCGCGCAAGGAATTTAATATATACGTCAAATATTATTACAACAGCACTCATGTCTGTACGTCGTCGAATAAAAAATGTGTACCACGATTGGCACGTCAAAATCCAATTGTAAAGCACGCCTGCATTTATCTGTCTATTAATACCTCATCGCTAGTCAGTTTTCATTTTAGTAGGTTTCGGGGACAAGGTGAATTCGAAAAGATGCAAAAATAACAGTGTATCTCGTTCAAGGTTAGGCAAAATAACGCACAAGCCACCCGAATATATAATCAGACCAGGCGATGGTGATAAGGTAGTAAAACAATCGGTTTTGTTCTAATTTGATAAGATCCGGGGTGTTTACATTTTTTATGGCACGCTGGTTTACCAAGCATCGGATTCATAGATTCACTTGAAATAGTTTCAAACGGATTGACCTAGATCTTCTTCTAAGCTGGTTTAACCTAATTAACGGTCCAAAATGAAAACACAACTTCTGTTTTATGATTTTGACGTAGCTCCGCGAAAAGCTTTCAACAATATTTGTACTATTTTATGAGAGCAACGCAACAAAGGCCATTGCGTCCTTCTATGTCATAGACACGTCACGAAAAACATTCAATTACTCATAGTCCGGATTTACACTCAGCACGAGTAGTTTTACCAACAAAACACGAGTTGATGAAGAGTTTCTCTTCGCCCCGCATTCTTCAAACTCGGATCGAAATGACTCGTGTAAATCCAGACATTTTTACACGCGCTATTTGCCAGAGTGATGCGATTTTGATGTTTTATTTTGTCACAGGCCATATGGACTGGGCGCGATAGACTTGGACTAGATTAAGTAAATGGGACAAGATCAAACGCATACTCATGCAGTTTTCGAATCAAGCCTCGTTGTTACCGCCATCTTCGTCACTGGGTCACGTTGTTTCTCATATGGCGGGACGACATTTATTCTCGTTCCGAAGCCAAAAAGCCTTGCTGGCCGGGGGTGAGCTTGAAAACGAACATTTCAGAAGAAACAATCACAACGAGGCTAGAGGTCGATCGAGATTAGAGTCGTAGTGTGATTCTGACGTAAACAACTGTAATTTGAAAGCATGCTTTTTTTCTTAGCAAATAAAGAAAATATGGTAAACTAAAAGAAAGATGTTCTGGGAATTTTATGTGCGTGTAATGGAAAGTAGTGGTTGAAATATGTCTACAGCGAGAGGTCTGAGCAATTGTACAGATGGTTTTGTGATCCTGTTTTTTTGTTACTTTATGTGCTTGAGAAAACTGAGCGAGATAGAATGAAGTGGACGTATTTTGACGAATTTTTAACGCAATTTTGATTCAAATCGAGGAAATAATAGGCGGTGTTATTTCGACTTTTGTTCGAATTTCATTGGTATCAGGCGATATCAAAACGACATGCAGAATGGAATCTTCGGTCAAGATACGAAATTTTTCGATCACAGCGTAGAACTCGACTCAACAGGTAAAATCCTTTTCAGTCGAACAAAACAATTCTATTCAAGTCCCGCCAAGAAGTCCAAGCTTTTTCCCTATAAGATTATAAGCCTTTTCAGTCCCTCATGCATTCGCTGCAAGTTTAAGTACTTGGTAAAAGAAATGACGATCCCTTATCCGTGTTCGAGAGGAAAATCCTCCCATTTATATTTGAAAGACAATAAGAAAACAACAAAATATACGCAATATAGTGACCAGAGGTCAGACCGAACCAGCTGGGATTATCCGGGCAATTAGACCTTGTGGGCCAAGATCCACTTCAGAAAGTCTACGGGGACGGCATTATTGAAGAGAGCGATACCAAGATAGACCTTGTCTGATGGTGTGCGTCGCGAGGTGGAAGCGTTCTAACAATATTGCGCTGGACGGTGCCAGGACAAACGTGGGACGTCTCGGATTTCATTTGCGCCAGGACCAGCTGGGACTACTAGTTGTTTGGTCAAATAGTAAAAAAAGGAGATATGTGCAGTAGCGGTAAAATTTGTTAGAAGATAATCCAATGGCTTGTTTTTAGTTTTTTTTTAAAGAAATTACTTAAAACAAAACTTCAGGTGATCATAGTGTCAGGATGTATTGGAAAGTAATCGTGCAGCCACACGTTCTCTATTGTGACCAATCACAAGTAAACTAATGGGTGACATAAGCGCCAAAATATGGGTATTACCACTAAATAAATTGGAACATGCCTTAAAAAGGGTTTTTTGCGAAGCGGAAAACAGAGGCTATTTATAGCTTGTTCATTTTGGCAATTAGTTTAGTATGAGCGATTGCTGAACATATTTCCTTCTTTATGACCAGGGTTCAAAAAACAATAAAATTCTGTTAAATATGTGGATTACTTATTGCAGGAGAAAAATTGATAGTGCCTGAAAACAGCGGTTGAAGAAACGAGACACCTTAAAATCCCAGGCCAGAGCAGTTCATTTTCCTCATAAGTTGTTGATCTGTAAACAGTGGGATATGAGGGGTTTAGTCGACTGTGAGTTTTTAAACGCTAACTACAAGCTAACCAATGAAGTCTACTTCAAAGAGCCAGAGCGACTTAAGAAACTACGTTTACTTTCAAGATACAAGGTGTTCTTCGATGAAGATGAGGAAGACGTTACAGAAGCTGAAGAATTTTAAGCGGAAAACTATGCCGCACCTATCTTATTCCCCAGGCAAATCATCCGGATTGAAAATTATGGTCTAATGTCAGAACGGTACTCCAGTAATGCTTTTCCTAAATGTTAAATGAATTTTGGAAGAGGAATATTTTAATAGATGGAAAGTCGATGATTATAGCCACTTATGTTGGATGCATTCTAAGGTATGCACAAGTTATTGATAATGGGGACACTACACTTGATAGCAGTATTCCCGGGCATTACGAACAAATGAAAAGAAAAGATGCAAACAATTGGAGATTTTAACAAATTGTTTGGAGGATGGAAGGATAAAGCTAGAGAATTTAGAAGATTTGACTATTTTGTGCATTTTGTAGTAATTTTAAGTTGGGGTGGGTGGCAGGTTATCTGAGCTTAACTTAAGTCTAGAAAAGAGCCTGTGAAAATTGTGATGAAAACAAACAAAATATATGTTAATGCCCCTGAAGCAGGGTTCCATACAAATGGCTATGAAAGTCCTTAGTCTGTATTAGCAAAGCCATCTTGATAATTTTACACGGCAATAATAGTTTACTCAAAATGGGGTGGATTTGGTCCAAGAAAAGAGAAACGCTATGTGTTTTCATCTGTGGACTACCCATACTACGAATATCATTACGACCACGCATATGACATGCTCTCACCCGATCAAAAAAAGCTAGCCGTGTACGCCGGTCGTTTGGCAAGCCCAGGTGCCTTTGTGTTTGTGGATTAACTGAAACTTTTTTGTAAGTGAGTTGAGTGGTAAAAGGCGATAGTTCCTAGAACACAGGTCTTTTCACAGGAGCAACTGAAAAAAAAGCTAATTCAGAAAAAGAAATCAAATTGTGGTCTCTGATAATTTTTTCTTCGGAATCAGGTTAACCCGAGCATTGTGAACAAATAAAAGTATCGAGTACTCTGAAAGATAATGGAACAAATGGACAGTAAGGTTTTACTGAATAGGAGTGTTTGAACAAGTGAGTTTATATACAAAAAGGTTGAGAAGGAAAAGAAGAGCAGCAGTAACAACTGTAAACGGCTGTCAATGGATGATTTCATGGCAAAGAGAGAAGTAGCATGAACAAGTGATCTCGCTTCAACGATGACCACTGATTGTCAATTTTGACCAGCCAATCAAAGTTCCACCAATCTTCTCAATTGCTTGACTAAGTACGAGCTTCCGGAACAGCTTTGCATTGTAGTGTGCGGCTGCGTCAATTTGCCGGAAGTCCAAAATACCAGGACACCGAGCTGGAATGAGACCGACTACAGGCTTGAAAATTGTCCGTAAGTTACGGATTTGCAGTGTAAGATAGTCGGGTGGAATGAGGATGAACCTAAAGGGTGGAATCGCTACGATTTCCCCCAACAGCAGGCCAAAAATTCTCTCGCACGTCGCCGTAGGTTACTCGAACATGGTGCTGCATGAGAACCTAAATAAGATAGTCTGTTCCCACTGCTTCACGTGGAGACTAAACACAAGTAATTTTAAGCTACATCTGACCTCAGTTGTTTTGACGAGTGTCAATGTATGTCCGAATCACAGCGATTAGGGAACAATTAGGAAGTTTAAAGGCAGTTGTCTCGGCAGGATACACGGCAGTAAAAATGCGTTTGATGCCGAATACTGCTAATAAAAATAGTAACAAATGGGACCGAAACTGAACTTCGTTTTCTGAGGCGCGAACAAAATGGAATATTCTCTTTCGTATAATATCCGTTTAGCAAAAAACTGACGCTAGGGCTCTATAAACGTAAGTGCAAGAGATTTGACCAGATTTAGAACTATGGTATGTGTATGGATTGTGGAAGCTTCTTGGACCTTTTACCATTCAGGCCAGAAAGGCACATTTGACTTATAATAGGGGCCGATGATATCTATGAACAGCACGATTGTGTGAAAGCGCTTTGGTGGTCTTGCATTCAGTACATGATCCTACGTAGTCCCTCACTTGAGCCGCCATTTTCGGCCAATACTAATTTTTGTTCTGGTCAAAACGGTTTTAGGGCCGCTCGTTGATAAAAACAGGATAAAAATAATAACACATTCGATAGGGGAGAACCTTATTTACATTGATTAGGACGCCATTGCCAACTAGTTTGCCACAGGTAGAGCGGTTACAATCTTGTCTAAACGGAGTAGTTTGTTATACTCATCTTCAGTTAGCCCGGTTTATGTTAAGCAGACAATGCCATCAAAAGCTACGGTAGAGTTGAACCTGATCTCATCTGTTTTGGTCCTCAGACCGCTGACATTCTGGCAACAGAATTTTAGCCCAATTTTCAAACGAGGTTTGGTACAAAGAAGGTCAAAAGTTTCAAAATAGTAATCAACTGTCTAATGTGCGCTAGCGTGTTTTGGACTTAAAGCCCTATTTTCTTCAATTATTCTGCCTCTTTAAAAAAACTGATATTGGGCTATTTTTCATCAAATTTGTGAAATGTTTTCCAAACTTTAAGCCATCATTAAATATGCGAGTATGCAACATCGAAACCGCGTAAATAGCTTACGATAAGACCCCCAATCGTCTAAAAAAAAACAATCGAGATAACAACAATCTGTACAAACATCTCTGATTCACTATGATTCCATCGATCACTTCTACACATATCTACGTTTCATGCTCCCACAATCTAACTAGCCATTTTCGAACTCACTCATGCCAAATCGCGCCAAAAACAAAAGCTGCAAATAAAACCACGAACAGCAACAATCTAGCGAAATATAATATGTACATAGATACTCCTCTCTGTAATTCGTCGTTGTTGCAAACAAGTATTTGTACTCAAGAAAATTTCTGCATATTTATGCACATTTTTAATTCAAAACGACAAGCGAAATTTTGTATTTCCGTATCATTCAGTACAAACACATGAACGAAACGATTAAAAATAGAGTCGCTATGAGCTGAATTTTTCGTAGTCTATGCATATCACCTGGCTGGAAAGTCGACTTGGTTGTTTACAAACATGCAGCCACTATGACGTTTTGCTAGTGAAGAACAGCTTGTTTTGATGATTTTGTTCTTTTTTTCCAGAAGTGCTTCGGAGACCGAGCGAACATTTTTTTTTCTACGGAACGTAGCAAAGTGAGTGCAAAAAAAAAACGCTAAATTGTCACAGTAGACAGGTTATTATTATGTTTCCGCTTAAATTGCTTAATTTAAAATAAATACGGAAAACACTAAACTGTAAACACTTTTAAACTCCTCCAAATTCTGACAAGATCGATTTTTTGACACAATTTTTTCACTTCGATCGGATTTTTCACATTCGCCATAAGAGCTAGTCTAGATGATTTTAGTTCGGCTAACGCAATCAGAGCAACTTGCGAACATTATTTTAACGCTGCAAACTGCGCAGTCGACTAGAAGTGGCGTATTAGGGAAAACAACCAAATTTGTAAAAGAATGTTTTTTCGACAACGGAATCGGCCATGACGTCATAAGTTTGATTCAAAAATCGCGTGAGGGAAGTTTTATTTCCTAGTTGTTTGTTGAAAATCGAATACCGGACTCTCGCTGGTTCATTTTGGGGAGTGTTTTAATGGAAATTTTAGAAACTTACACGACTTTTCAGAATGGAATTTTGGAGAACAATTGCGTTTTCTTTTGCTTGAGCAAATTATTGAATTGTTTTGAATTAACTTACGTGTAGAAAATTTTGGCAATGTAAAAATATGATCAACTTTTTGGTGGTACAGTTGCAACCGGATGCGAAAATACTATTGAAACAGCCATATCTATCTTAAAACAAAATTGTAGAGTTTATTTTGCTTTTTGAGTGCTGTTGCTCCGAAAATGAAACAATTGACAGCTATATCAAACAATTTGGATTGCTGCTCAAGCGGACCGAATATAGCGAAAGAACTCATTCGCAAATCAGACCCCTGATTTTTCAAAATCCTGCAACAAACATTCATCCCTTTTCATCTTTTCGGATCGTACTTCAACATATTCCGTACGCACTTTTTCCTTCCGAACCTCAAACCGGTTTTTCATGAAGGCATCAGCTCAGGGGTAATTAGAGAGGCAATCAAATTTGGTCAAAGTACCGCGAAAGTCCTGTCAAAATGTCACTTAGGTAAAAGTCATAAAAGTTTTATGACAGACCGGGCTTCCAAGTACCATACAACAAATTAGGGTTGTAAATATTTTGGATGAGAATTATAAACACAAAAATTATGTTGACAAAAGGTGTATACCGAAGAAAGTACCTTCTGTTGACCTTTTTGGAAGAAATTCAATTTTCCCCGGAGGATAGATCACTGAACACATTGACAAGCCAGATGATTAGGGCAGATAAATTGAATGTTGAATTTTGGTTGAAAGGTAAATATTTTTGAATTGGTTTATAACTATGTAAGCAAGAAAACGTTTGATTTTGAATGTCAAAACTACGAAATGATTTTTGGGTCAAAGTTTTTGGAGAATTCTGAAATTATACAGCAATTTTTGAAATATTTTGTAATTTGCACCAATGTTTCATCTTTATTCTAGTACGAAGAGAATACTTTAAAATATCTTTTGCTGACTTTTTTTTGACTAACTTTAAAAATATCAAGAATATTTTCAAAATGAAGGTGGGCCAATGTAATGATAAAGAATTCTATAATGATGACTTAAGCCACCTAGTGGATATTTGAACAAAACTGAGGATTGTAGCTGAAAGCGTTGTAGGAAACAGCATAACAACATAGTGACTATCGAATATTCGAAATTTGACTTGCATGAAATACCGCCAAATCAGACCAAAATTTTGACGTGATTGTTTGATTTCATCGTTTTTTTACTACCTCAAATCCTAGTTTACCATTTTCCCTCAAAATAATTTCAAGGAAAATTGCTAAAATGCAGATGAATTCAATCTGATGGAATAATTTTGAGAGTTTGGAAGAAAATTTAGAACTAGTCTACGCGTCTCAATCTGATGCACCATTCAATTTTCGAAGAGTTATAGACAACACCCATGAAAGTTACAGCTAACCGCTGATGTATTGAAATCTACTAAAATATTTAAAGCGAACTAACTTCAAAAGATTGGTCCGACTGACAATAATCAAAAATTAGAAACCCTAAAATTCTGCATTTTTTTGAGATCAGCTGAAATGAATTTTTGATACGAAATCCTTTTTTATTTTAAACTAAATAATATATTTTTTAAGCAAATCACTTACCTTCTAATTTCATTCCAACATCCAAGCATTTTTGAAACCGACAATACGGGCATCGTTTCCGTTGAGTTTTATCAATTAGACAGCGACGTTCCGCGACACACGTATACACTTTCTTATTTTGTACAGTCCGCTTAAAGAATCCTTTGCACGATTCGCATGTTAATAGTCCATAGTGATAGCCGCTCACTTTATCACCGCAAACCGGGCATAGTTCTTCGAATAAATATTTAAAATCGGTTTGTTCGGACATGCTCGTTTGCAAGGCACCGGATTGCCCTGAAACACCATGATGTGGACCGCCACCGCCCGTATTCAGGCCACCACCGCCACCGTGTCCGCCGACACCGGTGCCACCCGTAAAATTACCCGAAACCGAATGTCCTCCAACGACACCACCGCTCTGGCCGATCGAAGGCTGGATCAAGGATACATAGCTGTTGGAACCGATTCCACCGTTACCTCCACCACTAACACTGCCGCCTCCGCCGCTCTGTTGCGAATTCGACGAGGTATTATCCTGGTAACCTGTCGGGAAAATGTACTGTGAATCGAAGTTATAAATGTACGAATAAGAGAAATTCGGATTAGGGAGGTTCTGATGGTGATAGTGCTGTTGTTGCTGTTGATTCATCGATTGTTGCTGTTGGTGATGCTGTTGTTGCTGGTGATGGTTGCCGTGATGCGGCTGCTGGTGATGATGCGTGGAATTATTATTGTTGTTGTTGTTCACCAGATGGAGACTGGTGTTGCCGATCGCGTACGAATAGTCCGGCGGTGAGACATCACCACCGTTGTTGTTCTGAGTGTCAACGCTGGAATTATTAGCGGAGTTGTTGCTATTGTTTGCGTTGTTGTTAGTGTTATTATGGCCCGACGACTGAGATGAGGTCGTGCCATGAGCCGGACTAGACGGCGGCTGATCAAGGTTCATAGAGAACGGTGATATATTGAGCGACGACATAAACGACGCTGTCGATTGTTGTTGCTCCATGTCTAATAACATTTTCTCCGAATTAAATAAATCAATTCTTTCTCGGATATGAATCGGAAATTTTGATTTTGATTAGTCAAAATCAAACCGTTTTCAATGGACGGATATGAACAAATTGGACAACCAAATTATTCAAAACTGTTTGGTTTCTTCAGAAGATTATAATCCAAAAAATATTCCCAAAATCTATTTTACACTTTCAACGAAATCACTTCTCTTTTCTATAAAGACTATCTAATTTTGAACACAATTGATTTCTGTTTCCTCTGTTTTCTTTCAAACTATACACAACACTGTAAGGTATTTTTGTTTTATTTTTTGATCAAAAACAGGAAATCCTTAATTCCCCAAAAACGTTTGGTGTATCTTTCAAAAAAAAATATTTTTTTTTTTTTTAAATATTATGACCAACTTGGTAGACTTTTTATAACCGCTAGCCAATAATGTTGAAGCAATGTCCAATTTATGATCACTATTCGAAGCATTTTATTGTACCAAATAATGTAGATCGGCTGTAATCCGTATCGAAATCAAAGAAGCCTGAGATATTAGCCAAGTTTTCTGACCCAGTTATATAATGTTGCACAATTTTGACACAGGTGTTCCAAAAAATCTGACTGTATGATCACTGATCGCGTTTAATGTAAACAATGAGAACGCTAAGACTATATTCCGAAAGATAGTAGAGAAATAGATTCATGGCATTCAATTCACAAAGGGGAGAAATTGCATGGGAAACACTGAGTTTTCACGAGCATTTGTTTGAGATTAAGAATTTTTCCAATATTCACGAAATTCAACCCCCGGTAAGACTTTATATCCAGTTGGTTTCTGAGGAATATGGGGCTGTCGTACAACTACACTGCACTGACGAAACGATGATCGTGAAGTAGTGGGTAATCCAAATAGTAGTGGCGTTGAGTTGTAAGCGCGCTTTTCTTGTTCTTTGTCACACTGTTTGTTTAATCCTTTAATTGAATGGGTTGCAATGTATCAACACAATTTTTTGTTTTCTAACTACTTTTTTTTTTTTGAAGATTTTGTAACACTAAACTATTTTAGCACCCTTTTTCCTTTTCATCTATCACATAACATTTTCTTCCATTATATATCCTTCTATGATTCTGTTAAAACAGAAGACACACCGCATTTATGAAAATTTTGCTATTATTTAAAATTCATGTATTAGTTGGATTTTTATATCAGAATTATATCAGATTTTCAATCACAATCTTGAACTGGTACACAATCAGATTTGTTAATATTTTCCGAAATATTATTTTCGGCACAGAACACAAAACAATTTTCCAACCAACTTGGAAATCACTTAAATTTTGATTTTTCGTAAATAATTTTTGCTTCAAATTATAATTCCACGGGTGATTCGATATTTTTCCCCCCGATTGATTTATTCAGAACCGAGTTTTGAAATAATTGTGTGCACTTTACTAATGTATGGAGAGATGATGAAGAACAGAGCTCGTCAATATTGCCTCTACGAGAAAACACGACTAGCGGCTTACGCGGATCACAATTAACTAACGTAAAGCAAGCAAGAAGCAGGCTAGGACACAACAGCAGCAGCAAGATAGCGGCTGCCAGCAGTAGATTCAATCCAAAAACGCCACTGCCTGAGACTGCCTCACACTCGGATTTTGAGTTTGGGTCGCGGAGGTTTTTCGCCACCAAAAGCCTCACACTCCACTATCGAAACGATCCGATTCGACCCGCGCATATTCACAAGATACACACTATTATTTTCAAAAGTTCGCGCGCGTACGTAAGTACGTACCCACTGTACTGGTTTCGTCGGTGCACTGTCTGCTCGAATCGAATGTACCGTACGTTTCGGTGTGTCTGTGCCCTGTATCTGGTCGTGTGTATGTTGCTACTATGCTCTGACTCGACCTGCGACTGAAAAGCGCGCACCACCGCTCCCATTCGATTCGGATTCTCGCATTTTCCCCCGATACCCGTTCCGATATATTAATATTTTCGGATTAAACAATTTTCATGCTGGTAAAGCTCCCCCAAGACGTAACTGGCTCCTTCGGAAAAGCCTAGCCTGCCGCACACCGAATCGACGGATGGAACCGTAAGAAAATATATTTCCACTCCGTACCACTACAACTCCCCTCAAAGAGCTCCTTTCGCCCTGATTTAGGGCGTCATACACGACGAGGGACCGGGGGGGTTGTAAATGATCACCACTATAATGTAATCATCAACATGACAACAAAGTTTATTGTTACCTACATACATAACCTGTCCCCTCCGCTGCGTGCATCCATCACATCTTCGCGTCGTCGTAGCCTCAATCCTCCAAAAACTTTTCCGAGAAGCAAAAGTAAAAACGGTGAGCTTTCGCTTTTATCTCCACACGCGGTTCAGTGTTTTCAGTTTCGTTTGACTCGTTTCGAATCGGGGGGATAACACATACATACGCATTGGTGCTCCACTAAACCCACAATGGCGCGAACCCACTGCACTAGGAGAACGCGAACTTCACTCCAAGCCGCCCAATGCGCGTGACGTTATTCGCTCGCAGTCACGACGACGGTTCCCACACTGGGGGCTCTTTTAGGTCAGCAGTAGCAGCAAAGCTTTTTCGTTCCGATTACCAAACATTCCACAGAAGCTAGTCATCGTCGTCATCGTCAATGGTTTCACTCTCATTGGATTCTCGCAGCCAAGTCATACCCGTCGTAGCACATGGATTTCCACACAAGTCAGTAGGTATGTAGGTAGGTAGCTCCGCTGCAAACCGAACCATACCTGACTTGTCTGTACGGTCTGTAGGCTAACTACCTACCTAGTATCGAAATAACTTTTATTTTCATCTAGATGCCAGCGCTTCCTCCGACCCGCCTCGCACAGCTCGGGCTGGGTATTTTACAGTCGTTTTCGCAACTGGGTTGGTTGATACGTTAGATTGACTGGGCCGGAGATATTCTTGGGTTCTACGACGATAGAACTCGATTTGCATATGAGAATTATTTTTAGATGCATCTGGTTGCCTTTTAGCATTTTCAAATCTCATGATGATTTTATGTTTTGATAGCAAAAACATTGATGATACGATCAGAAGATTTTACTCTGGCAGAGCATCTTAGTTAAATGGTTCCGGAATATTCAATCGCTCCCCATACTAGTGACAACAAAGATTTCAGTGTTTACGGATAACGCTGCTACACAGCTAGCCAAAATGTAACCCACAGGAGACGGGGGATCTCCTTCAGTTCGGTTTCACTATGCACCAAACACATCGAAGTTAACTTGGGCTGAGGGGAGGGAGACAGGTCAGGAGGCAGGTTGGGGCAATGGAGCGAGTAGATCTCCTCTCCTTGCTCTTTGGGACTACACTACGCTAAATTGTCTACGGATGCTTGCTTGGCTCGTGCAAATAATCCGCAAATATTGAAAAGATGTACACACATGCATCCATCTATCTTGTATCTATGCGTCTATTTTTCTACATAGTCACTATTCTGCTCGCCGAGTATCTGTTTTTGTTCGTCGTTGCATGGCTTAGTTGAAATCTGGGTCAAGCTGTAACCTTGTCATTGCAACTGAAAGAATTCTCGATGATCTAATTTCAATCGTTTTCCAGTTTTTTACTTTTCTTTTGTTGTTTTGCGCGTATTGACTGTATCTTTTTTGATTTGCTTGTCCCCATAGTGTTCTTCTAATTGAATTTTGTATTTACTCCCTCGTCCGGCTCTGCTAGACCCCTTTGGTGTTTATGGAGCTCGCAGCCTCGGCCTCTTTGCAGCTGTCTACTGCTGCGGTGGCGAAACAAAACATGGCCGTAGCTGGGATTCCGTGTGACAGCCGGCATCTACTGTCTTAGAATTATGACAACAAACAAATCAGCCAGCACCAGGCGACGCAGTCCAGTCCCAATCTGTGCCAATAACAAATTCGCGATGGCAACTAGTGTAGAAAATTCGTACTTGGACTTATTGCGGTACGCAAGCTGGTAGCCGGACGGTGGAGGTGGTGAGGCAGGTGCGGGCCGAAGAATGCTGGAAAACATTGCAATGCCATCACCGAGCCTGCGGCAGACTCAAAATAAAGTCAGTGAAAATGATATGAAGAGTTACTACTATGTATTACTGCTTTAAGAACGATATGCCGTGACGCTAGTGCCAGTGCTGCGCACAGATGGAAAAAGCAAGTATGAGGCGATACATATTTTTTAAGGTAATTATCTGCTGGCGTTTCGTAAGTGGGTCATTAACGATTTTGGAATAGAGAAAAAATATTTAATGTTCATTGAGAGCAGTGATGGTGATGTTGAAAGGTGAATAGTTAACAATACAAAATAATCGTTTCGTTTCGGCGATAGCGTTACTGCTTGAACTTCGTGCTGAATAATTATGCCCATCGTCAGTTTGGCTTAGTGGCAAAACGATTAAGCTTAGTGATCGAGAGAATAAGGAGCGTAAATTGAGTTTTTTTGACCAGGCTTTCGAATGCGGTTTAGACCGCCAAAATGATGAATTTAATTTTTGTTTTCGAAAAAGGTTAAATGCAGAAGTTGCGAATGAGCAAGAAAGTCCTTGAAAACGCCGTTAAATTCAACATACATTCTATTTTTGAATGTTTTTCTCAGTGTGCCAAAATTTGAGAATTTCATGATCATGTTGTGATTATTTATGATTCATGTTAATCGTAGATTTGATGCTATCAGTATAATTCAATGGAGTTCATTGTCTTGTTTGCCTACATGGTTAACCAGGGCACAAATAAGATCAACAGATTTAAATTGTCGTTGCATATTCGGTCATGTTGTTCTTCTTCAATTTTGTTACGAGTTTTAAAATTTACGTTGAATGTCAATTGTAAGACAAATTTAAAGCTACTTTTCTTGATTTCACGATTAATTTTAAAAGAAATTCGCCAAGAATAAACAAAATTATTAAAAATATTGTAGATCAATTTAGCTTTTGGCTCAAGGAAGAAGGTGGTAAAGATTTCATAACAAAATCAAATGACTGGAGTGCGAAATAATCGCTTCTGCGGCTGCCTCTTTCGGTCAGACTCTGAAGAAGGTACACAATGGCTCATTGTGGTGTGAAATAATAAGAACAACAAATAAAATTATACAATTTCGTTCAAAAGTGCAACTGAAGTTATAAACTACAACGTGCTCGTTTTCTGCCACAATTAAGAACGTTCAATCGTTCAAGCAACCAACAAACAATCAATTCTTCTTTTTTACGTCAAGCGAAGTTTTCACTCAATGCAAGATCTCTTTGATAATACTACATTTCAAACTATTATGAACTTGTTCTAATATTAACAAATTGCATTGGGATACATTATTAATACTTCGCATATCATCCGGCTGGATTCTTCGCTAAGTTCACTGCACCTGGTGAACGACGTCATGGCGTTCTTTTAATTTTTCAACTACAGCCTGTCATATCATATTCTACAATTGCTTGATCACTCTATACTTTTAGCTAAGCTTCATTCCTTTCAATTCCCTAACTTGTTTTTAAATTGGGTTTACTCTTACTTGTCGAGTCGAACCCAACGTGTATCTTTTCGCGGTGCCACGTCTGGTGTTCCACAAAGTAGTCATATAGGCCCTTTACTGTTCGCCTTATTTATTAGTGACGTAGGTTTCATTCTGCAGTCATCTTCTGTTCTTCTTTATGCCGATAACGCTAAAATTTTCAAAGTTGTGAGAAACCTTAGCGATTGCAATGATTTGCAGCAGGATCTAAACAGATTTGCCAGCTGGTGTTCCGATAACAATCTCCTAATTAATCCTGACAAGTGTACGATTATATCTTACACACGTAAAAATAATCCTGTAATCTACGAATACTCACTTTTGAGTACATCTTCAAATAGATCAGCGAAAGTACTCGATTTAGGAGCATTGCTGAATCAATCCTTCACATTTGACGATCACATCGATTCAATCGCTGTGAAAGCTAGCAATGCCTTAGGTTTTGTCAGAAGACGTTCGAGGGAATTCAATGACATTTTTCGAACTAAGACCCTCTTTTGCAGCTTAGTCAGACCTACTGTTGAATATGCAAGTATTATAAGGGCATCAAGTCTACATAGACTAAATTGAGTCCATTCGAAAGAGGTTCTTACATTTCTGCCTCCGCGATGACCCTTTACATCTACCTCCTTATCAAGACCGCTTAAATCTTTTTTGAATCAACCTTGAACTCTCGACGCCAAAATTCCAAAATCTTATTTGCCGCGAAAATTTTGCAAGGCACCGTTGACTCAAACTATTTATTAAGCCAACTTAATTTTAATACTAATAATAAACGTGTCAGGCGGGTTAACTTTTTGTCGATCCTTCAACATCGGACCAATTATGGTTGCAATGAACCAGTCACTGCAATAAGTAGATGCTTTAACGAAGCTTATTATAAGTTTGATTTTCATTTATCTACAGCATCACTTAAACGATTTCTGCATAAGAATAATTAATTTTTATTGTATGTGTATAGTCTGGATTAGACGAATTTAATAAATGAATGAATGAATGAATGAATTTGAGAAAGTTTTTCGTCCTTTTTTTAATAAAAAATTCAGCCAAGAGGGAACAGAAAAGTTTTCAACGGCATCATTAAAATATTGAACTTTGGAATATTGGACAAATCAAAACAAATCAAAACCTGAAATTCCAACAATACAGTACAAGACCACAACAATAAATCTTTCAGCAAGTTCTGAGATGCCCAGCGAAGATAAGAATAATGCTGATTATACTTTGGTAGCCAGTGTCATTCGCAAGAGTCATCAAAGAGAGGAACATAAATTTCAGCCATGCCAAAGGTATCTTGCTAATCATCCACATGATTTCTGCAACAAAAAGGAACCACAGAAAAATATTCAAAGTTCTTCACGCATATCAAGCTCTAATATCATACATACTCTCCCTCCGAAGGTAAGAGCGTTAAATTAGTTATTCAAAGACTCTATCGCCTCCTCTACCGAAGAGGTCTAATATAATCCCGAACGATAGAGTCTCAACCCGTTCGGAGACCCCCTCTAGCTAAAAAAAAAAAACGTGCAGTCATATCAATATTACGGAATGCGCCTAGCTTGCAAAATCAAACAAAGGCATTTACAATGTCTGCCAAATCGATTCGTCGAAAACGCTTACTGAAATGGTAAAGCAATCCCTCGACAATCTTTGTCGTTTAGGTGTGCAGTGCCACAACTGTCAGTAATTTGAGTATTCATGAAGCAATTATGACGCCCAAGCTCGCCACTTCAATAGCTGCAAAATTTTCGAGGGAAGAACCGACAAAATGTGTGAACTGTAGAGCTAAACATCCTACCAGTTATGAGGGATACCCACGCAACCCGAAAAACTTAAAGAAGTCGTTTGTCTATATAGGAAGCGAAACTCCAATTGCAGCACTAATCGTAACTATACACACAAAAACCTGTAAACCTTCAACGAAACCGTCTGCTAAACAATATTGCATGTGCAAAGGAATCCTGAACATATTTTTGGGCATCATGCAGAAACAACTTCACAATGACGCAAGATATAATGGCCAAAATGATACAAGGAATGCTCGCAGCCGAAACCTTTTAGCACACTCTTTCTTAAAAAAAAAAAAGTTGACTAACAAAATTTATATTTCTTGCTGTCGTAGGGAATAAGTTACTAAAGAAGAAAGGTGAGCTGATTCAATTTTTGAAAGGCTACAACGTTGACAAAATGCTATTGCAGAAAACGTTCCTCAAGCTCACCAAACAACACCGACTTCCTAACTGCATCCTACACAGGAATGATAGGTTAACTTTTAGGAGGGGTTGATCCACAATTCTTATGAAAAGTACCATTAGACATACTTCTCTTTCGACTCTCATCCTTAAGAGTATAGAAGCCTCATTAAGATGCAAACGTACTACCTTGAGTTTTTCATGATTTCAGTATACAGGCCTCCTAACGCACAGAGATCTTCCTGATAGAAAAGTGTACGAAGGTCTCTATGCGTTAGAAGGCCTGTCTTAATCTTTTCATATGAGATGATTTGCTTAATCAGTGGTGAGGGAGGTGGTCGCTCAGTGTGTTCGTATTCTTCCTTCGCCTCACTATTATGACTAATTTTGCATCTTGTGAAGTTGACTTTAAGCAGTACTTTCAGTGTGTCTCCGAAGGTAGTCGTCATCCCAATACTTGTTGTTGGAAGTGGTGGTGGCTTTTCACTATAGTTTTTTGTGTCTTGCCAGCATCTGCAATGCAATTTAGACTCCAACAAAAGGCACCTCAAGCTCTTTGCTTGGATTTCCTAAGCTCTATGTTGCATTCTGAGAGATTTTTTTTATTAACTTTCCAATTCAATGTGTTTTTGGCCCTACTGGACTCTAATCTCGCGCCTCCTTTGAGAATTTCTAATTCCCTGTGTCATCACAGCCTCTTTTGGGGGCACTGTTTTTTAAGGACAGTTGTCTTAAATTGGAGAATTATTTTGATGGCCTTGCTACTGTGTCCTCCAATTCCGCCTTCACAATGTAAGTCGGGTACTGGCCATGAAGTCCCGTTATAAGGTATAGCATAGGCTTCCGGACTGTCTTCAATTGAGGACTACCTGCAACTCTGTACATGCAAATAAATGGTGAGATCTATCACCCTATGCCAAGTGGCAGCGTGCTGAAAGAAAGCTACAATGAAAACTGCTATTAACAGGCTCAAAAAGTTTCAAACGATAACATATCTGCTAATTACGCGAGCAACGAAAAACCACCGCAACTGCAGGTGTAGAGGCCCTTCTAAACATTAAACCTTCACACTTCACTTTAAAGAGGAGTTGACAAAACAGGCTATATGCCTATAACAGGCTTGCAAATACGAATAAAGAGAGCGAAAGAGACATCAGGCCGGCAATGGAAATGAAAAAGGCCCATCAAGAAAAACATGAGAAAAACGCTCACCCTTTCGCATAAAGGCAGGCAAATATAGTAAACTGTTTGCTCAAAGATAGATTGCGGAATACGAGCAGGCATTGTTGAACCGAAGTACAAAATGCACTCCCCCGTTAGAGATCACTATTTATCAAGGGAAATTATCTTTCATACTTAACACTATGATTATAATAAAAAAAAGACACATTAAAAGGATCAGCGGCAGATTTTATCGGATAGACAAGTGATTCTCAAGGCTATCAAGTAAAATCAGCTATGCTCTTAGAGGCGAGAGAGGCCTTAAATGAATAGGAGCACAGAACAACATTGAGCTCACATGGAGCCACAAAAGTGAGCGGCACCAAGAAACCAAGGACGCTCATACCAATCTAAAAGAAGAGACTAAAATGTCCTACATTGATTCCACTCCGTACTGGGGTTTTGCGAAGATTGGTACGGGCAGAGAAGTTAAAACAAAGTCTAAGATAAGATAGAAAGCTTTTGGGTTGATCTGGAGGGTTTGAAACACTAAAAATATTACCTCCATTTCGATACTAAAAGAACCAGATATACCGCGGCTGTCCACAAAAGTAGCGTCAGAGAGTTTAGAACATCTACTCAAACAGTGTACGGCACTAACGAAACGAAGATTAGAGCTTCTTGGCTCTGAACTTCTCTTCAACTTGGACATCACCGAAACGATTGGCATGCCCAATTTTCGAATTTGATTCATGTCTGCGTCATTCTATGTTTGCGCCACTCCATCACACTCTTCAGCATAAGCATGGTAACCGCTATGTTCCCGTTTACCTGTCCACAGAATTGGGAAGATTATTGAAATCGTGAGAAAGAGGGACAATTTAAGCATTGAAAACATTCTGGAAATTTTTCAGACAAACGGGAACATCTCTATTACCATGCTTATGCTGAAGAGATTGATTGATATGTGTTATACGAAAAGTTTCAAACCTTATACGGCTGAACGACCTCGACTCAACTTAATAGCAGATGATATTTACAATATCAATCGAACATCGCACTCTGTTTTTCAGACGACTGAACAACTATTTCCTTAAAAAAAAAAAAGTATAATCTTTTAGCAATCACTCATCAAAATCGCAAAACAGTGAACTTGAATTCATTTAAAATGGTTGACAAAACCATCGTCTACCAGCATACCGGCAAATCGATCATACTTCCATTACACGCATTCTCCCCATTATGATTGTTGCAACATCAACCGCGCACATTGGTTGTTCAGTTGGTTTGCCAAAAACCGCAGACTCTACACAGTCACATGACAATGGTATTGGTTTGGGCCATAGCCGCAGCAGCGGTGACCAAAGATTTTTGTTAGCACTTGAGCCTGCTCGCGGACCGGTATGATCACCACCATGCGAGGCTCATGTAATAAGTGAAAGTGTGGCGGTGGCCTACTTTTCCGATTCAGGTCTATGTTAGGTTTGTTTTATAACACCACCGCGTCGCACCGCTGTCCAAGCCATTAAAACAATGCCTAAAACAAAACACTCAGAATTTACATACAGACGTCGGACTGATGTCTTCCGAAATCGAGCTGATTACGAAGCTGGCAGACCCTGCTGGACTTCTGTTTACGACGCTGATCTTTCCTGGTACATAGATCGCTTGCTAAATCTAGATATGCTTTAGCTGGTCCCTGACAAGCTGTTTCGAACTTCATTAAGTCGTGCAGTACAGGTAGTAATCGGCGGCACGGCAGCGAATCAAGGCCTAGTCAAATGAGGCAACGACAACAGCATCAGTACCCGCGAACCGGCCTGATGCAAATTTCGCGGCCATGAACATGATGAGGCTGAAGACTATCTGCGATTCTCATGCTGCGGTTCCGATCGTCAGGTTTTCTTGCTTACCTACTTCGATAATTACGTCTTTTTTACAGCCATGCCATCTCCGCCTGTCGATTGTGCAATTTCTGATTTTGTTTTGTTTTCGCATTTTTCTCTCCACGTTTCTCTTCTTCTTTTTGTATCATTCACTTCATTTCCACTTATCTACTAAATTGAGTTCGTGTGCAATAGAATCAAGGCTAACTGTTAGTTTTAGGTTTTTTTTTGTAAAACAAAAAATGATTTATCTTAAAGGCTTTGGCCTGAAACTGATGTGCACGTTTGCGCAACAATAGTACGAGTGTTGATTTTTTGAATGGACGTTTGTACCAGTGTGAATTTGGCGAAATTAAGGTTGCTGTATTATGACGCTGGTGATGAGTTTCAGCAGCCAACTGAACGAACTTACTAGCTCACGGTCATCTATTTCGTAATTTTTGTAAATGAGGTTTGTGTACGTTTGCTTCGGCTGCAGTTGTTTTGTTGTAACCTTGAAAGGTGGCTAGATATCGAAACTAGGCAATAGGGTCGGAAGTTGAAGCATCAAAATAATTTTCTATGATAGTTTTCAGATCTGAAATCCATTGAAACCTTGATAGCTACTTTTTAATCTAAAAAAGTTCTAAAAAAAACTGATTCTCCGTTGGAACCTCAGGATGGCTAATTTATAAATGCAGCGTCTTAAATTTGCTAAAGGTATAATCAGAATCATCTAATCCATTTTTTCAGCGACGTCAGCTTCCATTTTCTGACTCAAAACTCAGTGCTTTTAAAATTTAGTCCTAAAACTATCGTAGGTACTCCTTTATTTTGTTTTCATAAATACACTCCAACCACTTTGTAAACATATGTAAATATATTGCTGTTTGGTAGTGATGGGAAATTTCATTACTTTTGAGTAATGATAACGAATCATTACTTTCAATCGTAGTAATCATTACTTTTATATCGTTACTCATTACTATTACTACTATCTGCGAGGACAGCTCAAAAAAATGTGTACCCTTACGACAACAACGGAAAATATGCACTCTTATGAGCATGACATTCTTAAAAGATTTAAAAAAGATTAATTAGTAAGAAAACAGTTTTATTTTTAAGAATATAAAAAAAAGGCTCTTGACAAATACCAATAGAGAAGGAACTTTATACCAAGCTTAATGAAAATTTAAAAAATGTTTATTCGAAATTAAAATAAACCATCATCCGCAAATTTTTTGGTCTTCGTCTACTTCGCCTGTCCGATATTATGTGACCTGTTTTTGGAAATAATCTCTCACACAGAAGTTGCTGGTACTCCTAAATATTTTTTCGCGAACTTCCCTAATCTTGGATAAGTTTGTGACCTTGTTTTCCACTATTTAAGAGGATTTTGATTCCTCCGATTGTTGGGCTCTTCACTGAATTGTCATATTTAAATGAGGGTCTTCCGAATGTTGGGGTTGATCTGGCACATGCAACTATTGTTTCTAATACAGACCACAATCTAATCTAATCATCAGGTCTAGTTGTTGTGCTTGGGATTGAACTGGCTGTAGATTCTTCAGTCCCAAGATCATTACTTGAAGTTTGAATGACATCAATTGAAGCTGGCATGTTAGTTTGTTCAGCTTCTTCCTTCAGTTCGTCCTTCTCTTTCACTACAGTCAAAGCTGATTCATCGCCGAACTCATACTTTTTGAAACGCGGGTTTAAGTATGTTGCTTTGGTAAGATGGGACCAACTAACCATGTTGTCATCTTTATGACTTTTCATGGATACCAAACTTTTCCTGAATAATCTTAAAAAGTCGATTCTCCACTTCGCCTCACTGAAGCAAGAAGTTTGCGGAAAATTTTATTAAGAAGTGTTACAAAAAATGTTTCGCTTATTAAACATGCACCCACTAGGGGGCCAACCTCCTCGGTAAGGCTGGACATGAGTCCAGGGGCATCTTACCTCCCGCGGTCTCGTAAATTTTACAACCCCGGTGGGGTTGGAGATACCCTCGTGGCAACCTGCAGTCACGAGGATGGCCTCAGCACAGCCAGAGAAGCCAACTGACGACCCAAAAAGGATCTCGACCTGTTAATCCTTAGCAATTTAAGTGCTACTTTCAGTTTTCCCGGACGGTTTTCCGGCGGATTTTGTTTTGCCGAATCTTCGAAACTAGGCCACTTTTTCCCAGACTTGTATGAAAATTTTGCCCGAAACAACTGAGAAAGGTTCCCGAATTTACCCTAGACAAAAAAAAAGATTTTGGAAAAAATTGACGTTTTTGCCCAATTTCATCCTATCAACATTTTTTTCGCCCTTAAAATATTACTATTGTACTCCCCGATCACTTTGAATCATCGAAAGCGCCGCAAAGGCATTTTTTGCCAAACTATGGTCAAAAAACCCCTTACTCCCCTACAAAACTGAAATTTTTGTATCACAGCAATAGGACTTGGCCCGTTATGTCCCAAACCACTCTAACCCAAAATTAGCCGATTTCAACTACTTTTGCCGTATCTTCGAAACTTGGCCGCTTTTTCCTAGACTTGCATGGAAATGTCGCCCGAAACAACTCAGAGAGGTCCCCGAATTCATGCTAGACCAAAAAATAGATTTTAGAAAAAATGGACGTTTCTGCTCAATTTTCCCTATCAACATTTTTTCACCCGTAAAATATTACTATTGTGCTCCCCGACCACTTTCAATCATCGAAAGCGCCATAACGGCAGTTTTTGCCAAACTATGGCCAAAAAACCCCTCACTCCCCTACAAAACCGAAATTTTTGTATCACAGCAATAGGTCTTGGCCCGTTATGTCCCAAACCACTCTAACCCAAAATTGGCCGATTTGGTCCGATTTCAGCTACTTTTACCCTAAAAACTTTTTGAATATTTGAATAAAATACTTCCAAGTACGAAAATACTCGACAGTACGAAAATACTCGATACAAAAATACGCGATACGAAAACACTTGCAAGTACGAAATACTCGTGATAACGAATTCAAAAGCCATCAAACATCCAGCAATCGAAATCGTTACTCATCTCATTCCTTACTTTGTGAATCGATCACGAATTCAAAAGTAACGAAATGGTATCATTCATTATCGTTACTCATTTCATTCCTTACTTTCAATCACGAATTCAAAAGTAACGAAATGGCCAGAATTCATTATCGTTACTCGTTACTCGTTACTCATATCATTCCTTACTTTCGATCACGAATTCAAAAGTAACGAAATGGTCAGAATTCATTATCGTTACTCGTTACTCGTTACTCATATCATTCCTTACTTTCGATCACGAATTCAAAAGTAACGAAATGGTCAGAATTCATTATCGTTACTCGTTACTCGTTACTCATATCATTCCTTACTTTCGATCACGAATTCAAAAGTAATGAAATGGTCGGAATTCATTATCGTTACTCGTTACTCATTTCATTCCTCAAAGGAACGAAAAGTAACCATTACTTTGCACACGTAGAGAGTAGAGACCGGTCTCTAGATCACCCCAAGCTTGGATATCATTGCTGCCCGTTGACTCGGTAACGAAATGCATTTTGTGTGTCGTTTGGCCTTAGAACGACGAAGGAACGATTGTGAGAAAAGTAATGGTTACTTTCGTTTTCCGGTAATGATTACTTTTCGTTACTTTGAGTAACCATTACTTTTAAGTCGTTCATTACTTTTTGAACACCACTACTGTTTGGTTAATACTTTGCTATAGGCAAAGTATGCCTGAATCTTTCCTAAAATTCTGTTTGGCCAAAAACTCTTAAAGTTGTTTGGGTAATTTTTCACAAGAAATATCACTAGCGGCAAAAACTTCAATCGCCATGAAAATTATCAGTTTCAAAAATTCAAAAATTAAGAAATTAACTTTGGTCCAAAACATAATAAAAAAAAACACGTCCACCGTGCATTGTATGAGCTCTATAATAATTTTCAGTTTTCACTTTTCGCATAATTTTGCTTTCACGACATGAACTGATCGCAATAAGCGGGTATAGCTTCGTCAAGTACACATCAGAGCTTATCTTACTATACCTAGTTTACCTGGATTGCTTTTTGGCCGCGCGTACCGCACAGCTCTCTCCTAGGCCCAGTGTTGGTCGCTAGAAACGAACTAGAAACGTTCGAAACGAACGTTGCTGAAAACGTAATCGATTGTGTGATGAATACCTGCTTGCATACTGCGGCACATGGTACTGTTTGGGTGTGAGTTTTCTACTATAAAGACACAATAGCTATCTATCAGAGCGGCAGAGGTATTACTTCACTCTTTCGTTGAAATCGAAAGCGATCTTTTCACGCTAGTTGAGCTTTGTATGGTTGTGCTATGTCGTTGGCTATGTCAGTAACATTATTTCATTGTTATGTTTTATTTTCATGCATGCTATTTATCTTTTTTTGGATGGATAGTGTTTTGACTGGATGATTGTTCAGTTTTCGACTATAGTATATAATTATAGGCAATAATGATGGATTGCAACATGACTCAAAAGAGTTGTATGTTTCGAGCCCTTTTCATGAAAATGTAGATACTGAATTTAATTTTTCTGGTGGGCTGGTAGTTTTTGGAAACTATTGTCCTCTTTTTGCATTTTCTGAGAGAATTTCTGAGAGAGAGACACCAAAAATTCACTTTTCGAAAATCTGCATTTTTGGAATTGACTAATCCAAAGCTTGAGTAGCCTAGTGGGTAGAGCAAAGACTTTTGTGTATGGCATTCTTGACTCGAATCCAGGTTCGAGCGAGGAACCGCGCCTCGAGCTTTGAGTTCCTCCTTCTAGACCCTATAAGGATTGTCGTGGGATCAGTTTACTGCATATATAAAATATTCTTTGAGCATTTATTAGGTTAAAGTTCGTCATCCAAAGTATGTTCTTATTTTTTGCTTTAGCACTGGAAAAGACAGGGCGAAAAGCTCAGAACTAATGGATATCCCAAACTGACACATTGTCGCTCACTGTCTGCAGTAATTAAGTCTAATGTGATTTAGCACTTTAGTTTTATTAATAAATTTGAGTCACTTGGTCTTATTCGGAGATACGTTTGTAGGTCTAGCCTCACTGCAGAATCCTACTACTGCAACTACAGCCAGGACTCCTTTGCTCTTTAAAATAAAATTCGGGGAACATATCGAATATTGGCCCGAAATAAACCATCGACCACTCTCCACGAAGCTTTCATTCAAAAAAAAAAAAAGTTTTCATGGTCTAGGACATTAGCCTAAGTTGAGATAAGATCTGAAAGGTTTTGATACAAAGTCTGTACGGAATTGGACACTCACACCCTCAAGATTTAATCAGGGCAGGTATAATTTCTTTCGCGAATTTTCAGACAACTCAGTCAAAGGCCCCTAAAACCATTGCAATAAAAAAGAACACTACATGTAACTGTTAAATTCTATTCAGCGGGATTTTTAAGTCCAATCAACGACACATGTAAAGCCCTATCCAGATGAACGTGGCGCATGTGGTTTGGATATGCTTGTCAGACCAATAGAATTCTGAGACAACACCAGGTGAGGCCAGTGGTCTCCCTACACTCTCGTGGTCGTACCACCTCCGTCTATCTGTCGATAGACCATAAGGATGTAGGTTTATCTGGTGCAAACAGCTGCTAGAGAATTGCAGAGGATTCGAACTAGACATCTAGAACTCTGTATTCCAGCACACCGAACTACCACCTGTTGTGCGTATGATGACTTGTGTACTTCTTTAGCTGCATCTCCTGCGAAATAGGAGGGCTATCCAGGAGTGTTTATTTTTTTATCACAGGCATATATCTTTTAAGGTGGGTGGCCAACGCTCAGTTAGAGCAGGTAGGCTTTATTAACAGAAACAGAACGGACTCTCTGGAGATTCTTCAGGGGTCTGGGTGAGGCAATTAACGCCCTTACCAATGATCTCAGCTTTGGAGCTAAGGATAGTGTGCAACCCAATTAAATCCAAAAAGAATCCAAAGCACCATGGTGGAATGTGGATATCACTGCTTTAGAGAGTGCAGAAAATAATTTTACAACGCAACAAGATTTAATCACTGATCGCTGAATAAAATGAAACTGAAGATTTCTAAGCATGCGGTACACGAAGCAAAGAGGTCAAATCACCTGCGTGTCGCTTTAAGCTAAGCACCGGAGGTTATGGAGTGCATATAGAGCACTGAAAGCATCTTGGCTTATTACGAGGGCTGACTCCTAATTGAGGTGGGCCATAGTCCAACTCGAGCCGTTCAAATCCAGAGCTTCGGATGGGGTTGTTCTTCTGCTTTCCGGCAGTTTATGGCTTTTTGTATAACAAGAGTCGTGTTCGTACCCAACGGAGGAAAAGTTTAAAAAAAAAATTTAAAAAAAAGTTTATAAAGAATATTATAAAAAAAAGTTTAAAAAGAAAAAATCTAAGGAATATCGTCCAATGTGCCTTAGCTCTGTATTACTGAAAATTGCTTGCTACGTTCCTAGACATTGAGGGTGCCTTTATCAACATTAAATTTGATGCAATTGTGAGGACACTTATGGCGCTGATAGCGTTTAGCATGCGGCTAATACTCTTTATCGAACAGTTTCTCAGGATCAGAGTGGTGGGTCCTTCCCCAAGGAATACCCTTTTTTTGATGAGGTATGTCATCGGAAAAAATATCACGCAAAAATAGCTTACGGACGCTAAGAAGTAGACATGGGTAACGCAGCGCTGCGCCGCGCAATTGCGTTGAAGCACTAGCCATGATACCACTGCGCTGATACCGATTGTCGGTATCAGTAGCGCAGTAACGCACTTCGGTATCAATGGTGTTGGCGCTGCCGCTTTGCAATGCCAACACCATTTGGCTTGGCGCGGCGCAAAGATATGAGTTGAGTATACTTACCTCAAGTCTGTTTGATGCAAAGCAATATACCGACGCGTACGCACGTTTGGAAAGATACCTGTATGGGTACATACTACACTGAAAAAAATCCACATAGCGCCCAGAGCCATGTAGCATAGCGCATTATTTATGGCCCCATACGCCATGTACATAGTACTCTGAGCCATGCAATATGGCTCCCAGCGCCTTAATGTAAGAATCTACATAGCGCGTGGTCCCATGTTACATGGCGCAGCATTTATGGTGCCACACGCTATGTACATAGTACCCTGAGCCATGCAGTATAGCTCCCAGCGCCATAATTACATGGCGCAGAAATTATGGCCCCACACGCCATATTACATAGTGCCATGAGCCATGTAATATGGCTCATGGCACTACAATTATAACTCGCAGCCATGCTGTGTGAGGAGATGTATAAATATCACCAAGCTTCTTGAGTACAGAAGAGAATATGATATTGTCTTTGATGCAGTTGATGATAGGTGAATTCCATCACCTATCATCAACTACTCTATCTTCAGATGCTGTGCTGCTTCTCTCTGTATATGGCAGTTTTTATCGAGCCGAAGTCAGTCGAGACCGCCAACATGTGGACGGCATTTGACAGCTCGTCACGAAATCGCGTTGACTCGTGCTCAAAACTCACTCCGATCGGAAGTCGCACGAGCGCCGGTGGGACCGTCCCCACAATCGGGCTCGCCAGCTTTCGCCTGGGCTCGGCAAATATGTATTTTCCATATCAGATGCACTGAAAAAGCACATAGCGCCAGACGCCATAATTTATAGACTTCTGGCGCCATGTACATGGTCGATTTGTGATAAAATATAGCGCCACACGCCATAGTGCATAGGAGCAGACGCTATGCTTATAGCCCTCCACGCCATGTACTATAGTCCTCCACGCCATGCAGTATAGTCCTCCACGCCATGCACTATAGTCCTCCACGCCATGCACTATAGTTCTCCACGCCATGTGCTATAGTCCTCCACGCCATGTAATATAGTCCGCCACGCCATGTACATGGCGTGGAGGACTATAGTACATGGCGTGTAGGCCTATGTACTTTTCGCCATGTATTATGGCGTGTGGCGCTATATTTTATCACAATCCCTAAATCGACTATGTACATGGCGCCAGAAGTCTATAAATTATGGCGTCTGGCGCCATGTGTTTTCTCAGTGTATAGCCTGGGTATTTTAGCGTATTTTATATCGGAAAATTAGTAAGTTCAAATGTGGGTTGCTCTCGTCCCATGCAAGCTTTTTCAATCATTCTTTTTTGAGTGAATCATAGCGTCATGGTATCAGCGCAATGCTACCAGCGCCGTATGTGAGTCCGAGAAACGCAGTGAGTATCACACATAGGCGAATGAGATCATGGTATTATAGCGCAATGGTATCAGCGCAGTGCGCTGATACCACTGCTGGCGCCGGTATCAGTGTATTAGTGCGTCAAAATTTGCTGCGTTACTCATGTCTACTAAGAAGTTCTGGGTTGAAGAATCCTCTTGTCCGATCGGAAGATGGTCCTGGGATCGGATACAGATCGCACCAGGGAGTTGTTAAATTGAACCAGCAGTACTTTTCACTATGCTGTGACTGTTCTTGCGGAGTACGAGAAGAATCATTAAGATTAGAATCTCCAAAAGTATAAATATTTGTGGAGTTAAGATATTAATTTTACTTGTGATGAATATATTTGCTCGTATTTAGAGCTAGCTTTCTTTCTTTATCTAGTACTATTTTATGATGAGATTTTATGTAGCTGCTTTCAATGAAACTAATTTTAGAAGAAGGTTTTAGTCCATCAATAAAGTGAAAGAGCATCATTTATATAAAATAAAAACTGACTAGAAAGAATAGGTTTGTAAGAATCAGATTTGAAGCAGCAGGAGTGGTTAAGCATGA
The DNA here is from genome assembly GCA_963978885.1 of Nemotelus pantherinus. Classification (NCBI taxonomy): domain Eukaryota; kingdom Metazoa; phylum Arthropoda; class Insecta; order Diptera; family Stratiomyidae; genus Nemotelus; species Nemotelus pantherinus. The sequence goes on from OZ022263.1 coordinate 27,400,049, forward strand.
TGAACGAAATCAATACAGGGCTTTTTAATAAATGCTCATGCCATACAATTCGAAGCAGCTCTTCCATCATCAAGTATCAAGAGTGTTCGATTATGAAATGTATGGAGTGGTGTAGAAACCCACGTCTCTCTTTTCCTCTGAGCCCACTCACAGCTAGGCTAACTTAAAGTTTGGCTTGTGATTATGGCTGGCTGTGCCATAGACCACGCACGCTAGCAGTCTAGTGGCGTGCACAAACGGAGGCAAAGAGTGGCAATTGCCCCCTCTATTGCATAACTGCTCTTGAAATTTTTTTGCTGCACTTCGCCCCGTTCTACACCCTTCGAGTACCTTCACAATACTTCACTGAAAAGTATAGAAAATTTACTGCGAAACTGAGTGTTTGCCCCTTCTACTTCAAAGTCCTAAGCACGCCTATGTCGGTGAAGACTTAGGCTATTCTAGATTGGTTGTAAAAGAAAACAAGCTGTTCTTTGCGGTAGGGTATACAGCTGTTTGCGCTGTGCCCAAGTAATTTGCAAATCTTTTTCAATAAAAACGCAAGCATTTTCAATAAACTCTTTTGTGTCGAGTTTAGTCAGTATCTAACAAAAATCAAATTTTAGTCCAATTTTCTGCGAAAACCAGAAAAATTTGCGACCCTCAGAAAATCTTAACTTGTCCAAATTTTAGAAAACTAAATTTATCCAAATTTTATAAGATTCTATTTGAAATATTCTTTTTTCTGAAATTTTTCATAGGTAGTCTGAGAGTTGAGGAAGTTTGTTGACCGATCTCAGCATAATCGGGTGAAAGATGACCAAGTATCGAGTTTTGAGAAGCAAACCAAATGATTTTCAGAATACATTTTTTTTGTTTTTAGAACCGAGCCATAGCGGAGTAAAAATAAGGCTACGAGCTAATTACCATACTAACTCTTTTTTAACAGTGTAACGAGTGATTTGACAATAATAAATTGTGAAGTAAGGTCTCTGGAACGCAACCTGAAGTTCTCTAAGCAAATACTTCTTTATATTTGGACACGGTGGGGCGTTGATTTAACAAAACAGCAAGCAGTATATCTACAAAGTGACCAGTGAAAGTTGGTGGGTGGAAATTTTTTGGGCTAAGTTTAAAATGTCGGAGGAAGTGTTTCAACTCCCCCTAGTTCTTCAAGTAAACGTTGAAAATTGCTGTACATTTAAACTAATTTTCTTCATAATTTTCTTTTCCAGAAGCTATCAGCTTTAGAACTATGCTACCAACCATATTGTATTATGGCCGGTTTAAAATAAATGATATAATATGTAATGAGCTATTAAGCTGAGCTATTAAAATCAAGATAAGCCAGCTGACGTCATATCAACTTATACACCCAATCATATATCTGCATAAAATTTTCTACCTTAACTCTATCTTCAGATTACTGGAATTTGGCTGACTCATGAATTCGAAAGCTACATCGCTCTTCTCCACCTAACCTACAAATGCAATTGCATCTAAAGTAGACAGAGATCCCTACAATCTGCCACCTCGGCAATTGCGTGCTGTCTTTATACTACACTCATCGCCATTCTTACACCCAAAGAATTTCATTGCGTCACCAAGTCGCAGTTGCAGCAAAGATACTTATAGAAGCATATACTTAGATAGATAGATGCATGCGAAACAAAGATATAACTTTACTTGGAGTATTCTATTCCATGCATACATTCCTGCAGTTATTTGGTTATTTTTCCTCTGGCTACCTATGCTTGGTCTGATTGTATAAGCTTCGAACAAAACGGACTTGAAAGAAAATCTATTGTGCCGTCAAGGCGTGTGTGAAATTTCGTGACATAAGAACAATTCGATAGAGTTGAGTGAAGTGTGCGGTGTGAATCGGCTGAACAGATGGCTTATTTTCTAAGGTGTAGAGGGAAATACAGAGGTGTGTTCGGAACGGATGTTTTAAAAATCGATGTTCGCCTAGTTTTTCTGATAAAAATTAAATAGCTACATTCATAAAATTTTCACGAGGCTACACAAACGAGGTGAAAGAGGAGAAGAAAATGACAAAAACAAAAAGGTTTATTTTTTTTTGATTTACGGAAAAATTAATTGCAAAATAAAAAAAAATCAATTGATAATCAGCCATTATTTATCCTATTCAATTCATTCATCTGATTGCTATTAATTGATATTTGCAAGGTGTAGAAAACTTTTAAGTTTCATAGCTGGCATACTTCAAATCATTTAATCCAGAAAGGATTTTCGCAATACCAATTTTGAGTCATATCGAGGACTACTTTAAGCAAGCGCAGGGACCTATAAACACAAAATAACGCATGTAATAATTCAATGCGACAAACCAAATTAATTTGAATAAATTATCAAATTATTCTAATTACGATATCAAACGGATTAAATCGCAACAAGTAAATCACATCGACGGCAATGAAATAAGAAGTTTGTAATCGATTGCAAAACTGCATTAAATGAAAACAAAACTTCAGTATACATTCCTATAGATACATGTATGTGCATAGATACATAAATCATGAATTAGAAACAGAATCTTAGCATGTTCCATTCATAGGAACGAAAGCTTACTGTGCGAAACTTTGAGATTTTCATTGATTCCGTTACGATTCATTCCCCAACTCAAAATCTTCGCTAGCAAAAGACTTTCCCGCTCAGTATTCTTCGAATACATGTATTTTCAGTGCTTTTCCAATACAAGAGTAAGCTGCAAAAATCTCGAAGGAGACTCAGCTCCAAGACATAATTTGAATTTCGAAATCGAAAATTCAAAATACGAGCACTTGTTCTTTGGTATTGGATGAATTTGTGTAACTGCTTTGCTAGTATAGGTGAGTGGAGAGCTTTTGGGGAGTACCCGACTCATACCGAATCGCAAATGGGGAGCTAAGCCATGCGACCACATGCGATGCGAGCAATGGCGGCGTTGTGCACTAACACAACCTTCGTTAGCCTCCCCTTGTATGACCGCCCCCTACAAAATCTGTAAATATTGCTCAAAACTGAATACGCGACCTACTAACCTAGTTTCGTTGATTTTCATATCTGTGGGACGCTGGCGATGCGGCGAAATTCGACCGGGCTGAGACGGGAGCTTGGAAGATGGGAACAAGATGGATGTACGGCGGAAGCAGGTTTTCCATCGATTGTCGGGGACTGCGAGTGTTCGGACCAGCGCGTCTTCAATGCGTGAGACCGGGACAATAGTGAACGCAAGAACTTTGGAATAACGCTAGGCTAACGATTATTTTCGTATATTTTCAGATAGGCCTAGGGGGTGTGTTTGTGGGCATAGGTCGGCAACTGAATTCGCTTTGCATCACTTGTTATGATGAAATAAGTCATGCGTGGGGTAATGTTAGTATTTCGGGTGCTACACACATAGACAGGTTATTGGGCAATTCTTCTGGATGGATTAGGAAAATCACGATAAAGCTCAATGTCGAGTTGAAATGAAATACAGCCAGCGAACGATTAGTCTGCCGCATGGAGACGTAACCTGACGTAATATAAGTAAAACTCTGACGAGTCGAAACACATGGATGACATAGTGATCGCGCAACATTGCCTGCAGCAACGGATAAACGACGAAATGGAATGACTTTTGGGATTCATGCTCGTATCGCAGAAGCAAACCCGTTTGCAGAAGACACTTGCTCAAGAAAACCAGGTCTTTAATGTCACGACACGACCAGAAAAGAGCATCAACAATGTTTGAATTGGCCTACGCCGGAACGGGACAAATAACGCGGACGCAGAAATATACGCAATACCATTCGCAATGAAAAGTTAAATGGATGGTCTCGCAGGGGCATCAACTCATTGGATCCCGGGAAATCGAGAGCGTTTGCACTCGTGCGTAACTGACCATACTTTCGATTTCACTCGTTGTCTTTTGCAGCAATTTTTTTTTTTGAGTACGTCGGTGATATGTGATGACAATTGGGCGAATTAAGAACTGCTGGGTAATTGTGAGAGAGCTAGAAAACATCAAGGTGAAAAATGTGCTGAAAACGCAATTGCAAGTCAGTTGCATGTCATTGAGATAATTAAATGCAGCGCTAGTAACACCTTGATGATAAATGTTTTGAATCTGAAAAAAAGTTTATTTCCGTATTAGGAGTTGCGAAACAGTTTGCACATTGGGCGGAAGAGTACTAAACTAGCTTCGAAGCAAATTATTTTGTATGTACTACTGTATGTCAATAATTGAGCAATTAAGCTGCTCAGAAATTATGTCGATATCACAGTGAAATTAAATACTTACAATCAGTCTAAGCCCAACTCGGACACCGTATAAACGTTCAGAGTAGGACACTAATAAAGAAAGATATTTAGCATAAAAGATGGCATTTAACAGTAAAAAGTGAGCGATCCCACAATAATTCTTGGCGAGTCTAGGGGTTGAAGCTGATAGAGAGTTTGATTCGCAAATTTACAACCGAAGTAAATACGAGTGTGGGATCAAAGAACCTTAATTCGAGCAAGAGACGCCACACACTCGAAGCCAGTGCTTTACCCATTAGACTACATGAGCTTTTAACGGTATGATTAATTAACTATGTGGAGCAATATTTGAGCAATGACTTCTGGGTTTTTAATTCATCGTGCTCACTCAGCAATAAAAAAAAACATCATATGCGGAAGCCAAACTCAGACAAAAATGCACCCAATAACCTCAGGGTTTGATTTGATTACTACAGAATGATACAGCCCCAAACCTGCTTCCCTAAGAGGATACCTCAGCTATACTCATTTAAAATAACACAATCTATAGATGCATTGAGGATTTTTTTGAAAAAAATGGAAAAATAATGATTGAAGGATTTCTGTTTACGTGCCTGCCATCGCTAAAGGGTTGCCCACATATAAGCCAAAACCTAGATAGAATTATTCCTGTGGCCAGAAATATATCCTTTGAATTCCATAATAAGATAATGCCTCTGTGAGAAGTCATCACAATTAGAAATTAAAAAAAAATGGCCCGTTTTTTACAGAGAATATCATTATTTTTCTACCTACATTTCTACTTAATGTTGCCAACAATAAGTTCAATTTGATGGCACCACTGGATTCAAAGTCACTTCTTTACAAACGATTTCATTAAGGAGTTATACGCAGTTAGAAGGCCGAAAAAAAGAGGTTTTTTCATTAATATTTTTGTGAAAAGGTATTTTCTTTTACAAAAACAAAAAGTATATTTACATTTAGTGGCAACATCTTAGTTTATAATGGCACTTATAATTTGTAAAAATGTTGATCTGGTGCGCTCCTCCAGACGATCTCCTAAAGGTCTTCCAAAAAAAGCTGTTCGGCGGTGACCACGATTTCTTCGGTATAATTCATCTGAAGTCAAAAAACCAAACAGATTCTTTTAGTAGATAGATAAAACTAGGTATTGATCGAAGGAATAACCGAAATTTAGATTTTTGACAAAATGTCAGCTTCGTAAAAAAAATATCGAATTTTTGACCAAAATTGCCGTTTAAAATTGTTTAAAAAAAATATAAATAATTGTCCGAAATCTTATTCCTTCGATTAGTACCTGAGGAATATGTCTGAAAAAATTGTGTTAAAATTTCAATCCGTTTGGTTAAGTCGTTTTCTAGAAATCCTGGTCACCGACTTGGAAAACATAGTTTTCAGAAAAACGCGTTTAAAGTTTCGGAAGAAGTTAGCACAGATAATTTTTTTTATTTACATGGAGTCATCTATTCTAGGGCCACAAGATGTACCTTTTGTAGCCTCAGCAGGTTCTAATACTTCGAGTTGATGTTGTCTATGAGCCATTCTTCCCTCTCGCGGACTCCCATGCGCTTCGGTCTGTACTCCACCTACTTTCGAACAGTCCGAGATGTGATTACAAATATGCCTATATCTCGGAAAAAACTTGTTGGATCGATTTGAAATTTTCAGGAAATATTATAAATTAAATATACATTCCGAAAATGCAAAAACTAAAAAAATCGATTTTATGAAAATTCTAACTGCGCATAGCCCCTTAATCAATATTTCTGGGTTTGAATGATTTGCAGTTGAAGGTGTTCAAAGTCAAATTCAAAATAAACAAAATAAAATAATACACAAAAAATAGCCCCGAAATCATCTTTAAAACCAACGAATACTCCTTAAAACCAGGGCTGTGGAGTCGGAGTCAGGAGTCGGAGTCGAGGAGTCGAACAATTTATAATGGAGTAGGAGTCGGAGTCGAATCTAATTTTCATCAGCCGACTCCGACTCTGAAATTCATCACCAAACTTGAAAATTTGTGGACTATTTTTCAATTTTTGACTAGATTGGGAAGAAGCTAAAAAAAACTTTTAGAGTTGCTTTATCAACCCTATATAATGACCAAAGAATTTCAAGCAGATAACCTTACACCTGGTTCTTTTTTGAAAAAATGGAAAAGTCTTATCTTCCGCCTATCAAAAATGAATTGAAACTAGGTCGATGCATTAAAGAATTCACTTCTTTTCTTAAATAAATTTGTCTCTTAGATAATGCAGTCCTTTTAGCTGCTATATATGTAGATCCTTCAGTCCGAGTTAACCTTACAGAAGATCACAAAAGCGTGTGCTAAAATTGCGTTATGTGAATTAGCTTTTCTTATGAAAGAATTGCATACGGAAAGTGAAGCCATGGCTAGACAACAGCAGGGAACTATTCAGTCGTCATCACTTCCACCAAGTACTGAAGTTGATGATGAAGATGAGTTCGAAAAATATCTTGACAAACAAGAACGAGCAAAGCGGCAGCGCTTAAGCTTGGAAAAAAGTAGCGAAGGAAGAAATTCATCGCAACTGGAAGCTTTCAAATTGGATTTCTATAGACCACTGAATGATGTTGAGAAGTTTGACCGAAGTTCAGCTTTAGAAGTAGAAGATTGCCCCCGACTCAAGTATCTAGGGAACGCTTGTTTTCTGCCCTTAGATTAATTAAATCGTATTTAAGAGGAGCGATGAAGCCAGATCTGATTGAAGCAATATATTTTTTTTTGAGCTCGAATTAAGTGTTTCCTTTGTTTTAATATTAGGGTGAGAAACGTAATAGGATTTTTTTCTATTTTGAAATATCTCTTTGACAATACAGCGTAGAGTTTATAATTTGATGTTATTAAATGAAAGAAACTAGTAGGAAAATATGATCTAATTGTAAGACAAAAAACCATTTTAACCTTATAGCCTGAACTATATATTAGAGTTATGAATGTCTGGAGTAGAAGTACGGAGTTGGAGTCGTAAGTTTGGAGTCGAAGTCGTTACTCGGGAGTCGGAGCTGCAGATGTTAGAAGGCTTATCATTGTAGTCGGAGGCGCAAGTTTTTCTTTCCGACTCCACAGCCCTGGTTTACAAGCTAAAAGTATTTGTGTCTCAGTTTGATAGAATCAAAATTATTCGACATGGAATTGAAACGTAATAGTGTGATCGCGTTATATTTGGCTGGAAAATCACAACCAGCTATTGTTCATGAGCTCAGCCATCACAAAGTGAATAAAATGTTTGTGTGTCGCAACAGAAATCGTTATAATGATACAGACAGAGGTGGTGGACCGAAACAAACAGCAACATCACCTGAAATCGTTCGGAAAGTGAAGATGAGGCTTGAATGAAATCCACTTCGAAATGAGAGGAAAATGGCTAAAGAACTGAAAATATCCAAAAACAGCGTTCGACACATATTGAAAAATAAACTTTAAACAAAGCCTTACAAGTTCCAAAAAGCACAAGATCTTACACCAAAGCAAGAAAAGTTCGCATTGAACGAGCGAAGGAGTTGTTGCGCTTGCTTCATGCAATTTCCAGACATTGTGTTCTTTGATGAGAAAAATTTCCCAATTGGCCAACTCCTAAATTCCCAAAACAATAGTGTTTACTTGACCGAACGCACATACGAGAATATGAACCTTCGAATGGCCACCAGAAGTAATTTCCCAACACAAGTAATGGTTTGGGCAGCAGTGACCGCAGATGGACGCTCCCCAATTGTTTTCATCGAGCCTGGCGTCAAAGTGAATGCGACAATAGCCAAGGCAAAAGGTAATCACATCGGGCCAAAGTAAATGAATCCTGAATTTTTGATTACTATCACACATTTTTGTCTTTGAATGAATAAAAAATATATTCACACACAAAAAATATGGTCTTTTGAAAAGGTAATACTTCATATCGTTCACTCTGTATTTAACGCGTGCCGTGGCATTGACTGTGTTCTGTCCTTTGTACCGACGGTTTTTTTTTCGCAACATTAGCAAAATCGGTTGATATAGAGCAAACTCATGAACTCTTCTTAGGTAAGTTACTAGACGCACCTGCAATAAGAGTGATGGTAAGAAGCCCCCCAGCTTTTTGATTCGGCAATCTTGGGAGTGAGTTTGCTTTGTCGGGGATTAAAACATCCCAAAATACGACTATGGGGTTGCTTCGCTAGGCTCAACGGAGCCGTAGGCAGTTACGGATGTGATTGCGAGCCCTGACCAGGAACTACTGCATCGTAGCATCAATTCGGTGAGACTGAAACAGTTTTTGGGGGAACTTTAGCCTAGGTGGTCGGCAACATTGCCAACTCCTGTGGCAGATGAAACAGTTAGGAGGATCGTCAGTGAACTATGATATGCTGGGGCCCCCTGGCTGCAGTGGCTTCCGAAACAAACGCAAGCTATTTTTTTGATAATCTCGCGGAAACAGCTGAGAAAATTTGGCGAGGTTTTCATACAGCGCCGATAATACGCGGTCGCCGTTTCCTTACCGCACTCACAGGTTGCTCAGATTGTGAAATAAGCAGCTACCTTCACCCAGTCGGTCAAACGGCACTTATGAATACGGCCGCAATTCGGGTCACGCACAAGGGCCCGCTCTAAATCATGAAACCGTGCTTCTATTGTCGCAAAAAATTAAGTCGTTGTTTTTTTCAGCCTAACCACCACCTTATAATTTACGCTCATTTTTCAAAACGACACGAACTTGTGGCCACAGGTACAGAAAACCAGAAGTTTTTTTGCTTCTGGTTTTCAATTTGCTGCGGCACACTATTCGACGATCAAAGGCGATCAATCTGGAACTTGGAATTCGTCGTGAATTTTGGATCGCTTGATGGATCGCTTTAAGCTCTCTTTCAGCGAAAGGCACGTACTCTCTGTAATGATGATGATTTGACTTTGTGATCTATAACACAATAAACGGCAATAAACATGAAAGGTGCGGTATATTTCGTCCTTTCATTCCTGGCTTTGTTTCTCTCATCTATATAGTCCTAGCTGTAGAGTCACCCTAAGTAGTTCTATGTTTTATTGTTTCTCTCTTACATCCAGAGTATGTCAGCGATCTGTCATTGATCGTTTACATACAGCTATCAGATGTCATTCATATACAATCCTTTTGATATTCCTTATTACAGCCACTGTCTGAGAAATTCGCATAACAAACAATTCATTCCTTTTCGGATACAATGCAATTTTGCAGTGTACAATAGAAAAGTCGAAAACAAACAAGAACACACTCATAGATGCATGCCAATGCTCACTTTCATATTGTAAACAAATTTGTTTACTTTAAATTAAGTCATTCTAAAGCACTCGTTAAAACTGTCAGGCGGTTATATGTACATAGCATATTTCCCACATCCGGAGTTCCTCAAGGTTCTATCCTCGGTCTCTTACTTTTTATCTTGTTTGTCAATGACTTCCTTCTGTTATCAATTCTCCCTGTCTTTTATATGCGGATGACTTAAAATTATACAGAGCAATCAAGTCTGCGAACGATTTTCATCAATTGCAAGCTGACGTGTTTGTTCTTAATCTCTGGTGTCAAGACAACTTCTTGCCACTGAACATTTTCAAGTGCCATCAGATGTCTTTTGCATATAAAAATACTCCAAACGTGTTCTTTTATTCTTTGTCTGGTATTTCCCTGTCAGTTGTCCAGCATTTTAGAGAACTGGGTGTAGTGTTTGACTCAAAGTTAAGATTTGATGTTCATGCCTCTAGGATTGCTGGATTTGTCTTGCGTTTTTCTTATAAGTTTACCAACATTTCCTCCTGCATTCATTTATTTGTCTCCTTAGTACGCAGTATTCTCGAATACGCGTGCCAAATCTGGCCTCCGCGCTTTCAGTATTTATCTGACGCCATTGAATCTGCTCAGTGCAGATTCACTCGCTCTCTACTTTTTAAATTCAATATCCCCTATTGTCCCTACTCCTCTCGTCTTTCTCTCCTTCGTATGTCATCGTTGCAATCTCGGAGATTGTTCCTCGATGAGTGTTTTCTCTTTAAATTTTGCCAAGGAATTTTTTTGTCAGATCTTTGTTCCCAAATAACCAGACGTGAATCTAGTCGTCCAAGTCGTTCTTCTGAGGTTTTCTCTGTTCCGTTTGCTCGTACGGAAGTCTATTTCCATTCACCTTTGCTGCGTCTACCCAGAACGCATTGTGCCCTTAAGCTTGGTCCTCTCCCGCAATCTTTTTCACAATTCAAGCATGTATTGAAAATGTTACCTTAAATTGCTATTTACCTTAGTCCTAATTTTAGTTTTCAAATTATTCAATTATTTTTGTTATTTCTTTTCCTTTTTTATGTTTCATTCTTTTATTTTTGCTTTCTTGACGCCGTAATTGGAATTGTATCTGTAGCGCAAGGGATTAATAAATAAATAAATAGCTATTGCTATGCAGTTACTTATCTTATAATCAGAAAGCAAAAAATTCCAACAAAAACAGATTTAGAGAGCTTGATCAATTACTGCAAAGAGTCAGGAGAATCAATTAAAAGTTTCGCAAGTCACTATCATATACTTCGAAAGCTGCGGTGAAACATGAGTGAAAACGTCATACTAACAATAGAAACTGCGTTCAACAGCCACTGATGAAATGAAAATCAAACTGAAAATAAAGTACATAGGAAGTCCCAAATGTTGGGTTTACGCTCATTTTTTGAACACAAGAAAGTACTGATCTTCAATTCCCATGAACTTTTGTATGAATTTTTTGAAATTAATTTTAATTTTTTTAAATTCGTTCTTCATTCATTCATTCAGTGGATTATATATGTAGCGAAATCAATAAATAAATAGAATTAGAATGTTGTTTTCAATAAATCAGTAAATCTTTGGAAAATAATAATCAGTGATTATTTTACAGAACTTATTAAAAACAATATAAATGGCCTATTCCACAAATACTCTTCTTCTTCTTCTCTCTTATCCTCACTTTTCATAATTTGGTTGATCTAGCATCTAACAAAACTCTAATAATAAACCTGTATCTAATGTTTTCCTCAATTATTCCAACATGAACCTGCTAATGACCAGCCAATCTACCAGAATCTCTGAAACCACCTGCAACATCTCGATCTTCATCGTGAAAACCTTATACATAATTGGAAAATATTTTGTGCTCAATCAACCTGTATAGATCCATGTATTCCGTACTTGGTGAGCCAACGTGCAAGCGATGGCTATGATGGTAGCCGCATCTGTTATTGCTTAATATCGACATCTACAATGATTGCGATATTCGAAAATAGCTAGTCAACACGAGTTGACTTGATCCGTCCGACTTTGGTTTTATGGGCGCGCAACTGGTTTCCATATCGATTTTCGGATATCTAACAGTAAACTATTTGGCGATTACATGACACCAGTGGCAGCTTAACAATTTGATCGACATATTGCTGCTGTGCGACTAGTGAGCCCAATTTGTTGATTTGCATGGTGGAGACTGATCGGGCTGCATTGAATCGAAACTTCGATAGTTAAAAGTTCGGAGCAGGAAGATGGATGCTGCATGTATCAGTGAACAAGTAGTATACATAACAAAAGTTTACTATGACGAAATCAACGAAGCACTACAAAATGCCCTCCGTGTAACTTTTGTAATTTAAATGTGATTAGATGGATGCCCTTCAGTGGAGCTAGTTCCAAAGATCATGCCCTTTACAGGTGGACGTTTTTAACCTGAAGCCCTTGGTCTGTATTTACATATCGATATGTATACGTGGACTGGTTATGTTCCGGGTCTATTTCAATCGGACATTTCAAACACAGAAATGTTTTTGATGTTCTTGTCTCGTACAGAAACGTTATTATGTAAGATAAAAGCTTCTTGGGTAATGCAATTATAAGCTGAAATTCGATGTTAAAAAGAAATAAAGCGGAAATATGATAAAATATTAAGGTTAAAGTGCAGCTAAATTTTTCATCTATACCCTTTGGGGAATATTTTGTTCTTCCTTAATTTCAGCTACAAAATATTTTAAAAATATACCGTACTCTCTTCACATTTGTATTACCTATGAAACCGTGTATCTTTCATCATTGACTTGATTACATATTAAATTCTGTAAAGGTAATTTCTTTTCCTTTAAAAAAAAAACAACCCAAGTCATATACTCAATATTGACGCAAAACATCAAAAAGGAAATCTTTTACCTTCGACTTTTCTTAAAATCAAAGACTTTCTAGGTTAGAAGAAGTATGTCATAAATCTGTAGGATCGTTCACTTTTCTTTATTACCTGCTCGAAAGTGATCGATTTTCGGTTGCGACCAGACCAATAAAATCATAAACAAAATGTTTGGGCACTGTCACGCATTCTTTTTTTCATTAATACAGCAACAAAAAATATTTCAATTGAAGGAGTTTAAATCGTGAAAATTTCGAAAGTCTTATTTTTCTATTTTTCTATTCTTCATTTTTTTTTGTATGCGAACTTGGGTGCTGAAAATCTATTCTATATTTGAGATTGGATGGTTCTAACGTATTTTGAATGATATATTTCATCAGGTACAGGTATTTCAACAGGTACAAGTAATGTTGTCAGAAGAACGTGTAAAAACTGTAAGATATGCGGAAATTCAGATGCTAGAATGAACCTTTTAATTTGATAGATATCCAGAAATTAAAACCATATAAGAAGAGGAAATATTATCTTGAATTTAAAGAGAAGTTTTGTAATTTTTGTACCGTCGTTTTGTGGTTGGAAAAACCTTTTCCTAGATTAAATTCGGTTGATTTAAATTTGTTTTACTGCATTTGAACAAGACCCAGATACCTAATTTTCCATAATTTTTGGGAAGACAGAGTTACCTTCATGTTCCTATTTTTGCTACTTTTTCGGCCAACAAGAAAAAAACCTTAGAATGTAATAAACAGCACTAGATCCGGTATAGAAAAATTCTCTACATCTGGATCGAATACATGAGCGGATGAATCATTCGAACAGCGAAAGTAAAATTCACCAACTCAATAAATTTATCAACACTTATCTGTGATAGTATAATCGAAGTACGAAGTAGTAAATGCGATATGAGAATGCAACTAGTAAGCGCTATAAATTTTGAAAAGCGAACATTGCAAATAATATTGCCGAAGTGAGAAATGGAGTACAATATTTCGAATGCAAAATCTATATCTTCACTATGAAATTTCAAAATTTCAGGGTAAAAACTCAAAACGTTCAATATTGGTGTCAGAAGTTGTGCTTTTACGAAAGTGATGTGAACAGTCTTCTCGCACCTGAAGTAAAAGCGGAAGGACATTTGTATATTACTGCTTGACAGTGAAAACCACTAAACTAACTGTGAAAAAGTGAGTTCAACGTAAAAGATAGTAGTATAAAGATAGTAAAAAAAAGTCGTTGCATTTTTTACTCCAGGCAAAAAACAATGCATTTTATTTGATAAAGCATTATAATGAACTGTAACTGAAAAAGACTTTTGAGCGAAAAAAACGCGCGTAATATTTGCGATGTTCCATTTTTACTAATTAATACTTCCAAGTACTTGGCAGTAGATAACAAATGGAACGCCATCTTCTTTCGTACGAGCAGATTCTAAACTGTCAAAATGTATGCAGTCTTCAAATGAAAAACAGTTGAAAATAAAGAGAGAAAATAATGAATATAAACTACCACAATCGATAGAAAATATAAAAGCAGCTGACGGAAAATTATCTCTTTTAACTTTCTACACATTATGAAGGCTTTTTCTAATTTCCTAACTACCAAAACATTCAACATAGCCTTGAAAAAATCAAAGCCATCTATTGACAAATAAAAGGTCACCTCAAGGCAAAAAAGGCGTAATACTCATGAACTACTCCGGAAGAGGAGCGCGAGTAGTTGGAAGTAGCCAGAAGTACTTGCAAGTACTAAATAATAATAATGGAAAACGGTCATTAACGAGCTAAATTTGGGTAAGTAAATGTGAAATTGAAGCTTCTGTCCAAGTTGGTAAGGCCAAATTAACTAGCAAACGAAAGATTGAAACCTGAAACTTCTGAGTTTTGAGGTATGGAAGGCGTTGCAGAGGATCAAAACCGCTAAAAAGAAGATTCGAGAATTTAGTGATTCAGAAAAAATATAGAACAATAGGCCTAAAAATGAGCCTAAAAGTTGAGTTTGTAAAGGGCATGGAACAATCAACGAAGCTGGAACACTGATCAAATGCCATGAAACCTAGACCAAAAGTTTGACAACCAATTCAGATTCTTTGAAGAAAGAATTAACAATGTGGAAGAAAAATTAGAAACAGTAACATCCGAAGTAGAGAAAATCAAAGTGAATAAACCAAAAACCCAAACCAAAATAATGGTAACCAGCAAATCAGTCTCAATTCCGACTGCCGACAACACCACATGAAAAAAACATCCGATATTCGATGGCTTCCGAAGTCTCTCAAAACTCAGGTTCTTCAAATTATTCCAATTGAGCTATCTATACTCAAACTTTGCAGCTTTGCAGCATATCTACAGGTTACAGCTTTGTAACTGAATGCCAAAACTATAAGAAACTGCGCAGCGATACGCGCGGAAAATTGAAAAGCTTGCAGCATTGGCTTACCCACCATACAAGCAAGAATATCAGGGTGGTATATTCTCAAAAGTCTTCACTAGTGCATTGCAAGATCGACTGGACTGTGAAGGAAGCTTAAACTAAAAATTTAAGTTTAAGACAAAAGTACAACCCGAAACAGCCAGCCTTCAGTAAATAACTGGGATTGTAGGAAGAAAGGACACTTGAGTCGTCAATGCCGCAAGAAGTATGACTCTAGGTACTGCAAAGGATGCGAAACAAAATGCAAGCAGAGCAGTGAGCATAGACGGTCAAGCATAAACACTTTTTATTGGAAAACATCAGTTAAAGTGCGGCGAACCAAATATGATGATCAGAGGTTTGTTTTTAGGCTAAATCATACAACTGCAAAAAATACATCGGCAAGGAGGAATTCTAATTTTTTGTCTCGTAGTTTCTCTCCAACTAACTGCAAGCATTACCATTGCCGCAAGGAAACGGAGCCAAAGTTCATGTGCGATTGAAGATGACTGCAACTGCCAAGTGGTCACAGGAAGGAATACGAGACAATTAGCTAGCTGATGATGCCATTGAACCATTGCTGGTTTGGTGGAGTCTACAGAACGTTTTGAATGAAAGGATATATCGAAGCATGGTGCTATAATGAAAAAGTATTTAACCCAATGGAACTTTCTGTGCTGAAGCGAAGATTAGAAACAGCAGACAGTATAACTAACAGAATTCAAATCATAAATCCGAAAATCTGAGTCAAAGCATAAAAAAGGAGTCAACCTCGGAATGAGAGATAATAAGCTGAATTTTTGTATATAGCTTCATTTTGGAGTCATCAAAGTTGCGTAAAGTCTCATAAAATCTCGTGTCTGCGTCGAAAGTTATTCAAGGTCAAAGGTGAGAAAAAACAGTTTTTTGCGATTATCTTGGTTTCCAATGATGTTAACATTTATGATCAAAATTGTAGAGCATAAAATTTGCGACAAATTTTATTTGAAGCATTTTTTCATGCGCTCTACCGTTTTTGCAATAGGGGGCGGTGAGCACGCAGCACTCAGCCATACGTACTGTAATGCAAGGTCAACCGTGAATACCTGTGAATACTACTTTGAATTTTGAATTATTTGTATTATTTATCTGTTAATACAGTTAATACAATTTCGACCATAGATGTTAATATCATTGGAGCAATAGAAACCAAGATAATCGCAAAAAAACTGTTTTTTCTCACCTTCGACCTTGAATAACTTTCGACGCAGACATCAGATTTTATGAGACTTTTGAGGCAACATTGAGGACCCCAAAATGAAGCTATATACAAAAATTCAGCTTATTATCTCTCATTCTACCTCCCTCCCATTCTACGAATTGAACTGAAATTTTCAGGACACATTGGTGTATATGCAGAATAGTGCCAAGTCTCACAAAAAGTTAATAACCTTTAACCCTTTGGCGCCGGCGGCCATTTTAGTGATATTTTAAACATACCTATTTTTCTGTCAACAAATAACTTTCGCAAAAATAAAGTTTATGAAATGAATTTTGAACGTGTTCCAAATGTGAATATGATAATTTTTTTGAAATCGTTAACCCTATGTGTGCGCTAGGCACCTAAAACAAGATTGGGAAAGTTTTTGAATTTTTGAATTGCCATAACTTTTGACCAGATTATCAAATCATTATGAAACTTACAGGGTATATTGTTGTTACTAAGTTGTAGACTCGTGCGTGCTGACAACTCTGCAGCTACGGCAGGCATTGAAAGAGAAAAATTCCAAACCATCGACTCTAATGAAAAAATTTCGTCTTTTACAGTGAAAGCCAATTCATATAAAAATCTTATGCTTTGTCTATACAACCAAAGGAAATTTTTTGAAATTTGACATCGGACAAGAACGGTAACCCTCTTCCAGTTTACCTATATTTTAAGCATCAAAAACTTCTGCTCACGAGAGCTCACGACCCAATTATCAGATGCAAATGAAATTCACAGAATCTATTGGTATTCAGTAGGACCAGGTCTGATAGAAGTGATTTGGAAATGCGAGCAACTCTGAGCCAGTGGTGCCATCTTGAAAAATTATAAAGAAAAAAAAACTACTTTATGTCCTATGATTCAGTTACTGTATTTTCATGAAATTGGCACAGTAGCTAAACCTTACTCTAAGCTGTATTTGTTTGAAATTTGGTTGAAAAAGTCGATAGGTGCTGCCAGCTATGGTATTTTTGGTGTCTTGGGTTTTGAAAATTCGCTCAGGGAAATAAAGCTTTTTGCCGTATAGCTTCCCGTGCAGTCATGAAATCAAAACAAGTTTGATATGATAAATGGAACTTATTATAGGCATTATTGAGAAAAAATCTGATAAAAAAACCATTAAAGAGCTGCCAGCTACTGTTGGTTTTGTATTTATTTGCAATATCTTTACTAAGCGATTTTACTGTAAAATTGTCAAACGGTAATGATCTTGTGGTGACAGTAAACAACAAACATTAAGTTTTAGAAAATTTGAAAACTTTTGTGACTGGTAGCCCTAAATTTCTTTGTACCCTTATAACTTCCAGTGCAGTCATCGGATCAAAACGAAATTCGCAGATTAGGTTGATTTCAATGTGAGGCAGGTGTGATATATTGCTAGCAAAGGGTTGCCAGCGCGAGGCAGTTTTTACTATTTTCGTATGAATAAATGCTTACATTAAGTATTCATATTGCGAACATTTACAATGAAAATAAGTAACCAATTGCTTAAATTTACTAAGCTCTAGAAATTTGTAGGTTCCAAACATCTTTCGTTTTTTGACCCTAAACATCTTTCTTTCCCTGTAACTTTTTACGAAATCATTCGATAAAATCGAAATCGATAGAGTTATTTGATTTTAGCGTGAGGCAATTGTGGGAGACTTTTAGTTGCAGTGCTGGTAAAGTGTTGCAAGCACTAAGCATTTTCTTTGTTTATCTTACGTTATGCTGCTTTCAAAGTTTTGCAGTGTTTGGCTTTCCCAAATCTTGAAATTGCTGAAATTCTTTCCACCCTATGAGTTTTAATGCATTGTAAAGATCAAAATGATTTCGCACTCGAAACAGGTTGGACCACGTGTGGTAGAATATGCACTCAAAATCTGCACGATTCTTCTACTGTTCATCGAACATTTGTATTCCAAGCGGTTCAGGTGCGTTAGAGTTTTTTTTTTTGCTCTGAAGTCGACTTGCGTTTAGTCCGAGAGGTGAGAATTAAATTATAATTTCGATCCTAAAATATATGAAGGGTATTATGAAGATTTTCAAAGCATTCTATCTGTTGTGTAACTCTTTCACTGGCCGAAATTCACTTTTTCAAGTGTTCCTTCGATGAAAAATTGTTGTCTGATTTCATATAAAGTAAGTTCTACATCTAAGACATGTAATTCATTTTGACCAATAATCTCTTCGCAAATTTTACTTTGGAAGTTCATTAATCTATATTTTGTTATTGCCAAAGAAGCGTAATTCTCCTGGTGTTTAGCTTATGGTACTCATATGATCTGCAAGCGCAACATTTTCAGTAATTTTATTATAAGCTTTAGGTTCGTATCTGACAGAGCTATGTACTCGCATAAGCTTTGGACAGATTTACCTAAGAAATTTAATTTTTTTATTATGATTGTTTAGTAAGTACTATTTCTAGTTATTACTTTTCCGACAATTGCTCTGATGGCTGTTATTAAAAAGATTACAGGTGTAATCGTTTTGAGGTTTCTTTGAGTTCCTCTCAAAGGTTAATGAGCAATTTTCCAAGCAGTTTTTGTTGGTCAATTTTCGGCACATCAAGGTTGGGTTTAAATTTCCCTTGTTGTTCTTTACAGGTCTCATGAACCTCTTTTGCATGAAACATTTTCTTGATGAAGCATAAGTCATCTAAACTATTTTTTAAAAAACGGATCCATTAAGCGAGATACGATGATTAGATGATTATTTTTCTTCCAGGAGTTCAAGTAAGAACATATGAAGAAAGATTAACATCAAAAAAACTTTGAAATGCTTTGTTCATTTGGGCTGCTCTATAACTGCAGAGAAGAAATGGTAAAGTACCCTTCCGACCGCAACATGATAAGGTGACTTTAAAGCTAGCATCATTAACTCCTAAGTATTCACTTATGGCTCAACATTTCGACAATTGGATTTAGGGATTTGAGGTTAACATCAATGCACAGGACAATTATGCAACATTAGCGGATATCATCAACGAAATGATGTAGCGTCCTGTTTAGCTGGTCTCAGATTGGATTCAACAGAATGACGATATAATTGATTAAGTGTGAACTAATTCTAAAGTTAAATGATCCTGTCTCAGGTGTAAGGTAAGTGATCCTGCATGATAATGAAAATGGTTAAGTGCTAGTGGTGTTCAAAAAGTAATGAACGACTTAAAAGTAATGGTTACTCAAAGTAACGAAAAGTAATCATTACCGGAAAACGAAAGTAACCATTACTTTTCTCACAATCGTTCCTTCGTCGTTCTAAGGCCAAACGACACACAAAATGCATTTCGTTACCGAGTCAACGGGCAGCAATGATATCCAAGCTTGGGGTGATCTAGAGACCGGTCTCTACTCTCTACGAGTGCAAAGTAATGGTTTGTTTTCGTTCCTTTGAGGAATGAAATGAGTAACGAGTAACGAGTAACGATAATGAATTCCGACCATTTCGTTACTTTTGAATTCGTGATCGAAAGTAAGGAATGAAATGAGTAACGAGTAACGATAATGAATTCTGACCATTTCGTTACTTTTGAATTCGTGATTGAAAGTAAGGAATGAAATGAGTAACGATAATGAATGATACCATTTCGTTACTTTTGAATTCGTGATCGATTCACAAAGTAAGGAATGAGATGAGTAACGATTTCGATTGCTGGATGTTTGATGGCTTTTGAATTCGTTATCACGAGTATTTCGTACTTGCAAGTGTTTTCGTATCGCGTATTTTTGTATCGAGTATTTTCGTACTGTCGAGTATTTTCGTACTTGGAAGTATTTTATTCAAATATTCAAAAAGTTTTTAGGGTAAAAGTAGCTGAAATCGGACCAAATCGGCCAATTTTGGGTTAGAGTGGTTTGGGACATAACGGGCCAAGACCTATTGCTGTGATACAAAAATTTCGGTTTTGTAGGGGAGTGAGGGGTTTTTTGGCCATAGTTTGGCAAAAACTGCCGTTATGGCGCTTTCGATGATTGAAAGTGGTCGGGGGGCACAATAGTAATATTTTACGGGTGAAAAAATGTTGATAGGGAAAATTGAGCAGAAATGTCCATTTTTTCTAAAATCTATTTTTTTGTCTAGCATGAATTCGGGGTCTTCTCTGAGTTGTTTCGGGCGACATTTCCATGCAAGTCTAGGAAAAAGCGGCCAAGTTTCGAAGATACGGCAAAAGTAGCTGAAATCGGCTAATTTTGGGTTAGAGTGGTTTGGGACATAACGGGCCAAGACCTATTGCTGTGATACAAAAATTTCAGTTTTGTAGGGGAGTAAGGGGTTTTTTGACCATAGTTTGGCAAAAAATGCCTTTGCGGCGCTTTCGATGATTGAAAGTGATCGGGGAGTACAATAGTAATATTTTAAGGGCGAAAAAAATGTTGATAGGATGAAATTGGGCAAAAACGTCAATTTTTTCCAAAATCTTTTTTTTTGTCTAGGGTGAATTCAGGAACCTTTCTCAGTTGTTTCGGGCAAAATTTTCATACAAGTCTGGGAAAAAGCGGCCTAGTTTCGAAGATTCGGCAAAATAAAATCCGCCGGAAAACCGTCCGGGAAAACTGAAAGTAGCACTTAAATTGCTAAGTATTAACAGGTCGAGATCCTTTTTGGGTCGTCAGTTGGCTTCTCTGGCTGTGCTGAGGCCATCCCCGTGACTGCAGGTTGCCACGAGGGTATCTCCAACCCCACCGGGGTTGTAAAATTTACGAGACCGCGGGAGGTAAGATGCCCCTGGACTCATGTCCAGCCTTACCGAGGAGGTTGGCCCCCTAGTGGGTGCATGTTTAATAAGCGAAACATTTTTTGTAACACTTCTTAATAAAATTTTCCGCAAACTTCTTGCTTCAGTGAGGCGACGTGGAGAATCGACTGTTTAAGATTATTCAGGAATAGTTTGGTATCCATGAAAAGTCATAAAGATGACAACAGGGTTAGTTGGTCCCATCTTACCAAAGCAAAATACTTAAACCCGCGTTTCAAAAAGTATGAGTTCGGCGATGAATCAGCTTTGACTGTAGTGAAAGAGAAGGACGAACTGAAGGAAGAAGTTGAACAAACTAACATGCAAGCTTCAATTGATGTCATTCAAACTTCAAGTAATGATCTTGGGACTGAAGAATCTACAGCCAGTTCAATCCCAAGCACAACAACTAGACCTGATGATTAGATTAGATTGTGGTCTGTATTAGAAACAATAGTTGCATGTGCCAGATCAACCCCAACATTCGGAAGACCCTCATTTAAATATGACA
The DNA here is from genome assembly GCA_963978885.1 of Nemotelus pantherinus. Lineage (NCBI taxonomy): Eukaryota > Metazoa > Arthropoda > Insecta > Diptera > Stratiomyidae > Nemotelus > Nemotelus pantherinus. The sequence goes on from OZ022263.1 coordinate 27,421,328, forward strand.
ATTCAGTGAAGAGCCCAACAATCGGAGGAATCAAAATCCTCTTAAATAGTGGGAAACAAGGTCACAAACTTATCCAAGATTAGGAAAGTTCGCGAAAAAATATTTAGGAGTACCAGCAACTTCTGTGTGAGAGAATATTTCCAAAAACAGGCCACATAATCTCGGACAGGCGAAGTAGACGAAGACCAAAAAATTTGCGGATGATGGTTTATTTTAACTTCGAATAAAAAATTTTTAAATTTTCATTAAGCTTGGTATAAAGTTCCTTCTCTATTGGTATTTGTCAAGAGCAATTTTTTTATATTCTTAAAAATAAAACTGTTTTCTTACTAATTAATCTTTTTTAAATCTTTTAAGAATGTCATGCTCATAAGAGTACATATTTTCCGTTGTTGTCGTAAGGGTACACATTTTTTTGAGCTGTCCTCGCAGATAGTAGTAATAGTAATGAGTAACGATATAAAAGTAATGATTACTACGATTGAAAGTAATGATTCGTTATCATTACTCAAAAGTAACGAAATTTCCCATCACTATTAAGTGCTACTTAATATGCAAATTCTAACAAAATGCGGATTCACTTACCAAAGAGAGGAAATGAAATTTTCGACCAGGCTTTCTTTAAAATTGACGTATTTAAAGATTTCAATTTTCACCTGCCTCTGGTGTCGATATTTACATTATTTATGTTTAGCTCGTCCCTCAAATGCTTAAACGTCCATCAGCGAGAAGTACTGAAGTTATGTGGATAAAATACTCAGCAGTTTTATTCGAAGCACGTGTAAAGATACTTTTGCAGATCTATTTCAACGCTTCTTCATTCAATTTTTTAATTGTGCAATAAACTATTTCGGCATTAGATTCAATACTGACCTAAGAATTTTTATTTATGCTAGTTGACCTATTTACTAGAAATTCCCATTGCTATTCTATCTATGTAAAAATCTAACTGCAAATGAATTCCTAACAATAAACATTCTAGGCCTTATTCTCTCCAACACCTGAAACGAAATACCAATCGCCTGCATACATCCACCTACCGATACCTGCCCTATGTATGTATACATATTTAATGCGATTTCGTAATTTTTTCTCCATTAATTAAAACGTTAATCAGAAACTCAAAACGAAATGAAACCCAGCAAAATCGAAACAAAACAGCTTTCGCTTTTCATATAGTCCACCTACACATGCGCACTCTTGTCTCCTCGGCTCTTCGCACTATTCTCATGTGTATCTTTTGCTTTAGCCGGAGTGAGTAATATAGTCGAAACGTCGCGCATAGCAATGAATACACAATAAAAGTATTGTTAATAAAATCTACTCTACGAGGCGCGTGAATACCATCAGATACTTACTTACCTGGCGGCGAATCGAGCCGAGTTATGGTACTTTGAATTTCGTTTGGTTATTTCGACATGGCAAAAGCCCGCTTGGGGCTGACACGATACGTCATCGTCCGTTATCGCAATCGTGCCCGTTTCATTGTCTTTTTTTCTATCTTCTACTACGACGACTTCTGCCCCTGCGCCCCCATTGTTCCCAAGCTCAATACGCACGGCCTTTAGCTTCACGACCCCTGTCCCTGCCGTCCATTGCTAGTTTGCATTAGATTATTTCATAGCGACTCCAAGCGCCGTCGTAGACATCTCGAGTGGGGCAAGTTGTGCGTGCGTTGGGGCTACAGATACGCCAAGCCAAGTTGTAGATACATTTTGTTTGGTTTTCATTTTCAGTCGTCGTTTCTTTTTTTCTTGAATTTCATTTTCAAAAATATCGCGTCTATGTCGTAACTTGTGGCTTTCGATGTGGTTGACCCACTTTTCGGCTCTATGGCCTACTGCACTTGGCCAATTTTCACTCTCGTTTGGCTCGGTTTGGTTTGACACGGCTTGGCTAGCGAGCTAGCGCATACATACTAGAGTACGTACACTTGCATTTGGGTATCCGAGAGGTTTTCCGTACCCGAGGGGACGACGGCGGACGGATCAACATGTAATTTTACTTTTTATGCCGCAATGGAGGCGATATGAATTGAGTGATTGGCGCACGAATTGTTGCATAATCGTTGGCTTGGCTGCTTATAGCCCGTCTGCATGCTGTTTTCTAATTGATATTTTCGTTCAGAAGATTGTTTGCCCATGATGGCCAATGGACATGTGTACAATGATTTGAATGGATAGTAAAATAGGGCTTGAGGTGTTCTGCTGTGTTGTCTGATGGACAAAGTGTGGACGTAAAGTGCTCGTTAAAGGTTTTGATTAATTGTTTTGGAAATGTGAGGTGAGAAGATTTTAATCGTGTTTTGAAATTTGAAGCATTGTGTTGTATTTAGCTTCATCGTAAATGTAAGTTGCAATAAGGGCTTATAGAAAAAATATAATTGTCTTTCAAAACCCTCTTGAATTGATGGCCAATTTACGTTGTGAAGTAGATGATTTGTTGTATTTGTCGGTAAGATTTCCAATATTCGTAAAACAAACTAGCTAGGTGGGATAGTAGATCAAGTGGCTGCCAATTTGACAGTCCTACTGAATGACATACATAGCCCCTACTGGTAGTTGTGATCCTGCACCGACGTGCGTCTTTGGGAAGAAGTTCTGAGCGTCCTCAAGCAATATTTTCCTGGTAGCTAGTTAGACCTGCTCCTATCGAGAAGGGATATGTGACCTCCGGCAGAAAGGTATGACGCTTTGCCAGTTTATTGGCTGTACAGTTTTCTCGAGCACTCATATTTATCAGGTACCCAATCTATTGCGCTGCCGAATGTCTCGGCATACCACTAAGAGATGCATTGCATTCGGCGATGATTCTGAGCACTGAAGATACCAATATTGGCTCCGGATATTTGACTACACAGGAACCAGTCGTTTGCCTGGAAAAAGGTGTCAACCTCGTCTGGATGACACTACAATGATCTGACTTTATTTTTAAGTTTCGAGTTATTGGTATACGCAAGAATGGACCCACTCTCTATGGTGGCATAAACATTCCATTCGTCTTTGCCATTTATGCAAGTTTTAAATTCTCGGCCTCTCTCTCACACAACTTAACAATCAGACTTGATGTGTTTGAAAGCCTCCCCAATGCCCAGGAAGGTGGCAAGTATATAATCCTTAAGAGCAAGATATTTTAGGATCAACTCAATGAAGACCTGAAGAGCAGTTTCAACAGACTTGCCTTGATCGATTGACTTTTGATCCTTTGGAGGCATTTAAAAAAAAGAAACCTGTTTTGAGTTAGAATATTTATTTTTGTTTAGTACTTGCCCTGTCGGCAAATTATATCCAACTGAAACTCCTATGGCTTTAATAAAAAATTACAATTATCTTAGCCTACTGAATTATAATTTGAATGTGAGAGTAGAGTAATGTCAAATAATAGTATAGTTCTGTGTGTCATATGTGTTCTCAAACTCCTTTCAAGGATCTTCCTTCAAGACTTTGCTTGCTATAAGAATGAAAACAACTCTTGATTTCTGCCAGTTGATGGGAACATGCAAGAAGCGCAAGCACGCGTTATACATCTCCTTAATCCGTTAGCTTTCTATAACTGCTATATGTCAGGCTAAATAGCGCCCGGAGGGTCCGATGATTTGAATGGTCCGATAGAAGCCTGCTCCACATGATACACGGCGTATTTTGGGAGACTATCCTTTTCCGGGAAGTGCGGGTCTAAAACGAAAGTTAAGGTGTCGATGCTCAAATTAGTCCAGAGGCATGAGAGATCTGGATGCGCCCTATAGCTGTCAGTATTGAGGTTAAGACCGTTTGGAGGCGATTAGACTCGCTGATATTCTCCATGTTGCCACAAAATTAGCTTCATGAAAATCTCATTGACTCACGTACAGCATTTTAAGGGGTTTTAATTCTAATTTATTCAAAAGACCAGTCATTATATTTTTTCTATAGCTAAACTCTTTCCTTTACTCCCCCTACCAAGTGTCAATATCCATATCACCCCATGGGAGCTTTGGATTCCCTTTGGCTTTGAATGGATTGCACGTCGCTCGAGCAGCAGAGCTGAGAGCGCTGAAAAGGGTGTTAACAATCAGATCTAGGTCCTGGTGAAAATCAATGCTGCACGGAAAAAGTTCCGGTCAGAATTTGGCCAGGAATTGGTACTACGTTCATTTCATTCTTTTTCTATTCATAAAAGCTACCTAGTTAGTTGAACCACAGTGACTCACACCGAAGGATATGTACTTATGATTAGAGAACGAGTACCCCAGGATAAGGGTATTTCGCTCACAGACTACAGTAACGTTGAAAACCTTTTTTCGATTGGAGGAAAGGAAGATCTTTTAATTACTGATTAAGACAATGGACAGGTCTCAGGCCAAGATGAGATCAATAATTGCCTTATCACAGCTATCTGTTATGGAAGTACTCTCACTTCTTTAAACAGTAGAGTCCGCTCTTAAAACGAAAGGCATGCAAATACTTACAGCTGCCGCCCTTACATTCATGATGATATCCCAATGATTACTAGTCCGAGATCGTGTCCTACGATCGCAGCAATAGCCAGGTTGCCTTCGTCAGAAAAATTTTGAAGAACAGTGATATTAATTATATTTTTGGCAAAAATACAGACTCGCGTTTTCTCCTGACTATCTCTTTTGACCAGCCGGTGCGTAGACTGCGAACCCAGTTGCTTATGTATAAATTCCATCTTTGTCTCCATTAATTTGAAATACCTTCATCATTTCCAATAAGGATCGAGTCAAGGTCCCTCTTGGGACAAAATAACCGTTGCTCCTCATTTTTCTGTTTTCAGGTTAAGGCAAGCTTATCAGCTTCCTAGTTCGGAGATATGTTAGTATTGGCACTGAATTCACCATCAGAACTTGATTTCGCGTATGACTGAAGGAGTGACGGACTCTTTGCCGGAATATTTTACAGTTTCAGTCTCTTGCTTTGGGGTCATGCATAGCAGTTTCAAAATTTCAGGACCATTTGGTCTATCATTTTTAATTTTTCATTCCTGTCCTTCATAGTTCCTTTCCAGGCTTTTATAAGCGATACTGCATTCTCATTTGATATGGAAATTGCAGCTTGCTGACGCTCATCAGGCTCTTCAATTTTTTTTAGTTATCCAATCTTTTTTTGACAACAATAACACAATGGGGTCAGCTTTATTGCAGAGCCTCTTCTTCCTAGCAGCAGTAAGCCGCTTAGTCAAGAAACAAGCAATTAAAATTATCATCCCCCGAAAGGGAATAGGATAGGAAAGGAATCCCAAACCACACTCTCGACACATTTAAATTGAAATTAAATTATATAATAATTAAAAAGAAAACATAAATGGGATAAATGGAGAATAAAGAAAGTAAGATAGAGTTAGTTGATGTGAAGTTAGTGGAAAAGATGAAAAATAAAAAAAAAACATGCAAAGAAGAAGAAGAAAAAGCTCTTTTATAATATAAAAAGATAAATTAAAGGATTTTTAAGAAGAAAACAAAACGAGAAAGACTGCTCCCAGAGAGCAACGGAGTGCTGGTATTAGGGATGCAAAAAGAAATGTTTATTAAATTTAAAAAAAAACTCAGCAATCAGGAAAAATACTAGTAGTAAATAGTACGAGATTTACTTTACATGGTTCTAATGTGATTCTTCAGCAGCCTTTTAAAGACGGGAAAAGATCTAGCATTCTTCAAAGAGTTAGGTAAATTGTTAAAGATTTCCATAGCTAATCTAATAGGATCTTTATGTTTTCTATTCGTTCTAGAGATATCAAGCCTGAGATTATCTTTAAATCTTGTGTGATAGCTGTGATAATCACAGTGTCTCATTAGAAATATGGAAGATTTTATATTGTTATTGAGTATTTTATATATTATCTTAGCTTTTTCCATAAATATAATATCCCTTACATTGAATTTATTTGTTTGTCTGTATAGTATATCACTTGGAGTCATTCTATCAAGTCCATGCACTGCCTTAACTATCCTATTGAGTATTCTATGAATTGAGTCAATATTCATCTCTGAAGTTTGACTCCAATTCAATATACCATAGGTAATCTTAGGTAGCACAAAAGAGTTGTAGATCATATTTTTCAGGTCTAAATCCAAGTAATATTTCATTCTGAACAACCTAACCCAGAAAACCAACTTAGATTTCACATTACTTATGTGAGGGGACCAAGATAACCTATCATCAATAATTAGTCCTAAGTATTTAGATCTAGCCACTCTTTGTATCTCCTCTCCATGTATTCTGATGTTAAGGCAGATTTCACTCTTATTAATCTGCTTGAATACCATGTAACTAGTTTTAGAGGAAAAACCAAAATTTAACACACTGATATTTCTTTTTGGTCGTATTGTAAACAGAGAATCCATGTCCTTCATCTAGGTCAACTGGGGATTTCGTCTTTCCGCATCACCTTTAACTTGTGGTCATTTGGGGCCTGCTTATATTAAAGCAAGCTGAGCGTTGGTCATTACATGCTACCCCCGCATAACTCCTTTACACCAGATCGCGTCATTTTAGTTAGATGGAGGTCACGAGCTGCAGTACACCCTTAACATAACTTATCTTATTTTAACTTATCCTAAGCTAGTTTTCCCAGGAAATGGCATCATCCCTCTTGCTGATATCAACCACAGCTCAAATGGGACACTCTTTAGCTAATTATTTGTTTTGCCCATTATAATAGCTTTTTGTCCATGCCGGAGGACTTCTCTGGTGGAACGTTTTTCAGTTTACTAAGAATTTTGAAAGCCGACCTTCTACTTCCATAAGCACAATTGGAGTCGTTAGGTGAAGTCCTGAGTAGGGATTGACACTGGAAGAACTGGACGGTCAAACTAGCTGATTTGCCATATTCTGGTCGTCATTTTGAGCAATAATGTGGTTTTCGAGATTTGCACGGGCAGAGGTTGGAGACTAAAGACTCGAGATCACTCGAAACAAAAGTGAAGCAAACCCTTCTTAACATTGGAGGTGACCTTGGCGTTCATGACAGGCTTTTCCCTAACGAGTTGGCATTTTTTTTTGTTTTTAGGGTCCGTTTTATGATATAAGCGATTCCGCTCACTAAGGTTTGCTTTGTTAAATAGAGCTCTTTTAACTGCTTTACTCTTTTTGAAAACTGCTTTATTTTGTGAAAAATACTGCATTATTTTATTGTTTTGAGACCGATATGAAATATTATTATTATAACGAAAGCATGCTGTACGCTACGAATATAACAAAAATAAACTATAAGCATATCGACAAAGCAATATAAAGATACTAAATTTATTTAACGTTTGCTCAAAATTGGATGTTTGTTTTTACAAGAGGAAATCAAACAAGATCGAAATTGCCGATGTGATAACGAGGCTTATCTTCAGAGCCTGTCATTTGTGATATTGGACAATAATTTATCATTAACGTAGCAGGCAAAAAAAAATAAAAAAAAATAAAAAAATTGATTTCACTTTTCGTTTGCAGGTAACAGTTTTCCACGTTGTTCGAATTAAATAAAGTAAAAACAAAGTCGTACTCATTTTTTTAAATCTACAGTGACTGCATGCGTCGACAAATAGGCAGTGGCGGCACGCCAGGGGCGGCAGGGGCGGCAGGGTCGGCCGGGCCGTACCAAAAGAATTGACTAATATCACCCAAAATAAGAGAGATAAATAATTAATGTTAAGATAAATAATTAATGTGTTTACTACTACACATTGATTTTCTAATCATATCTGCCATATTCAATCTTAAGTTTTTGATAAGCCGCGTATACAATCTCAGATCAAAACAGGAGTTATAGTGTAAACGAGTATAGTGTAAACGAATAAACGACCCGTTTGCATTCGACCGTTTTCATCTCAATCTTGCTACAATTACTGGTTAACTGGTGCTACAATTTACTGGTTAAAAACAATATGTAGCGTAGAGGCTCTGTTATGTTACTCTTTAGTCGATCTTAAAATGCTTTCTGTTCGTGAAGAGATTTATTTTCTGTTAAATAGCATTGCATGAATAGAAAAAGGTCAAGTACGAGTTTTCTTACTGTGTATATAAAGGTAGTAAGACAATATTGATGCATGTTGGTCAAATAAAAAAAATATTTTTTTATCGGTTCTATGTTTTATGTAGGAGAGTATTATACAGCATTTAACTGATAGAAAGTCATTTTTCGAAAGTATTTTTATTGAAAAGTGAGCTGTGGAGATGGTGTGCAAAAACTGAAAAGAATACAAGTAAAAATGGTGGTTCAAAAAATCATCTTTTTCTAGGAAAAAAGTTTATAGGATAAAACTTAAAAATTGGACCTATGATTTGGACATTAATTGGACATTAATGTCTGTTGTCCAAACTAATTTGTGAAATGCATAATGCAAATAATTATTTTAAAAACTAATAATGCATTTGGTACGACGTGGCAAGCTAAATAAATTTTCAGTTGAAAAAAGTTCTTTAAATTTTTAATACATTTGGCCTGAAGCTGAATGGCGTCATAATATTTAGTCATTAAAAGCAAAATAAGGAAAATTAGTTGAAGAAAAATGATAAATTTTTTTTCTGAAATAATCAATTATTTCGCTGTGTGTAAAGCATAATATGGAATAATGAATATAAAAAATGTTATTGTATACGCTTCTGAGAATTCGTTTTTGCGTTCGTTTGCTAATTTTAGAGACGTACTTTTTTAAGATTCATTAATTTATAGTACACTTGCCTTTTTCCTCCCCAATTACATGCTTTCTCTGTCTTGACGACAATGCTCAAGCACATTTCGTGGTTTTTATTGGAACATATTTTTGTTCGAAGATCAAATTTTATTTGCTTTACCAAAAATTCAACTTATGAAATATAACTTCCGTTTTGGCCGACCGAAATTTTTATGCTACGAGCCGTCACTGCAAATAGGAATTTAATATGTGGGTTAAGTTTAGTAGTGGCTGCTGATACATGCATATATTTAAATTAAAATTTGTTCCGCATACAGCACGCAATATTCGAACGGAAATCTTTACTATCGACCATAAAAGTGCTCATAGCTACCAATTTTTTCAACTACTCAAAAAATTAACACCATAAGCTCATTCTTTCATCAAAATTAGATATTCACACTTTCCCCTCGGTGTAAGTTACTCAGGGTCGCTGTGACCTACCACCGGTGTCAGTAATAGCTACAACGAAAGTGTTGCACTTCAAAATATCAATGACGCTGCTCGGGATTTTTCAATTGCATCGAACGAATTGCATTTGGGCACACGTCAGCGTTAGAAGAAACAACAACTGCATCACCTCGAGCCGCGGCATGGCCCTGCTCGCCATCGAGGCTAAGTTAATTGCATATCAGCATGAGGACATGCATGTGCAAATTTCGCCCCTGGCTATTTGCAGCTCTATCGCGAAAGGTATTGCCGGTGAGTGAGGAGACTTGGTCGGTTAACATTGACCTGGAAACACAGTGCACTTGAGCTAGATCCGATGCGCCCGTGTAGTTGTGAAGCTGCAAGTGCATGTTGCACTTTTGCATTGTGTTTCTATGCTGGCTTGTTACACCACCACGGCGATCATGTGCGCGGACTCCGAACAGAGACGTGATCCACCAAATACTAGTTTGAGTTAGTGTTCCCCAGCTGTACTAGCCCCCGCATGGACTGGTGAGGTGTATTAGATGAGCGCATTCGCGAAACCTTGTAAACATTTCTCTAGTTTTCACGTCGCTGATGAATGGTGTAATGGTTGGTGAGATGGGAAAGCGTTTCAATGTGGAAGCAATCGGCAATGAATTGATTTTTTAATTGTAAACAATAAAGTTAGGAATCTCTTGAAGGCAATAGTTTTTTCTAATTGGCTACAAATGTATTTCATTATTGCAAATAGCATCAAAATTTGAATGTTTCACAATAGACAGCCAACCTTGATCGACACGAACAGCCGTAGTTTGTGTAATTTTCACTCATACTGTATCAAAATTTCATCTTACTAGACTTTTTCCGAGCAGTCGTCTGTAGTACCCCCATTCATGCAAAATGACGTAACCTGTGATAGTTTTCACGAGCTGTACTAGGATTGCAGCAAAATAGCAACGTCGACATCATCACACCGTATTTGGTTCTGGTTGTGGGGAAATGTCATCATTTGAGGGGCGCGTTGCATGTAATTGTGACCTTAGAACTAAACTGGCTAGGATCGAAATGCAGGTCGCTCTATAAAATGAAATTGGAGGAAGGACATTCGAGTTTGCTACATATTTTCCACTGGGACTAGCGCCTTGCAGCAGCTGATTCGATTCTGAATGGAGACACCGCCGCCACCGCGCTGTGATATACCATACCTAGTAGCCATGCTGGGAACCTTCAAGATCTTAGAACTTCTGCTTTAAGATTTCAATCGATAGAATGCGTGCATTTAGGGTATCTGGTATTGTGCACAATGTTCAGAATGCTATTTTTCGCCTTCGGCGACAACAACAACAATAACATGTGTATATCTATGCGACAATACCTAGCGGCTATGACGGGCAGGGCGATATTGAGGTGTAATAGCAGGAGAGGCGAAGGTGGTGAGGCTGGCGTCGGTGGCAGTTGATGTTTACAGCATTGTAAGCAAACGTGTCATAACTATGGCGAGAAATTGGGTCAGGGTGACTCGAGTCATACGAGCTGCTTCTGAACGAAGATAAGAAAGTGGCTTGTGTACACAACGAGTAGCGCCCGGCTCTGCACGGCCCGTCGTGGCACAAGGAATTGTATCAAGTGGCTAATAACATCACCGCCACCAATGAGTTAAATAACGTAGGTATGTGCGTCGAACGCAAGCCACGCCAGAATTTATGAATTCATATCAAATTCTCAACAGTTTCAGGGATTTTCATATTATAAAGATAATGACTATTACAGATAGATGTTGAAAGATCTCGAGCTTGAGCTGAAGCTGAAACCGAAACCTTTAATCTAAAATTCGTGAATTTACACTGAATTAAATCTATGTGAGAAGGTTCAATTAATCTTGAAGGCATGTCGAAATATTTTATGGTAGTTTGCTGATACTGATGCTAATGATGGAAGTCTTGCGTCAGCAGCAGCAGCAACAGGAAAATGGGAACACAACGAAAATATTTGCGATTCGAGCGTGAAAAGCTGTAAGAAATTATAAACCTTGAATCAAGTTCAAGAGCAAGGGCCGTAAGCGCTTTCAACAGTGCACGTATTGTTTCATTTTGGGTGTGATCTATTCATAAGGAAAATTGGTGATAATTGTTTTAGGCGAATATTATTTGTTATTTTCTGACATATTTATGAGCTTCTAGGACCTTGCAGTTCATATAAGAGTACTGGTTGCATAAAATTATAAATTGGCAGAGTTATTCAAATGTTCGCCATTTGAAATTTAAAGTTGAGCACAGAAGAAAAAAGGGCAAGTACATTGTATATTGAGGCTTGAGTAGCCTAATAGGTAGAATACTGGCTTCCTAGTAGATATAGAATGCCAGTTCTGGAGCCTCATCCTCCTTAGAGGAGGAGGATGACGTCACAGGTGGAGGATGACGTAAGCGAGTATCGGTCCGCGCATGACCATCTTTGAACTGATAAACAGCTTAGTTAAGCTGATAAACAGCCCAGTTGAGCTGATAAACAACCCAGTTGAGCTGACAAACAGCCCTGTTGAGCTAATAAACATCCCTGTTTAGCTTTTAAACAGCCCTGTTAGGCTGTTTATCAGTTCAAAGATGATCGTTTACGTCATGCGCGGACCGATACCCGCTTACGTCATCCTCCACCTGTGACGTAATAATCCATCTCTGAGGAGGATGAGGCTGAGGCTCCAGAACTGGCATTCTATATCTACTGTCCCTGGTTCGAATCCAGGTTCGGACGAGGAATCACACACAAAGCTTTGAGTTCACCAAGCTCTGATTAGGTACCTGATTTAAATCAAGGGTAAAGTGAGTCGTGGAACTAATCACTTAACACTCGTATTCACATTAATTGTAAATTTGTTGTGTAGCTCTCTACCAGCTTCAACCCCTAAGCCCATAAGAGAACTGCCGTGAGATTACTTTACTTTTTACATTGTACATTGCAAGATGTCACACAAAGAGCCACCAGAAAAAATCATAGTAACGAATCTCAAGCACGACAGGGGCTTTGACTCTGCTGGCCCTAAACTTTATGTATGACTCAACGCAGGTTCCTGATTGCAGTGGGAGGTCACTGGCTCCCATCGTGGAAGATTTCAGAGCCAGTGAGTTTTTATACTTGCTGGTTCCCTTCTTTTCGATTACAGGCTCCGGAAAGGCGAACACAGCGCCAGATGGAAATCTTAGTACGTACGTACCTGGGAAAAATATACTCCTTTTCAAATCCTCACAAAAGAGGTGGAAGAAAGCACTGAAGAAGACATCTCCGGTTAGTGCAAACGAGATGCTCGCATCAAATGCAGGAGGAAAGAGTGCTATGCAAACCTGTGGAAGGTCTTCGTCCAGGCTATGTAAGAAGCTGCGACAAGAAGGCAAGGTATCGGTGAAAGTGAATAAAAAAGCTTGATACCAGGCAGTGGTACATCAGAGCCTACCTGAAGAAGTGAGAAAATGGTTGGCTGGTGATGCTGTTAACTTCTGGCTGAAATGCCTTGGGCTGATGACTGGAAGCAATCACCAACCATGGAAACCCCTCAGTTGCAGGTAGAAGAAGGCTATGAACAAAGGTTCGACACTTCCCGGTGTGAATTGGGATTCAGATGTGATGAGCTGTGGAGAGAGGTAGTGGAATCGGCAACGGTTCGCAGCTTTACGGAAGCGAGGATTGTTTAGGGTTAGAGTGGATCCATTATAGCTCAGATGATCATCTACTTAGATGATTTGAACTCTCTTACTGATTGGTGTATCTCTAACTTCCTACCGTTAAATGTTTCAAAGTGTTTTGCCATGTCTTATTCTCTGAAGTCCCGGACTAATGCCTTTCCTTACTTACTATGTGAATCCGTCCTTGTTTCTGTGGATTATTTTACTGATATGGGATTAACCTTTGATCGTAAACTTAAATTTGATATCCATGTTCGTACCATTACTAATAGTGCCTCGCGGATTGCTGGTCTTGCTATACGTTCCTGTCACAATTCTTTTAGTATTTTTACTTGTGTTGAGATATTTGTTACCCTTGTTCGTTCCAAACTTGAATACTGTACTCAAGTTTGGTCACCTTGTTTCGCATATCTTTCTGATGCCGTTGAATATATTCAACGGAGGTTCACTCGCACTCTACTCTTTAAATATAATCTTCCCTACATGCCTTATGATGAACGCTTATCGCTCCTTAATCTCCTTCTCCTAGCAAAGCGTAGAATTTACCTTGATTAATGCTTTCTTTTCAAAATTTGCCGTGGCCATCTGAATTCATCTATTGCATCCTTGATTAATGAACGGTAGTGTGAGAGGCAAATTAGGTCCTCCGTTGTCTTTGATGTACCATTTGCCCGTACTGATACTTACTTTCATTCTCCTGTTTTGCGCCTATCACGTGTCCATAATAGCCTCCAACTTGGTCCTCTACCACACTCTACTGCCACCTTTAATAGTAGTATTCGCAACACAATATTTGCTGATGATTAATTCTATTTATCTTTTTTGTCATTCGTGGCTTCGATTTTCATATCTTAAATTTTCTCAATTTTTTAGTACTGTTTTAATTTTTTATTTGTTATTTTCTGTTTCTATTTCTAAGCTATTATATTTGTAATTGGGCTTTTTTCTTGTAAATGGATTGTTTAAATAAAATAAATAAAATAAATAAATAAATAAATAAATTTCAATATCGCCAAAGAGTGTAGGTAGCATCACTGATATGTTGGAAAAGCTGAATCCGGGTGCCGATGTGAAGCAGTGGTTCACAAAATATATAAATGTTTAGCCAATATTAATTATAGTTAAATTTAATATAATTATATATATATATATATATATATATATATTTATATATAAATTTATATATTTATATATATATATATATATATATATATATATATATATATATATATATATATATATATATATATCTATATATATACATATATATATATATATATATATATATATATATATATATATATATATATATATATATATGTATATATATATATATATATATATATATATATATATATTTATATATATATATATATATATATATATATACAGTACTGCTCAAAAATCCTTGAACACCATAAAAAATACAGTTTTTTCAACTTTATTCTATTATATTTGCCCAAATATATATTTATTCGCTTTGATTTTGTACGTACTACGTAGTTACAGAGTTAAGAGACTGTTTTATTTACATTTTGATCATTTTTTTTGGAATTTCTAAAGAAAATATTAAATATATCATTTCAATCGATTTTCTTGAATATGTCCACCTTTTGCTTTGATGACAGCGGCGCACAATTTTGGCATTCTTTCGACAAGTTTTTGTAGTGTTTGTGGTTGAATATTGTTCCACGCTTCTTGTAAACAATTCCAGAGGGTCGGTAGGCTCGTTGGCTTTAAGTGTCGGACGCGCCGATCCAATTCATCCCATAACAGCTCGATGGGATTCAAGTCCGGCGATTGTGATGGCCATTCCATAATATCGAGTTCTCCCGCTTCTTTTTTTCCATTCAAATAGCGAGCACAAAGTTTGGATGTATGTTTTGGATCATTATCCTGCTGGAAAATGAAACCACGGCCAATTAAACTGACGCCTGATGGAATCGCATGGCGCTGCAGTATGCTGTGATATTGCTTTTGTTCCAAAATTCCATCAACTTTCACAAGTTTGCCGACGCCAGCGTGACTAAAACAGCCCCAAACCATAACTGAGCCACCACCATGTTTCACAGTTGGCAAAATACATTCTTTTTTTAATCTTTCATTGACTTTTCTGCGAACGTATTGACGCCGTTGAGAGCCGAAGAGTTCAAATTTCGATTCGTCTGTCCATAAGACTGATTTCCACTGATCAATCGTCCAGTTGACATGGCTTTTGGCAAAATTTAGTCTTTTTTGTTTATTTGCGGGTCGGAGAAGTGGTTTTCTGACGGCAATGCGTCCAGTCATACCTTTTTCTATGAGCCGACGTGACACTGTCTGGCGCGATATTGGCGTAGTCAAATCTTTGTTGATTTCAGCACGAATTTGTGATGCAGTTTTGAATCGGTCGGCTTTACTTATAGCGTATATTTTGTTGTCAATCCGTTGGTTTGTTTTTCTTGGCCGACCAGATCTTTTTCTGTCAGCATTTTGACCGGTTTCACGATATCTCTTCAACGCCGTAGACACTGAACCCACTGAAATCTTCAATATTTTGGATATTTCTCGATATGATTTGCCGGTTTTTTGTAAAATTACGATTTGGGCGCGTTTTTCCACGGATATTTCCTTTCGTTTGACCATTTTGAACGTTTTTTAATGAACAAATTTTACGAAAACACTGTGCACACACAACAAACACTTACGCCTACGAACACTGCTTATGCGCTTTCTCCGTAGTTAGTTTCAAGTGTTCCACACTGTACAACATCATGACAAGTGTCAAATGACCAAATTTACCGTTATTTTATGACAAATCAGTGCATCAATCATGACGTTTGCATCATACTTTATTCAAATGATTGATAATTAGCAATATAAATCGCGGCAAGTTTGATTTAAATGTAAAGAATAATTAGAATCGATAATGGTTATTTTGGCCGTTTTTGGCCAATATTTTTTAACTCGAATTCGTGGCAATAAAATCATTTTTTCTCAGTAAAATGCAATGATAACAGTTTCTAATTAATAAAAATACATTTAATTTACAATATTAAAGCGAATAAATATATATTTGGGCAAATATAATAGAATAAAGTTGAAAAAACTGTATTTTTTATGGTGTTCAAGGATTTTTGAGCAGTACTGTATATATATATATATATATATATATATATATATATATATATATATATATATGTATAGCATTAAATTATAGTTAAATCGAACCAAATCAAGAAGATGTGAAGCAGCTTTTCTTGCGACTGCTCCGGCTGAATGTCACCACCACGTTAAGATAGTGTTCAAGCTGGAAACTGTTAGCGGTCATCGTACACTATTGAGTATTGGTGAAACGCACGATTGTCATTCCAATTTACCTTCCTTTTGAATCTCTATTTCCGCCACCACGACAGGAGCTGAATCAGAGAGACTCACATTGAATCAGAGAGACTCGAACTTTCGGTGGACAGCAATGCTTACACTCAGCCCACCAGACGAGACATAATGCTTTATTTTACAGCTTCTGAGAGGTCAATGACTCCAAAAACTGAGAATTATTCTACCTTTGTATCGATATCTCACTAGCTTCACCTGAAATAGTTGGATCCATAGCTGTATGGCACATATTAAATTGGATCTCTTTCTCTCTGATCATCGCACTTGGTGTTCTTTTTCCCTACGGATCCAATACCAATGGTGGAGAGTAGTCATCCAAGGAACATTGATTGAGCTGAGTTAATCATTTTGTTGTAGACAGAGCGTGCACTAGTGGTGGAATAAAGCCGATGATGTTTATGGGATTTCGGATGAGTATTTTAAATAGAGCTACGAGTACATCAGGTAGCTAGTAATAGGCCGACCAGATGCAGCAAAGCTGTTCTTTGATAGAACCAGAAACTACACAAACGTTTCAATCTAGCTTGTAAGAGCAGCACAAACACTGACTGACTCACCTACAAAATTTCACATAACCCTACACTGAAAAAATTCCACATGGCGCCCAGAGCTATGTAACATAGCGCATTATTTATGGTCCCATACGCTATTATCATAGTACTCTGAGCTATGCAATATGGCTCCCAGCGCCATAATGTCAGAATCTACATAGCGCGTGGTCTTATGTAACATGGCGCAGCATTTATGGTCCCATAAGCTATGTGCATAGTACCCTGAGCTATGCAGTATGGCTCCCAGCGCCATAATTACATGGCGCAGAAATTATGGCTCCACACGCTATATTACAAAGTACCATGCGCCTTGTAATATGGCTTCAGTTGTCACTGCAATTATAACTCGCAGCCATACTGTGTGAGGGGATGTATAAATGGCAGCAAATGACGTTTGAATATATCTATACATGACAATGTATGACAATGATCTGATGAAATCGTATTGATATTCACTGAGATTTTGCTACCTGCTATTGATTTTTGAACGTAATGACAAGTGTCCGAATGAAAGATTTAGCTGATAAATTCAACTTTACAAGCGGATTCAGAATCGTTTGATATATTTGACTATAGTCCCCCACGCCATGTAATATAGTCCCTTACGCCATGTAATTTAGTCCTCCACGCCATGTAATATAGTCCTCCACGCCATGTAATATAGCCCTCCACGCCATGCACTATAGTACATGGCGTGGAGGGCTATAAGCATAGTGTCTGCTCCTATGTACTTTTCGCCATGTACTATGGCGTGTGGCGCTACATTTTATCACAATCCCGAAATCGACTATGTACATGGCGCCAGAAGTCTATAAATTATGGCGTCTGGCGCTATGTGTTTTTTCAGTGTATAAACATTTAGTGAAAACCTCTAAGCGGGAATTATTCAAATATTTCTGTTAGCGATTAGAAAGTGGAAGAGATTTTTCGAGGCTGTGCAAGTGCTTGGGAATGGACCATAAAACACCCAAACGGTGAGTTTACAAAGTTCAAAAAGGAGTCTCTACAGACTTTATGGGGCGCTTCGGGGACTGAAATGCAAAACGCTTCGTAGCTGCTGAACAAATCTCCTGTTGCTCAAGGTAGAAGGCTGGTGGTCGCTAACAAAAAGGAGATCACCTAGCCCGGATGGCATCTATTCGGCTATGGTAAGATAGCGAACTGGCCCCCTAGAGCCCAATCTAAAGTTCTACTTTTGGGCAAGCCTAACACTAGGATATGTTGAGGACAGGTTAAGGTAGACAGGCTAAGGTAGTTCTTATACCGAAACCAGGATGAAGCTATTCAGATCGAATGTGAACATTGGGCCGAACGAACTAACATAATATGTGCTGAAATGAATGGAAAGCCTTGTTGAACGACACATTGGAACTAGTATTTTTAAGTCTAGTTCTTTGAATGATGCAAGTCCCTCCTTCATTTTTTGTTTTCAAAGTGGAGGGAGCGATTTCTAATGGTGAGTATGGGATGAGGTTATTTTGTGGACATTGAAGGAGCCTTTGATTACGAGACCTGACTGACGTTAGGAAGCTATGTAAATCTGTGAAAGCTCATAGCGTGGACAATGTCGTAGTCAGTTGGATAAATGCCATGCTAATGCAGAGATAGTAGATGAACTTAGGAAGTCCACAGCCGATAAAAAAGAGAAAAAAGTATAGTGGTATTTGAACGGACCAAACGTTGTCTGTTTCACATATCCTCTGGATTTAGAGCAACGATCATCTTTCTATAAGATAATCGTTTCGAAAGGTTGGATGTTATTTTTTTGCAGACGATTTTTTACTTACAGCACAAAGCTTAACTATCTCATTTTTTCATTTAAGCGAAACTAATAAATTTCACAAAATTCAATATTCATTCCAAGCAAAATACCAAAATTTTTCTTTGACTTAAAATGCAGATTAGACACATAGTCAAATAATCCCGAATCTGCTCTAAACTAGACCTTTGCCGAATAAGTACTATGTTATCGATTAAATTTTTTTTTGTCATTATAATTTAGTCCAAATTAACAAATTCATTAGTATATTTTCAGAATCCAGGTCAACTATACACTACAAAGTACTCGAAATAATCACCAAAAAATATTCAACTTATCATTCAACAGAAAACACTCCATAGTAGGCACTCGTTTATAATCATGCAATAGTAATTCTTTAAAACTTTCGATTTCGCGCGACCTTGAGCACGGAAAATTAACATCGGAAGCTTTTTATTGCAATCCATTCTAAGCCGAACACCACAGCCATAATAAAAACCATAGATTATGTGTAGTAGGTATTTTGTGCTGTTAATAGACAACCAAAACAAAAGATACAAAAAAAAAAATGGATGAAAATCAACGGAGAATGCAAAATACAATGAAAAACAAACTACGAACTATGTACAATAAAACAAAACTCAAAGCAAAACCATAGAAAATCTCACAAATCTGTAGGTTGGTGTTTAAGCGCCATACAAGGCAGAAAAACATCGATCGTCGATTGAAAGCTTAGATATGACTTTGAATGGAATAGAGCTGCTCATATTTAGCTTTTAGTGTGGCGATAGATGTTAGAAACTATATTTGTATCTGAAAACTCAACTATTCAAAGATACACTAGCGTATTGACTAGTGCAGTTTTGCGTGCACTCAGGCGCTAAGTGTGCCAAGGACAAAGCTTCGGAATCGAGTGCACAAGCTGCGCGCCACACGTCGTCATGTGAGCCGATGAGATACGAGCGGGGCATATCAAAGTGTGTCGTACACACTGATGATTTACATGCGAAAATTTATGAGTATTATGAATGCGCGACTCACGCAATTCAACTGCAAGTCAGACGCTTCATGGCTTAATGAGATCGATAGAAAAGTTACAAAATTCTAATAAGTATCTTAAGTGTATGCAAGTGTTCTTAGATAGGCTTGTTTTTGTTTTTTTTTTTTTGATTGATTGAATTGCGAAATTGGCGATGAAAATAGTTGTTTTTTTTTTGGCATGAATGGATTCTTAAAAAAATTTGATAATTTTTCTAGGCCTGTACTCGATTTGTTCGCATTGCCAGAATCCTATAACATCACAGGATAAACATGATATTGCAACTGACAACCATCAAGCGAAAAAAAATTATCTGAGCATTTTAAAGTCATCAGTGAACATGGACGAATGAAGCGAGGTATTGATAAATAGAAGGAATACCAATGGACCAACTATCGAACCTTGAAATATAAGGATAAGAAATATAAGGATTGACATATAAAGTACAGCTAAGAACAGAATCATAGGAATAGAATAGGGGCGGGAGTAGGTCAGCTAGCCTATGACATTCGAGGTTTGAAAAAAGAAGCCTGTGGCCAAAAGAGTTGAAAGCCTTTATAAAATCTGTGTATACGATATCAGCTTGCTTCTGTTGGTCTAAAGCGGAAGAAACCAAGTTCGTGAAGATTAACAGTTTAAATATGCAATGGCCGGACGTATAAAAGGTCCATGCTGTTCAGGAGTCAGAAAGCACTGAAGGATATGAAATAGTCTATTGTGAACGACTCTTTCGATTTCTATTAAAAAGCGAAGAAGGAGGTAAATAGTACGATAATTGGAAATACAGCCTGGGTCAATCGATTTATAGATGGATTTGTAGGCTTCATGTAGGACGAAAAGGAGCCAGAGGAAACAATATTCAAGTATAGGCTCGATTTTTGCGGGGTTGGTTAATGTGGGGGATATGACATGTCGTGGCATGACTTGGAAGAAAAGAAAGAGGAAACGTATTTTGCGAAAATGCCACAATTCTCTTGTGGATTAGAAGGATAGATATGAAGACTTAATTAGGGATGTAGAATCGAGAAAACGATGGAAATTTTTCAAGATGTTGTCGACGCAGGACGAGATAGGCTTATGTGGATTATAAGACATCAAGAATTCCACGCAACTAGGTGTAGTTTGAGAATTCGAGGTAATGATTATGATAGCTGGAAGCTTGATACAGCTGATCGAATTGATGTTATTCACCATCGTAGCAAAGTACGTTTTATGGCAGAAAAATTACTATGGAATTAATAAAAATTACTATGGAATTACTTGAAAAATTACTATGGAAAGACAAGGATGGTGCAAGTCAGATGGAAAGTATAGTACTAATATTATAAGACGGAATGTTAAATAGGGCAGAGGCAAACATTTTACTGTCAATCTGAGGAAGTGAAAACAATGCGAAGAAAGAAAGGAAATTAACGAAATATTAATAGAGGAAAGCACGGCGAAAAGCTATCATTCCACATTGGGTTCAGCAAGTTAAAGAAACAAGAGGCAGATAATTATTAAGGAAACAAGAGATTTCATCAAAGAATCGATCATAATCAGCAACGGAGAAATTACAAAGGACAAAAACCGAAGTAGCAACCAAAATTGTAAAGGAAGCTACAGACACGAACAGCAAAATACATTCAACAGGAAGAGAAAAATGGAAGTCATTACATCGAATACCACCACCGTAATTTTTCATTGACGCTGTACGATCACTAACGCAACAAAATACGGTGCAAAGAGAGAAGATCTAGTTATTGTAAATATGCCCAGTTAACCATATTTTAATAAAGCAAACAATTGTGGCAAACGAAAGTAAACAATTGTGGCAAACGAAAGCAAACAAGAAAATACGTTTAGCTTAGTCCTTAAATTACGAACGTTCTGATAGTACACAATAATTTTATTAGTGGTTTTTGGTTCGAAAACTTTGCAATGAATCCGATCAAAAGTGTCTCAAGGTCAGGAAATAAACTCAAAAGGTGTCGGAAAGCCAGAAATTTTACTTCTCTGCTCAAGCCGGAAAAATTGTGATTCGAAACGAAACGATGGTTTGGTGATACACAATGTCCTCAGTCAATTTTGTATGCGTTCACGTGATCCAGCCAATCCGAGACATATGACTTAAAGTTCCCCAGCGACGTGTTATAGCCAAAGTGCCGTACAAATACTTTTCACTGTGGTCTCATCACCAATAATGGCGGAACAGTGAGACGAAGATTTAATGTGAACGAAAATGAGGTTGATGGAACATTCTGATTGAGCATAGTCATTTGGTGGGTTGCAAGCAGTAAAGCAACTTGGATTAAAGAGTAGTAAGTACTGGTCCGAGAATGATCCTGATGAAGTTATGGTTGCTGTTGATTGTCAAGCAGTTATAGCAACAGAAGATTTTTTTTGGAGATGTCGGAGCCGTTGAAATTGTTGTCACTTATGTTCCTTTTCTAAATAGAGTAGGGCTTAGCGTTCCAATTGCTTTCAATGCAGAGACCGCTGCTGAACACGATTCGGTGTAGCAACCGGTGAATTAATCGCAGAATTAGTTGGAAGGGCAGCATTAGCAACTGAAGAAGTAAGAGTCCTTTCCAAGTAATTGAAACACTTATATTTTGAAGCCTGGGTAACCCAATATTTTGAATTCAAAACTTTTGTTCTATAAATTCAGGGTTAGAGAGTTAATTCAGAACAGAGAGTTAAAAGAATATTTCATGCTTTATTTCATGTAAAACAATCAAAGCTCTGTAATGTCCATTTATATCCAAATTTTGCTGCAATGTACGACTTTATCTATAAATCAGTAATTAGGAAAGCCAAATGGAGCTCCTGGAAAGAGCTGTGCGGTAGAATCGAGGCCACATCGGAAACGGTGAGACTTAGGAATCTGCTGGCTAAACACCCTGTTACGCCTAGCCTGGTTTTAAGCCGGACGGGGAGTGAAGCAGCGGCTCGGAAACGCTGAGAGTCCTCGTAGATACTCACTTCCCGGGTTGCCTGGATGAACCCACCCCCTTTACTTGTCAGCAGACGTCTGATCTGCATGACTTCGAAGGCATTGGCTAGGTTGTCGCCAAGCCGAGGCTTGCCTGGGCAATTGACACCTTTAAGCTCTTCAAGTCCCCAGGTCCGGATGGGGTCCTACCGGCCATGCTCCAAAAGTCAGGTATGCTCACCGTTCCCTGGCTCAAGCAAATTTACAAAGGTTGCCTAGCACTAAGCCATGTGCCTGCAGCCTGAAGGATCGCTAAGGTTGTATTTATACCCAAGGCAGGTAAAATCAACCATGCTTACCCGAAGGACTACAGGCCAATTATCCTGACTTTCTTCCTCCTTAAAGTCTTTCAAAGACTTGGATCTTAAGCTCTATCGGGTGCCCAAAACGCGTACATAAAAGGGAAATCCGTTATAGGGTAGTTCTCGAAGTATAAAAGACACTCCGCTACAAAGAATACACCTTGGGAGCTTTTCTAGATATTGAAGGCGCCTTCAATAATGTGCACACTACAGCCATTATGTAGAGCCTCCACGCAACCAATACCCACCCCTCTATTTGTAGCTGGATAAACAATATGCTTAAGCAAAGGCTCATAACAACTGAGTGGGCGGGGTCACGGATAATTAGGAAGGTCCATCGAGGCACACCGCAAGGAGGAGTTCTATCCCCTCTCTTATGAAACCTGGTTGTAAATACAATTTTGGATAGGCTGGAACGCAAAGTACTCACGGTTGTGGTCTATGCTGATGACATTGTGATTTTAATCTCGGGCAGGTTTCCGCACACAGTCGGCCAGCTCATCGAGTATGCTCTGGGGCTGGTTGAGGAATGGGCGAATACCGTGGGCCTCGGCATCAGCACTAATAAAACTGATCTTGTACTTTTCACAAGAAAGTACAAAATTCCTTAATTACTTCCGATCAGATTGAGCGGCGCCAGGTTAAGCCTCAAGTCACAAACTAAGTACTTGGGTCTTATCCTGGACAGCAAGCTCACTTGGAAGCCGAATTTGGAGGAGAGAGTAAAGTGGGCTAGCAATGCGATTTACGTCAGCAGGAGAGTGCTGGGTAAAACGTGGGGTCTAAGCCCTGCCTTAACGCACTGGATCTATATGGCGATAGCCAGGCCTATCCTTGCTTACGGATGCTTGGTCTGGTGGCCAGCAGTGAATAAGACTACCTTTGCCAGCATGGCGGACAGAGTTCAGCGGACTAAAACGGCTACCGGAGTGGGTGCTGCAACATTTTCCGCAGATGACACTATGGAAGCAGCTTTCAGGCTTTATAATCACTGTAGTATTTTTCAGCCGGAGGTTTTCGCGATACGTAAAGCCGCAGAGATACCACAAGTGAGGAAATCAACATCTTTACAGACAGTGAAGTGGCGGTTAAAGCTCTGATGTCTTACACATACAAATCGAAGTGTGTACTTGACTGCATTCAGGCCCTGAATAGACTGGGCAACAACAGAAGAGTCCGAATTTGCTGGGTTCCTGGTCACAAGGGCATTGAAGGAAACGAGTGGGCGGACGCGTTAGCCAAGCACGGGGCTAGCCTTCCCCTGTCAGGATCGGTTGATATTCCTACTTTAATCCAAACAATCAAATACTCAATTGACTCCAATATGATGTAAGTTGCGACGTGCAGATGGCGTGCAACTCAGACCTGCAAGCTAACCAAAATTATGTGGGAGTCGTACAATATCGTAGCTACTAAGTACCTGCTCGAAATGACGCGAACTGACTGCAAACGGCTGGTCGGCATCATTACCGGCGACTGTCTTGTAGCAGCTCATGCCTTGAAAATGGGACTCCTAACCAGTGACACCTGTAGGAAGTGTCAAGAGCCGAGAGTCTCAGAAACAATCCAACACCTTCTGTGCACTGGGGAGAACCAGGCACTACACCCGGCTGCGGTGCCCTGGTGGATCTCTCACATGTAGCAGAGCAGAGGTTGAAGGACATACTTCAGTTCGCAAAAAAAGTCCGGGGCCTTCGATGGCCGTTTGGACTGAACTTTCCTTCTCCGGGTCCGTTTATCTGGTATCACTACGGACCAATGGGTCTATGTGTGGCCCGGTGCCAGCCAGTTAAACCTAACCTAACCTACGACTTTTTGGTGGTATGTCATCATGGAAGAGTAGCTCCTTTTTAATACACGGATCAATTACAAATAGTTAAATGAAAGGAGTAGCTTTAAAGGTGTAGGTCTGAAACTCGGCAACCGTGACAGAAAAGACTTAGTTATGAGACACTTGATTACTTTGTGTTATCCTACAGGCTGATGTAACCTCTCTAAAAGAAGAATTCTAGCTTTTGTCACACTTTTGTTTGTTATTCTCATGAACAACGACGAAATCGTTTCATATTTTCATTTTTCTTCTTTCTCAATAAATAAATGATGTAAAATAAATGGTCCCCGATTATGTCGCATCATTAAATCCTCCTATAAAATCGCATTAAATGTGGTTCTCCACGAAATTGGTTACCAGGTGAAGCTTAAATTGAAAATGTAACGTGCGAAATATAATCTTTTAATTTAAATAGCCCGAGTTTTTGTTAATCATTCATTGCTTCCATTTCACCCAGATGCAAGAGACGAACTTTGGCAGGTACTCTGGATGATCAACGTAAGCAATTGTTTTGTTTTCATTTACCAACTCTGTCAAAAGTGCTTTTGTGGGAACTGCTCAAGAATTATTTATGATGACATGAATGAATATGTATGTTTTGGGAAAGAAGAAAATTGACGCCATTTCATGGTCGCCATTCACGCCATTTCTTTTTACTTTTTGATATGACAAATTTGTATTGGACCCTAAAATTTGCCGGGAACACTTTGTGGAACTGAAAAAATATTTTAAAAGAACCATAAAGGCATCTACTGGCCTCGACACTTGCAGGGTTGGTGTAATCCAGTTTTAAAAGTTTGTATTTTTTTTTCGTCCTGACTTATACTTTTGGTAGCCCCACGAATTAAATTTACGTGCTTTTTGAATTGAATAATGTATTCTAGCTCCTTTTTTCATCTGAACAACTGTAAAAAGCGGTGAAAAAATGTATCTACCATTTATGCCCCCACACCTTTATAAAACCAAATGCCATGAGCTGCTACGAATTAATACAGCCACTCTCATCATTTAAGGTTACACATGCATGCATACCCTTTTTAAGAAAAAAAAAAAAAAAATATTTCAAACTTTTTAAACTCTTCGGGTATATTTCCAATATACCTTTACCTGAAAATGAAATCAACCAAATCTAATTGATCTATAGACTGCAACATGAAAAACAACACTCTATTAAAAAGACACTCGCTAAAAAAAATTATTTACTTTTACGAAACATTAACGAAATTAACAGGAATGATGAATTTGATCGGAATCATAGCCTACGCTCATCGAACCTTTATTTATTTGGTCTTCGAAAATTATGGTATATTTCATATCATCTAACAACCACAGAAGAAAAAAAAACTTACGAAAATTGTGCGAATGATAAAAAGTTTTCGTACCCTTCAAATCAATTGTCAATAAAAAGATATCGTTCAATATTTTTTGCCTAATAATTGCTGTGCATATAGTACACATTTTAACTAATTGACAACCCAGTGAGAGGGTTATTTTCTATCGAAATTTTTGGAGCAAATTCAATTGGTGCAAAAATATGGCAAAAGAAGATATATATTTTGATAAGTTCTGTCAATTTGTCAGATTGATTTTTATTTTACCATTTGTTTATGTAAATAAATCATCAATTGACGAAATGTACTGGATCTTAAATTCTCATAAGCTTCCTTTTCATCACTATTATGATTAACGCGTGGTTTAATCATTTCTCCAATTTCACCACTCACATAATTCACCACGTCAGACTTCACGCCACAATAATTTTCCAAGTAAAATTTCACATTGCATATGATGATGGTGATGATGATGATTATGTCTGCCTGTCTGTCGGTTTATATATTTCGTCTACCAGACTAATAATTTCGTCTGCATGTTTCGAGTTTCAAAGGGCTACACATGAATATGGATCGGCCAGCATTGATGGTCCGGATATAAAAGGTTTTTTAATATATGTACTGTACTGACCGATAACTTTCCAAATGATGAAGTAAGTGAGGTTTGCATGAACTAAAGTACATACTTGTGGCACAGAAAAAGATGAGAAGTAAAAACAATTGAAATCTTTTCAAGCATTTTACGTTTTGAGTGCAATATGGAAGAAAACTCAATTTTCGAGTGATGTTTTACTGAGGGACATGGGGCAGAAAGTGACCAAATAACAAGAAGAATGATCGTGTCTGACCCGGGAGATCTGGATAACTTCGAAAAGTAGGTATGTACTGATAATTTCAAAGAGAGTTTTCAATAATAAACGAACTGTAAAATGGGTTAACAGCTGAAATATCACAATGGAGTTTTGGGTAAAGATATCTGAAATATGGGACTGCTGTATTTACTTATTTGATTTACAATAAAGGCGAGTAGAATTACACATTCGTACGCGCACACAAGACACTAATACATTTGTGGATCAGATTCATCATAAGAATATTAATCTCTAATAATAAAGCGAGAAAAGGAGACATTCAACAAGGAATAGCCTTGCTGAATCGAAGAGGCATAGTTGGTAAAAACAGACGTTCACAAGGAATGTGGAATTCAAAGAGCAAAGAATATATGAACCTACGTTGGACGGACTCCAATTCAGCTAAAAAGCCCTTAAAATAAGGATACTACATTTACAACTGAATTCAAGGATATAACGAACCAAAGCTAGGATGGATTTTAAAATGGAGATCATATAAAATCAGACACTCTTGATAACCAGGCAATGATTTGGGTGATGTGCTGGTCAAATTCAAAAATTCGGAGACACATATAACACTGAGATCCTTAAAATTATCGAACACATCAATAAAGGTAGCAAAAACAATATAAGAAAATTCTAAAGAAGTTTTGCTTTGAGTAAACATTTTCTGGCATTTTAAGATATTCAGAAAAAGGGAATTGACCGCGTACCAGCTGTTCAATGTGTAAAGGTAACTTTTAAGATGTTCGAAATATTCATGACATATAATTATTCTAAATATCTTGACATCAACAGCATATAATAAGCGGAAAGTTATTTTTCAAAAGCAGAAACAGTAAGGGACCAAGAATGGATGATTACGGAACTCCAAATATGGGACGAAAGGAATTTGAAGGGCATCAATGGGTAATTATAACACAGATGTGGTCATGTACATAAGAAATAATCTAAGAAAAAAACTATGCTCGAGAATCTACAGCCCTCCAGCTTTAAAAGCAGTAGTGTACGCTCAACAAAATCAAATGCTTAAAAAAGTCAGTATATAGGACATATACGTTTACCTGCTGGCCCAAAGTAAATACAATAAAGTTTGTGACGGACAAAAGCTTATGTATTGGGCATTTTTTTCAGTTTTTCAATCTGACGGAAATAACAGGACGGAAGTAAAGGACAGGGGAACACAAAAGGGAGAGGAAGATGACTTCGGCAATAAATTGAGAATGCTATTATAGCCAGAGACAGTGGAAATGAGAGTTTTTTTTTCTATGATGATACTAAGGCTCAGGGGATGCCCTATTATGCTATAGCACAGCCTTGGTGGAAGGAAATTTAAGTAAAGGAAGAAAGGAAGGGTTGAGTTTGCAGGAAATGGCGATGCACGATTCGCTTGACCAATTGTGGCCCATAGTTGGCGGGGAAAACAGTAGATGGTAGACTTTTCCATAATCGTATTGACCTAGATAAGAAACAATCGTGAAATTTGACGGAACGACTGGCACTGATCGAAAGGGTATGAGAGTGAGCGCGTTGGGAGGCTCGGGTGTTGCGCGTAGGAGGAGGTCTACAAGGGAGCAGACTTGATATTTCATTAGAGCAAAGACCATAATAATAGCGATGGGTGCTCAAGGGATTCAATACGTGAGGTAATAGTTTCATCGCCAATAAGCTTGAAAGCTTTGCGTTGGACTTTGTCTAGTTCCGCTAAAGCAGCGCGGCCTGCCCCAGCCCATATATGGGAGTTATACTCAAATCTTGGCCTTACGAGAGTCTTGTAGATGTGCGCTATGTCTGATGGTGTAAAGTATTTCTTGCCTCTCTGAAGGAATCCTAGGCACTTCATGGCATTTTTCGCAATTTGAAAAATGTGGCCTGCTGGAGGTGTTAAATCCTAATAGGTTCAGCGAAGGTGATTCGGAAATACTCACCCCATCAACGAAAATAGTGTGGCTAGTAGGAGGAGGGTAAGGCTTGAGCGAAAGACGACAGCATTAGGTTTTGGACGCATTAAACACAACATGGTTCGCTGAGCCCCAAGCGATAATGGTTAATAGGTCCCTGTTTAGCGATGCAAACATGCAATCTCGACTAACAGAAGTGGCATTTCCACGAGAGTCGGCTACTCTGCCAAAAGAGTATACGAAGTCAAGGGTGCTGTCATCGGCAAGTCTATGAATCGGATTGAAAGTGGAGGAAAGGAGATCATTTATAAATAAAAGAAAAAGAGTTCGTGAAAGAACAGTACCTTGCAGAATCCCGGCATTGGTGGTGGGGACACATGATTTGAGTCCAGCCAGAACAACTTGAAAGGAACGGTCTGCGAGGAAACTGTCAATTCACTTGACCAGGACGGGGTGAAGACCAAATGCACGAAGCTTGGCTAATAGGGCAGCGTGCCAGACTCTGTCAAACGCCTTCGAAATATCACCAAAATTATGAAGACAACGGTTGCATCTCTCAGTGAGAAATGTAAGTAAGTCCCCAGTGGAGCGCCCAGAACGAAAACCATACTGGCGGTCTTTGATAAGATGGTTCAACTCAAGATATTTCACTAATTTTGCGTTCACGAGTGAACCAAATACCTTAGACAGAACCGAAACGATTGCAATAGGTCGATAGTTAGAGGGATCACAGGCCTCCTCCTTTTTTGGTGTGGGCTGAACTCGAGCTATGAGCTTCCATGCGGAAGGAAATATTCCAGTCGAATATGACAGGTAAAATAGTTTGCGCAGAGGTTTTTTTAAGGCGGAAGCTAAGCACTTTAGTACGAGGGGCGAAATGCCATCAGGACCGGCAGATTTACGTTACCACCATGAAGAAGAGGTGACACGGAGGAACTGCAGAAGTTTTTCTTAATCCTTTTAACAAGTGACCAGAAGCCTTTGCTTCCTTTCTGACTTGCAAGGACCTTTTGTTTAATATTTTGGTCAAACTGGAATTTAACTCTTCTGATAGTGGATGTACAGGTATTGCGAGCAGTTTTGTAAAGTTTTTTAGGTTCCTCAGACGGAGATAGCTTGTAATTTCAGAATGCGGCCGCTTTAGTGCGAATGACTTTTTGACTTTAGTAACTAAACCATGAGGTGGTGATTGGCTTAGTGTTCTTGAAAGCATGCGGGATAAACGAGTACATTCCATACCATACGAAGTGCTGGAAGCTATATATTCGACGTTCTTTGTTGCAAACCAATCGGACCAGTCGATTCCTCTAATGTATTTTTTAAACGCAGTCCAGTCAGCCTTGCCATAATGCCAGACCAATCATTTCGTAGGAAACTGATTAGTTTTAATCAGAGAAGAGATGTTGAATTGGGCCGAGATCAAATTGTGGTCCGAGTTGCCAAGAGGTGCAAAAACTGAGATCGAATATTTCTCTGGGTATGAAGTAAAAAATAAATCTAAAAGATTTGCATTGTGCCCAGATATGTCAGGAATTCTTTTTGCACAATCTACTAACTGCTCCAAATTGAACGACTCGCTAAAAAGATCAACGTGCCTGCCCACCGGACTTGTGGTGGAAGAGTGTCTGAGGCACTGAACGTTATGCACATTGAAATCACTGGCGAGGAGGATTTCAGATGAAGGGGATGTCTCAAGCATTTTGTCAATGTCAGAAGACAGTGCATCGAAGGAACGAACAGTATCTGCATCAGACATGTGGTGAGAAGGAGGAGGATTAACTAACGAAATACTTTTTTCTCTCTCGATATAATCGACGAAAAATTAGATTTCCGATGCACGTTTTGTATATTGGAGGTCCCTATTTAGAAACAGTTAAGAAAATTTGAACAACAGGACATTCAACAGGAGACTATTCCATTGAGCGACCTTTTTACAGTGGTTAAGACACCGTTGGTTAAGAAACCCCCACATCCCAAAAAAAACTACATCATTGCGTATCAAAGAAGATGGTAAACTAAATTCATTAGTCTTGATCATTAAACCCATGCACATTATGGTAAAAGGCTGGGCGATCCTCGAATATAGCATAGGCGTGAAAAGTGTCTTCAGTTATTTGACAGATGAGACGTAAAATAAAAACTGTGGTAGGTGGTGAAGCAGCATCTAGATATGGAAGAACTATTGGAATGCATGTTTTCGCAATATTTCTACAGGAACCAGGTTGACGTGAAACTCCAATTGAAGGTTGAAGTTGACAAATAAAAACACCCTAAGTTCCTTGTCTCTCATTAATAATATTGGTCCGATTTTGTTTTTAAATATTCTTTTTGTTTTATCTGTTTTTGGCAAGAAGCATCATTATTCCGTCCAGCACTCTTGGCATATTTATAAAAGTTAGCCGGCAACACTGATGAAGTATCGCTTGTATAAACGTGTTGCATCGGCAATAACTTGCAAATTTATAATAATTGACCATATTTATCGCCGATTTTAGACCTAGCTTGCAGTATTAACTGCCCATTTGGGTTTATCCCTTTGTTCGACCAGTTGTACACGTAATACCGCTAGTTCCAATCCAGACAACAGATTTCTATCTGTAATCATGATATGCATCAACATACATGCATATAGATAGGGCATCCAAAAAAGAGTCACGTTATGTTGCTTGTCTTCCCTACGCCAGCCATCATGTTACCTTTCTTAGGTTCCGCCACGACCTACAATCATTCTCCGTTCAATGCAGGAAAAGTGAAAGTTTTCATGTTTGGAGTCCGTCCGTCCGTTCATCGGTTCGAACCAGAGTTGGAGCCAGAGCGGAAGTCTTTTTACCTAAGCCGTCAACATAAAATCCATACTTGTCCATATGTACACATTATACCGAACCCAGATGTCTATAGGCCCTCCACAGGCCAACTGACGGCCACAGAGCGCACATTGTGAATTCTGAACACTTGTGGGCCCTTGAAGTTCGACTGGTTCGGCTTACAAAACATTCTTATTGTTTTTCGGATACGATTGTGAAAACTTTTAAGGGACATTTATTACATTCGGACGTACATACGATTTAAGCAAGTACACACATAATGCACGTATTGTACTCAAACAATTACTCCATGCAGTAGGTCTTGCGTTATTATACGCGTCCGAGTACAAACGAACGAGGCGGACTGGCTTTGGCTACGTGCTGGTCAGAAAGAAGTGTTATGAAATTTTGCGCAATATATCGTGACATAGGAGTTTCGAATTTCATACGAAATTATCAAGATGACTCCGGTCAGTTTTTTTAACTGTTTTTCGTTTCAGTCTGGATACGAATGGTTTTATATGGTTGCAAGATGATAGGGTGAGGTGATGTAAGATGATGATCGCTTTTAGCGTGGTCATAAATTTGTTGCTGGTGCAGCGTTTTCTTAAATTTAGAAGTTTTTATCGACATTTAAGGTGAAGTGTTAGCTGGTAATCGACTCAAAGTGTGAGCGTTGCAATTTTTTAAAACACATTTTGTGGTAGTTTCACACATTTAGATCAAAACAGTTTCGGATTTAACAGAAAAATGGAAGGTTCACTATTTGTTAGAGTGGATATGAGCTCAAAGAAATCTGTTTCGTGTTTCAAAATGAAGGTGTCAATTTAAAGCAGCGGATTGTTAAAAATATAATCACCATGAAATTGTCAAAGTTGTGAGCTATTTTAAAAATCCTACGTATAAACACATTGGACGAAAAATAAAGTTTTGATTTTATTTTCTGGATGGAAAACCATTCAGAAATTGAAAATAACAATTAACTGAGCTACTTTTTGTTCCGCTAAAACAAATATACGAATCGAAATTTCGGATTTAACTTGATACTATTTCTAAAGCAGGAAGAATAATAGAATAGGGACCAATGAAAATTGGTAGGAATACAGTTACAGTTACTTATTTACGGCGATACCCATTTTTTCCAAACATCGGTACGATAAATAAGATCAATTGCGCTAAATGCGAAGGAAACCACTCTGCAAGCTATGGAAATTTTTCAAGCGCTAGGGAAACAGTCAGCCATATTCGAATGCCAAAGATGCAGCATTGCAAAAATATTTATGGCGATTAAGTATAAAACCAGTACTCTACCAATAATTTCAATTTCATCGTCAGGCTAAGTGAAAGGCGCTGTCTTCTTTTTCTGTCGAAAGTCTCTCGTAACAATGCCAAGGGTTACTATTTAAGGTATCCTAAATTAATGTTTTTTGTAGTGACAAAGAGAACGATCTAAACACTGTGTTCCATGCGTAACTGAGGAGGATGAAAGTATAGTTCACTTCAAATGAAGGTATAGTTCACTTCACAAAAATTCAGAGACTCGTTTTCGATCGAGTTAAATTTGCAGAATATATACATTCTACGAAAAAATCATTTAAAAATTTATAAAAAAAAATATTTGAGACGTAAGCTTAGCCGATAGACGGTTAGAAGATTGTTTGTTTTAAAACTGTGAGCATTTGAAGAAAAAAAAGTGGATTTCATCAAATGTGAGTTGGATTCAGATAGTTCTATCAATCTTATCATAAGAATATGAGTTCGTTCAGCCGAGGAAATACGTAGAATATTGCAAGCTACAAAAAATATATATGAGCCTCCGAACGACTCCTTAAGTGACTATGAAGTGGATCGTGAAGAAGAATTAGAAGATTCTGATGCATCGAATGAAAGCGAAAGTGATACTACTGAAAGTGAACAAGAAGAGTTATGTAACGATGAAATTTCACAAGAAACTAAGAGGGCCAAAGAAACCTTGAACACCAAGTAGTCTTCACTTCTATGTGAATAATAGGTATAAGCGCTGTCTCATCCTGCCTGCGCTTTCACATTACTTTCAGCGAGAAAAAATGTTGTTAGTACTGAACAGCTAATGAGCTTTAAAGGAAAATGTGCAGTTTGAGTTTCTATTAGGAATGAACCAGATGAACACAGAAGTTGTCTGAATGACTTTGAAACATCATATTTTTACTGACGGAATATGACGGCTGGGTGACATCCGACCACGCCGCGACAAGTTTAAAGAAATCAATATGCTTTCTGGCAAATACAAAAGTCAGGAGATGGTGGTAACGATTGACAATGTCGCTGTACGCAACCCTGACCATCAGGTAGAGATGTTTGCATCGACTTTTCAATACTAGCTGAATGCTGTTCCGCCTGACTGTTCTGCTCTTCACAGCCAACTAGTAAAAGCGGAAGTCAATCGCCTTTTCAGTACACACAATGAGCCATTGGCCACGTTTTCATCCGAAAACCCTTTGGATAACCCGCAAAATGCAGATGACCGGTTCCACGTTGTCAATAGTGAATACTTGCTGCAACTGCTGCGCGGTATAAAGAGTGAGAAGTCATGTGGGCATGATGGAATGTCTAATTTCAGTATTAAACATCTACCAATATCTATGCACAGAATTTTTTCCATTGTTTTCAACAACGCCGTGAACAATGGCTACTTCCCGGCCACATGGAAAGTAGCCAATAGTGTTCCTATCCATAAGAAGGGTAAAACTAAAGAGGCCAGCAATTTCCCTCCAATTTCCTTGCTTTCTAATTTGGGGAAGCTGTTTGAGAGAATGTGGATGGAAATGATTAAAAACCCCTGTGAGCTCGTACAGGTAATCCCTAACCACCAGTTTGGCTTTAAGGGCAAACACGGCACCCAGCACGCCATCTCATACTTGCATGATCAAATTGTGCATCACTTTGATGAGCGAAACATTCCAACAGTAGTGGGTGGCTTTCGATTCCGTTTGCACGATGGCCTTCTA
This sequence comes from Nemotelus pantherinus, assembly GCA_963978885.1. NCBI lineage: Eukaryota > Metazoa > Arthropoda > Insecta > Diptera > Stratiomyidae > Nemotelus > Nemotelus pantherinus. Next base: position 27,455,786 of record OZ022263.1, read on the forward strand.
TTAAAGCTGATCTAGTTTGGATTACCAAAAGAGATAATAAGCTTTCTTACCAACAGAGAAAACTATGTCAGCGTTAATCGAGCAGATTCTCTCACAGAACCTGCGGTATCAGGAGTGCCACAAGGCTCTGTCATTGAACCCGTTCTTTATACCATATTCACCGCTGACTTACCTACACCATTGGGCCGACCCCAAGTTCAAATCCTGCAATATGTCGATGACACGCTTTTATTCGCGTCGAGCCAAGACCCGCTCAAAGCAGCGAAGAGCCTGGAATACTACTTGGTAGAACTAAATCTTTACTTTGATGAATGGGGCATCAAACCAAACAGCAGTAAGACACAGTTATGCGTATTTCACAATCTTTCCAAGTATCGGGGAGTTCAAACTATTGGTAACAAGACCAAAAAAAATCGCTGTCTCATTCGGAACATCTAAGATTACTCCTAGTTAATCTCTAAACTACGTCGGAATCGATTTCCGGGAATTTTTAAAGTTTAATCCTTTTATGCGGCGAAAAATCAAAGCTGCCAAATTTGTATTTTAACGCATCCGACCTCTTTTCGCCAAAAATATGGGCATGACCACCAAAGCTAAATCCATTTGCTCAAAGACTGTCATGGCCGAAGTGTAGATGTTCGAACGAAGAATCCTCCGATTCTGCACTGGTAGGTTCTACAGCCCGATAGCTAAAAAGTGGCCGAAGAACCTTAGCCTGTATCAGGAGTCGGTACTGAAACAACTTAGGGACCGAGTTGTGGAATTAACGACACGATTCTACAAACAGACATGAGAGTGGGCTGATTCTGTCAAAAGGGCGTACATATGGTTCTAATGAGCCATTTACGCGCCCCGCGAAGGTAGAAATGCAGCAGGGGTTTACGGATGCACTTTCAACTACATAGGCCACTCGACGAACAGAAGGGGTTAGATTTAAGACCTAGGTTAAGATTTACGTATAATTAGGCTAAGTTAGTTATAGTTAAGTATAAGTTAGATCATACTTTTAATGTAAGGTAATTTTTAAGAAAATCATTGCCAGGGTAGTCCCAGGTGCTGTCCAGGCTGGGTAATACCATTAGTAAGGAAAAACAATTGTGCCCAAAACATAGATAAAAAAATAAAATCAATCAGAACCAGCAGGCTTAAATAGTATAGTCGCTAGATTTTAAGTTTTCTTGTTAATTAAACTTTAAGTTAATTTAAAATAAAAATATTTTCAATTCAATTCAATATTTTAATTCACGGACGGAATATTGTACATCGGGAAGTTCGCAACGACATGGATTGAGAGTGTACCAGGATACGGTAAAGAGAGAGACTGTACCAGGGTAAATTGAGTTATTTGATGGTGGGTAGTAAAAGAAAATGTGCGTGTGATTTTTGGTTCTCTTCGATCCCTTTACATGAAAGAATGGCAGACGAGCATTTGTTAATTTGGAGCAATTTGAAAAGACGAACAGCAAATTTCAGCAGTAATGAACAGTTTAACTGAACATAAAGTTGTGCTGGCTGTCTTGTATCAATTAAAGTTTAAAAGATTACAAACCAAAGCTAGCCACAGTGAAGTTCATATAATAATAAAATGAAAGCAGCAACTGATGCTTTAGATGAGACTCGTGGTACTTGGCGATGGTCTTCGATATTTTTTTTGGAGCACACTTTAGATCAAGCCTCAAAATAATTCCTGTACTTTATTTAAAAAATAACTAATAAGAATAAATAACAACAAAATCTAAGCGTCGACAATTTCTAGAAAATGTGTCATATCATTTAGTCTTAGTTTAATCGTATCCCCGATACGCGTCGACAATTTCTAGAAAATGTGTCATATCATTTAATCTAACGGCGGTTAGAAAAACCAACACTTGGCGATAGTATACGTTTATTAATAGAAGTGATCTTAGATATACACCATATCGCAGCAATGATTTTACCGTAGAAAGGCAGCTGTGATTTTTTTTAGCTCTAAATATACAGAACTCTGTTGTGAGAATCAATGCAACATATTGTAAGTGCACCTGAAGTTTCTGATTACATAACTTATTATGACCACATACACATATAAAAAAAATATTGTTCTACATGATTATTTTTACTTTTTTTCACAGTCAAATTTTAATAATTTCAGTATTTTTTGGACTAACAATCATAATAATCTACTAAAAGTTAAGATTTTCATTCCTTGTAAAAACTGTTGATCCTAAAAAAATTGTTCCGATGTATTAATTCAAACCGAAGAAGCTGAGTTTGTTTTTAGTTTTAAAAGTTATATACAATTTTCGCATGTTTTAAAATATAATAGACAGGCTTAATCCTACATAAATAACAATGACACAATCATTAATTTTCAGGATTTTCCTGTTTATTTGCAAAAAATCCACCCAACTCTTCTAACTAATGATAGCTTTCCATATGGGGAACATTTGAGCACAGCACGCTAGGATTGGGTATTGTAAGGTCTTAGGGCTAATAAGTCTAATGAGTTCCATAATGAGGTTGATATAACTTAACTCAATATTAACTTATATTTATGGGTTATAGTTTAACTTATATTAATGGGCTATAGAAATTCTCCTCAAACCTTAAAAACATTTTCATAGCATTAAAATCACAGATGAAGTTACATGTAACTATGTGCGTAAATGTCAAGGGAACCATCTTGCAAGCCATGGAAGTTATGTGAAATGTAGTAGCAACATGCTTTATTATTATGTAGAAGCCAATAAAGCAACGATTATTTGGGCTGGATAATACGAAGAAATCGCGCTTCTACGGAAAGCAGTCCCATCTCAACCCTTTTCGGGTCATGGAGTTGAAGTTGCTAGATAATTAATTCACAGCCAATAAAAAGTATAGAGTGATAAAATGCACGACTCACTTTAGCCTTGATTTAACTTTTTATTTTTTATTTATCTAATTTTATATGACTGGAGGGCAGTCAGTTTATTTATACTTAATTTGCTCCATGCACAGAGCAAAAATCTGCTTGAAATTAACCCTAGAAGCATAATCTTATTTGATAATACGCTAAGCATAATCATACGTCTCTGAGACGTACATATAATACTAAAACTGCTCTATAACGTTAAGTAAATTATATTTTTATACCTTAAATTAATAGGTACTAGGTTTAGTACAAAAGTAATGAAATGTACAACGATATTTTAATCAAAAATTTTATATTCAAACTTTTAATATTAACAATTAAATGTACTTAGGCATAGTGCACACAAACATCAACTTTGTGCTCACCACAAACTGGCTTTCTACATTTGTGGCATAAAAGTTTAGACATTCTTCGTTTTTTATATGAACAAAACGAACAATAGCGTCGTCTTTTTGTTGCAGGTTCGTCTTCTCCGTCAACATATACTGTTGACGATGGTTTTTTAATTAAGATGTGTTGAATGTTTTCACGTAGTTTCCGCTTCAAAGTGGAAGCGTTAAGTCGTTGTTCCATCCAAGATGTTGACAAATCGGAACTAAATTTTTTCATGAAATCTCTCCTTCGCAGTGGTTTTTCATGGTTGGCTGTTTTGTTGTTACTATAAACTATGAATGAGTTAACCAAAGCCATGTTCAAAATTCCGTAAAATACCACCATCGGCCATCTATTGGTTTTGCCCCTGCATGTCATGTTTGAACACATTTGGTCGAAGGAGTCAACTCCTCCCTTTGTTTGGAGTCAAGGAGTTTTTTTTAAGACTTTGAGGAGTTTTTTGAAGTTTTCTGAGGACTTTGAAGGAGTCAACTCCTCCCCTTTCCCATTCTTACCTCGTAGTATTCTCTTTGCTGGATGAATCATACGCATGGATTTGATGGATTCTGATGCCGGAATACACTCAAGTGAAAAAGATTTGACTTGTTCCTGAGTTAAATTATTATATTCCAATCCAAGATCTTCCTCTAAATCACTTTGGACATCGTCCTCTTGCTGGCAATCCTCCTCGTCTGAAGCTGAATCTCCAGCCAAATAATCATCATCTTCTAGTAAAATTTGTTCAATTTCTTCCACTGTTAACGATCTTGAATACGCCATGATGATAAATAAGCAGTAACAATATATAAATGCCTCAAAAAAATCTATAAAAACCTAAAAATAACACAAACATATACTAACAAAAATTCACAAAAGTTATGTAAAGGATAAACATACGTCGCAGAGACGTAGAATCAAGCGATATTACAGAAAAGGCGGCATTTACCAGGAAAACCTAATCACAGCTTGATATATCTCGGTGGACACTAAGTTGGCACGAAAAAACGTAGCTCTACTCAAAGCGTTAGAAAGAGACAAATAATTATTTAATATGTATACGTCTCAGAGACGTAAACTATGCTTCTAGGGTTATAAAAGATATTCACACAGTTTTCATCAAAACGCTACCTTGACAGCTTTGTGGCATATATTAACCACGAATCGCAATCAAATAAATTTTGAAATAGACGTTAAGCTCTCTGGAAACATTGACTGCACCTTTTAGGGTACAGTATTGGACGACACAGTACAGGTACAGCACAGTATAGCATAAAGTATTGGAAATACAGGTCGTATTTCCGAAGAAATATAGTACAAAAGGTGTATCTATTTATAGTATCAACGCAAATTCACTCAAGCTCAATACCTGCTTATAGAGTTTAAGATCTAATCTGAGATACTATTTTAAGAACAGGAATATTTTTGATTCTGCCTTTACAGCGATAGGTCGCCAAGAGAAAAATTTGATGTCGATTGATCAATAGTGCGAAATGACACTCTAAAAAGTTTGCACGGTTAAAGTTAAATAGGATTTAAATTTATTTGTGGGCTGAAGATTTTTAAGTATAATTAGGAACTTTTGAAAGCCAAGCCTTCATAGCTATCTGATTATTGTGCAATTTTTATCAAAAACCATAGCTTAAAACTTTAATTTTTTAATTTCCAAAAAAAAAAAAAATTGGTACTTTAACAAAGTATCAGTTTTGAACAAAATCTATTCGCCATCATCGGTCATCGCACTGCTCAACAATGAAAACAACAACATTCATTGTCTGGATTACGAGTTATCGTCCTACAAGAATCTACCCAAACCCGTATTTCTGACTGGAATGCTCCATAAATAGTAATCGCCGAGAACAGGTATAAGAGGAGATGCTTGAGTTAGCTAGAAATAGGAAAAAAAATAAGTACGAGTCAAGTTGAGCTCGTAAAGGAACTCGTCTTGGCAGCAAACTTGTCGTCTGGATCGTGCTAACACCCGCTAACGTGCACTTAACTGAGCTTATTCCCGACATCTATAGTATCTATAGCATGCGATATGGTTCTGGCCAGGTGTTTTCCGTCTAAGGTTAAGAGCTCTAGGCACCGAGCCTTACGTTTCAATGACCTACTAGCCCACTGACAGTGACACAATTCCGCGGTCAATGCGATCGATAGTACAGAGGAACGTACGTAGCTGCAAAAGTGGTAGCAGCACGGAGGCAACAAGCAGGTTCAGAATGCAAATTAGGATTGCTTGCGGGTGCCAAACGGACGGCTATTGCGATATTTATCACTTGAGTATGTTACTGGGAACATGAACGCATAATATTTGTTATTATGACATACGTGACATGTGCCGAGTGGATTCTGGATTAGTGATTGGTGTTGAATACAAATCGTGCACCGCGTTGTATGGTTGAAGATGAGTTTTTGGGTAAGATGTTAGATGGAAAATCTGAGGGATTTAGGAAATCTTACGTATTTTATGTAGAAAAGCAATGACGATTCATACATAGTGACTTGTTGTGATTTGATTCGTTGATTATCTTAAACAAACAAAATCATAAATATTTCAAAATTTAACTTGAATTATGCCCATACGTTTAGCATCTTATAAAATAACAAGCATCTTATGGGAAATCATTAAATATTCTAAAAGCCCTTCCAAATATCAAGAGTGAAATTTGCAATTATCTGAGATTTTTATTGGAAGTAGCAAAAATAAATTGGCTCCACTGAATTCCTTAAAAAGTTTTACGTAAACACTTAACTCAAAGAATTCGCTATGGGTAGAAATCATTTTTGCAAAATTTTCGCACATCCCTAAGGACCGAGAATGTTTTTTCGAAAATATCCCTTAAGTGCTTTTTCTTTTGTACAGGTTTGCGAAAATTCGCATGCAAAAGCGTTTGTTGATTGTCCATGTTATTTGTACTTTGCAGACTTTGAAAAAAATCATCGAGTTAATTGACCTGTGCATATCTGTTCGAATGAAAAATTAAGGACTACTTTACTTTCATCTTTCTATTTGTAATTAGCTGGGATGTTATCCTATGCACGTGTGCAGGTTTATCCAAATTGTAGTATCTTTTGATTGAAAAAAAAACAACAATAAAAACCTTTTGATGGCATGATTCGATTATATTTGCTCTAACAAATATTAGCATTGCTGTTGTTTTCGCGGATTTCCCTTGAGTTGGCAGAACGGATTGTTAATCATTCTTCTTAATTGACTAGCATTGCAGCACTCGCATACAGGGTATTTTCATAATCCGTTATATTTTAATGTTGTTTTCAGAAAACCACATAACCGACGGCTAATTTCGAATTTGCAATATTATTACAAGCAAATCGCTACACTCTTTCTTCTCTAATTTTATATCTAGCAGGCATGAAAAATGAAATAAATTTTAGCACGAAAATAAATGATTTAATGTGTTATTTATAAAGACTTGCAGCCTTCACTGAGTAAATTAATCCACAGAATCCAGAGCAAAAATAAGTGATGAGAAACAACGCAAATATTTTCGAAAAATGAATAATGAATAATCATCTTCAATTATTAACTATAGCAGTAGGGTTTTTTTTGGGGTGCGAAAATGTTCAAACTTTTCAAGCAACTCATTTATGCATTATTTATTTTATTCATATTGTATGGAAGTGAAGAAAGTCTAGCAAAATAAATAATTTTCCAAGCTTGACGAAAACTTTAAATTCAGCCAACTTCGATGAGCGGTTCAAACTAGACTCTGTTAAATTTTCTGGGAAACTTGAAATTTTTCGAGCCTGGGCATCCTGCAAATCTGCTTCTTGTAAAAAGTTCGTGGTATTTCCCCCCAAAATGAATTAAGATGAAAAATAATTTAAAAAAGTCTAGCGCATCAGAACCGCTAGAAAACTAATTTTCGAAGAAGCTATCTTTGAGGGATTTAAAAATGTGTGAAGACGTTATACACTTCTTTGTAGTATCATATCAACCATTTCTTACTCAAAGGAACAAATATCATTTTCTGACAGCATTTCCTATAACACCAATGATGAAAATGTTCAGTGCTGGCAACATTTGTCCAACACAGCAGCAATAAATCTACCATAACATGCTCGTGCTTAATCAACCTATCTTTGAATTTCATTTTCATCCGAGGATGTCATCGAAAGTTTCAGCGATTAAACTATGTCTGGGGTTGCCATCCGAAAAATTTCCAAAACTCGGAACATTTAAATATTGGTTGCTTATTTTATTATAAATGCTTTGCTTATGAATAGAAAATGGAAGCATCAAATGGAAGACGAAATTGTCCGGTGCTGGCAATCATGTGCTAGCACCATAGCTGCTTCACGTTGTGTTAAACCCACCCTATGAATTTCGTTTCGATTGAATGGCTGCGCTGTAAGTTATAGGAGTGAATTTAATTTTAGGGTTACCATCGTCCAAACTTTTTAGATTTTTGAAACGTAAATATTTGTTGTTAATTGTCATTGCAGGATCATTCCCATTTGGAAATTTTATGACAACATCGCTCGATAAAAAAATGTAAATAAATTACGAAATTCATCATAGCTGGCAACCCTTTCACGGTTTTTCAACGAAATTCCTACAGAATTAGAAACGCAACAAGATATGATTATCACATGAATTTCATTTTGATTTCGTCACTGCATCGGAAGTTATAGCAAATAAGCAAATTTACAATATTTAGGAGACAAAAATTGCCGTAGCTGGCGTCTCTACACTAATTTTTCAACCAAATTTTTATGAAATCTATCTTAGAGTAAGGTTCATCTACTGCGTGAATTTCGTTAAAATCTGGTGGCTAAATCGGAAGTTATAGGCCAAAAATCAGTTTTTTTTTCTCAGCGATTTTTTCAAATGGCACCACTGCCACAGTTTGTCCTGTATTTCAAAATCACTTCTATCAGACCTGGTCCTAGCTCAACATGTCCTGTAAATTTCATATTGATCCGATCGTCAGTTCTCGTGAACAGAAGTTTTGAGTGCTGAAAATAGAGATAATTTGATCACGGGTTTCCGTTCTTGTTTACCGCGGGATTTTGAAATATTTTATTTGACTTAGTGGACAAAAGACAAAATATATCAATAATTTGAATTCATTTTCAAAAATCAAAAATTTTTCAGGAAGGTCGATGATTTGAAGGATTTTTTTTAGGAGCCTGCTGTAGTTGCAGAGTTGCCCGTACAGTCTTGGATGTCCATGTGTGCTAAATTCTAGTCTACATCAATACGCTCTGAAAATTTCACGATGATCTATTGTTTTTCTTAGAAGTTATGACAAATCGAAATTTGAAAAAAATCCTTGCCTACTTTTAGGCACTCAGTGCCTACAAAAGGCTCAACATTTCCACTTCTTTATCATAAGCAAACTTAAAACATAATAAGTTTTCATTCCTAGTACTTTTTTTAACAAAAATTTACACTGCTTGAAAATATAGGAGTACATAGAACTTCACTTAAATGCCCGCCGCCGCCAAAAGGTTTAAGATGTCTGAATTCTAGCAAGTCATGGATTTTTGATGATAATGTCTAATGCAGGGGTGGGTAAACGGTCGATTGCGATCGACCGGTCGATCGCGAACAGTTCGACAGTCAATCACAGACATTTTAAATAATTTACTAGGTTAATTTAAAATGTGTACTAAAAATTTAGTAGACGATTAAACATGAATTTAAAATTAAAAACGTAGGTATCTATTTTACAATTGACATGACTAATTCCCAAGCAATGCTTCTAATCCATTCTACTCATTCTACTGTATGCGTACGCACCTCAAAACAGAGAGTATAAGAAAATGAAAATAGCCGAGAGAAATGAAGCATTTTGCTTGCACCTGCAAAGCAATTGATGTATAGTTGATTTGACCAGCTGGCTACATTTTTTGCTCGTAAAGTCACTGTGTTTATTCAGTGCATTTTGGAATGGACCTTGGCCTAATAGACCCAATAGGGCAGTTCACGCAGTTTCCGTTCACACAAAATTTCGTAGAGCATAGGTAGCGGAAAAGCCTAAGTGAAAATTTGAGATTGCTATGCTCTCGATTTGTTCAATTTATAGATTTATATCATTCTAGTAAAACTGCTTCACTAAATCTCGTATACGTACACGGTTTTTTCATTTCCTTAAATCTCCCTGTTCTAAAGTACACACTTTATATTTTTCCTTCCCGCTACACCTAGTCTGCATTTGCATTCGTCTCTCTGCTACCGAGATAGTAAACTGTCGCACAAAGCGCAACAAAGGTTGATCTCAATTTTAGATAAAATAAAATTTTGGTTTAATATTCTATGTTTAATAATTTTAATTTCAGAAAAATAATAAAACTAATAAAAAAAAGATAAAATTTCCATAATGAATGGGAAGAGCTTTATTTTTTTATTTACTATGAAAAAGTATAAATGCCTATGTGTGATATGACGTGTTACAGTCGCCTTGCCCAAAAAAAGATATCTCGAAAGACAATTTTCGAGATTGCAAACAAATTATGAAAATGATTATCCTGTTAATACCGAATTATAAAAAAAATAATAGTAGCATTAAAAAATCAATAAACCACACAGCAACTTTTGTTTCAAAAGCCTATGCAGCAATCTAAAATACATTTACACAATACGTTTACACATTATACATACACACAAAAAACAACTTTAAATATAAAAGTGAAATTCTCAATGCAACTAAAGATTTGCAACTTTCTCGCAGAACTGTAACTTGTCGTATTGAAGATATGAAAAAAATGTAACCCAACAACTAAAAAATGACATACAAAGTTACCGTTTCTTTTTGTTGCAGTTTGACGAATCAGCAGATAGCATTGGTACTGCACAATTCATTGTTTCTATAAGAATGGTTTTTTCCGATTTTTCCGTAGAAGAAGAATTTTCAACAATACTTCTGACAAAGGGAACAACGCGAGGTTTAGATATGATGAAAACTTTTTATGCCACTTGCTGAAAAAATAAATTTGCCCTTAGCATAAATTGGTATCTACTGACGGATCCCCTTCTATGATTGGTAGAAATTTTGGATTTTTAGCCGTTTACAAACAAAATCAACAATTTCCTGATTACATATCATCTCATTGCATAATTCATGATAATGCCTTAAGGCTGGTACTGAGTTAATCGTGAAGCTAAATTTTGACATGTCTCCACTATTTGGTCATTCTTCCGAGCGGAAATTTTGACAGTGAATAAAAGCGGAGACATTGCTTATTTCTGGCGGATAGAATGTGAAGAATTTCAACTTCCGATCGATTTTGTTATTGAAAGGACATGTGCACAATTCACCAAATGTTACTTTTTAGCTCGAAAGAATGAACTGCACTTACTAAATTGGCGTGAAATGATTGGAGACATGTGTCAAAGCCATCTGCATTTTCAAAGCGAAAACATCTTCCAAGCATTTTTTCACGCTTAAACGTGAGTAAAACTCTTACTTATTTTCAAGCTAAATTTTCGCCGAAACAAATTTCACGTGAAAATTTGCATGAAAATTTAACGTGAAACCGAAGATAGTACTAAGCTTTAGGTTGTGGGAACACATAATAACACAATTACACATGCACAATCCACAAACACCTTACACTTGAACAAACATCAAAATTTTATATATACAAAGTAGGCTAAGATAGTTTTCATTTTTGATGGTCGTAGCATGTAAGTTCAGTAAGTATCTTAATCTTATATTGAAAACAATAAAAATATTTTATATCACATTCAATTTTATTTATTTTATATTAGGAAGAAAAGCTACACTTTCTAAAAGATGGTTCAGCTGAGGAAGCTTTTTGCAAAGATTTCTAAATCTTTTACCTGAAATTATTGCATTTTTGGACACATTGGTAGAAAAACATGACCAATTGGAAGATCCAGTATGGTAAAGAAATTAGCATTTTGTACGGATTTTATGGGCCGTTACAACTCGCTTAATTTACAATTACAAGGAAAAAGAAAAAATATTGTTGACTTGTTGAGCTCGGTAAATGCTTTTAAAGTCAAATTAAAGCTTTTTACTTCACAATTAAATATGCAAATTTTTTAAATATTTTCCATATTTAGAAAAACATATTAAACTTACTGGTGAATGTAAAATGCCAAAGCTGAAAGACATCCATCAGTTCGGGAAAAAGTCCGGGGCCTTCGGTGGCCGCTCCTGGCCCATTTATCTGGTATCACTATGGACCAATAGGTCTATGTGTGGCCTTGTGCCAACCAGTACAACCTTACTTAACCTATTGGTGAATGTAATATTGAAATGCTTTGTCCTGAACTGGAAAATTTAAATGAAGAATTCGAGACACGATTTGCAAATCTCAACAACCTTAAACCGATTTTTGATTTTATTTCATTTCCTTTTGGAGAATTCGACAACGAGGACATTTCATCAAATCTAGCTCATTCTTTACAATTGAATTCATCGGATCCAGAGTTGGAAATTTTAGCAATAGCACGTGCAAATGAAAATAATTTTTGGATTTTATTACTATAAAAAATATCCATTATTGAGATTGGTGGCAATAAGGATATTGTGGAGGAACGTTTTCTCAAATGGAAAACAATAAATCACAATTTAGGAGTTCTCTGACTCATGACCACTTATTGGCATTTATTCGATTGTGCATCAGTGCTTACAAGCCTAACTTTACAATACTTTTTGATGAAATGGATTGCCACGCATATACATCAAAAATTAATCCAAAATATTTATTAATAAAGTACATTGCACAAAGTAGTAAATACAATGTATTATATAATATCAATAAAGACCTTAATTAAATTTTTTTTTTCGTCGATCGCGCATAAAAATATTTCGAAGTCGATCGCGCATAAATTAAAAAAATTAATATCAATCATACCAGTATTAAGTTTGCCCAGCCCTGGTCTAACGGTTTGAGCTCCATACTTCTGTCTATCAGCAATCAGTTGGACATCTTCAACAATCACGACTAAAACTTTTGCACCGCTTTCAGTAGATTTAAAATTTTTGACTTTCCATCAAAACGTGCCATATATCACATCCCAAGATTCAACTATTAGTCTTTATATGTTACACAATTCTGTTGTTGTTATTGTTCATCGGAAAATATAGAAGACTACTACAAGTTTGCCCGATGAACTTGTACAAAACTCTCTGAACTTCATGTTCCCGAGAATCATGCTAGACACTTTATACAATGTAAACGAAGAGTCATTACGAACTGTAGGCTTCACGATGAACATACCTATCCGTTTTCTATGTAATGTTTTTTTTGTAGCAAAATACTAGCAGTATGTAGAAGGATACAAGGATTTGTGTGCGTTTATGGATGGATGAATTGACGAGTGGAACGATTGGTGGATACACACAGCAGCCTCATTGAAACCCATCGAATTGTTTATTCGACAAGCAAACGTTCGTTGCTTTGATAAGATAAAGAACGCAACGGAATACTTCTAATGGCTTATTTAAAATTTAAGGACCTAATAAGGAGAAATTGACGACGTTACGAAGAAAGTTTAAGTGTTCGTTTTTGGTATAAGATACAATGTGTTTTCTATAGCTTGTAGCGGAATCTATTTTGTTGTTGAAATAAGCGTCGAATAGAAAGAGGAAATAAGTTCAAAGAATCAATTTGAAAGTTTCGTTTTAAAGGCATTAATTAAATGAGATAGCTTTGATGGATTGTCAATATTCACTAGTTTTATATATTTGCAAAATCTTTTCATAATCGTAATCAGTAAAAAAAATGGTCTTTAAATTAAAATATTTTTTGAAAACTAGAAAAAATTGGTTCACATTAAAACAATTAAAAATGACTACCACGTCTACTACCAGGAGTGCTGGATGAGGAATCTCATTAGGGATTCCGTAAATATGCTATATAAGAGATTAAATATTAATCACATTCAAAGTTTACTCTGTGCGTTTAAAAATGGCGAGTGATAATTCTGGTAGAAAAGGAGACATTTCAGAGATTTTAGACATTGTAGAAAAAGCAAACAGTGCCTTCAAATGTGAGAAAAATAGAAAGAGAAAAATTCTCACGAGGAAACTGATGGAGCTGACAAGAGGAAAGGATACGGTGAAAAATAATGCCGTAGACACTATCCTCAACTACGTGGTGGACAAGACCACGGTTCAATTCACGGAAGAGGAAATGGCGTTGCTTAGCCAAGGTCTGAACCTTACTGAAACAACATTTCCAACAGAAAACTTGGTAGAAGAAAAGAAAGCACAGATTAGAGGCTATGTGGCTAAACTCATAAGGAAGGAAAGCAGTAAGAGGGGGAACGCTGGTGAGTAGTGTACGTTAAACATCGATAGTACTATCGATGCTATCGATAGTTCAGAACTATCGAAAACCTCGATGTTTTTTTTTTGCAATCGATAGTTTTTGAAAACTGAAAAAATACGTAAGGTGACATTTCGATACCATCCCGTTCACTGTGAGTATTTTACGTTTGCTTCGTTTTTCTCATTTAATAATATTTCCTTTTCATGTTATTATAAAACAGCACCAACCAAAGACAGCAGACCACCATTATATTTTGTTAGTTTTGTCACTTTTTATTTATTGTAAAGTGAAATAACATGAAGAAGAAAAAAATGTAAAATTTAACTGCACGTGAAAATGATAAGCGCAGAAAATTGAGACTCAGAGAGAAAGAATTCCAAATAACGATTTTACTTATTGTAATATATGCAGCAATCAATACAAAACAAGTAAAAAGACGAAAAATTTATCAGATCATTTAAAACGGAAACATAATTCATAGTGGAAATTATTTTCTGTTGAACCTATAGCAAAACCCATGGTCCTAGTAACATCTTCGAGAGCAGTTTAACGAAATCTAGGACAATCATCAAAAATTATTTTGGAAGAGCGAAATTCTAAGCAGATGATTCTGCCCGAAAAAATATTTAGATGAACTATACGTTCCTATAGTTATTTTGGGCATAGTGCCTTTGCCGTAAAAAGAACATGAAGGATTTCGTGGCTGATTTGTACGAAAAACATGCGATTCCTGACACCACAACATTGAAAACATCCTTGGTACCAAAATACTTCGAAGATGTTAAAACTCGGGTTAAGTATGCCATAAATGCAGTTCAACATATTTCTTTAACTACTGATATGTGGACAAATCGAAACAAAGAAAGAATACTGGCAATCACATCTTATTTTTTTCATAGAGTTAAATTAATTTCTACATTATTAACGGAATTTAACATAAAAAGAAGACACATATTTGAAACAATGGCAGAAGTAAGTTGCATATGTATTTTATGCCTGTTTGATGAATACTATTGTTAGTGTAATTGAAAAGATAAATTTTCAGACTCGAAAATATTCACAGAATTTAGGCCATAGAGTTCATTTTGTTTTTTGGAAGATAGGGAGTACTTATCTTGTTATTTCTTATTTAGGCAAGAAATACACTAAGCAAGTGGAACATTTGGTCAAATATATAGTAATAATAATATAATGCTGCTTGCATGTTAATGCAAGCAAAACTTCTTCAATTTAATCATATTCCATGCTTCGCGAATACTTTAAATTTGACTTTGCCTGATATTTATGACACCTGATTTTCATTTTATCATGAAAAAGTGCAAAGATATTGATACTTATTTTCAATCGAGTGCAGTTGTTTCAGATATACTTATAATTGCACAACGACATCTCAACGAACCTGAATTGAAGTTGATTCAGCAGTTCCATTCACATTGGAATAACGTATATACCAAAATCAAATGTTTCTATGATATCAGGCAAGAATTGACTTTAGCCGAATGTGAGAAGGCACCAGAAACGTTACTCGCCGAAGATTTAAATGTATTGCCGAACATTATTCTGTTATTAGAACCATTTGATGTGGCTACGACAACAATATCTGGCGCAAATTACATTACTCTTTCTTATATAGCTCAGTTATTACGAGGGCTGACTCTACAATTATCGAAAGTGGGAATTAGCATAAAAAACACTGCTGGAAAGAATATTTATAATGCTTTATGCAAGTCAGTGCGGGAACGATTAATACCGTTTGAGAAAAGAGCCCTTATGATGTTAGCCACCATTCTGGATCCAAGGTTCAAAAAATAAGTGAAGACGATGGAAACATAGCTGCGCACTCTCTTCAAATAGAATATACTTCTTTTCTGATGACACAAAAGCCGGAGTCAACCCAGAGTACTTATGAACTTACGGCAATTGCATCTGCAAGCAACTCAACTGCTGAGACTGGGGAAATTTACTAACGAAGGAAAAGTTGAAAGCAAAAAAATCCAAGTAGCTATTATTTCTTACTGAAGATATATTCAAAGGCAAAGCTTATAGCTGCCCAAATAATGATGCAATAATACCTAGATATATACCAAAACCTGGAAAAACCTCCAATTAAAAACGATAAATATCCCATCGACTACTGGTTTGATTCAAATACTAAGACAATGGGAATGTTTGCTCTATAGCATCCTTGTATACTTGCATCTTCTGTTCCGAGTGAACGATTTTTTTTCTCGAAAACTGGTGTAATTCACAGTGATCGCGAAACCCGGCTAAAGTCTCAAAGCGTCTCAACGAATTGCTTTTCCTAAATCAAAATGCTCAGCATTTCAGAAATGAATAAAACTCTATATTTCTGTGTTTAAAAAAAAATTATGAATCCTGGGTGTATCTACTAATTTCGCAAAAACACATATACACCATCGATAGTCTATCGATAGCCTATCGATATTTTTAAAAAAAACATCGATGTTGATGAAAAGCAGATAAAGGAAACGTAAAGGAGATATGACCGATTAATTATTACCATGAACTAAGGAACGATCCTTTACCAGACTCTATCAAACGAGTGGGAAGAATTTTGAAAAAGTGCAAAGCTACGGATCTAGATTCCGGCGATTCCAAAAATTAGGTGCCTTCCTAAGATGTACAAAGAAGGAAGTGAGCTAAGGGAAATTGTCACTTCTACAAACGTTCCAACAAGATGAATCGCAGAATAGATTGTAGATGAATGTGGGGCCTTAGGGAAGATTAGTGATGAAACAGTTGAAAATCGAGATGAGGTGATAAAATGGCTAAAAAATAGAGGAAGATGATGTGTGATGTGATATGTATCATTTGATGGCAAGGTTATGTTTCCAAGCGTTACGGTAAAACAAACATTAGCTCACCGGAGGGGAGAAGGAGGATTAAAGACTATTTGAAACTTGATTCGGTTTGCATGAATGAAGGCTACACTTTGCGAAATATTTATAAAGGCACTTACGTTTTCTTCATTTCTATGGGAAAAAATTAAGTATGAAATGTTATAAACATCATGCAGAGTGCTTTGACTCTCTGACAGAAAAACACGTGTTGATATTCATTGTTTCCATTAAGGGGGGAAATACATGTAACTGCTAATAAAAAAAACGCCCTAAAAATACGCCAAAAAAAAATTTTGAAGCGATATTCGTATTAGCTCTCGAGTTATAGTCAGTTATAGGCAGCGCAGCGTTCCCCAGCCGGTCGGGCACACCTGCCGCGCGTCCCTGCCTACTTTCTCTTCGGCGCTATGGGTGGTTCTCTAATTGTGTATCCCTACCATATTCTTATAAATCTGTACAGATGTACATTTACACTTGTATATTTTTATAATATACAAAGGTTATAATAAAAACTAATAATTAATGATTTTTATCTACCGCAAACTTTAAACTCGTTTTTCTAAAAGTAGTACTTTTTCAACTTCTGTACAAAATATCTTAAAAAATATTGAAGCGATCCGGTTCAAATTTATACCACATCTACAAAAGAGTATTATCTTCTCGTTGAATTTACATGTTTTTATAATTTCGGAAAAATAATTTCTTTATTAATGTTTAAAGCGCGATTTTTGTTGAAAAATAATAGATTTTTTTATTTAATCTAAAATTAGTGTAAAGATTTCATTTTTTTTCTAAATTTTATTGGTTCACCTATGAACTATACATCTCATTAGCATATTTTTTTTCTTCTGAATGTTGTAGGTTCTCCGGAAAAGGCGTTAAGTTGTACGAGGCATTTTTTGATGTGTTTTTTTCATTGCCTCGTATCGCCGCCATTTTGTGTTGGAAAATTATAAAAAAAATATTTTCGATTACTTTGAGATGCGTACTTTAAGGATTTTATATTAAAAATTTTCTGAATAAACAATATATATTTTTTAAATCAATCTGAAATTAGCACTTTTTTTTAAATTTTACATGAAAAAAATAGAGCTACCTATGTCAGTATTGTTATTAAATACGAAATAAATATAAAGGCACGTCGATAAATATTTGTTTTTCGTCGATCGGTTTGTGTTTAGGTGATCAGAAAAGCAATAACGCGTGAGTACTTGTTTTCTAAATTCATGATACAAATTTTATTGCAATTTAAAAAATTATTTTAGGGAAGAAGAAAAGGGTAAAATTATAGCTTATAACGAGCAAGGTATGTCTAATCGTGGAATTGCTAAACGTTTAAAAAGATCTAGCTGTGTAATCGACAATTTCATAAAAACGGGGAAAGATCCCGGTAAAACTAAACGACCAGGAAGGCCATCTAAGGTATCTAAAAGAGACAAAAGAGAGATCAGAAGGATTGCCATCGAAGAAAATTTTAGTGCGAACGAAATTAGAGAAGAAATGAACTTACGTAGAGTCCAACAAATAATGCAATGTGATTTGGACCTAACATATGACAAAAAATGTGGGAAACATCCACCTACGAAAAGACATAAATTGCCTAGACTGCGATTTGCCGAAAAGCACCGGTTTTGGGACCAAGAATGGAACAAAGTAATATTTACTGATGAAAAAGAGTTTAATTTAGATGGCCCAGACGGTTCACATAAATATTGGCGGGATAAAGGTTCTGCGAAAGAAAAGCGTGAGCGTCGAAATTTCGGTGGAGGGTCACTCATGATTTGGGCAGCGATATCGTATGGGGGCATCACACCTATTTGTTTTGTCTCGACAAAAATATTAATTTATTAGATGAGGTGCTAATTGACTCCGTAGAAAAGATTGCTGGCGCCGAGTTCATTTTTCAGCAAGATAATGCGGCGATCCATCGCTCGAGAAAAACTTAAGACTTTCTGAGGTCCTGTGGCATCCCGATTGTCGACTGACCCGCACTTAATCCGCATCTTAATCCAATCGGGAATCTGTGGTTTATTTTATCAGATAAAGTTTTTCACCATGGGCGCTAATACGCAAGCTTAAAGGAGCTTAGGGATTCAATGCACAAGGAGTGGAAAAAAATCGATCGTGCAACCATCTGTACCTTAATAAATTCAATGCCAGGGCGTTTAGAAGAGGTTATTAACAATAACGGCGGGCATACTTTTTACTATTCTTACAAAAAAAAAACAATAAAAGTATTAAGTTCCTTTATAGTTATTTCGTTCTTACTCTCGGTTTTTATTATTATAAAATTTCAAAGAAAGTTTCCTAGTTTCTAACACAGTACAATTACACGAACTAATAGAATTTTGATTGAAACATTAAAAACGACTCAAAATATATTATTTACTACTAAAAGCTTTTGTGCCCTTATCATTATTTCGCGAAGTGTACTTTACTTTCAGAGGGGAGAACTGTAAAGGGATTAAAGGTGTCGCCATGGAAAATACTTTATCCCCACTTATGAGTGAGATGTTTATAGACAGACTGCAAAAGAAACTTCATGAAGAAGGTTCGCTTCCCCGTGTATGGATGAGATATGTAGACGACATACTAGCTATGGTAAAAAAAAAAGATGCTTTGGCAGAAAATTTGGAGCCGCTGAACCAAGCACAAAAGAATACCCAATTTTCAACGCAAATCAAAAACAATGAGAAAATACCCTTCTTGGATTTGATGATCATAAGGAAAGAAAGTCTCTTTGGATTTAATAGGTGCTTTTTTTTGCTCCGGTACAGAACAGAATAGAACAATGGCGCAAAAAAACGATCCATCACAGAACAGCTGATGCATTCGTTAAGCTTTCTATAGGTTGCTGTATTCGCTGTGGTAGCGCAAAACAGCTGAAAATAAAGGGAGAAAATAACGAGCATAAACTACCACAATCGATAGAAAATATAAAAAAAAACCTAACAGAAAATCACTTTTTTTAGCTTTCTACACAATGTGAGGGCTTTTTTCTAATTCACTAATTACCAAAACTTTGAACACAACCTTGAAAAATCCATAGCCACCTCACGGCAAAAAAGGCAGCTTCTCATGAGCTTTTCTTTTTTCTATCAGCACATTCTATAGTTCAGCACGTGAGCTACTTTTGCAGAACATAAGTTCTGTACTAATGAATTCACTGGGACGGGAGTAGTGCTATTGTTTCCAATATATCTGTTCTGTTCTGTACTGAATAGAGGAGCAAAAAAACGCGCTTAATATCTACCGAAAGCCCACACAACCCAGAGAACAATACCATCTACGCCTGATCATTGGCATTTCCACAAAATGGCGTTCTATAACTCGATGATTCACCGGCTATTAACAGTGACAATGGATCAGGAAAGTTTTAACACAGAAGTTAAATATATTAAGGATACCAATAAAAAAAATGGAATTGACGAGAACATAGTTGGAAAGCTTATCAAAAAGAAGGACAAAATACAGAAAGAAGTAAAATGAAAAAACAGCCATAAGAGCTCCAGTAAGTTTTTCGTCAATTTTCAAAAAATTTGGGGAAGTTCTTGAACGCTTTGATATAAAACCAGTTTTAGCCAGTAGGACTAAAAAAACGATGTGCTAAATTATGTCACGTAAAGGACAAAAAGGAAAAATGTGTAATATACGTAATAACTTGCCCAGAATACGACAAAGTATACATTGGTCAAACGAAACGTTTAGTTGGCGTTAGACAAACGGAACATAAGCGGAAACCAGCCTCAGCGACGAAAAGAAACATAACACTAGTACAATCAGCAGTAGCGAAATACATCCTGGAGGAGAAGCACAACTTTACATGGGAAAACGTTAAGGTGGTGGACAGCAGATACGAAAGATAGAGGCGTACGAGAGCCTAAAATATGAACTACCCCGATGAATTAACGAATAAGTACAGATCAAGGAAATTGGGCATCACCATTGTTCAGTTTGATTTGAACAGACAACTAAGATACCTGAGTTAGATTAAGATTAAGATTACCCTCTATATATCTAGCTTCTAAAAGAAAATTTTAACTTTAAATTAAAATACACAGTTTTTTGTTACAAACATAAAAAATCGACACAACTGAAACTATGACTTTATTGATGTTTTTATGATCGACTATTTACAGTATTACTATTACACTGTACTATCAACACTTGTGCATTACCAATTGGGTATGTGAAAGATTTTTTCGAAATGGGTTAAGCGTTGTATCACAGTAAACCAAAAACAACACAGTGCTGCTGATTGGAGGTTTTTAATAGCGCCAAAAAAGTTTTGTTGCGTCGATATGTTACAAAGAATAAAACATGGTTACACTATTACACCATTTCCGGAGACAAAACGATAATCATCTGAGTGGTCAGCTGGTAAGACTATGGCGTCCGGATCTTGGAATGTGATGAATTAATAATCATCGACTACCTTAAGAAGAGAAGAAGCATCAGCTTTGTTTTTTTTTGTAAAACAAAATGGAAAAAAAAAGTTTTTTTTTAACCAAGACAATGCACTGTGTCAAAAATCGATGGCGAAAATGCATAAATTGAATTTTGCATTGCTTTCGCATTCGCTACATTTTTCCCTAGCGATTATTATCTTTTGGTAGACCTCAAACGATTTGACTGGAATGAAGAATTGATTCCCGAAACGGAGGCCTATTTTGACGCAAAATATAAACCATTTAACAAAGAAACATCGTAAAGTAAGAAAAGTTTTGGAATGATTGTATCACTCCTGAAGGTGACCATGCTAATGAATAAAGTTAAATTTTGTCAAAAAAATGTGTTTTTCTAAGGTACCTACAGTACTTATTAACCACACTGTTATATATGTAGAAAGAAATAACTGAAACATTACAGAAATCTGTTAATCCTCATAAATTCACAGTTAATTAATCGTATATGCGTATTAAAAATAATCCCACAAACCTACAATCACATCGTTTCATTTTCCTGCAAACAATTATATTTCCACCACCCTGAATCAAAAATTGCGAACCAGATTTCAACCATAACATCTATCTTTTTCGCTTCAACGCCATTCGAAATGATACAAGCTGTAACGAATAAAATTGTTTACGTTTGATTGACCCAATTCGTTTTGTGAAATTATCTTAAATAAAAATTCTGTAAACACGATGTAATATCGAAAAAAATGCACAAGCTCAGATTTTATTAATATAAAAGCCATTGCTTATCGCTTGTAGATCTTGCTTGATTGAGGACAACGTTGATATATTCAAAATTCTCGGACGCAAAGTGGGAGGAAGTCAAAAGGCATCATCATAAGACTTCGTCGAGTCAGATGCATTCCAGACCGATTCAACTTCGATAATTTCAAGTGGATGAGTTTATGATCCCGAGACGATGCACTGGAATCTAGTGATGCGATGTGCTACATAATTCACTGGGGGAGAGAATGATACAGAATATGAACAATCATTATTTTGTTCTTCCATGTGCCTCTTACTTACAGAACTATGTATCTACCAAGCATAGAATGTTTGAAGTATATCCAAAAAGTTATTTATTGAGATTTCTTTAAATAAAATAACCCAAAAACCACGAAATATCGGGGGAAAAATCGGGCGCCCAACGTGGGAAGTGAGCTATACAAATGAGCTCGATTAAAAAAAACCGTGCTAAACATTCTACAGTACGATTACCAGCGTCATAATTTAAAAAAAAATATATTTACTTAACACCAAATATGAAACAACAGCGAAACACATCCCGAAAAAAATTTATTTCGATAAAAATCTGCTGAACGGAAACAGTAAATACTTTTGCTGACGTTAAAATACGAGATACGAGGAAATCGAATAGAATGAAAAACCAAAGCAGACATGGAACATCACTGAAAAAATTATTCACTTGATTGATGCGATGACAATAAGAAAACAAAAGCGGCTTTGCTAGCTGTACAGAATATCATCAAAAAAAAAAACAGCTCGTGAACTAAATAACTCTCACCCACTGACCCATTTCCTCTCGATGCGACGCGTTCGATTCGAATCTATGTTTGTGGTAAATGCGAGTGGCGCTTCAATTTATGTAAACAATCATGAGCAAAAGGATTTGTGAATCATAAGATAAGATGCGTATAAACGTGTGTGCCGTGTTTATTGAATACGCATGTTTAGTGATAGAATAAGGTTGGGATGAATTATGGGAAATCCTAACTATGGGTTTTGTTTTTTTCACATCTTGTGAATTTTTCGAGCTTTTCGAATTATCTAGATTATATCTTTTGATTGCAGTTTCTGTTTTCAGTAGATTTTAAAGGAAATCTAATTCGTTTTGGAGGCTCATTGTTTTCCGACTGGGATCAATCTAATAGTAAACACATTCATACATACTACAATATATGGAGCTGATAAGATAACTGTTTAGTCTACAAACCTATTCGAATTTTGTCAATTTAACAATGTCGCAGATTCAATTCTATTTTGAGGCGATTAAATAATTTTGAGCATGATAGTGTGCTATTGAATCAAGTAGAAAATTGTTGACTGTAAAAATATAGTATAGAAATTTGCGTAACATTCTTATCAAACACGTGTGGGGCTTTCGCGGAGAAATTCATTCATGAATTTTCGAGAAACTAAATTAGCAAAATAGAGAGTAAAGATATGACATAATTGGGATTTAAGATTGTTTGAAGGGGTGGAGGTGGAGCATACACAAACGAAGTGGAAACTTGCGAGAATCAGGTATTTTATGACTTTTTTTCGCAAGACATAATGGAGTGGAATAACGTTATTATCCACTTTAGTTGAAAATCGCAATGTTAAACACAATGAAAGGAGTGGGTAGGATCAAACTTTCAAACGCCAGTAGAAAAATTGCAACAGATCATGCATGATTAAGTTTTCTATTCACAAAAAAACACGATAATCATGATCACAGAAGTTTCAATCAGACGTGTAGTAGCATTGTATGAGTACGCTTCAACGTCAGATGATCCGTCGTCTTACTTTCATTCCAACGGAAATTCAAGGGTTTACTACGATCGTCTTTTTTTCTTTTCTTCTACTAGCTCATTATTCATCGATAAAATATACGAGGGCTGATCAATAAGTAATGATAATCAGTTATTTTCAGTTTTACTACCACATATACTCACTTAGGGAGGTACATTCACTTGAATACGAACACGTGAAGAGAGAGCTTTAAAATG
Source organism: Nemotelus pantherinus (assembly GCA_963978885.1). NCBI lineage: Eukaryota > Metazoa > Arthropoda > Insecta > Diptera > Stratiomyidae > Nemotelus > Nemotelus pantherinus. Next base: position 27,479,370 of record OZ022263.1, read on the forward strand.
GAGAAAAACAAAATTAGAGCTGTCATTAAGTACCTCTGTTTGAAAAAATTGTCTACCAGAGATATACACGGCGACATGGTGGAAACTTTAAGGGACTCTGCTCCTCCATATTCCACCGTTGCACGCTGAGCCAAAGAGTTTAAGCTGGGAAAGACATCCAATGGAGGCGAACACCGCGAAGGACGTCCAACCACGTCCATCACTGAAAAAAATGGGAAAAAAATCAAAGATGTCCTGTTGGTAGATCGAAGAGGGACCATCAGGCAAGTAGCTGAGGTCACAGAGATTTCGAATGGCAGTGTTCAAAGAATCGTTGCCCACGAATTACATATGAAGAAGGTCTCTGTGCGTAGGGGGCCAAGAATGTTAACCGACTGACAAAAGAAGAAACGAGTCGACATTTCGAGAGTGAATCTCGAAAAGTTCCAAGCAGATCAGGAGATTTTTTGTCACGTTTCCTGATCATGGATGAGATTTGAGTCTACCATAATGGTCCGGAAACCAAACAGCAATCGATGACGTGGAAGCTAACGCCGAAGAAATTAAAAGTGTCGAGCTCGGCGGGTAAGGCTATGCATCCGTTTTTTGGGACGCTGAAGGAACTATCATAGTGAAATATATGGAAAAGGGAGCCACTATAGCAGGCTCTTACTAAGCAGACGAAATGAAGAGATTGCGAGAGGTAATGAAGGAAAAAAGACGCGGCAAACTGCAAGCCGGAGTTCTGTTTCATCACGATAACGTACCGGCTCACAAGGCTGCAGTTTCGATGGCTGCAATTTCAAAAACAGGATTCGAACTTTTACATCGTCTCTCGGAAAACTTTTTTTTACATCATCTAGTGACTTTTACATCTTTACTCGGCTCAAAGAACACCTTCGGGGTAAGAAATTTGAAGATGATAGCGAAGTGATGGCCGCTGTTGGAGCATTTGGAGAGAGTCAACATAAATAATTTTTTTCTTAGGATATCTTGGATTTGGAAAAAAGATGGACTAAATGTATTAACTTGTTAGGGGACTATGTTGAAAAATAAATATATATTTTAAGTTTAATCACCTTCGTATATTGCTGAAGGTGAAAACCAGAAGCAATCTTTATGCACGAAATTATTATATTAGTGTCTCAAATTATCTAGGCACTACTTTATCTTTATGTTGGGATGTTATCCAGAATGTTTTTGTTCGATATTATAATCATCTTGCATATCTGTGCTTTTTATTATGAGAAAATTTATTTCAAAGCATAAGCTTACTTCACTCTATTGCCCATCCCCCGAAATGCATCCCAATTCACCGTCACGTATCACAAAAGTATACAATCAATTTAATCCCAGCCCATCTCGAACTTTTGCAATCAAAGCGGTCAGCCGCTCGAAATGCTCAGTGAATTCTACGCTTCTAGACTCTATTCCTCTCTCAAGACACTATCATACCAACTACATTGAAATTGACCCCCGTGGGTACTAAATATTCAACTGAACATCATGTAAGTTAGAGTTCGTGCAAATTCATAAAATATGCACAATGCTTACACATAAACCAGACAATGCGAGGTGCCCTCAAGGAGCCCGGCGTAACCACAGGTTCGCGGCCATATCTTACATATACTTGGAAAATTATGAATGATTTTTGCATATAAATTTCGCCTAGGCTGAAAGTTGATTTTAATTGGGAAAGTTCTATTCTGTATGGATTTGACTGAAAACATAATTTCACGGGAATTCCTACGAAAAAAAAATAACGGAAAATGATAAGAGATAAAGTGATACCCCTCAAAAGATAAATTTTAAGTTTTCTTTCACGATTTCCTCAAAAGTCCCAGAGGTTATGTTTCGGGATCTGGAGCAGAAATAAGTTGGCTTTAAGGAAATATTCAGTATTTTAAATTTGTGAGTATCATAGCAGTCTGTCGATAAATATTTGTTTGTGGATTTATTTATCGAGCTCTACGCGAAAAATAGAAGCAAAGAAATATGAAATGTTAATGCTCGATTTGCTTTGAATTTTAAAATTTTCCTCGAATATCAGGAATGCATTTATGGTTTTTTGAAGAGAGAAAAATAAGCATAAAAAACATGCAAACCTAGCATATATGATTTCTTGGTAGAATTCATTTCGCACGATTGATTCGGATCATGCTTGTTTCTGTTACGAATAAACCATTAGGTGATTGAGGTTTTTTGTATTCAATTACTTGAGATTTTAGTCTTTTTTATGTTGATGATGTTTTCACGAGGAAAGTGAAGAATATTGAAATCACTTAGTTCCCAAGTGTACGCTGACTCCTTTTTTTGATCATTCTCGCAGGTTAGTTAGGCCTATAATTGGGATATCATATGAGAGCAGATAAATCTCATCATACTTATTTTTTTCCAATTCCGGTTCTAAAAACAGACACAATATCTGTTGTTTTCCTTTTCTGAAATAGTCTCATGTTGCTGAATCGTTCGAATTACACAAAAGAATATGCCACTTCTATCGGAAATACAAATGAAAATGCATTAACATCATATTACCAGCCACATCAAATTGTATATATTTTTCAAATTGTTTTTCGCATTTCGCGCGACTGAAGGAATCTACATTCTTATTCATTGGAAATTCATACTGTTCTTCGAGAATGCAAATCGATTTTCGTACTACGAAGCATCATTTGATATGAAAATTAAACATTCAAAATCGATATTACCAGTTATTTTTGTAGCAATCGAATAAAAGAACATACGAAACATATGAAAGTATTAGCAGAATAAGACTCGTAATACATAGAAAATAATACGAAAATTATATCTGATCAAGAACATCTACACAATTGTGAATATTTATCCAAAAAAGTGTGTAATAAAATTTCGTTCAAATTTCTTGAACGCTATCAATTCTATGTTTTCTCGTGTCAAGTTTTATGTTAAGTAATGAGCTTGAAGTAATTTAATGTAATTTGGAGTCGTGTCTATTTGATATCACATTTCGATGAGTATGTTAATGTGCATTTTTTTTTTAAATTGCACCCATGGTCATGAAACAGAATTTCGAACGTGTGAAATAATTTGAATAATTTATTGATTGATTTTTTCGTAGTGGAGAACTTAAAGCGGGATATTTTTACATGTTAGTATGCAGAAGTTAAGATTCGATTTGGTTTAAAATCATTGAACTTTTACTATCTTTAATTTGATGTGATTTCGGGCCTGAAAAAGTAAAAGCGAAGTTTTACGAAGCAAAGCTTTGAATAGCAACATATTGCATCTCCGGGTTCATCTTATGTGCGACGTTCGTCATTTTTTAACTAGTGCCTATATTGGTTACATTTACTCACTTTGTGAAGGATATATGTAGCTGAATTTTGAAGACGATCATTGGTTCAGATTCAAAAATTTATTTACGCCACGTATGACCAGAACCACTGACCACCCCTGTTTTTAAATCATATTCCCTGCTAAGAACAATCAGAGTGTCTGATTAATTACGCCGCAAATAAAAACAGTCCATTGACGGATTGATGTTGATAAATTTGGCAGAGCTGATTCCGGAATCAGTGTGGAATAGTTAGAAAGATTGGTTTCATTTTAAATATTACCAAGATATTACCTTATAAGGTATTAGTGATTATTTCGTATTAGTTAATATTTGAACGAACATATTCGTTTCGGGTCTCCTGGTTCGCTAGGGCTACCTCACACCTTTCCTGTTTTCAGGGTCAGGAGGTCTAGACAGACACCTGGATCAGAGGTAACACTGACACTGACCCTATCAACCTAGAAGAACTCCGCATCTGATTCTCAGAAACAATGATGTGCCCCTTGCCGGATGAATATTCTACTGTCAAAGTCTCCTTCTTTGGGTTACCTTTCCCGAACTCAGAATTTTTGAATTAGAAGCCCTTAGTATTGCCACTAATATCGCTGCTACTTTTCAAGGCCTGTAAAAGTGGTAGAGCTCCTTCATTTACTGAGGAGAGCCACCCTTAGTATTTCAACTGGCTCACAATTTTTTTCAGAATGGAAGCAGGGAATTCATGAATTACATTAGGGCTGACTAAGGATATCATTATTCCACACCACATTTAGTTTGGTGCCTGGCCAACGTTCCACCTGTTCGTAGATCGCCTGGTTGTAGAAGTCCTCCGAGTTCTGATCTTCACACGTTGTCTCCTTGACTCCTTTACACAAGTCTGCGCCATTCCCAGTAGGTGGAGGACATGAGCTGACTTTCTGTAGTTTACAGCAAACTCTGAGCAAAAATGATTCCAGCTCCTTTACTAACATCAGTCGCAGCTTAGATGAGGCACTCCCAAGTCGCGTTTGCTCTGGCGCAGTTGCCTTTAATCAAGGCTTTGTAGGTATTTGTCTGGTTTGACTTCTTTGCTTAGCTGGCCTCTATGAATTTCGAGGTTAGTCCACAGGGTTACTAGCGAGTAGGTGCACCCCAGCAAATTTTGTTGTGCGTAGCGGGGTAATTTTTTTACTTGCTCAAAACATTAGAAGTAGACCTTCAAGTTTCGCAAGCTCGAGATAATTTGACGGATGCAGGTCAAATGCCTGAAGAAGGAGCGGCACTAGAGATAGCATTCGTTCGTAATCAGGCCGACTCATTTGCCGCTGAACAGGCTGAACGCAGACCTATTTCTAAGGAACCCATTCAACTATTTTCGAATGAATTTTCCTATACACTAACAATAAGGCCATGAAGCTGAAGCTCAAAATTTCTGCAGTTAGAAGCAAGTAAAACAATAGGAGGATAACTATTCGCCAAAAATTTATTTGTAAGCTTAGGGATGGAAATAATTAAGCATTGTTTTCAAAGTAATCGAAATGAACTTTCAAGATAACTCATTGATTTTTTTGGATAGAGGGATGCTCACCTCAACTTGAATGAATGCAATGTCAATAGAAGCAGCATTAGATGAACACTTGTTATCAGTGCTTTGCCCAATCTTTTCATAATTTTTCAACGTCTGGGGTTTCAAGCGCATGTTGAAATGGGTCAACTATTATACTCTGGAAATCATATAACTATCTGAAATCAAAACCATAGATATAATTTTGGCACCATATCAGGACAGTTTTAAAAAAGGTTGTTTCAAGTAACCAATACAAAAAATCAATGTATAGACTAGCCTTTGAATCAGTGGCGGCTCGTCTTAAGCATTTGCATGCATTTGATGAACACTTGTTATCAGTGGTTTGCCCAATCTTTTCATAATTTTTCAACGTCTGGGGTTTCAAGCGCATGTTGAAATGGGTCAACTATTATACTCTGGAAATCATATAACTATCTGAAATCAAAACCATAGATATAATTTTGGCACCATATCAGGACAGTTTTAAAAAAGGTTGTTTCAAGTGACCAATCCAAAAAATCAATGTATAGACTAGCCTTTGAATCAGTGGCGGCTCGTCTTAATGTGCACATTTGCACGTGAGCCCCCTGGAAGAAATGAATATTATTATATAGGTATGCGTATTGAACAATGCACATTGAAATACATTGAACAATATCTAGCTTGTTACGGCAGCACATCATACTAGTCAGACATTGTTGTCGGTGGTCAGTTTCATGTGCTGATTCGCGCTGTCGTTTCGTTAATCATAAAGGTTCTATCTTTATTGAAGTACTTTCGACATATTCAATGATTTTTGTTTTGATTTTTACTGGAGGTATATGGAGAGTGCATTTTTCAATATTGATTTAAACATACTTCCGTAAGATTTACGTTTTTCAAATTAGGTAGAATGATGCAATCGAGTATATAGTCTTCGGATCCGGTGTTAACTCAAAAATGAGAAAAATGCAGATAGAACGTTTATGCTTAGGAGGGCAGTGTTATAACAACTTTTGGGGATAATTTTAGCAATTGCCTCTATTTGTGTCTGTATGATTTCAAGACACATTTGGAATTTAATTCAATAAATTTTCTGAAATGTTTGCTAGTAAAATGTATTCAGTATTTTAGAAGTTTATCCTTCGTAAATGCCTGTAAATGATTTGAGAATTTAATTTCTTTTGTCGCCTACTCCTGGCCTTTTACGAGGGTTAGAGCTATAAAACTATATATTTACATTTGAATGCAATGACAGGTTCAATTGTGCAGATATATTCTGGGCACTTAATTATGTAATAAAACATCGAAGGTTTTCAAGTGTGCATACATCAAAAGTTTTATACAAGAAGGGTTTTACCGGTTTTTTTTTTCATTCAGAGATTATGTGAACCTAGGAATGTTTGTAAGTTTTAATAAAATGTATTTATATCGACACATCCATTTTGCTGTAATAAACCATGCTAAGCCCATCACGGTCAAAACACAGCTTTGTTTGGTCAAGTCCTAGACCTGAAATTGAAGTACTGGTATTTCAAGAGCAATACCAGTAAGGCCATGGATAGTTAACTTAACTGCTAGAGCAGAGATATAGAAGAGAAAGACAGCATTACGCCTACATACAAGGAAGTTAATAAGGGAAGTGATATATTTATGGCTTTCGCAATTTGCAAAACAATTTTTGTTTTGTATTTTGGGTACAACGAACAGTGCAGTGCGACGTATGTCTGCCCAAATATTGGAGTCTTAGTCAAGTCTTGGTCAAATGGGGTAAGTTGTATTTTTCACAGTACGATTCAGAAGAGCAGTCAGGTATTCCTAAACCTTTGACAAAAGTGGTTTGGAAAGTAGAAGGAGCGCAACACAGTGTTGTCTTATACACTGTGTTTTGAAAGCATTTAAAATGACGAGGTTCGCTTCGCCACAGCAATTTTTGATGAAGCATTAGCCTTTCATGATTCAAACCTGTTTTACATAGCAGGTCGTTACTAAACCAAGGAAAGAGAGTCCGTGAAAATAAAGTGCCTTGTAACACTTCGGTTTTAATGGCATCTCTTATCAAAGATGTCTCGAAGTGGCTGGTTGGTAAGCCTTTGCCATGTCTAAAGCAATGACCAAAATTATAGAACCAAGAATTCCACCCCATTCTTGCCGAGAAATGTCATGAAGCCACTCGTGGAGCTACAAGAGCGAAGGTCGTACTACTCATCATTGATAGATTTATCTAGATAACTTATTGATTGGGAATACATAATTATTTCAAATATGATGATAAAATACGAAATTAATTGAGCCCATCCAAACGAAAGACTTACTATTGCGATGTTCATGATCCACTGTGATCCGATCATTTACATTTACCTTCTTTTGTAGACCGTCTTAAACTTTGGCGAAAATTAGTCTACAATTGTAGGTCTTTAAACTTCGACAACAGGTTTTTTTTCTCAGTACAAATTGAACAAATACCGTCAGCCCTAATTATGTCTGAGCCAAGCTAGACTAGAATATTTTTTTTAAATATTTCAAAGAGCAAATCCAAACGAAATTCATGAGTCAATAAAATAAAGAAATTGTTTTGTGTGTTAACAGAGGTTATAATGGAGCCATGTTTGCTCACTTACTAAGTGTGACAACTTAAGCACACTGTAACGGTGGCAATCAAATTCAATCTGTTTCTTACTTTTCCCGATTCATTTGAAGATTTGTTTCTTAAAAAAAAAATAAGAAATCCTTCACATCTAAAATACATTGCATATAACATAACTCTTGACTCAATCATGCAGTCGAAATCGTTTTCATGATCTCTGTAGCCTATTTTCTGGATTCAGACGCAACATTCAATTTCACGCAGAGATAATTTTTGCTATAACACCTTTTGATACCCACATAGACACGCACAGGCTTTTCAATCGTTTCAGTAGCACGAAAAGAACGAGCTCTTGACGCTTTTTTTTGAAATGCACGAGTAATACTTCCACTATTGTGTGGCAAAAGTCGAATCAATCCGGTCGTAATAGACAGGACCTTATCAGCTTATTTTTCTGTAGTAGGTGCTGTCTAATCCCCGGTGAAACGTATAAGTAAAAAAAATCATTCGCTTTGAGAAAGAATAAATAAATCTTTCATCATTTTCACCAAAGAAATATCGATGAAAGCAAAAAAGTAAAGCCCAAAAAGCCATAGCAACTGGAGCCTAAGAGAAAATTCACTGATGGAATTCGTATAGTTACCAAGGTTACTGTTATAGGCCACATTAATTTCCAGGACACATACTCAATTGAAAACATGAAATTTTTTCTTCCATTAAAATTTATCGTATTTTACAGAGTATGGGGTTGAGGATACGAGCAATCATAAGTGTTGTTTAGGTGATTATGATGGTGACGATGATAATGATAACGCCAACGGAAAAATTGGTAGACGTTTTTTTCAAGAGTTTTCTTTGAAATCGACATTTCTATCGACCGACTTATTCAATGTCAGGTCTTCGCGGCGGAATGAGAAATTGTGAAAGTTATCTCTGATTCGAGTGTCAATTCGGTTTTAGGAGAGCAGCTGCTCTATTAAAAAGTTTTATAGATAATTAGATGAGAGTGTGATGAATGACATTGATAGATGATAAAAAAAAGTCGCTCAGGTGGCTTTCGGGATGTAAGATTTGATGATGCTTTAATATTTCTGTTTCTGGGAGATATAGCAAAATGTCCATTGGAGAGGAGCTAATATTGAATAATTTCATGGTGAATCAATGTTTTACAAATAATCAATCGCAAGTTCATAATAATACTACATCAATATTTAAAGCTATAAAAAAGCAAACCTTGTGTGGGGGTCGGTAGCTTAGCTGGCAAACGCGTCAGTTCGAAGCAGCGATCTACTGGCCGTGGGTTCGAATCCCGCCGTGCCCATGGGTGTATTATTTCGTCTTGTGTTGTCTTAACAGTCGGCGACTGGGCATAATACCAGCGCTCCATTAATTAAGTGTCACATTAAAGTTTTAGTAGCGACTAGCCATAACACTAGCGCTTTAGAAAATAAGAAATAAATGTGGCACTTAAAAAAGAATAATGGAATAACTGATATCGGCTTCTCCCATATGTGTCTCCCTACCGCCATCGCTAAGCATTCGCTTCAAAGGGCAATCCCCTGAGCTTTGGCATTATCGTAGAAAAAAAAAATATCTTAAAATTCTTAGATTACGTGGTTTTTTCTTGATTTTCGAAGAAGTTTTGCATAAATATCAACAAATATATTTAGTGCGATTATCTCTGGAGTGTGTGATCCGGAACAATTTAAAATAATACATAGAATAATTGAGAAATCGGGCTGAAGTTTATTTTAACTGTAGCAAAATATTACATTTGAGTAATTATTTAAGTATTTCATACATATGGAATCTTTGTAACCAATTTTCCATTACTCCTAGCGAGCACCTAGAGCTCACGTAAGATTAAATATTTCCAAAACGGTCACATATGCATGTTTTCGAAACCCATTTCTCAAAACCGTTTTTTTTTGCAAATTTATTTGTAATCATAAGGACACCTAAAATATCATTAAAATGGGCGCCGGCGTCAAAGCGTTAGCGATTACCAACATTCGACAAATCTAGACATATTTCACATGTGTTTCAAATTCCAGCTCAATTGGATAACGCGTTCACTAAACTTACTTAAAATAAAAATGGTATGGCCAAGTTGAAAGCATGAATGTGTTAAATTTTTAATTTTTCTTTTTAATTTTTGATTTACAAAGTAATATATTGGTACCCGAAATTGCACTAAAATATCTACTGTATTTTCTACTGTATTCTACTGTATTTGAAATTATTAAGTCCAAAATATGATCATTGGTATTAAGTAAATTACTGTACTGATATAAGGAGCGTGTAGAGAGAAAAGAGAAGAGAGAGATGAAAGCCGCATTTGTAAATGAAACACACAAATAAGACATATCCCATTGAACGGACGGAAGGTTGAAGTCATCACATATAATTACAGGGGGCTCTGAAAAGTGGATGAAAATGAAATTGGATATATAAAAAAAAACTCTAGCGCACCTGAACCGCTAGAAACACTAATGTTCGAAGAACAGTAGAAGAGTCGTGCAGGTTTTGAGTGCATATTTCACCACATGAGCTGCTTATTACGGCCAAACTGTTTCAAATGCCACGTTTTACTTTGGTCTCAAGAATGCATTATAACTCATATGGTAGAAGGTTTCAGATATTACCACTGGCATGAATTTCAACGTTTATGGGAGCAAAACACGGGTTAATTATATTCGTTATCAGTTGCTTATTTCACCAAATTTTGAAAGCAGCATCTCATATAACATCAATGAAGAAAATGCTCAGTGCCTGCAGCACTGTAACTGAAGTTGGTGTTTGGGGCTGCGATCCGAAAAATTTGCAGAACTTTGCGAATTGTAACATCGGTTATTTATTTTCATTGTAAATGTTTCCGGTATGTATACTAACTGTAAGCATTTATTGATACAAAAGTAGCACAACCGACTCGTGCTGGCAACCTTTCGCCAGTATCAAAGCCAACAATATATCACATCTGCTTCACGTTGTTATATTACATTCGAAGTTATAGGAGTATAAAGAAATTTAGGGTTACCTGCAGCAAGTTTTTTCAAATAATCGAAAGCTTAATATTTGCTGTTTATTGTCACTACAATATCATTACCAATTGAAAATTCTACGATAAAACCGCTTACTAAAGATATTGCAAACAAACACAAAACCAACAATAGCTGGCAACCCTATCGTGTCTTTTCAACCAAATTTGGCCTGAATAATGTTTATAATAGGTTCCATTAATTGTATCAAATTCGTATTGATTTCTAGACTGCACTGGAAGTTATAGGGCAAAAAGTTTTATTTTCCTGAGCGAATTTTCAAAACCAAAGACACAAAAATTACCATAGCTGGCAGCACCAATCGAATTTTTCAACCAAATTTCTATCAAACAGAGTTTAGAGTAAGGTTCAGCTACTGTGTCAATTTCATGAAAATCAAGTAACTTATTCACATTTCATAGGGCAAAAAGCAATTTTTAATCTTTGTAATTTTTCAAGATGGGACCACTGGCACAGAGTTGCCTACAATTCAAAATCGCTTCTATCAGACCTGGTCCTACTTAAGTCCAATGCATTTTGCAAATTTCAGTTGTATCTGATTATTGATTCGTGAGTTCCCGTGAACAGAAGTTTTTGATGCTAAAAATATAGGTTAACTGGGAAAGGTTTACCGGTCTTGTCCGACATGAAATTTCCAAAGTTTTACTTTGAACGTGTAGATAAAGCATAAGATTTGTATACAGATTGGTTTTATTGTAAGAAACGGACAGTCTTTAGGATATTCGATGGTTTGAATGTTTTCACTTCCAAATTTTTATTTTTTCAAATCTAAGACACCAAAATTATCATAGCTGGCAGCTCCAACCGAAGTTTTCGACCAAATTTCTATCATACGTGGTTTGAAGTAAGGTCCAGCTACTGTATGAGTTAAGATTTGTCAATAATAAGATTTTTTTTCTTATTCTTCTAAAGCAAAAAATGTTCAGGAGGATAGATGATTTGAAGGATTTTTTTCACGTGCCTGCCGTAGCTACAGTGTTGTCCGCAAGTCTTGAAAACCCACGTGTGTATAGTCTTAGTCAACATCAATACGCTCTGCGAATTTCAAGATGATCCTTTGTTTTCATCAGAAGTTATGATAAATAAAAATTTCAAAAAAAAATCCTTGCCTACTCAGCGCCCACACAGGACTCAAAATTTCCAATTCTTCATCACGAAAAAGCATAAAACATAAAAAGTTTTCATTCCCAATGCTTTTCTTTAACAAAAATGTACTCTGCATAGCAATATAGGGGTACCTGAAAATTCACTAAAATGCCTGACGCCACCAAATGGTTAAAGATATCTTAATTTTAACAAGTCATGGACCTACTCCCTATATACATCTATGTTCTCCGAAAATTTCAGCTCAATGGGATCGGCCACTCAAGAGAGTATCTAACTTATTCTTTTTGCTGATATATATTTATATACGATGAAACGAGTCTAATACTAATTTTCATAGAAAATCACTAAAAAAAAAATGAGTTACGGGGTCGAAGATTTTCAGACGAAAATGATATGAACGCGGCCGAAGAAAACAATTTTGAAGAGAAATCGAAAGATTATTTTTTTAGTAGCATAAAGGCATTATATTCACGATGTGAAAAGTGTATTTCCCTTGAGGGAGATTGCATTCAAAAATAAAAAATATAAAACTATACAGACTTTTCATTCATTAAGTATCTTAGGCCGCGAACTTATCGGTCGTCCCTCGTAGATACACGAACAGTAACATACTCAACGGGATACGTCCAGTGATGCCAATTTAGCTATTTTGTAGCTAGATTTAGCTACAAAAAGAACCTGTTTAGCTACACAATTTTTCATTTAGCTATTGGCTACAAATTTAGCTACTAACTTATAGATTATAAATAATCTAAATTTTTGCTTTAATTACATTAATTTTCACTAGTTTATTGATATTTAAAACACTCAGTGCTTGAAAACAATCTCCTCAAATTCTAAGGTAAACGCTAATATTTTAGGTAGATACAATAGCAGTTGCTTTCAATTTTCTCGGTAAGCCTCTGCTGTTCAAAATATCGCAAAATATTCACACGAGGCAAATTTTTTCTCCCGATGAGTTGGCAAAGTACAAAGGAAGTTTATCTCTGTAAAGGCGACAATTTTTCAGAAACTTCAACATACATACATATATATCCTTCAAAGTCAACTCATTGAAATATAGGTGAAGAATGTTATTTGGCTAAAATGATTTATAGGGAGTATAACAATGATATAAACCTTTTATATCTCTTATTTCTTCAACACATTTTAAAAGATGCTTCAGTAATGAACACAGTTCTGTTCAGCCGACTAAGCTCCTTAACGATTTTTGTTTATTTATTGAAGGTTTGGCTAAAAAAATGGTGTATCCAGATTGTACAATTAACGTTTTGTCAGAAAATGTGGAATCAAATGACTACGTTCACAATAATGCCTATTTAGGATATAACTTTGAGCAAAAAATAGTTGAACTTCGAAATAATAATACAATTTCAAAGCCAGATGAAGACAATATAAGGCAGACTTGTATAGCATTTATAAAAAAACTTAATAGAAGAGCTGAAATATTGATTACCTGATAATCTTAAAATTTTGCGAAATATTTTCCAATTTTCTGTGGAAAATATAAATTTAGTCGATGATGAAGACTTTATAAAAATTATAAAGTTGTTTACGGCCGATAAAACATCTATTCAGAATATACTGGTTCAGAAAAAACAATTAGCAATCGTTAACTGGGGAGAAAAAGCTGATAACAGAAAATTTTGCCTGGAGGTGTATAATTATAAACAAAGACGCAGCAAATATCAACCCGTTTAACGATCTCTGTGCGATTGCCTTTAGGTTACTAGTTCTTCCTTGGTCCAATGCAGAAGTTGAACGTATTTTTAGTCAACTTTCGATTGTGAAAACCAAACATAGAAATAAACTCAACTTAAAAACTTTACACCCAATCCTTACTATTAAATATGGGTTGAAACGGTCGCAAAAATGTTATAAAGATTTCGAGTTCCCTCATGAAGTATTGGCGAAAATCGGCACTTTAGACGCATATGTAGAGAACGAAAATGAGTTTATAAATTTTGATATATTACCCAAGCTTGAAGAAGATTTTTTCGACATAAATATAATTTAAAAATGGTTTTGTGAAATATTTCAATTGCAAGCATGAGTTACGGTTAACAACAAATGAATGAGTTTAGTATTAGTAATAGTTCATAGCATTAAATTAATTAATTACTCATTATCCGATGTACATTTAATATTTTTCTACATGAACTATAAAGATTAGCTTAATAAAACTGTTTTTCAGAACCTTGAGTTTTTTATTGTTGAATTTAGCTACACTTTTTAGCTACAAAGTGAACATTTTAGCTATTTTTAGCTATTTTTCCCCTCAAATCTAGCTACAACGGCTGGAAAAAAGTTGGCAACACTGGATACGTTACCTGTAGCTTTGAGCAAAGTGTCTCAGTAAATAGCTTATGCATGCTCTGAGGACCCCATCGCCATCAGTTTTAGCTGACAACGAAAGATTATGATCAGGACTTGCTCCAGTTTGGTTCTAAGCCTACGTACATTCTGCCAGTATCAAAGGAAATTAGACAACTTATTAGGAAGGTATATACAGTTTAATTGGCCAGAAGTGGAGCTATGAGTTTATGGTTCGATTCTGGGTAGTCGAAGCAACACTTCATACTTCCATCCTTTTTCTTCACGAAGCCAATGGTATGACTATGTCTTCCTGAAATCCACTCATTTTTACACAAATATTTTCAGGACACGCCAAAGGCACTGCGAAACTCTCTTTGTCACATGAATTCCGGATATCAAAGATTAATATTTTTTATAAACACAAAGCGCAGTCAGTCTGAAGAAGGTAGTTGCCTAGATTCGGCAAAGGGTCCTTAAAAATTTGAAATGTCAGTATAAGTTTTTGTTGTTTAATACGTTTGTGCTTCACGACCACATCCGAAAAAAGTTCCACACCGCAACTGCTTACTTTATTTTGTGTTGTTGTTAGTTCTTTATTTCGTTCTTTGGGAGCTGAAACTCAATAAAATGCTACTAATAAGGTGATAAAATCAATATAAAATTGATTTGCGTGTTTACGTTCACGAAGGATATGACATTGAAACGACTCCCTTGGATCGAATTGCAATGGTTTTTACGAAAATTCAATAGGCGATTGGAAGAAAAATAAAATGATTTTTGCAAAAACTATTTAAGTTCAGTTTAATTAGTCTGGTTGCAGTTATATTTAACATTTAATCATGATCAAAGTATTTATAGTGATAAAAATCATAAAATTGCTAAGATAAAGCGATCTGATAATAAGACAATCATTAAACCATCCATGGATTTTTTTTATGCACTTGGTATTTGAAGATTGTATGTCTTTAAATCTATCTTATCTTATTTATCATTTATTGTTGAGATTAAAATTGCAATGGACGCGTCGCGACTTCGAGAAAAAGCTTGTCGAAAGGTGTAAGCCGAAAGCCCGCCGGCACCGATTATAAAGGTGTTCATAAGGTGGACCAGTTCGAGGAGGAAAAGTGGGCAGCTTGATTCATTTAATCTGCGCTCCCCGAAAGTTTCAAATGTCGGCTTCGGCGAATAATCGTTTTAGTTGTTGTGTTGTGAACAGACGCTGCTGCTCTTTACGCACCAAGCCACTATGAATGCATCACACGTCGTCAGACCAGGTCGTCGTTGTTCTCACACACTAGCGAAATAATGCACAAACGCATACACTTACCTGTGGAAATGGTGTCAGTGGGCCAAGGACAAATGAGACAGAAATGATTCAGTAATTGAGTACGGCGTTAAATTTTCACTCCAATAAACTGGCTTCTCACCGCACCGCGCCACCGGCTGCAGTGCGGGTAGTTTTAATTTGCACGACTCATAGGCCTATGCTATGATTAAGATTATGATGACGGCGACGATGAATCTGCGGGGCCAGTTTTCTTTCGCAAGGAACATACAGCCGAAACGGATCTGTTGGGTGAATTGTGTGGGCCACGACCAAGGTAGCCGAATAAAACGATAGCTGTTGGATGATTCTATTATGAGGCCGGACCAATTCAGATCGGTATTCTTTGGGGAAATCTGCAGCTGCCTTTAAATTTCGCATAATTATGCTAAAATAAAATTTGATATTATACTCATCGTTCAAATGCCCAAGACAGCTCACGGTAAATGAATTTTTGAAAGAGTGCACGAAAAAGGCATGATGCTTTACACGTGTCGAATGCTTTTCAATCAACAGCTCGCTCAATATTTTCGTTCAATATTCATGAATTTAAGTTAAATATAAAAAAAGCCTAGCACAGTAAAGAAAATATTACGTTCTTTGAGGTTTTGAATATTTATGTATAGCGCACACAGAAGAAGAGTTAAACATGCGGCAGAATATCAAAAGAGATACAGAATAAGTTAAGCTCACGAAATATTTGTTTAACGAAAAATTCAGATTCATTATTCTACTTTCCGAAAAGTATGAATCGATATATTTTTAGAAATTTACGGCATTGCATGGATAAGTTCGCCAATTATACAAAATGCTTAAATCATATTATTTCACACTCTTTAATTAATCTTTGTAACGATCATGGACACATCGAAACATCAATTAATCTCCACGTATTTCTCCAATGCCTGCAATGTCTATTTCAATGGCAAAATCGGTTAATTGAACCTTATTACATGTAACGGACTCTAATGCGCAACTACATAAATGTTGTATACCATTGCGGCTACTTTCAGCCAAAAACAAAAACTATTTTCATTTTTTACGAAAATGCAGGTTAGATTATTAGAAATGACCTGGTTTCGTTACGAGCGCGTACAGATTGAACGTGTGTAGTGCTGCATGTGCGAAATGAGGAATCAATGTCAAGGATGCTGTGCTGGTAAATCTTCTGAGCTTCCTTCAGTTTCAAGCCACTATACATTGTGGGGTGGTGGTAGCTTTTGCTGTTATACTGGTCGAGCTGTTATGCATATCGATTGGGCAGATAAAATAACTAACAACTAGCATTGGTTCGGACATGCGCTCTATAGGTAGACAATGATAAAGGATTTAAGGAATTCGAAGACTACATGAGCAAGTATGCCATTTCAGTATGTTTTGTGTAGGAGCGGTACACTTTATTATGATTTTATCGAGCGAATATAATGCATTTTTTCACGAGCTGATTTAATTAACTTTCTAAGGCTGGCATTTTTAGCAAGACATTTTGTTGTAATTTCCGGTGTGCTGCGCCAGAGATGTCATGTGGCAATATATAATATATACATATTTTTTTATTAGTAGTTGTTTACCATGTACTTATGTAAATGAAAAAAAAACTATATCTAGAAGTTCAGTGTGGTATTCTCCGGACTGCGTTAGCCGATTGAGCTAACAATTTTCCGCAGATAATAATGCATATGCATTGCAGGGTATTTTTTAAAACTAACAATAAATATCTTTAGCCCCCTGGCAGAAGCGAGTATTTCAATGAATTATCAGGTGCCCATATATTTCTTTGGATAGAAGATCGGAAAACTAAGCACAAGAAATGAAAACTGGTTTTAGCTTGGCTTTGATAGCGCTAGAGAAATTGTTAGCCCTATGTGAGCACCGAGTGCCTAAAAGTAAGCAAAAACTCTATTTTAAGTTTTGATATGAGATAAGGTGTGGCTTCAGCCATTACGAAATTATTGAATGCATCGGTGATTACCAGAAATAGGCATGAGTAATTTTTAATGAATATACGGGCAATTCTGTAGCTAGGCGCAAGAAAAAATCTTTCAAAAGTCTCCTGAAAAAATTTCGCTTTTCGGAAAAAAAGTAACCAATAAATTAATCTAATGTCCACCTGGAAAAATTAAAGTTTTAAATATGATGTGACCCCCAAGAACGGTAATTCTTCATCAAATTACAAATTTATTAGTTCTCGAAATTTATGTTCGCGAGACCTTAACATGGGGTTATCAGATTAACATAAAATTTCCATGATGTATGTACAATAGAAGTAGAGTAAGTGTGCTGGCAGCCCTACGCCTGTTGTGTCGTTTTGAAATCAAAGCTCAACAAAAGATATGTTCCTTTACTTCTCTGGTAAAATATTTTTGGGTAACTTCTATGGTGGAAGACAATTAAGCGAAAATCCGAAAAGCAAAGGAACATGATTTGGGTAAAAACTTACAAGAAAAGCAAAGGTGACGTCTCTTTTCATATTTCCGTTTCACTCATCCTTACACCAACAACATAAAATTAATCAGAAGTCGTCAGCAGAAAAAGTTCAGTTAAAA
The DNA here is from genome assembly GCA_963978885.1 of Nemotelus pantherinus. NCBI lineage: Eukaryota > Metazoa > Arthropoda > Insecta > Diptera > Stratiomyidae > Nemotelus > Nemotelus pantherinus. The sequence continues at coordinate 27,497,129 of OZ022263.1, forward strand.
TTTTGAAGGAGGAGAACTTTCCACCAACCGAAATAAAAACATCATTTTTTGGTTAGGGGTAAGTTAAGAACCGCAATTTGGGCCCGTGAGCGCACAAATTCACCCGAAACTGAGTTAGTGAACAGACCTTTTTGCCTTGTAGCTTCTGATGTAGACATTGTAAGTTCAAAGGGTTGGTTAACTCCACTGTGAACCAAATCTGGTAGATCTTTGACTGCCAAACTAGAATAGGGCTGCAAGCCAAGGCGATATCATATTTTTTTTACCATGAAATACCACCATTAGATTTTCAAATGACAATGACTTTCTAATGAAAATTGCTGCTTATTTTCTAATTTTCTGAATTTCTGAAACTTTTCGCAAATTTTGAAATAGACGGTAACCCTCAAAATTTTTCTATCCCGAAAGTTTCCAACGCATCCATTAGATCAAGGCGAAATTCACAGAGTAAGTTGATCTTGATCGTGAAGGAGATTTGGTATCATTTTTGCTGTGATGCAAACAGAGGGAATTAAAATATTTTATGTTTCGCGGAATATATAACTCTAAGGAGATCTCTTCACATCTTAGCTTTGAGAAGATGTCGTAGTCGTTGAAGGAACCAGATTTTTTATAATGTATGTGGGCAATTTTCTTATTTGTAACCATATTTTTTCATTCTTTCGAAAACCATATAGGATAAGTGCTAGCACATAAAAATTTGATCGGGACAAATTGATGAGTGGTTAAATTAATGATAATGTAGAAACATTGCACTGCATCATCCAGAGACTTGCAGTCCAATTCATTCAACCAGTCGATATTAGTAGCTCATCATTGATTGATTCATAATCGGCAGTTTTGAAGTTAAAACATTTGCCTTGTTTTGTTGAATCACGGTTAATTCCAAGGCATGAAAAAGCACCTTGATATCTAAGGTTGGATGGTACGGATCGATGGGAATTAAAGGAAAGTCGTTGCATTATCGTAATGTTGTCATAAGTGGCGAAAACTAGATCCAGCCTGTTGTGTACTGCAGTTCTTGATGTGATTATGTTGCGAGAAGTTTCATCTATAATGTTTGAACTTTTCTGGCAGTTCCTACTTGAAGTCCAAGGTTTAGAATCCCAATCAACATCAGTAAATTATAGTCACCTGTGACAATGAGCTCAGCATCTGGAAACAATTGTGAACAGTATGCCACATCCTCAGCACATCCAACATATCTACCGATATATCAGGACCTGGAGGAAGATAGACCGTCAAGATAATTAACTTTTTAGAGCTTAAACTCAAAAGCACAAACAGTTGTTGGATACCGTTGCTTTGGCAATTAATTTCCTCCGAGAGCAGCACCAACAGATGCTTTCATGAAATTTTCTTTAATACGTTACAAAGACAATAATTAGCAAATATTGAAATTTTGCTAATGGCAGCCAAAAAAAGTAGCTATAACTTTCAGTGTAGTCATTGGATAAAAACCAAATTCACAGCGAAGATTGAATTTGATTTGAAACATTTGTAGTTGACTTTTGGTTGCATTAGTTATTTTTAGTGTAAAGTGATGCCGACACTAGTTATTTTCATCATTTTTCAACTAGGATATGCTGCCATCAAATTTTCATATCCTAAAAATGAAAATTTGAATACAAAACTGAAAACATGTAATAATTACTCTACAATCGATTTTCCTGTCAGTAAGAGCTGGAGCTTAAAAGTTCAGTCAAAGAGGCTATTGAAGGTTCCAAATCTTTTAGCAAATCAAAAGCGTATCTTGTAGGTTCCACTTCGCCACGTGCGGAAGTCCGCTAGGCAAGGCTCAACAAAATCTGGCTACCTGATTTTCCCCAGCACCGGGTTGTAGCAAATGATGTATTCGTTTGTTTCTGAGACTACAGGCTCCTGAGGTTTTCTGCATTTGTCCATGGTTGAAAGTAGCAATTTCATGACAAAACAGTTTATCACTGCCAAATTGTTTTGCGTTTACTAAATAGACAAACTGTCGCTGTTTTTAAAAACTGTTGGTTCTTTTTTATGTGGCCAAACTATTTTTTTCAGATTGTTTGCCGGTTGTGAACCCATTACTAGTAATTACCATTTTCTTCACATATTCTACCGAGTCAATCTGAGAGAGGTAATCGAAATTATTCTAAGCACTATGTTTGAATATCTCCCAGTTAGTGTTCCTGTGGTTACTAAACGGACGAGACTTGCAGGTTGAATTGAAACCCAGATTCAAGCTTTAGCATCCATGGTCAGGACGATGGTCTTCCAAGGAACGTCCAGTTTCCTATCAGTTATTCATTGGACCTACTAATACGTTTTCGCTGACAGATCTGTTAGATCTGATTGTTTATCTGGAATATGTACATTAGTAGTATGCGGTATACTACTACTTTCGTATTTGTATGCGATATTACTGCCTCTGTTCACTATCTCTAGAAGAGCTCATTCTCTTAGTCCAAGTAACTCCTGTACTACTTTTTTACACCAGCATATACATTGTTGCAATTGATGATCTTAGCACCCATAAATTAACCTGACCCGTCAAACGAGGGCTTCCTCAGTTCCGACTGCAACCATTGAGCCAAGTTGTGTAATACGGTCAATCAGTGCCACGATTAGGTGCTATTGTCACACCGCTAGCCTTCATAGCCCTTCTCGATTTCAGGATTGAGGGTTTTCGGACCTTTGACTGCTAGTTTTTTTCAAGCTTTTCTCTACCTTATTATGGAATGCAGAGTTCTTCAGCGATAGCTTATCCTTGCTTGCGAAGTATTTGCAGTCTTTTGCCAATGTCGTCCGAACCCAACTCAGTAATTATTTCTCCTCCCTGGATTGAAATGATTTGCCACTTTGTATATCGCCGGTAGCGCTGACGATACACAAAGCGGCAAACTATTTGCTTGGCTTGGGCCTGCTTTAGTTCTGGAGCTGAGCGCCATTGTCTTTGAAGAGCTCCTCTGGCACTTTGGGTCCAAAGCAGAGTTGTCTGATTCTTTCACTATTTATGTTAATGGTGGGAACCGTTAAAGCTTGAAGCTCTTCCTGAAGAGATACGGAAACGGTACCCGCACTCAGAAAAATTTCACCACCTAAAATTTTATAGAATCAAATTTAAATCAAAAGTTGAAACACTTTTAAATAAAAAACGAATCTTATTTGAATTAAATAAATAATAAATATTTAATTAAAAAAAAAATAATTAAATAATCCCCCACATTCGATAAAAATGATTCCACTTTATTATAATCATATCAATCATATCAAAATTTTCATCATTGAATGAAAAAACAAAACATTAAAACAAACGAGACAGCGTTATTGAAATGAGGTCATATTATTTGAATTAAAAAGAAACGTATATGGCGCCAAATCATATTTGAAAATTTTTGATTTGGCGTCATATACGTTTCTATTTAATTCAAATAATCTGGCCTCATTTCAATAACGCTGTATCAAAGTGTGTCTGGTTTGTTTTAATGTTTTGTTTTTTCATTCAATGATGAAAATTTTGATATGAAAATAACATTTTTATAATAAAGTGGAATCATTTTTATCGAATGTGGGGGATTATTTAATTCAAATAAGATTCGTTTTTTATTTAAGTGTTTCAACTTTATAACTTATTTAAGTGTTTCAACTTTTTAAATTTGATTCTATAAAATTTTAGGTGGTGAAATTTTTCTGAGTGTATTTGTTTTGAGTTGAACTCCTTGTAGTATTAATTGCTATGGTTGCCAAGTGGTCAACCTCGATAGCAATGTCGTCGCTGTATCACTTCTGTCGACCACCCATACAGGGTATTGCTTTCAGTAAGCTCCCCTCCCCTCTAACTTCTCACATATCTTATATGAAGAACCAATGATCGATTATAGTACTTTGTAACATAAGGTTATCCATTTCGTGCTTGAAAAAGAAAAAAACCCTGCATACAGACATCTGTCAAAGATACACGTCAACCACGCTTTCATTTATTTAATTGAATGTTTGCCATTTTAGAATATGGATCGTTTTGAAGTCGAGCAACGCGTTAAAATTATTAGATTCGAAAAAAAAAAAGATTTTTCGAAAAAAAATTTCTTCAGTGATGAGGCCCATATCTCGCTTTGTGTATACGTTAATAGGCAGAACTGTAGAATATGGGGTTCAGAAAATCCACAAGTGATTTTGTCTTTGTGTGGTGCGCATTATGGTCTGGTGGTGTGATTGGGCCGTATTTCTTTGAAGACGATCAAGGACGAGCCACCTCCGTCAACTCTGAGCGCTATGACCGCATGTTAACCGATTACCTTTGGACGGAAATCGAAGATTATGATCTTGACGATATGTGGCTTCAGCAGGATGGGGCCAAAAGTCACGTAGCACAGCAAGTCGAGCTCATTTGCAAGGGAATTTTCCAGGACGTGTAATTTCGTGTTTATACGAACAATCCCCAAACTCTGGACGAACTGAGAGCCAATATTTGTCATGGCCGAAATATTGCACGAAATGTGCCGGAAAGTTATTGAAAATTATCTCAAAGGGATTGAATTCTGTAATATGAATTTGATACATTACAGTAATGTCTACACCTCATTGTCTATACGGATTCAAAGACAATAGCTCGTAAAATGTTTTTTGCAGTTCTTCAATTTTTTACCGAACCGCATCAATTGTGTCGAGATATTGATAAGCAATGCAGTATTATGCGAAAAATGTCAAGTAAATTTCGTAACTGAATTATCCTGATTGAATTGACTAATTCGATTTTTTATATCTTCAAGAACAAGGATTTAAATAGGGAGGTTACTAAAAATTCAAAACTAATAAATTGACGTCCTGAATAAATTGACGTCCTATTTAAAGAAGAAAAACAAATTAATATCTTCAGCTTTTTTACTAAAAAATAAAAATATTTGTAATTTTAATCTTTTTTTGTGAATGTTACATTACAATAACTATTGTTCTTAAATCTTTGAAACACTTTGATTAGTTGTGATTGATGAAAATGATGCACAGATCAGGTGAACTGATTTACGAAATCTTAAGCACTTTCGTTTTTCATATATTTATACTTGTATCTCCAAGCGTTGAAAATAAACCTTGATTAAATCAAACATACGGTCTTTTCACTTGAACGCATTCCAAATATCTTCAATTTAATCGCCACCACTTGGAAATTTTAACCAATCGACGCATCTCACATTCACCTCGACATCTAATTCAATATATTTTTACATCATCAAAACTTGAGCACTGCATGATTTGCACATTGCAGCGACGATAAGGTGTATTTATTGTGCACTTATCGTTTACCATCGTTTATTTTCCCATAACTACTGCTTGGCGTCACCAAACGCAGCACTGCCCCATCCGTTTTTGTCATCAGCTAGACAAGCTGTATGGCGGCTCCAAATCTTTTTCAAATACTGTCGCGCTTGTCGAACACTTTCATTTCATAATCTCTGCAATCCGTACTCGAATCGAATGCGAGATGTTTTCACGTCACGTGCCGTACTATGTGCGCCAACGATGACACTGACACACTTTTCAATTCCCCAAGCTTAACCCAGACCTAGTACACTAGAATATCGCGTGTCCCTGACGAAAATTTTGTCGCTGTCGATAGGAGAGCATGGGGTTCGTATGGGTCTCCGGCTATATCGTCGTATGGACACAGCAACAAAGTCTTGAATGCGCTTCTCTATTGCTCCATAGGCTTCGCTATGAAATTCGATTGTAGCCATTCGAATTTTTCTGAAGAAGGCTTGCAAGCCCAGGTTTGCTTTGCATGGTGCTTAAAGCAATTATTCTCGAACATACTGATACTTTTAATTTAAAGTATCGACCCAACTGCAAATCATCTTTTGTTTTCTCACACGTACGCGAAACACGTAAATTTCTACTTGAAAATTCAAATAAGGGATCTACTTTTGCATATTTCATGAAATCACCAATTGCCCTTCTATCCGCCCGTGCATATATTCATACACTGCTTAGTTAATTCGTATATATTTACATTTTCTACGTGCACGCGGCGGTCTTTTTTGTCGTCATCGATTCATTTCGAACACAAAATTTCATGCTTTTCGAGGATTTATGCCCGAAACAATGCTTGAAACGTATTCAAGGTGTTTTGTTTTTTGGCTTTCGCAAGTAAGATTTTTGTGAAAATTCATTGCATTTTAAGCAAGGCCAACGCGAACACCGTTGCGAACCCGATTCTCATACGTAAGTACAAACGAAAATATAACTATTGGCTGGTAAGTAGATGTACATATGTATATATTTATTTGGCTCGAAGAGTTGGCGTTTATAAATTGATTCGTTTATAGTGTACTGAGTATGATTGAAAATTGGTAGAAGTGCTCACCGTAACTACGAGAGTTGCAAATCATAAAAATTTAGCAACTTCTAGTGATTTGGATGGCATTTTGTATGAATGCATACAACCTAATTGACGACTCTTTGAATAGTTGACACGATATGGTTCATGTTTTTAAAGGAAAATACAAGAATTTTTAGCGTTTGGCATGTCAGCATTTTAGCGCCCAGTGTGGGCATTAAGTTGCATAAAATTGTATACAGTGATTTTATACAGCGGAAAATATCTTTATTTCCATAAAGATACCGGTTTTCATGAAGACTGACTATGAAACGTAGGTATTGATTAGAGAGAAAAACATAAGAGTTGTTCAAAACACTTAGATGAAAAAAATCAATTTTTGATAGTATCGCAATCAAAACTGTATAAGATTTATTTTTTATCACAAAATTTTTCAGTGTTTCGTAAATTCATTTTTGCATTAAATCGATATAAATAATATCTTATGCTGTGCTTCATATTTATGGTTTTAACTAGATTTTTTTGTGATTTACCATCCTTAAGCTATTTGAGTGAGTTTTTTTTTAGTCAGAGCAATAATTACTTTGATATAAAAGCAAGGTAGATAAAGATAGGATTTTATTAAATACAGTAAATGACTCTTTAATTACAGATTTGATTTAAAATTCTAAATTTGACTAAACTGTTGAACTCATGTAGCCTATTAGATAGAGCACTGGCTCGTTGCGTGTGCGTTCTCTGGTTGAACTCCTGGTTGGACCGGATACAGCATACCTGGCTCTGTTTAGGTGATTGAGTTAAATCAGGAACAAAGTGATCATTTCACACTCGTAGAAAATTCGATTATGAAAATGGATTCATGGACAATTGACTGGCAAAAAATGGATTCAAGACAACAAACATGAATTGCAGCGGGAAAACTTTGTTAACTGCCGGCTGACAACACAATGTCCGCCTTGTATTATGTTTTGAGATGAAGAAATTTCAACTAAGTGAATTGAGCTAAATGACAGCGACTAAAAAACAGCTTTTCCAGGCAAATATCTCTTAGAAGACTGCTAACATTTTAGGTCTGCTCCCTACTTCAGTTTGGGGTAAATTTCGAAATCCGCTCCCCAGCTTACCCCTAATCGAAATATGACATCATTTTTCGGTTAGGGGAGACTTCCTCTCTTGGAAAACTTTACCCGAACTTTTTCTGCTGGCGATTTCTTCTTCTTCCTATGTGGTCCCGGCTGCCAAGTAATCCAATTAAAAAAATAAAATAAAAATCCAATTGAAGACTAGACCAGGAATAAATATATATATATATATATATATATATATATATATATATATATATATATATATTTATATATATATATATATATATATATATATATATATATATATATATATATTTATATATATATATATATATATATATATATATATATATATATATATATATATATATATATATATATATATATATATATATATATATATATATATATATATATATATATATATATATATATATATAAACATATATAAACATGAAAAGAATGAAAAAAAAGTATAACTTTAATAAAATAAAGTACAAAATTTAAAAATAAAAACAGACAATTAATTCAAGTATATAAAAGGTGGTAAATGAAATCTAATCATAATTCAATATAGAGATGAAATTGGAAATTCAATAATCTAATTTATTTATTTCGCAAGAGAAAACGCTTGCTCTTAATTTTTTATTAAAAGTGTGTAACGAAGGCGGAAGAGAACCAATATTCAAGCAATTATGTTGTCCAGGTAAGAGTTAAAAGTGGAGAGGAAAAATATGTATGAGTGCGAGCATAAGGTATGTTGAGGATAAATGAAAACCTGGTAAAACGTACTGCTTCACGAACAGAAAACTGCGCACTGGTGGATATATGTAACAGAACTAGTGATGGCCTCAAAAACGCCAAACAGTTTGCAAAAACTTTTGGGTGCAAAAAACGTTTGGCTGCAAAAAACGAACGAATAGTTTTTCCAAATAACGACAAACAGTTTTTCTAAAACGATCATTTTTTCTAAAACTAACTGTTTTTCTACAACGAATAGTTTTTCTAAAATGAATCGTTTTTCATTATTCTAACCGTTTTTATAAAACGAACTGTTTTTATAGAACAAATCGTTTTTCTAAAACGAACCGTTTTTATAAAACAAACAGCTTTTATAAAACGATCCTTTTTTTAAACGAATCGTTCTTTTAAAACGAATCGTTTTTCGTTTTCCTAAAACGAACCGTTTTTCGTTTGTTAAAACGAACTGTTTGGCAGTGGAAAACAGTTTGCCTATGAAAAACTGTTTTTCAGCGGCAAACTGTTTGGTACAGCAACACTGTTTGGCAGCGGCGATTTGTTTCGTATCGGCAGACTGGTTTTTAGCCACAAACTCTTTTGGGCTATGGAAAACTGTTTAGCTGCGGGAAATAGATGTTCAGAGGCAAAGCATGAAATGAATAACCCTATATAATACGAGATTGTCAGACTTATTAGGTGCGTTTTTTTGCATCTCGATCAAGAGCTGGTTATGGTAGGTGGCATTGAAAACAACAACAGTTGTTGTTGTTTTGAATGCTGCTCACCAGATCCAGCTCTCGATGGCATACGACCATGTATGTTGATTCTTTCCGACCATGTGTATTTATTGATGTGTGATTATACGGTTGATCAAGTAAATAATATATTGGAAAATTGGGACAATACAAGTATCAATTCAGTTTGGAAGCGCTTAATACTAGCAATGAATGTTTACGATACGATGGTGCAAGACATAATACATAAAATATATGTAAGAAAAACATAATACGTAAAAATTCATTGTACTGAATTAATTGAAGATTATTCAAACTATGAACAATGTTTCTGAATTGAACTACAAATATTTATTTTGTTGCACAGCATAAAATATTTTCTTGTCGTCAACAAACTGTTTTTTTAAACAGTTTTAAAAACAGTTGTTTTTTCTGCAAAAAAAAAAAAAATTATTCGGTTTCCTCTTTTGAAAACAAAAGAAATGCCCATCACTAAACAGAACCATTAATAATTTTGTGCATGAGACATTCGTCAAAATACACTCTGCGTGACAAGACGGTAGGGATTTCAAGGACCGAAAGACGCATACTATACTCACAGTAGGCAATACGGAACTCGAAGAATAGCGAACGAGTAATTCTGCGTTGCACCGACTCAACACCATCAATTGGAAAACGATAATCAGGGCACCAAATTTGACAAAAATATGCACAAGGAAATATCAGTTAAATGTCTGGACGCTCTGAGAATGAAGCCGCACAATCGTGAGGCTTTGGATGGGAGGGAGATGCAAAATTTGGACATCAAATTTTGGTTTAGAGTCAAACACACCAAGGTCCATGAAATTATCAGTAGGACTGAGGAAAGAACCGAGGATGGAATAGGAAAACATGATGTGGGATAACTTAGATGTAAAGGACATCTGGAAGCATTTACCAACATTAAGGTTAATACAATTGACAGAGCACCAGTTACCTAGAGCAGACAAGTCTTCCTGCAGCTGGGAGCAGTCATTCACTGATTTAATCAACCTGAATATTTTCAGATCGCTGGCGTACAAAAGGCAGAGGGAAGAACGATCATTTATAAACAAGAAGAAAAGGAGTGGACCAAGAATTGAGCCTCGCGGAACACCACAAGTAGGATAGAAGGGAAAGAAGAATAAGAGTGAACCGTTACAAAAGAAGCATGATCACGAAGGCATGAGGAAAACCAGCAACGAAGCTGACCCGAAATATTGAAATCATCGAAGACTTAAAAGCCTTGACATTCAAAGAGTTAAAAGCCTTGACAAAGTCTGTAGATGGCGGACGCAACAGTATTACTGAACGAAAGTAAGTTGGAAACTATTGACTTACCTTTGATGAAACCATTTTACTCAGAAGCGAGAAGAGGTTCAATTATAGGATATACTCTATTGCAAACAACTCTCTCGAAAAGCTTACTGAAGCAAGATAAAACGGATATGGGGCAATAATTGGGAAAAATCTTTGCGGATTTCCAGGAAGAAGTAAACGTACAGGAAGAAACACTAAGGTTAAAGAAGACAGATAAAGGAACACACAAGAATGATGACAGCGACTTTGTAAAGATATTAGGTAAACCTTCGGGTCCGCAGATGGCGCTTCTGTATAGGTTAGCAAGCAAACTTTCGACGACCAACGGGCTCGTCAAAAACCATAAAAAAAAACTACTAACATCTGAAGAGAAAATATTGACAGAGAAGGATGAACTTAGTTGAGAGGTAGCAAAAGAAAAGAAATTAGCAAATAGCTCACATATTTCTTGAAGCGATGAAGCAGATAAATCATTTGGGTGCATCACAGAAGGGATAGAAGGAGATTTTTTAAGGGAACTGATATATGACCAGAAGGGTTAGGATAGGACGAGAAACATAAGGTGTGAGTGAACCTCCGAGGAACAGATTCAGCGGCGTTGAAAAGGTATGTGAAACGAGGAGACCAGACTAGACTACAGTATTCAATTTGGGAACGAACTAGGGTAACAAATATCTTAACACATGTAAAAATGCTAAAAGAATTGTGGCAGGAACGTATGCAAGGCCAGCAATCTTTGAAGCACTATTTGTGATGGTACGAACTTGAATATCAAATTTAAGTTTACGATCGAATGTTACCCCTAGATCAGTAAAATATTCCACATATTTATGTTATTCGTGTGTACTTTAGCATCTTTTTCTTATTTTGTAAGTTTTTACTCAAAGTCCGTTCCCTTACTTTTCGGGTTTTCGGCAAATTTTCTTCCACCATAGAAGTAAATTTTTACCCAAAATTTTTTTACCTAAATAGATTTTACACGAGATGTAAAGGCACCGGCCTTTCTAAATTGCTAATTAAATTATCTATTGCTAAAAAATAATGTTTCTGCTATCGCAAAAGTTACACATAATATGAAGCAAACAGGGAATTTACGCAGTAATATTATGATTCTCTTTTATCCAATAAGCTTCTTTCAGAAAAACGATTACCAATTGAAAATTTATAGAAGAATCATTTTTTACTTTAAGAACTTTGAGAATGCTATTTAATCCCTTCAGGAGTCACATTTCAAATGAGGGTCAATGACCGAAGCCAGATGTTCTGAAAACCATATGTATTCTTAATATTTCTCAATTTTTTGATAGAGAGAAATTAAAGGGTTTTTTCTGGAGACTTTTTCTACAATAAATGATATCTTTTTGCTACTTTCAGCGTTGCAACAAACGTCATGAAAGCTGGGAAAAAATACAAGTTGGAAATGTCACTGAATTTTGTTGCGGAGCGGCCAAGAATTTCAGTTGGAAATAAGGTGGAATTTGTCAGTTTACGATAGGGAACGCTAGCCAGATTGTAAATTTTTAACCTTTTACGGTGCTTCAAAAAAAAAAATGTCAAAACTGTTATTTCTTAAATAGATTGTAGAGTAATATTATTACTAAAAAAATGCTTTTGAAAACCTATCCATGTTTCACTTAGGGTAGAAGGTTTTTGCCCGTCAAAAGCAGTATTTACTAGTCAACGAAATGTGAAACCTTAAAGATGTATCTGCTCATCAGAAACCCATAGCCACACATAATTTGTTTTTGGTAAATATTTCTCTTTCTCAATATCCTCCGACGTTTTGTCATCCTTTCGCAAGATTTGATTTTTTTGGTGAATGTTGATGGTTCTCAATTATGGTGACGGTTGATAGTCATTTTAACACAAAAAAGTGAATAAGTTTTAAGTCCTCGCTAGTTGAAATCTTCAAGCTTCTTCAAGGATAGAAAAAAAATCGACATTAGGTAGTGTAATATATAAAGCCAAGAGATTATCTAACTGTTGTATATTTTTCTTGTCGAAGCACACCGAGTCCCTACCAAGAAAACCAAAGAACCTAGCAATTCTATTGAATTATAAATCAACAAAAAATTAAAATACTCTTTTCTACTCGTACAAATATAACTCGGTATAGAATGATTCAGGTACCATTACGATAAATGGAATGTTTCTGCTTGAACTTAAGGACTATTAGTTAGAAATTGTGTTCAGAGTGCTTAGTTTACGATTTGTTGCTTTTAGTGTCGAGAAGGAAAAGGGTGTGAAAACTCAAATTATGTACGTAAATTATATTTAATATGCGAAAAGATGGCAAAACGTCGGAGGAAATCCTAAAAGAGAAATAGTTTACCAAAAATTTCTTAAGGGGCTACATAGGTCTTGAAGGAAAAAAAACAACTTTTTCAAAAAATTGTATTTTAAAAACCAAAAATCTATTTTATTTGTAATTTACAAATAGAAAAGTTTAGCATTTCAAGAAGTCGTAAAAATATTTTCAGCTAAAAATATTGAAAATTGTCGATATTCCTGCAGTTTTCTTCGTCCAGCCTTTTTTTTTGCGGTAGGCAGAATATTTCGGTGCAGGTTCATCTGAAATCAAAAACTCAAAAATTTTCTTATAATTTATACCCTTGGCTCATGATTGAACAAAGGGATTTTGAATCGATCGACTCGTTCTTGTTTTATACGAAAAAAATGTTTTAAAAACGATGAGAATCGGAAAAATACTAAAAAAAAAAAATGTCAGACGAAAATACATTCAAACTTATTTCAAAACTATAAATCAAACTTATTTCAAAACTAAATTCTTTCGTTCAATCATGAGCCATGGGTATAAACTATAAGAAATTTTTTGAATTTTTGATTTCCGATGAACCTGCACCGAAATATTCTGCCTACCGCAAAAAAAAAGCTGGACAAGGAAAACTGCAGGAATATCGACAATTTTCAATATTTTTAGCTAAACTTTTAAACTTTTTAAACTTTTCTATGTATTAATTTCAAATGAAATAAATTTTTGGTTTTCAAAATACAATTTTTTGAAAAAGTTTTTTTTTTCCTTCAAGACCTATGTAGCCCCTTAAATATGGTTAGGGTTTTCTGATGAACGGATGCGTACATCTTTGAAATTTTACATTGCGTTGGCTGAATTGAAATATGACAACAGATAAATACTGTTTTTGACTGGCAAAAACCTTCTACCTTCAGTGAAACATGGAGGTATCAGAAATGGTATGGTGTTATTTTTCTGGTCATGGTGTCGAAGATCTTGAACAAGCATATCGATATTAAAGAACACTTAAAAAATATTGTTGCTAAACTAGGGATGCATGATAATTATCTATATTACCAAGCCAGCAACTCGAAGCATAAAGCTCTCGATACACGTCTATAGTTTGTATATTATAGCATAAAATGCAGCCCCACAATCCCCGGAATCTTCAACATTTAGAGAATTATTGACTGCATTTGGCAAAAAAAAATCATAAAAACTCACTAAATGCGGAGCAAGTAGTATTTAAAGGTCTCAATTACACTATTTACTGACTTAATACACCCCAAGAATAACCTGTAAAGCTGATAAAGTCTATGCCGGATAAATAAGACACATTTTAAAACGAATACGCTTTTTAATTAATAACTAAATAATTGAAAAAATCTTTTTATTGGGTTGTGAAATAAGGTTCCACTTTTTTGAAAAAGTTATTGCTGGGGTGCATGTTTTGTGGGCCCGCTCTTTTGGCGCCCTAAATAAATATTCTCAGTTCGAAGATTATATTGTGCATTTGGTAGGACCATATCATGAGCTTCTTACATTTGTGATTGAACCGACTTTAACTTATACGTTTCAGTAAAAAAATACCTAGAAAGAGAGAACCAAAACCAATCAAAAAATACCTAGAAAGAGAGATATGGGAAATATTAGCCCACTTGTCCTGCCCTTCAGACATCGATCATTCAGATTTTCACTTGTTTTGCTCAATGCAATCAGTTCCAACTGGATAAAATTACGCTTCTACAATCTATCTAATTTTTACTTTGAGTTATTCGGATTCAAGATAGTTTTTTTTTATGAAAACAAGATTAGTTTTCATTCTTCGTTTTTATTACTTATTAAAAAAAAATATCCTGCACTACAACCCATACGCCAGCCCCCTTATCAAACAATTCAGCTTTGGCATATCAAATCATATTCCTTATTCAATTACTATTTAATTACATTCTCACCTATCTGAAGTAAATTATATCTGACGAAATACCTACATACGTGCTTCAATATCTGGCCATGAATTCTATCTTAAAGATAATACACTCCAGCATGACTTTTTTCAAATAATTCAATAGTAAATAATTACAACATCCAAAACAATCATTAAAAGCACGACCATTCATTCAATTCAGGTCAAGCTTTGATTTGCTTTCACGAACTAGATCATCGAATAAAATCTTTCAGATTTTTACTGTACGCCTGTACTCATAAAAATCAAAGAAACAATAACAAAATCCATGAAGAAAAAAAAACAAAACATCGTAAAAACACTTTCATTTTCATTACGAATCATTGAATTTAAGCGATTCACTCGTTTTCGATCGCAGTGTCTTTAAGTTGTACGTAAATACATAATTGCATTGACTACCTCATCCATACTATAGCTTACAAGTTGTCCTATTTTTCCTATCAATTTCATTTCATGCCCCTTGACGAAATAAACGGCTTCTCATAGATTAAGCTTACGGCTGTATTCGTATTCATGTGCGTACGTACGTACATCCAAACGATGTAGTATAATATTCCGTAGAAAATCGATCTGAGCTCATGCGCCCGTTTTTATCATGTTTACACTTTTATTTAATTTTCTTTTCGAGAAGTAAGTAGTAGACATTGACATACTAACACAGTGGCCATGACTGACTTTTATGAAGCCGCGGCAGCATGCCGCTGCGCTGTGCTGAAGCTTCGTCGCACCGCACCACTTTTCCTTTTTTTTTTCTTTTTCATTCGTGAAAGATTGCATCAACAGGCTACCAGGCAACGGGTGGTGGCGGTGGGCTTGAAAACAAGCAGGCACCCAAACAGGCAGTTAAGGAGGCTAACTGGCCAGCAAGCTGGGTTGGTTATTGATGGTGACCTGAAAACGCGGGTTGGTGCGCCACTCATCACTACTACTGTTACTGGTTACTGATGGTCGTCTGACTACTTTCCATTTCTACTGCAGCCGGTGTTGGCCGAAAAGTACTAAAGGTGGCATTGTGGAAATTTTACGGTGCTATGGAGTTATATACGTACACGCGTTGATGATTTTGGGAGTATGCTGGTAACGATAAAGATGTTGGTGCAAATATGTGGAGTTAAATAGAAGCTCCAAAAAAGGTTTTGCGTGATTTGTTGAAATGCATCTGGATAGGATATTGCTCATATAGCGTCAACTGTAATGATGTAAATGATGTGGAAATATGTGAAGAGCGATGTCTAAAAAGAGCAATATTTAAAGGGGCCCAGGCGGCAGGATACCTCACATTTAGAAGTAATTATGTTTCTATATTCACAAGTTTTTGAAATACTCCGGTTTAGGATGGCTTTTTATTGGATATCCTTAAATACGGATGTTGCATTTATTTTCATTATCCTTTGTATAAATAGGAACAATGTTAATGAGCACTAAACTAATCGATATAAGGTGATACGCTTCTCAGATAAAATTGGATAAATTTCTTAACAGTCACAAAAATGTACTATGGAAGTAACTAGGGAGTAACGAATTTGATTTTTTTAGGGTTGTTAAAGAAATTGAATTTTGCGCCATTGGATTCTACTCATAAGCTACCGTTTGCGACATTTTCTTACTCGAACACATTGTTTAGTCTTTTCAGCAATTAGCTTGAAAATATATTTGGTTTGTTACAACTATTAGTTAAATCATTGGTAGACCTTTGACGATATAACTTGACTTGAATAAATTTCACGAGAAGAATTATTTAGAACTCTGCTAGTTGAGACACCAGACAAAGGGAAGTTCAAACCCCACGATAACCTCATGGTTGTATTTATTCGTCTTGAACAGATTTATAGCCGGAATTTGCTGGCCACTGAGTGTACACTATAAATAAAACAGTGACGTTTAACTGTTTCCTCCTTAAAGTGTCTTCAAAGGCACGCAATAGCTTCAAACTGCTATTCTCTAAGATTTACCATTATCATAAAAAACGCTCAAGATGAAGATCTTTTTGAACCCCAAATTAAAATTTCAGTCATGAAGGTTATTGATTTGTGATCATGGTTCCTTTCTTATCTATAAATCAGCATAGACAAAGTATATCGTCTCTAAAGCTTATCAAAACAGAGAATAATTGATACAGGAAACTCGATCGTTTTGCGGAATAAGTCTCCGAAAGCAGAAATGATCACACTCCGGACTTTAAATTATTCAAGCTGAGAGTAGGCACCTGAGTTTAAAGGGACATATCACCTTCAAATTTTTAATAAATCAATTTTTGTTTTTTGATTGAATATGTTAGAATGAAGCTTTGATTTTAATAATATAAAATTGAAATTTTGTGAGCATATATAGCGAAGCGCGCCAAGGTCATTTTTCCTATGATTTTCTTTCACTTCGCTATACCACTAAATCGACTTAGGCTAAAGTGTGCAGAAAGATAAGTGAGTTAATTCCTTCAAAAGAAGCAAAAAAAAGTTAGCCTTGGCAAAAAAATAACAAAAAAAAACATTGCTGAAAAAGATGCTTCTAAAAAAGTTTTGAAACTCCAATAAAAAAAAGGTCCGAAAAAAGTTCAACTGCCACTAAAATTAATGAAAAATTTATCAACATATTATGGCCTACCTATACGACGAAATTCTAATTCGATTGAAAACATGTGCAAGGAAATTTGGGCAGCATATTACCAAAAAATTTCAACTGATGAGAAGAGAACCCTCAACACTCTTACTGTCCTGTTGGATAAAAAACTTGGTGCAACTGGCGCAAGGCGGAGGCAGCTGGTGGTAATGCTTTAAAAAATTTCAAGCATCCTCCACCTTCAGATGATGAGGTACAGCAATTTTAAAGCCTATTTATGAAGACTGATCATCAGAAGATTTATTAAAGCGCTGCTTGGGCAATTTTACGCAAAATAATAACGAAAGATATAATTCTTTTATTTGGAATTTGGCCCCCAAACATACTTTTTGTGGAAAAAATATCATAAATATGGCTGCAAATATTTCTGCATGTACATTCAATGAAGGATTTAGGGCTATCTTGAAAATAATGCAAGTCATGGGAATTACAATTGGCCAACGTGTGCTGGAACATGCAGAAAATAGAGATGCTGCAAGAATCAGCCAGGCGGCAAAACACTCGACTGAGGCATCTAAAGAGGCCAGAACTGCTCGAAGGGAGCAAAAACCTTTGGAAGAGGAGGAGTATGAGCAAGAGGAAGGTATATTGTATAGTCCAGGCAACGCAGATTAAATTTTGGTAAGATTTATTAAAACTTTATTTTAACTTTAAACGCGATTTTTTCGAAACAACCTTTTTCGAGTTGGCGTGCATGATTAAGAAAAATGTATCTATCCAATCATTCTGAAATTTTAACACGTTAATCTGCACATGTTAATGCTCAGATTGAACTACGGACGAAAAAATCGGCGATAACATAAAACCGTCGCCATTTTGTTATTTTTCAACTAAATTTTTTTTTTCAGTTCATTCCAAGGCCACTTTGATGCTGATAAAAACCCCGTTTTTATTTTCCCCCCCAGCCTTTTCTGAGGGCAGTTATCGTACACGCCAGGTTTTTTGGTGTTTTTTTTTCAAAAAAAATTGTAGCAGGCGACATGGGACCATAAAAAATTTTTAACAATTTTTTTTTATGTAGTATAAAGCAAACAAAATATATGTACAAAGTTTCATTTAGATATGTCTTTTTATTCAATTAAAAACTAACCTTTGCAAAGAACAATTTTTTTTCAATTTGAAGGTGCTATGTAATAAAGTCATGGAACTTAGCGATTCTGCACTCATACACATTGAGTGTGAATAAAATCTCTACTAAGTTCAAAATTCAGACTTGACAAGGGCTGCATTTTTAACAGCGTCAGATAAGTGTGCTACACCAACAATATAAAATAGAAAATTCCACGACAGGAATCTTTTAGAAAATCCACAGTTCCCACAGCTCTGGGCATACACAATGATCGTACTTTTAAAATCTCTGCAACCGAGTTTTCGGCGAAATCACGGCCTTATTATTTCTTTTAAGTGATTTCTAAATGGCTTTTAACAATTCTTTTATTGCAAGAATTTTTTAATTTGCTTTTTATTTGATTAAATAATTAGTATAATTAAATTACAAGTCCATTTTAATATTCTCTCTGACTATGTACCATTAAATAAAAGAGAAATCTGTGTTTTCCCATTGATAATAGTCTCATTCCACACTTACTCGCTCTACAAACAAACAGAAACAAGCAAAAAAAAACCGTAAAACATTTTATGAGCACACACAGACGAGTAACTTAAACCCACGTTACATTACTTTTAGCAAAGAAAATTCTACAAAAAGACACATCTGTACAAATTAACCGTACAAAAACTCACGCACATGAAAGCATTTTCAATATGAAATTATTATCTTTATTTGTATATCTGCCATTTCGTTTGAGTTATGCAATCAAGATCGAGATCTTTGTTAACCATCGCAAAAATCACATTTTTTTCTTTCTTATTCTTATGTGTGGTCATTTTGCTAATTATGATTTGCACAACTGGCTCTAAGTATACATGTCTAAGATTCGCTTTTTGTTGCTATCACGTGCGCATTTTTTTTTGTACACATCAAATTGTACTCGCACAGTTATGATAATTACATCACGGTGTGACTGTTTAATTGAACAAGGTGTTGGTAATTGAAATTTAATGCATAGTTCGTAAGATAAATTCGATGTTCGGCGATTAGAGTTGAGATCGTTGTAATGCTGTGTGTAGTGAAGGTGTATTTTTTTGGGGTGGTAATGGGCCTATTGTTTTCGAATACTCGTTACTTGATAGCCTAGAAGTGGAATGGGCTAATGAAATGTGGTGAAGAGTACTTTGAGACAAAGGCAAAACACATAATTGGGAGTGTTGCTGTTGAAGTAGGTTTGAACTTTTAAGAGAAATACGGGTAGAGTACATCGATTTGAAATTTGATTCAACGACAGATTCAGAACCAAAAAAGATGAATACAGGTATATCAACAAACATACAAAGCCAACGCGAAAACTCTAGTAACTTGTAAACATACAAAGCCAACGCGAAAACTCTAGTAACTTGTAACTAATATTTTACTTGCAGAGCACCAAAGTATGTACTTGATAATACAACTAATATACTTGACCGCTTCAGTCTGATAAAAGTTCAAGAATTCTTTTCTTTTAAATTTAGCGAAACAAGTGGAAAATCAGAAGAACATGTTGCTTTTTCAATATTTTCTTGTTTTTAGTATGTGCTCATCATGAGCGTGAAAATCGAAAGCATTAACGCTGGATATTTAGTACGACAAAACAAAAACTTAAAAATATTGATAAAAAATGGATCAAAGTTCTTAGCGCGAATACACTTTAAGTAGGTAACCTTAGAAACATTTCTTTCTAGCACACTGAGTGCCACGTCATTCATATCTGAATAACAGGGATTATTGTTAAGCATACTGGCATTCACTTTTGGACGATGCTGTTTTGGACGATGCTGCGAGAAAGGATATATTGTGATATGTAAATGGCATATGAATATATTTAGTTTTTGTTAATGTTTCCCATTATTTTGTATAAGAGGGTTATTTTATTAAAATCAGCTTGGCACTCAATGTGTTAAGACATGATATTTTGAAGCGTGGGCTTCATATCAAACTTTTTCCAACATTTACCTTAAATACAGTAAAACAACGTACCCCTAATTCCTTACTGAAAAACTATGAACAAATTTCTTTTGGATTATATATGACCCATTTGAAAACCTTGGTTCTTGATTTCAGAGTAGACGTTTCCAGGCCGAAATACATTTCTAGAAGTTATTTTTATCCTTTTTTCGAAATCGCTTTCAAAAATATTTAATGGTAATCGATTTAAATACGTAGTTACAGCTAAGTTATTTTAACCTGGTTGAATTTGATACTATAGTACTCGATACTTTCCCTTCTCAGTTAAGTACCCGTTTAACCTTTTATTGAAAACCTGTTTAGTGCAAGAAAAGACTGAATGAAAGGTTGACATGCCATAGTCATGTAAGGGTTTCTTTCAATCAGACTTTTTCACTCTTCCTTGAAGATGACTCATTTTCTTGAAAAATGATTTCTGGTTTTAAGATTGAGCATTAGACCTTATCGCGACTGAACTGGAAAAACCTTTTATCTCAGAATCTACTATTCTTAGAAGAAAGAAAACAACACATTTTTATCTTCATTTTAGGAGTATTCGGTCCAGTTTTTTCTGAAAACCTGCATATTTTCTAAAGCAAAAATAACGGCAAATGAAGGAGCCAAAACATCTGTTAGAAGCTGAAACATATAAACAATTTAAAAAGAAATTGACTAGAGTTGCAACTCCAACACACGGAATTCTTTTGAAAAAAAAAGTAGCAGCGAACCAAAAGTGATTGCTATAATCCTTCTGAGCAATTGATTGATGACCACAGAAATATCCCCAAAGGCTATTCATCACTTACTATGCTAAATCGAACCAGAGAAACTTTAACCTTGTCCTGGTTGATACCATAAATGCTAGAAGTATGAACATTATTCGAACAACTGCCACGTAAATGCTCAATTCGTCAAATATGATGGCTACCACCAAAATAAATTTGTCGCGAAGCAGCCTGAGTCGGAACAAAAATACGTCAATTGTGGCGGAAAGCATACCGTAATTTACGGAGGTTACATCAAAACCCCCCCAAAAACAAACATAAAAATTAAATTTTTTGGTTAAGTCTCCAGAGCCACCTTCGTTTTCACTTTTATCTCGACAAACACAAACAATCCACCGAAAAATCATATTTTACCAAGTTCAATATGATCAATTGACGTCAACCGCTTATCAAGGAGGGAGAGCCCTTTTTAGTTTTACATCAGAGGCTACATTTCGTCCACATATCACCTATGAGCCTACGCATTTTGACCACACATACAGTCATGTTTTTAGATGTAGGCGTTTCACAAAATATATTCAATGCATATAAATGGGTTAAGTAAAATCTTTTTAGATCATAAGCCATTGGTTTTTCAAATCAAGGATGTCTTTTTTCATCGTCACACCAGAAAACAATTTCACTCAAGTGCCAGTGCCAGTGCCGGTAAACGATTTAGAGGAAACTATTGAGCTCCTTACCATTGAGAATTTTCAGACAAAAGACAAAAAAGTTCCTATAAGTTCCTTCGAAGAAATTGTGTTCGTAAAACAAATTATGTTCAGAAATGAGCTAGAAGTACTGGTTATTTCAGATTGAAGCAGAAAGCAAACCGTTTAATGACTACATCAGGAAATTCAAAAACAATCAGTGGGAGCGTTTTAGTGGTAGACTTGATCCTGAAAGTGGCACACTTTGGAAACTATTTAAATATTTTAAAATTCGAAACAAACCATACATGCCACCTAACCACGAATCTCCGGACCTTTAATACAATCGATGGAACTCCAATTGCAAGAAAACACTCACGACCGCCTCGAGCGACGATCGTGAAGAAGAAGAACGCATTGATCAAGCCGTGGCTCATCTCTTACATAGTATAGCTCAAAAAAATCTCTCAAAGAAGTGGAAACCTTAATTCACAGTCTCAATAAGAGAAAATCTCTAGTAATCGAGAGAATAACGAGCCTGTGCCTTTACGCCTTTACCAAGATATTATCTTTCAGATTGTATCAGATATTATCAATACAATTTTTCACCTCAAAAATTGTCTTGATTGTTGAAAAATAGACCTAAGCCCGGTAAGGATTTAACCTTGTTGCAGACTATTGAAGATATACCTCCCTGAAACAATTTTTAATTAGTTTTTGAAAATTAATATAGGCAAAAGTACAAACCGTAAAAGGTAAACATCAGCACTGACAGATGAGATAAGCAGACTCAGCTGTTCAGCGAAAGCTCTTACAATTTCCCGTCGATGCATATCAGCAAACATGGCGTCTCATGCTTGTACCAACAGGCTTGGTGATGCCCTATTAGTGTGGGACACTGGAATCGACGGGGAATTTGGAAGGGAACCGCTCTAGCGGTTCAGTGAAAAATTCGAACAAAGAAAAGGGGCTTCTTCTTCGAGAAACTGTGGCCGAGTGCAGAACAGGAAATTTGTTAAGTGCCAGTTTGAAAATTTTTTTTGAATTTGAATTTCGATAAAAAGTATAATTATTAATTGGCTGTGAAGCGTAAAGCTAAAAGAGGCAGGAATTTAATTGGTATTGTAAATAATCCTGGAAATTTTGCGATTTTTCGTCTTCGGCGGTCAAATTCAACATCCACTAAGAGGAGAAACTAATGGCTGTTCGATGGTGTATCGGCTAAAAGAACCACAAAAGAAGGAGAAACAGCAACGAAATCTGAATTTGAACTGGCGGTTTACGTAAATCTTTCATAGTGGACCAGCAATTTATGGTTAATATTGGCGGTTGTGTTTCCTTTTCATTGCGGACGAAAGTGAATGCAGTCAAAGCAAGTCTCTGTGCAGATAAGTACCTTTTCATTGCGGACGAAAGTGAATGCAGTCAAAGCAAGTCTCTGTGCAGATAAGTACCTTAAATATTTTTCATGACGATGGTGATTTTGGAGTAGCGGGTTGGTGAAAATTTCGATCTTAGTAGTTTAATTGATTGCTTCTTTTCCTTTTTTCTTTGAAACCAAAAAGTTTGAAATATAGAGAAAAGTTTAGACATAAGTAGTATAATTAATGGTGTGGGTATTTATTGAATTTTATTGCGGTTTTTCTTTTCATTTCATATTTTACTTTTGAAATTTTATTTTTATTAATTTATACTGTTCTGTGGAGTTCTCTGGATTATAATAAGTTGATGAATTGCATTGTAAAGATTGGTGTGAACCGATCCCGGCCGGGATAGGGTGAATGAAAGCCCACCCATAGCATCAACGTGCCTAAGCTAGCGAGTATAATAATTCAGTTGTTGAGGTGAAATATTGAAGTAGTTCGTATTGTTAATAGTATTTATTTTCTTTCTTCACGCATGTTCATTATTTATATTAAAATACAGATTCATTTATATCACCATATTATTATGTTTGAATAATTCATCATTTAAAAGTAATGATTCTTACGGTGAATCTTCACCGTCCTTTCCTCTAAGTGTGTGTTAGTTATTTGTTTGTTATGTCAGCGTGCCGTAGTACGATGGAATCGTCCGACCCAAATGCCCACGACATGACTGAGCTGGTTGGCAACTTCAAGGCACGCAGGGTCTATTCTTGAACGATTCCTTAATAAAATATGCTGCATTGACGGCGGCTCGGCTGAGAGGCCGTGGTGCAACAACCTTCCCACAAAAATAGCGACCTATTAATATTTTTGTTCCATCGCAAAACTAGTCACAATTAGTGATGGCCTTAAAAACGCCAAACAGTTTGCAAAAAGCGTTTGCCTGCAAAAAACGAACGAACAGTTTTTCCAAATAGCGACAAACAGTTTTTCTAAAACGAAGATTTTTTCTTAAACGAACAGCATTTCTAAAACGAACCGTTTTTCTACAGCGAATAGTTTTTCTAAAACCAATCGTTTTTCTTAAATGAATCTTCTTTCTAAAACAAGCCGTTTTTATAAATCGAACAATTTTTCTAAAAGAAATAGTTTTTCTAAAACCAATCATTTTCGAAAACGACCCGATTTTCTCCAACGAAGTTTTTCTAAAACCAATCGTTTTTCTAAAACCAATCGTTTTTCTAAAAAGAATCGGTTTTTTGTTTTTCTAAAACGAATCGTTTTTATAAAACTTATTGTTTTTCGTTTGTTAAAACGAACTTTTTGGCAGTGGAAAACTGTTTAGCTGCGGGAAACAGATTTTCAGAGACAAACTATGTATGTAGTTATATATAATACGAGGTTGTCAGACTTATTAGGTGCGTATTTTTGCTTACCAGAACCAGCTCTCAAGGGCATACGACCATGTGTGTTGATTTTTTACGACCATGTGCACTGATTGGTGAATGATTATACGGTTGATTAAGTAGATAATATATTAGAAAATTGGGCCAATACAGTATCAATTGAGTTTGGAAACGCTTAGTCATAGCAATGAGTGTTTACGATGCGATGGTGGAAGACATAATACTTAAAATATATATAAGAAAAACATTATACGTAAAAATTCATTGTACTGAATTAATTGAAGATTATTCAAACTATGAGCGATGTTTCTGAATTGAATTACATACATTTCAAATA
Organism: Nemotelus pantherinus; assembly: GCA_963978885.1. Lineage (NCBI taxonomy): Eukaryota > Metazoa > Arthropoda > Insecta > Diptera > Stratiomyidae > Nemotelus > Nemotelus pantherinus. Next base: position 27,521,734 of record OZ022263.1, read on the forward strand.
TTTATTTTGTCGCACAGCATAAAATATTTTCTTGTTGTTAGCGAACTGTTTTTTTCAAAAAATAAATGTTCCTTTTCGTTTTTTGAAAACAACAGAAACGCCCATCACTAGTCAGAATGTGTATGAAAAACAAACTCAAGGAGTATATTTTTATTTCTTGCTTAAGAGAAGATGTACTCGTAAACAATTTTCTCCTAGCAGAGGAGCTCAGTCTCAAACGAAAAATTTCCACATATTTTCAGCTAGCTCTTTTAGTCCAGCATAATAGAACAGAATAGGAAAAGAAAATTGACAAGACTAGTTATGCTTTGTGTTATAAAGGCATTTGATAAATTTCGGCATGCCAGGCTTATTGCTAAACTTCTCTTGCTAACTTCACAAAAACATTCTTTCGGGACAGGATGTTTTAGGTAAGAATTGCAACATAATTTTACAAAAAAAAAAACACAAAATATAGAGTTCCTCAGTGGGCTCTTCTGCCACCGATTTTTTACAATTCGTACACAACATATAATCTTAGATTCATTATATTCCAAATCTTTTTTCGCTGACAAAATGTGAACTTTTCACATGTCCAGATAAGTAGCATTGATTACCATAAATCTACAACGTTCCATTGCTTCCTTGGTCTAGTATTTTAAAAAATGGAATATAGAAGTAGGAAAGCCAACAAAACAAAAACACAAGCAATTTTCATAGCCCGCGAAAAACGACAAACACTGGGCTCACGACAAATGAATAATCAGGTCATAGACTGGCGAAAGGTGGCCAAAGACTTCGGACTTACCTTTGACAAAAAGTTATCTTCAACTCCGCACATAGCTATTGAAAGAACTAACATTAATAATACCATCAAAGTCTTCTATCCTCTTCTCAAAACATCTCAGCTAAGCAACACAAAAAGCGTCCTTTTCAATAAATAAGTATTAAGACCCCAATTACTCTATAGCTGGGTATATTCAGAAAAACCCCCAAAACTAACAAAGTCTTGCCAAAATATCGCGAAATCCTCAAAAGGAGAAACCTTTATTGTAATCTTATCTACCCAAGCCTGAAGCAACTGACTGAATACACATTATGACTAGTTTTAGAAGCTGAACGCACCACAGGTCACCAGGAAAAGAGTAAGGATGCAAAAACTGTACCAGCTCCGAGCAATCTTCAGATTTCAGCCAGTAGACTTTTGATTTCCAGCCGATGTGTGAAATCGAAGATACTATGGCGCTTGATCCAAGGCGCATCATGAGTGATCTCTGACTTGAGAGCGCATGGTAGTACGCGAGAAGAAAGAATAGCTCGTAGACAACATCAAATCGAAGTATTAGAAGCTGCTGATGCTACAGAGGGTACATCTTATGGCCCTAGAATAGATGCCTCCATGTAAGCAAAAAAAAATTATCTATGTGTTCCGAACCTTTAAACGTGCTTTTCTGAAAGCTATGTTTTCCAAGTCGGTGACTAAGGTTTCTAAAAAAACGACTCAACCGAACCGTTTGAAATTTAAACACAATTTTTTCAGATATATTCCTCAGGTATTAGTCGAAGGAATAAGATTTCGGATAATTATTTCTATTTTTTAAGGGGTTAGGTACACTTGGGACGTTCAAAAAAAGCTCTTTTTTAAGATTTTTTTTTAGACACACATTAAAATAATTAATTAAAAATTTTTGATAGAAATATATTTGTAGAAGCTATTGTAATTTTTTTAAGACAAAAGGTAGAAAATTAGTCGAACTAGAGTAAATTTTCGAGGGGTAAAAAAAAATTGTTTTGCCGTGATCACTGTAGCTTGTCACTGGATCATGAAAAAAAATCGGGGATTTTTATTTAATAACATAGCGCTCCGGATGGACGAAGGATTTTGGCAGATTTTGGTTTTTCGAAAAATGGCGGCTGTTGAAATTCAAAATTGTATTTTCGACCGAAATTTCACTCACATTTTCGGCTATAATCAAAAAATCCTTCGTTCATCCGGAGGATAATTACATATAAAATAAGTTAGGAAAATTTCATGCTGATCGATAAAGTCGTTTTCAACTTACAGTGATCACCGACTTCGAAAACATAGTTTCGAGAAAAATGCTTTTAAACCATGCAAAAAACGCTTTATGCAGTAGAGACGACTTGATTCAAAGTTTTTTATCTCCATAAAGAATTGTCCGAATCGTCTGAAATTTGCAGAGAATGCTTTTGAAATATGCTACTTTTAGAAAATGCAAACAAAATAAAATCGATTTTCTCAAAATTCTAAGTGTACCGGCCCACTTAAAAAATTTTAAATGGCGATTTTGGTCAAAAATTCGATATTTTTTTTACGAAGCTGCCATTTTGTCAAAAATCTAAATTTCGATTATTCCTCAGATCGGTACCTAGTTTTATCTATCCACTAAAAGAATTTTTTTGGTTTTTTGATTTCAGATGAACTATACCGGAGAAATCGTGGCCACCGTCGAACACCATTTTTGGAAGACTTTCAGGAGATCGTCTGGAGGAGCGCACCAGATCAATATTTTTACAAATCATTAGTGCCATTATAAACTTAGACGTTGCCATTAAACGTACATACACTTTTGTGTTTTTGTAAAATAAAATGCATTTTCACAAAAAATGTATAAAGAAACGTCTTTTCTCGGCCTTCGAACTGCGTATAACCCCTTGAATCAGATTCAGAAGTAAATCAGTTCAGAAATTGAGCTCCATAGATGATAACCAATGCAATACAGAATATGCACTTGTACCTCATAAATGACCAAGCATTTCAAATTAAAATTCAACGAAACAAACGAGACGAAACCATCGATAAAACGGTAAAAAAATCCATTAAAAAAATTCTACATAATCCTCGAAAATAAATTCACATCCAAAGATATACATATGCATGTATGCATTCTACGCTACTGGTGCACTTTCACTTTTTCGATCATGTAGCTACGATATTCAGATTTTAAATGTGTATACCAAACATATTAGCACAGTCAAAAACTCGATGATTATTTGATTTGTTGAATGGAATAATAGCATGGAGTTGCCGTGGGCCATTTGTCAGTATAAATCTTCATTAATCGAAAATCCCTGTCAACACACAAACGAAGCTTAAGACAGCTTTGCTCGCTTTTAAGCCATATTACTAGAATGACACAAGGGCACGCGCGACAAACGATTTGCATCAAGTTTCATAATTCACCGTGAAAATTGAATGAATTTCGCAAATCGTTTTGAAATACTTGCGTGTCGAGTGTATTTTCGGAATAAATATTTTTGTTGAAGTGTAATTAACGGCTATTTTATGTACTGTAAGTATGAACATGTGATTGAGGAGTATCTTTTCGTGATGATAACTGGCTTGATAATTTTATGAGCTTGATTGAAGTGGGCATTGGAATTTTAAGTGTGTAGTCAGAAATAATTAATTGCAATTTAAATTGATTTTCACCGAAGCATGAGTGGCTCTTGTCTTCCATTTGCAGCAACTAGTTTTCCTAGTTACATATTTCCATATCTAAAACGTGCATCTGTGAAAAACTTAAAATCTCTGTCTTTCTGGAATTATCTGAGCTGGGTTTGTTAATTTCGATTGGACATTTGTTTTGCCTGTATATCCTCCAAGAAAAAAATTCAGACGTAGGGACGACACCGATTCAGACAAAATAGCCAATCCAATTTGAAAATTGATGTCGATACCGCTAATTGATTATTATGCATGACTAGTGCAACAGAGTGAAGATGTTTTGCAACCTAGCTTCGTTCAAAAAAATTAAACGACTGCCAATGAGACAAAAGAAGACACCGAAAAAGTTGACTTCTATTTCTAGGAGCTCATCCGCTCGGTTGTTTTCCAGTCACTAGGCGTAACAAATCTTTTCTGTTGCGTGCGATTTAATATTTTTTTTTCAATTTTCAGTTTTGTCTTCATCACGAACACCGTTTTCGCGTTATCGCATTGTCCACTGAAGCATAAGCAGGCCTTGACTTCTTTTTTCCGTTCCCAAGCCAACGAGATGCCGCCGGCGTTGGTCAGACCCGGTTTTGGGGTATTTTTCTGCTTCTTGCACAATCTTATGCTTATTGTAGCTATGAGTGCGTGAGATGCATTTTCTCACATTATGAAAACAATAATTTAATTATAAATAATGGTCGGTACACCGTGAAGAAGGAGGTAAGTTGCCAACTGTATGAAAGGGTGACGTGATTTGAATAAGAAATAATTTCAGCTTCGGTAATTTTTGACTTGAATTAGACTGAAGATTTTTGTATGATATCCATTTATAAAATTATTAATATATGTGCGATAAAACACGATAGCACAAAAGATAAGTCTGGGAAAATGGGAAAATTAAAATTGCACTAGAATATAGTTTTAAAACAAAAGAAGCACCATCTCTCTACAACTGGTACTCTGGATATAAATCAGGGTCTAATTATAAGGCTTATCCACTTTTTTTTTATTTCATTGTGTATCCAATTTTTCGTATAAAAGTAATCTTTGTAAAAACGAACGGACAACTTACAGAAACCGGAACAGAAAATCATTCATAAAACCAACAATTCAGTCACCACGGAATCGATAATTATATTTTTTATGCATCTACTCCGCTCGCAACGAGTAATTTGAAGTTCATAGTTACAAAGCAAATTCTAACTATTATCTAACATCCAAGCAAATAATACTCAACAAGATTCAACAGTAGTTTGTCGTTTGTTTCGTTTTGATGGCCTTCATAATCATATTCAAATTTCAAAATTATTTTCTCTGAAGATGTAATCGGAAATAATGTTTACAATCGAAAAACTTATTTACTCGAAAAGTTATCAAAGTTGGAGGTCTCGAAGCGACTTCGTCAGCATCGACAATGACATGCTACCAGTGCTTGTTAATGCAAGCACTACTCGATTGGTTTAGTTTGATAGTATACCTACATATGTAACTACTTACTGAACGAAGAAGATACTCGAAAGCCCTTAATTCGTAAAACTGACTGGAAATAGTTCAATGTCAATCGAATTAGAAGGTTCTCTTAATAATTTACGTGGGTTTTCTATAAAGCGAGGGTTTCATCGTTGAAAGGAATGCATCAACCATTTTGATTTAAGCAGTGACGACTTAGATGTATCAGCGAAGTTGGATTCTAAGCTTCTGATGATTAATAAAATATAGAAAATGGACAAAAATTTGTAGCTTTTGAACATTTTGCTTCCAAAAATAAATATGTAATCTTTATAGCTAAAAATAAAAATCGCCTCTACATTATTTAATTTTTAACATAATTTTTATCTTTGGGTTCTAAATACATTATCTTTAATAAAATGATAACAAGATATGACAGCAGGTTAAGATAATTCATAAAAGCTTTGTGGTTTTTATCAGCAATACAAGCTCAACTTGAAATAAGGCAGTGAGAAGTAATAAAATAGACAACATAAAATAATACGAGCCAGCTAGGATCAAACTGAGAAGGCACCGAAAATAAGCTAGGTGACATAATTCATCGTCCGAAGACATTTTCAAGCATAAACAATGAACTTTCAAATCATTTTCGTTTTAGGTGTTACTACCATGGCTTGATCACAATTTTTACTTGACATTCTTTTCTCATAATAGCAAAAAAAGACTAGAACACAGTTTATTACCAGCGACAAAAATCATCATACTGCTATTTTAATCGTTTTCCGTACCCAACATTAGGGGTGTACTGCATGGAAATTGGATCAGTCTCAACGCAGTAATCGTGACAAAATACTAACAAGTAGTTTCAAGTTTAGTTGCACTATGTCGCCAACAAAAAATAAACGAAAGGAGACATCAAGTGAATTTAGAGAAGTAGTTATTAATTTGTGGGCTTGTGAAAAGAAATCTTTAAGTGAAATAGAATAAATCACTAAGAACTCTAAATCAACAATTCAACACATCATTGAAAATTATAAAAAAAAAACCGGAACAGTGGAATACAAGTAATGGCAAGGTCGTCCACGTAATTTATCTCAAAGAAGCGAAAGGGTAATAGTGAGTGCAGAGCGCAAAAATCCTAGAGCTAGTGGTGTGAAAATAACAGAAGAGTTGTCAGAAAAGTTCAATGTAGAGATTGTAGAGTAGAAAGAACTTTGACAAAAAACGGGTATTCTTCGAGAATAGCGAGGAAGAAATCATTTATTAATGAAGCTAATAAGCTTAAAAGAAAAGAATTTGGACTCCTCCACAAAAATGACGACCTTTTATTCTGGAAAAGAGTTATTTTTTCTGATGTAAGCAAGTTTAATATATTTGATCACGATGGTCCAGCAAAAGTTTGGCGGAGGAAAGGCACTGCGCTAGATGCTAAAAACTTGCGGAGCACCGTCAAACATCGTGGAGGCAACGTGCTTGTTTGGGGGTGCATGAGTAGGTCAGGAGTCGGAAATCTGGTTTTTATTGATGGGAGAATAGACCTATAACAACTATGTTTTCCAACAAGATAACGATCCCAATCATACAGCTCGTATTGTACGTGAGTGGCTACTATATAATGCCCCTAGCCAATTACATTCTCCACCGCAGAGCCCAGACGTAAACTTGTGGGACTACCTCGAACACAGTTACGTAAACACCACATTTCTTCAAAGTCTTCTCTAAAAAAAGTTTTGGTAGATGAATGGAATAGTTTCCTCAAAATATTACACAGAAAGTTGAGGAATCCATGCTATTGCGTATGCAAGCGGAAGCTAAAGGAGTCCTAGAAGCTAAAGGAGAACCAACTAGGTACTGACGTCTTAGTGTAAATAAATATTCTCATGTAAAAGTAATCGTACGATGACTTTTGTCGCTTGGAAATTTTAATTTTTAGAAAGAACCAATCTTTAAAAATATTTAAATTCAGAAATGTTTGGTTTGACTTTTCTTTTTGTTATGTTTGTCTCAATGTAACGTTTATGTAAATTTTTTTTGAATAAATGGACTATTTTTCTTATCTATTATATTTTAATATGTCGTACGATGAACTATGTCCCGTAGTGTATAAAGAGCTAATCAGGCTGGCATTTGTTTTAGAACAGAGTGAAGCTCTGAATTTTTTTTCCTGAAAAGTTGAATTACCAAGTAGTAAGAATGCGATTAAATTCTTTCTGACAAAAAAAATAATGTTTATTACATATTGAAACGGCTAGAATCACATTTCTAATATCACGTGTTTTTTTAAATAGTGGTGTTAATATTTTTTGTTTATTTATTAGTGCTGTTAATATTTTTTTGCCTTTCTGTTCTCATTTTCTTCACCTTTGTGCTGAAGCTTTCGGCCATATTTTAAGGATGTTAACCAGGTTGTCTCCATGTAGTACACCCTGGACAATGCTATATGATCTAGACTCTCCTTTTCTATAACGACCGCTTTTGTCCTTGGACTATTCTAGCTTCACAATTTTCAATTTGTCGCTTCTGGCTTGGTGGTTGCGGCATTTCGAGCCTAGTTGTTTTCAAGAGCGATAGCGTTAGACTGAAACCTGATCATGAACAGCTTCGGGATAATACAATAATCTCTGCCTCGTAAAACCCAAGTGTAGCTTCAGTTGAAGAACCGATTTGGATCTCATAAGAGTTTTTGCCAATCGTCACGTAGCCTTCTAGCTTACATAGATAACCGATTAAGATGACTATTATCGTGGTGGGATAGCGGCTCTGAAGGCGGGCCTATATGAAGCGGAATTAAAAATAAATAAGAAACCAAAACTAACCAGGCATAAGCCAGTATGGCTGTGCTCCAAAAACAGCCAAAGCCACGAGAAGCCGAGTATTGACAAATGAGCTAGCTCCCTAATTTCCTTTGCTAAATCTGATTAGTGGAGACGATTAGTGGAGATATGCCGAATCAATCGGCCCCACTGAATACCAGCACAACTTTAGCGTCAGCCTTGTTCCAGGTGATTCCTTCGACAGGTTTTCAAACATGGTCGAAAGAAAGCTTAGAAGCCTGTTTATGTCCAGAGTAGCGTAACGTTATGGCATATAAGCTGGCCCGATTGTCTAATAGTACCGTCTCTAGTGCCACTTTCTCTAGGAACCCAAGCTCCATCCAGCAACTTCATTCGGGCTTAAAGAACTAGAAAGCCAGTCTTCAAAGTTCTAAGGAAGCTAGAAAAGGTATCGTTCGAGCCACTCCCACTCCCTTAAAACCCAGCAGATTCTGCTCAGAAACGGCAAAGGTCAACTGAGTAGAAGAATCTTAGTAGGTGAATTTCGAAGAAACCTCAACTGAGGGTCACCGCTCCAGCACTAACTTGGCTTTTAAATGAGATAGCTAAAAAGTGCCTCAGCTAGGCTGCAAAAAACCTGACTGAAAATAAGCCAGACTATGTTCCTGCAGAAAGCCAACTTGTGCTATCTACTAAAGAAACCAGGCTGCACATGTATCAAACTCAACACTCGGCTAAATTCTATAACCACGCGATCAAAGAACTGGATGAGCTTTGGCCATGTACTAAATTTAAGCTAATGCTGAAAGGTGAAATCCCCAGTCAGCCTAGATGCAGGGTACAAACACTCGACTTCCATTTTGATCCCGAGAAAATCATGGAGATCGCTAGGCTTTTTGATTCTGATCTTCCGATGAAAGATGAGAAGGTTGCTAAACCGACGGGAATCTTACTTGAGTCCAAATGAAGAGACAGAATCAGTCTAAGAGGCCCGAAAAGGAATTATTAAGTACGGGTCGAGGAATTGTCGTTACGCATGTATAGGAGTAATCGGGCAACAGCTTCTGGAGTGACAGATCCTAAGACCACTATGTATAAACTGAAGTCTTCTATTAAAGAGTTCACTACTGTTTCAGGGAAAAATCAGATGCAAAATCTGATCAGAGTCTGATCAGAATCTGACCAAAAGAAGTTTACTTTACTTCAAAATCTACAGACACTAATTCATAAAAAAAAATATGGATGAAAGTACTTTTCAGTGGATTTGAAGTGTAAGCACTTGCCAGTGAGCAGTTTTAGCCGATATTCACAAGTGCTATTTCATTATAAAAGCCTGAATTCCCTGCAATTGTCTATTAATGGCAACCTATACTAATTCGCAGAATTATGAAATATAACTCAGTGACATAAGCAAGTGCGGAGGATAAAGCAAAAAACTCTATTTAACTGCAAGAAACGACAGGGCTTGATTTCATAATACACAATATATTCAAGAAATTAGGAAAATCTAAAAATCATCAAAACACTTTTTTTATATGATCATGCCAAGACTTAGGGAAGGCCTTAAGGCCGGCGATACATCTAAACGCCCGTATTTAGACCGTTTTTCAGAGGCTTATTTCAAATAGAAGGAATCAATGAATCGTTTTGAAAGTGATCATGTTTATTCATTACATATTAAAATACAAGAATCTGATTTTAGTTTATTTTTTTTTCAAAATGGCCGCCGTAGTAACCAACCTCCTGAGACCCTCGCGGCAAAAGGCATTTATCGGCGGGATTTTTAACATCAGTTACAGCAATTTGAAATCAAAAAAATGGGTTGGAGTGGTTTATTAAACATGTATCTTCTACTTGAACCAAGAAAAATAAGTAAAAAAATCCTGAATTAACACGCCTCATAATAGAAAATACGATTTTTGGCCCTTTTTTCGACAGTTTTTGGGTCAAAAACGCTAATTTTTTTTTTTTTTTTGGCATATTTGAAGTTCAACTAGAAGCTTATATTATAGCGTTTTTAGTTGCCAAAGAGCTGTGGCAATTTTCTCGAATCATTAGCGAGGGTCGAGCGCTCCAGTACGGATTCAATAGCGCTCGAGCGTCGAGTTGAGGCGGAGCACTTAAATGAGTTTTTAGTGGATGAATAATGTGAATTTCATTCTAAAACTTTACAAACATATTTTTTAGATGTTAATTTAACTATTTATGCAAAAAAAAGAAACTCGAATTTTTCAAAATTTGACATGTATCGCCCCCTTTAATATCCTAATAGCACAGCCATGGCAAACGAAAAATTAAGCTAAGGGTTGGAGGAAGTATTGAATTTGTGAGTGCATATTCGATGAAGTAGTTTTCTTTTGTGGATCGCGCGAAAATCGAAGAAAACGAGGAACTGCATCAGGTAACAAAAAGGACGAAAATCGTTAAATCCAGGTGATAGAATTGTCAAAAGAATACAAGAAAATTAATTTAATTATTTTTTCATAGTTGAGCGGACAAGTGAACTATTGAAAGACTCATTTATAAACAACCTAGTTGCATATATGATTTGACGAAACAAATGATTTCTCAATATTGTAAAACGATCTGATTCATTGCTAGAAAAATTACAAAAAATCTTGAAAAATTTGACAAATTGTACTGTCATTTTAAAATGAAACAGAGAAAAAACAGGTTAAATTCTAGGAAATTAAATAAACTATACAAAAAATTAATGAATAATAACTCTGAAGTCAATTAAATTCTGCCATTATTACAAAGCTTTTAAAATTTGGAACAAAATCAGTTTCCAAAAAAAATAGCATGTACATATCATACAACGTGGCATCTTTTCTTGAACTATACAATCCGTTCTTATTATCTAAGAGCATCAATTACAAGAACATTAATTTCCGTTTCAACTATTTCCGTATTAAATTATCGTTAGGAAATTTATTTTCATCCCACAAATTCCCAATCCACATCTAAACAATAAGAAACTGAAGCTAGTTTATCATTCAAGGATATCGGACCATATACAGTATGCACAATGTAATTACTAGCATTGACGTAAGTACTATAAATGCAGCAATAAGCAAAAAAGACTTAAACGATGCAACGCAACACAATTTGTCTAGAAAGTGTGTCAGTAGGTCACCTAGTAACCCTGGACTAGATTCATGTAGCCCTCGAATCTACTTTTGTTTGGTTTGAAATTCAACCCTTACCGCCCCCTGCATGCGACATTGAACGAGGTGTTTGCTGTTGCGATAGTAACACGAATGCAATGCAAAGCGCGCGCAACAAGAAGAAATGCGCCTGGCAGGCACTATATGTAATCGTCCAACCAGCCAACCACCCACCCACCCATCAAACGCCACCACTAATCCGTAGCGAATATAATCAAATATACAAACACTACGCCAGCAGCCATTGCAACAATAAACATCTTTCTCGTTTAAATGCATTCGCACGCATACGTGCATTTCGAGATGGGGACCGAAAAATGCATTCATGAAAATGTTCGGGGATTCGAATGGGGAGACCAGGATAAGGAGAGAGTCTTGCATGTGCGCATCGTTTGAGAGGCGACGGTTTCGCTCCCGAAATGGGTATGTAGCGGGAGATGTGAATGAAACGGACGATGATTGTCAACACATTCATCGAAAAGTGCAACATGGTTTAGCTCGTTAACTGAATGCAAGTGAGTGTGAGAAAAGCTCTAGTTCAGCTTTCTTAATCCTATTTTTCATTCAATTTTCTTATTTTTCGTTTGTTTTCCAAGTAATTCATGACGCACTAGTACTTCTGTGTGTCGTTAATGATGAGCTTGTTGCTCATTATTTATGTTTTCCTGTTTTATCGACGAGTTTAAAATAATAAAATCAACTCAATTTTCGCTTATCAGATTAGTGTTGCCGTTAGCGATTTTAAAAGTTAAATTCATTTTAAAACTTTAGTGTAATAAATCGGGTGCTTTCGAAAAATTTCAAAATAGTATTAGGTATTTCCAAGTTAATCTAAAATATTGATCTTGAATACTTTAAAGACTGAAACGAACAATTTTTCCGGACTAAAAAAATTTCCTTTGAAATGTTAATAAGAAATTTAAGCTTGAAAAGAATGCGCCCTAACCGATTTATCAATGCTAGGTTCAATCAATCGTCATGTATAGAATTCAGAGTCATGTCTTGCAGATTTTATTTAATGCCATTTCATAGCAAATAATTTAAAAAAATATTTTTACATTTAATCGCCATACCACCAGCATACTCAGAATCTTGTAAACTACGCTAGTCTTAGAATTTGCTCAACTTGAATTCGCAAATAAATTCGTTTCAAATCGACTAACTTGAAGCCTTTCTTTATTCTTTTGTCCCAAATTTTCCTGGAATTTAGTTCAGGCCTTAACTATAGACTTGGGAAGTTTGCCAGCTTCGTGGGTATAAGTGGAATCAAAATCAGCTACTGACTGATGCCTACTGGTAAATATTTCATAGTCCAATAAAAATAAATCGACTGAGATGAGCTGATATATACTCGTATCATACCAATAATGTATAATATCAAGGCACTTAAAACTCAATTTCATATTGCATAGATAATTACGAACATTTTCTTTGGCAGGATCGATGATAAACCTGCGAAACCATGCAACTCTCTGAGCTGCGAAATCAAGAACCGAACATTCAAGATCTGGCAGGCATCAAAAATTTCTCAAAAAGACAGAAATCATCGATTTGGACGAAACAAATATTGACTGATTAGTGCAAGTTTGCAATCTGAATAAAACAAAGAATAAAGAAATTCTCTTTTGTTTCCTGCGCTTGGCGATTTGAGCAATCCTAATGGATCGATCGATTGTAATTTATCTTGCTGACTGACCAGGGGACATGATTTATGCCACTGAGGTCTTCGAACGTTTATGAAACCAAATAATGCTTATCTATTCGAATATGGCTGTAAAGGTTAATTACACGTATTATGGACGCCAACAATCGTGGGGACGACCCCACCAAGAAAGGACTCTCAAAGCACCGAAAAATGAAGAAGAGTTAAGAAAATAATATCAAAAATAAATCAACCCACTTATACCAAATATCCGTAGCTTGGTAGGCACCCATAGTTTTTTTATTTCAATCGACAAGCTAAAAGTCACGCCAATTACTTTTGGCTACAAAAAAAGTTCTAATGGATTTCGGTGCAAGCTTAGCAGCAAATTGATCAGCAGCATTGCTCAGCACTGTCGCCCGAAAAAGCTTCTGCTGCGCAGCGAAGGATGTGGTGCCATGGCGACGTGGTTTTCAGGAAATTTATTTTTCACACATTCTTGAATCAACCGTAATTGGTCGATATGTGGGCAGAGTTCTATCTCTTCATGCTCTAATTCGTCGATAAGTAATTTATAGTTGCCTCTAGACTGAATACGGTGAAAACCATATAGAATGAAATGAGGCCAGCAGCCGGCATTCGGCAACAGCTCATCCTAAGTCCTGTGGAATTGCCGATGTCGGTTCGAATGGTATAAAGGATAGCATGTATGTAAATATGTAGATGAAGAATGGTTCGGTTTGAAGGGCTGGCTTCCGCCGAATTCAAAAGCATAGTAATGTGCTGAGCGCCGTGTCCGAGGAGAAAAGCATCGAACAATTCGCAAGTAAATTAAATTTTTTTGTCTGAAAGTAGAAGCTACCGTACTCCATGTGTCAGAAAAGTCCCGATTTGAAGGGGCTCGATGACCGTTTTTGATGTTTTGGCCAGTGCCTTACGCCACACAATGTTGCTAAAATGATCCATTACAACGAGCAAAAATGAAATTCCCTGAAATTGAAGAGCAGCCTTTGCAACAAACGATCTGTTTTCCGTTGATTCCCCGTGAGTGGTTTGAAGGCTTGATCAATAATATGTTTGGAGCAGCTCCAAGGTCTTCCGAATTTCACAATGAGATCTACGAGGATCATCATGTCTCTGCATGATGAGCTGTTTCCCTTCATTTTCAGGAACTCATAATTTTATCCGAGAAATACCAGTGCATAAATTATTGTGCGTTTCGATGATAATGAGCACGCGCTCCTGAGAATCTTCAGGACCAACTTCGGCACTTATCAATGTTAAGGGAGACCTGGTTTTAATTGCACCAATAATCAAGTGAATCAAGCTTAAATCGGAGAAAAAGTGCATCAGATTTAGATTGAACTGGGCAATAAAGTTTTAAATAGTCTGTATCGAGTACGAAAGGTATATTTGCCAGGACGTCAGATAGATCAGAAATGAATATAGCCTATGGGATCAGATGTACGAAATACATTTTTCGATAAAAGTTCTAGAAATTTTACAAATAGGGTTTGATGGTAGAAAACCCTTTCAAATCTGTTTTCCTTTACACAGGAAAGTCGAAGGTATATCAAGTCTAGAAACTTTCTAGCGATCGGCTTTTAAAATAGCTTTATTTCAACCTGGTTGACAAAATCTGTCGGAGCTCAATCAGAGAGACAGAAAGAGAGAAAGAGAGAGAGAGAGAGATAGAGAGAGAGAAAGCGAAAAGGGAGTGTTTGTTGACTGATGCATTAATAACTTTTCGAGAACTCTCTGGAAATAAATAGCATATATCTTCAGGGGAAGAAGGAGTGGTATTAGGTATGTTTGTGCACTTTCAGTCACGTCCATGGACTGAAACTTCCTGAATCATGTGGTGGAGGAAATTCATGAAAAGTACAAAAACTCTCTCATAGCATTTCCTTAAAAATGACCACCGAAAGTGTCAATTGTCTTTATAATAACAATAGTTCCTAAGCAGTAATAACGTATCGCCACAAAAATATTCGTCTTTCACTACAACATTGCGCAAAAAATATTTTCCTTGCCGCGCACATTTGAAAATATGTATGTACTCGCGCCACACCGTTTGACTCTTTTCAGTTTCTCTCACTAGGTCAGATCCGACTGAAATCTCATGGTCTTTCATGAAAGAGGGGAAATTTTCAGTTTTCAGTCAAATAGCGTACAAAAACGACTTCAAACGAACAGACCTATTATTAAGGAATATTGACTATAAATAACCGGTGGTTTTGCGCTTCACATTAACAGAATCGTAGACATTACTCGAAGACGCGGACTATATTTTCTCTGGGTTTTTTAACGCAAGTTTCATAACCTCCGTGAGACTTAGCTAAAAGATGCTTAGCACTTCATTATATCTTTCCTGAAACGCAAAACTAATGTTAATAGCTTCTTTCATCAGCTTATAAAGCATGTGTCTACGATTTTGCATGTGCCTAGGGTCCCTGGCACGCCATGAATCTGAGAAATTTTTCTATTTATTTTGAATTTAGAGATATATTTTTCAACAGCGTAAAATATAATATGGAAAGGAAACAATTTCCTCAGGAGATTTCCAATTGACAGATCCAAGAACATGGTGAGTTTTTCATAACCAGCCTTTAGGAAACCAAATTCAATTGAGCTACTGCACGTTTCAAATAATTAGAATTGGAAGTGAAAAGTTTAACTGAGAGTCATGTATGGTGTGAACTATTGCTAAAAATCTAAAAAAAATTCCAACTAATGGGACCTGCAACATTCAATACGGAATTAAGTGGTTTATTAGCTTCGGTTCTGTTACTTCTAATGAGCTAAAGTGGGACAACTTTGCTTTGCCTTGAGAAGAAATGTAAGATCTCATATCCAACAAGCAATTCGCATAACAAATTCAATCATTGTACAGTTTCCAGGCCATGAAAAATTATCAACTACTTATTTTTTCACGGAAGCTATAGAACTACTTTAATTTTTAAGATCTCGAATTTTGCAGAATTTACTCATTCGTATAAAATGCACCCCCAGAGTTTCGAATAATTGATTCAGAAAATTCAATTCTAAATTAGAATCATTCTATGATATAACCACAATTACAAACACATAACTTAAATTTCAAATACGGCAGCTCTGTCTTTTCGCGATGCACTTGCAAACCGGTAAAAGATGCATCGAGAAAAATAAAAATGCACAGGCACATGAAAAAACACAAAAACCGGCCATTGAATTGCAAAAAATAAATAAAAAGAAGCGTATTCCGTTTCACGACAGGCAGACAAGCATATGGCGAACGGGGCGAATGTCCCGATCGTGGTCCCGCGCCACTGGTCAAAGTGGGGTGTTGGCGGAACCGATAATACCGGGGATCCGCAAAATTTTCGCATCATGCACATTGTACTTACTTTACAACAACCGCAACGCAGCCAATGAATATCACAACGTCGAATACATTGGGTAAGGTCTGGGTCTGGGATTGTTTTTTTGACGTTAATTCCAACAATATGGTGGTGTTCGGGACGTGTCTGTCCGTCTGTTGTTTTCTTTTTCGGTTTTCTCGTCACATTTTTTTCTTCAATTTTACTGATTTCTGCTCGCTGTATTTTTTGCATTATTTTTTGTCTGCAATGCAGTTGTGTGACTATCGTTATTGTGGTAGTCAGTGGAGCATGTTTAGGTGGTGGTGAATTTGTTTCCGCTTTCGGACGTTGTTTTGTCCATTTTTAAGAAACCTCGAATACTACATATGTGACCAGGAGGACGCAAGGGGAATTATGGAGTTGAAGACGAAGAAATTTCGCCGGGTTGCCATATTTTATTTAGCTCGAGTCCAGACCGTGCGTCATTCAAGCGAAAAAATGAAGACCAGTCGGGAATAGTGTTGATGATGTAGGCGGTGGCTGGGCGGGTGGTAGTATGAATGTCTGGATGTTTTATTTATCTCTATTTTTTAACTGGAATTTCCGATGTAATTCCAAGTTAAGTTGACGGCTTTTGATGTGTTCGAAAAAAAGACACTGATGTGTTGTTTGCGATTTCAATTTTGTTCTTTGTTTTCCTTCGGAGCTTAAACAAGCAGAGGTTTTTCAACTCGCACCATATCGAAACAATATTTTTTCAGTTGGGGTAGGTAAGGGAATTACTCATATTCGCAATGACTGTGTGCATATGGATACACATAGTGAATATAGACATTTGGCCATGAGAGATAATTTATTGTGATAACAAATGGAATACATATTTCGAAATTCGTTCATAAAGCAATAAATTGAATGCAATTTATGGCAGCGCGTAAGGTTTTCAGAGTTTGATGACTTGATCGAATCGCACGTTGCTTTGTATTGGGGAAAAATGAAAGGAATGAGTTATAAGTCCGCAAATATGTACTTTGAACGCGTAATCAAGAATTTCTGCAGAATTATAACTTCTAAGCTATACAAAAACTTTGCGATATTTATTGGGCTGCGCACTGACTCATAATATGATACCCAAGCACTAATTTTTTTCTTAGAAGGATGAAAATAGCTTTCATTCATTTTTCATTGCACAATCTGAGCGGTTTCAAATAAACAGTTCACTGTTAGACATAGAAAATGCCTTTGTATTACAAAAATTTGTATTTAACTGTATTACATGGGAAAATTCATAGCGAATCCATTTCTTTATAAGCTTTACTTTACCCAACTGTGAAACGAAACTTTTTCACATATTTTTATTTACATAATCAATCTACCAGCAACTTTGAGACTACGGATACATATACCTAGAATAACCATTTTTCTCCACCACACAAAAATACCATCGAAAAAGTTCACGAAAAGAAACTCGAGGCAAGCCTGAGGTCAAGAAGACCAAAAAAAAAACTAAAGATGAAAACCCGAAGAAAACAAAACACGATAAGGAAACAATGTGGAGATATTGTTCGTGGATGTTTTTTCGTTGAATATAATTTTCCAGTATATTAAGCAATAAATAAGTCTAACGAAATCTTTCCGAAAATCATATGCAAATAATATCAACCGACCAGAAAAAGAGCACAGAGCCAAAATCCATTTTGTACTGTTTTGTTTTTGAAACGCATGAAAAGTTTTGAGCAGAAACGGAACAAAACACAACAAAAATATTAACTCAAACTTTTTGGTGAGTTGATGTAAGGGAAAATTGTAACAAGTATTATAGAAATTGTATGAAGTGATTTAAGTATTTAATATCTTAAAGAGTTGGAGAATGCCATTTTCGAATTTATTTCAGGAGTAGCAAAGCAACTGAGTTTGAGTGAATTCACTTAAAATTATTTGATTTCAGATTATATGTTTTTAAGAAAAAGTTGCGTATGCAACTTTTTAATTAATTTTTTATAGCTTGTGTGAGATGAAGGCAATTGTATTGGTAGGCTTAAGACCTTTTAATGCTTTGGTTACATTTAACTCAACATTGTATGAAGGGAAAGTTTTAAATAATTGTGTTTTTCTTCCTTTATTGTTTCTTTATGATTGGTTAGTTGTAAAATAAGACAGAAACATTCGCATGTAAGAGTTTTAGGTTTGAAATCAGTTTAAACCGTTATGATCAAATTGGAATTGTTTTTGCGGGATGATTAAAATTGAAAAAAAAAATTTATTTACATTGAAAATTTTATTTGACAAATTATTCAATTTTTCAAATTTTTCAATTTTAATCATCTCGCAAAAACAATTCCAATTTGATTCGGCTTCGGAGGCTTATTCCGCAAAACGATCGAGTTTCCCGCATCAATATTCTCTGCTTTGATAAGCTTTAGAGACGATATACGTTGTCTATGCTGATTTATAGACAAGCAGGGAACCATGATCACAATTAAATAACCGTTATGATCAGTTGATATACAGTACCCCGCCATTGAATTATGACCGATTGCATTTCTGAAGAATTTTGATAATTTAATGAGCACTGAGTGTCATTTTTGCTATTTTTTTTCCGTAAAGTGGTAGCTATATATCTGTTGGGTATTCCCTATACCTGTAAGCTATAAAATGGGTAATCCAAAATTTAAAAAATGTTCAAACAAAGCAGCAATTATAAATAAGTGCACAAGTGCATTCCTTATCATTTTAAATTTGAAGCGTGTTCGAGACAGTTATCAAAGTTATAAATATTCAAAGTGAAAAAAAAACAAGTAGAAAACTGTGAAATTCAAGTAAATGAACTTGGAAGTTTAGGAAAATTGAGAAGTGAACTGAAGTTACTATTATTACTAAGTCAATATGGGTAAAAAGGCTGATGTTTCGTTAGAAAAAAAGCGCAAGTTGTTGCTTTATTGAATGAAAAGAAGTCAAGCTATGCCGAAATTGTAGGAATTACGAAATCCTCCGTGGTTAACATTGCCAAAACTGTGCGTAGCTCAACCGTGGGAATGGGAACAAACGAGGAAATTGCCGCGGACAAAGAAGAACAACACCGAGAAAGGATAGACGAATCATGCAGAATGCTCTTCTGGAGCGCAACGCATCAGCTAGGGCTATTTTGAGGGATCTGAACGAAGATGGCGTTAGAATGTTGCTGAGAACTTTAGAACGGCGATTCAAGGAAAACAACCTTTCATGTAGGCGGCCCGCAAAAAAACCAAAATTAACCAAAGTTATGCGCAAACAAAGACTATAATACACAGCAGCTACGGGAGTGAATACTGGAATAAGGTAAACTCCTTTGTTTAGCATATCTCATTTCATATGTCATAGGAAGAGAGCCTCACGAATCATTTAACTTTTCTAAAATGAAATTTCTCCTAGGTTATCTTTAGTGACGAATGCAGATTGGAAGCGGTTACGGTA
The DNA here is from genome assembly GCA_963978885.1 of Nemotelus pantherinus. Lineage (NCBI taxonomy): Eukaryota > Metazoa > Arthropoda > Insecta > Diptera > Stratiomyidae > Nemotelus > Nemotelus pantherinus. The sequence continues at coordinate 27,540,993 of OZ022263.1, forward strand.
AGTAAAAAATTCGTTCGAAGGAGGCCCCACGAGAGATATTCAGAAGATTGTGTGGTTCGGACAGCTAAACATCCGCCCTCAGTGATGATTTGGAGCTGCATTACAGCTGAAGGTCCGGGCCCAATCTATTACGTTGAAGGAACAATGCGCTCTCATCAGTATATAGACGTGCTGAGGGATGTTTTTCTGCCATATTTGGATACCTTAGAACATCCTAAGGAGGAATACATCTTCCTGCAAGACAGTGTTCCATACCATACATCGAGAGCTAGCATGGATTGTTTAAGTTCCCTAGAATTGGAGGTTTTCACCTGATTTCAATCCCATTGAGAATTGCTGGGCCTATTTAAAATCAAAGGTGTATATAAACAACACAATCGCTGCATTGAAGAAAAATATCGAAGAAGTGTGGAAAAACGACAATGGAATGCGACAGGATAAACAAATGTGTAGAAAGCATTCCCAGTACAATACAAGCAGCAATACAGGCCAAAAGAGGAAGCACAAAATATTAAAATTCAATCGAAATTTATTTTTTTATTATTAAAGCAACCATGTACCAATAAATATATGTTATTGCAAAATAAAAACAATTGATTTTCTTCTGCTTTATTTAGGGAAAAACTACATTTTCTAAAATTTGCTGATCGGTCATAATTCAATGACGGGATACTGTATATATAGGTGACTTTGTAAACAGCTCTCAGCCTAGAAGATCCCACTTTGCATGACTAAGCAGCGTAAACGCGTTTAAATTTCATCAGAAGCTCGATTTATGTTGTTCTGAAACTGGCCAATTGACTTTCGGTTTTAATTCATTGCATCTCTAAAATCAATAAGTTGTTAAAACTACATATTACAGTCACACTGTTTTATTGAAAATTCATGACAGTTCACTCCATATCGTGCAATCCAGACCAAAAATTATTGCCGGCGCGGGCTTATACCGTTTCTTCTCTGTGCTAGTCAGCGTTTCACAAGGCATATGGACCAATGACACCCACCGACAAAAATTTATTGCAATAGCTTATTTATTTGTTGGCAGTGGAAATTGTTGCTAGCCTCATGGAATTCTCTGACCTCGAATGGAAAAAAAAATTTTCACATCATCTGCATTCAATTAAACATTTTTATTGTGTCACAAGGTTATTTCCGTACGAAAGTTATTTTATCAAACGGCAGTCCTATCATTTTAACCAGGACTACAATCAGCTATCAGGTCTACAAAAAACGTCTGGAAAAACTTCTTCCGAGCAAGTAAAATTGTATAGAAATATTTGAATTGGTGATGCAAACAGGAGACGCACGTCTGGAATGGGTTACTTAAATATCAATTAGCCTGACGAAGCTTCTAAAAAACCTCTAGCGTTGCGAATAAACTATTGTTCCCCATTTGATTTTTTGAGTTGATTTTTCCGCGTTCTTAAATTAGCGCTTGCTGACGTGCCCTGACTTTAGAATTAATTAAAGATTAATAAAACTCTAAGAATAAACTGAGTATTGTAAAGCCATAAGTGATAGGAATTACACGAACTTTTACGTAATGAATGTCCCTCTCTTTAGTTAGCTTTAAAAATATATAAGGATCATTTAGCAATTCAAGCAAAGGTGGACCACCTCTGGTTCGTCACCCTGGTCAATGCTTCTGTAAGTAGCTTCTGCTGAAAAATTGCATAAGCCGTGAAATGTAAATAATCAAGTAAGTTATTACTTGTAACTAGGTAAGCCATTACTATTATTCAATACATTTTTTATTAATAATGAATGCAGGAAACCTGTTTTTAAGCCTGAATCCTAGTTCGAAATAAACTAGTCATTATTAGGCTTTGGTAGGTAGGTCGGTTCTGCGGCTGACACTTACGAACAGACTCTGGGAAAAGATTACTTAGACACACATAGCCTCTTGGGATAGCGCATTGCTAAGCTATTGAGTGGAGAGCCGCGAAGTATGAGTGAAGGGACTAATTCTTGATGAAGACCTGTTTTCTCTTCATCCTCACATATACTAGCAGAATTCGTTGTAAAAGGTATCCACCCGCATTACGTGCCAGCCAAACAGTACCACAATCTAGCTTTATATCTTCGTACTTTACAAGTTGTGATACAAGCAGATCAGTAGGAAGCAAGTAAAAAAGCAGCAGGAATGCTTTTGTTTGAGCAGTGCGACTAATCTAGATATTTTCTTTATAATTTTCTGATTTACAGTGTCAAGTACAGTTGGCTTCAACTTTGCTAGTGTAAAACCAGGAGACGACGAGAGGTTGATATCCTTAAGCTCTATAGCACTGTCACAAAAAAAAACACGATTTTTTAGCAACTAACATTTAAGTTCGACTAGTTTGAATTGAGATTCAGACTTTAAATGATACGCACAATCTTCTAAGGTCGCACATATTTGATCGCTTTTGGATATTCCAGAAGGACATCGAGAGTATGTGGCGCTACTAGGGTATATCGTACTACATCAACAGTGTTGCTTGTCGTATAATGATACTGTAAGTTAGAGATCAGAGTATAGTCAAAACTGCTGATTCTCTCCTGATTAACCCTCAATCAAACTTCTAATAGGAAAGAGTTAAGACAAATCGGTATATAGCCCTTTGGTTGATCGTGTGATGCTTTCTATGCCTTAGGCTTGAACACAACTTTTCTTTGACATTTGGTAGGAATGCACGGAGGTCTAAAGCAGAGGTATCTATATGTGCCTTCAAATAAAGTACAGTACCTCCTAATGTCAACAAAATGTCAGCCGGAATTATGGGGACTTGAATTGACCAAAAGTGCACATGAAATGACAGGAAACGACCTTGGTTCTAGCAGTAATGCTGAAAATTATCAAAAAAGTGAATATACATCAAAACTCCAAGCGTTTCATAGTTGCTTTGACTCCAAACTCTATCGGACTTTTGTATGCGACCCGGAGCTTTAAGATTTGTACTTCGAAATTTCCAGACGCGATTGCCAATGGGCATTTTCGAATAATCTTGATTTAGCTTTGTAGTCGGACTAATCGTAGACCTTTTTGACAAGATCAAACTCCTTTCCACATGGATATACAGTGAAAAGATCCCAAAAGATCCGCACAACCTTGAAATTTCTCTTCTTTCTCAAATAATGCTTTCATCAATGGCACGAAAAGAAAACTAAAAACTGTTTATGGTACAAAACATCCACGCGATCGTTTAACACAAAAAAATTGAAAATGTATCGCAAAACGAGAAGGAATAGGAATAGGAAGGATGAAACAAAAAAAAAACTTAGAAATCAGACGCCCCAAAAAGACTCGCACATCGATGAAACTTGGGCAAACGCGTGCATATTTATGCAATATAAACACGTATGAGTGACTTGTTTATCTAATACTGCCTTCGGTGATAAAGTCGTCATAGATCCGGGCGCATCATACCTAATATTTTCTTGACACCATGCGTTTTTGGTAGCTTCAAAAAAGTTTGTGCTTGCATTAATGCAAAATGGGCAAATACACGTCCCCAGACAAGATCCAGTTGGTAGTTGTTAGTCAAGAGGAAGGTAAAACTGTGGCAGAAATATGTTCGGTCCTCAACATGAAACATAGAACTGTTTACAATATTCTCTGGAGGTATAAAGAGGAAGACAGAATAAACTTGAAGCATAGTCCTGGCCGTCCAAAGGTTCTAACGACGCTTGAAGACGCGCTCTCGTCCGGAAAATCAAGAAAAACCCTAAATTGAGTGCTCCAAAAACTGTAAGTGAAGTTTTCGCAGACTTTAAAAAAAGTGGGTTGCGAAACAGTGCGCCGAGTTTTGAGAAATGAGAAATGCTCAATATAATGGTCGTGCAAGCAAAAAACCATTCATCAGCGAAGTGAATAGAAAAAAACGATTAAATTTCGCTAAGGAATATGTTTTGAAGAATGCTGATTATTGAAGAATGCTGAGCCCGAAGAACCTCAGGCCTACAGTGAAGCACGGGGGCGGCAGTTTAATGGTTTGGGGATGCATTGGGTTGGCAAATTAGTATTTATTGATAGTATAATGGATTCCCGTCGATACTTACAACTTCTGAAAGACAATTTGCGAAAAAGTGCCGCGAATATGGGCATTTTAGATACATTTAAATATTATGAAGACAAAAAAAAAAGAGTGGCAGCTGTATAATTGCCCAAAATTGGTTCATCCTCCTCCCCAGTCACCAGATTGTAATCCCATTGAAAACCTCTGGGATGAATTGGACCGTAGAATTCATACCAAGCCGATTTCTTCTAAGGGGGAGCTCGAGACAATGCTTCGCGAAGAATGGGTGAAAATAGATGTAGAATACTTGGGAAAAATCATCTCCAGTATGCCAAATTGTGTGTTATTGAACAAAAAGGACATGCAACAAAATACTAGTTTTACATAATTTTTGTTTATTTTTACAATTTAGCCTATGTACGGATCTTTTTGAGAGGTGACATTTTTTGTTTCCTTCACGAAATTTCCTATTTTTCGGTATCTATAAAGTGAATAATTTTTGGTATTTATGTGATATGTAAGGCTATTATGTTCTACTCATATTATATATTTTTTTAATTTTTTTCCCGTTTTTTATTTGCTTATAAAATGAGAAAGAATAAATATTTTTTACGTGTGCCGATCTTTTTAGGAGTCACTGTAATTAAATTGCGGGGTTTCGAACAGAAAGTATTGAACGTTGGAGTTAGTGAGTCTATTGAAGTATTCAGATTTTCTTGATTGACAAACGCCAGAACGTGATCCAGTTCACAGTAAAAATGTTTGTCAATCAGTTAAATTTCCTGTTTAGGTAAGGTTTTATCTGACACTGACAACTCTGCATCACTTGAGAAGGTGCGCAGAGAGCTCACTTATCAGTCTTATGTCTAGAACTTTAGTTCTATTAGAGATAATGAAGAAAGGTTCATTGGAATATTTGCAATGGCAAGGTTATTAGGCAAGATGAACCATATTTTGATTCATCTCTTTCGTTGGTGTCTGAGTCACACCATAACTCATAATATGTGCTCCCGTTACCGTCGGGTATTTGCGACTATTGTCAGCTTTCTAACATTGTACCTGGGATGTAGCAAACCTTCATCGTAAGCCATGTATCATGAAGTGATCTAGAATGATTTTGACCACGCGACTACTAAATAGCAACATTATTCTTGCCATTAAAGTTTGAAAGGATAAAGACATTTATGGACTTATTGATAAAGATGCAGGCTCCTCGTTTGTCTGAAGAGTCAGGTGTTACTAGCATCTATCTGTTAATTTGCAATCCGAAGACCCAGTTTTTAAGGACACATGGTTCTTGGATTAGGACTATGCCGTCTGCGTTCCTACAAGCATAGAAGAGAAGAGCAACCGACACTGTCTTGCAGTTTGTCTTTTCTGGTTATAGGGCACTACGGGAGTACAGATCTTCGTCAGATCTAATATTTTCTTCTATCTCTCACCCGATTCGAGATACAGAGTATTACTCAGCAGTCGTGACAGCACTTTTTTCATCCTTCAAAGAAAGATTTTTCTGGGCAAAACTCAAGTGCAACCGTCGTCAGTATTTCTACTACTTTCTCGTTCCAAGTTACATCCACTTTATTTAAGGACTGAATTCTAAGGCGTGAAGATTTGCAGGTCACTTCAGTATAGGTTTAGGTGAATGAAGTCGAACACGAGTTGATAGTATAGTTACGGTTCTTTCAGCAGAGGAGCGATTCGTCATAGATAATGAGGATCTGGCGCCAGTCACCAGAAAGCTCGATGATTTCAGCCAAAATCCAATGAGTAGACGTTGTTACTAAGCTTGATAATCACTATGATTACTTTATGTGAAAAAGGCTTGGATCCGGGAATCCACTTTCTGTATCTTGGTTTGATTGTTGAATCGGTTAGACTCCAATTTCACATCTAGCTATTCCTCCTCCATTTTAGTTCTTGCTAGGCAGATCTGCAGTCAAACAGATCCGCAGATCCTGACAGACGATTAGCTTTAATCTGCCCTCTCGCCATCCAGTATCAATACATCACTGCCAAGACCCAGAATTTACCTTAAGGAAGTCCATGAAGCACATTAAAAGTTGTGCGGTGAGACATTTTATTGAACGCCTGAGTCATTCCAATTGCAATAGTCTTTCATTGTTTTGGTTCCGTTTACCTTTGCCGTTTCTGAGCAGACAATGTTGCAGGAGCCTCAGCTGCAAGACGGATCACTTGAGGGTCACTTTGTCTTTTTCAAATCTCTTTAGAATCCGGGATGCCATCGTCGGTATTTTCCGGATTCTCAGCAGCAGATTCCTAAGCCGCCACGGCGCCACCATTGTCGTTTCTCTTGCAGTGCTCAGCTTCAGTGACTAGGCACTCTCACGGACCGAAACAGGGGAGGAGATTGATTAACTGGTCTGTGGAGCAGGCTTGGCAGACACTTCTTTAGAATCTTTGGACAAAAGTAAAGACTAATTGTCCGCGGACGATGGAGAAGGTTTTCTGGCTACTTTTTCTCTATTTGGCAGTAGACAAAGCCTTCCAGCCACGTTTCCTCCACAAGTGGGACACCTTGCGCAAGAAAAGGAAGACAAGGGATTTTATTGAGATATTTTAGATCAAATATATAATCACCAAAGTGATTGCGTAGTTATCTGTCAATGGTCCAGACAATGCCTTATGCAAGCAAGTGATACTAATCATTAACACCGGTGATAGTCAGGAATGCAACACAACCAGTGACGGCTCGTCAGGGGCGGCAGGGTCGGCCCGGCCGTACCAAAATAATTGACTAATAATACCCGAAAATAATAAAGATAAATAATTAATATTAAGTGTTTAACTACTACTCATTTATTTCTTTTACCCATTTCTTTAATATCAGTGGTTCTTTAATTTGCCATCAGCCGCATATAAAAGCCCGGATTAAAATAGGAATTAGATCGAAATAGTAGAATATAAACAGGTAAACAACCTGTTGCGATTCGTCTGTTTTGATTTGAATCTTATGTCAATTTCGATTTGTGTACGCGCAACGAACAACTTACCCGGCAATCTTTCATACGACGCGACGGCCAGCCGACAGTCCTCAAAATCTACATTAAATACAAGCATTCAATCATAATGTACTCGTACATACGACTACAATGCATCACCCACCCAACGAAACGGCGGCCATATCATACCCAGCAAGTGCACACGAGAATCAAGTGAAGCCACGGCCGAAATTGCGGCCCATAGCAAACTGGCAGTGTCTGGCTACAGTCTAAGCAACTCAAAGCTTCTCAAGCAGCTTCCCTTTTATACTTTATTTCAATACTAGCTATTTAGCTAGGTGTTTTGTATCAAATTTCGAACTGATCATACAGACCGGCTAAAGCAAAAATTGTAAAAATTGCCAGCGGCCAGCCGCCAACTGCCGAAACTCTGTTTAAAAGCAGCAAGCATCATACATGCTCCGTTAAATTACGCTAAAGTCAATGTTAGGACGCTTTATGTTTCTGGAGAGATTGAGTTTCTGTAACATAGCATTGTGCGAATAGAAAAAGGTCAAATGGAAGTTTCTTTATTGAAAAATGCCTTGTGTTTGGTGGAATGATATGTATATTGGTAAAATATAAAAAAAATGCTTTTTGAATTGATTTTATGTCTTGATCAGGAGACTGTGGTTGTTGTATAGGTTTAATTTGTCAATGCGAAAACGGTTTTTGGAAAGTGTTTTTTATTGAAGAGATGGTAATGGAAAAACTAAAATAATGCAGGTAGCAAGATGGTCCCGCAAATCATCTTTTTATAGACGAATTTATTCGTAAAGAATATAATTTAATGAAAACATATGAGAAACTTAATCGAAAGGAAAACTTGATAAATTGGTGCGTAGTATTTTATAATTAATGTTCGTGGTATACTCGTGAAGTCCGTAATGAAAAAATTTTTAGTGTCCGCATTAATTTTGAAAACTAATCATCGATTTAGTTCGACAGGGAACGACAATATAAAGCTGCAATCGCGAGTTTTTCAACTTTAAAATGTCTAAAAGCTTGCATTAGGAAGAATGTGCGATTGCCATTAATAGCAATGTTACGAAAATTAATGAAAGATAAATGATTATTTTTGTGTAATTTTTGTCGATGATTTCGCGGTAGTTAAAATAAAAGAATGAATATACAAAGTGGTATTGCTTTGTATACCCTTTTGGCAAAAAAAAACTTTGATTTGTTGCTTGCTCTTTGAAAAGTACTATAGGACTATTGATTCCTAAGAGACTATTTATTTAGCTACCAAAAATTTCATCTTGTAGAATAGAACTTCTCTTTTGGCCGACCCAAATTTTTATGTTACGAGCCGTCACTGAACACAACGGAACCTACACAGCCTACTTAATAGCTATGAAACTAAGAGTGTTTCCTGAGACAAGCCATGGTTTAGATAATGTTAACCCGAAGCTGTAGATCGTAGACGAAAAGTACGTGTAAATAGTATACTGCCTTCTGCTGAAAGCTACGCAGAGTGATTGATTTTTTGACAGATTTATATTTTTACGTAATTTTTCTTCTTTTAAATGTTTATCAGCCCAAATTTACGCCATCCTTAAATTTGTATATGTTCTTTTGAATGATTTCAACAAATTTTAAACCAAAGAAACGCTCAAAAGCAGAGCTTACAATTTAGGAAATCATAATGTTCAGCAAATCTAGAGAAGTATCTGCCTCAAGAGTCTACCGTAGTTCTTATGACAAACTTCTAGAGAAGTAGAAGCAATTCTCTATTCTTCAGACCTTAGGAGATGCAAGCAACAAATTGTTTGACCACTTGGTCTTGTTAGTTGTTTCAGTGGCAAAAAAACGATCGGAATTGAAATTCGAATGCCTTACTTAACACGCCCTGAAGCTATATAAGGTGCGTTTTTTTGCACACCCGAGCAGATCCAAATTTGTTAAGTATATTGAATACAATAACAATTTTGTTGTTGTATTCAATACACTTAACAGATATTGATCTGCTCGGGTGTGCAAAAAAACGCACCTATTATTATAAATATGGCTGAGTTAAGTATAAGTTTAGTTGCATGAAAAGAAGACTTAACTACAAATCCAGTTACTTATTCAACCTTGTTCATCATCAACGCATCAACATGCACACTATACAAATATAACATTACCACAAAACCGGAAACCTTTACTACATTCTCCAAACCTATATATTTCGAAAACTGCAATACGAAACCAACTCAAATCCTCGTAAAAGAAAAATCAACCAAAATGCAACTCTTACCACAGCTTATCATTCATACTTCGCTAATTATCTGGAAGTAAGTGCAAAGCTAACCTATTGCATAATCGACATGACAAATTCAACAATCATCACTGTCACCTTGCTGATCGTGCATGTTTTGAAGAAGCAAGCGTTCAGCAAACGGTCGAAGAAATCTGATGCTTCAGGAAAAAGTCGCCGAAATTGTTTTGCTTAAGCGAAAAACCATGTTCTCAGAATGATGTTTACGTTATTATGTGAAGCAAACCGAACATCATCACAGTTCAGTGCTAAGTAACAAATTGTTTATTATTATAATATTAAAGTTTGGTAGTTTGCATTTTATTGTAAGGAAACGAGTCACAAACATTAGATACAATTACTGCTGATGGTTTTCAAAATAGGAAGTTTTTGGGAAATTTGTTATTACTAGAATGCTAGTTATAATGATTATGCCGAGAATTGTATGTGGAAGATTAATTTGATGATGTCGTAGAAAGTTCTTACTGTTTGTCTATTTAAGTTTCACAATTTGTTAAGCCACAAAATCTAGCTGTCAGATAAATAGATTATTTTCAAAGACCTGTATCAAACCTCTTAACAATTTCATAATAATTTTCAAATCTTGAATTATTAAAATACATAACAGTTCAAATCATTTTCTATCCAACCTTCAAAAATAAATATTTCTGCTATATTTTTGATTTCTATAGTCTGTAGATTTTTTATATGATTTTACTTTATGTTTAAAATTTTAACGATAAAGATTGTAATTGCGCATAAAGTATTATTTTTGCATATGGCATACTGCGCCCAGCGTGGGTAGTGTAGTCTCAGGATACTACCAACTCAAGCTTTCATCTATAAATTTAGCCTTTAATCCTATTAATAATATGCATCACTCATAATAATGCCGTTATACTCCAAAACCGACTTTCATTTCCAAGCTGCCATAGCACCTATAAATATTTGCTGATCGAAAAATTCACGAAAAAATTCATTTTGACGCAAACGAATTGTCAAAATACGATTTTCGACAATTGGCACTTTCGCGAAGATTAACGGTCGTCTGAAGCGTACAAAGGATCACATTAATTTATTTAAACATGCATAAAGGCACAAAAAGATACAAATCTTATAATTCATGCTGACAGTTGTATGGGTGCGTACATTTCTTTCTTTTTACTACGAAAAATCCCGTGTTTTTTGATTTCTCGAGAGAGAGAAAAAAATCCGTTCACAGCTTGGGTGTGCAACGCACTCCGTCGGTCGGCTAGTTGAATTAAACTTTTCCCCCCATCATTGAAGCATCATGCCAAAAAGACGACGAGAGGGTAGGCTTATAAATCATTGAATGAAATAGGGAAAAAGTGCATCAGATCGGAATGATATTTTTTTTGTCGTCGAAATATGTCCAATTAAAGCTACTCGCATGTCATCTTATGATGGCGAAAGGAAAAGGAATGCGCCGATGCGAAAGCGTTTGTTTTGGTACTAGTAGTTCGGTGAACGTCTTCTGTCTGATGAGAGATCCGTCCGAGCAAAAAGGAAAAGTGTATTTCTCTGAAACGAATTCAACAGATGCTCAAGCTGTAAGCATTTTGAAGTCAACGGATTTTTTCTGCATTCGACGAGATTAAAACTGCATGCCAGATGATTTTATTTTGGATTGTTTGCGTGTTCAGGATGAACGTGTGTCACATTAATCAGTGAAAGAGCAAGAGATTTTGTTAGCATGACAATTTTTTTTTTTTTGGCACGAAACGAATACAAAGTGCATACATGGATTTTACACGTGCACTAAACGGGTTGGATGATGGATTTTGATTGAAGGAAATACATTTTTAATTATTTTATGCGGATCAAAATGAGGGTTTTAAAGTTTTTACAAAGCTGGTTGTAGTTGTTGCTTTAATGTGAAGGGTGAGAATAGTGTCCTTGCATCACCAAACCTTCAAATTTTTTTTTAAATTAAATTGCAGCTAATAATTCGTATCCCAACTATTTACAAACGAAACCCAGAGTCTATCTTCTTCTAATAGCACTCTGCGCAATTCATTTATCTATCTACTACTGTTATGGTACCGCATGAGTGTAGTATAATTGTGCACATGTAAAATATTAACTCTACTTCACGTCAACTAATCATTTTCTTTTACTTCATATACACTCACCGACAAAAATAAGTACGCACTGTCTCTTTTTACCAGTGCCTCAATCTTAATGACCAATAAGCTTCTCAGACTCTGTGTAAGGTTATTTTGAATAAAACATAAGCAGAAGAAAAAGGAAGAATCAATTTGAAAGAATAGCTATAGAAATCGGGAATAAATGCTTTTTAATTGCTTTTGAAAGTTTTAAAGCTAATATCTGTTTTTTTTTGGCAGAATTTAGTTTGGAATTTTGCCAAAGCGCTACTAAGATTTGCACTAAAAGTGTTACATTAGCAGCATGTCTTCATTTATTTACAACAAGTGGCATTTTTTGTTAGTACGTATAGTATTTGAAAATTAAATTATGTTTTCGGCACAATAGATAGTGAGAAAAACAAACGTTAATTCAAATACTTGACATTTTAGCTGTCAATGATAAGCAGAGTGTCCGCTTTTCTGCATTGTGAAACTTTTCGCGAATGACGGTTACTGTTAGGACGGTGATAGTAGCTTTATATGGTGTAGCAGAGCCTAGGAGAGAAATAGCGCGTCGCCTAGGATATAGTAAAGGTGATGTGAGGAAATTTTTAAAGAATTTCGAAGAAACTGTTTCTTTTCAGAAGAAACCAGGCAATGGCCCCGCATGCCTTCCAGAACACTAAGCCAACCATCACCTCATGGTTTAGTTACGAATGACAATAGGCCATTCGCATTAAAGAGGCGGCATTCCGAACTTAGGAGCTATCTCCGTCTGAGGAATCAAAAAAACTTTACAAAACTGCTCGCAATACCTGTCAAACCACTATCAGAAGAGTTAAATCCCATTTTGACCAAAATATATAACATAAGGTCCTTGCAAGCCAGAAAGGAAGTAAAAGCTTCTGGTTGCTTGTTAAAAGGATTAAGAGCAACTTCTCCAGTTCTTCCGTGCCACCTGTTCTTCATGGTGGTTACGTACTTACTGAGTCACTGGATAAAACTAACCTCTTTGCTGAGATTTTTGCTGCAAACTCTTACTTGTCACCTTCATCACAGAGTCCTCTTAGCCCTCCAATGTGCGCCTTTATTTTCCCGTACAAGAGAGGTATTGAAAATACTCGCCAAACTTGACGTTTCCAAATCTGCCGGACCTGATGGTATTTCGCCCCTCGTACTAAAGAGCTAATCAAATTCTGGGCGTTCCACTGGGGACCTACTTACATTTCTCACTGAGAGATCGAACCGTTGTTTGGTCGTTTCTCTTGATATTTCGAAGGCCTTTGACAGAGTTTGGCACCCCGCCCTATTAACCAAGCTTCGTGCATTTGAATTGAAAGTTTCCTCGTAGATCTTTCCTTTCAAGTTGTTTTGGATAGACTCAAATCCTATGTCCACACCATCAATGCCGGGATTCCACAAGATCCTGTTCTTTCACCAAAACTCATTTTTATTTATAAATAACCCCCTTTCCTCCACTTTCAATCCAATTCATAGTTTTGCCAGTGACAGCACCATTGACTTCGCATGCTCTTTTGACAGAGTGGCCCATTCTCGCGTAAATGCTAATTATGTTAGTAGAGATAGCATGTTTGCATCGCTAAACAGGGACCTATTTTTTATTATCGCTTGGGGCTCAGCGAACCGTGTTGTGTTTAATGCGCCCAAAACCCAATGCTGTCGTCTTTCGATCAAGCCTTACCCTCCGCCTACTAGCCACACTATTTCCGTTGATGGTGTGGGTATTTCTGAATCACCTTCGCTAATCCTATTAGGATTTAACATCTCCAGCAAATTAAGCTGGACCGGTCACATTTTTCAAATTGCGAAAAATGACATGAAATGCCTATATTTCCTTTCCATTCTTTGCACCATCAGACATAGCGCACATCTACAAGACTCTCTAAGACCAAGACTTGAATATAACTCTCATATATGGGCTGGGGCAGGCTGCACTGCTTTAGCGGAGCTAGGCAAAGTTAAACGCAAAGCTTTCAACCTAATTGGCGATGAATTTCTTACCTCACGTATTGAATCCCTTGAGCACCGACTTAATGTGGGTTGCCTTTTTCTTCTTTATCACTATTACTATGGTCTTTGTTTTAATGAAATATCAAGTCTGCTCCCTTGTAGAGCACTTTCTACGCGCAACACCCGAGCCTCCCAACGCGCTCATTCGCATACCCTTTCGATCACGATTTCACGATTCTTTCCTATCTAGGTCAATACGATAATGGAACAGCCTACCATCTACTGTTTTCCCCGCCGACTATGAGCCACAATTGTTCAAGCTATCTCCTGCAAACTCAACCCTTCCTCTCTCCCTTTCCTTAAATTTCCTTCCGCCAAGTCTGCGCTATAGCATAATAGGGTATCCCCTCAGCCTTGGCATCATCCTACAAGAAAAACAATATTTATTTGTTCACATATTAAAAACGTTTTTTTTAATTTTCGATACCAGCAACACAACATGCTCTTAGCGGTGAAAATTGTTGTCCAATCACAGAAATCAATATTTGAACAATGTGCTGAACTAGCCGAGCAGTTTGGACGTTCAAATAGTTCGCCATCGATAAGATTAAAGATTCACAAAATTATTGATACTGAGCTAAACACAATACACGGAATAATTTCGTCTTCGTCGTAGCACTACAGGTCCTTTCGGACCTTGGCTTACGGAATAATTTACACTGATGAAATTTGAGTCAACCAGCCATAAGGTGTTACATTATACTTCATTTAAACACCTAGGCGAACCACAAATTGAGACACGTGTAGCGCGTGCGGCGTGACATGACTCAACGCGAGTTTTCGTAGCTTCAATGATAAACTAGGGAATCGGGTCACCTCGCACAACACAAACTGCGTTTCCCTGTTTCATCATTCGAAAATTTTACGCCGTCGCGTCAAACCGCAAGCGATGCACGCGTCTCAATTTGCGGCTGGCCCTAGATCGTGAGAGGGTATTTAATAATCAATGCTACCTCAGAGTTGGTGAGAAACTAGCAAGGGCGGAGGCATGTCACAGTGCTAGACCTGCTGGCAACTCTGGACGTGCAAAGTGAATTCAGCTAGGCAAGAAGGATGGTCATTCTTCGGACCCGCGAACAGAAGTTGATTGTTGGTCGTAATGCGGGACTACCTCAAGAACCGACGGTTGATTGATGATACCGAGGACGGAGTGAGAAGGAGCTTTGTCAGGAGTCGATCTTAGGACCTGACCTCTGGAATATCAAGTACGATTTGCTATTCAGCATGATGATAAAGTGAAGGATATCATCTATCATACTAATGAAAGTTGGCTGCGTCGAGGTCCAGACCAGTCAGGCGGTAAGATATCTGGACCCTGGATACCAAGCGCATCATATGCATAGGACATGTGGTAGAGCCCTAGGAGTCGACACTTTGCTGAGTCAGATAATGGCCAACACTGGCGGACGCAGTGAGACGAAACGGAGAAATTACGTATTGCTCTATGGGTCCGAGGAGATGCAGCTATCGCACGGTTTCAAAAGGATTTTGTTCATCCATACTAGAGGTATTCTATACTTGAATTATATGCATTTTTGCGCAAAGTAATTTTACATGTTTAAACATATTTTCTCCTGAATTCGTCAATTGTAGCAAATGTATTAAAATTTATATTCTAAACATGGATCAGTACGAAAAGAATTATTTATATAAACTATAAACTAAACTATATTACCAACCCAAAATAACATGTTACTAACTAACAGCATATAATATACTATTTTACTTAAAAGAGAAAAATATAAAAAATATTATTATTGTTTTGTAGTATTTTATTTCAAGTTTTATTTCACTTTTGATAGGTAAATAAGAAAATTTAAAGAAATTTGCGATTGTGAATTTTTTTTTGTTAGAAAAGTGTACCACTTTCAAATTAAGTGTGGTGAATATTTTCCAAAAAAAAATTAGATAAAATTTTTACTTTTTTGCAAAAAAATTAATTTTTTTCTGGTAATTTTTTTTTTTTTAATATAACCAACGTTTCAGAAAGGAATCATCAAAAATGGTTGCATAGTTTTTGCATTAGCTTTTGTTTATCCAATACTATCAGCATTTCAACCTATCATTTAATTTTCGATTAAATTTTGATAAAATCAATAGTTCAAAAATGTAAATTGAAAACATAAAGCAATTTTTTTAAGAAAACTTTCTTTATGTATACATCATTTTTTTTAACTGCATGCATTAAAGTGTCATTAAATTTAGTTTTAGATTGTTTCTGAATTAAGAAATTAAGAAAAACAATGTATTTTTTACGGGCTGATATATTTTCGTAAATATTATTATTCAAAATTTGTGGAAAATCACAAATCTAGAAAATATTATTCAAGTCAAAGACACAATTATTAAAAATTTAAGCCAAGAAATAGAGTCCTGAATGGAATATTTACAAAATTTTCATGTTTACAGTATTATGAGTGTTTTTATACCTTTCTTTTATGTTTTATGTTTTCTTTCACATTTCGAAACTTTGTATGTTCTTTTTTCGTTTTTCATTAACTTATCAGGATTTTGTTTTTAATTATCTTATTAGTTTAATCACAATCTCTTTTCGCATTTATTTTCTACGTATTTTTTGCAACTACAAAAGTGTGCCAAGGTCAAGAAAATAACAATTTTCTATTCTCAACTGCACTCAATCGAAGTTATTTAGGTAAACAGAACCATATATCTATTTGTTTTCCAACAACTGACACTCCATCATCGTTGAGTTCCCACGAGACGCACATCTAATACTGGCAACTAACTAATGTTTGTTCCAGACATGCCCACATTGGGGGCAACTTTTTCACTTCCAATCAATTCTAAAATAAAATCCAGATTGTCACTAAACATTTATAATTAAATAATAAAATAGAGTTTTACCTTGAAAATTACAGGTTTATTGAAGAAATTCACTCAATCACCCGTCTGCAAATTGAAAACAAATAGAACGTGAACATTTTTGTGTACCTGCTGCTGCATTTGCTTTCAAGCGATATTTGCACAGTTGTGACAGCACTCCACTGGGTCTGCCAATGACGCGAGTACACTTTTCATTTTTATTTGGAACGGTATCGAACACGTAGAAATTGCAAAGAAAACACATCGTTTTTGCCCAGTTGGAAAATCGACCTCGCGATACTAATCAATACACCGTCCAGTTCTGGCGAGCCACCACAGAAGAACAGTCTCAGAATGCGTTCGAATCCGTTAGCCTACAACAGCAGCGGCTGTTCCATTGCCCCACTGGCACTGTGGAGATATGTTCAACAGGCGTCGATCTCACAGCCCCAATGCGCCCCACAAAACCATTCATGTACGGATGCGCATGTGGTTGTGTGCCCCACAGCCCGACTGACACACCAACTCTACTTCGAGACGTGCACTATCCGTACAGAAAAGCTTTCAATAGCATTTGCTGCGATCTATTGTCACTTCGGCGAGGAAAAGCTCGCAAATTTCCCGACAGGGTTGCCAGTTTTCAAAATGCCGGTTCTTATGAATGTATTTGACGAAAAATGCGAAAAAGTGCGAAAAAAAAGCAAACGCGTAGTTATAGTGGCATTGAATGCAAATCGCAGAAGTTCACAAGGAAACAGGCAAAGGAAATTGCATTAAGATTGGGGTGATTGACGCAGTCGACTGTGGTGAGCAAAATACATGGGGTGGAATCGCCAGACACCAAGCATGGATTTATTGCTGCGAAATGTTGCCTTGCATGTGAGAAGAAGGTGCATGTTTGTGGCGATGAGTTGATCGTTTAGGTACTTGTCGCTTGTTAATTCAACAAGCGCATTTGCGACTTTTCATACACACATTAATGCGAAACGATACCAATCTATTCTCGAGTGCAGTTTTTATCTTACTTTGCGCTCGTCATATAGACCAGATAATTGCAGCTCGTTACTTGCAAACAACCGAAGCAATTGATGTTTTGTTGCGCTTGATACAAATATATTACTTTTGCTAAGCTACTATTTTTAGGTTAATTTTCTTTCGCCTTGAAGATATCAATGAAGTGCATACGGACATTTGACGTTAAATGAAAGTGAGTGGAAAGCTTCAATGATGTTTCAATTGATTGATGTCATATAGCATATTTTTTATGTATCTATCGGCTCTGGTGTTATACAGAGATTTTCCTACACCCCCTAACACCCCCCTAATACCCCCCTGGAAAGTGCATACACTCCCCCTAACACGGACAATTTTCCTACACAAAGAGAACTATGTGTCCTTTGTTCCAAAGGGATACCCCTCCTAAAATTCTGAACACACCCCCCATGAAAAATTCCTGATAAAAAAAAAATCAGGTATTTCATGGTGTTTTCTTTCATCAATCATTTTGATTTCTTTAAGGGGGTAGTGCCGGTTATAATTTTGGAAAAATCAGTTTTTTGTTTTTTGCATTTTTCAATTTATTATACCTTCAGAAATCAAGTCTCAAAATTTCATTAAGATATTCCCAAAAATAAAGAAATTACGGCAGACCGCTGCTTTTAATTACTGCGAAAAAAAAAATGAAGAACGCATAAGTCACGCAGAAAAAGCGGCAAAGGAAGCGCGTTTGGCCAAAAAAGAAACTGCCCAACTGCAAGAGCAACTGTCTTATGTGGACTCAAGAATAATTATGTATGATCCATGGATTGCAGACTGTGCAATTGGAGGTGATAAACACATATATTTGAAATAATATTCAATAAATAAATGGAAAAAAAAACTTTAAACGCGTTTTTCTCGAAACGACGTTTTTTCAAACTGCGGACACTTATTCTCCGGATTGGCCGAACCAATTTAAGTCAAATTTGGTGCACTACTTTATTTAAGTATCTTGTGTGGTAATCAATCACAATACAGGCCAAAAATCAACCCAAAAAAATTTGGCAAATGACATAAAGTGAAAAAAAAATACGATTTTTCGAAAAATATTTTCAAACCGCCATTTTTTTTTATCATTTTTTTAAAAATATTGTGGTAGATTACCACGTAAGAAACATTCCTCTTTCAAATGCGGTTTGGTTTTATTGTTTCAGATTCTTCATTCCTGAGATTATCTGTCCGCAGTATGACGGGGCATTTTTCGAGACGTCAATTTTGGCGCCCTCTATAAAGAAGTAAAAAAATGAAAAAATTTAAAATTTTTTTTTAATCTTCAGAACGTGTGTTTTACCCATACAAATTTTAAAATTCATACAAAATAAAGGAGGTGAAATTTTTTTGTTGAAAATTAGGCTGTTTTTTAGCATTATAACTGGTACTACCCCCTTAATAGACAAGTAAAACCTCCTAGTGATAAGCGTTTAATTTGTTTTTACATCGAAAAATACGTGAAAATAATTTATTATCATAACATCGGACTGGTGGGTAGTTTTTCCAAAAATCTTTAAATTTTCGCAAACTTAATGTTGGAAAAATATTGTCTAAGGATCCCTGTAAAGCGGTCCGCAGACACGATTTCTGAACATTTCTATTTCTGATAGTATAAGGTTTATCGTGTTCAATTTCCAGCGAAGGGACAGACGCATTCTTTTCAGCGAAGTAGCAAACACTTTTTAAGATGAATGGCCAACGAGGCCATTCCAATCTAATTGATGCTCAGATAATCTCTCAGATAGTCAATCTAATTGATGCTCAGATCTTCAGCTCGAGAATTTTCAGCAGCAAATATAGGGATAAATGCCCGATTATTCAGCATCCATTTCTTTTAACTCCTTACTCCCGCTGGCAACAGTGTAGTTGAAGGACTTGGTTCAGTACGATGAATTAAATTGACTTTGACTTTTGATGGATAGCTATGCCAACTTCCACCAACGTTGACGGACACAGACTTTGAATTCGTAATTCTTTTTCGATCTCGATATAAAATTTTCTTTCAGCGTTCTTTGCCACTATCCGCATTTTCTAGCCTTGACAATTATATTCAGTACAAATCCAGTTTGATCCTGAGTTTACTTCGAACTAAATACGCGATACAATTTAGGCCGTCAACCTAACTACATGTTCTCCGTCTAGTGCGTTTTGTCGTTATTTGTATCTTTCGACACGGACACAAATGGAAGCAGAAAAAGTAGTCAAAAATTATACGTGAGACATGTTGAGACATTCGGACATAAAACTCTGATATAGTTCGTTCAAATCACCAAACGGAAACGTTTCTTTTTGTTCGTTCGTTCATGAACCACTCAAGTCTATTGTAAAATGCATAGTTGAATTTATTTATGTACACAGCCACCAGTAATTCAAATTACAACAGAATTTGCATTCCACTTTACTAATCAATGCATAAAGATATATCATTACTTTACATCTAGACACAACTCCTTTATTATCATCGCTCATTGCATGGTTTACCTAATTGCAGGTTTGTACTGTGCATAAAACAACAAAGGTTAAATTACTAGTCCGCACAAATTAACTGTTCATAATCTACTATGTCAGCCAGTTAAGCTAATAATATATTGGTGCAAGTAAGTATTACACGCTGAAGCTGTTATATACAAACGTATTTCCATTTGAACTTTTGACCCAAACTAAACTACGTAAACAAACATCATTTGTGTAAGTTATTCCCATTCATAGCAATTTTTTCTACATAAAATTTTGTTTACGGATAATAATTCTATATTTACAACACCCACACAGTTAATGTTTGAAATATGAAAACTGTATAAAACTGAGCTAAGCTTATCGATTTGTGTTTTTAAAAAGTGTTCAAAATAAAATCAGTACAATACTTGCTTAATTGAATCATTCGTTCTATTGCATAATAATTAAGTAAGATTCATTTCGCGTGAGCATTTGAGCTAATAATTTTATTTACTCATGCACTGTAAAGTGAATATTAAGCGTTTTTTTATTTATTAATTTTTCTACTTGAGAATACTACTTCAATATTGAGACGGATTTTATTTTATTTAAGCGGTGAATTACTACTAATTGGTTTTATGCAATTGTTGAAAAAAAATCCATATAATTTGCACTAACAGAGTTAGTATGGGGAAAAATGGTCACATTAGTATTGTGCCTGACATTTATCATACGTCGATAAAACTGTAAATAAATACGGAGCCGGTAGCTAGCAATAGATGCTTTGTTGTATGTATTTTGAACGTAAACGTCTGGATGTTTGTTTGCTGATCGTGTTTGCAGTTCGAAAAATTCTACAATAAATTATGCACATTATAATACTAGGCTGGAAATATGAATTCAACTACTTGTCTTATTTTATTTTGGAATTTTGGAATTTTTTAAACAAATTTTGGAATTTTTAAAACATTATTAGGAATTTTTAAAACATATTTCGTAACTTTTAAAATACGCAGCAACGAAGCAATATAAGCTACATACTAAATCAAATTAGAGACTGTGTTTTTTTTTTGTTTTGCAGGCTGACGAAGGTGGTCAAAATCTTTATCAAGATCATTCAGCCTCTGAGCCTTCATAAAAATCGAGCAGAAGATAAAGAATATAGGGCAGCACATAAAAGAAGGAAGAGTTGCCAGCGTTGACATTAAAACACTCAAACCGATTACAAGCACTTCGGAAGCGGCAAATAAAAACACTCATCTCGAAAAGATAAGTGAATACAGCTTCGGAAAAGTTAAAATATTCATCTATATAGAGTCAAAAAACACAGCCGACAACAAATACGAGGAATTATTCCGGCAGCTAAGAAGTCATTCCAACAAGTTCAACCACAATTTACGCATGACCCTGATCTCGCCAGCTATCTTTTTTGTGGTGAGCAAAAAAATTGCTAGCTCTTATTCACGTTCAAGAAAAGGATATTTGGTCCCTGACATGAAGACAGACGGTTCTACCGCCTATTAAACAACAAAACATTGATGTCGTAGGCGATGTTGTGACTAACAAACCACTGATGAAATCAGGGTTAATAGGCTACAGTGGGCTGAATACTTAGCTCGTATGCGCGACGAAAGTTCAGCTCCCAAAATTTTTGGGAGGCAGGCAGGATTATTCAAATGACACATCAAAGCACGCCCTGCATTTGACGGAACCATGCCGCATGGCAGGATGCCTAAGATGTGCTAAGAATATCGAATTGGATATCAGCGGCACAAAACCAGGACGTCTGAAAACCGAACTACCGATTACTGCACTGTTCAAGATGAGGATAGACATCTATGTAAAAAAAGAAAATATTTTATAGCGTTCCGGAAAATAGCTTACTGCTATCATGAATGTATATTATTCATCGGACGCGTTTAGTAGGCAGACGGGATCCCACTTACGAAAAACCTAATTATAAGTTATGCACGAGGAAATGCAAAGAACGAAATCATATGGTAAAGTCAAAAGAGAGCTTCGCTGGAATAAATGTGACAACTGTGGAGAAAATCATGCAGCTAACTTCAAGGTCAGTAAAACTCATAAATGCGACCGACGAAAAAAGTTAAATGAACCTCAATTATTCAATCTTGGCAATTAAATAGCGAATACTAACCGATGTTGTGTAACAATTGGCAATTCTGGAAATTAAAATTGCCGCCTTGTTCTGTTTGTCATGTTTTTACTTTGCTTTCACTCGCGGCCAACTTAACCTGAAAACGAGTGAGATCGGAGAGCAAACTGTCAGATGACAAGGAGGAGTCATCGGAGTGGGACGGAGGTGCGATGGTGTGGGATGAGTAGGTGGCCGACTTCAGCCATACCTAAAGTGACCATACGTCCCGTTTCGAACGGGACTACGGTTCGATTTGCAGCTCTAAAGGAGTTTTGCGCTGAAGCTGAAATAAAACATTACCAAATGCTCGGCTATAATAAACTTATGCCTGCCTTGGAGAAAGTTTTAAATATGTACCAGTTGCTGAAAGATTATTTTTGAGCATTGAAAAATGTCCCTTGCAACGGTAGCTTATGGATGCGCTTTTCGACTATATAAGTCTCCCGACAAACAGAAGGGGGTTAGATTTAAGACCTCGGTTAAGGATTAGATGTAATTAGGCTAAGTTAATTATAATTAATGTAAGGTAGAGTTTAAGGATATTATTCCCAGGGTAACACCAGCTAATGTACAAGCTGGGTAATACCATTAGTGTGTAAGGAACAAAATTTATGCCGAAAATTAAAATGAACCAATAAGAACCAACAGGCCAAAATAGTATAGCCACTAGATTTTAAGTTTCTTTTTTAATTAAACTTTAAGTTAGGATAAGAATGTACAATTGATTTATAATAAAAATTCAAATTGAAGTAGGTAATTATAAGATATGTACGAGGGAATGCATAGAACAAAATCATGCAGCTAACTTCAAAGTCAGTAAAACTCATAAATGAGACTGAGAAATTAAATTAACCTCAATTATTCAATCAAATTTGTACTCATATTAAAACTTAGGTACCATATTTTGAGAAATTTAAATAGCAGACATTATTTGCCGTGAACACTAATAAATAAGCATTTACGCTTAAAACAATCTTCGCAAATATGACATAGCAAAAGCAACATATTCAATATTCTTAGGTACATACTGGATTGAAAAAAGCCTGTTTACGCATTTCAAAGAAAATTTGCTTTATTATTTGTTTAAAAAAATCATCTAATTGACGCTACTTGCAAAAATTATTACAAGGTTGAGAACGATATTCATCAATGTAGATATCGACAAATCGAAATTGCTGCTATTTTGGTTGATAGTTCTTTTTATTGAAGAAATTAGATTTACTATAGCCGTAGTTGATCCGGTGAAAATTGGATTATAAAAGTTCTTTGGCAAGAAGCTTGTCAGCGAAAAAGATTTTGAGATTATGCTGATTGCTTTCGAGTGTTTCCAGAGCGAAAATTTTGAGGCAATCAGAGGTCAGACCACGAGAGCTGACACAGGTCAAACGAAAGAATTTTCTTTGAATTAATTCGATGTAGTCAATATACATCTGTTGTGAAGTGTCCAAATGAAGCATGTACAGTGGTGGACAAAAGTGGATACATAGATAATAATTTTTAGTAACTTCGACATAACTTTTCTTCTACAACAGATAATTCAGTAATTCATTTTGCACTGAATACTTAGAATACTATTCTTAAATTAATGGAACAAATAAAAGCCGTTCCTATAAAAAAATTCCAGGAAAATTAAAAATTCTTCGGAAACAACATTTATCCAGTTTTGTCCACATTCAATTCCGTTGATTAGAAAATGATTCACCGTTGCAAATATCGTTTGCATCGTTTGCTTTGACATTTTGTGTGTTTCTATGCTTTAGTCGTATTGCAGCAGTCCAGCAAGCGTACAAAGTTAGTGAAATTTAAATACAAATTAAAATGAGAAAAATTTCACGTAACCTTGAAAATGAAATATTATCGTTGAATCAATATGGAAATTCTTGTCGAAAAATAGCGGCGAAATTAAACTTGTGTCACCGTACAGTAAGCTTGGTAAGAAAATTGAGAAATTTGAAGGCACCTAGCAATGCTGGCGGCCGGCCAAAGTTGTTGTTTGCTGGAGATGCTCGTATGGTTGCTGGTGACGAAGAAGGCAAGAACACCAAAAATAGCTGCAGAAGCATTAAACAAAGCTGTAAGTGATCGCACAATAAGACGAGCTTTGCATAGAATTGGACTAGTGTCTGCAGTAACACAAAAAAGGCCTGCGCTATCTGAAAAGTATGTAAAAGCACGGCTTGAATTTTGTAAGGATCACAGAAAATGGACCGTTGAAGACTGGAAAAGAGTTATTTGGTCAGACGAGACCAAAATCAATCGGTTCCAGTCAGATGGCAAGGAGTATTACTGGCATCGATCCCATGAGACTATTCAAAGACATCATGTCAAACCAACAGTGAAGCACGATGGTGGTCATTTAATGGCGTGAGGTTGCTTTACGTGGTGGAACCTTGGTTCATTGATTAAAATCGAAGGAATAATGAAAAAGGAAGACAATCTTAGCATCACACAAAATAATTTACCCGACTTCGTTGAAGGATGTGCGTATCCAGTGGACGAAATAGTTTTTCAACAGGATGAAGATCCCAAGCATACTGCCATAATTGTGAAAAAATGGCTTGCTGAGCAACAATTTCACACTGTGCAGTGGCCTGCACAAAGCCCGGACTTAAATCCGAGCGAAAATTTGTGGGCAATCGTAAAAAGGATGCTTATACCATATTAGGCCGAACTTTGGGAAAGAGAACAGAATGAATGGAGAAAAATCCCACACCAAACGATTCAACACTTGGTAAAAAGCATGCCAAAACGAATTGAAAATGTTATGGCAAACAAAGGACTATGGACAAAGTACTAACTTTCTAAATAATTAAAATTGACAAAATGGATAAATGGTGTTAACAATTAATTTTGAATTTTTATTTAGCTTTTAAGACAAATTATATTTATTTTTATCTTATAATAATAGACAACAGTTATAATTAATCAATGCAAAAAGTGTTACTTAATTATCTATAATACAAAACAAGTTACATCAAATTCACAAGAAATTTTTTTTTATGTATCCACTTTTGTCCACCACTGTATATTCAATACTTGGTCCCACTAGAGCACAATATGTAGTAGTTGATAAATAAATATCATTAGACTCCTTTTTACGATGGTGTTATTTATATGATCATTAAAAGTGAATGAGGTATGCAGAAGTGCTTCGAAATCGAGAATCTTTTTTGAATGTGTTTCGGCTGTATTCTTCAGAGAATACTCAAATTTTAAAGAAGTTGATTTCGGCATAAAAGACATGACATAACAGTTGCTAATGTTGATTAATCGGCTAATGTTGATTAATCGGCTAGTGTAACACCAGTTTGAAAGATTATCTAGGTCAGCTTGTGGATTTAGACAATCGTGCAGAAGGAATACTTTTTTGAAATTTTGGCATCACATGTTCATAGTAATATAGAAAAATTCTTGAAGATAGGCAGTAATCATCCAAAAGGCATTAATCTATTGTTTGTACGTTTTGCCCCCTTCTTTAATAAGTAGAAAAAGATAATAAAAAATAACTAAATTAATAGCTATCACTATTATAATTAGTGCTTTTTTAATTTCGAAATAATTGTGAAATTAATATATTGTGAAAAAATCGCATAAACATGGGTCTTCCTTACATTTATTGCGGTTGGCAATCTTTTCGGAAATTTATTCTCTATTTCGAGACCTGAACGTTCGTGGTTCAAGTCTAGTCAGGAGAAAAAAATCATGATGATCCCTCACTTTGCTTTGCGTTTTCTAACTTAGCTGTGGTTAAAATCGGGGGCAAAGTGGGACGTGAAGCCGTTAATTTCACACTCTTTTATATTAGTAATCCAATAACGGCTAGCGTTGAGCACTAGGTATAACCATGTGCAGTGTCTGGTTTGATAACTGGACATTGAAGATGGTGGTAGTTGATGATATATTTATGAGCGCTTGAGGTATGATATATTTATGAGCGCTTTAAGATTTCGAGCTTGTGTAGCTTAGCTAGTAGAGTACCGGGTCTTAGCCCATGTAGTCCGTGGTTCGAACTCAAGTACAGACAAGAAAATGTACACTTCCGGTCCCCCAGATTCCAAATGGGTTGTAACGCAACAGTTTTACTTTAAGACTTTACATGCACCCCAAAAAGACATTGAAATACATAAAATATAATCAGAAACTGCTATTGCTTTGAAATAATTTTAATGAATTAGATAAATCAATGGCTTTGATGGGAGATAGCAATCGAATTGTATGGTTCTATTTTTTGGCAATTATTTTCATCTCAAAAAATTGAGGTTGCAGCAAGATATACAAACCATGGGTAGTTTCAAACCAGTTCGGCAGTTGATCAGCCAATCAGATCGCAGGTTTTTGACACAAGATTTGCCGGAGATGAACAAAGTTCACCTCAAATGTATTGGCAACAGCTCCTGTCCCACATATCTAAATCCCGTTTGAAGCCAAGTTCAAAAAGACTTATGTTCGTTAAAATCAGCTTGCTGTGAAATTCGATTTTATCGGTGAACATTCCGTTTTGCTGCTCAGTACTATACTTGAAGACAAAATCGTGAATGCTAAGAATGCTTAGTGACATTTCGCTACTTTTCAATATGGTTCCATTTTCTGTGAATAAAATGTCTGACGTTTGTTCGAGTCAAAGTGGGAAATTCGGTTAAAATGCAAAATATTGTTGTAATGGAAGAAAACACAGTCTTGAAAAAGAACAAACGCTTTCAAATTTTTTTGATTTTGGCACGAAATTTTGATTGTCAAAGCAATCACAT
Source organism: Nemotelus pantherinus (assembly GCA_963978885.1). Classification (NCBI taxonomy): domain Eukaryota; kingdom Metazoa; phylum Arthropoda; class Insecta; order Diptera; family Stratiomyidae; genus Nemotelus; species Nemotelus pantherinus. Next base: position 27,567,562 of record OZ022263.1, read on the forward strand.
CTAGTATTAATGTGGGCATTTTATTTCGCTACTAATTAATGCGTACTTTTTTGTAGCATTTCGTTGTGATCGATCGTGATACTAGACTTGACAAAAAAAACACTCATACCTGCTATACCGCGGAGTTTAAAAATTTTAAAGACGGGAAATTCGAAATAATAAATGTGTTTTGAGAAGTCGACCATGATGAAAGTCAACAAAAGGAGTAAAATACTATGCAAGGACGATAAAAAGTTCTGAAATATTGGCCAAGAAGGCTTCGAATCTACAGGACATCGACATAAGATCACATTGAAAAATATGATCAACAAAGTTCTGAATAAACTATTTCTTTCATTTCAAATTTACTGACGTAACAGCCGCTCTCATCCTTAATCGGGTACTGTGGATTAATTACTTTCTTTAGCTTGAATAATCACATGCACTGCTATTCAAAAAAATATCAACTGATGTTTTAGTTTGAAAAAATATCCCTTCACTGTCGCTCCATTATTATCAATGTAATGAAAATCCTTATGAAAATATCATGGGCTGGTGACCCGCGATCATAATATTTTGTCTAAGGGCTACCGCAAATATTCAGGGTTAATATGATAGATGCTTAAGTTACTTGTTCGATATCATAGAAATCAAAGTTGCACTAATCTGACAAGCTTTGCTTGTGGGACATATAAAACCCACACTGGGCGCATTATTTACGCATCGAAAACATAAACTGTGCTGATTCAACCAACATGATTTTCTGAAAATTCATTGAGGGTTTGCTTCGAAAAGCTCAAACTACCCTCGTTGGTTCCGTAGAGAGGTGATCTGAGGTGGTGCATGAATTTCAAAATATTTCCTCGCTATACATTTTAATTATTCGATCGTATATAATTCAAACCGAATTGCTTCGAGCCAGTAAAAAATTATCAAAACATCTCTACAACCCTCCGCAACGAAAAAAACCATGATACCTGTGTATCACAATCCGAAAGTGAATCTGAATCACCAACCGGCATAACTTCTCAGTGATCGCATAAACTTACTTAACAATTCCGACCAAAGAAGCTACTACATTCACGTTTTACGATCTCGTTCTCTACTCCCCAACGCATTCTCGTAATACCACCTCCCGTGCTTGGTTTCTTACGTTTCTTACCGCTTACCGTCTACGGCGTCGACCAGGCCACGCCAGTATGTGCAAAATAAAAGCGTTAAATAAATGCAAATACCGTAAAAGAGCAACACGAACGCCAGCGAACTGGAAAAAAAAAGATTGCGCGGACGGAAGAAAAACGAGAATAAATAATTTTAGAACGAAAGAACGTTTCCGCGAAGGATTAATGACTCAGAACCAGTTTGAAAACTCTGAAGATGGTTGGCTTGGCGTAAGATCTTCGAACTTGGATCTTCGACAGAGCCGCACCGCACGGCCAAGATCACATTGTGAGCGAGATCGGAGAGGATGTAGTGCAAACATGTTGCTATTCAAGATCCATCCGTGTAGTACATTGTTCCCTGCTTGCAGAGGCAAAAGAATGGAATCCGCGATTTCTTTCCATTTCAAAGCGGGCGATCCGAACAATAGTGTGCTAAATTGCTTGAGTTCACGAATTGTGATGATCGAAGGCTGATTTCTTGAGCATAGTTGCAAATCTATTCATAGATGGAGAGTAAGAAACGTATATTTGACATTTGTAGCAGGGTGGTCAAAATTTTTAGTTTAGGTCGAAGTATACGATCAACATCAATAATATGAAATATTCAATGCATTATAAAAATGCCTTCTGTATATAGACCATTGAATCTTCGATTTTAACTGCATTTCACTTCAAACTACACCACCCTGTAATTATGCCTTACATTTTCATCAATCTATGCACTAAGCATTCTTCGTTCGCTGGAAGTGATTTTCACCCACTTTTTCTTTCTTCGTGGCCCAGTCTTTTCTTAGCATCGAGAACTGTGCCGTCTTTTTTGCCAGCTTGCTTTGCATCGTACGCAAACAAGCTGCTGCGGCTGCTGTTGCCACTCTACGATAGTTAAGAGTTTTTACGTACACCTCATGCAACTCTCTTGGATTCTTATTCATGTTTCCGACGGCGACGCGGACTTTCAAATGGCGAACCGGAATCACTTGTGGTCCAAGCGAGTCGTGTGATTATGCTGAGTTCCACTCCACACACTCTAATACAGATACAGCTATTTAGGAAAAATAGAAACTGGTGCCCATGATCTTGAAACGCAATAACTGCTCCACCTCCATGTGCTTCTTTCTAGAATGTGTTGGCGGAAAATCGAAGAATCAGGTTATGGTCAAATCCTAACACTATCACTATCTGTATTTCCATATGTTCTTGCTGCTATTGGATCGCGGTTAGGAATAAAGTCACGGATACCGTTAGAATATTTCTGCGGATTTTCTTATGACATGATCCGTTGTTTCGTTCTGCACAGGCCATATGTTCGTACGTAGGTACATATGAAAATATCACATCCATCTATACGACACAGCCAACATGCCAAGCCAAGACACAATAAGTATCTAGACTTGGTCGATTCTCGATCTCGATCATTCTGCTTGAAAAAGACGAGGGGCGATCGTGTGTGTCGGCGACGATGATTTTATGCCCTTATGCTAGCCATTATGAATATGCGATTTTTTCTCTCATTCGCAGATTTTATTTTCATTGCGGATTCGTGGACGTCTAGTTTTTTTCCCGTGCTCGGAATATTTGATTTGCGAAATGACTGGTTCTGATAAATTGCAAATTTATTCAAGATATTTATAAAATTTTCGAATGGAAAGTGATTTTTTTTCGAAAATAAGGAAGTACGTAGTGAATGATTGGAATAACAAATGAAAAGCTCATTTTGAAAACAGAAAAACACAATCAATTTCGTTTCAGTTTGAAAGGATGAGGAAATTAGAATGGATCTTTCATCATGTTTCGAAATACTTGATGGTAAAGCCAACTTACCAAAGCAGATTTATTAAATCCAATATGCTAATAGTTCTAATATGAAGAAATATGCTCGAACAGATGAAATTTAAATGTATGCATGTTCTTTAAGTATTTTTTTTTTTGCTCTTTGAAACTAGTGAATTACGCAGAAGACTGGCAACTACGTTTCAGATGTAATCGCTAAAAGCAGTTAGACAAACGATAACTGTTAGCTGGTAAGTGAATGCGTACTAGGTAGTTGCTTTGGTTGTAAAACTGATTGTGAGTTTTTTTTATCGTTTGTGAAATACAAAAGAGTGGAGTTTAGTTTGGAAAAAAAAACGCATAGCAGCACTGAGTTTCAAGACAAATTCCGCTCAGTAATAAGCTCATAAGAAAAATCACAGAATAAGCAGATAAGTTACAAAACATTTTAAAATTTAGAATAAATAGAATAGAGACAATCTTGGGGAACTCTTTCGAGTTGAACGCCACATAGATACAGAGACAGTAGAGGGTTTCAGTTTGCATTTATGAACGATTTTCCTTTACAATACGAAAATGGGATGGAGACCTTTCGCATGAGCATGCTGGTTATATATCTTTTAGAAGCTCATGCCAATTGCAATGAAATTTGACCTAAAACAAAGACTTAAAAAGAAACCCATCTTCAAGCGGCAACGTCATGAGGCTACACATTTATTGTGAATTAACTTTATGTCAACTTCAACTTCCAGACTTGTAAGAGGTTGTAGCGAGGGGAGCATTTTTATTTTACTTTAAAAACATAAAAAATAAACAAATTCTGATATTACACTGAAAAAAATCCACATGGCGCCCAGAGCTATGTAACATAGCGCATTATATATGGCCCCATACGCTATGTACATAGTACTCGGGGCTATGCAATATGGCTCCCAGCGCCATAATGTCAGAATCTACATAGCGCGTGGTCCTATGTAACATGGCGCAGCATTTATGGTCTCACACGCTATGTACATAGTACCGTGAGCTATGCAGTATGGCTCCCAGCGCCATAATTACATGACACAGAAATTATGGCCTCACACGCTATATTACATAGTACCATGAGCCATGTAATATGGCTTCAGTTGTCATACCGATACCGATCGAATATCTTGCTGAATTTTCATAAAAGATTAATTGGCTGGTCTTTGGCGATATATATACGAGGGTGGTCTGAAAAGTTTCCGACCTTAGCGTGAAGATGGTAGCACTCGTCAATAAAAGCTAGGGAATATGATTGTGAATCTTTTGACAGGTACTCGCCAAAATTTCAGCCATTTTGGATACGCAGTTTTTGTTTGACAATCGTTTGAGTGTGTCGATGTGAGTGTTTTTGTGAAAATGAAAAAAATCGAGTATCGAGCTGTCATTAAATATTTGTTTTTGAAAAGCAATACGCCTACACAAATCAAAGATGAGTTGGACTCTGTGAACAGGGACTCTACACCATCATTTACCACAGTGGAATTTTGGGTAGCTGAATTTAAACGTGGCCCTACCAGCTTGAGAGAGGGTGAACGTTCGGGACGTTCCAAAACTGCAGCCACTGACGATAACATCGCTTAAGTTCACCAAATGGTGCCAAACGACCGTCGAATTAAAGTGAGAGAGATAGCAGACGCCATGAATATGTCCAAAGAACGTCTTTGTCACACATTGAATTTAGATTTGGGCCTGAGAAAGTTGTCTGCGCGTTGGGTGCCGCGTTTGCTCACGTTAGTCCAAAAACGTATTCGAATGAACATTTCCAACGCTCTGTTGGCGAAATTTAGGCGCAATAAATCAGAGTTTTGGCGCCAATTAATTACAGTAGATGAAACTTGGATACACTATTATACGCCCAAAACAAAAAAAAGTCGAATGAGTGAACTGAGAAGAGGGAATCGGCTCCAAAAAAGCAAAAATGGTTTTTTTTTTCGGAAAAACCATTACAGAAGCATACTACACATCATAACTTCACAAGCTGAAGGCAGAAATAGCGGAAAAACGGCCACATTTCCAGAAAAAGACAATTATTTTTCACTAACACAATGACCCGTCTCACACCTCAGCGGTTGCCATGGCGAAAATCCACGAATTACGGTTTGACCTGCTTGACCATTCTCTTTACTCACCAGATCTAGCCCCAGGCGACTTCTTTTTGTTCCCTCATCTAAAAATGGCGCTCGGAGGACAGAGATTTTCGTCAATTGAGAAGGCAATCACCTTCGTGAACAATTATTTTGCGGAGAAAAACGCCGAGCACTATTTGGACGGGTTAAAGAGATGGGAGCATCGCTGGGAGAAGTGTGTACACTTACAGCGAGACTACGTTCTCCAGTCTTTCTTATGTAATGCAACAATCGGAGGTGTATCAAACAGTTTCACGCGCTTTACAAAATTGGCGCTAATCCTACACAAATAGGGTTACAGCTGTTTGTCATGAACATAGTTAGAGAAATGCCAAGAGATGTGCATTTATCAACGAAACTTCATCTCTGAGAATTTTTCCTAAAATATGGGCTGACAAAAGCATTTTGAGCCGGTGATTATTTAGAGCACGAATCTTTTCCAAATAGCATTAATTTATCTTTTGCTTTTTTTCAATGAAAGCAATAAGCAAAAGAATTTGGCAGCACATATGCTTGTATTATGTTGCTCTGTATGATATGTGCTATGCTTTGAAGATTTAGCAAGGACTTTCTTTTCGAAAACTTGGGTACCTGAGTTGATAGTATATGCGTGATCCTTGGTTCGAATTAAACCATGAAAAAACTAACTGTTGAGTTCAAAAGCAAACCAAGCTTGAAGTGAACTATGGAACTAATCGCTCGACACTCGCGTACATTGATTGTGAATCAAGTCTCTATTGAAGACCTAAATTGAGTCTGGGAGTTGACGCAACCATTTCTTTAACATTATTTTCCATAACTTTTCAAACGGATTTGATCAGTGGACTTTGAAAAATATTGAACAACGTTTCTTCCATAGTATTTTTTAAGCAGCTGATGGGCCTCTCTACTAAAAAAAAATATCACCATTTGTAAAACGCAGTAGCGGAAGTCAATATTGAACTCATTACTATCTAATCGTTAGTAAATCGTCTAATAAGTAATTAATGATCGTCTATAAAACGATTCAATAAGTATCAAGAAGAATTTAAGGTTGAGAGCTTTAATGTACTTTTTTTGCCATATTTAATTATTTGCGAAATCAAAAGAAAAGGATTTCTTTTGGGCAGTCAATTTTACTACGATAGCGGCTCGATTAACAAACATCTAGCAAATTAAGACTGTTCACTTAAACTACATTCAAATTTTTTGTAACACAAAACTATTACGAAAGTTATATTTCAAATAGAATCAATAACTTCCAATAGTAATATCTATTATGAATACAACATACCCATGTAGCTGTCACTTTTTTTTCTCGAAAACAAAATCCTAAATGCGTACGTTACATAACGTACGCTTCTATATAAGTATTTTCCAGCAATTTTCCTTTAAATTTATTTCGTTTTCTAATCGAATGTTTACATTCCATACGATAAACTTATCTGTCACATACAGTTCCATTATGTATTAAATAATTTCTCTACTCCGATAGCGTTCGTCGAAAAGAAATATATGTACGTTCTTCAAAATACTGCAACGCCACGGGATTATGCGAAGGTTTTGCAATAGTTGAAACTGAAATTACGATTGAGCAGAACGCTTATAGAAAATATGTTCGAAAATAGAAATTTGAATATATAATAGAATGTACAAGTATTTTATTGTCAGCGAATTGATACGATTCATTTTTTCAGGAAAAATAAGGAAACAGTTATTCGGATTAGCATCTTAAATTTGGTTATTTATCTTTAAAGCTATTTGGTTTTTAGTAGGTTGTACTTTTGTATTGTACTTTTCGACGATTCATGCATATACATATTTTGTGTGATACAAAATCAAGTCATACCATAATTTAGAGGATTATGGTATGACTTGATTTTGTATCACACAAAATATGTTATAAAGGAGCTCACAAAACTTGCACTTAAACTCGACCATGAATCATGCGAATCTTTAAAAGAAACTTTTAAAATCCTTCTTGTAAAAGGTTGCGATTAGAATTGTCAAAGTCAAAAGATTAAACTCTGTGAGTAGTGGTCAGACAGATTTGATATATCAAAATTTTGGTTACTTTTGTCAAACAATATTATTTATGGACCGTTAAAGCTAAGCATAAGTGTGTAGCTCGGCAGAGGCATGTAAGGTGAAAGTGAGTGGGTGCATACTAAAGGTAGGTATCCATATGTTGCATTTTCGCGTATCGTATCGCCGTTGCGTATCAGTGGATACGAAAAACGTATCTTCGTTCCGTATCAAAATATGATACAAAGAAATGCCGTCGCATCAAAGGAATCACACGATACGAAGTGGAGTCATATTTGGACAAGTTGCGTTGCACAGCATCGATTAGTGAATAAAAATAGTGCAGCCACGTATCGAGCTTTTTGCAACGGATCATATTGATGTTACATGGAATATTGAGTAGTGTGGACACCGTATCCGTTTAGTGAATGATACACAACAGGGATACGATACGCAAGAAATGCAACATATGGATACCTGCCTTAAAATCTTTAAAAATCAAGACCTTTTCAAACACACTAGCACCCTCTAAGTAGTTCTACTCAGTTTTTTTTTTCAAAACACGAGTATTTCTTAGTAGTAGTAGTAGTAATAATAATAATAATAAAACAATAGATATACGGCAGGGAAAGAGCGAAGACTCTATTTATTTATTTATTTGGTGCGTATTCAATACAACAGGCAAACTGCCCAATTACAGATTGGATGCAATGAAAAAATAATAAAATGACAAGAACTAAATAAGAATATATAAATATAAAAAATACAAGAAATTCTTAAAGTATTAAATAATAAAGTAAAATTAAGTAGAGTAAAAAAGAAAAGAAAGAATCCGTTATAAATAAGAATAGAAATAAAATTAATTAATTAGAATCAAAAATTTTGCTTCGAACCATATTTTAGAAAATGGCAATAGATTGTGGAAGAGGACCAAGTTGAAGACTATTGTGAGTGCGTAAGAGTCGCAAAACGGAAAAGTAGAAGAAAGTGTCAGTACGAGCATGCGGTACTTCAAATAGAATGGAGGACCTGATTAGTCTTACGGATTCCCGCTCAATGAACAAAAATGCTAATGAGGAAGATAAGTAGCCACGATAGATTTTGAAAAGGAAACTCTCGTCAAAGTAAACTCTGAGCTGCTCAAGGAGAGGAATGTTGTGAAGAGATAGACGTTAGATAGACGTAAACGAGGACACCACACTTGATTGCAGTATTTAAGTACAGAACGGACTACGATAATAAACAGGTGGACACAAGTAGAAATACTAAATGAATTGTGGCAGGAACGAATCACGAAGCCAACAATGCGAGTAGCTTTTCTAGTGATAGTAAGGACATGAACGTCGAATTTCAGTTTGCGATCAAATGTGACCCAAGATCAGAGAAATGATCGACACAAGAGAGGAAGTGCCATCAATAGCATAAGGAAAGACATGAGTGTGAAGCTTAAGGCAGTATTCTGGTCTAGAGGCTTGATTTTGAGGTGATTTTACGGACGCCATGAAAAAAAAACCATTAACATTTTTGGGATATATTTGTTTACCAGTCTTTTATTAACATTTTGAAAGTACAAAAATGTATTCAAAAAATAAAAAAAATTTAAATTGATGTAGAGACAGGCCGGCGAAGTGAAGGCTAAAAAAAAAACTTGTCTCATGGTTGACATGATTCCAACCTGCCTGGTGGTCCGAAACTTACATTTTAGGTGAATTCTGTAATAAAAAGAACGTGAAATTCGTCTGACGTAGGCGATTTGAAAAAACTTTTTTTTTTACAAAATGGCGTCCATGTGAAAAAAAAGTCGCTTTTTTGCCCCATTTTTTCAATTTTTAATAAATAGTAGAAAATTTTTTTTTGAAAAACCCCTACGTCAGACGATAACCAATAGTGTTAAGAGGGTTTGTGCATTTCACGTAAATCGGTTTATTGCAACTAGAGATATCATGTCAACCGTATCGGGAAAAGTAGTTCCGAGAAAAACGCGTTTAAAACTTGGAGTCTCGTTTCGGGCAGTTAGTTGGCGTGTCACAAAAATAGCTGTAACTCCAAAAATAATTCGAATTTTCGAAAATCCTTTTAACAGCTCATTCTTAAAGGTCTAAACTTTGTAAATATGCAAACAAAAAAAAATCGATTTGATCAAATTTCTAGACCAGAATACCCCCCTAAAGGGAAAAGGACATAGAAAAACACTTGGAAACATTAAGAGACAAACAGTTCAAGTTACACCAACCAGAGAGATTATACATATCATCCTGAAGAAGCAGAGAGTCAGCAGTATTTTTGATGACTCGGAAGATGTTTAAATCATCTACATATAGAAGACATGAAGACTTAAAAACAGTGGGAAGGTCATTGATAAATAGATTGAACAAAAGAGGTCCTAAGATGGAACCTTGAGGAACACCAGAAGAAGGGAAGAAAGGTGAGGACGACAAGCCAAACAGGGAGACGACACAAGTGCGATCAGTTAAAAAAGAAGAGATCCAGAAAAGCAGAGATTCACGAATGCCATAATGCTTCAGTTTGACAAGAAGCAGCATATGATTAACAGTGTCAGAAGCTTTGGCAAAATCAGTATAAATGACATCAACTTGATTGTTACTGTCAATTGCAGAAGCGATTATATGGGTAAACTCAACAAGGTTCGTACAGGTGCTACGGCCTTTCACAAAGCCATTTTGTTGCTCTGCAAAGACACATTAGAAGGTATCATAGATACGATTGAAAACGAGGCGTTCCAAAATTTTGGAAAGGCAAGAAAGAATGGAGATGGAGCGATAGTTAGAAACAAGGTGCCTATCACCCGATTTGAAAATGGGAAGAATGTTAGAGAGCTTCCAAGAGGACGGAAATTTACCAGCACAAAGGCTGACATTGAATAAGATGGCTAAAGGGATAAAGAGGGAAGACGCAAGATTTTTTACGAAAAAATTGGGAATATCATCCGGGCCCGGGGAACAGTTAAGAGTCAAGTGAGGACAAAAGCAATTCAACCTCTACGGGGTTAGTTACGACTGAGGAGAGACTAGCAGAGAAATCAAAGGAAAAGCAGTCAGTAGCAAGAATCGAGGGGGCAGTATAAACAGAAGAAAAAAACAGCAAAAAAATTGCAAATGTCAAGAGGATTGGAAGCAGTAAAGGCATTAAACACTAGGGAGTCAGGAAGAGAGGAGGAAGCTTTTTATTAGAGTTCAAAGAAGTTTCAACAAACGAGGAATATCTTAGTAATGCTAATCTTATTTCTTTCTTGGCAGAGGAACGTAAACGGGAGAAGATAGCATAATCTTCGCCAGACCGAGAATTCAAAAATTTCAAACGTGCTGATTTTTACTAATGTTCGAAGAACATTAGTATTAAAATCGATTCGGCCAAAAATTCATATTTCTTTATATATATATATATATATATGTACAAAAAATTTCAGTGAGATAATCTCGGGAACGCGCCATTCGATTGAGCTGAAACTTTCAGGATACATTGGTGTATATGCAGAATAGGTCCAGGTCTCTTTAAATGTCAGTTATTGTAAACCTTTTCGCGCCGGCGGGCATTTAAGTGATATTTTTAATATACCTATTATTTCGTGCACAAATGATTTTCGCAAAAATAAAGTTAATAAAATAAATTTCTAACGTGTTTTACATATGAATCGGATAATGCTTTGGAATATTTTAACCCTATGTGTGCGCTGGGTGCCTAAAAAGAGGACGGGAAAATTTGAAAATTTTTAAATTTCGATAACTTTTGACAGAGCTATTCAATCATTACCAAATTTTCAGGACATATTGATATTATTTAGTTGTAGATTTATGTGGCTTTTAATGAGCGTGCTGGCAACCCTGTAGCTAGGGCAGGCACTGAAAGTGAAAACCTCCAAATCATCGTCTCTCTTGAAAAAATGCAGTTTCTTCAAAAATAAGCCTTTCATATGTAAATCTTGTGCTTTGTTTACATAACCAAAAAAAAAAAAAGATATGGTATAACGGGCACGCCTGGCAACCCTTGCCCAATTTACCTATATTTTTAGCATCAAAAACTTCTGTTCACGGAAACTCACGATCCGATGGGCAGAATTATTTGAAATTCACAGCATGTATTGACCTTAAATAGGACCAGGTCTGATAGAAGTGATTTTGAAATGCGGGCAATTCTGTGCCAGTGGTGCCATCTTGAAAAACCACTAAAAAAGATAACTGTTTTTAGCCCTATAAATTCTGATTGAATCGTTCGATTTTGACGAAACTTACACAATTGCTGGACCTTACTTTAAGCCACGTTTGGTAGAAATTTGGTCGAAAAATTCGATTGGAGCTGCCAGCTATGATAATTTTGGTGTCTTCATTTTGAAAAAAAAAATTTGGAAGTAAAAACATTCAAACCATCGAATATTCAAAAAAATGTCCGTTTCTTACAATAAAACCAATCTGTATATAAATCTTATGTTTTATCTACACGTTCAAAATAAAACTTTGGAAATTTCATGTCGGACAAGAACGGTAACCCTCTCCCAGTTAACCTATATTTTTAGCATCAAAAACTTCTGTTCACGGAAACTCACGAACCAATAATCAGATACAGCTAAAATTTACAGAATGCATTGGACTTAAGTAAGACCAGATTTGATAGAAGCGATTTTGAATTGTGGGCAACTTTGTGCCAGTGGTGCCATCTTGAAAAATTACAAAGAAAAAAAACTGCTTTTTGCCCTATGAAATGTGAATAAGTTACCAGATTTTCATGAAATTGACACAGAAGCTAAACCTAACTCTAATCTCTGTTTGGTGGAAATTTGGTTGAAAAATTTGATTGGTGCTACCTGCTATGGTAATTTTTGTGTCTTTGGTTTTGAAAATTCGCTCAGGAAAATAAAACTTTTTGTACTATAACTTCCAGTGCAGTCATGAAATCAATACGAATTTCATACAATTAATGAAACCTGTCATAAACATTATTCAGGCCAAATTTGGTTGAAAAGACACGATAGGGTTGCCAGCTATTGTTGGTTTTGTGTTTAATTGCAATATCTTTATTAAGCGGTTTTATCGTAGAATTTTCAAATGGTAATGATATTGTAGTGACAATAAACAGCAAATATTAAGCTTTCGATCATTTGAAAAAACTCGCTGCAGGTAACCCTAAATTTCTTTATACTCCTATAACTTCGAATGTAATTAAACAACGTGAAGCAGATTTGATATATTCTTGGATTTGATACTGGCGAAAGGTTGCCAGCACGAGTCGGTTGTGCTACTTTTGTATCAATAAATGCTTACAGTTAGTATACATACCGGAAACATTTACAATGAAAATAAATAACCGATGTTACAATTCGCAAAGTTCTGCAAATTTTTCGGATCGCAGCCCCAAACACCAACTTCAGTTACAGTGCTGCAGGCACTGAGCATTTTCTTCATTGATGTTATATGAGATGCTGCTTTCAAAATTATGTGAAATAAGCAACTGATAACGAATATAATTAACCCGTGTTTTGCTCTCATAAACGTTGAAATTCATGCCAGTGGTAATATCTGAAACCTTGCACCATATGAGTTATAATGCATTCTTAAGACGAAAGTAAAACGTGGCATTTGAAACAGTTTGGCCGTAATAAGCAGCACATGTGGTGGAATATGCACTCAAAACCTGCACGATTCTTCTACTGTTCTTCGAACATTAGTGTGTCTAGCGGTTCAGGTGCGCTAGAGTTTTTTATCTCTAAGGGCACTCTTTAACCTCGCGGTAAACCAAGGGGGGTCACGGCGTTTACGAGAACTGTAAACAGGAGTATACGACGAGATCAACTCTGTAAAAATACTGTCAAATTTAGATACAGCAGAATCAATATCGATATCACGGAAGCAATTAAACCAATTGATTGAATTCAAATCATTAGACAAGCGGTCAAATTTAGTTTTTTTAAAGTTTAACCGTCGCACATTCGAAGATTTAATACCATTTGAAAAGGAAATGGACAAATTAATAGAAAGGGGAGGAAGATGGGGGTTAGGGTATTGGCACAGGAGATAGTAAAATCGAAGAGGGCTCAACGTTAGAGAGGATGAGGTCAAGGATCTTGTAATTAGCATTAGGGAAACAGTTAAATTGAGAGAGAACAGAAAGAAGGAAAAGAAGATAAGGTAATAGAAAGGTTGTTGGTGGACACAATGCGAAGTAAAGAAGAGTCCCATTGAACAGAAGGCATATTAAAGTCGCCACAGATAATTAATTGACGACGAGGGAAAGTTGCTATTAAGATAGGTGGAAAGTTCAGAAAAGAACTTATAAGTCGAGAAGAACATGTTACAAGGAATATATAAGGACGCAACAAACAAAGAGAATATAGGAGACAAATATATGGAGACAGCAACACATTCAACAGGTGGACTGGGGATAAAATCAGCGCAAAATTTACTATTGAGAGTCCTAAGCAAAGCAATAAGCACGCCACTACCATCAGCCTTATTAGTTACCAAACGATTACGATCACGGCGGTAAACATTATATGCAGGCTAAAATTCGGAACTCTTGTGGAGTGCTACTTCCAGTCCGGCATTGTACTAAAGGTCGCTGAACGGCTAGACTGATAAGTCTTTTGGACTCATTAGCCAGTCCAAATTGCCAAAAGCTTCGTGCACACATACCTTCCAGGTGATATTTTCCAACTATATTTCAGGTGCAAAACTCTAAAAAGGACTATAAACTTATCTCTCTTGTGTAGTCGGTACGTCGACTCAATTATATTGAAACGGACACATGACCAGGCAGAGAAAACACGTACTAATCATTACTTCTAATATTAGACCTCTTCCAGACAAAAATGCTAAATTTTCAAGTCCAGTGATAAAGTTTTTGGACCAACCTTCAAAAAATGAATTCTGCAATTCAAATAGCGCGTCTATTAACTTTGTTTTACCAAAGTAAGGGTGATTCCTGCCTAACCAGCAGTTTGGCTCCTGCAAGTTTGGTTTAGATTGATGATATCGTCCTATTTTCGATCATGGTATCAACAGTTTCAAGCAAAGAAAGGTTCCGCTGTGGGAGTACCCAGTTAGGAAGCTTTGGTGTGCAAGGATGGTCCTGCTGTTTCTCTTTTTTAGAAAGTCGTAGCCAGGAACCTTGGGGAGCAGCGCCTGAAACTTACCAAAAGTTGGCGCATGAAATGCGCTTTTTCTATCGGGAATAATCAGGCTGGTGCAGGGAAGCCATCGCTGTACTAGCCACAGTTAGGTACTTTAGGCAGTGGTGCTCCAACACCGGCCAAGCTGATGTACATATATAAGAGATATCCCGTCATTGTTATTCCTAAAGCTGTGGGCACTCAACTGATTGAGGGACGACTGAACGATAATTAATTTAACGAGATAGCGGCTCTACACCAACCTGTCTTGTGGAGAAGGTGTTGTATCGTTAAATAATTTGCTAAAAATTTAGGCCAGTAGACGTTAGAGTGATCAACCGATAGAGTGTAATAGCTCACCTACAATAGCAGTGCTTGAACGATATTTGACCAAGGAGCTTGACGTCCCCTCATCTACTCAAGCTAGTTCAAGAGGGTCTTCGTTGCGACATTGGCCTTAATCTTAGCTGGCCTACACTTGTCAGTTAGACCACGGGTTCTTAGATTGTGTAGGTTCACTTCTACCGAGCTCGATAAAAGGATGGCTTTCCTCATTCCGGGTATTGCAGACTCCACCCGTGAGTCAGTAAAAATTTGGCACCACGGGCTACATGATAAGCAGTTATGTTCACATCGATGCTCATGAACTTGTCAACAGAGGTAGGTCCCTTCGAGGGAGCTTCGTGGTTTCTGCGGTTTAGAAGCTATTCGAATAGGGATTCTCTCTTGAGCATGACTAGAGAAGGAACCAGTCCTACGTGGATTGCTGCGTTTTTTGGCATAGTTGTTATGGTACCAAAGCATAACAAACTGTCCAATATTGTGCTTTAATTCATGAATCGATTATTGGCATAGCATCGATTTTTAGTGGCACCTTATAAAAAATCCATCGGCGAACAACTGACATGGCCAAAATAGGCTAATTGGATGATTTGTGAACTAAAGGCGCAAAGAGCTATTATGAAACGGCTTGTGTGGCATAGAGCCTCATCGTGCTAGTTTACGTCCAATAAGTCCAAGACCATGTTTTTAATTTTTTCCCACAAAAGGCCGATCAGTGGCGAGTGCTAAATCGTAGTTTGTCGAAAGTTTAGGAGGTAGTTACTGGAAATCACAGACACAAAATAGCGGTGTTCTCTAATAAATTGTAATGTATTATATCAATCATTTGTGTTTTTTAATTAATATTTTGTGGCTAAAAAATAGCTTTGTTTTATACAGATAGATATGTTACGTTGCGTTATGTAATAGATGATCCTAAAAATATTTTCTTTCTATTTAAATAGAGAATATTTTTATTTGAATAACTAATTGATACTTTTAATTTTTGGCCTATAGGCATGCTGCCTAACTGTAATATGTCGGCTTTTGCAACAAAAAAAGTATCAAATAAAAGCTGTGTTTAAAAATTCTGAATAGTCTAGTAGGTAGAGCACTTCTTGTGTGTGTGGTTCGTATCCAGGCTCGGACGAGGGATCACACACCTAGCTTTGACTTCTCTAGCAGATACCTGAGCTAACCAGGGGTAAAGTGAGTCGTGGAACTGGCCACTCCACTCTCGTATTCACATTGATTGTAAAAATTTGTGATGAGGCTCTCTATCAGCTTCAACTCCTAAACCCAACAAGGGTTTTCGTGCGATTACTTTACTTTAATAAGCTGCTCCAGGTTGAACTAGGCTAAAATATCTCAGCAAAATGTGTTTCATAAGCAATTCGATTACTCTAACTTGCCCAAAGCTGCTTCGATTTGTGTTCCATGAACCTGCTCTAGTTGAACTCGAGCAGTTTTTTGCTCTACCTTTTTTTGGTAGAGCAACTTCGGACAAGCAACCAGTGTTTGTCGACCGAGAACCGACTGTCAATAAAAAATTATGACTGAAGCGGATTTTTTCAATATTGAACGGACAGGTTGAACTTCTGACAAGCAATAATATTTTGTAATAATAACAACAATAAGATTTTGTGCTTTCGATTTTTTTCCTCCGGTTTGTTCTGCTTTTCGCAGAACTAGTCCTGGCTTCCTGACTAGCAGGCAGCAGCCAACGTTTACTCGATTTTTGACTTGTATTCAATTAGACAATCACACACATTCACACTTCCAGCCATGGCACTGGCGGGATTCGAACCCGCAGGCACTGTAGCACGCCGCTTTTTGGCCTAACGCCTTAGCGAGCAGAGCCACGGGGCCTCCAGTGCTTTCGATTGCTCTAACTTACTCTACTTTTTTGACAGCTGCTCTACTTTAACTTGCCTTGAGATGCTTTGCTCTTTTTTCGGAGTCATTAAACACAGCTCAATTCAAACTGTCTAAGAGCCTCAAATTAATCATTAAATGTTTTCTACATTTCAGTAGGCACAACATCCTCAAAATCGTAGTTTTTTTCTACAAAATTATTTGAAAATAATAATTCACACTTTTTCATCTACCCAATACGTGATAATTTTCTTAGATTTTTTTGCTAGAGGCGACGCTTTATTTCTTGGCTTGAGCCTGTCACTACAAACCAGATCGAAAAAATGAATAAAAAATATTCTCTCCACTCCTCAGTATCAATTAAGCTAAATGTTATTAACTGCAGTTGTTTAAATTAAATTCATAAAATAGGAGTTGGATGTTAGCGTTATAATTGATATTATTTATGATTTTGTGTTTTTACTATTATATTTATTATTCCAGCGATGTAATCCAAACAGCATCACCAACAGCATTTCCGACGCAAATCATTTATCTATTTTTTATTGATTCAAAAAATCCCTCCCAGAAATTTCTCGTGAATTCATAAATAAATATCATAGAATAAAAATCAAAAACTTACCTGTACTCTCGTCCAAGAGCTTATCATCATTCAATTCCAGATCGTCTGATTTCCCACTGCCCGAAGATAACGAATTGTCACTGGTACTAATGCTTGAATTTAGGTTATCTGTCGAACAGCTCTTATCTTCGCGTTTCAGCTTTGGGGGCTGCACTTGGAGCGGTGATTGCGTTTGGTTGTGTATCGATTGCGGCGAAACTTGACTGCTCTGGTTCAAAGTTTCCGTTGCACAAATTACACGATTCAAGTCTTGCATTTCACTTCTTAGGTTCTGCTGGGGGGAGTTATTCGAGTTTTGAGTTGGGGCACAGATCGACGACGAGGACGCCGTCGATTGCGTGACGATGACGCGATTCTCGGTGATGTGAATGGTTTCGAGACGATTGCTAGGACACTGTTGTAGGAACTCTCCTGAATGTGCTATCGAGGTCGACGACGTCATAGGATGGTCAGCCACTGTCACCCCGATCAGCTGGTCGCCGCCAGGTTCGAAGATTATCGTATTGTTGTTATGATTCGAGAGGGATGAAAGGGATGTGATGGTGGAAGTAGTCGGTTCTACTTTCATTAGCACCGGATGTGGCGAATGGAGAGTTGTGGACTGGGGTGCCGATTGCAATAGGGTCGAAGTCGAGATCGATGAAGATGACGTAGCTGTACAGTCATCGATAATGCTGATCATTTGGTGATGGGGATGGTGATGTTGATGGTGATGATGGTCCAGCTCTGAATCGGACATGGTTGTTGTTGTGGTGATAATTGGTGAAGTGGTTGTTGCATCAATGAGCGTTGAGGAATCGGCAAGGATATCATGTGAGTAAGTATCGTGGTGATGGCTCATACCGTGATCGTGATGATGGTTGATTAGCACAGGAACTATTTCGGCACCAGTTTTGACGTCCGTTAGCGTTATGTGATGGCAATTGGCAGGAGACATTGAAGATGATGGATGAACAGAAACCGAACTAGAATTTCCGCCGGCTCGGATAGAAGTTGCCGGTGGCAGGAGGTTACTTAATATAACATGTGAAGAATGCAAATGTGATGAATGAAGCTCGCTATCGTGTACGGTAGTGGATGAGGTTGCAGCTACCGCGGTAACGCGATGTGAAGCATTTGTGACATCGTTCGATGATGCGGCTGCCATTATTGACGATGGTCTTAGGTAATTCTTTTATCAGGTCACACAGTTAGGAAGGAATCGATTCCGTGCGTTTAGGATGCCAAAACACGCACTTTGGCTTAGTAAATGACACTTTTGCTAAACGATAGATTTACGTTTATGCATTGTTTTGATTTGAGTTCATCGTGTCGACCACAATATAAATTCAACGGCACTCTGTTCACAAGACATCTGAAATAGAAAGGATATTTTACAATTGACTGGTTTAAAATGTATTGCAGCATTTAAGACAAAATGAAGCAATAATCAAAATTTATTTGACCACACTGAAAAAAATCCACATGGCGCCCAGAGCTATGTAACATAGCGCATTGTTTATGGCTCCATACTCTATGTACATAGTGCTCTGAGCTATGCAATATGGCTCCCAGCGCCATAATGTCAGAATCTACATAGCGCGTGGTCCTATGTAACATGGCGCAGCATTTATGATCCCACACGCTATGTACATAGTACTCTGAGCTATGCAGTATGATTCCCAGCGCCATAATTACATGGCGCAGAAATTATGGCCCCACACGCTATATTGCATAGTGCCATGAGCCATGTAATATGGCTCATGGCAATTATAACTCGCAGCCATACTGTGTGAGGGGATGTATAAATGTCAACAAGTGACTCTTGAGTATCGTCGATAGAAGTGCGTTGAAAAAACACGTGGCACTAGACGCCATAGTTCAAAGACTTCTGGCGTGTAGTTTTTAAATTGTTAACTGGGTAAGCAAGGCATGTAATGCTAGCGCTATGAGTTAATCTAGTTCTAGAGCTATGAGTTAATCTAGTTCTGAATTGGTATCTGAATGTTATTAGGAGTAGTCGTGGAATTTGTAATTTTTCACGCGAATGCATTATACAAAGCTTTATTCAATAATTTATGCACTCGTATGCATTAATTATTGAATAAAGCTTTCTACCAACCTCAAATTATCTACCCGATAAGGATTGTCGTGGGTTTACTATCATTTTACTTCAATATTAGCGGACTACTGAAAAAACACATAGCGCCAGACGCCATAATTTATAGATTTCTGGCGCCATGTACATAATCGATTTCGGGATTGAGATAAAATATAGCACCACACGCCATAGTACATGGCGAAAAATACATAGGAGCAGACGCTATGCTTATAGCCCTCTATGCCATGTACTATAGTCCTCCACGCCATGTACTATAGTCCTCCACGTCATGTACTATAGTCCTCCACGGCATGTGATATAGTCCTCCACGACATGTACATGGCGTGGAGTACTATATTACATGGCGTGGAGGACTATAGTATATAGCGTGGAGGGCTATAAGCATAGCGTCTGGTCCTATGTATTCTTCGCCATGTACTATGGCGTGTGGCGCTATATTTTATCACAATCCCGAAATCGACTATGTACATGGCGCCAGAAGTCTATAAACTATGGCGTCTGGCGCTGTTTTTTCAGTGCAAAAATAGACATACATTTGTGAATAATTTACTACCCCTAACAAAGAAGAGAGTTTTGCACTGCTGACAGAATGGATAAATCATTTGCTGTATCTTCAATTGATTCTTATATTAGTTTTTTTGTGATCAAAGACGAAGCTACAGTAGATACGATTTACTTTAATAATAAAACATATTGCGTCAAGCACTGATAAGAGTCGTCTGTCAAAAGATCGATCATTGGAGACATCTGACAAATATAGCTGAAAATGCAGCTAAGGCATCAAGTATACTATAAAAAAACTTCTCCAATCATCCATATGCTTCGGATGGGCAGTGCATAACATAAATAGAAGAGAGTACTTGAGTCAAATCTGGAGCAAAGTGAGTCTTGGAACTAATCACACCACACTCGCACACAATGATTTTGAATAGAGTTTGTTACAGCATCAAACCTCCACGCTTGCACCGGTTTGTAGAGGGAAAACTTGAATTTTACTTGGTAACACGGCAGAACTATACGAGTATCAGTGAATCAACGAATAATCGTTTAAGCATCTGGCTTGAATGCAAATATTTACCAAGGTGAACTTGCTGCTTTTAGACGTTAAATTGAAAATTTGAACACACATATTTGTGCGTGCGAGCATATTGAGGATCCAGTATTGACGTGGATCTTTACCTTTCATTAAAACCTTCTTCCACAAAAAGGTCATGTTTTGAACAGACGGATGACATTTCTACTCAACAGCGTACAGGTTTCGGATAAAACTACCAGCTGAATTTGGATCTATGATATCGAAAACATCAAAGGTAAAATGCGGGTGATATCCATGCCCCTGTTCCTGATTATAAATATAACGCTTTGCTAAAATAAGTCCCAAGCAATCGGAAGATCCGGAAAATAGCTCTGGTCATTGTAAAGAAAAGTCTTCAAACTGAATAGCAGTAACCCTGAAACTCCCAGCAGCGGACCTACCTCAAATAGCAGGTTTGTTTTACAAGAAAACAAGGGGAACACTACCTCGCAAAATTCCGATTCTTTATTGAATCTGGAGTGGGCAGCTAACATGACTTTCCATAAGACACTCATAAAGAACGGACTCTTATGATAATTCTACGTAGGGACAGCTTATTAATGTGCGGTCACCACTCCCGAAGGATAATGACACAACGAAGTCTCCAATGCACCAGCTAATGTAAGTGTGAGATACCAACTCTTTTGAGATTGTTGCCTTTCTGAAAAAAGGCGAAAATCTCCTTTTCATCAATACCAAGAATGTGGGGTCACTGTATCTGCACAAATGTGCACAGCGGGTAAATTTTGAAATAATTAAAGCATGCATTCATAATGCGCAAAGAGGGATATTTTGGAAGAGAAACAATGATATGTTTCCATCCCCGGGACCCATGATTTCAATGAAACTGCTTGGGTCTCAGAAGAAATGCGACAAGTGGAAGAATGGACTCACCGAGCCAAAAAGGCAGCCTGCAAGGAAGGTTTGAGTAACCACTACGAAGCAGATACGAATGCTCAGAGAGAGAGCAAAATGAAACAGTTGTTAAAAATTCAAGGACAATAAGAGAAATTTGATGCCTGACCATTAGCGATTCATGAAAAGATGGTTTCAATCCTTTAATGATCTACTGAACAACGAGGAAGATGATCGGCTTCGGTAACTGATAACGATTAAGAACGGCCACAAAAAACAATAAACCACAAGAAGCAAAAATATTGGCCCTCAATTTTATAACATCTGTAGGCAACTGAGTGCATCACGCATACCATAAGGAAGCTCTTAGAATATGACCCAAAGCTGTTCCGGCTGATTATCCCCACAAAATGACCATAATAGCTATAAAAGGTCAGCTTAAAGTAGGGTTACATTAGGTTTTACCGGCTGACACAAGGTCACACATAGACCTAATGGTCCATAGTGATATCAGATAAGAGGAACTGGAGATAAAAAGATTCAGTCCAAGTGGCCTTCGAAGGCCCAGACCTTGTTACGAATTGAAGGTTCCCTTCAGTCTCCGCTTCGTCACGCGCAAGAGATCCAACCAGCCAGGACTCGCCGACAAATCCGCCTGGTTTTCCCAGTGCCGGGCAGTGATACGGGAGATGTTGGATTGTTTCTAAGACTCCCGGCTTTTCACACTTCCTACAGGTGTCGCTGGTTAGGCGCCCCATTTTCCTGACATGTGCTGCTATAAGACAGTGGCCAGTAATAATGCCGACTAGCCTTTTGCAGTCAGTTAATCTGCTTTTATTCAAGTAAGTAGTATTTATTAGCTGCGAGATTGCGCTCGTATGACCCCCACATGATTTTGGTTACTCTGCAGGTCTGATTTGCTCGTCATCTGAATATCGAACCTTGCATCATATTGGAGTACTTGATCGTTTGAATAGAAGTTGGGATGTCTACCGGTTCAAATAGGGTAAGACAGGCCCCATACTTGGCAAACGCACCAACTCTATCATTTCCATCAATTCGCTTGTGACCGGAAGCCCAGAAAATTCTGACTCTTCCGTTGCTGCTTAATCTATTCAGGGCATGAATGTATCTTCATCGTTCATCCTCGTCAAGACCTTTTAATACTAAATACTGTTTACAACAAGACACTCCCTTCTGCGTCCTCTTCAAGCTGACGCTGGAAAAAGTAAGCCAATGCTGATTACTTCTACGAGATTAACTTCATTATTCAGTGATTGATCCACTAAATTGCCTTTCTTTTCCCCCGGTTTTATTGGATATGTTTCGAATGGACACCTCCAAAAATTGGTTTTCAACACATTATTACAAACTAACTCTTTGGAACAAAGGACA
Source organism: Nemotelus pantherinus (assembly GCA_963978885.1). Taxonomy (NCBI): domain Eukaryota; kingdom Metazoa; phylum Arthropoda; class Insecta; order Diptera; family Stratiomyidae; genus Nemotelus; species Nemotelus pantherinus. Next base: position 27,589,995 of record OZ022263.1, read on the forward strand.
CAAAGGTCCCTTTGTGTAAGAAAATTGTAAAAAATGTGTATGCACTTTCCAGGGGGGGTATTAGTGGGGTGTTAGGGGGGTGTAGGAAAATCTCTGCAGCAAAGACCATTTTCAACCAGTGACGGGGAAAACAATAAACGTTCCAAAATCGTTACTTGGCAGGCGCTAGTTGATGGTTGCAGTTTTTTAATATCTTAAATTTTACGTGGAACTTTCTTAAGCTTTGGAATAATTACGATTTTTCGCTTCTATCCAAATCGAAACTTACTCTGGGGATATGTAAATTTGGCAAAAGTGATGTAAAACCATACCAGGTAATTATTCCTGATTTCATATACCACGGTATCGACACTAGGGTATCAATATCAGCTGTGTATCAGTACGTCTCAGACTAGCTTCACTTCAGTCAAGTTGTAAATGACGAAAAGCTGGTCAAAACTGCCAACAATCAGTTTGATAAAAATGTCAGTCGATAAAATTGGAAAACCCGACGACAGACAATTTCATACTATATCTCGAATATCTCAAAATAACCTTGGGGGAACCAGTGGGGAATCTTTTAATAATATTGCTTCACTTTGACGCACACTAAGCTTTTTGTAATCACTTACTGTCACACTTATCCAAATGAATGCACGACAACGATCGTTTACACGCGACTTTTCACGCACGCACTTCCTGGTTTGGCCCGGTAGTGAGCCGCTTCGATTTAGCCGATTAGACAAGCCACACGCAGCAAGAAGCGGGCTCGATGCGTAACACTCGCAATGAACTTGAGGCGGAAAAATTAGAACGCGTTCGATGCGGTGCGTAATAGTAGGCCAACAAAGGCGGACATAGAAATAAATGGGCTAGGCGACAAGTCTGTGTCGCGTAGATGGCAAAAAAAACGTTTTTAACACAGAGCCCGAGTTGTGGAGCGACGGCGCGCCAGTTTTGCGACCCGAACTCCGCTCATATGCACCCGTCGTCTAGTTTAGTAGACATGCATACAAACGGACCCAGAGGGGTGCAGTGCAGCGGGTGGGTTTATGCTCCCACGGCGCTATTGCTGCCTGATTCAGAAAACACCGTCCGTTTGCTCGTCGTTAAAAACGAAAACAAACAGCGGAACCAACGATGTCTTGCACTTAACACATTGACATTGAAAACGAATCGCACTAATGTGTAAATTGCGAATCTCAAAATTAACTCGAATGCTGGCCAGGCGAATTTACACTGTAGGATCAGAACGATACCAACACACGCACAATCCCGCTTGCAGTAACTCCGCGATTTGTTGTTGTTCTGCACACTGCACGCCCCGCCCCCGTCACATGTACGGCGTGGTTGTTTTTGCAGCAATGAGTGAATGAGTTTCGCTTGAGCTTCGTGCGCGGTCGCCGTCGTCGCTTTTACGTGATTGCTTTTGTTGTTTTGCGAATTTTGCTCGCGAGTGACGTTTAGTTGTCGATTTCGTCGTTTTGCCTATCGCAATTGATTCTACGTTGGGGTGAATTTTGCGATTTGTCTTTCCATCGAACCAAGAAACTATTTGGTTATAACGGGGTAAGCACTTATTGAACAGTGACACTCAGAATGTGATGCAACAGGATTGGAAAGCGGGGGACTTTGATGGCGGGCATGCACCTGAACGCAAAAGGAACTTAACAAACTTAAGAAAGATTAGCACCACACTGACGTCCACCAGGGACGATACTCACTCACTTTTTTAAGTTACTTGACTTTTCACTGATTCGCACTGATTTCAGTTGGGCACAGGACAGAATTGCGGAACAAAGACGAAGACGCACGACACAGGTAGGCGGAAGCAAGTGAGGCTCAATTTCATAAGACCTCGAGTAATAATACCGCGCGGATGACACAATCTTTTGCCTGTGGCGTGCAAATTGGAACCGTAGTGGCACTCAACTCAAAATCAGATCGTTCACAGCGTTCACGGACGCGATTATGCACTTCTTCCCAACCCCACGGAGGCGAAGGTTCAATTAATACGGGGCCGTGACACAGAACACTACTTCCATTTCCATTCCATTCGCCCCAGAAACAAATCGATTGCCAACTTCCCGAACGAACATCAGAACGAAATTAGCGCACGGGGTGGCGGCGCGGACCGTGGACTCAGCACCAGCACAATCCACACTCTTCGCCGATTAACACATAAACGCAGTTTTCGCACGTTGACAGCAAAATTTGCAAATTCCAGACGAAATTGCGAGTTCCCGGAGCACTTGACTCGATTTCACACGGGACCTGGGAGCGAGAAATGCAAGTATTCCTGCCCTGGTTTGTTGACGACGGGATAGATAGGGAAAATCAAAAGTTCCCGAGTCCGAAATGTAGGTCTCTAGGCCACACTCCTCTCTTGCGCTCGCACCACCTAACGAACACCATCGCACCTATACTCATGCTTCCCGTAGACAGTGCCCAAGAAACAGAGAAGCGGGGGAAGGGAATGCGGCTGATTCGCGCCATGTAAAAATTCTTAACCCAGACCCAGTCGCCCACGGACACGGGCAGAGAACTCGGAATTGGACGTCGTGCTTTTCCAAAGAGCATGTGAAGAACAAGGACGGACAGTTTTCAGAAGCCAAGAAAGCCTTATCTCGATATCACCAGCCCAACACACACTTAGCCAGCAAACTAGAACCAAAACTCTCCGTGGCTTAAGCTTGCACTTTAGCAGAGTGCTTGATTGGACGCAAATATAGAAGAGGAAGTCTAGCCAGCAGGGCCACAGAACAATGCACAGCTTCAGCCAGCTTGCTATGCAACAACAAAACCGCGGCAGGAGCCGTCGTTCGTTCCAAGGTGAGTAGCAATCACCGAAGAAAATTCAACTTTTCATTTCTATCGTTCTCCGGCAGGCAGCCGCGCTACATAGCATAAGCACTAGAAATTCTGTCAGTTCACACCGTACACATTCTCGACAATGTCTATAGCAGTTTGCAAGATAACAAGCGAGAAAAGGTTCCTATAACCTTCTCTATCTGACCACAGCCAAGAATCGAATCGTCTCAATCTTAAGATACTTTGCGAACACTTCAGATACCCCACGAAAAGCTTCCGTGTTCACTAGCGCAAACACATGCAAACATGGAACTGTTTCTCTCATGCTGCCAACAAGTTTCCTCTTTTTTATGCCGTGCCGTGTGGCGTGTGTGAATTTTACGGCGGACTACGCTATGCAAAATCGAGTTGAATATTGTTCTCAAGTAAGCTTTTGACTGTTGTGGCCATTCTACGATAATTTTCACGTCTGTCGCTGGTTATCGCGTCAAAACAAAATGCCTCGCTTCTCTTAGTAGCAAACCTGGAACGGGAATTGGGAATAGATAGGGCAAAGCTATGAGAATGGAAATCTATTTCTGTTGGTAGTTAAAATTAATTGAAGACAATTTTAATACTAAAGCAAGGTTTGTTACATTTGTAGATAATTTATATTTTTACTAATCTACTTTGTATTGCACCATTTCAGCGTTTCAATAACAATGATGCATAATTGTCTTTGCCCTAGCGAGATGCTGAATAAATTTTTTTTGAGGATAACTCAATTTCAAAAAGGTAAAAGCAATCTTGTGAAAATATTCCAGAAAATGCATGTTAGAAAATTCTATTCTATATTTATAAAAGCGTTACCTTATCTCGATTCGGACTAACTCAAAAGAAATAATTATATTGAAATTTCATGACCGCGATTTTCATTAAGTGTAATTTTCATTATTAAAATTTCTGTCTGGGTACTGGGTAAACAACAACACGGCAAACAACAAAATCTTGCATCTAACTGATATGCCGGATTACTGGACAAAGCTTGCTGCATTAAAATGCACTGAGATTATTATTGCTCGCAACCAGTCATAAGACTAAGCTTTAAAAGATAGCATGACAAGTGTTTAATTTGAATTCAGACGTAATAAGCACCAGACAGATTAAAATATTTTGGCGATTTTTAAATTACAGAAAATCAAGATAATGTTTAACTGCATAAATTTTGACTTTGAATGTTAAAAAAATCGTTTGATAAAGTATCTCAATAGTATCAATCGATAATATTACCCACTCTAAAGTTTAAACGAAAGAAAGAGCAATTATAGTGCATTATGGATGATAAAATGAAAATGTTACTGCATGGCAAATTTCTAGTCATGTGGTACCATTGGTATAAGATTTTCTCAAGGTGTATAAAGTGTACTGATAAAGTTCACTAAGAGATGCACCTAATTTAACTTTCCCTGTAGTAGAAATATAGTGGCAAGTTTGACATAACTTTGCATGCAAAACTGCATTCCCAGATTAATAAAATGAATGATTACGCATCCAGTGAAACTAAATACATGTCAAAAATTCGTAATCTACATTTTCTGGAATGACTGCGACTCGGACTTCCATATGATAAGAATGATTTAAATTTAAATTTGACAAAAACGTGCACTCTATGAAAGTGCGATACCATACCGCAAAAAACCATACCCTTTACTGTAAGTCAGTGAATCCTACACAGAGTTAGTGCCACGATGTTCTCAGTGTCAATGAAGTACCAACTATGAACTTCCACTGCTTTGTAGACCAATTTGTTTCTTGCGTTTCATTTCATTATCTTTCAGTCTTAAAGACAGAAATCAAATTAAAGGGAGAAATCAAGGAACTGTTATCTGAACTTTTATATTCAGCTGGTTTCTCGTACCGATATCAATCGTTCTTAATCCATATTATGACATGTTCTGCGTCCAGTGCTATAGCCAATAATGCTTCTTGACGTCTTTGAAATGCATTCATGTCCCACATCAATAATATGATGAGTTTTTCTAATTCCCTCTGTGTCCCTTTTTGTCGCAACAAACTTTGTGTTAGATCTAGCTTGGATATTTGTTTTCTGCTGGTGTGTTCTAAATACGACTGATTATTTGTAATCGTGGCTATGTCCTTCCGTTAATTTTCCGTGAATTTTTAATCAAGCACCCACAGCGATAATTTCTCGAGTGTGTATAATTGTCGAGTGTGTATAATTGTTCCAATGAAGTCGGGCTTCGACTGTGTTGCAGTCATCTTTGACTGCTACATCTTCGTTGCATCATTATTTAATCTTGTTGATTGATGCCTCAATGCGTCCAATTTCTGATTGGTACGCTGTTGAATTACTGTATGCCAACAGCATCCAACTGCTGCCTCTCAACTTTAACTTAGACCAAGTTGCAATCCTAAGTAATGATTGTCAACATAGTCCACCACCATTTCCATTGAAATCTAGTAGCAATATAGTAAGATAGCGTTTTAGGCTCTGACCCAGCTACTCCATTTCGAATGGCAGAAAATATATCTTTGTGATTGGACGCTGCAACACTTGATTGGCTCTTTTTAGTGGCACTAGTTTTGGTAGATTTCACTGCGGGCTCTTAAAGACCCTCAAGATAGTGTACGCCGGATGGGATGAAAAACCAAACAACTGACAAAGAGGGAGTTCAAGGGCTTACCTTCTGGTGCTTTATACCGTTACCCTTTCGAAGTTCCTTTAAAGAGCCTGCCGCTCTGATCATATTTCTACTGTGGTCGCTATATATATAATCCGACCTTCCACGTCGTGCAGCAAATCTTTTGCATGATGACTATAAGAGCTAACACTGATATATCAGTGACCAACTCTAAGGGTACAGATTTCGTTATGAAACACACGAAGATTGCTACATATTTCTGTCGTTGGGAAATCTCTGCCCTTATTTCGGCCTCCATTAATCGTAAATTCATAAAATCATCATAAAATTAAATTAAGCTGCCTAGTTGCTTGTATCAAACACATGGTAATATAACTGTTCGCTTCACGGATTATCTGCCTCGGCATATCCAGTATTTCTGACGGAGGTTTGACAATTGTACCCCCTGCAAATGTAAATGTGCTCAATGTGCGATCAAATTTGCGAGATGTTGAAAATACGTCGACGCACTCTCGCTCGATAAACTCAGCTTGCATTAATTTGACTCGGAAATGCCCTACGGTTATCAATTCCTCAACTCTAAAATAGGGCCATTTGGTCGTTCGCACTAGTTGGTCTTTCGTTGAGAATTGGTGCAGTGTTTCGTTTGGGGTTATGGTGCTGCAACCAAGGGCTTGGGACTCGATTCCAATGCTGCTTGTGCTAAGTGTTTAGGTTTTGGCTATTTGTTTTGTTCAGTTGCTGTAGCCAAATAAGTTCACACCACCAAATTCTACAACAAGTCAGATCCGTGGTATATGTTCCTCGAGCAGCTACGTCTGCGAGTAGCTTGGTCTGTAAGTAACTGTGAGTAGCTACGTCTGCAATAGCAATCAGCCCATCGACCAAGTTCTCATAACACTGTTTGCAGCTTCTAGATGAGGAAATTTACAAAAGCCTCAATACCAAGTAGACCAGCGACTGTATAAATGGAAAATAATAGCAATAGTAATATGTTATTAATACTTTAAACTGTACACAGATAACTTAACTTAAGGAGCATTTAGCATTAAAAAAATATATCATATTTAGCGGCTATACTATTTTGGCCTGCTGGTTCTTCTTCGATTATAATTATTTAATTATGTATCATTTATTTATTTTTTGGCTTACACTTTTTGAATATTACCCAGGTGGTACATTACCTGAGGTTGACTTAGCTATGTAATACTTAGATACTAACTTAATTCACTAAAATAATGGTGAATATAAAATCAGCGTAGAAAATTTTAATAGAATGGAATTATATAGTTAATATTAGACTGCAGGAATTTATGATTCTGAGCTACAAAGAGTCAGCTTCAAGCAATAACAAGCTAAGTAAATATGCTAACAAGTTAACTACATAACTCCATTGTAGAGCTTAAAAATAGTACAAATCTTCAGAAGTAAACACAGTGCCACAAACACACTCTCATTTAAGGGGTTAGTCCACTGTTAAACTGCTCAAAATGAACTTTTTTTTTAACAGCTACCAAAAAAAAAACTATTCAAGATATCGATTTGAAATTTTACATACATCTATATTGAAGTTAAAAGTTAACATTTTCATTGGAAAAAAACATTAGAAAGCAAAATGGCGACCGCGAAAAATATTTCATTAGTTTTGAGTACAAAGGACTACACGGACCTAAATTTAAAACAAAAAAAAATTTTTTTGACGATTTGGGAAACATTTTTTTGATTGAAAAAACGCGAAAAGCTGGATAACCAATGCTCAAAAATATACCAAATTTTTTTTTAATCGCTTTAGGGCTCTAAATTTAGGCCCGTGCAGTCCTTTCTATTCAAAACTAATGAAATATTTTTGGTAGTTTGTTCACAGATGCTTATTTTGTCCAGGAATTTACGAGGCGCAATTTTTTTTTTTCGGCGGTGCTGCGGCGATCCATTGGGGCGGTCGCCATTTTGTTTTCTAATAATTTTTTCGAATGAAAATGTTAACTTTTAACTTCAATAAAGATGTATGTAAAATTTCAAATCGATATTTTGAATAGTTTTTTTTTGGTAGCTGTTAAAAAAAAAGTTCTTTTGGAGCAGTTTAACAGTGAAGTGAAAGGCAGCCCACTATGACTAACTGTGGAGTTAGGGGATGAATGAAATACATATTAATGAAACATATGAAGAAAAAGAAAAGCAGTATAAATTGAATTGATAATTCTGTGAAAAAAAAGTTGCTAGAGTCTACTTTCAAACAAATTTCAGAACTTTCCGTTCCAGTTATTGAGAAATCAAAATTGACCTAGAGAACTTCATAAATAGGGAGATCAACAAAATGCTAAAAGTAAACAAGACAAAACTTAGTTGAAAAGTGATAGTTAATTTCACTTCTAAAGATGACTGTGTAGAATGCAGAGTGAAAACTTGTACTTAACAAACAACATATCGACAAGCAAATGCAGGCACTTTCACTGTTTAATCGATCCATCCTTGTCCAATATGATAAAGAAAAAATGGTCTACTACATTTATCGATTTGATAATGTAATCAACAAGTGGTCTCCGACTTTTCAAATGATTCCTCTAAGTAGTTAACGAGAACGAAAAACACCTATGGAGTATTTTTATTAAATTTAGAATATTTTACCCAAACCTCTCCTATTTATCGGCCGATTATTCTAAGCTCATCCAAAAAACTATTGGCCATTTTACTCTCTTAAGTGATAGAAGATACATTTGCATTGCTAGCCATTTTTAAAATACATTCCATAGATCACAGATCAAACTACCGTCTCGTCTTCAATATATCAGACTCGTTTTGAACCTTATTTACGTTCATAGACTGGCATTGAAATATCTATGTCTACGTGCTCTCTGCCTACTTAGTGCAGCCTATATGTAATCATTTCTCAACAAATTTAATCGCTTCCGCCAAGTGCCTAATACTATGTTCGCTAGAACAGACCAAGCACATGTCTCAAAGCGATAGAAACTCGCAGTTGCGCAATTTAAAATACTCACTTCATATTATCATCGTCTCCAACTAAAGCTTCTCATTTGTAAAGATTTTATAGTCTATGTGTGCTCCAACAACTTCCAATGGAATGGAATTTCCGTGTGGGGAATCAGCCACACAATTTCAAATGTCAAGTCCGTCACATATGAATGGGTTAAATTTCTGTATTCCACTTTGCTTTGAAGATTTTTGCGTTAAGATAACCGAGCTCCAATGCAGGGTAGTACTCTTTTCTATAGCCAACTACGTATAATTACTACACCTGTGGAGCTAGACTTGTTCGTTGGATGCCATCATGCCAACGGAAATCGGTATTATTCCGTATAACCAGTTGATTGTGATGTGAAATGCTTTCACTTTTCTAGGCCTTGCATGACCTTCACCTCATTTTTCGCGACACAATAATACACATGTTGATTATTTCCATGAAATGCTTTTGTTAGGTCTAGTTTTACTTTAAAAGAAGTTTTTAGCTGGCTGTTACCTGAAATATGCCCTTGAAATGCAGCATAGTGGCAAGGGGTGATGTTACGATAGAAATGTTAACGTGATTGGAAAATAAATAACACTTATTAGGTTCGTGCATTGAAGAATGCAAGTAAGATTATTATATCTAGATAATATGAGTGTAGGTAGCATGATGCTTGCATTCTAGAATTTTAAAATTTGTAGTTTGGTCTTTAATATGTAGATCGTCTGCATGGAGCCAACAATATATCATTAATCTGTTGGTTCTTTTGTACATAACTCTACTAGAAGTGTGGAAAACTCTAATCTTTAACATGGTGCTGTAAATTGGTTATTAATAGCGAAGGAACATAAATTTTGCTTAGGAAAACGTTGATGTATACATAAATAGACTTTATCAAATAGCCCATTAATTCTAGTGATTTTTAAGTTAAACAAGTTTAGAACTATTATTGCATTAAATGTAGCATCTAGACTAGTTTACTAGCTTCATTATAAAAGCGAAGAGTATGTACACCATACCGGCAGCTGGAATTAAACAGTTTTGAAGAGTATAAGCTTCTTGAACAACGTTGATTATGTGATTGTCTAATTATTCAATAATTCATATTCATTCAATCAAAGCTATTGATCCAATTTTTATGAAATAAAAATTCGCTTGTGAATTATCTCATCTAACACGTTGTAAATTAAAGTATCTCTCTACACCTTTTAATGGAAAAACTACTTTACTATCCAATAGATGAATATGTATTTCAATATGAGCGCAATATTTCAATATGAGCGCAATATTTCAATATGAGCGAATTTTAATCGTCCTTTCATTGTTTGTATAATATTTCTAAAAAAAAAAAGGTTCGCTTAACTTTCCGTACAAAAAGAAAATATGACATCGGACACTTCGTTTCAAAATTTTTCTCAATGGCCAAAAAGAACGGTGTACAATGTTTCTTTGCTACAAAAATATTTAGAGGATTAAATCACGAATAAACCGAAAGTTATGATTGATTCGTATATGCAAAACTACAACTTTAAAGAGGTTCGTTCAAAGCACACTCAATCTGCGTTCTTATACTCAATATGGATAGAAGACACTACTGATGAAAAAAAAGAGAATATGACTAGTTGTTTTTCATTTGTAATATAAAAACTAAATGAACTATATATAAAAAAATACATAAACGAAAATTCCTTACATTGTAAAAATAATTGATTTATTTTTCACTCGCTTTACAGAAAAGTCCTGCAAATCTCATTTATAAACGTCATTTTACTTTAATTCTTGACACTGACTTGATAAAAATACGCTACTTATAAAAAATATATCTACTTAGGTAAATTCAAACAATCGAAAACACTATATAACACAAATTATAAGCCATCATTCGAAATCTTAATGTTTTTAGGTTGTTTTTGATTTCATAGTTACAATGATAATACGATTTCGTGCAAGATAATATCCAGTCAACTTTTTTTTTTAAAAAAAGAACCGATGACACTTTGACGTCTATTCTGATTTAGTTGAATAAATTTCAGCAAATGCAAATATCTATTACATTCCACCCTGTTTGGCCATCTCGACAAGTTGTCGTGAAATGATGATGCGTTGTATTTGGGAGGTACCTTCGTAGATTTGATATATTTTCGCGTCACGCATTAGCTTTTCGACAGGATAATCGGAATTGAAACCGTTTCCACCGAAGATTTGAACAGCATCGGAAGCGATTTTGTTAGCTATATCAGCGGCATAGCATTTGGCGATGGAAGCATGCAAAGAGTTGCGACGGCCTGGAAAATGGAAAATATTAAATATTTAAAAAAAGAACCGAAAAATTATTTGTTTTGAATTTTTCTTTTAGATGCTAGCTATATTTCATCTTATCCATAGATATTGGTATTTTAAGGGGTGTATTTCAGTATCTGTCAATCTGTGCATGAAGAAAACAATTGCCCTCGAAATATGTATGCAGGATTTTTCAATAAGGACATATACATTTTATTTTTATTATTATTTGTTAATTGAGATATTGGGCTGAAATTCATTCCAAGTGCAGTGCAAGTGTTACATTCGAGTACGGATCGTTCATATGATCACAGCGAGCACGTTTGTAGCGATGGATTCGTTGAGGACAATTTCCCGCCACTCTTCTATACATATCGCCCGGAACATGGGTGATTTCGCATTCAATATAGTTCCTGAGCTATTTTAATGTTGTTGGCTTGCTGGCATAAACCGATGGCTTAACGTAAACTCGAAAAATATCCAACGGCCTTAAACCACATGGGTGAGGTGGCCATTCGATCGGACTCTTGCGATTACACGATTACCGAACTTCCTCTTCAATAGATCTGTTTGACTGTGTTTGACATTGATGTCAAGTCTATTCAATTTTCAACTGTAATATTTTCGATACTTGGTCCAGTGCGTTTTCTCAGTAGTAGAGGAGCATTTAATTGTGAATATGTTAACCCGAATTTATCCACTGCATCTAGCGGGAGGATTATTACGACGAAAATTTGGACTAAGTGTTATTAAAGCTGCGATTCTCGACTCACAATTTCGGTAGTATCTTTTAATAATTTCCAAACTTTGCTCATTCGTTAACTTCACCATGATCATGAAAAAATACAATGGGTGTATTATAATACTAAATTGTCATGTCCATTGAAAAACCTAACCCTTGTTGAGAAATTGAAATATATCTAGTTTCTGAAGGAAAAATTGCTTTTTGGGTTAGATTCTGAAAGATTGCAATATCGAATCACGTAAATTCAACTGAATGATTATTTTCTAACGCATCCTACATACCTTGATCAACTTCCCATGCTGATTTGTAATACGCAAGACGTGATGTTTCGACACCGATCGCCATGTCCGCCAACATAAAGGCAACAGCCTGATGATTAACAATTGCCGTTCCAAATGCCTTTCGTTCCATTGCATATTTCAGTGCTTCATCGAGACACCTTTGAGCTAATCCTACCGCACCAGCAGCAACTGGTGGTCGGGTCTTGTCAAATGTTCCCATAGCGATTTTAAAACCGGCTCCTTCACCAACCAAAACATTTTCCTTAGGCACGCGGACATCTTCAAATGTGATTCCTCTGGTGTCCGATGCTCTTTGGCCCATGTTTTGTTCTTTGCGACCGGGAATAACGCCGGGTGTGTCGCGCTCTACAATGAAACCTGTGAAGGACTTGCTGGCAGGAGCTTTCGGATCTGAATTGGTACGTGCCAACAAAAAGTACCAGTTGGCAACACCACCGTTTGTTATCCACATTTTTTGACCATTGATAATATATTCGTCGCCCTTCTTCTCAGCTCGTGTCCTTATTCCATTGACATCGGAACCTGCACCGGGTTCGGTTACAGCGTAAGCAGCTACGATCGGTTCTTCCATAAGACGACCCAAATATTTCTTCTTTTGTTCTGGACTACCGGCCATAATGACTGGGGTTTGCTGAAGAAAGAAAGTGAATGATTTTCGTTAGATGTATAATAGGCGTGTTTTTTTGCTCCCTCTATCTATAACAGAACAATGCGGACGCATTGGGAACAACAACAACTCCCCCTTTCCAAAACAGGAGTTGTTGTTTCCAATGCATCTGCACTGGGAGCAAAAAAACGCGCCTAATATTTCTTCAGTAATTGTATCGAGTCAATTGATATGACAATAGAGGCAAAAAAGAAGAGTTCAAATTTTCAATACTTACACCTAATCCACTAGCTTCAATGGCTGTCTTAATACCAGTGCATCCGTAGCCAAACTCTTCGGCAATAATGCATGAAGTCAACACATCCAAGTCCATACCACCAAGATCAGCCGGAATGTGATTGTTGGTCAGTCCTAGTTTCCATGCTTTCTTAATGATCTCCCATGGATATTCTCCAGTCTTGTCGTGTTCTGCGGCAACCGGTATGATTTCTTCACGAGTGAATTTCTTAGCCAGTTCTTGCATTTCACGTTGCTCGTCTGATAGGCTGAAGCACGGTGATCCCGGTGCACTTGTGGCTGACGAAAAGCATCGTACCGCTTGCGGACGAACGGCAGCACGGATCAACTGAAATAGGGAATAGAATAAATAAATAAATGAATTGTATGAAAGTGGGTAGTGAGTGCGATTTTTGAGTTAATTATTGTAACTGGAGATTTTATGCTTCTTTGAAAATTATAATATTGTCAAATAAAATAACAAAACGTTTATGAACAAATATGCACTACTTTTTCTAGCACCTACACGGTGGTTGTGATTAACTTAACTATTACGGAAAAAAATTTTTGAGAGCTTTATATTTGAGAAATCAAAAGCCTATGAATTATAATGCTTAAAAGTAGAGAAACCCCTTTACTATTTTCTATCAATATGTTTGACTTGATTTCTTTCAAAACAATAGATGCTGCAAAGTATTATTTAATCTTGAATCCGAATTATTTGACATCTAGGCTAGACTGATGTGTACAACATAATTTATTTACTGCGTTAGGTTATATTTTAAAGAATAACGTTATAACAGCTAAAGATGCAGAAACAAGGATAATTTTAATAAGAAAAGGAATAAACCATATAAGTTAGCATGTAGTAAGAAGAATATAAATTCCAGCCAGTCGATCTCTTGGGGCGACTAAATCTATCATGCCGAAAAATGTTTTTGCTGACTCTCTTATTTCCTCTACGACTGTATACACACTTAAGTTGGACGATAGCTTTGAAAATCAATTAGCTCAAGTTATGACACAAAACTTAGCAATATCTCCAATCAGAATCCGTAATATCTGCGTCTCTTCTTCAATTCAGTCAAGCAAAATACTTCGAACAAGATTGCAGGCTAATATGGAAGCGGCAGTTCTAATCAAAGGACCAACGAATGGGGCTTAGATGTACCATTTTGAAATAAATGATAAACAGGACTCACCACACTCACTGAATCTGAAAAAAGAGTTCTTCTTTAGGCCTATATGCACCTAAGGTCTACAATTTCCTTCTAATGCGAATATAATGCAGAAAACATTTTATTTTCATGACAGCCATCTACATGGGAAAATACTGCAGCCAAAAATCTACACACAAAATAAAAACCCGTAAATACTATGAATTTGCTCTAATCTTCGTCTCGCTCGTGCTGGACAGTGTGGGAGACGATGTTCTACATATTCTGCCGTTTTTCTAAAGTATCTTATACATCCGCTTCTTACCTACTCTGTGGAGATATGTACGTTTTGCAAATAAGTACCTGTCAATGTCCCACATAGGGCTGTTATGCCACTTTTGCAGGGAGCCACTGTTTTTTTTACTCTTTTGGTATCCAAGCTTAAGCCAAGGTATTTTTGAGTGTTTCAAACCCTCAAGATTAGGGTCAGCAGCTTAGGATGTTTTCCTTGCTCCATGTTTAAGTTTTTTTGCCCGTTTTTGTCCCCTCGTAAAGCCCCAACACGGAGTAGGACCTGCGAAATACGTTGTTGCTCGTTCTTGGGCCTTGGTATCAGCTTCCTCGTTTTCTTGATACTTCTCATGGCCGGGGATATATATCAACTCGAGGCTGTTTTGTGCCCCTATTCCATCCGATTTGTCGTGTGGCAGATGAAATATGACTTTGAATTGTTGCTTTTTATCTTTTAATGTTTGCTCTGAACGGGTCGTATGTTCGTGTAGAACATTGCAATGAGCATCGCTAAAAGGTTGTTTTTTTATACGCACTATTGTACCGCAGCACAATTATTTTTTTAAATGGTCATTTTATGACTTTTTAAAGGGCAATTTTTGGCAATTTTATCAACTTATCGTATGCATCTTATTACGCATTGGAATGCATACTGCGATATATTTTGAACAAGATTTCTCACGATTTACGTAATAATTTAACATTTTTATCATATTCAATCTGAAGGCCTGTCTTCTATGCGGATTCGATTACGCATCATCGTAGTGCTTGTGCGCTTTCTATTACGTTTTGGATAGATTCAGTGGCAAAATTGTTATCAAACCCGTTAGACTTCAGACCTTACAGACATTGAAAAGATACAAACACAATGCCTTAATGTTATATCAATATATAATTATACCATGAACTATTTTTTTCCACAATCATCATTTAATAATTTCACGGCAGATCTACTGGACTTTGCCAGGGAGAGATCAAAGTCCATACAAATGTACGTGACTTACCTCGGATTTCGTGATATTATCTAAATGACGGATGTTTTACTTGCCTGATTGAATAGCGCCATAATTGGATTGTATTCCGCCTAGGATTTGAAAGCAATAAAATCCCAAAAGAACTACCGAAATTAAAATGAACTGGAACCGAATACAACAAGACCGAAATCAAGGAACGAACAAACTGACAGTTCTGTGCCACTCACTCGTTTCACAATTGAGTGATTTCCTCTTGCGCCTTATCATTTTTCACTCAACAGTAGCAATCAACAAGCAAATATCACAAATCTCGTAGCACCCATATTGCGAATCCACACCACATCACTAGTTGGAATGCAAGTATGTAGTACTCCTACTCCCCACAAGTACCTGAGCTTTTTCTTCTAAGTGTAAAAGGGTGAATTCAACATTTTCTCGAAGTGAGTTTTCGAAACCGAATAGACCAGAAAACCATCCCACCCAACACGCTAAAATACATGTTTCAGCAATATGTACCTACCTGACAAAATGAATGTTGCGATCAATCTGTTCAGCAACATATGGTTTGTGCATACGATAGAGTCGATGAGATGTTTGAGTTGAATTTGTAATAAGAGCTGAAAAAAGCAGAACACAATAGGAAAAACTCACTTCCTAAGCAATGCTGAAATTTCATATAACAGAGCCGAATTTATTTATTTATTTATTTTTTTATTTATTTAACAAGGTATAAAATTACATATAAATGAAATAAAAATAAAAACACGCAAGCTGAAAAAAACAGGTATAAAATACAACTGAATACAATGTAAATAAATTTTAAGAGTCCTTCACACGAAGCTTCAAACAATCACAACACCAAATACAATGATAAATGATTTATTAATTATATTACGACACAATCTAATGACATGTCACTCGCGATTGCAATGGCGTCTTCTCTGCTATTGTCTTTCTCGAATTCACACAACGGCGTCCTCCACTTTACCCGGTTGCCAGACTTCTTACTTGTCCTATGTAAGTTTACAGCGGTTTCGGCACGAAACAGCTGATTGGTGGTGCCTGTATCCGCAGTGGTTGTATGATCTATCTTACAACTCGGCCAACCTGACTGTCGATCGACCTCGATCGAAGGGGTTGTGGAAACAGGAGGTTGATTGTCATTGGTGTCATCAGTGGTATAAGGGTTTTGTATGGTTTCATCATCTTCAGTTAGATATTCTGCATCCCAGTTGTCTTCATCCAGGTATTCTGCATCCCAGTTGTCTTCATCCAGGTATTCTGCATCCCAGTTGTCTTCATCCAGGTATTCTGCATCCCAGTTGTCTTCGTCTAAGTATTCTGCGTTCCAATCGTCTTCATTTAAGTATTCTGCATTCCAGTTGTTCTTGTCTAGATATTCTGTGTTCCTTATATCTTCATTTAAATATTCTTCCTTTTGGTTGTCTTGGGTTAAGTAATCTTTGTCGTAATTGGATTCTTGGTTTGGATTTGTATGTTTAGCGGAAGTCGGAACATTTCTTAAGTTGTTAGTAGATTCTCTATTTAAAGTTTCAGCAGTGTCTAAATTTCTATGGGGTATTAAAATTGTGTCTGAATTTTCAACAAGTTTTGTAATTATAGGTTTTTGACTTATATTAGGTTTTAATTGCCATCTCCTCAGCCTGCCAGCTTCCACTATACCATCATAAGGTAGTTGTGAATTTTGGCAGTCTTCAATGTCTCTTATTACATATCTGTCATGGTCTAATTTCTTATATATTACATAAGGGCCTCGGAATTTAGGAATTAGTTTTTTGTTTATGCCTGCTGTGGTGTCTACATTTCGCAATACAACATAGTCGCCTTCGCGATACTCTTTCGCTGGTTTACTGTGTCTGTTGTAATATTCTTCATTATAGGCCTGTGATTTAAGAATTGTTTCAGTTGCAGTTTTACGAATGAGTGGTAAACTTCTTTCTTCATTTATATAGTTATCGTCCAGGTATTCATCTAGTTCGTTTACAATATTACCTCTTTGAGTGATGCCAAATAATAGCTTACTTGGAGTTTGACTTGTTGATTTACTGACAGAATTATTAATTGCATATTCAACGTCAGTTAATTTTGATACCCAATCTGCATGGTCTATTTCGTCCGTTAACTTTCCTAACATGTTTTTTAAAACACGGTTAATTCGTTCTACTTGACCATTTGCCTGAGGTGATGCAGTAGCTACTTGAATATGTTTGACATTATTGTTTTCTAAAAAGTTGGCAAATTCAAGTGAAGTGAAACAAGTTCCTCTGTCTGAGATAATTCGTCGAGGACGGCTGTAGTATTCAAAATATTTCTTAAGGGCTGCAATTACTTCTTTTGTGCTTGTGCTGTTGGTCGGATATAGTTTTACATATTTTGTAAATGAGTCTACTATAACAAGTATGTGTTTTCGTTTTGATTGCAGTGAAGGTAATGGTCCGAAATGGTCAATATGTATTGTATCAAATGGTATAGGTTTTTTTGGAATATTGTAAAGGTTTCGTTCAGTTGTACTAGCTGGCTGAGCATACATAATGCAAGGAATGCAATTTCGGATGAATTTTTCAATTTTAGATCGTCTTTCTGGGAACCAATACCTTGTTTTAATTTTTTGAATTGTTTTTTCAATACTTTGGTGGCCAACGAGTTCATGAGCATTTCTAATTATATTATTTTCCATATCTGCAGGTATGTATAGTAAGAGGTTTGAATTTTCTTTTCTGAAGACTAATCCATTAATTAATTCATAGTGATCCATATTTTCGTTTTGAAGTTTTCTTTTTAAAAGTTTTATAGTAGTATCTTCTGATTGGGCTATTTGTAAGCGATGATCAGCATCTTCTTCTGTTGTGGCTGCAATTATTGGTGCTCTACTTAAAGCGTCAGCATGAGGCATGCTTGTACCTTTTCTATGGTGGATTATGTAATTAAAGTTTTCTAACTCTAATGCCCATCTGGCTATTCGGGGGTTTATTTGTTTTCGGCTTAGGGTTTGCATAAGGGAATTGCAATCTGTGATTATTCGGAAAGGTATACCTTCGAGGTATGGTTTAAATCGGCGTAGGGCGTAAATGATGGCTAAAGTTTCTAATTCAAAACTGTGATATCTTGATTCAGCTTCAGAAGCAGTTCTTGAATAGTAAGCGATCGGATGCCATTTTTTGTCATTTTGTTTCTGTAGGAGTACTGCACCAAAACCGATCGCACTAGCGTCTGTGTGTAATTCTGTTTCGGCTGACGGATTATAGATGGCTAAAACTGGTGATTGCATCAGTAGTGATTTTAGTGTCTTAAATGCATCGCAGCAGATTTCCGTGAAATTGAACTTAGCGTCTTTTCTTAATAAGTTTTGTAGAGGTTTAGCGATTCTTGAAAAGTTTGGTACAAATTTTCGGAAATATGAGAATAGTCCTAATGTAGATTGCAATTCTTTGGTATTTGAAGGCATACGGAGTTTATTAATTGCTTCCAAATGAGATTTACTTGGAGCTATTCCTTTTGGTGTTACTTGGTAGCCTAGGAAATCTACTTCAGCGTATCCTATTTTACATTTTTCTAGGTTTAGCTCAAGACCGCGGTGTTTGATTCTCTTCAGGACTTCGGATAATAGGCTGCAGTGTTCTTCGTAAGTTTTTGTTGCTAGCATGATATCATCCATATAAATTACGATATTGTTACTCTCAATCAGATCCTGAAAGATTGCATTTATAAACCTCTGAAATACTGCAGGAGCATTTTTTAAGCCAAAAGGCATTTTTAAATATTCGTATTGTCCATTGGGTGTTACGAAGGCAGTATATTTAATTGAACCTTTCGCCATTTGGACTTGATGGAATCCGCTTTTAAGATCCAAAACTGAAAAATAATTTTTTCCTTCCAGGTACTCAAGGCAGTCTTCTATTAGGGGTAATGGGTAGTTGTCCCTGACCGTGAGTTTATTTAATCCTCTGTAATCTATACATAATCGGGTTTTCTTATTCTTTTTGCGGACTAAAACAATGGCTGAAGCGTACGGAGAGTTACTAGGTCTAATAATGCCATCTTTTATTAAGGAGTCCGTAATGTTTTTGACTTCTTGTTTTTCAAAAACGGATAGTCTTCTCGGTGCACAATGGAATGGGACATCTGTTGTTAGATGAATATTCATCTCATATTTTAACGGTTCTATTAGTGAGTCAAATGTTTGGATATACGTTGTATTGACAATATTCATCAAGTCCTTTTGTTTAAGGGTTGATAGATGTTGGTTTATTTGCGGTAATATAGCTTCCTTTTCTATTTCGATGTTAAATATGTCTGGTAATACTGATTCCGAATCTAATTGTGCCGTTTTTGGTTCTAATGAAATTGAATCTAATTTATGTAATTTAGATTTTGGCAGTAGTGTATGAGAATTTGGCTTAGGTATTTTAGTTGGGAAAGGCTTAACAGGCTGAAGTGGCAATGTATCTTCTATAATTTTCATTTTGTTTAATAAGTCAAATTTTTTTAACCTATTTTTTATAATATTTTGAGCACGGAAGGAAGATTTTTCGCAACCAATATTTTCTCTTAATTTTAGTAGTTCTTCTTTTTCGTACTTAATTTTTTGACAGTTAGTTAGATGTATGTTTGCTATCTCCAAGAAATCTCTTCCCAAGATTAGAGGAAACAATGGTTTTTTTTCTTTAATAACATGTAATTTTATTGGAAATTTTTTTTCTTTATATGTAATCATAACTTCAGTGTATCCTATTATGTTTATCGTACTTCCGCCTAACCCTTTATATTTTGGGTTATTCTCGATGATGTTTGCTGATAGTGGCATTTTAACAAAACTTATTAAGCTGATTGGGCTGCCAGTGTCAAATAGAGAAAAAATATTTGTTAATTCCTCTGTTCGTCCGTGCTCAAGACTTGTTGAAAATATGACACTTACCCAATTTGATATTGCCACTCGGTTTTGGCAATTTTCCTGCTCTTCATCCGACGTTCTTGCCATTGATGTTGTTGGTGATGATGGCCTTGTGTAGCTAATACTTCCAGCTATGGGCAGTAGTTGTTTCCTCGGAAAAACGCATTCGCTATGGATGTGTCCAGGTTTCCAGCATTTGAAACAACTTCCTTGTAGTCGTTTTTCATAAGGGCATTGGCTGCTGTAATGCCCGGTCCTTGAACAATTGAAACATCTTATTTCTTCAGTTGCTTCTTGTGTTGAAAGTAGGCGGTTAGACGGCTGTAGCGGCATACGGTTTGACGGAGGTGGCAGCATACGGTTTGACGGAGGTGGCAGCATACGGTTTGACGGAGGTAGCGGCAAGCGGAATGACGTACGTGGCATCGGCCGGTTTGGTGGTGGGGACATATTTCTTTTGTATTTTTCATTTATATATAATGGGCGATTTGTCTGAAGGTTATAATTGGTTGTAGGTGCCGTAGTAAATTGTGGCTTTTGATGTTCATCTATTCTGCTGGTTTCAACTTCATATGCAAATCGGCGCGCTCTTTTTTTTAGTTCACCCATTGTGCTGCAGGCTACTAATGTGGCTGTATCATAGCCACTTTTTTTTACATTGCTTACTGCGATGTCGATGGCTTCTAATTCCTCTAATCCAGCTTGCTTTGCATTGGCCTGGATATTAATAATGAATCGGTGCAGTGGTTCATTTTCAGGTTTCCACCTTTTAGCTCTAAGATTTCTTAAGTTTTCTTCTGTTTGCGGCAAATCATCAAATTCTTCTAAGAGTTCAAATTTAAGGTCTTCATAATTTGAAGTTTCCGATACCTCTAAAAATGCTTTAGCCGTGCCTTTTAGTGATCTTTTTAGGTATATTAACTTTTTGTCTTGTTGAACTCCCGCAAGGTTTAGTATTTCTTCGAGGTTTCTAATGAATTTTCGAATACTTTGGCTATTATCTCCAGAATATTCAGGCAATGCCGTTTGGAGATCAGCAAAGTTGACAGGATGTTCCATCTGGCTGAAGTATTTATTTAATTCATATGTGGGTGTTAGAGCGGCAGCAATTGTAGGCGGCAGAATATTATCTTCAATTTCTTCATTTTCTTCAGTTTCTTCATTTTCTTCAGTTTCTTCTTTTTCTTCAGTGTCTTCTGCAGCAATTTGTATCTTCGTTTTGTTTTTTTCCAAATTTATTTCAAGATTTTGGATATCTTGTTGTATTTCTAACAGTTCTTTTCTTCGTGCTGCTATTCTTAATTGCTGAATAAGTATGTCTTCTTCTTCTCGTAGTTGTTTGGCTACACTTGATAATGACTGAATTGCTTCATCTGGCGATTTTGACCGTATTGAGGGAGTAATATTTTCTATATCTTCCGTTATTGCTGAAGTTTTTATTAATTTTTCTGAATCGGAATCGGCACTTTTTTCCTCGAAAAAAATTTCGGCATTTTTACCCTGTTTCGGCACTGAGACCGGCGGCACTTTTTCTTCTAACTGTTTTTCTAGTTCATGAACTTTATCAATTTTTATTTTTTGTGTCGTACTGTTTTTCTTAATCGCGCCCGTACTTTTCCCCGGCGTTGTCGCGTTTCCGCGACTTCTCACAACTGATGCGGCCTCCTCGTGTTTTCTCGGGGTTATGGGCGCACTGCTCTTTTTCCGTGTAGACATTTTCCAATTACTTCTTTGGGTAATAACCCCACACCTGAGCTTTAAGAGTCCTTCACACGAAGCTTCAAACAATCACAACACCAAATACAATGATAAATGATTTATTAATTATATTACGACACAATCTAATGACATGTCACTCGCGATTGCAATGGCGTCTTCTCTGCTATTGTCTTTCTCGAATTCACACAACGGCGTCCTCCACTTTACCCGGTTGCCAGACTTCTTACTTGTCCTATGTAAGTTTACAGCGGTTTCGGCACGAAACAGCTGATTGGTGGTGCCTGTATCCGCAGTGGTTGTATGATCTATCTTACAAAATAAATAAACATTCCATAAATAAATACATAGATAACAGCTTAAATACATGTAGGGTACAATATTGACCACGCAAAATTATTAAAAACAGAACCGTAATTAAATAATTAATTAGTCATAAATAGGATACTAGGCCGGTAGACTAGAGAGGTTAGGATAAGAGAGCCTTGGTAACTCTGTTTTTAAAGGACGCTTTGGATATCGTGGGGTAAATGTGTTGGCTCATGCTGCTGAATATTTAGCAGCATCTATTTATTGGCTCATTATCGGATATGCGGTGCTATGCTTATATTCAACTAGCAATCGTCGGGATCTAAGGGCTGTTTCCGTACTTCAGCAAACTGCAGCAGTAACAGAATTTGGCAGCTGGCTTCTTTTTGCTGCAAAATTTGGCTTGCATTTGGCTTGCAGCAAAAGTACGGAAACGACTTGCTGCGAATCTATTTTAATATATTATAATAGATTCAAGTACGGAAACAGACCTCTAGTGACTCTCACTGGCTGATTAAGTACAAATCTTTCCGGTATGTAGTCGACATTAACAATGACATCGAAACTGAAGCAGGCAGATAACATTAATCTTTTAGCTAGACGTAAGTGGTGAAAAGTTTTCAAGTCTAATGCCTAGTACTATACTCTTCGCGAAACGAATTCAACGGTCAAATCCCATACAAAAGAGCTTTACTGACGAATTAAAAAGCTCTTTTTGTATGGGATTCGACCGTTGAATTCGTTTCGCGAAGAGTATAGTACTAGGCATAAGGAGTGATTTCTATGGCGGCAAATTACTAAAATCAAAGATCTCTCAGAGCGAATAGCAAGAATTACTTTTGAACAGATTCAAATCTGGCGCTGTGTATTTTGAAAAACGGGTTCCAGATAATGCAAGCATACTCAAGAAGAAGGCGAAACGAGCGCAGTGTATAGTAATTTTGTAGCCCAAAGGCTCTGAATTTCCCTGGCTCGTCACTTAATGAAGCCAAGTCGTTTACTTGCTTCAGAAATCATTTTGTCATAATGAAAATTAAAGCCGAGTTTTTTATTCAGCCCCACACCGAGGTCTGATATATTGTTAATCCTACTAAGTGCCGTATTGCTTAGAAGGTACGTATAATGAACGCGCGTTCTTTTTCGAGAGAAGCTAATCACATGACATTTTGCTATATTGAGAGGTAGGTTGTTGGCATTTGATGGCGACTTTATAGTATGATAAATTTTCGGGTCGTCCGTATAGAGTAGATGAGGTACATCAGATAAAACTTCCGACAGGTCTGATATAAAAATGTTAAGCTCTTGGAATTTCACATTTTGTGAGCTGCTGTGGAGGTAAGATCTAAGCCATATTAGCAGAGATCCTCCGGTTCCGAATTGCTGCAGCTTCGAAATCTAAATGGAGTGGCTAACATGGTTGAACACTTTGTTGAAGTTAGTGTAGACTGCGTCTATCTGATCACCTTTCTCCACTTTGGAAAAAGCATGGGAAACCAAACCAGCATCATCAGGGGGACTATTTTATCACTTATGATTTTTTCAAACAGTTTAGGAATAGTGGATAAAATGGCAATAGCTCTATAATTTTGAATGGATCTTCTATTTCCAATACAATGAAAAGTACCCAGAAGAAAGAGATGTATTAAATATAATGTGAAGAGGAGGGATTAACTATGCAACACATTTGATAAAAAAAATGCAGAGGATAAATATCGGGTCCAAGGCCTTTGTTACTATAAAGCTCCAAGATAGCTTTTAAAATATCATCTTTGGAAATGGCTATAGTCTGAAAAATTGTCCTAGTTACTCTAGGAGAGTAACAGGACGATGGAGTACTGGCTGGGTTAAAAAATTCTTGAAAGTTTTCTACGAAAAAATTGCAAATATCTTGAGGAGGAGAAGAAGACATTGAGGTTTTATTACGCATAGAACCTGTTGTTTCCCGCTTCATATTCACAAAGTCAAAAAAACTTTTTCGGGTTATGGACTCTATTTTCGCTTGTGGTTTCAATGTCATTTGCTTCGTGAAACTTTTTTTTGGAATTATTTGGCCATTGCATTTGTATTCTTCTTTATTACGATGGCTAGAGTCGACATTATTTTTATTGATTTGTAAAACTTATTTCTATGGTTTCTCAGACGTTTCAGAGCCTTGTGAAGCCAAGGCTCACAAAGTTGATCCTTTCTCATAATTTTAGGGTCATATCTTTCGATCGCGTCAAACAGTATTTTGAAGAATAAATTTACATTATCGTCGAGAGATTGAGATGCACGCGTATCTGTCCAATCGACATTGTCAAAAGAATAAAAAAGAATAAACTTAAATGAAATTAGCTAGATAATAGCGTGCTTGAATATTATTTGCATTGGCGAGATTGAAAATTAGTCGAGTCTAGTGCATCACAACCGCTATAAAACTGATTTTCGAAGAAATTTTCTTTGAGTGAGCAAAAAATATGGAAAGGCGTAATACACTTTATTGTAGTAACATATCAGCCATTTCTTACCCAAAGCAACAATAACCATTTTTCGACTATAACATGAGGGGCATTTCATGACCATCCCATTCTAAAACTTTTATGATAAAATAAGTATACTTTAAGCTTTGTTTTGTTATAAAAATATACAAAATTAACTTGGTCCAAATTATTCAAATTACGAGTTTAAATGTCTACTTTCGGTTCCACACAGGAAAATTTTTTTTTCAAATCTAATTTCAAAATTAAAAAGAACAGCTAATTTTCTATACCAATCAATACGTTTAATGTTTTTAAGATTTTGTTTTGAATCTCAGAATCCGCTTTCAAAAAAACCTTTTATCAATTTTGTCAATTATTCAGAAGCCCATAACTCGGCAACTAAACCTCATAGAAACAAAAACTTGTGCATCCACATTCATATCTTCTAGAAGTACCATTATGCACAATATGAACGAAATCCAGAACCTCGACTTTTTTTCGTTGTCCGTTTCACGTGAAATCCCCCATAAGTGATAAAATTGCTCAGTGCTGGTAACCCTTTTTAACGAAGTAGCAAATCAACCTATCCTTTGAATTTCGTTTTCATCTGAGGATTTCATTGAAATTTTGAGCAACTTAACGTCACAACCAGCGTAAATAACAATTAATGATTTTCAACTGCAAGTGGTCACACCAGTCAAGTATGCACTGTGTGCTGGTGTCTGATGGGAATCAGTGCATGCTTTTGAAACCACTTTGTCAAATAAAAATTTTCAAGTTAATAAAAAAAAAAAATTTTCAATTTTAATCATCCCGCAAAAACAATTCGAATTTAATCAAACGTTGTTTGAGGCTGCAATCTTCAAAACTCGGATAAGTTAAACATTGGTTCCTTATTTTTATTGTAAATGCTTTGCTTATGAATATATAATGGAAGCGTCTGTTGGTGCAATATTTATGAAAATATCTAGTGTTGGAAACCCGGTACTAGAAGAAGCATAGCCAAAAGTCTACCAAATTGGCTTCACGTTAAGTTAAACACACCCTGTAATTTTCGTTTCGATTGAATGACCGCGCTGGAAGTTATAGGAGTGAAAATAATTTTAGGGCTACCACCTTCAAAACTTTGCAAATTTTCGAAACGTTTATATTTGTTGTTAATTTGTAGTTATCATTGCAGGATCATTCCCATTGAAAATTTAATGTCAACATGGCTTCGTAAAGAAATGCAAAAAAATATATATATAAAAATGGCCGCAGCTGGCAGCCTTTTCATGAATTTTTTCATGAAATCCCTACGAAATTTGATTTATAATAAGGTCCATTTACCATACCACTTTCAAGGGTTAGCAGAGGTAGCCAGTACCGTCACGCTGAGTCAGCTGATCCAGTTTGGTGAAGCGGTCACTTGGCAGCTCTAAAAAGCCAGCGGAGGGTGGCAAATGGGCCCAAACTGGTGGCCTAATGCAAGCCGCGTTTCCCGGCAGCCCTCTTTACTAACCTAACCTAACCTACTAAATGAATTTCGTTTTGATCTCATGACTGGATCGGAAGTAATAAGAGAAAAAGCTTTATTTTGCTGAGCAAATTTACAAGATTTAGGTGACAAAATTTATCATAGATGGAAACTCTATTCTAACTTTTCAACCAAATTTCTGTCAAAAGTGGGTTAAAGTAAGGTTCAAATACTGTGTGAATTTCGTGAAAATGTGTTGACTGAATCGGAAGCTATAGGCTAAAAAGTAGTATTTTTTTTCGCAGTGAATTTTCAAGATGGCAGCACTGCTACAGGGTTGCTTGTAATTCAAAATCACTTCTATCAGACCTGTTGCGAGTTAATACCAACATGTCCTGTACATTTCATAATGATCGGATTATTCGGTCATTAGTTCTCGTGAACAGAAGTTCAGAGTGCTACTAATTACCTCTAATTACCTCTATATTTGGTGATGGGTTGCTGCTCTTGTGCAATTCGAAATTTTGAAAATTTTAAATTGACACGGTGGAAAAAGGCTAAAATTTATCAAAAATTTGAAATTTTTTGTCAATTTTTTGAAATTTTTTTAGGAGGGTCGATGATCTGAAGGATTGTTTTTCACGTGCCTGCCGTAGCTACAGGGTCGCCCGTACAGTCTTTAAAGTCCATGTGTGGATAGTTCTAGTCAACGTCAATACGCCCTGCCAACTTCATGATGATCAAAAATTTGTGTCAGAGCAGACGCTATGACAAATAGAAAATTGAAAAAAAATCCTTGCCTGCTTTTAGGCACTCAATGCCACAACGGACTCCACATTTCCAATTCTTTATCATTAGCAAGCATTAAACATTCCAAATACTTACTTTTAACAAAAATGCACTCTGCACAGAATTATAGGGGTATAATTCTGTGCAGAGTGCATGCACAGAATTATAGGGGTACCCAAAAATTTCCAAAAATGCCCGCTGCCACCAAGGGGTTAAAGATATCCTAATTTCAAAAAATCATGGACATACTTTCTATATACATGTATCTATGTCCTTCGAAATATTCAGCTCAATCGGATTGGCCAGAGATTATATATATATATATATATATATATATATATATATATATATATATATATATATATATATATATGTATATATATATACGAGTATATAAAGAAATATGAATTTTCGGCGGAAAGAGTCTAATACTAATTTCCTTCGAAAATCAGCAAAAAATTGATTATTTTTTCATCGAATACCTGTTTTTTTAGTCGATTTTCTTCTATCGACTGCAAAGCTTCATGTCTGAAATACAGAATCTATAGATGAAATTTCATACAAGATAGACTTATGAAACTTGTCAACTTTATAGATTTTTGTGCAAGACTATGCTCAATTACTATCCATTAGGATATCAATATTGTATTGATTTTTTTTAAAGTTAGCCGGCTAAGTTATCCTTTAAAGATATTTTAGTTTTGCCAAATCTATTTCCGCATGGCATTGAACATTTGATTTGTGACGGTTTTATTTGTCGACGCACATTTTTACAGTGCGCATCGAAATGTAGCGTCCAGAAATTTCGAATGAAATTTCTGAATGCTAGATATTTCAGAAGAACATGATACAAAATGAATAACATAATAATAATAATAATTAATACCAATTCAGGATCAGTAGGAGCTAATTTGAAAGGGAAATATTAATACGCCAAGCTGAATCTCAAAGTAATTTCCGTGTGAGCAATTAAGACCTTGAAAATGCGGAAGTATGGGATAACGTTCTAAACCAAATTTGTTTCCTAAACAATTCTTGAAAGAGCTATAATCTGTGTGAATCAAAAACATTTATGCTGACTATTTTCTTGAATTCGGAAGGATACAGGTTACCCACAATAGGATGCTATCGAGATCGTTTCTGCGTTTGATCAATGAAGTGGTTAGTTTAGTGTTTAGAATAAAAATATGAAAAAATTATTAATTTTCATCTTTTTTGTACTAAGCAAATCGGAATTGGAATCAGAATATTATTTAATACCATTGTATTATCAGCTATATTATTTTTTTCTACTTCAATAGTTTTGCCGGTATAACGGCATTTATTGAAATCCACTGAATGGCCGTTCTCTTGAATGGTAAAGTGAAATTCGAAATCGAATAGTAAAATACAGTAACTCCTACTAAAATTCTACTTTATGTACAAAACCGTTTAACAAGAATTACCAATAATAAATAAATGCATCAGTTACAGTTTCACAGGTTGTGCTTCTTCCCAGCTAAGTTATCGTTTTGATTTAAATTTCCCCTGATTTCGCCTTCTCAACGAGACGTCTCGAAATGATCAGGCGCTGAATTTGACTAGTTCCTTCATATATTTGGAAAATTTTCGCATCACGCATCAATTTCTCGACAGGGTACTCCGTGTTGAAGCCATTTCCACCAAAGATCTGCACAGC
Source organism: Nemotelus pantherinus (assembly GCA_963978885.1). Classification (NCBI taxonomy): domain Eukaryota; kingdom Metazoa; phylum Arthropoda; class Insecta; order Diptera; family Stratiomyidae; genus Nemotelus; species Nemotelus pantherinus. Next base: position 27,618,343 of record OZ022263.1, read on the forward strand.
ATCGACAGCTGCCTTCATGGCCATGTCAGCTGCATAGCATTTCGCTATTGATGAATAATAGCTGTTTTGTGCTAAAATGAAATAATTCATTTGCAATAAAAATTGTTTGAGATAGAACAAACTCACTGCTATCAACCTCCCAAGCAGCTTTCTGATACATCAATCGTCCTGTTTCCACGCTCGTTGCCATATCGGCCAGCATAAATTGAATGGCTTGGTGGTTTATAATTGGTGTACCGAAAGCTTTTCGTTCCAATGCATATTTCAAGGACTCTTCTAGGCATCGTCGCGTGACTCCAACAGCTCCAGCTGCAATCTCTGGCCTGGATTTGTTGAAAGTTCCCATGGTCAGTTTGAAACCAGCTCCCTCACCGATAAGGACATTTTCCTTTGGGACCCTAACGTCTTCAAAAGTTATGCCTCGTGTGTCAGAGGCACGTTGACCCATATTGATTTCCTTACGACCAGGTGTGAGGCCTGGTGTATCTCTATCCACGATAAAACCGGTAAACGCTTTGCTGGCAGGAGTTTTAGGATCGGGATCAGTTCTCGCTAGGACAAAATAAAAGTTGGCTACTCCTCCGTTTGTTATCCACATTTTTTGGCCATTTATGATATACTCATCGCCTTTTTTCACAGCCTTGGTCTTGACACCGGACACATCAGATCCTGTATTGGGCTCAGTTGCGCAAAACGCTGCAACAAGAGGCTCGTCAAGCAAGCGTCCAAGATATTTTTTCTTTTGTTCTGGCGTTCCGCCGAGAATAATTGGCATTTGCTAAGCAAAAAATCGGTTACTGTGCATTAAATTTTAACAAAAAATTATCTCATACTCACTCCTACTGACGAAACAATTATCGGAGTTGCAATTCCACTACAGCCGTATGCCAGTTCTTCATCGATAATACAATTTGTAAGGACATCCAAACCCATACCACCGACATCGGCTGGAATATGGCCGTTCACCAGCCCCAGACTCCAGGCTTTTTGGACTATTTGCGCTGGGAACTCTCCAGTTTTGTCATGATGCGCTGCGACAGGAATGACTTCTTCTCGAACAAATTTACGAGCAACATCTCTAATTTCCTGCTGTTCACTGGACAGTGTGAAGCTGAAGTCACGAGCAATGATGCGAGAGATTTTCTGAGCCGTCTGAAACTTGGAGTAGCCTCCTCGAAGCACCTGTAGATGGATCGAAAAGTGAAAAATTATATTATGTAAAAATATAAATATAAGTATATTATTTTATTCCTTATGCTAACCAATAGTATATTATGCTAATACATGCAAGAGAATTTGGTAGACTAGTACATAAAGCACCGACTTTTAGCGTGTCTGGTCTCTGGTTTGAATTCAGTCATGGACGAGAACAACATAATTACTAACCATTTTTTGAGTTACTTGAGTCTAATTAGTGATCAGGGGAGGATTTACCACTAAACTGAGTAGACTGGAGCCTAGGGCGGCAAATTTTTGCGGGCAGATACTTGTGAAAATAACAAATTTTTGGAGGCGGAAAGTTTTTACGAATTAAACATATTTTTAAGGCAGATTTTATAAGACTTTTGGGTACTGTTTAGGTTCTTTCAGATCATTTTAGGTCCTTTTAGGTTTTTTATAGGTCCTTTCGTTATTTTATAGATTCTTTTAGGTACTTTGTGGGTTTTTCTAGATCTTTTCAGATTATTTTTAATGTAACTTATAACAACAGCCCAGCACTTTTTCCACCTCCACCCATATTCACCAGATATCATGTTTGTCTTACCCACCACACACCCATATTCACCAGACGGCATGTTCTCCAGGCAACATTATGGATAAATAGAGCAGCAGCGATCACGAAGCGGGAGACAAGTTTACTTTGTGATCATACGCAGGGCGCACTGTAGGGTCCCCCAAATAAATGATTAAAATAGAATTTGTTCTTTTATACTGTTGTGTAGCTCAACGCTATAAATTGGCGCCCAACGTGGGGCTAAACTCAGAACTTTAGACGAGGCAAAACTAAAAACCGTGGCCATAGCATAAGAACTAATAAATAGTATGGAAAGGACGGTATTGTGCAATATTTGCCTGATGGAATAGATTGAAAGAGAGTGAAGGATTTACCGTCAGCTGGCAACAATCGAAATTCTCTGTATTTGGTTGCATAAAAGTGTCGGAGATATTCCTTTTCCTCGCCAAATGGGATCGAAAGTAGTATTCTGCATTAACTACACTATAGCTTACCATTTTAATACTCAGAAAATGTTTTAAGAAAACCAATATTGCATAAATCGCTATTCGATAAAATAGTCTCTTTGGTGAAGTACCTGTTCTTAGTGCCTAGTGGGAATGAGAAACGTATCTGATCGTACAAAGGGGGCGTGTCTTATTGTGGCGAGGTATTTTCTGTCTTTTTTCAACTTGGACTTGGATATTGCTATCTATTGCTCGCAATCAGTGGAGAAATATTGCAAATTGTAACGCAATTCACGTACTTTCCGAGCTATATATAGTTCTTAAGCTATGCCGTGGCTTTAACCCGGCAAAAACTGAAAAAGATGGCGGCAATAAAGATGACGACCGAACAGCTCGAGCAATTAATTGCTGCTTTACGACTATCAGCTTCCACGATACCCTAGAATTGAATCTGTACAACCTGCGTTGTACAGAATCAACCGCATCAATTAAGTATTGAAAATGTGGGCACCATATTTGACAACAGTATTCGAGGATATTGTGGGCAAAAGAGAAAAACAGGTGTACACAGCTGGTGATGTCTGTAAAATACTTAGACGAACTAAGTATAAAACCCAAGAGCCTGGACGCTTTGGCAGTTATATGCAATGTCTTTAATATAAAGTTTATTGTCGAAAATTACTCCCAGGTCTTCAAACGGAACACAACATCGAGAGAGGTACCAGAAACACAATAAGAAAATACTAAATGGTTATTTTTACGCATGAATGACATTTGGCGAGATTTTAAGCCAATCAAAGTAAGATAGTTCGCATTACACCAGTTGCCCGGAGTGTGCAGATCATTCTGTAGCAGAAATAAGTCTTCAATTGTATCGATTACGCTGAATATTTTAAGATCGTCTGCGTAAAGAAAAGAGAAGGAGCTTAGGAAACACGGACTTAAAATTATGAACAACAAGGGGCCAAGTGTCGATCCTTGCGGAACACCTGAGGTGAAATAAAAGGGAACAGAAGAGCAGGAGTTCAAAGTAACAAAACAAGTACGTTTATAAATATAGGAAGAAAACCAGAAGAGACCATATTTTTGTACCATAGAAACCATATTTTTAAAATTTTTAAAAAAAGAAGTTCATGGTTGACAAAATCGAATGACTTAGAGAAATCAGTCTAAAGAACATCCACCTGACTTTGCTGATCGATGGCAGAAGAAACAGTGTTACTGAAAGATAGCAGGTTAGTAACAGTAGCATTAATAAATCTATGTTGTCCGTTGGCAAGGAAATGCACAAATGAAGGATAAATTCTGTTATAGACAACTCTCTCAAGTAGCTTGCTAAAGCAAGGTAGAAGCGATATTGGGTATTAAGGCGTTAAGTATAGGGAAAATATTGACTGATTTCTATACGGAAGGGACAACGCCAGTTGCGATGCTGAAGTTAAAGATAATAGACAAGGGTACACAAAGTGAAGAAGATCGTGATTTATCTAGCATATTAGGAATACCATTAGAGCCAGACCTAGAGCTAGAATCGAGACAACTCATTAAATATTGAACGTCTAAATGGTTTTTACGAAACGAATAGAGCGCTCCAAGGTTAGCGCGGAACGACGAAGGAGTTGAAGAAGGAGTTGAAGAAACATGATGAAGGAAAAGGAGGATTTTGTGGGGAAAAAATTGACGAGAAAAAAATTAGCAAAGAGCTCACAGGTCTCTTCAGTTGTGGCGACAGAAATTTCACCAAGAAACATATTTTGAGGAATGACGGGTGAACGGCCATGACTCGCATTTCGGGTGGAGACGAATGGATTCACAGTATCACCTTCGAGTACGGACTTATTTATAAGCATACCGATTGTTCAAAACTGAACAACAAAGTTGGCAGCGGTATATACTCGGATGAAATGAATTTAAGGCTGTTCCTTCGCCTCCCGGACTATTGTAGTGTCTTTCATGCGGAGGTGGTTGCTGTTTTTCAGGCCATCAACTGGCTTCTTTCTGTGTAATCTAATATTCGGAGTCAAGATATGCATATTCACACAAAGCCAAACGGCTATTAACTTCGTTGCTGGTCCTTGTACAGTATCCAAAACTGTTGCGGAATGCCCTACTTCTCTTAGGTAGATGTCGAGACAATAGGCAGTGGAATTGTTTTGGGTACCAGGACATAGGAGTATTTAGGGTAACTGTGTGGTCGATGAATTGGTAGGTTTGGCATCTTGTTACCAAAGGTCTCATGCTTTTTCTACTAGATGTACACCGATGTTAACACTTCATAAGGCAAAAATAACTGAAGGACGTTAAGAAGTCCTGGGCTATATCCTTTGCAATCGCAAGACAGAGCTGGACTTCCATGGGTGCATTTCGCACTAGGTCGCAGTTGAGTTTAATCCGTAGTGATCTCCGCTGTGTTCCAGCCGTTCTCACGGGCCACTGCCTCATAGGGTGGCACCCACAGCAGTTGAGCACAAGGTTCAACGATTTCTGTCGGAGTTGTTGCTTCAAAAATAAAGAAGATTTCGTTCTCCATCCCATGTGCCTGTGTCCAGCTTTCGCGAGGTGGAGAGTGGGAGTGCGGTTTCTGGCAGATCTGACTGATTTATCCCTTATCGAACTAAGGGGTATTGATAATTGTCCGCAGACTTGATTGCTCTGTACAATTTTAAGTCATCCGCATATAGAAAACAGAAGGAGTTGACAACAGACGGAAGATCATTGACAAATAAGATGAGTAGTAACGAACCGAGGATAGATCTTTGAGGAACTCCGGATGTGGAAAATATTGGAGAAGAAATGGAATTATTTAAAATGGCTCTGCAGCGACGAATATGAAGACAAGAGCAAAACCAGGAGAGAAGGGGACAAAAAATACCGAACATAGTAAGTTTATTGAGCAGTGAACCATAAGTCAAAAGCCTTGGGAAAGTCTGAATAAATAACATCAATTTTTACATCAATAATCGAAGAGAGAGGCGTCGAAATTAGTGAACATCATAAGGTTGGTCGTTGTAGAGCGGTCCTTTATGAAACAATGCTTCTTAGGAGCAAATAAAGATTGTAGACAAGAATAAAATCTATTATAGACAAGGCGTTTACTGAAATAGCAGAAGAGGGATATAGGACGATAGATGGAAATGACAGATGGATCACCAGATTTGAAGATTGGGAAAATATTGGCGGATTTCCATGAAGAAGGGCATACACCAAATGCAAGGCTAATGTTGAAAAAGATAGCTAAAGGAACACAGAAAGAAGATAAGGGGGATTTCACAAGGATAATGGGAATACCGTCAGGACCAGAACTATTATTATAATCTAAGGTATGCAGAAGAGTTTCCAATTCCAAAGAATTGGCACTAAACATCGATAAGGTAAGAGAGGTACAGGAGAAAACAGAAGTTATCGAGGTATTTAGTGGATTTTTTTAAAGGAGGAGGAAAAAAGGCAGTAAATAAATCGCAAATATTCTAAAGATTACAAGTAATAACATGATCAAAATGCCGAGAATCAGGAGCTGAGGATTTAGGTTCGGTTTTAGGTTTTAGGTTAATTAAAACAGATTGAAGCTTGACCGATCAAAAGTAAGGAACGGAAAAGGTAACAGAATCAGTCAAATTCACAGTCAAGTATTCGCTGAAATTTTTCATTTTGCACGACCAAAGGGAATTCTTTCAAATTTGACCAGTGATGTATATCACGTTAAACAGAGAACAAAAAAGAAGATACGTATCATGAAAAAATATTTATCATAAAAGTCATTGTAATTGAAAATAATGAACAGCATGAGTAAGAAAAAACTTGAAATACTGACGACGAATAATAATAAATAACAAATGAATATAACACGAGTTTAGTGTCCATTTCCAATCCATTTATAAAAATATTTAGATGTGGGTTTAAATTATTTTTTACTGTTTGTTTTATGACTGCAATTATTTGAACATACTTGTGTTTTTTCGACACATTCATTTGCCTTTTTAATTCAATACAGTGTTTCCTTTGAACACTTTGACTTTCAGTCTGTTCGAATCTAGTCAGGAAATATAGTCAAAAACTGTCTTTATTTGTCAATTCTTAATTAGTTGTAACACATTAATTATTTTGGTTCGGTTTGAAACACAAATGATATTCACTGTCGGCCTCAGCAGTTCGTATGATTATACATAAAGAAAGAAAATTATTCATGTCCGACTGAGTCGCGATACAAGACGTAATATTTAATATCCTACATTCTATTCGAACTCTAGGAATAGCTAGGAACCAATGGAATCAAAAATATGTCTCTCAAACTGCTACGATAATGTAACTCCTGTACATGCTCTAAACTGTAACTCCAGTCTATTACGGACTTGAGCTTTAATTTAGGCAACAGCTACCATTTTCTAAAGAGTCGCCGAGTTCACAAAAAAAAATCCTAACAGTGCTTTGATTTCGATTCAACTTACCCGTTAGATTTTAACGAGTGCCAACAAAATATCTTTAACAGTTATTACATGTCAACTACAAATCAAACAAATTTTATTACATACAGTGAGTATTTGATGATGATTCTAAACAAACTTTATGCAAGCTTATCGATATGTTTGAATGTTTTCGGTTGATTATGATCCGCTAAAGAATTACATTCTCAAAACTAAAAATATCTTTTAACTAAAAGCATGACCTTAGTTATTTTCGCTGAATTTCGACAATGAGCTTTCAACATTGGGCCTACCAATTATCATTTTCAGCCACTCATTTGCAAGTCGATGACCTGTTATAATAGATGATGTCTAAAACGGCTACAACAGGTCAATTGGACTATACCTATGCGATTAGAATTTATTGATATTCCACCGTTTTGCTCTAATCGTTACACACCGAATTGTAAGGGCTCCTTTGTCAACAACCCGAAAACTGTAACACAAACTTAATTGACACGCTCCTGACCCTAAGATACGACAGTTATTTGGAACTTTTCAGCATTGCGTCAAGCCATTACAAAAATCGGTAGATCAAAACGCAAGCAGAAAATCTATACGGTATCCATAGAGCGATAATTTGAGCTGGTACACTACCTACTAAAGTAATATATTTGCAAAAAGATTTATCTCTCTACTACCGGTTTGTTTTATTTGTTCACATCGTGATAAAAACATAACAAAACAATGCTATAACGAGTCGCATCCACGAATTTCATGTTATAGTGTATTGTTATTCATACACACACAAGCTCTAGCTATTAATAAGACACTTGTTACCGAATGCCGAAAGCACAAACGCAGCTGTTTCAAAGTTCACTTACACTTTTTACTAGCATCTTGAGTGAAATCTTACTGTCGTAGTCACGTCACCACACGTAAACTGAAACCGAAATCAATGGTATATATGCCAAACTTAATATTTTAATAAAACTCGTCTTAATTCGGCACTTTAGATTTTTTCGCGATTATTCCACCGTCAGTCACGTCGCTAGATAAATCGCACGCCGCTAGATAAATTGCGAGTGTTTGGCCTCAACTCTCTGTGCAAACTGTATCTAGTTGAACGTGAACTTGTGACAGTCTGCAATATGAAGAATTATACGAAATAAGTCATTCTGCGGGGGGCATTATCTTGAATCTTTTTTTCGGCTTACTCTCAATATTCTCTCTGTTGAGATAACGTAGTCGAGCCGGTTTACAAGTAGACAATTTTCTAATGTGGCTAGCTAGCTCTCTATCTTCACTAAAAATAGAAAATCGAGTATAGACCAAAATTGAAATGGAACTTTGGGTTTGTGTATTTGCTAGACCTGATAGCTTCCATAAGAACGATGGATGAATAACGTTAAAAAGTCAAATATGTAGTGAAATTGTTTCTAAAGTACGTCATACACGGCTTCTACATGCATATTAATATATTATTTCATTTTTATTATTTTCTGATTTTGATTTTTGATTGATCTAATTTTAAATTAGACTTAATGTAATTTTAGTTATTAGTCAGCTTGTAGTATGATTTTATTTCTTACGATATACATATATTATTGAGAAAACAGCGGAGGAGACGTTGCTTGCACTGGAAGGATTACGCTAACTAGAACGCTCAAAGGTTATTCGTGTCTAACCGGACAAGCGGCAAAACTAGCCTTGTACCTACAATAAGCATGTCGATACAAATCAAGAGACCTAATGATATGGTGATGCTTACCTTCGACGATCAAATAAAGCCGAAAGTAACCTTCAACAAAAGTGCAAGCACAAAATTCTATCAAAAAAACCAGTGGGAGGAAGAATCAACCCCCCCACACAAAGCGATAGCAAGAAGTAGGAGCAGATAACGTAGGACCAGGTTATGCACATTCTTTAGTAACCTAAGGACGCGACCATCTGCCAAGTAGAATTGTCGGTCATACTAAACGGGGTTACATGATTCATAAAATCGATTGAAATATCCATAAATTGTTACTTACATGATTATTCAATTGTTAGTAATACTATTCAAAAATATTTTCCCAAAGTTTCGTATACAAATTTTATTTTGTTCTGATGCTGTGATTGCTTAAAACAGGGCCCCTCGTTTAGGAGCCGAGCATGTTTCATACGTCATTCTCTTAAAATCTTTATTTTCAACTTCACTTCTTTTTAATAGCGCTCCATGTGAACATAAATTATTTAGATAAATATGATTGTTTATACTGTGTGTTTGCAGAAGCGTTTTAAAATAGTAACAAAAAAACCCTAGCGCATCAGAACCGTTAGAAACACTAATGTTCGAAGAACAGTAGAGGATTTGTGCAGATTTTGAGTGTGTATTCTACCACTAGCTACTTTTCCTACTTAAGACTAATATACCCTTAGTAATAATAGACCCTAAGCCAATTTAATTTCGATGACTTCATCGAAAGTTACAGCGATAGAAAGGTGTTTCGGGCTGCCATCCAAAAAATGTCCAGACGTTAGAAAATTTAAAAATTGTTTACTTATTTTCATTGCAAATGTTCGCGATGCGAATACTTAATGCAAGCATTTATTGGTACAAAAATAACAAAAACCCCTCGTGCTGGCAGCCCTTTGCTAGCACCGAAGCGAATGTCACATCTGCCTCACGTTGAAGTCAACCTGCTCTGTAAATTTCGTATTGATCCGATCATTGCATTGGAAGTTATAGGGATACAAATAAGTTTAGGGTTACCATTCGCAAAGGTTTTCGAATTTTCTACATAGATCTTAATATTCGGTGTTTATTTTCACTACAAGATCACTACGATTTGAAAATTCTATGATAAAATCGCTTACTAAAGACATGTCAAAAAATACAAAGAAAACCATACCTGGCAACCCTATCATTATTTTTGTAACTAGATTTCTACTGAATATTGCCTACAAAAAGTTTCATTTGTCATTTTAATTTCGTTATGATGCCATGACTGTACTGGAAGCTATAGGGCAAAGAGCATTATTTTCCTGAGCGAATTTTCAAAATTTAAGACACCAAAATTACCATAGCTAGCAGCTCCAACCGAATTTTTCAGCCAAATTTCTACCAAACGTGTGTAAATTTCATCAAAATCGATTGACTTATGGCCCAGTCATTTTAGCATAAAAAAGGGGTCAACCTCGGAATGGGAGATAATAAGCTGAATTTTTGTATATACGTTCATTTTGGGGTCCTCAAAGTTGCCTCAAAAGTCTCATAAAATCTCGTGTCTGCGTCGCAAGTTATTCAAGGTCAAAGGTGAGAAAAAACAGTTTTTTGCGATTATCTTGGTTTCTGTTGCTCCAATGATGTTAACACATCAGATTTAAATTGTAGAGCATAAAATTTACGACAAATTTTATTTGAAGCATTTTTTCATGCGCTCAACCGTTTTTCCGATAGAGGGCGGTAAGCGCGCAGCACTCAGCCATATGCACTGTAATGCAAGATCAACCGTGAATACCTGTGAATACTACCTTCAGTTTTGAATTATTTGTATTATTTATCAGTAAATATATTGTATTTAATAGCACTTTAATATTTTCATTTCTAAAAAACATGTTTTATTTTTACATGCATTCAGTGGGTGTGATACAACTTCTGCGCTGTTTAAAAGAGGAAAAAAACCTTTCATAAAAGCACTAGAACAACTTACCAATTTCGACGAACTAGCTCAAGTTTTTCTAGAAGAAAACTGTCCTGTCCAGCAATTATACAATAATGGCATTCGGATCTTACTAGCGATATACAATGCTCCAAAATCTGAGGATAATATCGATCATCTTCGATATACTCAGTTCATTAAATCTACTCCACCAACAAGTGCAGCGGCCCATCAACACATAAACCGTGTCTATTACCAAGTTCAAAAATGGTTGGGGCATGATTTAGAGCCCCAGGAATGGGGTTGGGTGCTCTAAAATGATTTCCTGGAGCCAATGACAACAAAATTACCACCAGCTTCCGATGAATTACTGAATACTCTATTTTGTAATTGTAAGAATGGATGTGCTGCACGGTGCCGATGTAGAAAATCGGGGCTGCAATGCACTTTAGCTTTTGGCCAGTGTAATGGGCAAGCTTGCCTCAATGCTATTTCAGTGCAAAATGAATGTGAGCAAGAGAGTGCTTTTGACCCTGAAATTCAGGAAGATCTGGAAACACCAATTCAAGGCAACGAAGATGATGACAATGATACAGAAATTTCCGAACGTCCAAAAGATAACGATGAAGAAGAAGAAAAGTAATACTTTTGTTACATAAATTATTAAAGATTGATAGATTAAAAATATGTAAAATATATGTATTAAAATAAATTAAATTGAAAAATGTTATTAAATACAATGTATTTACTGATATATAATACAAATAATTCAAAATTGAAGGTTTCACGGTTGACCTTGCATTACAGTACATATGGCTGAGTGCTGCGCGCTTATCGCCCTCTATCGAAAAAACTGTTGGGCGCATGGAAAAATGGTTCAAATAAATTTTATCGCAAATTTTATGTTCTACAATTTCGATCCGATGTGTTAACATCATTGGAGCAATAGAAACCAAGATAATCGCAAAAAACTGTTTTTCTCACCTTTGACCTTGAATAACTTTCGACGCAGACACGAGATTTTATGAGACTTTTGAGGCAACTTTGAGGACCCCAAAATGAACGTATATACAAAAATTCAGCTCATTATCTCTCATTCCGAGGTTGATTGCTAAAATGACTGGGCTATTAGTCAGAATTTATAGGGCTAAAAGCAGTTATTTTTCTTAGTGATTTTTCAAGATGGCACCACTGGCAAAAAATTGCCCGCATTTCAAAATCACTTCTATGAGACCTGGTCCTATTTAATACTAATACATGCTGTAAATTTCAATTGAATCTGATTATCGGATCGCGAGTTCCCGTGAACAGAAATTTTTGATGCTTAAAATATAGGCAAATTGGGAAAGGGTCACCGTTCTTGCCCGTTGTAAAATCTCAAATGTTTTACTTTGGCTATATAGGCAAAGCATAAAATTTATATATGATATATATGCGATAATTTTTTAGGTGGTTCGATGATTTGAAGGTTTTCACTTTCAGTGCCTGCTCTAGCTACAGGATGTGTATTAAAAGCAACAAAAATTTCCAACTAAATAGTACCAATATGTTCTGAAAATTGCAAAATGATTTGATAGCTTTGTCAAAAGTTATCGCAATTTAAAAATGTTCAAATTTTCTCGATCTCTTTTTAGGCACCTAGCACACTCATGGGGTTAAACAATTCCAAAACATTATCCAAATCATATTTAAAACAAGTCTGAAATTAATTTTGCTAACTTTATTTTTGCAAAAGTAATTTGTGGACGGAATTATAGGTGTATTAAAAATATCACTAAAATGGCCGCCGGCGCCAAAAGGTAAAAGATTTTTAACTTTTTGTGAGACCTGGCATTATTCTGTATATACACCAATGTATCCTGAAAATTTCAGTTATATTTCAGTTCAGATATATATAAATATATATATATAGAAAGCTGCGATTTTCATTTTTTCATAAAACTGAGGTTCACTTGGAATCAAAAAATGGTCAAACCGTGTTGATTTCTGATGAAAACTGTAACCTTTCGAATTTGCACAAATATCATAGTCTGATGGGGACCTCCGATGGGTGGTAATTCATAAGTTCCAGATTTACAGAGGGAGAATGCTGTGAAAATCCAAAGTATTTATTTTAAATATGTGTGTAAAATATTCTTCAAATTTGAGTAAACTATAATAATTGCTTACTTGCCAAAAAATAGTGAAAATCACTAAAACCACGTACCTCTAAACTGTTTACCCCTTTAATGCCACGCATATAATAAAGAAAAAAATCACTAAAGAGTCAGAAAGAGGATCCCATAGCATTGCCGAGAAGTCTTCAAGACGAGATTTGACTTAAAGGAAATTGGGACGCAAAATAGTTTTGCGGTAATATGGATCCTCGGCAAGGAGCGTCACCCAAAACTAATGGAACTGATGCAAAGGTCAAACAAGAGGCTAATGCACCCTAAATTTGTCCGTTCTGTATATTTGGAAAGTACAGCACTTACACTGAGAAAACACATGGCGCCAGACGCCATAATTTATAGACTTCTGGCGCCATGTACATAGTCGATTTAGGGATTGTGATAAAATATAGCGCCACACGCCATATTACATGGCGAAAAGTACATAGGCCTACACGCCATGTACTATAGTCTTCCACGCCATGTACATGGCGTGGCGGACTATATTACATGGCGTGGAGAACTATAGTGCATGGCGTGGAGAGCTATAACACATGGCGTGGAGGACTATACTGTATGGCGTGGAGGACTATAGTACATGGCGTGGAGGACTATAGTACATGGCGTGAAGGACTATAGTACATGGCGTGAAGGACTATAGTACATGGCGTGAAGGACTATAGTACATGGCGTGAAGGGCTATAGTACATGGCGTGAAGGACTATAGTACATGGCGTGGATGACTATAGTACATGGCGTGGAAGACTATAGTACATGGCGTGGAAGACTATAGTACATTGAAGAAGCAAATCAGTCAAAACAGTGCTACTTACCATAAATGAGCACACGGAGAAGTCACTTGCTTGCAACAAACAGGCGCTGGCTGCATTTAGAGTCGCCGAAGAAGCCATTCAATAATATGCGCCCTTAGCCGATTGAGAATGTTGTCGATCTATCGACGATACTCAAGTATCACTTGCTGACATTTCTAGATCCCCTCACACAGTATGGCTGCGAGTTATAATTGGAGTGCCATGAGCCATATTACATGGCTCATGGCACTATGTAATATGCCGTGTGGGGCCATAATTTCTGCGCCATGTAATTATGGCGCTGGGAGCTATACTGCATGGCTCAGAGTAGTATGTACATGGCGTATGGGACCATAAATAATGCGCTATGTTACATGGCTCTGGGCGCTATGCGGATTTTTTTCAGTGTACAAAGAGCTTTAAAGCATGAACAAAGAAAAAGATCAAAAGCTACTATAATAGATCTGGAGGTTTTGAAACGCTCAAAAGACTAAAAACAGCAAAAAAAAAAAAAATAGTTGCTAATCAAAAAAAAAGTATCTCCTCAGGATATGTAAGGATGTTGTGGGAAAGCGGCAAAGAGTAAGTCATTTTTTCACACACAGTCCAGCACTAGCGAAACGACGTTATAGTTTCTTGGCTCCGCTATTTCACCCACCTGGGTCATTAGAAAAGTCGCTTAAATTCATAAGAAGTCCCGTAGGACATATCTATGAGAAGGCCCAATCCACCCAAAAAGCCGCAGTGTTAGTAGTCATCTGGATCTGCAGATGGTTCCTAACACACTGGAATATCCAGGTTTCTCATAAACCTGTGTATGTTCCTTGCCGGTACATTTGTTATATCCCTGCTAGAGGGAAATAGGGAACCATATCTCCTAATATGAAATTCATCGAAACGCTCATGCCAGTGAAAGATTTATGCATACTTCAATCAAATTACGTAATTTTGAAGATTTTTTAGAGGTCGATTTTATCGGATTGAATGAATTCTTTGGGACTCGTTAAACAGTGTAAAAATGTTAAGGGTTTATCTTTCTTTTTTGAATAGTTAAAAATATTGTTTGCCTGATTTATTTAAAACGTTGAATGGTTACATCGTTTATTGGGAATACTTTCCTCTAATTATTCAGGAAGTAAAGGGATGGAGCAGAAAGTTGGAATTTTTCGAAAAATGAAATTTCGTTCGCTTGATAAGGTTATAAAATTCAGACACTGCAGAAGAAGCATTATTCAGTAAAAAAAAGCTAAACACACCTGTAGGAATAAATTTATCTCAGCTAAAGCCTACAAACCTAGAGTCCTTTTAGCCACTAATTTGTCTCTTAATCCCAGTTGGATATGTACAGTTATAAAATTCATAAATATTATTATTATTCAAGTAGAATATTTGGCTTATGCGTAACGGAGTAAATAGAGCAGCGGGTACCGGCGTTCCAGACCCCTGGTTCAAATCCCACCATGATCATACACTGGGCTTTAAGGTAAACTTACTTTAAGTTGGTATTTGAATCATATCACAAGTTGAGCAAGTCGTAGATCTATTCATTCCACTTTCGTATAGTTTGGTTGCGAATGAAGTTTCTGTCAATTTCAACCTTCAGGCCCAAAACGGACTATAGTAAGATCACTTTCTGTTTTTATTTGGAATGGGAATGAAGCTGTCTGCCTAAATATTTTTTTAAATGTGTGTATCCTCATACCTGAATCTACACTGCAACTATTTTTTTTACTTGAATATGAATATCTAACCAATACCTTTACTAACACTGCAAATCTAAGCAAACGACTTTGCCTAAAGCTTTTCATGAGTTTATAATTTGATTAATACAGGATGATTAGCCCACATGTGTATGATATACTCGTACGCATCAGTGATGTTATTCTGGCCATTGAATAAATCTCAATGAAAATTCGAATAACAAAATGAATTTATATAATTTCTATGTATACATTTCGATTTCCTCAAAAAAATTTTTTACAGTGATCAAGGCAAAAGCGTTTAAATAAAAAAAAAATACTGTCTGACGTAGACAGTCGAGAAATGATTTCCGCTAATTTTAGAAGCATACGATATGACCTCAGCGGAGGTAATGTCAAAATCTGAATGAGATTCAATGATTTTGTTGCTGTCTTCAATTTGTTGCTTTATTATAAACAAAACGCA
The DNA here is from genome assembly GCA_963978885.1 of Nemotelus pantherinus. Taxonomy (NCBI): domain Eukaryota; kingdom Metazoa; phylum Arthropoda; class Insecta; order Diptera; family Stratiomyidae; genus Nemotelus; species Nemotelus pantherinus. Next base: position 27,633,696 of record OZ022263.1, read on the forward strand.
TACTGTTTCGAATTCATAAACACTCGTTGCTTTGAGTCAGATCAATGACGCAAGATAATTGAATGAAATTGATTTTCTCGGATATATTTTTTATGCATACGAAATGGCTTTTAAATAAAAAACTTGCAATAGTGATTTCATTAGTTTATCGATTGTAGCCACTTAAAAAATGTATCAGCTTTCTGAAAATCTAATGTGAATCAATATAAATTTGACTATATTTAAATTAGATAAAAACTTCTAAAATATGTTCGTTTTGACCTTCTTCATAAGTAATTCGTTGGCAATGATTCTTCGAACACTGCTATACGAGATCACTGTGACCTCAGCGACATGCCTGCTGGTCACTCTTTGATCTGCCAACACGATATCTTCGACTTTTTTCACGTTGTCAACAATGAGGGACGTGGATGGATGTCTTTCGTGGTTTTCATCTTCAGTGAATGTTCTTCCCAGATTAAACTCCTTGGCTTAGCGTGCAACTGTGAAATATGGAGGAGCAGAGCCCCCGCTGTGTATGTCTTTGGTAGGCATTTTTTTCAAACACAGGTACTTAATGACAACTCTAAATTCGTTTTGCTCCATTTTGATGCATCTGTTCGACTATTCGTATTCAAATAAATATACCTACCTCGAATCGTGGCCTATTTATTTTTTTTTAATGATGACTTAGTGGGCATATGAGGTAGTAAAAACAATTTTTTTTTTAACATTATGCGAACTGGATATAGCCGATTATCACTACTTTTAAATCTAACCTCATTTTGTGAACATTCCCCATGATTACCATATGAGCAAAAGTGTAAAAAAATGAATTTGAACACAAAAAAAAAAAACATAAAATTTAATTAGCTCTGGCCTCGTGCGGCGTACTCTCTGCCTCTACTGACTCCTCTTCCAACTTTTTTTTGCCTTACTCCTTGCTCTACGAGGATCTTTTGATACAGTTTTTGAAAAAAATGGCTTCTAAATTAAAACATTTGGTGTAAAATGACAATAAAAAATTGCATCACTTGCACTTATTGCACTTATGTACCTTTTCCTCAGGAATAGTTTAGAAAATGTTGCGGAATTTTTTTTCTTTGTTTTCTGTTGTAAATGGACTAAAATTCTACTTTTGGGTTTTTAGAAAAATTGAACAATAGTTTAATTAGGTTTTGTCACAGACAAAAAAAATCAAAACAATAAATACATAACTAACTTAATTTTTTTAAGTACCCAGGGTGAAAATTTACAAAACAAATTAAAAACGGTAAAAAAAAAATATTCTGCTGCAGCTGAGAAAATTGTACATAAACTTTGATCGTTTTTTATGGGATTTGAAGCGATCAGCCGCGCCGTTAAAATTAGAAGCATTTGGGTTCACAGCTGGAAAGTGCATCAGAAACTTCATATGCCAAACTGGTGTTGAGTATTTTCTTCTCAAAATAATTAAGTTTTTGTTGCTTACATTGTTACTCTCGCCTTAGAGTTATGGACTAATAAAATGAAAAAAAATGGTAGCATCCGGAATTGATGAGTCGTGATTGGAGTTGTACTGAATTGAACTAGTGCCAAGTGTTTAGTAATTGTTACCACATTGGGCGCTGTTTTGGCGGAGAGGTTAATATGTTTCTAATTAAAATAATTCACTTTTCGTTTCCAGATTCACTCGGTATAATGATTGCATGTTATGATAATTAAATGGAATACGGTATTTGACAAACAGCAGTATTTTGTCGTTCCGCATGGCGAAAACGTCTGATTTCAAGCATTTGCTTTCGTTTATCATACTGAGTTATTCGATAGAATATAATTTTCGTTTACCGATCAAATACCTCTTGAGTTCATCGTTCATGCAGTGTTTATATATTATTCTATATCTATTTGAATTCCTCAAAACTTATTTCCTACTTAAACCACTTACGCGAAAATTTTATTCTCATAAATATTGGGAAATGCTGCCCAACAGAGGACATCATAGCTACAAAATGCTAAAATATTTGGAAGCTAAGTACGAAACGTGTGTATAAATTTTAGTCACAAGTTTATTTTCGCTGCAGTGGACATTGCATCAAAACAACCGAAACGTCTTATGAGTAATGAAACCGTTTGTCACGTTGCTGTCGTGATTGAGCCCACTGTCCGCCATACCGAACGCGTAATAATTTTACTGCCGAATGAATACAAAATTAGCGCACGGAGTGCAAGGTATCAGTCAAATCAAAGAAGAAAGTGATGCCGATTCCGAATGAAGCGATGATTCAAAAAAGGAGTAAAATCTTCTTCTCGTCGCACTATGTAATCATTCGTACGTAGCGGTGTAACCTGGCGGCAAACTAAATTCTCACAACATTCTCTTTCGGACCACTTGGAATTTTTCTCAAATTTTCACTTGTTCCCAGCCCCCCAGTGACGCAAACGACAAGATGGGGAAATTGGTCCATGTATCTGGTTATGGGATCACGGGAAATACTTTGATTTTCGCACGATGAACATACACACGACGCGGCGGCGAGAAAGGAGACGAAACAGTTATTCGGGTGCTTTGATGAATTTTCTCGTGAAAATAGAATTCGACCTCAAAAACTTTCTTATTCGTGTTCGAAATTTCCACGGAGCGTTAGTACTTGATCTGAAGTGGATTGGGGTGGGCTGTGTGGAACGTCAGTGCTGCAGGCATAGAAATTTTCAAGGAAAGAACTTCTTAAAATCGCGATCCAGCGATTTTCGAATTAAGGCCTAATTCGATCAGGTATGTGAAGTATTTGTTTGGAAGTTTTAATTTTATTCGTTTTTTGTATTACTTTTGGGAAAAAATCATACGTCTAGGAATTTTCCTTCGGCATTCAGTGTTATGTAAGTCAAGAAAATGTGATCCAGTAAAAATATCGATGATGGATTTTCGTTGGAAAACTCTTTTTACGAGCCAGAAAAATGAAGATTTTGCTAAGATCTCTTGTCGGAGGGATTTAACGTTAATTAGGCCGGGATCGCTGTAGTACTTATGTACATACGTGGCACTTTCATTAGCAGCCTACATGCCCTATTCAAACGCATCCCAATTGAAATTCACTTGATGGTCGCCAAAGAATTCGGAATATTCGATTCCCTGTTTTTATTTTTAGAAAGGACAGAATGATTCTCTGGGTGCTAAGATAGCTTATGAAAATTTTAGTGAAATGTTCGCGGCGAAAAAGAGTCGCTGGTCTGTGTTGTGTAGTGGTAGTGTGGGTTGCGGATAATTGCAAGTAAACTTTCACGATCAGTGAGGTATAAAATTACCTGGTGTACAAGTGAATTTTACTAACAGTGGTGCATAGTGACTTCAGGACGCTTTGAAATTTAAGGTCTGATTTTATTGGATAGAGTGACTATTAATGTTATTTGAATTTTCTCGCGCTGAATAATGTTATTAGAATCTGTGGTGCTGGTGTTGGCAGTTGTAGGACTCACTGATCTATCTAAACTAGCTAAATTATTATTACATTCCTATGAAATATGTTAAATGTTTCCCAAAGATTGAAACTTCAAAGGGTTAAAATTTGCGTAAAAACTGTGTCGCTTTTCGAACCATATATTAAGTGAATTGTGTTGTTTGATATATATTATGCTCTAATTTTCATCTAAAAAAGGACGTAAATTCTTCTTCGCATCCTATTTTGGTTTTGGGTCATTTATTAATAGTGTTCTTATTATCATCAGATGTTAAAAGGCGTACGGACATCCTCTGGCTATCCTTTATAATCAGAATATCAGGAATAAGCAAAAAAGGTCGTGTTAGTGTCTAAAGGCCAATTAATCAAAAATAAATGGGTACGCAATATCCGGCATCTTAAAAAAAAAAGTGAATTGTCTTTCTCTAAAGTGTAGCTCAATTCTGATGAAAAAGAAGAGAGCATTTTGCTTTTGCAATAAAATGAAACGAAAATAAAACGGAAGTAGCTCTTTAACTCGTGGTAATACCTACCGGCATCCTGGTTAGCTCTCTGCTCTTTCAGTGCGTTACTACAATTATTTTGATCAAAGTGACAACACATTTTCTCAGATTCAATTTTAATTTTTCTGAACAAATTTTCTCAGAAAATTCTAGAATACTGCACGGGTCTTGGTCATCTAGTGTTCTTTTGTAGTTTTTATTATTCATTAAGCTTGGTGACCTTTAGATTGCCAAATAATGTGTAGGTGGATGTTATTGCTGCGGCTTGTTTTCTAACAATGTTTCCTTTGATGCGAAGATTAATTTTTTCAACATTCTTTGTCAATATGTTTTTTTGTGTGAACCATTTATTACAAACTTAAAACACCACTCTAAAGTAAATGCGACGTCGATTTTCATCAATATGAATTTGAATATTCATTGCTGAGTATGTTTTTCGAAAAATATTTAGCTTGTCTGTTTACTGATTTTCATTGTTACTGATACTGTCTGACATATATCATTTCCGAACTTCATTTTGCTGCAGATTTATTTTTCTAACTTCTCTGTCAAAAACATACAAATATACCAATTATGTGGGCTGCAAAATTAGTAGCTAGTGTTTGGCATGTCTACTCGGTACAATATAATTGATTCTAAACGAAAATTTACCTGTTTAAACAATTTGGATAATTAGGATTGGTTTTTCAACTTGTTTCATCCTGATTTGGGGCAATATTTTTTATATGTAAGTGGTTTCCTTATTTGTAAACTTTTATATGATTTATGATCGTAGCGATTCTGGTCAGTCACTTTGCAAAAGCATATTTTAAATTGAGTTTCCACTTATAATAATTTAAAAATAAATAATTTATTCTTTGATGCCAGTAGTGATGCTTTGGTTTGTTGACATTACCACAAATAATAAGATTGGGGATGGCTTATTTTTATAAAAAGCGGACAAAGAAGCCTGACCATTGTCCTCTCCGTAGCGTCAGTTTTGCGTTTCGATTTCTATGGCATCCTGGCGCATGCAATCGCTTCACCGAAGACAGGATCTGTTGTCTCTTTCCAATTATCCGGTCCTCATAAAATTTTCGACCCGGATCTTCCTCGATCATGCAAGTTAAGCATTTAGCCTATTAAGCTTCACCTTCTTAATTATCTAACCGTTATTGTATAGGCTAATGCATGCGGGCCGGCAAAACCATAGTCTTGTACAGTATGAGCTTATATTTATTAAAGAGACTTAAGAGGAACATCTTTGATAGGCTAAAGAAGGCTTTGTTGGCTGCAGCAGTTTTGCATTGCTTGTTCGTCAAATTTTAAACAGCTGCGATTTGTAAGCCTTGATATGTTTATGTGTATGATTCATTTATATTTTTCGGACTTGTTTTTTTGGTGTCTTGGCTTTCGTTGCTGCCGACGTTTTCAGTGCTGGCGCTGCTAAAATATATTTCATTTTTGCTACATTTGTGTTACCGACTAGGGCTAGCGATCTGCAGCTTCTCCTTTTTTATGTATAATACAAGTCCAAGGTGCCTACCATCTTGTGAACATTCACTGTCCCATACATTTAGCACTAGTTTGCCACCAAATCTAACTAATGTCGTGGATATTTCATCAGTTCCCAACAACTTGCCATTTTCGGTCACAAAAATGGTTTCTTCGATGGCTGGAGTTAACAACTCTCATCCTTTATCAGGCCTCTAACTGGTCGTTTTCTTCATTAGCTAGCAGTTTATTAAAGTACTGAACTGGTAAAACTTCAGCGCCTGATGCGGTCACTCCCTGTATTACTCCATTTTTGAACCATTTTTGGTTCACAGGACCTCTTTTTGGACTCGTTTCCATTCTTCGAAGGTCGCGATAAGTCTTTAAAATCGTACGCTGTAGTGTGGGTACGCAGCATTCTTACGCTCAGCAGCTAGTAGCTTTTCTATGGTTGGAGCCTAAGATGTTGGTAGCCACTCCAATAGATAGGTGTTTCGAGGGTGAACATCTTTCAGGCTGTTTACCTGTGTTCGATTCAGTGGCTTTCTGATGATAGGTATTTGAATTAGAAGCACTGCCCCAACTAGATAATGGTCCCGGTCGGTATTGGCTCTCCAGTAGATTCGCACATTTATCACGTTACTATAGGTGCGCCGATCTATTCTATATGGCTGAGAGTGATCCCATCTAGAGATATCTAGGTGACTTTGTAAATATCTTTCTGCGCAAGGCAGGTAAACCCAACGACCATATCCGGAACTGCTGCTAACTGAATGCTATCATCATTGGTACTCTCGTGCAAGTTATAAGCGTCAACATACTGCATGTTTATTGTTTATTACTCCTTGCCTATGTTAATGTTGAAATCACTTAGTAGAATATCGTGCGCAATATTGGAGTCTTCTTTTGCAATCTTGTAAGCGAAATAAAATAACCGTGAACTTAGCTGCTTAAAATTCATTTGAAATACCAGCGTACAAGATGAAAGGCAAGATAAACTGAAATCTGGATATACTGAAATCTGGATGAACTGAAATTTGGATATACTGAAATCCTGATGAACTGAAATCCGGATGAACTGAAATCCGGATGAACTGAAATCTGGATGAACTAAAATCCGGATGAGCTGAAATCCGGATGAACTGAAATTCTCTGTAGGAGCATTAGCCTTAAACGAGGCTGGTATTATAGAATCTTCTGGAAGTCTGCGAAGCAAAATAGCAAACTTACTCAGATTCATAACTTGTGGTAATAGCCTTTTAAAGTTTTACTAGTAAGTCTTCGTAAAACTTATTTAGGAGGTCGTTAGCTCTGCTCGCTGAGGCAGCACCGCAGGGATCTACTTCCTAGAGCTCAAATTCCACTGTAATCTCATGGTTGTATTTATTGTGTTGTATTTAAAAGCCGATAACTAGACCCAATACCACCACTCCTTTAATTAAGTGTCATAGCTCCGCCGGAAACTGAGTAATAAGAAACAAAGAAAGAAATTCAAATTGTCAGTGATACCACGCGAAAGTGAGAACTTAAAAAGCTATATGATTATTAACGCTTTATTATTTTAGCCTCTAAAATATAATGACCATTTCAAGCAAAGTCTAACTAATTTCTAGAATGCTGCCAAGAACATGATATAGCAACGCAAAAAATAATGCAGATTTGGAATTTAGCTTTATTTCGCAATACAAATAGCTAAACCTGCACATTGGTAGCTATGCAGCAGAAAAGAGATGTAATAAGTGTAAAATATCTAAATAAAATTTCTGATGTGAGAAAACCCTTGAAAAGTACGTGGAGGACCATGTTATACTTTTTTTTTATCCATATGAAAGAGCTATAACCTTAGTTTTTTAGTTTCCGACTTGTAATCCTATCGTTCAGCTTTGTAATCCTATCTAACTTTGTAATCTAATGTCTCTGAAATCAAATTTTTCATCGGAAGAATATAATTTCACTTCGGGTTTCAAACATCGCATTTTTCTTTGAATAAAAAGAATGTCGATAAATAAAGCTATATGTACGGTTCATTAAGTATGTGTTGTGACATAATTTTCCATTAAATCTTTCATTGCTATCATTTCGAATGCCTTTTGCAGAATCGAGACTTTTTCCAAAAAAGATAAAACCAGCCAGCTTATATTGATTTATTAAGTCTAAGGCAGAGATTCTTTCCTTATAGCTAGAACAGAACCTCTTCAAAATTTATTTTGGGGTCAGTTGCAAAATACACATACTTATATCTTAGTTACATGCATCTACTGCTTGTTTTCTTTTTACTGATTTTCGATGCAAATTATTATTAAACTCGTTTCGCTGAAAAGTCATCATATATATATATATATATATATATATATATATATATATATATATATATATATATATATATATATATATATATATATATATATATATATATATATATATATATATATATATATATATATATATATATATATATATATATCAGCAAAATGATTAAGGGAGATAATCTCTGGAATGGCCGATCCGATTAACCTTTTGGCGGCGGCGGGCATTTTAGTGAATTTTCAGGTATTCTTATATTTCCATGCAGGGCACATTTTTGCTAAAAGTTAATATTGGAGATAAACACCTATTACGTTTTATGCTTGTTCATGATAACAAATTTGAAATGTTGGGCTTTGTCTGAGCGCTGAGTGCCTAAAAGTATGCAAAGATTTTTTTTTCAAATTTCGATTTTTCATAACTTCTGATTTAAACAATGGATCATAGTGAAATTTGCAGAGCGTATTGTCGCTTATTACATGGACTTTCAAGACTGTGCGGGCAACCCTGTAGCTACGGCAGGCTCCTGAAAATCCTTCAAATCATCGACCTTCCTGAAAAATTTTTGATTATTGAAAATAAATTCATTTTATTGGTTAATTTTGACTTTTGTCCACCAAGTTAAATAAAAATTTTCAAAATTCTGCGGTAAACAAGAACGGCAACCCATGATCAAAGCTTCTGTTCACGAGAACTGACGACTGGATAGAGCGATCAATATAAAATTTAAAGGATCTGTTGGTATTAGCTAGGACCAGATCTGATAGAAGTGGTTTTGAAATACAGGCAACACTATGCCAGTGGTGTCATCTTGAAAATTCACCCAGAAAAAAAAAACTGGTTTTTGGCCTATAACTTCCGATTTAGCCACCATATTTTAACAAAATTCGCGCAGTAGGTGAACCTTACTCTAAGACAGATTACATAGAAACTTGGTTGAAAAATTAGTTTAGGGCTGCCAGCTATGGCAATTTTTGTCTCCTAAATATTCTAAATTTGCTCAGGAAAATAAAGGTTTTACCCTATAGCTTCCGATGCAGTAGCGAAATCAAAATGAAATTCATGTGATAAGTGGATCTTGTTGCATTTCTAATTCTGTAGGAATTTCGTTGAAAAATCATGAAAGGGTTGCCAGCTATGATGAACTTCGTAATTTATTGACATTTCTTTATCGAGCTATGTTTTCATAAAATTTCCAAATGGGAATGATTCTGCAATGACAACAAATATTTAGGTTTCGAAAATGTGAAAAGTTTTGAGGATGGTTACCATAAAATTCTATTCACGCCTATAACTTACAGCGCAGCCATTCAATCGAAACGAAATTCACAGGGTGGATTTAACTCAACGTGAAGCAGCTATGGTGCTAACGCATGATTGCCAGCATCAGACAATTTCGTAAATATTGCACCAACAGATGCTTCCATTTTGTCTTCATAAGCAAAGCATTTACAATAACATAAGCAACCGATATTTAAATTTTCCGAGTTTTGGAAATTTTTCGGATGGCAACCCCAGACATAGTTTAATCCTTATCCTTGGATGAAAACGAAATTCAACAGATATGTTGATTAAGCACGAGCATGTTATGGTAGACTTATTGCTGCTGATAAGATACTAAAAAGAAGGGTTTTACGTCTTCATACATTTTTAAGTCACTCAAAGATAATTTCTTCGAAAATCAGTTCTCTAGCGGTTCTGATGCGCTAGACTTTCTGTTTATATCTTTACATTTTTGAACGTACTTTTGTACTGTTGAGTGCCAATCATTCACTGGTTTAGTTAAAATTGCCTTTATGCATGCTCCCCTCGCAATTTGTTAAATAATTGTTTTTCAATGACTTTCAGACAAAAAATCTTAAGCTATGACTCATTAAGCAGACGAATCGGGTCCCCAAGATTTTTTAGGCATTTTGTTTTGAAAAGCTGAAATTTTTATTTTCAGCTAGGCATTGTCTGGTCATCACTGACACTGCCAAATACTAATTTCAGAACATTTGAGATTTTTTTCTATATTTTCTTCTGTAAGTAATTGCATTTGGTCAACTGAAAATTACTTTTAATACTACACTTTAGTATGTTTTGAAGCTTGAGTAGCATAGTGGGTAGAGCACTGGTTTCTTGCGTGTGGGATCCTAGGTTCGAATCCAGGTTCGGACGAGGGTCCGCGCACCAAGCTTTGAGTTCACCTAGCTCTGATTAGGTAACCTGATTAAAATCAGGGGTCAAATGAGACGTTGGACTAATCACTCCACACTCGTATTCACATTGATTGTCAAATTGTAATGAAGCTCTCTACCAGCTTTAACTCCTAGAACCGTACGAGGGTTGTCGTGGGATTACTTTACTTTTAGTATGTTTTAGCTGAACTTTCGGGGTTTCTCCTTCTCTACTTATTGTAATTTTATTAATTACTACTCCTCAAACCTCCCATTCAGTTAGATCAATATTTACTCTAAGAACAATCTTCTTTGTTTGGTAGGAATGGGGCCAGTTTTTTCTTTTGTTTTTTATTAATTATGCTCGTTGTTTAATTGATTTATTTAAAATTTGTATGCAAATTGAGATTGATTGGGTATCAAATAACGTTCTCCGTTTTATATTTTCTACAACCTAATTTTTATTTCTCTCTCCTAAAAGCCCAACTCAGTGTTGTCAATTCGCAAAAACATAAAATAAACAAACAATTAGTTTAAAATGTAACATTACCAAAAAAAATATTCCTAGGTGTATCATATATCCAAACAACCACTACGCCGGACTGTAAATTTCTCAGTTGCTATTTATAAACACTGTTCTTAATTTTTTTCCTTTACATTTCACAATACATCTTATTTTTAAGAGAAGTGAAGAAGATTTACTGCGCACGCAAATCTAGCTCAACACTAAAGGAATTTCGCCGTTGATGGTTGTCTTGTCAATTGATTGCTTGTATGCATACATACATACACACTGATCCCACTAAATGTTTCCCATCCAATTTGCTGTTTGAGATTTTTTGTCCTACGCATCTTATTGTATGCGGATATGCTTGTCTCTCAAGCCGCTAAACAAGATCATTTGCAGGTGCCGCCAATGTATTTTCTCGCAACGCACTCTACTTTCGATTCTATTCTCGGATTCTATTTTCTCGAGATGATTTCTACTTTTATTTTCTATTTCTTGAATTCCGTATACGATGTGGGTACATATGAGTATACGACAAATGGACATGTGTGTTAAGTTTACATGCATGTGTAGGTATGCGCTTAATTATCTGTTTCTTAGCGGGCATGCTGGGCAAAACTCGAATGACGAAAGTGGCTGAGTGAAAGAGGCTAAAAGCTAAGGTTTTTTTTTCTTGTCAATATACTAGAATGAGGTACATAGTACAATATAGATCTCATTATAATGCAATTTCTGTAGTTAGAGTTTATTTTCGTGTTCTAAATTGTATTTTCAAATGATTTTCTATCTTTTTGCATTTTGTTTTTAGGCCACCTAAAACTGACAGCTAAATGAGACATTAAAGAGGACGTGCCTTCTCGGCGATGGCGCTGTAAGAGATGGACAAGATAATTTACATTTGCATTGGTTTTTATTGAATTTCATCTAAAAGTAGTTTACGTAGTTAGTTAAATCCCATTCGGCAGTATGCCTCATTTTGAAATAATTCGACCCTGTCTTGTTTTGCATGGATAAACGAAATGGTATGAGCTAAAGCTCATTGTTATATTTTAAACTATTTGCTGGCTGTAAATATTTTTTTAAGAGTTTCCATTTATCCTTTAACGATGACTCCAGTTTTTATAAGTAGATCCCCACCTGCACTTTTAACTTATTTCACTTATAATTTTTATTTAGCTTACATTGATTTGTACTTTGAAAGATTGAGCTGGTGTATCAGCCTGAACCCAGTTGGCTTCGTTATGCATGAACGTAGATTTCTTTTCGATTTCAGTTCGGACAATGATATAGCCCGTAAAATATTCTTAGATGTATGGCTTTGTTGAATCATTTCAAGGCAAGACATTTGATTTTATGGTATACTTAAGTAATTGCTTAAATAATGTCCTTGAAATCACCAGAATCAACTGCTAGGGCTAGTAATAGGCGATTGCAAGATGTTTGAACAATCAAGATAATCGTAATCGACGCTACAAAATAGTCGAGAGAACAATCGAGAGAACAATCGAGAAAACAATCGAAAGAACAATCGAGAGATCAATCGATATACTCGATTGTTCTACTCGATTGTTGGGTTCGATTGCTATACTTGATTGGTGCTCTCGATTGCCGTCTTCAATTGCTGAGTTCGATTGTGGTGTTTGATTGCTTTACTCGATTGTTGAAGACTGTTTTATGGCAGAAAGAGAATGTGTAGCTCTGGGGTAGGTAAAACTAAAAACAGGTGCGATAACCGAATACTGTAGCTAAGATCAATACAATGCAGCAGCTCGCAGCCGAAGTCGAACGTACTTTATGGCTGACTCGATTGTCGTCAACCGATTGTCGATGACTTGTCCGACCGAATAATCGATTGCGAGATGGCGAGATGCTTTTTTATACTTTTTACTTTTTTATACTTTACTATCGATTGCACAATTACTATCGAGTCAACAATCGAGTTCAACTTAAAGCCATCGAGATATTGCGAGATGTTTTAACAATCGAAACAATCGAGATAAACATCTCGCAATTGCGCATCACTAGCTGGGGCTAATCAAAAATTATGTTTCAGTGATTATTCTCTAGAAGTCTCTAATTCTTCAACGGCAAAGAAAAGTGTTAGCTGTATGTTGGTGATGATCGTACCTAGCAATGAGTATTTTAAGATTGTCTGCACGGGAAGAGCAGCTTAAGAGACACGGTAGATCATTTATGAAAATTATGAACTACAAGAGATCAAGAATATATTTTTCCAGAACACCTAAGGTGGGGTAGGAAGAAGTAAAATAACAGGATTTAATAGTTACAACACAATATAGATCATGGTAAAAAATGTCTATCTTTGCGGATCGATGCAATCAAGAGTGTAAGAGAATGACAGCACGTAATTAGCGGTAGATTTGCCTTTTACAAATTCATGTTGCTTGCCGATAAAAAAAGGCTCAAATATGGAATAGATCTTGTTATAAACAAGTTTCTCGGGAAGTTTGCTGAAGTAAAAAAGAAGCGAGTTGTTGCGGTAGTGGGTGACGCAATCAGGATCACCTGCTATAAGTATTGACAAAATATTGCAAGATTTCCTAAAATGGATTTGAAAATGGTGGACGGGAGTACACAAAGTGAAGAAAGTAATGGCTTTGCTAGTATGGTAGGAATGCCATCGTAGCCAAAACCAGTGCTGAAATCGAAGCAACTTATGAAGTATTCAACTTCTGAAGGGTTAGTCTAAAACGACTGAAGAGATGAGAAAGTAAACGAGCAAAAAGCTCAGAAGCCTCTTCAGTTGCGATGTTATAAGTTTCATCAAGAATTTTTCGAGGGAATGGAAAAAGGGTCAGAAGGGATTTAAATAATTAGATCTAAAAGACAGCTCAACTCTACTTTGAAATCTCGTAGGTCTTCATGCAATGCAGAACGTTTGAATTTACCCTGCGCAACATCGTTTGCCCTGAAGGCAACATTCACTTCAAAAGTAAATCAGGGAGCAGCGTTTAGTTTTCTGGAACTTTACTTTGGACTGAAAAGGAGGAATACTACACCAGCTAATATGATTGATTTAGTTTCGGGCAGAATCTATAAGATCTATGCATACGCATATAATACAATACATAAAATTTATTCAGGTACCTAGGTCAAAATGTTGGCTGCAATGTTCCCTAGATTTCTTCAAACAGCAAAGTAGAAAAACCGCTGAAGCTCGCAAAATAACCCCCTTTTTATATTTCAATAATTTGTTTTGACTTCTGCTGAAAATTATTGAATTTGATACCAATTTTCATAGTTTATTTCCAAATTTGTCCTTGCTTACAGAAAAATGAAATTTCACCTCTTTACCAAGTTCAATAGATAGCCGCCAGGTATCACAAACCTTCAAAAATTTTCAGAGTCGTTTCGCCCTCAGTTTGTTAATTCACAATTTCTTTATGGACATCTCGAGCATAAAGGAACTCAAAAGCAATTTGTAAGGTTCTCTTTCAGGGAACTCTTTAATTTGCAGAACATTATTTTGTAATGCACTGCTTACAGCTTACTGGAAAGAATAGCAAATTCATATTATCAAAAATTATTAAAAATAAATTATAATATTCCTGTTGTTTGTAATTTTTTGTGGATCCTGGTATTTCACCATGTCATAACTGACGCATTGTCAGTCCCGATTCCCACCAATTTCTTTAGATCCGAACCGTTTGATATCAAACGTTTTACCAAAGTAATGACTAGCCTATGCAACAGCAGCATATACTAAAGGCTCGAAAGCCAAAAATGACGACAAATCTTGATTTGGGTTAAACTGAAAGATCAAACAATCAGTAGAAGAAACTTAGTCGTCGTCAGTTCGTCATGTAAGTCGATACCCGTAAGAGGGTAAGCTATTGAATTGTGAGGATTGACGATGTCTCTTGGAGCGAAAAGTAAGAACTGTTTTTGTACGAACTCGTGGCTGTGACAGTGGATTTGCGTAGAGTAAGTAGGGTATATTTCATAAAACGCCTGATAGGTTAGATATGAATACAGTTAAAAATAGAGTGGCAAAGAACCTTGTGGTATGCCAGAGGTAAAAAAATATTTTGCGATGAAAACCTTTGAGACTTTCTAAATTGGTTTTGACTGTGAAGAAAGGACCAACCTAGTGACTCCGAGTTTTCGCAGTTTAATAATCAAGTTGATATATACAACTCTTCTAAAAAATGGCAATGTCGTATCTAATCTCAATTATAAACAGGACGATCGAGACTAATACTGTTAAATTTGTGGCAGTTTAGCAACCTATTCTAAAACCAAAACCAGACACGAATCGACTATCAAAGAAAGTTGATCGTAAACACACTTTTCAAAAAGTTTTGAAATTGTGTATTAAATGGCATTGACCCATAATTGCCGACGGAGCGTCTATAATGACTTTTAAATATGGCTGTGTGAGACTTTCAACAGGATAGGAAAGCTTTTCATGAGAGTAATATGTTGGACAAAGAGGGGGTTATTAACGATTTCACACATTCCCACAAGTAAGTTGGCGGAAAAAAAACAGTTCCAGGATCCTTGTTAGAATCAAGTTCCATAAAAGCTGCTTTATGTACATCTTCACTTGATATGGATATTCACTTGAAAAGAACTGACTATTTTTCAATTAACTACCATCATCAATCAAAAAATGCGGAGTAATTTCGCATTGGAATGTAACTCAATATTTTTGAACACTTGCCGATTTATTTTTTCCCTTTATTACCTTGAGGACTATTTTTTCACTTTTCAGTAAATAAGTAACCCGACAATTTGATCTTGGTTCGAAATGATACTACGTTTTATTACGTCATTAGAAATACAATAAAATATAAACTTCTTCAGCACAACGAGCATTGAACATAATATTTGTTCTCGTTTCACTACTACTACATGGAAAACACTCTTAGCAGAAATTGAAGTATAAATAAATTTAAATCGATTTATTGAGTTCATTATGTTAAAACACTTCCGAACATATGTATGTACACAGCCTAGCACATCAAAATAAATATTTACATGACTTTATTAATAGCAAAAGTTCGTTTGTCTAAATGTTCGTTCCAAACAATTCATAGCTCACTACTAGCGCTCTTACAAATACTCAAATAATTCGTTGTTAAACTAATGAAAAGACTCTGACTGATTTCTAACAACATAATATGTACGAAAAAATCAGAACTTTTGAAAAATATTCGAGCTAATTACCAAAAATATATGTATTGCTTTAATATTCCTTTCTCAAATACCACATGATACAAGTATATATACATACATATATGCAGGGCTGTATTTTTCTTTCCTATCAAGAAGTAAACAAGAAAATTTTGCGGAAAGAATGCTGATTTTCAATGATTTCCGCGAGGAAATTCGATACCACTTGACCTCAAGCTTGGCCAGTTGCCAATTTCCCGAAAATACCCTGTACTCATAGCTTCATATACTTTTACCGTAGTACATCGGTACAGCAGCGCTTGAGCAGCTGCTAATTTATTTATTTCAGGAAATTTCCCATTGATATTGGTCTAATGAAATGATTTCAAAGTTTTTATGACCCTGTAAATATCTACCCATTTATCCGTCGATTGTATCAAATTGAATAAAACTTGGCATACTATTCAAATAAGATTTACGGACGCAGTTTCTTTGTGATAAACAGACGTGGGCGCAGGACATATATACACATGAGCTCACACACTAGCGTATATTCATGTGTATGGGTTTGTTTTCTCAGATTCGAAAAACGTGTTTTTCTTGGCCTTGACTTTGTTGCATAACATAGGGAAAATTGTTATTTCCTTCGCTAATTTCTAATAATATCAAATATAGTATACATTGTTAATTCATTCTATACATGTTTGTGGTATATACGTACATGTGTAGGAATTATGATAATTTGAAAAGGGTATTTGCTTTTAATTCGAAAAATTCCCGGCGACTTTAATTACAAAATACAAATTGGCATAATAAATGAAAAATATATTTTATTGTATTTCTGATTTTTGATGATATTTTTTGTTAATGAAACTCCTTTTTAAAATACTAAATTTTATCGGATATTTTGTTTATTTATAGATAATACCAGAGCAAAATGGCCAGCCATCGATTGCCGAGGAGAACTCGCGTCTACGACGCAAATTATAACATCGGCCAGAGCTACTACAAGCCAGCTCTAGATAATTTGGATCGTAAATACTATGGAAGGTGAGATTTGTGTATATTAGTTTACTATTTGCATACATGTCTCAATTAAAGCATCGGTTAACTTTAATTATACATAGCACTTGCTAGCTTATTTACTCAGATCTCGCAATTATATTGACATTTGTTAATGTTTTATTCTCCTTCGCTGGCTGAGAATGAAGTGATGGTTTAATTTGATCTATTTCTGGTTGATTACTTTCGAATGAAATTTAATCAGTTTAAACATTGTAATCCCGAGACAGCCGTGTGCTTCCCCTGATGTATACAAATTTGATCTCACGTCGTTTAAAAATGAAAACTACAGATGATTTTATTCCAATATAAAATAAATAATTAAACATTACCACAAAACAGACAAAACTTATTCAACTGATAAGTAAATCTACTAGGATAAACTCGTCATCGCTGCAGAGGTTATGAAAATGGACATTTCTTACATCAGTCTTCTTTCGGTTTTTCTTCCACAAAATATTCTAAATTCTATTAGATTCTTAGAAAGGTTTGGCTTTGGGCTTTATTGAATTTCACCATCTTTTGCTTGACGGGCTGCTGCTAATCTGCGTCCTCACCTCAAGATTCCTGCGAGCTCTTTGCTCAATTTTTTTCTTCTTTTACCTCCCATCTCAGTAGTTCTTCGCCTTCGACAATTTTTCCCACGCCTCATCGTTCCTTTCCACTGTTTTAACTAATCCTTTGGAAGTTGAATCATTAATGTTGTCCCTCGATGGAAGCGCTAGCCTCGGTGCTGACGGCATTCCGAATTTTTTCACCAAATCACTGTCTTCTTCTTTGTATGTTCCTCTGTCAATAATTTTCAACATTAGCATCTCAACCGGTACCTTTCCTGCCCTCTGGAAATTCGCCAGCATATTTCCCATTCATAAAGCTGGTGATACTTCTTCCATCCCTAATTACCGTCCTATATCGGTTTTGCCATGTTTTAGTAAGCTCCTCGAAAGAGTAGTTTACAATAGAGTGTACCCTTTTATTCAGCCCTTGCTGGCCAGTGAACAGCATGTGTTAAAAATTATTCTTAAATTATTCTTGAATTACTTGCACTTATACTTGTACATAAACGAAGCTATTATTTCTATGATTGTATTCTTAAATTGAATGAACATTAGTATGAATTTATACACTTATACTTATACATAATTGAAGTTCTTATCTCTACAATTGTATAGTTAAATCGAATGAGAGTTAGTCTGAATTTGTCGCTCCATGCGTAAGCTATTTAAATAAAGCCACGTTGGTTAAAACTTTGCGTTTAATTTTCACCATTGGTGCCGAAACCCGGGAATTGAACAAATCGATCGAAAGTAGCTACGATGGATACTATGACTCGTGCTGTGTATCGGGGTCAATTAACGAAATTGACGAATTCGGCCCGCGATTATCTTACGAGCTCAGACTCTAAAGTGTGCGAGGAAAAAATGCACGATTTGGATAATGTTGAGGAGGAATTAGTGTCATATATCGAGCGAATAACCGTGGCTCGCGATGGTTTAAATAAGGTAAACGCAGATATACGGGGCAATATTAAGCCAGAAGACACGCAGAAAGAGTTGGAGGCTATCCTTGAATACGAGGATAAAGCTGCTGGTATATTGGCCCGATTAAATCAGCGCCTAAAGAAACTTCATGGACTCCAATACGACAGCATCAATTCGGCAAGTGCAGGAAATCCCAGCGGTAAGGCCAGCTCAGCGAAATTACCTAAACTGGCGCTTAAAACATTTTCTGGGGATTTCCTGCACTTGCCGAATTGATGCTGTCGTGCTATGTCGTGCTATGCTACTTGTCCCAAGCGCTGATTTAATCGGGCCAATATACCAGCAGCTTTATCCTCGTATTCAAGCATAGCCTCCAACTCTTTCTGCGTGTCTTCTGGCTTAATATTGCCCCGTATATCTGCGTTTACCTTATTTAAACCATCGCGAGCCACGGTTATTCGCTCGATATATGACACTAATTCCTCCTCAACATTATCCAAATCGTGCATTTTTTCATTAAAGGTAAGTCAACGGTTACAAACTTATTATCTTTTACAAACACCGTTGCATCTGCAATCGACAAGCACAAGCAAGTAGATGTTCTATATACAGACTTTGCTAAGGCTTTTGATTCTGTGAACTATGTTGTTCTTCTGTCAAAGTTAGCAGGGTTTGGTCTCTCTGCTGTCCTCTTTTCTTGATTCTCCTTCTACGTTTGTGATCGCTCTTGTGTTGTGATTGTTAACTCTTGCTCTTCTACACCCTTTTTTCCTACTTTGGGAGTTCTGCAAGGATCTATTCTTGGTCCTTTATTGTTCCTTTTGTTTGTTAACGATCTTTCTTCTCTCTTTAACTCACCCTGTATTTTGTACGCTGATGATCTCAAAATTTACAGTGATTGAATCCGCTAGTGATTGTTCTTTATTGCAGAAAGATTCGGGTACTTTGGGTACCTGGTGTCCAGCGAATTCCCTTACTTTGAATGTTTCGAAGTGTCATCAAATGTCTTTCACCCACAAAACATCCCCTCTTCTCTTCTCCTACTCTGTCCACGGCTCCCCTCTCAATACTGTTGCTAGTTTCAAGGACCTTGGCGTGATTTTCGATTCCAAGTTGAAGTTCGACTTACATATTTTACACATCACTACCAAGGCTTCTCATTTTTCTGGCTTCATCATCAGATCCTCTAAACGTTTTTCAATCTTTCCACTTCTCTATATCTGTTTTTTTCCTTCGTTCGTAGCGTTCTTGAATACTGTTGCCAAATTTGGTGTCCACATTACGCATACTTGATTGCTGCGGTTGAATCCGTGCAACGCAGATTCACCCGCTCATTGTTCTTTAAGTTCTGTATTCCGTATTGCGATTACATTATGCGCCTCTCCATCCTTCAAATTCCTTCCCTTGAGCCACGTAGAGTGTTCCTCGACGAGTGCCTCCTCTTTAAACTCTTTAACGACTGTATATTGGTGGACCCCAGCATTCACCTTTCTGTTAAAGATTCGGGCCGTCCTAATAGAACATTTTTCAAATTTAATGTTACATTACTTTTACTTTTCCTTTCTGAATTTAATTTAATTTTAATTTTCTTTTTGTTAATTTTTTTTTCTTTATTAACTCTCATGTAGTTTTGCCTTTTATATATATATATATATATATATATATATATATATATATATATATATATATATATATATATATATATATATATATATATGTATATATATATATATTTTTTTTTCTTATGTCTAATCTATAATTGGATTTGTTCTATTGATTTGGACATTAATAAATAAATAAATAAATAAATAAAAGGTTAAAATCAAATCAGTCTTTCTCCGGTGAAAAGATTTCTAACATATTATATGACTGCAAATACCCTAAACATGCGTCAAAGAACTCTCTGAGATTTTTTTTTTTAAATTCAATATAAATTTCGAAAATTTTTATCTGAACTCATTTCATCTATTCGAAAACCATTTATTATTATTCGTATCACTTTGTCCACTATTAGGAAACTGATTAAGTGAGATAATTGCTAAAGTGGGTAATTCGATCGAACTGAAATTTTCAGAAAACATGGATAGATTACACGGTGTCCAATATATTTGAATACAAAAAGATATTGAGATTTAAGAACAAGTATTTGATAAATTGCTAAGATTTTTATTGAAATTTAATTTAATAACCCAAAAGAAATATTTTTTGATAATACCTCCTTTTGCTTTTTTTACCTATATTTTCCATGGGTGTTTCCTCCCATTTTTTTAGTTAAATTGCTTGAATTGGTCTAAACGATTGATGTTTCGGTCCTTGACTTTCGCTACCATATAGTCCCAAGCAAAGAAATCCAAACGATTTAAATCTGGGCTTCTTGGAGGCCATTCATCCTTCGGTGAAACGTCGGTAACCTCTGAACTACATTCGTGATGTGCGAAGGCACTCTGCCTTGCTGAAAACAATAATCATCATCTCCAAATACCTTTTTGCAGCTTGGAAGGACAACTGGTTCAAAAAATTACCTCTGATAATACTCAGCGAAGGAGAAGTTTGCCTCTTCTACAAAAACCGCCCAAATCATGGCTGAGAATGAATTTTGATATCTGAGCACATAGACTTCATTTCCGAAAATGTTCTCCATCCTGACTGAACAAACGATCATTTTGTGGATTGTGTGGTTGTTCAAAAATAAATAGTTTTTCATTGGAAAACACCGTGCCAAGCAAATATGGTTTTTATCTCTAGCAGCTCCTTTTCCTGAAAATATTGAAACTCCATGGATTTTTTTTTTTTTTAAGGGTTTCGGACTTTTTTCTGTGAAATTAAATTTTCTGGAACGCCTATACTGCCCTAGTAAAGCGGTATCTCAATGAAAGCTACTTTCGAGATAATTGAAGTTTTGTAAAAGTAGTAATATTTATATACCTCTAATTCTCTTAGTGATTTAAGCTAAAATTGAGATAGGCGACGAGGAACTGGGTTCGTTTGGAGCTGGTGGAGGATTCTCTTCACTCCACTTTTCTCGGTGAGCGGTTTTCCGCTCTTGCATACATCGAGTACTTAGATTTAAAAAACTTTCTTAAGGTGTTTTCCATATGTTTTAAATAAGATACCATTAAAAGGCTTAGTTCATTAGATGCGTATTGTTTTAAGCTTTCTAATATTATAAAAATCAATTTTTCGATTTTTTTTGAGATATCGCTTTTGCGCTTAGTAGGGCAGTATATTTCTATGAAAATAAATTTATTATAAAAAGCAAATGTTAAAAATAAAAATTCATAAAGTATATGCTTGTTTCTGATAAAGATTTAAACATTTTTAGCTCTACGTAGGATAAAGATTTAATTAGTATAAAGATTTATTTTCCGAAATTCGATTTGTCATAACTTCTGACAGAAACATTGGATCGTCACGTATTTTGCAGGACATATTTATCTTGACTAAAAATGTACATGTATATACTTTTAGATGTGCGGACAACCCTATATAATATACCTATATCAGAAACGCGAAAAAATCTTTCCAATCATCAATCTTCCAGAAAAATTTTCGCTTTTTTTTAAATTAATTTGCAAACGAGATCAATGTTATCCTATTCCCACCCTGTCAAATTGAAATTTTCAAAATTCCGCTTCGCCTAAGTGAACTCCCCACCAGGACATCATACCAATATAAAATTAAAAGTGTGCTAGTGAGTTCTAAATGTGCATAATCCAGTGGCAGTGGTGAAAAATTGCTTCGAAAAATAAACGCATTATACCTCATAGCTTCCGATGTAGTTATCAAATTAAAACGAAATTCACACATTAAATCAACATTGATGTAACTTTATTTAGTAACATGATTGAAAAATTATGATAGGGCTGTAATTGTAATTTTTTTACATTTCTTTCTTTGCCTATTAATTCTTCCATTAAAATTGTGACAATAAACAAAAATCTGGATTTCGAAAATTTTGAAAGTTTTGCAGGGATAACTCCAACATTTTTTTTACCCCTATAACTTTCAATGCAGATATCAGATTGAATTAAAACT
This sequence comes from Nemotelus pantherinus, assembly GCA_963978885.1. Lineage (NCBI taxonomy): Eukaryota > Metazoa > Arthropoda > Insecta > Diptera > Stratiomyidae > Nemotelus > Nemotelus pantherinus. The sequence goes on from OZ022263.1 coordinate 27,655,773, forward strand.
TATAGGATGGGTGTCCTGAACGTCATGTTAGCAGATGATTGCCGTCACGAAACATTTTTGTTGTTTTATAAATAACAAACCTATGTTTAAATTTTCCAAGTTTTAAAAATTTTTCGGATGGCAGTCCCAAAGATCTCTCTATCCCTCTGACTTTCGATGCCATCATCGCGTGTCAACGAACTTCACATGAATCAGTTGTGGAAGGTTTTGACTGTAGTGCTGGTACGGAACTGTAGATCCAGAATTTATTTGATAATCTTGCCTTATAGCAAGCAAGGAATAAACAATGCAAGTGCTAGCACTGAAAACCTTTCTGTTCTAAGAGTTTTGATGCATTCATTGAATCAAAGTGGTGCCTGACCTTTGATAAAGATAAGCTGTGATAAGAAGCACATTAGGTACAAAATGCATTCAAAAACTGCACGTTCCTCTACTTTTCTTCGAAAATCAATGTTTCTAGTGATTCCTATGCGCTTGAGTTTTTTTGTTACATCTGCTGAGCTGAATGTATTATCTCGACTCCAAAGTAGTCGTACCTCCCACGTCAGCAAGATCCCAATCTAGTATTCCTCATAGTTTTTATGATTCCCCTACTGCTTAGTAACAAGATATTTAACTTTCTGGCCACATTCTTAACATCAATTTTAACTCGACGAACGATACGAAAGTGTGACAGAATGAGTCTAATCAAGTTTCGCTAATAAAATACTCATGAAGATTAAATTCCGTCTTTTAAGCTTTATGATTTTCATCGTTAATTTATTTACGATGCTTCGAGCAGAATAATTTCTATACTGTCCTGCTTAGCATGAAAGCTCTATCTACATTTTTGTAATTTTTAAGCTAACGAATTCAAAACTGCATACTCTATTACATAATTCTGCAAAATTTGAAAAACCTATCTTTTATGAAACTATGTTAAAATCAATATTGAAAAGTGCACTCTCCATAAATCTCCAGTACAAATCAAAACACAAATCATTTAATATCTCGTAAGTGCTAAAATGTAGATAGAACGTTTATGCTAAGCCGGGCAGTATAAGCCTGACATTGGATTTTTCACATTTTTGAGAAAAGTATATTTAATTTGTTAAAATATAGTGGATAACTCGTTTTGTTTACAAACATAAGCAGAAAAGGAATTGGATATATGTTACGAAAAATGTGTTTAGATCTAAACGTATTTTAATTGGCGTATACAGACATGCATTTCATATTGTAGGCTTTCCAAATTTTAATCTACTTATATCAAAATCACACTCAAATCCGGGCAAACAGAAAACATTCTAAAATCATATCCTTTTCAAAATCAAATATTTTCAGTTTGCAGATCGAAGCAATCGATCACTATGCATTAAATAAAATTTTCATTATTTTTCCAGTTTCCTTCCGATGCACATAAGCCCGCAGGCCTTTCAGGAACAGGCCAAGAAGCCGTGGTTCGCCGATCGTTCCCTTTACAACAAGCTAGCCCCAACCAATTCAAAACTATATAACCTATTCATATAACCGTAGTTTTGCTTGCTTCGGACTATTTCATCGCTTTTAAGTTATCGTAGCAGTTGTGACTCGCATTTTACCTTCTTCTCGACTAGAAGATCAATATCGCGTTTTAACCGTGTTCGAAATTTGCTATTTATTAATCGTGTGCTCGATCTTTTTTACTACTACCAAAGTCTTTTTCGATTTGATGTTTAGGGCGATGCCCGATCTATGTTAGAACTCCAACCAAAAGCCACAAATATGATTAGAAGTTATAAATATCTAGATACTCGTGTGCTGTTGTTTTTTTTTGACGTAGAGATAAGTCAATGTTTTGTTGAGTCGATCGCTCCATTTCACTTTCTGCGGCACGAAACAAACAGTCCATCAGGTAATGATTTATATGTGTACAGTAAATAATTTTGAGCTTCTTGGTTTCCTCAAAGGCTTGCAAATGGGCTTGTCTTCTAATGTTAGCTAAACTATGATCAGCCGCAAAACAGTCGAAAACAGACTTAGAGATCTAAACAAAGTACCATTGTAGTTACTAGCAGATACTAGCTTTGAACACTGCCTTACATTGAGCGATTTTTGGTCTTAATCTGGTTCTTTGCGCTCGGTAGTCAAGGCAGACCTTTTTGAGAGAATCATAAATGCCGAGCACAACGGATCATTTTGACCTTTGCAGATTTCTGGTGTTTTTCATTATTTTTGAATTTTCTCAGACAATAATACGGCTAACAATCAAACAGTAACATTTTTCTACAAAACTAACGAAAAGTTTTTAAAATTTGTTTTTGTCAAGCATTCAATTATTCACGATGCGTTTCATATTTTTAGATCAAATGGAAGCGCACCGATCTCACCACCTCGAACGGTGAGTTTCGATTTGGAAGACAAATACGATGATGTCTCGAAAGCCGCACGAACTCGCGCAGCTAGAGCCATTGCCGAAGAGGCCGTCTTCGACTCCCGCGGAATCAGATCCCGAAAAGGAGCACCCATCAGCTCCATCTTTGACGATGACATCGACGAAGATGTGAGTTTTATTTCTGTTGAAATGCTTAGTTAATTGATTCATGTCTTGTGATGATAGGTCAAAGAATCATTGACGCGCATTCAAGCAGCCAAGAAACAAATAGCCGCTACCATCAATGACTTCGAAGCAGAAGACACACTCTCGTCACTGAAGCGGCGAGGTGACTCCGCGCGAAAATATCTCGATATGGCTGAAGAGGACGATTTCAAGAGCAAATTGAGGTCCCGAAAACCCCTCGAAATGAACGGTGATGATGATTTCAAACCGAAATCAAGAGCCCGCCGTCTCTTAGACACGAACGGAGACGATGACACATCGACTGCGCCTCGGTCTCGTGCTTTTAAGGTAAGTTTATGGTTGCATTTTGCACCTACCACAAATAAGTGAAATGGCTGGAACAAGAGTCCTGGTCCTGACTTGCTACCTCCTAGTTTCAAACTCGAATGCATGGAGTCGTTTATCTTACCCGTGTATTTAATTTTCAACAAATTGCGGAGTTTTCCCTTCCTTCTGGAAATCATCCCATCTGATCCCGATTTTTTGAAATGTGGTGATAGGCGGTCAATTGATAATTACAGAGGTATTGTAATACTATTTGAAAAAATTGTCTGTGATAAGCTCACTACTCTAATAGAACCTCTTCTAAACGAACAAAAACATGGTTTTAGAAAAGGCAGGTCAACTTCTACCAACCTCGTGATTCTCGTCTCAGATCTTCTCTGTGGCATGGAAAAAGGGCATCAAATTGATACCATCTACACAGGCTTCAGCAAGTCCTTTGATCGTGTTGATCATGATATTCTTCGAATCAAACTACAGAAATTTGGTATCTCGGGTCTCTTATTAAACTGGTTAGACTCTTATCTTCGAAATAGGACGTAGTACGTTAAGCTTCGGGGTATCCTATCCAAAAAAATCGAACTTTTATCAAGTGTACCACAAGGTAGTCACTTGGGGCCTCTTTTATTCAATATTTTCGTATCGGATCTTTCTGAAGTTTTTGCAGACATCCCTCACCTTTTTTGTGCAGATGATCTGAAAATATACCACACAATTAAATCGAAATCAGACTCAGTTTTCCTTCAATCGACACTGCCTTCTCTTGAGCAGTGGTGCAAACAAAATAATCTCGACATTAATGTTAGTAAATGTCAAGTCAGTTTTTCCAGCAAAATCAGTAATATAAATTTTGATTACCGTCTCAATAATGTTGCAATCAATAATGTTGACAATGTCATCGACCTCAGGGTTACTTTTGATAAAAAGCTGCGTTTTAATTTACTCTATGACAAAGTCTTAAGCAAGGTTAATAAGCAGCTTGAATTCATCAAAAGACGTGCGAAGGAATTCAAAAACCTATGGCTCACGAAGTCTTTATACATAGCTCTAGTTCGGCCATTGCTCGAATATGCATGTATTGTCTGGCACCCTACCTTTGATGTCCATAGCGATAGGCTCGAATCGGGGCAGAAGCAGTTCTTGCTATTTGCGTTGAGAGATCTGTATAATCCTTACGAATTTGATAATCTACCTTCATACAGATACAGGCTAAGTCTCCTAAATCTATCAAGTCTATCTTCGCGGAGGATAGTCATATGATCCTTCCTGCTTTACTTTTGGTGTTATTAGGGGCTTGATCAATGATGTGTCCCTGTCCAATAAAATCACCTTAAACGAATCAGTAAGGCAGACGAGGCACACACGTTTGCTGAATGAATACCGACACCACACAGTTTACGCCAACAAGGAGCCAATCAATAGATGTTGCAAAATATTCAATAGCTTCTCAAAACACTATTCCCCAACCATTTTCCGACCTAGGTTTAAAACTGCTCTGACTAAGGTGCTCACGTCATGAATGACCTATCCAATTCCCTACCAAAGATGGTTATATTTTTACAATTCTTTCATTTTTGTGTATTGTACAAATTTATATAAATTGTTAAATATTAATTGTAAGTGTTTTTTGTACGCCTTGTTTGGTTGAAATAAATAAATCAATTCAATTTCAGGCCCTCACACGATTCGACGATGAATCCAGCACAAACGCTTCATCTATTTCGTCTAGCTTCAAGCGGGTCGCCATCTCAGATTCAGTCGAGACCGGCAATTCAGCCGCCTCGATGCGCGCCAAAGCCAGCAAAGCCCGACTAGCCGACATCGAAACCGAAATGAACACGAGATCTGAGAGGCTTTTAGAACGGGAACGACGTGCAGCGAACTTAAAGAAAATACTAGCAGACAGTGAAATGGAAGCAATCACAGCAAATTAATTGAATATTATTATAGCCACAATACTAGAATATACCCATAAAAAATCGCACATAATCTACACCGTCCTGAACCTTGTTTGTTGTTTGTTTGTGTTCGTTAAATGCTTTTGAGATTGTAAAGAGAAGAATATTTCCAACGATTAAATAACATCAAAAAAATAACATCATAAATCTATCTACTTATAATCTCATACCAAGGGACTCTGTATGCTATGTATGATTTTAATGAAAATCAAGTTTGTTTATTCCGCGGTTAACAATTGTAACGTTAAGTTCTTTTTTGTGTAAATATCGATAAAAGATTAATAACGCAAACGATAAAATGAATGCTATCAGTAAAAGATCGCGAATGCATCTCCGACCTTAAAAGTACGCGATCGCAGCGCAGCGCCTCCATACCAATTGAGTGTTAGGTCATAGCCTAGTGAGAATATCTTAAAAGTGTAATTTTTAGTAAACTTGTGTAAAGCAAGGCTAAATGCCTGAGTCTGAATGTTATTAAGATAGTCGGACTAAGTACATTTACTTATGTTCAGTTTTTTACAATTATGCATATGAACAAATAATTGTTGAACAGAAAATAAAAAATAAATGGTTTGTTGGGTGATGAAATTCGGTTGTTTTCATATGTCAATTTAGATCAATTATGAGTAATGAATGTGTGTATTGTGTATTTTTTTCTGGAAAACTTCACCGAACAACAGTGCGAAATAACTTGACAATTTTCCCACATACGTAAGTTTTCCTTCTCAAAATTCTGTTTATAAGATTAGTGAGCGTGGCGCGTATATCTATAGTTGGAATATTATTGAATTTTAGAAAAGTATTGAGTAATGCTTACTTCCATTTTTGAATTTTCACATGGAAATAGTAAATAATTATCGGGATAGGTTGAGTAATTTAGGGCGAAATGCTAAACAAAGATAGGAGAGATAGAATAAGGGTTAATTATGTGCAATGAAACCATCATCATCGGTGCTGCAATCGGACTCTCTCAACAAATCTTTTCACCAAAGAGCTAAGCTCTGAACGTCTTGGTCCGCGCCATCTCTACAACGCAAGCAAGCTCTCCCCTGGTTACGTCTGCCATAAAATCTACCACAGAGGGTTCTCCGAGTAGGCTCTTCTACGTTCATATCTGATAGGTGATGAGCCTATTAGTATCGGCTGAATTTTATAATTGTGATTATATCTTTTCCTTGGTAGATTGCATACAATTCATGATTTCACATTTCACTCCCTTCACATATGGGGTCAACAATTCTCCGCAAGACTTTCCTCTCGGCCAAGCACGCAGGCCATTATGCACCTACATGGAAGTATTATCAGTAGTTCCATTATTAGGACAGGGATGATGAGAGCGTATTACCAACATGTGGTTGCAACTGCCAGATCTGTGTGCCAGATCCCATTTGTAAAGTTTGATCCTCAACGAGCCTTATCTTCACCTCTATTATATCAACGGTAAATTACGTCCATGTTCGAAAACGCGGCAATCAACCTCGAAAAGCATGCAATTTCTAACAAAACGACAAAGCCCACTTCCACCTCAAGTTGTAGTTAACTATCCATATCCAAAAAGGTTTTAAATCAAAACCAGCAGGAAACTACTCCCAAGACGATAGGCTTGTAAGCACCAAAGTGAACATACGACCATACCTGCCGCCCGTAGCACCGAATATTTACTGAAGTGGAGTCTGCGAGAACCGGTTAGCTACGAAACTCATCCTTATCTTGAGCTCGGTGCAAGTTATTTGCATAGTTTAAAAACAGGTGGTACAGATAGTACGTGTGGGCCAAAGAAATTGTCGCGAAAAAATCCCCCTTGAACTGACTAAATTAGGTGTGAAGTTCTGACCATAAAGTTAATGGTGTTCGGAAAAGAACAGTAAATAGTTTCCCTTTTATGTCTTAGTACGTGCAAGGGTGCTACTTCCCCAAGTTCGATATCGTTTAGTAGTTCATCAAACAGGTGAGTTATTTCTCATAAGTGGTTAGCTACTTTAGGGTCTACCATTCTACTGCCAAGAACAACCCTTACATGAATCTCGTCCATGCACGAGCTATGGATAGGTGAGGGCTCATCACAAAATCAAACTACTCTGACGCATGCGGTAGAAACTCGTTCAACAGCATAGCGACGTGCAGGTGTTTCTCCGCAACGGGGTGCAATAGATTGTGGTATACTGACTATTATATTTTAAAAGATATATACTTCATTAATGTTGAGAGTTCGCCCAGCAATATCCTTTCTCTTTCCTGAGGCACTGTATAAAAATATTGTCTATATTTATTCTCGTAGCTCACGATTTCACATATGGAGAAGGGAAGGAAAGGTGACGAAAAGCGACAATTGGAGTGACTCAAAACTGGCACCTCATTAATTTTCGGTTTTTCTTTAGCTCAGTTGTCTTTTGATTCTCCAACTCCACAGTTTGCTTATAGTTCTAGTGCTGGACCTGCCTATCAATCGTGCTATTGATTGTAAAGATGTCCGTTGTCAATATTTTTTAAAGAAAATGAATACAGCTCAAAGAGCACGTAATATTAAAAACAATAAATTTTATGAGAATTTATAAAAATCAAATGCCATTATCAATCACATAACACAATCGATTTTGTCAATTACTAAAATTTTTACCAGTTCTAGTTTTTCACATATAACAAGCTCAATAATTTTTTAGAGCTATAATTTAATGACCTGGTATAGCTCTTTGGTTGTTTTGAGTTTTTTGTAACCAAAGAAAAAAATATATCTGATGTCAAACTAGTCTACACACAACATAAATCACAATTCAAAACTAGCGCCCAGTGTGGGCACGATCCCTTATACACTATGGGATTTTATTTTAGAGATGAAAAGCTCGAAATTAAGCAAATGGTTAGTTTCTATGTTGATTCAAAAGTTTTGCTACTCACAGCATGCAAACATAAACATATAATCTGGTGTGCGAAAACGCTTTAAAATAAAATATTTGATCCTTAAATGCATTGGCTAACTCGTTTCATAATATAAGAGCTTTTTGACGAAACAAATTTCATTTTTTAACAGCTTCTTGGCAAAATAAATCTGATCCCCAACATTTTTAAATTTTAAAGCCGCAAAAGCTTCCGTTGTTTGAATGATTTCACTTCTCTGTACATGTGTATTTTACAAACGATACATTGCACGTAAGGCTCGTTTCACACATATGAGGTTCCATTCGGTTCGGTTCGTTTTCGGTTCGTTTTCGGTCGCTGCCGACAAGTGTGAAACGATAATTCGGTTTCTATTCGGTGCCTAATAGAAACCGTATAGAACCGAATACTCCCTGAGCACGAATAGGTTTTATCAGGTTTCTATTAAGTTTGAATTCGTGTCCAGGGAACAGAAAGCGATCAAGGCGTTCACACATGCACGGTTTAGAATCGGTTTTAACTGATTGGATCATTTGTTTTTCTTGAAAATTAATAAATAGTCCGTTTGGAACTGTTTATTTGAAATATTTGGTCGTTTTACCTGGGTAGTTTAGTCAGTTTTGGTTTGATAATTACCTCTGATTTTTCGCAATTATCAGTCGGAGTTTTTATTTTAAAATGAGCAATTTACCAGATATTGATGTGGATCGGCTTATATGTGCAGTGCAGTGTAAAATGGTGCTTTGGGACAAAACTTGTGCAAAATACAAGGATAAATATAAAACGCAGGAAGCGTGGAAAAACATTTGTGAGGAATTGTTTGAAGACTTTTCTAAAACTGACGTCAGTACACAAATTGAATTGAGTAAGTACAGATATAAGTAAAGATATAAATGACCAATGATATTTATTTAATATACATACATATCGAATTATAAAACAATTTATAATTTTTTATGATAACTATTAAGGTAAATCAGATTTTAGAAAATTGCCAGCTCACTGAACCCACTTCAGTCATGAAATAATCTTTCAATACATCTCTTACATGTTTGGCTAACATAGTTGCCTCATTTTTCCTCAGTTCACCCGAGGGGCAATCTTCCAAACCCGAGATGGATAACGTGTTTTCCATTTCAAAACCATCCCGGTCTCGTACGAAGTTGTGCAAAACTACACAAGCTTTTACTATATCCGTTGCATAGTCAGCATCTAAGTTAATTGCGCGATGGAAGATTCTCCATTTGTTGCTAAGAATTCCAAAAGTACATTCCACGTACCTGCGAGCTCTGCACACACGATAGTTGTAGATCCTTTTCTCCCCTGTCAAACTATGTCCGCTGTACGGTTTGAGGAGATGCCTATGTAAGCAAAAAGCATCATCTCCTATAAGGTAGTAAGGCAATTTGGGGCTTTGTGTGCCTGGAAGGCACTTGTCCTCAGGTAGATGCATAGTGCCGTCTATGATAGATCTCCACAGTGGACAGTTTTGAAACACGTTAGAATCGCAGTCCTTCCCATACGCTCCAACATTAGCGTAAACAAATCGGTACTCTGCATCTGCTACTGCCATCAGAACTATAGACGAATATCCTTTATAATTGATATGCATCGAGCTGAGAGGGTGAACGATCCTTATATGTTTGCCATCAACGGCTCCCAAGCAATTCGGGAAATTAGCGATACTTTCAAATTTCTGGGCAATTGATTCCCATTTTTTTTGTATCTGGAGCAGGAATGCATTCCAATTGTAATACCATCCAGATTGCACAACAAACCTCTCTGACGATCTTGCTTATAGTGGAAATCCCCAAGAGATAAGTGTAATGCAAATCAGAGAAAGTACAACCACTTGCCAAATATCTAAAACAGAGAAGCAAAACCACTTGATTAAAATATTGTACGGGAAGTCCTTACCACAGTAGCTGTTACTATCATTTCTGTTAATATCTTAAAGGTTGTAATCAAATGATATGAAAAAAAATTAAAACAATTTGTTTAAGCTAGTAAATGTTGTCACCGGGACACAATTCGAAGCTCTATTAGCTCTAACTGTTTCTTTGATAAGCGAGCCTTGAAAAAGCACTATAGGGGAGTGCGTAAAATAAAATTTACTCTACTCAGTTAAAAAATAAGGAGAGTATATGGAAATAATTATTATAATATTGAACACAATTATGAATCATCAAATCTGATTAAAAAAAATACAACAAGTTGATACTGCTTGTGGTGAATGAAATAAATATTTTCTTTCAGGTAAATACGTTGCAAAGAAGTGGACACAAGTCAGAGACTCGTATCGAAAATCAATTGCTAAAACTAAAGCGAAATCGGGAGCAGGGGCGTCAAAAGCAAAAGCATACGTTTATGCATCTCAGTTGCAGTTCCTGAACAAAATATTCGAAACAAGAGAAACAGAGGATACTCTCTCACAAAATATTGTCGATATTGATGGTGGTGTTGCGGAGGTGCCTGTAGAAATAGATGGGAATCCTACGCAAACAGTTCCAAGCGTACCACGTGATGCTGCAGCAGCTGAAAAACCTTTTTTCAAAAAACCTGCATCAAAAAAACAGAAAATGGATCCTGTTGAATTGCAAATGATTGCAGCTCTGAAGGAAACACCAAATCGGCACCTTTCATTTTTTAAAGGATTACTGCCTTCTCTTGAAGATTTCAATGAGTTTGAGACACTTGATTTTCAAATGGAGGTGCTGAAAGTTGTGAAGGAAATCAGGCAGCGGAAGCATCCTCTTCACTCTACATCCAATACATCATATGCCTCTCCATTTAATATTCCGCCGATGGCTTCTCCATCTAGTACACTACCGATGGTTTCTAATCAATATACACAGCACCAGCCAAATCTGCAGCACACTGCTTCAGCCTACCAGAAGCCAATTCAGTCACAAGTGTCCGCTGTCCATTGTTACGAAGACGCACATAGCCTTGGCCTGAACTGTCTCGACAATTCTTCTTCCAATGAGAGCTCAGAATATGAGTTTCAAAATTTGTGAAACATCATTTCTGTTTTTCTGACTTATTATTTGTAAGCCTATGTTATTTATATTTCTTATTAAAAACTAAAAGTCTCTAAAAAGACTCTTTAAAAAAATTGTAATGATTGTATTATTTTACCTCAAAGTTACGGCCAACATCTGAATAGGTTTAATACATTCCCTCATAAATGTATTTTGACGCTGAAGGTGGTCCTTTAGCTTTTTGTGTAATTCGTCAAATGATTTCGTTGACATCCTGAAGTAATTGAAAAATTTTTCTTCGTGTTTTCTTAGCTTCGGGAAAATGGTATAGAATGCTCCAAATTCCTGCCGTACAGTGATGAAAGGGTGCTGCCAATGAATTCTAGTATTTTTCCTTCGTTTTTTTATTCTTCTATAGAGAAACAACATAGCAAAAACTTGACTTCTCTCCATTATCAATACTGAGCCTGTCTGCTTGTGTATAGAAGAAAACACAAAACCGAATACGAGCCGTGTGAGAACCGTTTATGTGTGAAAGGATTTCGTTCGGTTCGGTTTGTTTTCAGTTCAACCGAAAACGAACCGAACCGAATGGAACCTCATATGTGTGAAACAAGCCTAATTTGAACAGTCCCCTTTTAGAAATTTCACAAAGTTTTTAAAATAACTTTCGAAAATTATCTAGATATTCACCGAGTGTTTTACGTTTTCAATTGTATTTTTGTGAGAGCTTTACAAATACATGAAGAAATAGTAATTGACTACATAGCCAAAATATTTTAAATATATTTATATTGAATGATAAAAGAAATAATAAATAAAAACTCACGAAATTCGGTAAATGACATTGAAGAATTTTACGAATTTAAAAATAAACAAGAATTTCTGTAAATTTTATTTAATATTTTTCTGAATAAAATCTACGTGATAATTTATATATTTATGATGTTCGTTTTAAGCTTTAGAATACTCTGATTGAGATGCAACGGCTACAGTTTCCACCAAAATATTCCGCTCTTTGACATGCTAAATTGTTGATATGCACAGATTTACAGAAACATAAGAAGAGGCAGAACTTCAGAACAGCTGGAAAAATGTTGTAAGTTTCTATTTGAGCATAACGTATGTCATACAGGGCGTTTTTTTAGAGGTATAGAACTTTAATATGGTGTTCACACTACACTTCTAAATCAGGTAGTAGTGTAGTGTGCCACGGCTTATAACTCTAAATCAGGTTAGCTTTCGACTGTCCGGCGCCCAGAAAAATGTATGGGTAATCAGGTAGATTTAGGTCGATTTAGCTCTAAACCGATCAGCTGATCGAAATCGCCGATTTAGAGTGTAGTGTGAACGGCTTTTAAGTTGGCAACACTTTGGCTGTGACAGCTGTCATGCGTTCTATGGTTAGTTTGGTTTGCCATTTT